>JASUAD010000018.1:13011403-14432653 GCA_037013555.1 Sextonia rubra | reverse complement strand
TCGTTGTGTGTGTTCCATGTGCTGAGCACAACCATTTAAGGTTGCAAATGGGTCCCCGATTCTCCGATTACCCGAGGGTTCTAACTCTTTAATAACCGACTTTAGGTCTTTATTTAGGAACCAATAAGTACACAAGTCCGGGTATGGATCCTATTTTTGGACCCATGACCTAAACGGTTCTGTATCCGGTTCTACCTTGGTTTCGGCCTGTGGACCAGAGATCCGACATATTATCCTAATTTTTAAAATTTTTTTCTAAAAGTTAACTTTTCTCTCAAGCATTCTCTGCACAAACCTGGACTCAGACCCAAACCAGTCCCATACATGGTTCCAATCCCAATTCTAGGTCCATTTACTCATTAACGGTTCTAGTTCAAGATCCACGAAGCTAGTTCCGAAACCGTTCTGGTTTCAGTTCTGGGTCCATCCTTTCACTAACGTTTCCGAGTTCAAATCCACCGTGGACCCAAACCGGAATGACCCATTTACAACCCTACAACTATTCCTAGTCCTAACTTTTCCAATCAATGAAAATATCAACATGGGAAGCAGCCAAACGAGCACCCCCACGAAAGGGACTTTCTTCTAACTCCATGAGCACCACTTGTGGCATTGCCGACCTGTCAGTGACTGTGCATGTGTGTCCACCATGGCATGCCCAGCTCATGCCACATGGAACTTACAATGTGTCTGGCACACCCCCAGAAACATGAGTACACACTCCGCACATGGCTCTCCTGAGGCACCCCACTTCCTCACCTCTTTATATAACCAACCTCTATCCATCTAACACTCTACCAAAGCAGCACAGTCCCACTTGCATTTCCTACCTTTCTTCGCATATCTCCATTCCCCTCATAAGCCCATCCGATTTCCTTGAATTCTCCACTGCATCACTTCTAGGAGAGGAACTTGGTGATTTTTTTTCCTTCAATTCTTCTTTCTATTCATCTACCAACAAGGGAAAGGAGCAAAAAATGATGCCTATTTCCATGGTTAGCTCTTGGTGCAAGAAGCATGGCGATAGAGATGATGGTTGTGATTATGGGTATGATTACACTCCTGTGGCTGCGTCGATGGAAGGGGATGGTGATGATGATGATGGAGATTATGACTACGCACCAGCAGCGTAGATGGAAGGATATGATGATGATTTTCTTCTAGGCATCACTAGGCCCACAGAGATTAAACATAAGGAAGTCATGAACCTTGTTTTTAGTATTAAATGATAGAGAGTCTTAGAGGCCAGATATTAATAGGCCTTGTCTTTGTAGTATTTTTGGCCAATTTTCAGAGGCATTTATATGAAATTTCATTTTCATTTTCATTTGATGTTATTTTATTGACTTCTGTATATCAGAAAGGTCGTACTTATTTAATTGGGCTTTTTTGTGTGGAGATATTTGAAAATGGTAAGAAAAACAAATAAAAATTGAGAAAGGCCTATGCTTCGGAGGTTAATTTGTTGGCGATAAACCATTAGATAATTGTCTATGGTAGAAATTTGAACAATCAATAGTTTTCTGCAAAGCTTACTTAAATAGGCCATTAAATGAAATTTTAAGGAGGATTAAGGTCTTAAAGTTACATATAAGAAGGTTTCAACTGCAGCCCTTTGCCTTACATGAACGCCACATTGCCATGGACATGTCATTCAATGGAACATGGCAACTGAAAGTTTAGTGATGTCAATCACTCAAAGACACTGTCTCAAATATAAGGTATATTTTTTCCTGTTTTTAGTAATATTTTATTTTATGAGAATATTTTAAAGACTAGCTTTTGATATCTTATGTATTGTAAAAGATTTTTCTCAACAATTTGAAGTGCTTCCATGAAGGCACTATCAACCATATTATAAATGGGAATTTCAGAAGTATTGAGTCAGATCTAGGCTGTAAAAAAAACCGAGAAATCATCTAATCGACCAAACCAAACCAAACTGACGGTTAATAACCATATTTCACCATTTGGTTACGATTACGATTATTAAAATCGAAAAACTGTGCTTCACGGTTCGATTTTGGATTTCAGTCTCGACTCATGATTATTAATTGAACCAAATCGTAACATACGGTTCAGTTAACTATACACGGTTAATCGAACTGTAGCATACAGTTTGGTTAACCATATGTGATTAACCAAATCATTACACCCCAATTCATATTTTTAGATTAATTTCAGCCATTGATCTTGAATCACAAAACCTCTACAGCCGTCCAATATTCAAACACTTTCTTAGTACGGTTAACCATAACCAAACCATCTAATACGGTTAACTGCGGTTTAATTCTTTAAAAGTCTTTTAGGATACGGGTACGGTTTCGGTTTTTAAAAACTAAAAACTGATGGTTGGGTTCAATTAACGATTTTTTCAAAACCCACGGTTAACCGAACCATTACACCCCCAGTCAAATCCAACTAAAAATAGACTGCATGGCATAGTTTTGTGCCCCTCTAATCACATTGATCATAATGGGATCCTGCCAACTAAAGACTATGAGCATTGCATATTGAACATTTAATAGCCTTACAAATGGATCGATTTTAAAAAGAACCAAAACCAAAATGCCATGGAAAAGAGTTGAACCAGAACCTTTTTTAACTGATTACAAGGCTCGAATTCAATTTATTCATTTTAAAGTGTAGAATTCCACCTTTGCAACACTTAATTTCAGTCCAATATTCTGTTAAAATGGACTTAGAATTTCATGAGAAACGTCTGATTGAACTTTCAAATATGTCTCAGAATCAAAACGACTGAAACCCCACAAATAGAACAGTTTTTGGTTCTATGAGGTGTTGGAAATAATGCAAAAGAAATTGAGGCAAATAGATAAAATAGTTATACTAATAGTTAGCGGAAATTGGAGAGAGTTGATGGTTGCAACAATTCGGCGGAGCCATGTTTGATGATGCTCTCTTTAGGATGAGTTTTGCCCCTTGAGATGTAACCCAAATATGAAGGTTCACAGCAAAACCACCCCCATGATACAACGGCCTTCTCTATGTTTGCTTGGCCACACTTTAAGACTGTGAAGGTTGGACTTCAATCAATGGATGCTCAAAGAATATAGGTAGAGGAGAAAAGAGAGCAGATACAGAAAGAAAGCAGTGAAGAAGAATAATGTTTTTAGAGAAGTAAACTATCTCTTGATAAAGCCACAATTTTATGTTAAAACATGATTAATATTAACAAAACCCATATTGAATAATAATAATAACAATTAGAAAACATTAATGGCATTTTTCAAAATGAATTTGAATTTGAATTCAACGTTTTAAATTAAATGAAATTGAATTTAAAAAAATTTTAAAACAAAAACAAAATTAATCAAAACTTCTACAAAAACTGGCTAATTCTTTATTATAACATGGGCCCCCCAAGGCAGGGCTAGCTAGGATTTGTACCCCCTGCGCTAGATGATTACGTAGGATACATGTTGCAGACACACGTTTATAGGGCTTGTGGTAAAAGGATTCAAATAGCTTGAAGAGTAAAGAACAAGTAAATGCAATTATAGGCCACAAACACTTTGAACTTTTCTAATGTGGGATCCTTGCAAATACACAAAGCTCTCTTTGCTTCTTTGTGAAAGAAGTGAAAGAAAGATAAATCAATTTGAATGCTTAGAAATCCATAAAAAACCAACATCATTCCCACCCCCCCCCCCCCCCCCCCCCCCCAACAAAAAACAAAACCCCAATTCAATGAGCATCTCATTGAAAAGGTGACAAATAAGCTTGAATTTCACCGTAATGATACAATTTTTAAACTTTTAGGGATTAAAGTGCCCAAAGTTTTAAACCTCGACTCTTTATATGAGTTTTAAAATATGTCAAGATAATAATTAGATTCCATAGGTTAGCACGTTATGGCCATGTGCTTTTATCTCGAATATCATAAGTGCTTTACAAAATTTGTCCAAATTCTCATAGACAGCGGGCCTACTTCCACACTCATATAGATGATTTTATATATCAAAAGTGCTCCTGCAGCTGTGCACCCCACCATTTAGGCTATAGATCTTATTACAGATTAAATTCAACCTTATTCACTACAGGTTATGTAATAACTTCTTGATCTCAATTAACATAACAAGGATGACTGTTGAGAAACACATATTCTCCTTTTTTTAGTAATTCAATTATCGAAATAGCTTGTTTTTCCCATTGAACCTATTTTTCAAGATCTTCGGTAATTAAGTTGGATTCCCTCCATTGATGACTTATGGGCTTAAGAGTCATCTCTTTAATTGTTTCCTTTATTTTTATCTCTTGCAAGGCCTTTTATCAAAGGATCTGCTAAATTGTCCTTTGATCTCAAATAATCAATTGTCATCACTCCTCCTCCAAGTAATTTTTGCCTCACATAGCTTTGTTGCAGCCCTTGTCTAGAATTTCCATTGTATGTAGTATTGTGCACATTAATAATTGCTACAGTGTTTATCACAATGGATAATAATAGGAGGAATTGATTTAGTCCACATAGAAATATCAAATAATAAATTTCTAATTAATCCATTCGGCTTCCGTTATAGTGACTCCTAGAGCTAGGACTTCTAAATCTTTAGTGGAATGTGCAATGGTAGTTTGTTTATTAGATTTCTAAGTAGCACGTCCTAAGGTGAAAATATAACCACTTATAGACTTAAGAATCATCCAAATCTGAGTTCCAATCAACATTACTGTAACACTCAACTATAGTTGGATAACTAGAATAACACAATGCATAATCCATAGTATGCTTTAAACATTTAAGTACTTTAAATACAACATTCCAATTTCAACATCAAGAGTACTAGTATATCTACTTAATTTATTCACAACATAAGCTATATCGGGCGAATACAATTCATAGCATACATTAAACTACTAATTATATTAACATAATCAAGTTGAGTAACACTATCACCATAATTTCTTAATAATTTAATACTAAAATCAAAAGGAGTAAACATTGGCTTACATTCAAAGTGATCAAATTTTTTCAATGCTTTTTCAATATAATGTGATTAGGATAATTTAATTCCAGAGTCATCTCAATAATTTTAATTCCCAGTATAATACTTGCTTCTCCCAAGTCTTTCATATTAAAATTATGAGAGAAAAATATTTTAGTTTCTTTAACACAATCCATGTTTGTCCAAAAAATAAGCAAACCATCAACATACATGCTACGTCAAAATCTCAAAAAACAAGTGTTCTGAGCTGTCGTTTAATTGAAAAAATGACAATCCAAACTGTCGTTTTAACCGTTGTTTTTATTGGTGTAGTTTTTCAAAAATAAGTGTCTACAGCGATTGTGTAAGTCTTAGTTTAACAAGTAGTTTGAGATGTCATTTTTTTCAAGTGTCAGTAACTCTCTTTTTTTTTAATTATGAAAACCATCATTTTTAATAAATTATTAATAAAAATATTTTTCCAAAAAATTATCAAGTCGCAAAAGCCGTCGTTTTTAAAAAGTATCTAGAGTCTTCTTCTAATTATCATGTGTTAGTAGGTGTCATTTTTTTTTTAAAGAAAGAAGTACCTATAAATAGAATTTATATAAATTCATTTAGAACATGTAAGTGATAATCCATCCATAGATACAAACAAAAACACATTAGATACAAACAACCATCAATTAACATAATTAAAGTCACTAGAGTTAAAATTCAATTCAATACATAAAACCAAATGCTTCAAGTGAGGTCATTCCAAGACATTAAACTTAAGTTTAAAAGTGCAAAAAATTATAATGAAACTAATCTAAAGTCTTATACATGGGCAATCAATCATATCACCCGAAGTGAGATCTCTAAAAGTTTTATCTTTGCTAAGTAACTAGATTGAATAATCAAAAACTCATCCACGACAATCCTATAGCATCCTGGATAGTCAAGTAACGAACCAATCATTGTTTCATAAGCAACAAAAATATCCTTCTGCAACAAATGCATCAACCGATGCTGTGTCAATCCTGTCTGTAGACTTGATTGTTTTATCCATGTCTATTGATGTGGTGATTTATTACAAGCCCAAACATTATTAGAAATACATGGTGTTAATAGTTCATCAATCAAAATATTATTTGTTTAATTATAAAAATCTAAAATATATGGAAAATAAATGTTGTGCCTGAGAATAATTTTCATGATGGGTGGATGACCACATCACCACCCCACCTTGGGGGTAAAGTTTGTTTCAGCTCATCCATTTCCTTCCGTTGGCCACTAGTCTCCTCCATTAACAGTATCATTTTTCCCTCAATCTTCTCATGTTATAGCTTCTCATTTGCTAAAGCTTTCATATAAGGAGGAATGGCAGATATTAGTCCTAAAAACACCCATGCATACACATGCGCACGTCTTCAAGATTCAAGACCAATGATCTATGCAAAAATAAATGAAAATGGCATCAATATTCAAAAAAGTATGAAATTGACACTTGTCAAGCTTTGTAATAAAAAAGAAAACTAAACCAACAATACCTTTGCAACTAAGTGATTATTTATTATTTAGATCTTTTTGAGCAAGAGATTTATCAGTTTCATAAAGACTTCTAATGGCATCCTACAAAATGTATGAAAAATAAAAAGCAGAAGAAAAATCTCAAATAAAAATATCTTTAAAAATTTCATCAAAGTATTCCCTTAACCAGAGGGCATTTAAATTTTTTATATAAACTGTTGGGTACATATACAAAAAGAAAATACTTATAAGAACACTCCATTGTCCATACAAACTATAATGCTTCACATTACGAGGAAATCCATAATTTTAGCCCTATTATTATTACTTGAGAAATGTCAGATTAAATCCCATCTCTAAAAAGTTCATATATGGAATTGCATGAGAATGAGCTCAAAAGAAACGGAGGGAGACTAACCATGCCTTCTGAGGGACCATCCTTATCATTTTTCCAAGGTGACTGCAAAAGAAGAAAAGAAATAAATCTCAAATTTAACAAAGACAACAACAAAAGAGAAATATATAAACACAGTAAATCCAACAGGCAACAACAGTAAAATCCAATTGTATCATTTCAATGCATACTAACTCAATTGACAAAATACGAAAAACACAATTTATGGAGCTTTTCTCAAACTACATGACCCATCTAAATGGTGAAAACACATAGATCAATTTTTACATATTATGCATATCAGAAGGTCAAATGTGATACACATGGAAGAGAAAGACAGAGGACCCATTTTTGGGCTCTTGACTACTATTTTGAATGGGCCTTGCCCTCACCCTCAATATTACTCTCCAACAGTACAACTTTATCTATTTTTCATAAATTCTTCACCATTCAAATGAGTAAAAAAATTCTCCTCTGTAGCTCAGAATATCAACATGCATGTTGCATCAAGCACTCATACTATCATATATCATGATTATTCATACCAAAACATTATCATATTACAATAATTCAGTACTTGTTCTTCACTATTACGAAACTTAAAAAAATATGTATTACATGTCGAGCCATACCAGTCAAATATATATAAAGCATATTGCCTTCATGAATAGGTGATTTCATAAGATTTAATAATTTACCTATCTTAGTTTAATAGGAGATGGGGTATTCAAGAAAGCAAGATTATAAGATGATAACACCTTTTAGTCCTTAAAGATATCTTAAACATGTCAGAGTCCATGTTAGGTCTCACAGCCTTTGGCAAGGTTTGATATGAAGTACATCAATACATACTCATTGCTTAGATGTGGAGGGCAGATCCCCATGCCTTGACTAAGTCACACAGGGGATTTAGCCTGTCTAGTCCTGTATGGATCTTGCTGGTTTAGGCTGGGCCAGGGCTGTGCAGAAAACACGCTACTTGTCAGAACTATTTTATGTGACCAAAGCCAGACAGGCTCTAACTTGTCAAAATTGATCATGATATGGGCACAGTTAACAACCCTATTTCTCCATTAACCTAAACTAACAAAATATATTCCACAAACAGAAAATAAAAGCTCCAGTTATTAGAAAAAGGGTAAAAACAGAAAAACCAGCAATCAAAGTTTTAATAATCCAATCCCTACTATGAATCTTTGGCAACATAGAGAGAGAGAGAGAGAGAGAGAGAGAGAGACATAAGAAAATTAATAAGAAATTGTACCTGCAAAGGTTGTGACGAAGAACCCAACGACACTGGCATGCTAGATATATGCTCGGAGATGAGGACGAGATGTGACGAACAAGAGTGGGTGCGAGGTTGAGATTTCCAGAAGAGGCACGAAAGGGAAGAGGGATTTAATGAAAATGGGTTTTGGGTTGTTTTTTCCTTTAAAGTTAAAAGAACAAGAGTCTAGTAGTGTGGCTTTAAACATAATAAACAAATGTTTAAAACCATGGTTTCTATTAATAATTTGTCCTCCATAGCGGTATGTGGTTTTTTAATTAATAAGAGTTGAGAGCTGTGGGATATAATTAAGTACTTAAATCCGTAGGTTTTCACTCTAAAATACCATAGGATTTAACCCATTTTGATGTAGTATATAAGCATAATATTGTTGTTGAATTGCTACGGAATTTCTAATAAATACATTTTTCAGCCTCATTTACTTTAAAGCCATTATATAGAATAACCTCGTCAAATGTCTTATGTCATTTGTTTAGGTGCTTGTTTTAGCCCATATAAAGAATTTATCAATCTACATAACTTATGTTCTTGTCCTTATGACATAGTCTTCTGATTGTTCCATACAAATTTTCTCATCTAAATCTCCATTTAGAAAGATAGTTTTAACATTCCATCTTGTATAATCAAATTATGAACAGCAACAATAACAAGAAAAATTCTAATAGAGCTAATTCTTGACACGGTTGAATAAGAGTAAGAAAAAGTCTAAGCCCACCTTTTACCTAAAGCCATTGGCTACTAGCCTAGCTTTATACTTCTCTATTGACCCATCAGGTCTAAGTTTGTTCTTAAGAACCCATTTTCATCCTAAAGGTTTGGTACTTAAAGGTAAGTCAACAAATTCCCTACTATTGTTCACTAAAATGGATTCAATTCCATCATCTAATGCTTCCTTCCAGAAGGCAGCATCAAGGGAATTTATAGCCTCCCTAAAAGTAAATGGATCCGTTTCCACTAGCTAGGTTTCAAAATCAGCACCAAAAGTACTAGCAGTCCTAAGTCTCTTACTCGTTTTAGATTGCAATCCTTCTTCCTTGGAAATTTCCATAACTATTTTGGATGAGGAAGGTTTTGATGTAAGCCTGGTTTTAAAAGGGAAAACATCTTTAAAGAAATATTGATATATAGATTCAACTAGATTTTGGTCTTCTTACTTAAGAAATCTTTAGATAGCACGATCTTGTACATATCCTATGAAAACACATTTCCATGAGTGGGGTCCTGATTTGGGTCCTTTTGGATCTACTATCATGACATGAGCCAAAAAACCCCAAACTCTGAAATATCTTAAATTAGGCTTCCTCCTTTCCCAAATCTTGAAGGGTCTGCCTTTTGTTTTAGAGTGGAAAGTCATATTTAAAATATAGCATGCAGTCAATAAAGCTTGACCTCATAAATTTTTAGAAATACCAGATGTTATCAACATGCAATTAACCATTTCAATCAAAGTTTTATTTTTCTTTTTCCGCTATTCCATTTTGTTGAGGTGCATAGGGGCAGTATTGGTTTTTTTAATTCTTTTAGATTCAAAAAAATCTAAAAATTCTTTTGAGATGTATTCACTACCTCTGTCACTGCCAAAATTTACAATGTTTTATTTAATTTATTTTCAACTTCAGTAACATAAATCTTAAATTTAGATAGTGCTTCATCTTTAGTTCTTAATAGGTATACATAATTATATTTAGAACAATCATTAATAAAAGTAATAACATAATATTTTCCACCTTTAGTCATAGTATTACTTAAATCACTTATGTTAGAATGCACTTATTGGAGCAAATCAAATTGTCTTTCTACATTATAAAAAGGCTTACGAGTAATTTTTGCTTGAGAATAGATTTCACACTTTTATATTTATCTTTGGGGGATATTCATGTGCATATGTCCCTCACCAAGGGACCATGCATACTCCTCTGTGGGGCCTATGGTGGACCCCACTAAGGGATGAGATAGGGGGAATGGAAAGATCCATGCGGGACCACCCTAAATACCAAGTTTTGCCCCAATCATATGTTCCTAACCCCTTCATCCATGACCCACAAATTCATTTCATTCGAACGGGTGCATAGTTGATCAAACAGTCCAATAAATTCGGATTTGATCAAAAATTGGTAAACGGGCTCAATTCAAGGGGGTTGTGTGTGTGGTCCATTTTGGATAGACCATACAGTGAGTCCCACTTAGAGTTCTTACGAAAAAATGGTGAGGGACATATGTACATAAATATTCTCCTTCATCTTTATATTTATCAATCAAACCATCATTACTCATATTTTTCATAGTTCTGAAATTAATATGACCTAATTAAGTATGCCATTCATCAACAAAAGTAACAATATACGCCGAAGAAGATGCAATATTATTATTGATAACATTCAATTTAAATATGTTATCACATGTATAACCTTTACTGACAAATACACTTTTCTTAGTAATTACATACTGGACTAGAATCTATTTAAATAAACATGTTATCACATGGGTTTTTATTACCTATTTAAATCCAATCCTATCCCAGATAACCTAAGACTAGAATCTTTCTTATTTCTAGGGCATGAAACACATTCAACACGATCACAATGTTTTTGAAAGTGAGTTGAAGTTCAACTTTCCTTTTACCGACTACTATTGTAGTAAAGGTAGCTTCCAAAGCAAGCTTGTAACTATTTGTGATCTCCTCACAGGTTTTGAATACACCTCTATCATAGATGATATGGGTGGTTACACCTGTGTTAATCCACCATCCTTCGCTCTTAGCATTGTTTATATATACTCCAAAAATAACAACAACTAGGTGTTCCTCCTCAATAACATTAGCTTGGGGCTTTTTTGGTTGGGACTACTGTAAAAACTTCTTTCTATAACGACATTCTCTAGAAAAGTTTCATGGTTGTCCACACACAAACCAAATTCCCTTAACCTGCAGCTTGTCAGTCCCTTGGTTTTTATTGGACTTTTTATTTGGGTCTTGCTTTCATTTTTGACACTTGAAAGAGACACCGTTCTTCTTATTTCAACTTAGATTTTCATCAAATTTTCCTTTTTTTCTCATCATTCTCCATGGGTTTAGATTCAGCAATATGTATATTTTCACCATTCTCAGATAGATCTTTTTAATCACTAATCCGAGCCCCTTCCTCAATTCTCAAATAGCAATGAAGGCACTCTAAGGAATAGTCTCTCCTCTTGTGCCAAAGAACCTTTTGAATGTCCTTCCAAGTGGGTGGTAATTTTTCAACAATGGTTGCCACTTGGAATTTTTCATCAACTCGAATCCCTTCTTTAACAATTTCATTCACTATGATCTATAAATCATGCACTTTAGGAAAAATTGGTTTATCATCTTCCAACTTGGAATTTGAGTAGCAACCAACTGCATAATTCTTAACCCCAGATTCCTTTGTCTTGTATTTGTTATCATGAGTTTTCTAGAGGTCTTTTGTAGATCGGGCATCAGAGCACAGATTATATAAATTGTTTGCTACTAGTAGAATATAGCTCTTGCACAAGTAATCGTCTTCTTTACATTTCTTTTGTGCATATGAGCCAACTGGGCTTTCTTCATGGTTAGGGCACAGTTCGGTTAAAACATATGCTATCTTCCAAGACGTTAATAGAAATAATACTTTCTGCCACAAGGAGAGGAAATTGGATCTGTCAAAACTGTCTAACCAAAATAAATGTTGTTGCTTGAATTTAATCGCGTATCTAGCCATGTCGTCCTAAAATTGATTTGGAATAATGCTATAGAAATTGGGGCAAACAAATAGAACAGTTACATTGATCTATGAAAAGACGAAGACTTAATTATTGGCAGAAATCAGAGAAAGTCAATGGCATCAGCAATTCGAGGAGGCACGTCTGGTGACATTGTCTTTAGTACTAGTTCTAACCCTTGAGATGTAACCCAGATACGAAGGTTCACAGCAAAACTGCGCCCATGATACGATGGCTTTCTCAAACATGATTAATATTAATAAAATCCTTAATAAATAAAAATAATAACCATTAGAAAATGTCGATGTCTTCTTTTGGCAACTTCTTCCTCTATTTGATGTGGAGTCGATTTTTGAACTAGATTAGGTCAGCGGCATTGCCAAGGGATAAGCCTTGATTGGGCCTTGAGCTTTTGTCTGACGGTTTTGATGACTTGGTGGTGGCGAATTTCTTTGAGGTTGACTGCTTCTTCCAAACCTTCTACCCTTCCTTTGTGTCAAACGGTAAAGGAATTTTCTTCCAGCTAGACTAAGGACCCTAATTAAGGTATTTTCTTCCTATTCCGTTGTTTGGGTGACCACATACTGCAACTATGGACAATGACCTTTTGCTGCTTCTTTTATTGAAGGAAGCAATGAAGATCCTGAGACTTAGTGACAGTTGATTACTTCTTATCACTGTCATGTTGATTTTTTTTTTTTTTTGGAAAGATTAGTAATTCATATTAAGAAGAAAAACCATACACAGCCAGAAAGGCTTCAAAAAGAAGACCCAAACAGAGAAAAGGCCAAAGAAAATAAGAAACAGGAGCCTCCTACCCACAATCGGACTAGAGCTCAGAGGAGGAAACAAAGAGCACGGCAGTCAGCCGTCTAATAGAGAAGCACAATCATGGAAGTGGAAGCTTTTTGGGGGAGAGTGGCGTAGCATGATCTTCATCGCTAGTCTCCTTGTAGGAGTTGAAGGCCAGCAAAGGTGCCAATGTCAAGCTCCTAGTCTCCTTCACTTCGCTAATCATGTTGATTTTGTTGGCAAGCATGTTTCCTGATTTCATTACACATTCCGGAGAGGGTGCCTAATTCAGGGCTTGTGATTGGAATCTTTCCTCCTTGTCGCTTCCTTTTGACGACACGCAGAGGTGCAGCATCGTTCTCCTTCCTTTGATGTTTATAATGATGGATCCGGATGAGGAGCCTTCGTCACGCGGCCGAAGATCTATGTGTGTTCCGATGATGGGAAGCTCCGTGGATCTCTTCGCCTCTTGTCTTTCCTACGGAAATGGAGAGAATAATAGTGTTCATACCAAACCCTAGGGCTCCCTTATTCTTATATAGACAAGTCCCGAAGAGTCACACTTACTAGAGACATCTTCCACCAGAAGCCCACATCCACTGATCCTATTGGGGGTCTTATTATGGGGTCCAGATCAAATATTACACTAAAGTGGGATTGCATCTCTGTTGGCATCTGCCTTGCTTGATCTGACGTGTGACCCGTGGCATGCGGGCCACACGATTTCTTACATATAGAATACCTCAAAAGGATTTTGGGCATATTTTGATACCTAAGGCTTTGAATTTGAAGATTTCTTCACCACAGGAGCAAGGTCGAGAGCCATAGCTTTCAGTAGTACATTATCTTGTAGTGTCATCAAGTCAATTCCAAGCTCTTGTGCTTTTGCTTCATCGAAAGTGATGATAAGTGAGCCCATGGTCGGTCTACAAAAGAAACAGAGCTCTGCAATTAGGTTTTCAACTAGAGAGCAAAACGAACTGTGCAATCCAATTGTCAGGTTCTATATGCTTGGCCAACATAAACGTCTCTAACTGAAATGGCTAAGATTGGCACTATTCTTTTTCCTAAACCACCACCTGAACTTTTAGCGACGATCGCTGCAATTCATGAGACATGGCCCCGGAACGGGTAGGAAAAATATGATTGGACACTGCTGTTTTCAGAAGAAACACCCAGACATAAATGTCTGCTGCAACCATCTAAAATTTCCAACCATGGGTCCTGCCAAGTCCTAGGATAGGAGCAGAGCTACTTACCGTGCGCCAATGCCGTAAGGACCGACATCATCAGTTCAAATGAATTTTTAACACGATGATCTCAGTAAACAGATTGATTCACAGAATGGGAAAGGAAACCGAATTACCATCTTAGTTGTACAACTTTTCAGTCGACTGATAGGCACCAAGCCGTGTTGAGGATAGCATGGAGGCCTATCGCTTGTTGTGCTCGTGTGTGCAAAGGTAACAAGATCAACAATCAACCACACAAGAAGACAAGCGATTTACGTGGTTCGGCAAAGATGCCTACGTCCACGGAAAACCAATTTCCACTAGATTCTCCTTCAATCTGTGAAACCACAGCCTTAGAATCTCAACCCCTTTTTCAGCCTCACTCTGTTTTTCTGCCTTCTTTGTTTTTGATGCAACAGATCCAATCCAAACGTAATCAAAACAGAACCTCCTGTTGTTCTTCACTGGTGGCCCAAACAGAGATATGATTTCCAGTCTTCTCCGCGAAATCTGGCAGCCACAAAACAACCCAAAACCAAAACCTCTGCAGCAGCAAGAACCCCTTTTTCCATGGGTCTTCTACCCCGGTCTATGTGACCCTCTGATCATATTACAATCGCAACAATTTACTTCGAGAGATCTGAAAACATGTGAATCCTTTTTCCTCCGATCCCAGCAAGATCAGAGAACCCAATCTCGTCTTCTTCTTCTCTAATGGTGGCCCAACTAGAGATCACGAACCTGATCTCTCTTCTTCTGTTTCGAAAATAGAGATCCGAACCCTTCGACAAGGATTCAATCAATCGATCTTTCTGCGCACAACCTCCAAGTGACCAAGTGATCTCCATCTCGCTCAGAAACCCGAGGAACACCAACCTCGGCTCTGATACCACTTGTTGTGATTTTGACATCACCCGTTGTGTATATCCATGTATCACAAGATCAACAAGAGCAAGCACACACAAGAAGAGACATGAGATTTACGTGGTTCACCCAAACAGGGCTACATCTAAGAGCACAGAGATTATCATCTTCACTATCACAAGTAAAGCATACAGAGACTCTCGTTCTCTCACATCGTCTCACATACATGGTGTGGGAACACCACGGGCAAGAGAGCTCTCACCTCTCTTCAGCGCAAGATCTAAGGTTACAGACTACACACATATATAGTCTCCGCTTTCTTGGGCACCAAGAAAGCCGCGGTACAATTACCAAAAACCATTGACCTTAAACCAGTCCTTGACTAACCCAATGAACTCATCCGGTTAAATCGGAATACAAGACATATACCCAATACCTCCCTCTCTTCTTTTTTACTCCAAATAAACTATTGGACTAGTTTTCTTTACATTGCTCCTTGGCAGATTTTTTATTTCCCATTGATGGCGCCAATCGTCTGTTGCTGTCGAAATTGAATACATGTGATCGAGAATGATCACCAATTCAAGCAACTACACAAGAAGACACAGAATAGGAAGGATATATTTTGATTGGAATTTCATTCCCATTCTGAGTTAATTATAATGGGTTCAGCCTGATGACCTCGTAAGTGCAGGTTGTTTACATTTCTCTTTTTTTTATAGAACACATACAACCCCCACTGTCCGATGTCAGACGTTTGAAGTCAAAATAAACACAAGATTACAACATGAAGAACAGGGAGAAAGGACATGTGCCCTTGGTGACTTTCTTCACCTTCCCTCCCTGAGCAGAACTTAGTGACAGTATTGTCGCAAAGAAGTGCTTTCCTCGTTTACTTGCTTCTATGAATGACTGGGAGAGTATGGGGATCAATTGGGTACAGTATGCTTGAGAGTTTGTGGATAGGTCCTTCGTACAGTGCTCCATGGATCATATTTATAGCTTCCTTCATAGAGATGGTGCCGTTGCCTAAGAGAGAACATGGATGGTGGGCGTGGGAATGGAGATCGTGGGGAAGAGAAGGTCTTCCCCTATTAGATGAGTTGTCTCCGAAAGGCTCCACACATCACCGGCCTGTTCTTCCCATGTTTTTTAATGGCCTCTATCGTGTGGCCGTGGTCGAAATTGCCATTTCCTGAATGATGGTTCTAGTTCCATCTCAAAACTAACAAACCAGTTCCAGATCAGATTCTACCAAGAGTTATAAGATCTGGTTCCATAGCTGATTTTTAGAGGTTCTCAACTCTTTCTCTTCTTAGCATTTCCTGCTCCCCCTCCCCCATTCCACCTGCCTTTTCATTAAATCAAACACAACAATGTCCACTTTTAAACCTCGGATAAGACCTTTAAAGATAATTAATAAAACTTAGTCCTCCCATATGGAGTTTTATCTAACCCAAACAAATAGTGATGAGTCATGCTAGCCGCACTCCCTATCTTACAACCATCCTATGCGGTACTTTCCCTTTGCCTCTTCTCTACAGTGTTAGTAAAAAAAAAAAAAAAAAAACAACAAATGAGTTTGGCCTACCATATAGGACAGTTGTAAGATGAGTTCTGAGACGAGAAGTGTGCCTAGCATTATTCAACAGTGACGGTGTAGGAAAAATGATGTGTCTATATATTACCCTTAAAACCCATCTAAAAGAAGTGACTTTTCTTGGATAAGAGTAGCATGCAAGATGGTTGCTTTGGACCACCGAATAGAATGAATGGGTCATATGTATCTTTCAAGGCATGTTGTATTTGATGAGAAACATTTTTCATTTCAAGAGCCCGGCAGACTATTTTCTCTTCCTACAAAGAAAATGTGAGTTCACTGCTCTTGAATGGTTTTCAAATCTCACAGAAAATACAACATCTATTTCATGACTACCTTTTCTATCAATTTTTCCAATAGGCAATGGTGAACCTGAATCCACTTCTATGTCACAAAGAGTTGGTGCCCAACCATCTTACATTGAGCAGCAAGATCAAGTTGTCAATAATGGCGTTAAAAATATTACTAAACATTAAACTGATATGTACAGCACCCTAACTACTCCCATCTAGCAGCAAGGTCAGTTCGTTGATACCAACATTGCTATTGCCAATATGCAACAAGATGAAGTGGCAGGCCCACTAGAATGCTCCACTTTAACTCTTTTAACTCAAGTGGTTGTACAACAACATCCCAAGGCAACAAGATCCAAGCATGACATTGTCAACCCAAATCCAAAATACTTTCTTGCTATAGCCGATACCCCAAAAGAGCCCAAGTCACTAAAATCTGCCTACAACACCCTGGATGGCTGTTTGCTATGCATGATGTACTTGTTGCCCTCAAACAAAATGACACCTCGGAATCAATCCCACCCACATAGGACATGAATGTTGTTGGATACAAATGGGTTTTCAAAAGCTCAACTAACGTAAACTCTCTACAATTCAATCTTATCTATAAGATAAGAGTCTTATCTCTAACATCCCCCCTTAATCACATGATCTTTTCATGAAAAGAATCTGTGATTGTTGACATTAAAAATAACATCTTTTGATCTAAAAATAAATAAATAAATAAATCATGTATTCGGTCATGTCTTCTTGAGGATCACCATTCGTTTGCAAATCCATCATTGTTGTGACCCGCTCCTATAGAGTCTGTCGATGCTAATGGTCCACTAGATCAGATTTGACACAATCTCATCTCTTCTAGAAACTTTGATTGTGAAAATTGATGGAGATAAAGATTTGAGGAAGATAACAAGATCATAAGGCTTATGCTTGTGTGAGTGGAAGGATAGGTAGGAGAAGATGCTGATTTTTGTTATTAAAATAAAAAAAATGGATGGTCATTATTGTAGAAGATAGGATCATGCCCGGCTTGATTGCAAAATATTCATTAGGCCTTAGCTCTAACACCAAAATAGAATTACGTTTTGGTTACAATATATAACTCTGCATAGAGTATTTATAAAACATCCTAACAAACCTAGTTGTAATAGCCCATGAAGTTCTCAGTACATGTGTTCATCATGCAGGATTCTTATCTATCACAGTTGCCCAAGTGTTCCTTGACTTCAACCACAGCATCCCATGTGGCTAACAACCAATCCACCTGAATCGGTCCTAGCTAACCAACCTGTCTCATACCACCTACTCACCACTTATAGGGGAGGTGGGGATCGAAAGATACAAGTGGGATAACCTAATAAATGAAATTTCTAGTCAATCCAATTATCCAAAGCCCTTGATCTATTTAACAACATTAAATAAAAATATCACATATATAAAAACATCACACTTGATCCAACGGACCATTCCATTTGGATTGATGTAAACCTTATGGAACTATGACACTTGGGAGGTTGTTACAATGATCCATTTAGCTTGATCATGTGGTGGGATCCACTAGTTGTCTCACAAGCATCTCCATGAGATGAGTTCTACTAAATAAAGAATGTTTAATGTCTTAGCCAATGCTAAAAAATGAATATCCAAATGAAAAAGAAATAGAACAAAGAAGCAATTGAATGAAGGGAGTTTCTTCTTATATTACATCATAAAAAGTATTAAAGTCTTGATTTTTAAGAAAAAGATAAGAAGGACATACACAATTACCCTTAATGAAGGTCATACTAGTAAAAAGCCACCTTGAAGAAAAGGAAGAAGAACAACAACTACAGCAACGAATCCATGCCCTCATCAAATTTTGCCCTATTTGGAAAAATAACTGATTATCGCCTCAAAAAGGAGATATGGGCTTGATGGTGTCATTGATATAAACTCTTGTCATCAATGGGTTAGTATTTTGGTGTTATTGGTTATCAATGGCCAATTAAAAATTTCCACACCCCCAAAATTGAGCCGAATCTAAGTCTAGTTCCAAGGGAGTGAGAATTGAGGCCAATTAAAAATTTTCTTAAAAAAGATTCTATGGGCCCCTAACTTCGAGTGGATCGAAGTCCTATGTAAGGTTATGTACGATGATTGATAAACATAAACACACGCGGAATCAACGATACATTTGCTGTGCAGCTGATATAAACAATCCAACATAAATATCAATATCCATATATGAGAATATGGTCAAATCTCCAATAGCTTCCTACTTAATTATTCAAGGGCGGAATATAAACGATTTATTACACAAGTTATAGGCCAACAACTAAGGCCTCAAAATACAACCTCTAAATCAAATCAAGAGATAGGGGTAACTACGAAGTCACTCTCGTGCCAACTATGATGACTCAAATACATCATCGACGCACCACTCAACAACTCCATCATCTGGCGGAATTTCCAGCATCTCCTAACTCTTCAGATCAATTATAGTATCAATACGTAGACACCAATGTAGCAGATTCAGATTGACGTAATCTGGCAAACGGGTAAGCTATAAGTAATGAACGTAAATATAGCATAATGAAAGAGAATCATAAATCTCATAAAGGGAAGAAGTCAGTATAAGAAATGTAATGGGTAAACCCACTCTTTATCAAATGCAAAAACATGGGTAATCCCACCAGATATGATGCATATATACGGATAAGCTTGATAGATATGATGCACAAACTAGTGGCATATGTTCATCACCAACTATAGTCAGTATTAAATGCATGCTTAAGCCTATCGTGGTTGGATAATAACAAATTAAGTTACATTGTTGTAGAGGTTGTTTAATTAAAGGGAATAACAAATAATCTGAAGTGTATTACGCAAATGTGTTGTGTGATCATGTATAATTCACCCTAACCCTAATCCATACTAAGCTAGGCCAATTGATGTTATTTAGGTCAAGGGTTGGTTTTCTATCATCCTATAATCTAGGCTAACCGATATACATACTCTTTAAGCAACTTTGTCTTCATAATGGCCATCCAGGTCCACGATGTGAAGTTATGCCCATTTGGTGCCTATCGTGAAAGCATCCTAGAGATTTGCATCACCATTCTGAGCTAAGAGTTAGCCTATAGTATGCATATAGTCAACAAAGGAAGTCGAAGGTCATTTACCCTGGTCACATATGGACCATTATCTTAACAAGTTATTTGAGTCCAAGGCAATAATCCTATGGTTATGGGTCATAATATCAAAAAGCCACACTTATGGAATTAGAGCCACAGTTAGTCTTATATGGACCACTTTCCTCGTGGGGCTGAATCATATTAAGTTAGGGTCTCCCCTCAGATTGGGTTAAACAAGGGAGCCCACATCTAATAGGCACCGTGTTATTTAGTATTTAACTGGATGTAGAGAGTGCACACCCAGCGGCGCTCGCGCACACCTGATGAATTGCAAATTCTATGAATTTGTTCCTGCTGGTAGAGAGGTGTCCTTCCCCGACCTCATTAAAGTTAACAACTCTTATCTAAGGGCAACTCCAAAAACCTATTACACTCATTTCATTGCCCTTTTTGATCCTCCAACTTTAGCACCACAAATCCTCTTTAATACCTAATGATTCAAACCTACTCATCAATATTAGGACCTCATGATTTCTTCGTCTCTATTAGCTATAACATTAAATCAAAGACTCACAAAGGTTATAGTATTCATAACTGTCCACTTGCCTTAGATCCTTATCACAAAACCAAGCCTTTGATGCCTACAGTTTGATCCAAATTGAAAATCTTCCTTCCGAATCCAAATCTCAAAGCCAAGATAAGTCCTATAAATCCAAAATAGATACAAACACCTCTCAATCTATTGGTGCATTCTCCAATGAAAAGAAAGATCTACATGACGGTTTAAGGAAGAAAAGCTTACCGATGATGTAAGTAGGAAAAAAGAAAGATTAAGATGATGAAGATGAATGAGAGATTTTTTGTTAATATGGGTAGTCTTAGATCTTCTAGATAGCTCCGGTTGTGGTTAAGGAAGAGAAGAAACGGGAAGAAAATGGTTTGCTGTGATGTGAAAGGGGAAAACATAGAGAGAGATTAGGTTAAGTTGTAAAAAAAGTTTGTTTAAATTACAAGAAAAAGCCTCATACTTTTTAGTGAGTTTTGTATAATTCCAAGAAAGTGCTTTTGGCTTAGATATAATGGTCTAATTGGTTAAGGCCCAGGGTCTAAGGTTGAGGGTTTATGACGGGTTTGTCATCTAACTCTAATGGGTCCCATGAAGGATATGCAATGCATAATATGATCGATTTTCTAAAATGTCCTATTAATTGTAGAATCAAACCTAGTTAGCTTGACTGTAACCTGACTGGCCAACCCAGCCAAATACCTAAGGCCTAGGACCTTACATATTTTGGTGTTACTGGTTATCAAGAGGCAAAATGGCCAACTATTTATGTGGCCTTTCCAGTTTTGCCGACACCTCTTTTCACTATCCCTCCTCTTTTTACCTCAAATCAATTTTTTTTAGTTCTTTGTGGAAGTGGTAACTCCTCTATTGTCTCTTATTTTGACTTTTCTACCCAGCTTTACCCTCATTTATCCTTATTTTGGCTTTCCTATCCATCTTCATATATTACATACCATTTCAAAACAATCTCATTTCCCTAGTCAATGTCACAGGAAAGAAGAGAGCTTCATCATGTGTTCTGCAAATTCTCTCCATCACTTTCAATTTTGACCTATTTGACCATATGGTCTTCATCCTCCTATGATTTCTCTCTCTTCTTCAACCTTCTCCTCCTTAGCATTCAAGTGACATTTAGATAATAAAGTTTATGATTGATCCACATATATTGTTCCACGCCTATATTGAGAACTTGCAAAAATGTGGCTAGGATGCTTTCATCTTTCAAAACTTCTTTTTTTTTTTTTGCAGAAAAATTACACAAAAATTCTAAGTTTCTATTATTAATTGATAAGTATTGAATTTTGTTTAATTTCTTTGATAAAATTTTCAAAATTTCATGATTGACTTGGAGAAAAGAAAATGCAAAATGAGCTTGCAGACCCAAAGTTGTGCTGGTGCCAACACCCTTATGGTTTGTAGTTAGTGGTAGGATTTCTTTGAATGGGACAAGCAATAGTTGACTAATAGCTATAGAGCCAAAAAAATTTTTTTTTGGAGGGGATCAATAATATTTTTATATTTATAATTTTTTTACTTATTATTTTAATATATGTTTTTCATAGTCTTTCAATAATATCCAAAGAAATAAGATCCTATTTGAAAATACCTAAATGCTTTAAAGACATAATTTCTGAAAAACTTTAAGGTAGTTAAAATATCAAAGTAATATGACTCATTATAACGAATCCAAACTACTCAAAATAATCATTTATTTATTTAAGACTAAGAATTGTATCTCACTCGAATTAAAGTAGAGCCCATATAAGATTGATCACTCGTAAACAAATCCAGCAATAGTTTATTAATAAACTCATTAGTTAGTTATTATCAATAATAAATATGTAATATCCATGCTACTTAGAATAGACACCATCTCCTTAAGAAGCATTTCCAAATTTTTCTCCAATAAGAGTTAACTTCGGCCCACTATAGGATTGAGTACATAGTATTTTTATTCATATGCTCAATAAAGTGAGACCAACTCCTATTTGAGTAACATTTTGGGACTACCAAATTAACAAAAGTGATTGAATTTTTAACAGCTTGGATTTCTATTGAGATTTTCTCACTAACTATTGATTTACTAGCTGCACAATTTAGTGGTCCTTTAATGAGAGATTTCTTTGTGATTTAATTGTAGATAA
The DNA here is from genome assembly GCA_037013555.1 of Sextonia rubra. NCBI lineage: Eukaryota > Viridiplantae > Streptophyta > Magnoliopsida > Laurales > Lauraceae > Sextonia > Sextonia rubra. Next base: position 14,410,190 of record JASUAD010000018.1, on the reverse strand, counting down.
GGGTTTGAAATTCAATCAAAAAAAGAAGTCAAATAAGATTTCTCTAAAATTGTAGTGAAGGAAAATTGTTTCGGAAAGAAAGAAGGAGAAAAATATTTCATTGATTGATTGCAAGTTCCAACCACTCTTTAAAATTTGGAGGATAAATTTTTTACCCTTTTTTGCAATTACGTGAAAGACAAAAGCATCGTCATTATGTAAAAAAAAAAGTAGATGAGTAGAGGCAAAATCGTAAGAGACTATAGAAATTTTAAAACTACTCTTATGACGTCAAACAAGCATCCCGAAGTTGAGTCTTGCCCCTACCTCCCTCCGGCCCTGTCTGTAGTCATCACTTTCAAGATTTCTCAATCAATTCATCTAATTAGGTTTTAAGATAAATTTCCATAAAAATAAAACTAAAAAAAAAATAGTACAGTTGCCTAATTAGGTTTTAAAGATAAATTTTCGTAAAAATAAAATTAAAAACATATAATGCCGGTGCACCACATCCACATTCCAAGTGCCCTCTCAGAGGGTCGCCAGGTCCTCAATCGTTGGTCTATATATCGATTCGACACACACAACTCTGACACTTCGCATTAGACGAATTTTCTCTTAACGACCCTCATCTCTTTCACCTCTCCTTCAACCTCTTACCAACATGTCTTCCGCACAACGCGTGAGGTACGTTTTCTCCTCTTTCCATTTCTCTACTGTCTTTCAGACCAAACCCTTTTATCCCAACACTCACAAAAGGTTCAGGCCAAGGTACCCTAATCGTAATACTCACAAGGGGCAAGTGGCCTTTTGGATTTGGGGACACCTGTTTCCAAATCATCCAAACGGCCCTCCCAATAAAACCCAAATCGATGATGTTTTGCTCGTGCTTTGCATTTGCTTCCTGTGAGCGGGCAAAGCAAAGGGCAGTTTGTAGTGATAGCAGCTGTTGTAATTGGATGCTAATTTTGATAGAAGGAAGCCGAACATTCTAGTGACGGGAACTCCGGGCACGGGGAAGACGACGACGTGCTCGCTTGTCGCAGAGGCGACGGAGCTCCGGCACATCGATGTCTCCGATCTTGTCAAGCAGAAGAACCTCCATGATGGATGGGACGATGAGTTCCATTGCCATGTCCTTAATGAAGACCTGGTAATTGCTCCAAGAACCCTAACCCTAAGTTCAAGAATTCTCAGGAATCCTCAATGTAGTGACATGCCCGTTTCGTGCTCGTTAACATGTTTGCAATATGTCTTACTTGTTTGTTTTACTATAATGTGGAATGGAATTGGCAATATGCATATAGTGATCAACTTCACCTCATGTTGTTCTCATGGAAATGTCATGAGGTGACATGATTTATGTAGAATCTCATGATGAAAGTTACGATTTAGATGCTCCATATATGTTGTTAGTTGCTTTGAGCTTGTGCATATTTTTTTTTGGTAACCATATTTGATCCACTTTTTTTTAACACTGGTTACACAAGTTCTTCAATAATAGAAAAATCTCCCTTTATTTTATTTTATTTTATTTTACACCCGTAACGCAGTTTCTTTAATAATAGGAAAATCTTCAAGTTGTGTTTGGTGAAGTGGGTACTGTGTTTGTGTCTTCTTTCTGTTGGATAAAGCTTTTGGATAACAACTGGGTTATGCATTCATTTGATTCAAAATTGATCGAGTTGCAAATGAAGTGGTGGAGAGATTGAATGAAAGGAGAATCAGAGGGGGAAAATTCAAGTCGAGATCGTGAAGAATGGCCCGGATGCAAAGAGAAGTGTCCTGCTTCAAGGGTCAGATTGGTGACATTATTTTAGCAGGGGCATAGAAAATTTTATAGTCAAACTGCTGCTGGAATGGGAGAGGGCTCTGTACTAATAGGGGGGGCTGTGGGTGTCGGGGTGGAGATATTTTATAAATCAGAAGGCAGAAGATGTTGAATCTTGGGAAGAAGATAATGGAAGAATTTTGGTTTTTTTTTTTTTTGGTAAATTGATAATGGAAGAATTGAAGGTTGATGCCATCTATACTTTTGTGTGAATAGTTTCATTGGCAACTGAGCAAGGGTGGCACTCCCTATTGTAGTTCGTTTTCAAGTTTGGTGATATGATGGCATGCCTTTTATAGTTAGTCTCTCTTGATCTAAATTTCCTTAGAGTGCTTATCTTTATTCTCAACTACAATTCAGGGACTACTACCATCTAAATGTTGTCCATTGCTTTTGGAGACTGATACAGCCATGGGGCATGACTCTTTGATTTGAAATTATTTTGGTACAGATTCTAGCTTTCTACAAGTAAGTCAACCACTGGTGCTTAGAAATAGATCTTCCTAGATGGATGATCTTTTGTCTTTTCGGGAAACGAGGTTGCTAAAGGAGTGGACTTTTCCTACATTGGGCAGAATTGAAGATGACATGGGTTTATCAATTTATGTAAATGATGTTCTTTATGGGATTGTATCTTAGTCTTATTTTTCATTGTATTTATGCTGCTATGTATCATGAATAGTTATTTTTTTTCTTTTTTGCCCTTCATGGAAAATGGGTTGCCCAGGATAGATTGGAATAACAAAACAAAATTCGTGTAGTTGACCTCAACATAGCTGGGAAGATGCTTTGATCATGCTGATGATTTATTTTTTCATTTTTTCGAGAAAAAAATCCTATGATTTGCAATATGATTCATGATACGATTTGATTTGATTCATCCCCTCAAACGATTTGCGTTGCGATTTCAATTTTTCATTTCATGTGGCTAATTTGCTTTTGAAAACTCTAACTATAGTTGTAGAGAAAGAAAATGGCGTTATCTCATCAGTGATGCAGGCTAGACCATGGTTGGCCAACCCCATTGGGCTGGCCTGCATCAATCAGCTTTTAGGATGAGACCATCTAAAAAAGGATTTCAAATCTCCTTTTTTTTTTTGTTTTGGTTGTCTTTGTGTCTGTGTTTTTTTGGGGATGAGACCATCTAAAAAAAATTTCCAAATCCCCTTTTTTGTTTTGGTTGTGTGGCTCTGTGTGTGTGTGTGTTTTTTTTTTGGGGGTTTGTTGGGGGGGTGGGGTGCGCATGTTATACTTGTTAAAACTATGAAGCAGTTTTGATTCATGAGTTTTTGAATTAGATGGTTGAGATCAAGTTTAAGTTTAGTTTTAAGTTTTCTCTATATTAGTATTGTGAAGACTCTTTTCTTGGTAATGATTAATGATGAATGAAAAAGATTGTGTTTAGCAACTTCTCCTGTGCTAGGATTTGATATGAGACTTTCGGGTGTCATGCCTTGCAACGGTAGGTCGTGTATCAGGTCTTTTCTACTTCTCAAATTTTCTTTCTCTTAACATTGTTTTGTTGGTTTTCATCTTCCCTAGCCATATCGTTTACTAGCCAAAAAACCTTACAAACATCCCTCTAGACCCATCAACTTCTTGTTTTCCATTCCCACATCCAATAATGCACACAACCCACAAACATCAACAAACACAAACAGAACACAACCTTCCCAACACCTTTCAACAAGGGTGGGGACTTGGGAATAGGGTTGGGGTCGGGTTTGGTTTTTACGGGAAGGGTGGGGATGGAGGGGAAACAACGGGTGAAGGATCGTGATGATGGTGATAGGATGGATAGGGGTAATCATGCTAATCTATCAATGAATCAGCTCTGATACCAATTGATGTAGGCCCTAGGGCTAGAGCTTCTAGGAAGTGCCGAAGCATGTGTCTGAGGACACTTTGAATGTCTCCAAGGAGACCATAAATGAGGATGCACCTCAAAAAAGGGATAACCCATATAATTAATCACAACTCTGAATAATTTCATGTCTACAATGCCATATAAATAGTATAGATAACTTAGAGACTAAGCAACCTAATTAATCTAGGAAACCAAAATAATATGGGAAACCTAATCCTAATTTCAATATTTAAAAAAACTAATGACATAAAAATAAATTCCTAAAAATAAGTGGGCCCTACACATGTGGCCATTGAGGTCGATACTATATCATGGGCTCAATTTTTCGAAAGATAGTCAAGACTCAAAAAACATAAAATATGAGACCAAGAAGTCGTTCACCCTTTTCAAATTTTCAAGGTGGTCTGCTTTCATTCATCTTTGTATTTATATATTCCTTTTGTCGAAAGGATCGATCAAGCCTTGTTTTAAGAGAATTCTTGTTGTGTCTTCCTCTTTATGAATATCCGGTTGCGAGAAGTGGGCTTAATTAATGATGAGATGGACAATGGATTCTTCCTTATTTTCTTCAAAGATAAAAGTGAATGGGTTGTATGCTATATTGTATCATTTTGACTTAATAAGATATAATCGGCAAATATTGTTTTCTCTAAGATATTTTTAGCGCCCAAGATAACCAGTGACGTGTAGCATAGTTACCTAGTTTGGTGCTCTGAGCTTCGAATTGCAAACAGTTTAAATCGTAAAATTCGCAATTCAAGTCGCAATGGTTCGTTGATTTAAAAATGTTCAGTTCAATGGAGTCCGTCTGATGTAGATGGTGCTAATGCAATTGAAAATCAAGTGGTTGATTAGGCTATGAGGTTCATGAAGGTATTTGATCGAACACATGGTGTCCAAACCCATGTGCAGATGCTTCCTAAAAAATAAAGAACCTAAAACAGTCCACCAATACTAATCTTTATTCATTCAGGGGCTATTTTATTAATCATAAATAAAATAGGGTGTTCTTTGCAATTTTGAGTTTCAACTCAGAACATATGAAGAAAGTGACCTGGACAACTGTTTATTTTGGGTTACTAGTTTAGAACCATAATGGTCCATATCCATTAGAGTCCAGCAACACTTCATCATCATCAAAGTCTTATCCCAACCATGTTGGGGTTGGTTACATGAATTCTGTTTCTCCATTCCGTTCTATTTTGAACCAAATTCTTAGATAAGTTAAACTTATTCAAATCTGATTTAATAAGCAAACTTCTTTAAATCTGATTTAATGACCTTTATCAATGTTTTCTTCGGGCTACCCCTAAATCTTGATGGGCCATCTACCCAGATAGCTAAACTTTTCTTCACCGGTGCCATAACTGGCCTACGCTTAACACGCCCAAACCATTTTAGACGGATTTTCCTAATCTTATCCTCTATTGGTGTTACCCCTAAATGCTCTCGAAGGCGCTCATTTCTAATTTTATTTTTTATAGTTTTAATATACATCCACTTAAGCATTCTCATCTTCGCCATGTCCATCTTATGTATATGCATCTTCTTAATTAGCTAATATTTTGCTCCATATGTCATAACTGGTCTAACCACTGTCCTGTAAAATTTGCCCTTTAATTTCATTGGCATTCGTCTATTACAAAGTACTCTAGAAGTTAGTTTCTACTTCAGCTATCCAGCTTTTATCCTATGCTCAACATCTTCATCAATCTCCCCATCCTTACTAATCATCGAGCTCAGATACCGAAAAGAATTTCTACGTGGTATCTCATAGGTTTTAATTTTGAGAGTGGTTTCAACACTTTGTATATGTCCACTGAAGTTGCAATTCAGATATTCTGTCTTTGTGCGACTTATTTTAAAGCCTCTATATTCTAATGCCCCCCGCTATCTCTCGAGTTTTGCATTTACACCATCTCTTGATTCATCCACCAATACTATATCATCTGCAAACAACATACACTATGGTACTTCTTCTTGATTAAGCACAGTTAATTCATCCATAATCAATGCAAAGAGGCAAGGGCTTAAGGCTGATCCCTGATGCAAACCTATAGTTATGGGGAATCCACCTGTTTCTCCACATGTGGTTCTCACATTTGTTACTGCTTCTTCATGCATATCTTTAAAATTTTCAATATAACCGCTGGGGATATTCCTTTTCTTCAAAGTCTACCAAATTAAATCCCTCGGTACCCTAGCATGGGCTTTTTTTTAAATCAATAAAGACCATGTGTGAATTTTTCCTCTTTGGTTAAAATTTTTTCATTAATTGCCTAAGTGAAAAGATAGCTTCCATAGTTAGCCTCCTTGGCATAAAACCATATTGATTTTCATCAATCTTGGTCTTTTGTTTAAGTCTTTGCTCCATTATTCACTCTCATAACTTTATAGTATGACTCGTAAGTTTAATCCCTCAATAGTTGGTACAATTTTGTATATCTCCCTTGTTCTTATATATAGGTATTACAATGCTTCTTCTCCATTCATCCAGCATTTTCTTTGTCACAAGTATCTTATTGAAGAGTCTATATAACTAACTCACCCTAACCTCTCCTAAGCATTTCCATACCTCTATCGGAATATCATCTGGGCTTGTTGCCTTTCCTGTTTTCATTCGCTTTAATGCTTCCTTCACTTCCACCCCTCTAATTCTATGGAGAAAAGTATGCTCTACTAATGAAGTATCCTTCCTAGTTCTTGTATCCCCCATATGTTCTTCATTTAAAAGTTTTCTAAAATATTTCTTCCACCTTTCTTTAATATCATTGTCCTTCACTAGAACATTTTCCTTATTGTCCTTAATACATTTGACATGATCTAAGTCCCTACTTTTCTTTTCTCTTATTTTTGCAAGCTTAAACATATCTTTCTCTGCTTCTCTTGTTCCCAATTTATTATAAAGGTCATAGTATGCTTTGGACTTTGCACTACTTATTACTTTCTTAACTTCTTTCTTTGCCTTCTTATATAACTCAAAAGTTTTTATACTCTTAGTCTCCTGCCAAACTTTGTAGCAATGTCTTTTCTCTCGAATAACTGCCTGCACCTCTACACTTCGCCACCATGTTTCTTTATTAACATGGCTATTTCCTTTTGATTCTCCAAGTACCTCCTTTGCAACCTTCCTAATGCAATTAGTCATTTGATTTCACATTGCTGTAGTTTCTCCTTCAAGATTCGATTCTTCATTCTCAATCATTTTGTCTTCAAGATTCCCTTCAAAAGTCCAACAACACTAATTGTGGAAATTCTGTTGGATTTCCACTATTATAGCTGTTATGGAAATTCTGCTGGATTTCTACTGTTACGGACATTCTGCTAGATTTCTACTGCTATGGACATTCTGCTGGATCTTGTGCAAGGTGACTGGATCGATATTGTTATGGAATTCTGTTGGATTTCTATTATCTTTCATTTCAGTTGCTATATTTTTTTCATATGGGATTTTGATTGACTGTCATTAGTGATTAGCAGCAGGGATCATCGGATTTTAATTGACTGTATTGGTTGCTGGTCATCACCTACATTTAGTTGTCATCACTATTTTCAAGCAAAACAGGTTTTGCAAGAACCACCTTGAAATCTCTGTGTTCCTTCATCTTTGTTTCCCTCCTCTATTCTTTGGTGTTGTGTGCAGGAACGAGTGTTTTTTTTTTTTTTTAAAGCTCTATTCATGAACTGTCATGTTATGCCGTCGTGCTACAGTATTTGATTGTGTGACCATCTTGACCATAAATAGAAAAAAAAAGTCCTTTCATGGTGCTGGGGAAAGATGAAACTAGAGCAGGAAAGGGGCTTTTTCTTCACTGTACATAGATGACAGGTTGAAAAAGCAACCTCTCCTCTTTCTGTGAGTTGTACATTGCAATATTGATAAGAGGTTGAAAAAGTAACCTCTTCTCTTTATATCCACTGTACAATATCAGTTGTACATTGATGGGATGGGTGAAATACTAACTTTAGGTAAATCAGCAAATACTACAATATTGAACCCCTTGATTTATTCTAATACTTATAATTCCATAATAAAACCTATAAAATAGAATATTCCTATAAAATAGAATGTTCACATCTCAATATATTTATTGGAGCTGGAAAAATTTCTACGCCTACTTAGTTGGTTTGCCATGGATTAATAATGTGTAGATAAAGTACATAATTTAAATTAACAAATCAAAGGAGTGAAATTATATACTTTACATGTGAGAAAACTTTGATGCTTGGCTCAATTTGAGTTAGAGTAAAATTTCAATGGGAGTCAATTCAATGGGTGATATTAAGTTATTAACTTTTAACAGTTTAGATTTAGAGGATAAGCCCTAATATGATCCCAATATGAACCATGGCACATATTTCAAGACCAATGGAACATAAAGAATAATGTGACTAGGAGCTATGAATATGTGAGTTGTCTCAAACTTCAACAAATCATATATTCGAATTATTGCATCGTACTCATTGAATTTGAATTACGACGAATTGGAAAGCAAATTATATGTACCTACCCCATCGAATTTTTGAATCAAGATAAGTGTTGAATTCCGAATTGTGAATATCAAATGAGAATCAGTCGAACTACGAACTAGGTAACTATGATGTGTAGTTTGTATATGGTGGGTTGTAAAATGTTCTTTCCTTTGTTTTGTTCATCTCCCAAGTCAACGAAGGAGATGTGAGGGGATAATCCTCTTGCGATCATTGATCTCGTGCATGCTAAATTCATGAGTTGAGCTGGATCAATATTGTTGAGTTGGGCATGATTATGATGGACTGGATCTTGATAAATGAGTTGAACAGATTTGTTCTTGTGGATTTGTGGGCTTGGTGACCTGCCGCCTTCTTTATTAGTCCCCCTCAAGCTTGAGTGTGGTGAAAACAATGTGCCGAGCTTGGTCTGCAACAAGTGATTACTTTGCTTCAACAATGGCTTTGTAAAAATGTCGGCAATTTGATCTGTGGAGGGGAGAAATTGTGTGACTAATGTGCCGAAAGCAACTTTTCTCGAGCAAAATGATAACTTATCTCGATATGTTTTGTTTTAGCATGGAGGACTGAATTCATTGTGAAATGTGAATGCACTTAAATTGTCACAAATAGTATTGGAAGTGTTTGTAGAAAAACCTCAAAGAATGTATGTCCAAGCAAAGTAGTAGATGTGATGGCCTGAGATTAGTCTCTATTCTCTTGCAACTGTGGTTTGCATCTTTGCCTCCAAAGAGAAACCCACATTTAATAGTAACAAAATAGTCCCATTTGAGCGATGTAAAATAAAAAAGGGATGAATTTGCTTGTTGCAAAAAAAGCCAATGAGGAGAAGAAACTGACTAAATCGATCAAACAATGCTTGGGGGGCTTGTTTGAGGCCATATATTGCTTTCTGTGATTAATAAACATGATCAGGAAAAGTCGGACTTGCAAACCTAGGAGGTTGTTCCATGTATACAGTTCGTCGAAGATTGCGATTGAGAAACACATTTTTGACATCTAGTTGCCTTCTTAGCCAACATTGAACCACAATTGCAAGATTGTTCGAATAGTAGTGTGCTTAATTACTAGGCCTGAAAGTTTTATCAAAATCAACCCCTTCCACTTGATTAAAGCCCCCTTTGCATTAGCTTTAAACCTTTCAACCTCCCCAGTTGACTTGAGCTTTGTTTTTAACACCTATTTTGAGCAAATAACATGCATGTCTAACGCATGTGGAACAAGTTCCCTAGTTCAATTTGGTGAAGAGCTATTGAGCTCTTCATTCATGGCTTCATCCCAATGTGCCTTTTTTATGTGGATTTTTCGAGGCAGAGGAAATATACCCATAGGCTCTTTTGAATCATCCTTTTGCGGTGAGAGTAATGAAGAAATGTGCTTGGATTTGGATCTAATCACCATAGGTTGGACATTAGTTCCATGGTTGGGATTGAAGGTTATAAAAAATTATAAAGTTGAATCAGTTGAAAAGGCATGCGTCATCATCATAGAAAATTAACAAAATTTCACCCCTCTCAAACCCACCACTATTGATCCCTACTCAACTACACTGATTGGTGTCAATCTCTATAAAATATTTAATATATAACTATTTTTAGTACAGGTAAATACATAAATTCATAACAATGATTTTTTAATTTTTAGATATAGTTGGCGTTGCCTTGGATATTCTAACAAAAAAATATTCAAGCGGAGATGAAACAACAATGATGGAATAATTCAAGAAATAGTTGTTATTGACTTTAAGGAAATTTTCTCACAGTATCAAGATTTCATTTTTTTTGAGAAAGATATATATTCAATTCACTTTTCAAAGATATACACAGAAATTACTGACTATTAAACTTTGTTATTACAGTTTGCAACCCACCTTTGTATATGCTTGGGATAAATTTATAAAAAATGAATGTAAAACAATGGGTGAAATATTGCAATTCATTCTGATAATAGTTGCAACAAATCTATCTCCAAAATAGTTTAGAGGTATAAAAAAGTTTCATTAAATTAATTTTTGATGCCTACCTCATTTTTAAAAATGCTTTTAGGATAGAAATAAACAATTATTTGGCTACCATTTTTTATTTATATTGCTTTCAAATTCTAAATTTTATATATGTTTAATAATTCTTTTCACTAGTGTCTTATCTATTCAATTATTAGGTAGAATGTCTTTTTCAGTAAGGTCGTCATGAATTATTCTCCTCAATCCAACCATAATTGAAGTATAGCAAATGCATTCTTTGTTAGTTTTCTCTTTAGATATATATATATAGAACAAATGTTTTTTGTTTTGCTTTTTTATAGCTTCTTTATAAATTCAAGATTCTACAGATATCATAGGTACCTATTACCTTATTTTATTATTTATTCTACATGTATTAAATTCGTAACTATATTATCACATAGAAGCGTTCACTGAATTGAATGCTTAATCGTGAACATTCGAGAAACACAATAATTCTATTGTATGTAATCCTTGTAAAAGGAAGATAGAAGCAGCTTACAGTTTCAATGTTTACATGTCAAAACTGCAACAAAGTAGACATTGCAATAATGGATTAACTAATGACGCAGAGAACTTATCCACAGTACATTATAAATCAAAACATATACTGACTTTTATTCAACTATGGATGAATTATCTATATTCGAATTAGAAACTGAACAACTACTATTCAAGAAACACATTTTGAAGATGTAGCACATTAACTTATTTAAATTAGAAACTCAACAACTACTATCGTAGCGGCACCTTTTGAAGATGAAGCACAGAAACTTTTATCCTGTAAAGGGGAATATATTATCAATGCTCAAATGAAGGTAAAATTTATTTTAAAAATCATTCTATTTTTAAAGAAAATCTGTTCAAGATATTCTTGAATATAATCTTTATTTTTTTTCTTTTTCTCACCTGCAGGAACATCAAAATCAAGCTAAAGCATGAATGAACAAATGTTAGGACAAAACTTGGCTTTCCTTCATCAAAGTGCAAGACCAACAATATGTTCAAAAAATGACTATTACCATCGCATCACACAATCATATCTGAATTGTGCCAAAAGTTTAAATACATTCAGGATTTTGTATATATTCAAAAAAAGTAATTTCTCATGCATCCAATCACTTATCCAATTGTTATGCTTAAAACACTTACCCAATTGTTATACTTAAAAACACTTACACAATTGTTATACTTACATATACACTTACACAATTGTTATACTTACATATATATATATGATTTATTTTCTCATTCATCCAATTATTTATCCAATTGTTATGCTTAAAACACTTACCCAATTGTTATACTTAAAAACACTTACACAATTGTTATACTTACATATACACTTACACAATTGTTATAATTACATATATATATATGATTTATTTTCTCATTCATCAAATCACTTATCCAATTGTTATGCTTAAAACACTTACCCAATTGTTATACTTAAAAACACTTACACAGTTGTTACACTTACATATACACTTACACAATTGTTATACTTACATATATATATATATGATTTATAGTATCCTGTTTTGTTGTTCTATTGGTCAAGTATTGGTAGCTTCAAATTATGTACTTGAAGAGCTTGTGACTCTATTCACATCAAATAATGACCAACCACTTCATTTCAAAAACATTTGTTTAGAACATATAAACAGTACTTTTGTATTCACCTCCTTCGGTGTCAAATGTTAAAAGAGGTCTGTAAGAGGAACAAAGGTATTTATACTTTCAAAGTTCAAGGATAGGTTGACGATTACATCAATGAGTTGTTGCCTCTTGATGGTCATCTTTCATATTTGCAAGTATATTTGTATTATTATGATCACAAAGTGCATAATAGGATGTATTAGTCACCAAAGCTTAGAGTTGGTGTTTTTGAAAAGTTGATGCTTATATTTTCCATCAATCCTTAAATTTTCTTGATCTTTAAGGGATTCCTCTATCAATGAGGATACAGGTCTGACCATTTGAAACCTCAATCTTAGTGTATTCTTGTTGTCTTTTACAACAATATGTTGTTGACATATGTATACAACTTGAGACATCTCAGTTGGATTACTTCCAAAATGGTTAACAGTCAATTTGAGTAGACTTATATCTAGGAATGATGGATAGCATTGGCAATGTTGAAAATTTTAGAAAGAAAATTGGAGAGAGAATTGTATTGTCACCAGCATTTATAAGAGGTCTAAGAATTATGCATCATCAATACCTTGACGCAATGATGTTAGTTCAAAGTCTGGCAAACTAGATATTTTTTTGACATTCATTTGTAATCCAAATTGGTTGGAAGTAAAAGATCAACTTGTTAATGGTGAAGACGCTTAAAATAGGCCATACTTGATTGTGACAGTTTTTAGAGCAAAAATAGAACTTCAAATTGATTTGATAAAGACGAATATTTTTGGTGTTGTTGAAGTACGTGTGTATGTTTTAGAATTTTAAAAGGAGGCTTCCGTATGCTCATTTCTTATCTTGAAGCAGAAGTACATACTTAAAACTCTAGAGTTTATGACAGATTTGTGTATGTTGAACTTCTAAGTAATAAAAGTCATCCACATTTGTGCAAAATGGTTGTTCAACATATGATTCATGGACCATGTGGGAATTTGAGTCCAAATAATGTTGTATGAGAAATGGAACTCTAGAGATTACGGTAGATTTGTGTATGTTGAACTTCTAAGTAATAAAAGTCATCCACATCTATACAAAACGGTGGTTCGAAATATAATTCATGGACCATGTGGGAATTTGAGTCCAAATAATGTTTAATGAGAAATGGACAATGCAAAAATCATTATCCTCGAGAATAAAGAAGGTAGAAAAACTCATAGGAATAAAAAGCCAAAATTATTCAACTATCAACCAAAGTATCTAACTTTATCATGAGCTAAGAACGTTAAACAGAATAAAGGATAGGGTAGACAAGATCAAACCCTACTACCGCAGGGTAGGGGTGGGAGAAGAATAATCTGAGCCAAATGACTTAGAGATAGAGTGATCCACAAGGATCAAAAGGTCTTGGTCTCATATCATAGACCAGAACACAATTCAAAGATAAGAACTCATTTCATTTCTAACTTCAATATCCATTGGAGAAGACTACAAATCCCTATATAGACTGGTTGGCTCGACAACACTACCCTGAAATTCAGGGGCTGCCCATTTAGTGTGGGTGGTGGAGCATGGGCTGAGCATAGGCTGGTGCTGCCCATATAGCATAGGGTGGTGGAGCATAGGCTGGTTGGCTCGACAACACAACCCTGAAATTCAGGGGCTGCCCATTTAGTGTGGGCGGTGGAGCATGGGCTGAGCATAGGCTGGTGCTGCCCATATAGCATAGGGTGGTGGAGCATAGGCCGGTGCAGTTTGAAGATCACTGTGGGGTTTTCTTACATCATTGGGCCTTGTTGGGCTTGGACCTTCGCGTATAGAACTTAATTCAGGGCCCATTATTCTGACCTGCATCAACTATCCTCGGCTTGGAGAAACTCAACTCCGGCGAGTTAGCAGCTTGGTACATCTTGTACAAATCTGGGTTGAGTTTTTGAAAGTCTATGCTAGAGATCCATGTAGCTTCGGAGAAAGGTTTTCCTTTCCGCTTGACCAAAAACCATTGAAAGCCTCCGCTCTTTGTTGATACTAGTTGATCGTCAAAGACATCTTCAATTTCTTGTCGATGAGGAGGGTTCATGGGAAGCTTGATATCTTGTTCTTCAAAAGATTCATTTTGATAATGCCCTTGATAAATTGTGAGATCTTCAACATTGAATGTGGAACTGATATTTATATCTAGAGGGAGATCGAGCACATAAGCATTGGAGCTAATTTTCTTTTGAATCTTGATCGAGCACATTAGCACTTTTTGGGTGTAGCTTCTTGTGGGTACCTGTGGGGAATCGTTTGGGCTTTAAACGAACCATGACCATATCTCCTTCATCAAACTCGACGTGGCGTCTTTGAATGTTTGCATGCTGTTGATAGTTTTCATTACTCTTGGCAATCTATTTACAAACCTCATCATGAACGTCCTTCATGTGCCTTGCAAATTGTTCAACTTCTTAACTAGGACTAGCCTTAGTTGGTAAGGGGCACAAATCAATGGGAAGACATGGCTTGATTCTGGTGATGGTTTCAAATGGCGACCTTCTAGTTGTCCTGTTTATGGAGTTGTTGTAAGCAAACTCCACCATGGGCGAAATAAGATCCCATGTAGGGATGTGTTCTTCGATGAGACATCAAAGTAGATTCCCCAAGCTTCGGTTGACGACCTTAGTTTGGCCATCGGATTGTGGATGTAGGCACTTGAATATTGAAGCTTGGTACGCATCATGTGCCATAAAGTTTTACAGAAAAAACTCATGAACTTAGTATCTCTATCAGATACTATAATGTGTGCCATAAAGTTTTACAGGAAAAACTCATGAACTTAGTATCTCTATTAGATACTATAATCTTAGGAAAACCATGCAAACAAACAATTTCTTTGAAGAAAAGAGTGGCAACCTTCCTCTCATTTGCTGTGATAGAACATGGTATAAAGTGTGCCATCTTAGAGAATCTATCAAACACAATGAAAACATAATCCACTTTTTGTGTCGTCTTCGGTAAGCCTAGGACAAAATCCATGTTGAGATTTTGCCAAGGCTCATGTGGAATAGGAATGGGCTGATACAATTTAGTGTTCTTCTTTTAATCCTTTACAAGTTGGGATACTCTACATAGTTCACAAATTCTAGCAACATCTGTCTTCAGATGGGGCAAAAGAAGCGATCTTTTACAAGTGCCAAGGTCTTGTCACGCCCTAGATGTCCATTGCATCCGCCTCCATGTAACTTGTGTAGGACATGCTCGCGGATAGATGTAGTTAGTATGCATAATTGATTTACATGAAAGAGATAGCCATCATGAATAGTAAACTTTGGATGTTCAAAAAACTCATTGGTGAGAAGATCTTTGTAAATGCGTCCAAAGTCACGAACATCAGGATATTCTTTGCAAATCTCTTCAAAACCTGGGATGGTGACGGAAATCGTCATGAGGTGAGATCGATGGCTTAAGGCATCTGCTACCTTATTTTCGGTGCTTGATTTATGACGCAAGACAAATGTGAACTCCTGTAATATGCACTCCATTTGATACGATTGGAGCTCATCTTTTTTTGTGAATTCATATGTTTCAAAGCTTCATGATTGGAGTTTGATACAAATTCCTTTCTGATCAAATAGTAATGCCAATGACGAAGAGCTTGTACTACAACATAAAATTCCGTGTCATATGGCGAATACTTCTTGCGAAGCCATTCAACTTTTCACTAAAGTAGGCAATTGGGTGTCCATCTTGGCTTAAGACGCCACCAACAACTACTTGAGAAGTATCACAATTGACTTCAAAGACCTTGTTGAAGTCTGGAAATTTTAAAATAGGTGCCTCTGTCATTTTTTGCTTAATTTGTTCGAATGCCCGAGTGGCTACCATGGTCTAGGTGAAGTCTCCTTCATGCAATTTGTTATTGGAGTCATAGTAGTGCTGAAATTGCGAATGAATCTCCTATAAAAAGTGGCCGACCCCTTAAAACTCCGTACTTCATGAATGGTCTTTGGAAGGGGCCAATCTATGATTGCTTTAATCTTTTCTAGTTCAGCTTCTACTCCTTGGGCGGACACAACAAATCCCAAGAAAATAACATGGGAATTCAAAAATATGCACTTCTTCAAATTAATGTAGAATTTCTTTTGACGAAGTGTGCGCATGACATACTTGAGATGATCAAGATGTGCCTATTTTGATTTGCTGAAAATCAGTATGTCGTCGAAATATACAGCAACAAATTTGCTGAGAAAGTCTGTAGAAGTTGTGTCATCACCCTCATAAAAGTGCTAGGAGCATTGGATAAGCCGAATTGCATGACCAATCATTCATACAATCCATATTTAGTCTTGAATGTTATCTTCCATTCATCGCCTGGCTGAATACGAATCTGATGATATCCACTCCTGAGTTTATTTTTGGAAAAGACTGATGATCCAGCCATCATATCCAATATGTCGTCTATCCGAGGTATCAGAAATCAATATTTAATGGTGATCTTGTTTATCACTCAGCTGTCGACACACATTTGCCAAAACCATCTTTCTTGGGTGTTAGGAGGGCGGGAACTACACAAGGAATCATGCTTTCACAAATATAGCCCTTGCGAAGGAATTCTTCAACTTGCCTTCTTAATTCTGCATGTTTAGTGGGGCTCATGTGATAAGTAGGTAAATTAGGAATAGAGGAACCAGGGACTAAGTAAATAATATGCTAAATGTCCCGCATAGGTGGTACTTCTTCTTGAAGTTCTACTGGAGTCGAGTCTTTAAAATCATGGAGCAAAGACTTGATTTCTGCAGGTAGTGAAACTTTCTTCCCAATATCCAATTTTTTGAATTCTTTTGTAACAAGAGCATACATAACTCCTTGTTCCTTGCTATCTTTTTGAAATTTTCGCATAGAAAGAATGTGAGAATTTGACCTCGATGTTTTTGGTTCTGGCTGATTGGGAGTTGGCTTAAGAGGTAATAGAGTGACATGACGGCCTTTGTACTTAGAAGTGTGAGTATTAGCTTCGCCATCACTTTGAACCTTGTTATCAAAGAACCAAGGCCTTCGCAATAGAATGTGAGTAACATTCATGGGAATGATATCACACCAAACTGAGTCTTCATAACCACCAAGTTTGAATGTCACCAAACATCGCTTGTTCACAGGGATTGTTGCTTCATTCACCCAAGCAATCTTGTAGGGTTTCGGGTGCTTTTCTGTTGGAGGCTTGAGTTTGTCGATTACTTGTGATATGAGATTTATTGTGCTTCCTCCATCAATAATGAGATCACATAATCTATCACAACACTTTACCTTGAAACGAAATATGTTGGTTTGCCTCCAATCTGCATCCTCTTTTTCAATAGCATTGAGGAGTCGATGAATCAATAATGTTATTCCTTGATTTTCAGCTTGATAGAAGGAATGATCTTCTTGGCCTATTTGAGGTATTTGCTCTTCAAAAGGAGTTTCAACCTCATACTCTTCATCAACATGTTCTGATTCATAGGCATCTTCATCATGGTTGGCAAAGTGAAGGTTCTTTGCACTTGTGCATTTAGAAGCATAGTGTCCTTTGCCTTTACATCGAAAACATTCAACATCCTTTAGTTGTTGTGAAGAATTAACAACATTTTTCCAGTTATTGTCATGTGGCTGCGGCCTTGATTGATTTAGAAAGGGGTTTTGGCGGCTGAAATTCTGAAGAGGAGCTTGTCGAGTGGGACTCCACAAAGGAATAGCCCGTTGATAAGTTGTGTTTAGGACTTTCCTTTGCATTGGTTCCCCAAAACGCCCTGAATATGATGCGATGTGCCACGCCGAAAACCTCTTCCACACTTTGAAAATTACTATAAATGTCTGGACGAAATCCTCGCTTATATCTGGAGATAGTTTGGCGATCTGTCTCTAACAACTTGCATTGCACCAAGAGATCATGGAACCTCTCGGTGTAATCCTCCACACTCGACTAATTGATCGAAGAGGGAATCAAGATAGTCATTTGGCAAATACTTTCTTTAAGTTTATCTTTTATTTCTAGCCATGTGGCAATAGGAGGTCTTCTGAGATATGCATTTTTGTCATCAATACTTCACCATATTCAAGCTGCACATTTCATCTTCATTTTTAGAAATGGAATACACTTGTCCTCTTTCATATGGTACCAATCAAAATAGTCTTCAAGAGCCGTGATCCAGTCGGTGAATGTTTTCACGTCCATACATCCCATAAAATCTAGAACATCCAAATGCACCTTCTTTGTGATATCACTTCGTTGGTTGTGATATTCTCTTGGATCTGTTTCAAGTATGCGCTGCATAAATTGCTGACTAGTCTCTTGCTGTTCATCATTGATTGAATGTTCCACATGAGGTATATGTTCCGCATGATGGTCACCACCATTATTATTTGAAGATCCTGGGTTGCCATTGTTCCCCGCGTCTTGTGGAGTTGGGTTCCGTATTGCATCATTATGACGCATTTGAACCTTGTCCATTCTGTCCGTGAGCTCTATGATATAAATATCACGCCGTTGGTATGTGAACCTTCCTTTGTAGGATGCTTCGCTTTAGGTAGCCATGTTGTTGGGACTAGTATATAACTGTGGTTGGAATTTTTTTTAAAATTTTTTTTCTTTTTTCAGCTGTTTGGGTCGATTTTGACCTAGGCCTGAAACGGGTTTGGGCTTGTATGCAAGTAGGTCACAAACCATGTTGTACCTAATTGGACCAAAATGCTACTTGTGAGGAGGGGGGTAGCACGGAAATATTTGGTGGTTTAGTGCACCATAACTTAAGGAAGAAAAAGGTATGCTCACCTTTCTCCCTTTCCAATTGCCATGAGAGATCATTTTTTTTTTTTTTTTATCTTTTAATTTTTATTTTTTCTGACGAGACAACAAAAGACATAAGGGTTTTAACCATTTCTTCTTTCTTGTATGGAGCTGAAGGTAGAAGAGAAGGCGGGAGGAGAACTGATGCTGTGGCTTGGTTGATGCCAATGCCGATGCCGATGCCAATGGTGGCAACGACGAGGATGATGCTGGTGACGATGAAGGGATGTGTGCAATGGTGGTGAATAGGTAAATTTTTTTTTAACAGAGCCTCTCTCTCTCTCTCTCTCTCTCTCTCTCTCTCTCTCTTGTGGGTTTGGGGTTTTGCAGAGATGGGCAGTGGGGGTCGGGATTGATCAGATGGTGAAGGGCGAGTGTTTAGGGGGGTCTGTGGCTTGGGTTTTCTAGGGCTGCCTGATTTTGGTTCAAGGATTTGAGGATCGTTAGGAAGTAGGATTCGACCGAAGTGCCTAGCTATAATGGGCTGTGGGATTTCAGTGATGGACTGGGCTGTGGGTGTTTGGTGATGGGCGAATGGAATGCACATATGTGATGATGATGATGATGATGATCACAGTAGTGAAAAACGATGAGATGGGGCTACCTGCATTACATCGAATCGGCGATCAGGATGGCAATCCGAGAATGGATCTCTTTCTGATACCCATTGATGTAGGGTAGGGGTGGGAGAAGAATAACCAAGCCAAATGGCTTAGAGAGAGAGAGAGAGAGAGAGAGAGAGAGAGAGAGAGAGAGAGAGAGAGATCCACAAGGATCAAAATGTCTTGGTCTCACACCACAGACAAGAACACAATTCAAAGATAAGAACTCATTTCATTTCCAACTTCAATATCCATTGGAGAAGACTACAAATCCTTACATAGACTAGTTGGCTTGACAACACATCCTAGAGATTTAGGGGCTGCCCATTTAGCGTAGGGCAGTGGAGCATGTGCTGAGCATAGGCTGGTGCTGCCCAATAGCATAGGGCGGTGGAGCATAGGCTAGTGCAATTTGAAGATAACTGTGGGGTATTCCTACATTATTGGGCCTTGTTGGGCTTGGACCTTCGGGTATAGAACTTAATTTGGGCCCATTATTCTGGCTTGGATCACCTACCTTTCAAGGAAACCTATCTAACTTTATCTCAAACTGCAAGTTCCAGACAAATCAATTGTTTGTTTAAGCTTTCTATCCCGTTAAAGCTTAAAACATGCATGTGAAACATTGTTTTAAGAATTGTAATAACCTGACATATAAAGTTCGAGTGGTTGGTTTGTTATTGGCAAAAACTAAAGAAAATAGAGTTGTCGTTATCATCATCATCATCATTAAAACCTTATCCCAACTATGTTAGGGTCGACTACATGAATTCTTTTTTTCCCTCAGAATTCATGTTTGGGTTGTGACAAAGGTTTACTTTGGTTTAGGACCAAAAACTGCCAGAGTTAAAAACTAAAGAAAATAGAGTACCAACAAAAAAACAAAAGGAATTAAGAGGAAAAAACAAATCCACTAGAAATAAGGCAGAGCAAGAGAAAAGAGAGGTTTGAACCTTTTACCATTGAGTTTCATTCAAAGTATGAGGAAGAGCAAGAGAGAAAAGAGAGAAAGATCGAACAAAGAAGGCTGATGTTCCACACATCCAAAACGAATGTGAGGCATCTGATTTAACAAGGGAATGCAATCTCTGCCATGGAATTTCAATCCAAGTACAAGAGAGAAACAAACAAGAGAGAGGGAGAGGTGGACAAATGTGTGGTTAGGACATTCTTTTAGGTTAAAACATATAGGTAATTATATTATGATGCCCATATACAAACATGGGTATGGACACATATATGGGGATCGGGGATACGACTCTGCACCTTGAAAATTTTAGGACACGGATACAGATACAGGTGTCCTTAATTTTTCCTTAAATTACAATTTAATTAATGAAATTATCTTTGTTTATGCTTAATTCTAACATTTTCTATGTTGAAAAGTAAGAAAACTTAAAGAAATAAATGAAATAATGGACTTGCTAAGTAGGATATACGAAACTTATACCCTGGAAGTATCGGTGCGGTATCAGGAACCAGTATAAGTATCGTATTGGTCCAATATGGATACGTTGGGCTTGTACAAGTATCCGGGTATCATAGTAATTATATTAGCTATTAACATTTAATTAGGTGAGGACAAAGATGTAAATATGGGTAAGGGTAAAACAAACACGGCTTGGAAGTTGTTCACCATTTTCACATTTTCAAGGTGACGAGTGTTTTTTAGATTAATTTTGCCACTTCACTCGTCTATTATAGTTGTTTTAGCACAAAACTGGACAGCAAATTGGGGTTGACTTTGGTCCAATATGGGTTTCATCTTTCACTTGTGTAGGGTGGCTTAATGTTGTAGAAGCTGCAACTGAAGCTGATCCATATCTGAACCTTAGTTCATAGAAGAATTTAGGGTTTGAGATATGAATTGATAAGTGTCAATTTTCTGCTTTGCATCAGGCATGAAACATAGGTTTTTTTTTCTCATTTTTTTGAAGTTGTAATTGAGTCATATATTGATGTGTGCTTAAGCCATGTGCCAATCGCGATATTGTTTTACAGGTATGTGATGAGCTTGAGGACATGATGGAAGAAGGGGGAAATCTTGTTGATTACCATGGTTGTGATTTCTTCCCTGAGCGCTGGTTCGACTGTGTGGTAGTTCTTCAAACAGACAATTCTGTGTTGTATGATCGCTTGGCTAGCAGGTGATGCTGAACTTTGTTGAACTTTTCTTTTCATTCATTTAATATGTTCCATGTTCTCTCTTGACAATTTGACATGTAACATTTCCAGAGGATACATGGGTTCAAAGCTTTCAAATAATATTGAATGCGAAATTTTCCAAGTTTTACTGGAAGAGGCAAAAACTAGCTACCCGGAGGACATTGTGATGGCGTTGCAAAGTGATAGCGTTGATGACATCAGTAGAAATGTGACAACATTGGTAGAATGGACAAAGAATTGGAGCCCGACTGCCTAACTGCAAAAGCACTAAAAAGTGAAGTGATGCCCTTAATTCAGGGCATTTTGTCCATGACCAGAGTACATTTCTAGTAACTTCCAATCAGTTGTGCATTTTCTAGTGGTTTATCTGTTTCTAGTGTCTTGACTTGAGGTATTGTTACTAATATTTTATTATACCATACGAAGCTTGGTATTTTTATGTTGATCTCTCTCTCTCTCTCTGTGTGCGTGCGTGCGCGTGCACATTTATTTGTAATTGATTGGTATTCTCTTGTTTAAGTGCCCCAAATTCAAGTATTATTCGGCATATAAGTTGATATTATTCGATGAATAGGAGATGGAGATATGTTGCCTCAGATAGTTTGAACTTTTCTAGAAATGAGTGTTGTTACAGCCAAGTGGCAGTTTGGTAGCAACCTTCTTACAGCCAAGTGGCAGTTTGGTAGCAACCATTTTGGGGTGGATTTAAAATGATAAGGTATTCTATCAGCCTTGGAGAAAATCTCTAGTTTGTAACTTGTCATTCTAAGATACAATCATTTTAAATTACAGTCCAAGGCACCCTAGAATCTATGCACTCCGTAAGAACTTTGAAGTGAAACAAAGAACCTTCTAAGACTCTGATGAAAATAGAGGCAGCGGTGGGTATAATTGCCGGCTCGCATAATGGCCTGCTCTAAAAATGCTATCGAGTGGTGTAACAGTGTGATTAAAAAAAAGTCAAAAAATTCAAAAAAGCCAGACTATTGGAAAATGTTAGAATATATATATATATATTTTTTGTTTTTTAAAGCTAAGCCCCTCATTGCATTAGGTCTTGTCTCACTATATGAATAGAGATTAATAATAATGATCTATTTTTTTCACATGTATTCGTGTTAATTACGTATCCTAGCTTGGAAGCTAATGAAATGCTTAAAAAAAAAATGAAATGCCTATAAAAAAAAAACTGTCTCTATGAAGAAATATCATCAAATTAAACAATGTATTGAACTCGAAGTGAAGACTTGAGATTGAAGACCAAGAATTAGGAGTTCAACAATCAAGACAACAAAATTGGTTTCATTTCAACCTCCCCTTTTCTAGGTTAGAAGCTTTCAAATTCTGCCTCTCAGAATGTACTGCTTTGAAAGATATTTGATAGCAGGAGAAGGTAAGGACAAAGTTAGGGTGGATTAGGGACGGCTGGTATTTGTTAGTCTCTAATCTTTTACCAGTGGTTACGACTAAAGATCTCTTTGATGTTTTTCTGTAAGGCAGGCCCTGTGATTGAGGTCTTTTATTGAACTTTCGTTCTAGGAAATGTAGATGTTTTGGTTTTGTTAGATTCAAAACCAAATGGGACACTAATTTGGCAATCCTTAACATCAATGGAAGAGTTGTTGGAGGCAGAAGAATAACAGCCTAGAAGGCGCAATTTGTAGATCGGAGATCTAAACTGATACGCCAAAGCGATGTTTATGCAGGAAAAAGGAATGTAATCTCATCTGGGAATTTTCAAGATAGGAGAGGTGTTCCCTGTAATCTTCATATTGTAGGGGAAGAGCCATGTCTGCTTAGATAAAGCTTTCTTTAAAAAAGGTGGTTTGTGATTCATTTGTTGGAACAACTAGTCCGATGGACATCACCGAATCTGATATTCAACTTTGGTTGTCTTCATCCAAGAATATTCAGGCAGATGTGAAAAGGCTTAACCAGATGCTATTTCTGGATTAGGCCTTCAACATAGATTGACTTCTCCAATATGATGAAATTAGGGTCATCGTTTAATGACTATCCTATTTGAGAGTTGGATCCTCGGACAGAAGTTTTAGGACCAATGTTAAAGGCAGTCTGGATTCGAATGGAAGGGATCCCTCTTCATTTGAATGGTTGGGATGAAAGCATGTTTTCCTATCTTGATAATTGTTTGGGGGACAGTGTTGCACATTGATGAAAAAGCTTTCCAGAAATAGAGGGTAGATAGGTTTCGAGTACTCATATTGAGGGATCCTAAATGTACAGTGCCAGAATCTTTTCTCTTGGAGGTAGATGGGTTCAGTTCCCTGTTGACATTAGCATAGAAGAAGAGGGGAGATCATCAGAGGTAAAGTTGTTGGTTACAGGAGTTGCCTGAGTAGGACAAACCACTAGTGTCAAGTGTGGAGAAGAATCAGGTGATGCAAAGCAATATTTTAGGGATTCTGGGTTTCAAATCTCAGCCCCCCAGTCAAGATGGAGGAAATCACAGCGTGGTGGTAACGCTCCAAGATCAGGAACATTGAAACAGATTTTCCATTCCTCCATTGGAAGATCTCGTCGCGTATGAGATGTCACACCTTTCCCATGAGACCTTTCATCGCATGCCAGGGGGGAAGCGGGACTGTGTTAGCTGTCCCACTATCAAAGGGATTTTTACCAAGATGCAAAATGACCTCAATGCCCCTAAAAATCTTGGAATTCTATAGCTCGTCTCGTTAGGGGCCTAGTTGATGAAATCACTACTGTTTGCAGTGCTGAACAGAATCAGAATCCAACTTCCATTTCTGATTGTGTTACTGAACAAGAACAAATGGGAGATCCTAGCTCAGATGATGATATTCTGTCGACTGAAGATGATAGAATAGAGAAGCGGGCAGAAAACCAAATTAATGCTTTGGTCCTGGTGGATGCTGCTGATGACATCGAGGCTATGGCTGTGGATAAGTTTGGTTGTGGCTGTAGGGAAAATGAAGCGAGTCTGCAAATTGAGGAAAAATTGATAGAAATTGCCAATGTTTTGGGCATTTCTATGGAGGGTAAAAGGGGACCTGAGGAATTTGATCCAGAACATGGTTGGTTGAGAAGGGTGGAAATAAAGTAGGTAATCAAAGCATCAAAAAATCCAAAACACAAAGGGAATTAGATAAATTAGCTTGTTCTATAAACTATGATCGGTCGGGTATTGATAAACACACTTGTGTGAAGTTATTGGGATTTTGAAGTTATGTTCTTGGAATGTTCGTGACACAGGCGTTGAAAGGAACAATTAAGTCCTAATCACGTCTGGTCAAGGGGAGTTCTTGTTTATTCGAGAGACTAAAATGGAGAACATTGATGCACATACGGTTAGTTCTATTTCCCCATGGTCGAATTCCAAGTTTGCTTTTCAGCCTGCGGTTGGTGCTTGAGGGGGTATTTTATTAGTGTGGAATGCTAATTATTGGTATAAGGTTGTTGAATTTGTGGGAGAATTTTCAGTTTCGGTTTTATTGTAGGATGCTTGTCGGAATGCGAAATGGGTGGCAACGCCGGTTTATGGGCCCACTAATGATAGTTGGGAGGAGCTGCCTCAAGTGGCAGGTTTGTGGAGTCATCCATGGATGACCCTGTCTGACTTGTTCTCAGGTACATCCTTGTACCAAACCAAATCTATCGTGCCAAAATATCGCCAAACCCGTGTAAATTCTATTTTTCTTTTTGATATACCATTTAGTAGCATCAAGTGACAAAGCCTTGAATATTTTTAAACTTCGCTGTCTTCATCTTGACTCAACCAAATAGCCTGTCGAGTTAAAGCCTTTGAGTGAGGTTTTAAACTCTGATCCTGACCCATCAGATTTGCGCAGCAAGGAGCACCATGCTTGTAGATATTTTTCTAAGAATTGCATACTTAATGAAGCAAGAAAATGGGAGGAAGCACACGAAGGGATGGATGTTGAAATCCAAAGCACGCAATTGCAAAAATAGGAACTCCAATTACAGTTAGCGTTCTTTGGGGTTCATTTGTTTGCTTCTGTTTACCTATAAATGATGTACATTAGTATGCATGTTCATGTTTTTGCACTCATTTATGTGTAAATGAGATGTGAAAAAAAAATATATAAATGAGGCTGTTTTCATCTGAATTTTGTACATCTAATAATGTGTGAAAGTGTTACATCTCTCTGCAAAGTGTCTGTATAAATGTCTTTATTGATAAATAGCAGTCAAAAAATTTTTTGTTGTTCTTTATTTATTATTTATTTTTTTTGGAATCCTGTGAGCAGTTCAAAACGTTTAGTTTTATTGACCCATTAAATCACAAACATTCTGTTTCATGTCTTTAATATTCATGGATTTTAAGATAATGAAAATTTTAATATGCAATTCAAATTGTAAACGTTTACTTTTGTGTAAATAGTGCTCCTAAACAAACACGCTAATGGGTGTCACATGTGTAAATCTTATATATTTAAAATTTGTATATCCAAATCTTACTTATGTAAATTGAAAATTTCATATTCCTTATGTAAAAGACACAACCTCTTTGCCCTTTTCATCTCTAGGGATCCCAATTGCAAGCAATATAAGAAAATAGGTTTCTTCAATTCTTTACAAACCAAATCAGTGCTGCCAAATGCATGAGCCCTCGAGCAGTGCAAATTGTAAGAAATTCCTCCTTGAATGGAGAAAGTGATGATCTCGCAATCTAACCCTATGATTTCATTCTTTGCTTCTAAGTCGATAAAAATAATATATAAAAATAAATAAATCATCATCACTTTCAAAGCCTTCTCCCAATTATGATAGATCAGCTTGCATGAATTATATTTGCTAGTTTTTACTATCAATCCAAGTCCAGGAAGAGTAGTATTAACATTATGTAGGTTGACATTCAGCATAAACTTCTGTCAAAATCTAAAGAATAAAAATAAATAAATAAATAATTCAATTGGACAGTATGAGCTGACCAACATTTAAAACCACCTTTAAAACTGATTAAAGAGAAAGCACACAATTAGCCTTTACTGTTACACAATTAAATATAAGAACGACAGTGCAGTATTATTGCAAAAATAATGGACCCTAGATAACTATTAAATCATCTCAATAATGATAGCTTCGGGCACATAGATAACTATTAAATCCTCTCAATAATGATAGCTTCGGGCACATGGGTTTTATTATTTTTTGGAGGATGCCACATTACGAAAATGCATTTTGCTATATTTATGGTAAAATGTGTGCATTACACAATACATAATATTTTATCATCTAATTAGATAAATACATAATATTTCGTCATCCACTTTGTCATAACCAGTTTGTTTGGAGTTGGCTTAAAGTTCCACATTAGTTATCTTTAATTCTATCTCCCTATGACTCTACAGTTCATGATATAAACAATGTCCTGTGTAGAGGTTTCACCTCTACAGTTCCTGATATAAACAATGTCTTTGAGTTGAATGTCAAACTTCAAACCGAATTTCACGTCTGCCTACTCTGATATGAGTTTAGAAATTCGCAGTACCTAATGTTGTATTTGTTCCGGCTGAGAGTCAAGTTGTACATCAATCAAATTACCTGCTCGTATAAACTGAACCTTACAAACTAAAACTATCTCAAACTTCAAATCAGACTACAGACTTTCATAAACTATCGGATAACATAACCAATCCTTTGATTCATATTACTCCATTGGGCTGATCTAAGTGTGATATGAATGAATTTTATCGTAACAATGCTGCCCCATTGAAGATATATAAATCATGTTTTACTTGCCACCGTACATGAGATGATGAGATCATTTCTCTCGAGATTTTCAACTGGGAGCCCAACCTTGACACACACAACCTCAATCCGACTTTAAAATGGGTCAGTCGATTAAAGACAAATCCGGACATAATCTGACTTTAGGAATCCATAACCATATTCGGTACAAACCTAACACAAGCTATGAGTTCCTAGTCTGAGCTTAACCTCCAGTTGCAGTTGCAAACCTTTCCACTTAGTCAATCGGACCCAAGCCATGTAATTAGAGATTTTACCTTAGATGAACCAACCTTAAATACAATTGCAACTATATAAATAGAAGGGAGTTCAACTCCCACCAAGCACATTGCTGATATCGTATATCATATATATATATATATATATATACGGGGAAAATTATTATGCATCTTTCCCTCACACTACGGTAAGGGACAATTCCTCTTTTAGACCTTACAAGATCAAAAAAGTATCATGAAATGTGATGGTATTGTCTTCTTACACATTAATACTTTTCAGAAAAGGAAGTGTCCTTTACCATAGTTGAGGGACATATGTCTAGTAGTCATAGTCGCTTTGTTCATATATATATACCCGATTCTAATGAGCAAGGACTATTCCTTAGGGGGTACATATATGGCCGCATACATAGTATTTGGATAACGCAAAGGGCATGAGTCAAACTTGAGACCTTGAGGAGCAAACCCCAGGATCAAACTGACTGAGCCATCACCTTGACCGCAAACATATCATATATTTTAGTGGCAGCATATGGTTTGCATTTGCTCTCCCACATCATGTGTTCAAAACTGCCACATATTTACGAAGTATGTATTTGTGTAGGATTAACATTTGTCGTGCGCAATTGTTCTATATGGTCAAAAACCCCAATGCTCAAAAAACCCCGACGCTCAAGCTTAAGGTAAGGTAAGCTCAAGTGGTTGGTTCATACAGGTGGGGCCCACCTAGGGACCTACATGCGGATGGAGATGGGGGAATTTGAAGGGCTCCTTGGGACCCACCTCTTTGCAAAAAATTAGCTCAAATTGTAGTTTCTATCATCTCCATCCGGACTCAAAAATTAAATGGTCAACAGCCCATTGGGATCTATGTATAGCCGTCTGATGGTTCATTAAATTCAGATTTGACAAAAAATTAGTGGACATATGGAATTTAGGGGGCTTGTGTGTTTAGTCAATTTGGATAGACCAAGGGTGGGCCCCAAGTGCTTAGGCTTATGAAATTTCTTATATAAGCTTGGGTTTAGGAGAATCTTTCCCTATATATATAGGGCAATCTTCCTATGCATATGTTCCTCACGGAGAGATTGTGCATACTTTGTGGGTTCCATTGTGGACCCCACCGAGGGATGAGACCAGGGGGGATAGGGGATAGAAAGATCCATGTGGGACCACTCTAGATATCAAGTTTGGTTCCAATCACATGTCCTTAACTTTCATTCATGGCCCACGAATTCATTCTATTCGAATTGGTGTACAGTTGATCTAACAGTCTAGTAAATTCGGATTTGATTGAAAATTGGTTGACATGTCCAATTCATAGGGGTCATCTATGTGGTCCATTTAGATGGACCATACCGTGGGTCTCACCTACAGTTCTCACAAAAAAAAAAAAAAAAAAAAAAAGGTAAGGGATATATGCACATGAATATTGTCCATATTGGTTGGGCCTACTTAGTAGCCCATTCAAACCATGTACAAATAGGGACCTCTCCTGATAGTTTCTAATCCAAAGGTTTGGCATCTATTTTAATGGATTTGACTGTTGGATGGAGGGTTGAATTATATGTTTTTGTGTGTGTGTGTGTGTGTGTGTGTGTGTGTGTGTGAAATTCTTGAAAACGTTTCTTTTTCCGTCTCTCTCTCTCTTTTTGGTGTTATAGAGGCCATATTGAGTCAATATAATCTTTTCACACACTACATATATGGTCATAAGTCCAAATTTGACACTCATCTAACTTCTTTTCATGATTGGATTGAAATCATAATAAAATGATGCCTACAAATAAATAAATAAATAAATAAGGTGTTCTAGTGCACGAGACTCTCGCATAACGGGATCTAGGTAGGCAAGAAATACGCAGCCTTACCTTTATTTTGAAGAGGCTGTTTTTGTGACTTGAACTTGCGTCCTTCAGGATGGTGCCGGCCCAACGGTAAACCATTAAATTGTAGTGTAATGGATCATAAGGTTAGCATGATCTTATGGATTTAAGATTTTAAATTTAGGTAGGCTTCATATGAATCTTTTATTTATATGGGCCTCTTCTTATGCATACGTCCCTTACGAACTTTTTATGCACACTCCTCGGTGGGGCCCATTATGGACCACACCAAAGGATGAGATCAAGTGGGGAGGGCAGGGATGGAAAGATCCATGCGAGACCACCTCAAAAATCAAGCTTGGCCCAAATTGCATGTCCGTAACCTCTTCATCCGTGGCCCATAATATATTCCGTTTGGATCTGTGTAAAGTCGATTCAATGGTCCAGTAAACTCCGATATGACCAAAACATGGGGTGTGTGCCTATCGGAAGGTCCTATGTGTGTTGCAAGATTTAGATTAGGTGATAGATGGGCCCTATCTAAAGTTCTCATGAAAAAAAAGGGTGACGGACGGATGCGTATGAAGATTCTCCATATATATATGTAGACAATATTCATGTGCATATGTTCATCACCTTTTTCTTTTTTTTTTTTTTTTTTTTTGTGAGAACTCTAGGTGGAGCCCACTATATGCTCGACATACACAACTCTCCTGAATTGTGGACATCTACTAATTTTTTGTTAGATTCGAATTTACTAGACCATTTAATGTTCACTGGCTCAAAACCTAGGGGTCACCAAACATATTCATGCTTTTGGGTTACCAAAGTAGCTAAAAATCATATGAACTCCAAAACTTGCTTAGAAATGATGCTTTAGAGTTTCAATGCATTTGGACTTCATTTCATCTAAAAATCAAGCTTTAGTGGCTGTCTGCTAGCTCCTTGGGACCATTGTGGCAATTGATACTTCCACATGTTAGAATTAGCTGAAACTCTTGAAGGAAGCTCAAATTATATTCAGGAGCGACTCTGCAAAATTTCAGGTCAAGCGGATGTCATTTGACCCAAAGTCAGCAAACATGTCAATTTTGATTTAGTAACCCCCAAGCTATGGGGTCACTGACCAAACTCCTGCTTTTATGTGACTGAAGTTGATGGAATTTGGAAATAAAGCTTAAGTTATACTCAGAGATGGTTTTGCAAATTTTCCAGCCAAGGGGACTTCATCTGACCCTACTTCAGCTACATCCCCCCAACCTTAGGTCACTGATTAAAATCCTACTTTTGGGAGGCTAAAGTTGATAAAATTTGAATTAGAGACTCAAAATGTGCTCAAAGTCAACTTTTCAAAGTTTCAAATCAATTTGACATCATTTGGCTAGAAAAATAAGCTAATTGTCTGTAATGTAAGAGGACATTGATTTAGAACATGTAACAAATGGGCCACTGGTTAAAATCCTACTTCCACAAGTCCAAACCACATGAAATTTGGATGGATGCTTCAAGATGCTCCTGACATTAATCCTTCTAAGTTTCAAATCAATCTGAGGTCATTTGGGCCTCAAACAGTTAAAACGAGGGCTAATTTTTAGGAAAAGTCAACGGAGAAGTTAACTAACTTTAAAAAGATAAAATAGGCTAAAAACTCTATGGCACACTCAAAATAGTGTTAGAAAGTATCCTTCCAAGTTTCATGAAGATCAGACATCGTTTAACTCTTAAACAGATGAAAATGGTTCACATATGCAAAAAACCCAAAACTTGGCTTGTCCGTGACCACGGCCATGGTTACGGACACTTGCAACATGGTTTTTGATAGTTTCTAAGAGTTATTTCACTTTATTTTAAAGTATAACTCCCTCACAACTACCAAAAACTATCCCTACTCACTTTGAAGCCTATAAAAAGCATACTTGGGCTCTGAAGAATGAGGGAAGCAAGTTCCAAGAAGATTAAGGCAGTGATTGAAGAGTTTCAACAAGGCTTTTCCTTCTCAAGTACGACAAGCATTTGAGTTCACTCATCTTCTCCTTTTCACTGACTTAAGGTGAGAAATAATTCATAGAAGGAGATGCATGCATATCATTCAAAGAAGATGAGTGCCAAAACCATTAAGCATGCTAATGGATAAGATCGCATTCCTTTGGTTCGCTCACTTGAAAGGGCTTTAGGTCATTTTTGAATTTGTGAATAAGTCTCTTTAGGCTTCATTCTATTCCTTAAAAATTATAGGATCAAAAAGACATACCTTTTGCTTCAATTTGCTTGTATAAAGCATCATTTTCAAATTTCCACAGAAGTGATTCGTAACAAAAAAAGTGATGATTACCAAAGGTTGTAGTCGATTCTACAGTTAAATTAAGCACTCTTGGCGGTTATTCAACACTCAAAAAGTTGAAAAGCACAAGTTTCAACACTCTAAAGTCACTATAAAAGCAAAATTAAGTAAAAACATGGACAAACAGTGGCCATTTCTACCATTATGTGTTAGTGACCATGGGCCACGATCATTGACAGGGGCAACCATAGTCACTGGCCCACTGGCTTTTTTTATTTTTTATTTTTAGCATTTCGTCATATCTTTTCATGTAATTTCTTATATTTTTTGAGTTTGGATCATACTTGAGATGGGTTATAATTTTTCAAACTTGTACACAACCTGCATCCCCTAAGTTAGAGCATTGAACCCCTGTAAATAAAGGAAATTTAATGATAAACAGTAATTATTTTTCCATTCTTATTTATGCTTGAATATGTGAATGTTGGACTTGAATCCGCTACATTTCACATCACTTTTGAGAGCAATCACTAGCTGAGTTTCCTCCCTGCCTTCCATGTCGAGGCGTAAGCCAAAAATCTCTTGCTTGGGCTAGGAGGGCTTTTTCGGCTAGGCCCTTCCTCTGCTCACCCATCAGATTCACTTTTGCGGCTTGGGAAGTGGATCTTTTGGGGCTCTCCCCAGGAGTTGGCTGCAAATAGGCCGAGGACCTCCTTAGATGAGGCTTGAGCTTTTTCTTTTTGGTCGAATGAGGACGCTCCATTTTTTCCCCCAAGCCGTGCCCTTCTTCGACTAAGAATGATCCTGATCGTGAAGTAAAGGAAGGGTTTGTTTGAATCTCTAGTTGTGGCCTATCATTTGGCCCAGACCTCTTTGCTCCCTTCTGATATTGAGCGGCACAACTCTTTGACTAATTTTGAACTCATATCCTCCAGCATGTGTAATACTCCGACCCAACTTAATCCTGTTTAGCGGCTAATTACTGCCTTTTTGGTCATTTTCCGTTGAATTAGTTTCGTGAATGTCGTTTTGTCTTTTTGAGTTTCGTTTTGGGTCATGGATAGGTAGTTGGGTTAACCTGGATTAGGTAGACATGAGCCCATTTTCGTAATTTTCAATTTTGTAAGATCTCGTCATTTATGCATCATATTGGCGTCTTCTCGTGCATCTCGTCAAGCTTGCTGTTTTTCGTAATTGACTCACGTGCAGACGACTTCGTTTGTTTCCGTTGGATCGTTATTTGACTCAAACTGTAATTATCTTGAGCCTTTGGACTTATTTATAATTCAATTTATCCTTATCTTATATAAAGGCAGATTCATGCACTGACTTTCTTCCTCTTCTTTCAACTCCACATTTTTTCTTCCTTTTTTCTTTTCATTTATTCTTCTACGATCAAAGCAAGAATGGGGAGAATCCTTTTGCATTCATTCTAGCGATCGCTCTCTTGTGTGTTCTAAGATAAGATTTGGGTCCTTAATCATCTCTACGAGTCTCGAATTCTTGTCATCCTTTACTGCGTGCACTCAACTCTTCTTTCTTCTTACATGCATGGTGGTTAGAGCTACGTGTACACGTCTAATTTGAGCCAAAGGACAACAATTAACTTGATAAAGCTCATTTGAGGCAAGTATAAGCATGTTATGGATGAACATATGTTCGTATATGATGATTGCTCGTAATCTTCTTTATCTTTCAGGTTTTCTCTAGTTTACAGCCCTTTTGTGTTCGATTAGACACATTTCTTCTCTTTGTGTCCAACCTTGTCCAATTTCAGTATTGCATGTAACAGTTTCAAATCGTGATCTTTCTGAAACTTATGGCTAAGTCATAGAGCTTCACGGCGCACTTTCCAGAGAGCTGCAAAAAATTCGACTTTACACTTCGGTCAAGCTACAGCCGTGCCATAGAATGCACTCCGGCCAAGCCATAGGCTAGCTGTGACCCAACCGTAAGTCATGCTACTGCTTGATGTCGAGAGAGCTAAAATTGGGAGAAATCGTCTACGGTCTATCCACGGCTAAGCCGTGTGGTGTGGTAGCTAAGCTGTATCCAACTGTGGCTGAGCCATAGAACAAACATGGTCAAGCCGTAAGAGGAAGCACGGGTTAGCCATGGCTCACCGTAAATACGGAAAACATTCTAGGAAAGCACGGCTGAGCCGTAGTGCATAACACGGCTAGGCCGTAAGATGCCTACGGTTAAGCCGTAGGTCACCCACGGCTAAGCCGTGAGACCATTAAAACATAAAAGAAGGTATTTAAAAGACCTCATACGGCCTTTGTGTTGGAATGTAGGTAACCCTTGACTTGTCTAATGGAAAATGGGAATAGCATGAATGGTCTTGAGGGCTGTGACTCATTCATGTGTGTTATCTAGTATTAAGCACTTCCCCATGGGAGTTGGTTTAGGGGATCCCGATACACCTTTCAAATACAATGTAACACTAAGAGAGAAATGATTGTGTATCGGATAACTTAAAACTACATCATCATACATGGTTAGAAATACTGGATGACTAGATTAGGAAATACTAGATGACTAGATTAGGGTTGGCTAGTAAACTGTTTTGATTCTATCAAATTGAATTGCATGGCATATTGGACGACAACTATTGGCCTCCACTCTTATATATGGATTGACTATTCATCGTATGTCTTTTCGATCTTGTATGAATTAGATTTGCATGGTATGTTCTTGACATGGACTTGAGTATGAATATCCCGTACGAATGAATTGAACGTAATGTAGTATTGTTCCTATTCTCTGATAGAATTGTATGTATTACTCAAGTCCAGCACTTGATTGAATCGAAATGGTCAGGCACTATTTAGCCTCAGCCTTAGGATAACCGGCGGAGTTGACTTTGGTGTAGTATGTATGTTGCTGCTATAGTGTGTTCATGTCTTAGGATTTCCGGACATCAAGAAACCTGAGACCTATTCGTACCCTTGTTCGGAAAATGATGTTCTCCATATATAGATCCTTAGAGAGAGGATATGGCAAATGTAGTAGCCACATAGTAAGTATACCCGTGCATTGATTCATATAGCATGCTTTATTCACAAATGCACAATTTGCCTAGTACACTAAATTGAAACTCCATGTAATAGTACCTATTATTATTCTTGTAGAGACAACGCGTGTTACTTTATTGTTACTTATGCTTTGTTGAAACGTTGTATTCACTAGTTGTCCTTGATGTTGCAGGCTCAAATCTCACTACCGACACCTCGTCGGTCGGCAAGACTCCAGCAAAGACCATAAAAGCCCCGTCAAGGCTGAAGGAGTGGATGTGATCACTCCATCGGATAGTGGCATGACATGATAGGCTTCTTTTGGGATTTTTGTGGATGCATCTTTTGTTCGTTTTAAAGTTGTTTAACTCCTTTCATTTTGGTGTCTTGTCCTGTACAAATTGTTTCTTACTCTTGTATGGACAGGAGTTCTTTTTAGTTATATATCTTGTAAAAATACTTGCTTCTAGATGGATACTATTCTCTTTTTCATGTAGTAATACTTACAGCTTCCGCGTACACTGTGTTTGCACGTGTGATTTTCCCTTGTGCGTGTGCATTTAGACGGGGTCTAGGTGTGGACGCATGGGAGTACGTGTGTCACTGATTAGGTTCAACTTAATCCCCGATTTCTTGGGCTCGGGTTGTGACATACGTATTGTATGGTATCAGAGCATATTTGTTGTAGTTGATAAGCATGTAGGCATATAGGAACGTGGAAAGGATACGATTTCAAATATTTGACTTTATAGTCTGATATTTTATGTGTTATGGAGACATGTAGTTGGGTACGCCTTGTGTCTAAGTATTAACCCTTTCTTTTTGTAGGACATGGCATCCGAATCCGATATCAATAACAATCATAGAGATAATGAGAGTGGATTAGCACCTCCACAACAGCCACTCAACATGGATGATCGCTTCCTCATGATGTTGCAAACGATTTAAGCTCAGTCACAAGCAGTGCATTCTTTGCAAGCCCAAGTAGCGTCCATTGTGGATAGGCAAAGCCATGTACCAGTCCCACCCCATGTAGAGCAGCAAGTAGTTTTCCAACCTAAGGAAAGTGATCCCAATGCTCTCTATGAAAAATTTTAGAAACGCAGAGCCACTGAATTTTATGGGAATAAAGATGCCTTGAAAGCAGATCAATGGTTGGAGTTTACGAAGGATCTATTTGATACAGTTGTGTGTACCAACAAACAGAAAGTAGTATTCAGCTTTGATGTTTCGTGATGTGGCGAAGACTTGGTGGAAGAGTGTGAAAGATTCCTATAAGGAATGCCAGGTATGACAGTCTGGGAGACCTTTAAGAAACAGTTTAGAAGGAAGTTTATTCTGGCTCATGTACAGAGAGCAAAGGAGGTAGAGTTCTTGTCCTTACAGCAGCAATAGTTGCCGGTAGCAGAATATGTATATAAATTTACACAGTTATCCCACTTTGCAGAGGATATGATCAATACTGAGAAAAAGAGGTCAATGGGTTTATTAACAGCCTGAATCCCAGATATAAGAATCAAGTTACAGCTTTCCAATGGATGGCTACATTTGATGATGCCGTGGACAAAGCCTATGCTGCAGAAGCCAATCTCCAAGAAGAGAGAGCTGCTAACTTGAAGAGAAATGCGTCCTTTAGTGCAAGAGGGCAAGCACATAAGAAGATGAAAGGCAGGCAAGGTACTTCAAGTCTAGCTAATGTGACACATGAGCATTGTGGCAAAGCACACAAAACGGAGCAATGCTAGAGAAAGATAGGAGCTTATTTGATTTGTGGATGCGTGGACCATTTGATGGCTCAATGTCTGAAGTATAAATCTTCCTAACGATCTAGACCTACTACTGCTACAGCTCGAGGCAAGTCACAACCACCTCGTCAAGGCTAGAAGCCGAACCACTAGACCGCACATGTTTATGCTGCTACTCATGAGAGCGTGGAGGAGGCGAATGTGGTGGAAGGTGCTATTTTGATTGCTCAAGTAGAAGCTCTAGCATTGTTTGATTCGAGGTCTACGCATTCGTATGTAGCACCTCATTTTGTTGAACAGCTACGACGGCCGCCTAAGCCGCTACCGTTTGTGTTGGTGGTGTCCACTCCTGTTGGCAAGAGACTGGAGTGTAGTGTATACTACCCTCAATGCGATCTACGAATCGAAGGGTATCAACTCCCAGTTGACTTGATCTTATTGTCGATGTTAAACTTCGACGTGATCCTTGGCATGGATTGGCTCGCGAGGTATCGTGCTTCTGTGAATTGCTATAACAAGACAATTTACTTTGATTTAGGGAATGTGTTCCGTTTTAAGTAGTCAAAAGAAATGCCCTAGGCCCGTTATCTCCGCATGCAAGGCAGATCGAATGATAACAAGGGGTGTGAAGGCTTCATTGCCTTTATCTCAGAGAAGAAGGAACTCAAACCGCTTGGAGAGATTCTGGTAGTGCGTGACTTTCCGGACATATCCCCGTAGAAGTTTCAGAGCTACCCCCTATGCAAGAAATAAAATTCTCTATTGACCTTGTGCCAGGTACAGTTCCGATTAGTAAAGCTCCATATCGTATGGCCCCAGCAAAGTTGTTAGAGTTGAAGAAGCAATTACAGGACCTCTTGGATAAGGGTTTTATATGCCTGAGTGTGTCGCCTTGGGGAGCTCCGATGTTGTTTGTTAAGAAGAAAGATGGTATCTTTCGGATGTGTATTGATTATCGGCAGTTGAATAAGGTAACAATAAAAAATAAGTATCCCCTACCGCGTATTGATGAATTGTTTGATCAACTTCAAGGTGCAGCGTATTTTTCCAAGATTGATTTGAGATCTAGGTATACCAATTAAGGGTGAAGGAAGATGATATTCCCAAAACTGCCTTTAGGACGATGTATGGTCATTATAAATTTCTCGTGATGCCTTTTGGATTAACTAATGCACTTGTTGCCTTTATGGCCTTGATGAATTGGATATTCGCTCCTTTCTTGGATCATTTTGTTGTTATTTTCATTGATGATATTCTGGTATATTCTAAGACTGCGGAGGAACATGCAGATCATTTGAGAAAAGCCTTACAATTGCTGAGAGAACATCAGTTATATGCCAAGTTGGCAAAATGTGACTTTTGGTTTGAGCAGGTAGCGTTTCTCGGTCATATTATTTCACAAGAAGGATTGGCAGTTAATCCAGCAAAAGTTGAGACAGTTGTTAATTAGCCCAATCCAAAGTTTGTGATAGAAATTAGAAGTTTTCTTGGACTTGCAGAGTATTATCGAAGATTCGTTCAAAACTTTGCAAAGATATCTACTCCTTTGACCA
The DNA here is from genome assembly GCA_037013555.1 of Sextonia rubra. Lineage (NCBI taxonomy): Eukaryota > Viridiplantae > Streptophyta > Magnoliopsida > Laurales > Lauraceae > Sextonia > Sextonia rubra. The sequence continues at coordinate 14,372,433 of JASUAD010000018.1, read as the reverse complement.
AGTTAACTCGGAAGAATGTGCCTTTTCATTGGACTAATGAATGTGAAGCTAGTTTTCGAACTTTGAAAGAAAAGTTAACAACCGCTCCAGTACTGACTCTACGTGATGGAAGTGAAGGATTCGTGATCTATTCTGATGCTTCTAGAGTCGGTTTGGGATGTGTGTTGATGTAGCATGGTAAGGTGATTGCATATGAATCGAGGAAACTTAAGGAGCATGAAAGAAATTACGCCACACATGACTTAGAACTGGCAGCTATTGTGTTCGCTTTGAAACTATGGCGACATTATCTGTATGGAGTGCAGTTTGAAGTATATTTAGATCACCACAGTTTACAATATTTGTCCACACGGCACGAATTAAATATGTGGCAATGCAGATGGCTTGAATTCATTAAGGATTATGATTTTCCCATCAAATATCATCCAGGAAATGTGGTGGTAGATGCTCTTAGTAGAAAGTCAAAGACTCTCAATGCTTTGGTAAGCTCCTATATGTTTATACAAGATGAATTTAAGAATAAACCTGTGGAAGTGAGATTGGTAGATAACCATGTGCTATTTGCAAGTACCATTGTTTTCCAACTTGAGGTAATTCAACAAATTAAGGATCGTCAATTTGAAGATCCGACTTTGGTGCGAATCAAAGATCATATACGGATCGACCCGATTTCCGACTGGAGGATGGAGTGCTGTATTTTCGGAATAGGTTTCCCTGGGTGACTTGCGTGGGTTTGTTTTGTAAGCCCATAAGACACTAGGGAGCTCATTCACCTAACATCCCTTTGCTTCACTTAATCTTTTCTTTACACCATCTAGCAAAGTCTTGTTCTAGCTTTTTGTTTGGTCGTTGTTCGTAGGGTAGACTGGTGTTGAGAAGTAATGTTTCATGCTGAACTTCTTGCACAAACCTCTGAATGCCTTTCCTTCAAATTGCTTGCTGTTGTTTGTTACCATTGCTCGAGGTATACCAAATCTTGTTATTATAGTCTTCCATACAAACCTTTCAACATAAATGTCTTTGATGTGAACTGGTGGTTCTGCCTCTACCCATTTAGTGAAATAATTGGTTACCACTATTAAGAACTTAAAGTTCCTTACCGACCTAGGCATAGGTCCAATGATGTCAATCCCCCACTTCTTAAATAGTCATGGACTTGCTACTGAGTTCAACTACTCGGCTGGGTGATTCATATCCTTCCCGAATTGCTGATACTTCTCATAGTCCTGTGTACACTGCAATGCATCATTCTGCATGTACGGCCACTAATATCCTTGTGACATAGCTCGGTGAGCTAACTTCTGACCTCTAATGTGTCCCCCATAACATCCCTCATGGATTTCCCATAAGAGATGCTTCACTTTAGTTTGGTGAACACACCTTAGGTAAGGTCCTGAGTATGAACGTCGATATAACTTGCCTTCGAGTGATAGCCATAATCAAGTTGACTTTCTCTTGATCTTTTAGACTTCCTTTGCATCCTCTGGGAGTCTCTCATCCTTTAAGTAATTTAACAGTGGTGTCATCTGGCTGACCTCCTCCTGTATTTCTCTCGAGCACATGACCCTTTAACTCTCCATGCTAGGTCTTGGCTGGAAATCAACTATGATTTCTCTCCTTAGCTCAGTCTTGATAGCTGTGGCAAAACAAGCCAAGTTGTCGGCGTGTGTATTTCCATCTGGCCTAATGTACCTGATCATGATACTACAAATCCTTTGAATTAGTTGACGAGCTTCCTCCAAATATGTGGCCATTCTGTCATCTCGAGCAGCATATTCACCATTTAACTAGTTAGTCACTAATTGTGAATTGTAGAATACAACCAGCCACTTAATCTTTAGCTTTTCGATGATTCTGAATCCTGATAGCAGAGCCTCATATTCTGCTTCATTATTTGATGCAGGAAAGTCGAAGGACACTGCCTTTCAAATTACAACACCTTATGGTGTTAAAAATACCATCTCGGCACTTGAGCCTCGGCTGTTTGGTGCTTCATTTACATACAGTTGCCATTCTTCCTCTTTTCCTTCTATATTGTTATCTTCAGTCCTCAACTGCTCAGCTTTTCCTTGCTCTTACTGTGCTTCCTCCTTTGGGGTGAACTTTACAATAAAATCTGCCATGACTTGACCTTTGATTGCATTTCTTGGAACAATTTTTATATCATGTCCCCCGAGCTTGATTGCCCACTTAACCATTCCTGATGGATCTGCTTTTTGTAATACAGCTCTCAACGGATGCTCAGTCAGGATCTTTAAGTATGGGCTTGGAAATAATGTCTGACCTTCTGAGATGCACATACTAAGGCTAAGGCGAGTTTTTCAAGTGGGAGGTACCTCATTTCTGCATTCAGTAAGGTTTTATTGCCAAAATAAATTGGCAGGTGATATCTTCCCTGCTCCCCCATCAAAGCTACACTAACAGCATGCTTGGAGGTTGCTAGGTACATGATCAATTCTTCTCCCGTCCTCGGGATGGATAGTGTAGGAGGTGAACTTAAGTATTGCTTTATCCTTGCTAACGCCTGATCACATTTTTTGTCCAAAACCTTTTCTGCCCTCTTTTTTAGAGTAAGGAATAGTGATCGAGATTTGTCTGAGCTCCTTGCAATGAAACAATTGAGGGCTGCTAGCATCCCTATTAACCTCTAGATGTCTTTTTTTTAGCTAGGCCGTTCCAACCTTTGAATGGCCTGAATTTGTTTAGGATTGGCTTCTAGTCCCCTTTGCATCACAAGGAAGCCGAGGAATTTGCCTGAGTTGACGCCAAATGAACACCTCGAGGCATTTTAATTTTTATCCCCTTAGAATGTCAAAAATCTCCTTTAAATCTCCCAAATGGCTAGCCTTCTCTCCACTTTTGACTACCATATCATCAATGTAAACTTTCACAATCTTCCCTATCAGTTTTTGGAACATCCTTGTCATCATTGCTGATATGTTGCCCCCGCATTCTTAAGCCCGAAAGGCATTCTCTTATAGTAGAAGGTGCCTTTTGGAGTTATGAACGATGTTTTTCCTGGCTAGCCTCCTCCATTGTTATCTGATGGTAACTTCGGTATGCATCCAAGAAGCTCATTCTTTCATGTCCTTCTGTAGAATCTACTAGCTGGTCGATTTGGGGAGTGGAAAGCTATTTTTCATGCATGCTTTATTTAAATCAGTGAAGTCGACATATACCTTCCATTGCTTATCCTTCTTTGGGATGATGATGGTGTTAGACAACCACTCTTGATAATGAACCTCTCATTTAGTATTGGCTTTCATTAGTTTGTCGACCTCCTTGCACACAGTTACTCGGCGTTCAGGGGCGAGCTTTTTCTGCTTTTGAATGACTGATTTAGCATAAGTTTATGTCTAACTTGTGGCTAATAATTTTAGGATTGACTTTGAACATCTCGTATGGTGTCCAGGCAAAGACATCCGGATTCTGAGTAAGAAAATGGACCAGATCATCTAATTCTCTTTTTACCAAGGAGGTGCCAACCATCAAGTACCTCATTGAGTCCTCTTTGGCTATTAGGATTTCTTTAATTCCTTCACAGTCTCATCAACCAGGTTCATGCTGGGGCACTCCGAGTGTGGCCGACCAAACTATAATTGCTATTTTTGGTTAGACCTTTCTTGCGAGCTTGTGGCATCATCAGTTGCTTTTTTAAACTTTCCCTTGATTGCGGTGACCAGGCAGCTCCTTCAAGTTGTCTAGTCCCTTCTGATATCCATGACTCCATTTGCAGTTAGGAATCAGATTCTTTGTTGATAACTGGATGGGACTGCCCTTATTCGATGAATCCATGTTCGTCCTCTAATGGTGTTATAGGGGGATGGAACATCCACCACTAGGAACTCCACCTAAAGGCAAACTGGGCTTGCACTGACTAGCACAGGTGTCAGACCTAAAGGTTGTATGGCATGGCAAATAATCTGAACAATGGTATAGAAGATGCCCTCGGTTCGACCTCCCGAGGCCAAGTCTGTCAAAGGGCTTGATGTACATGATCTCGGATGAACTGATTGTATCGACTAGTATTTGTCTGACATCATACTCTTGTACTCACAAGGTAAGTACTAAAGCATCTTGTGGGGGTGAACTATGTCACGCAGGTCTTCATCTGAGAATGAAATCTCTCCTCCAACCTGGCCGAGCTTACTAACGATGCTTGGTTGAGTGCTCATCTGTTAAACCTCTTTCGAAGGAGCCTGCCATTTTCCTATGCATCCTAATAGCCCATGTTGTTACCTCCCTTCGGCTTGTAGCTCCGTGAACCATGTCTATAACCCCTACTAGGGCCCTTTTTTTGGCAGCCGACCCCACTTTTTTCCTATCTGAGCACTTTTTTGGCAGCCGACCCCACTTTTGGCAGCCGACCCCACTTCTTTCAGCATAGCCCTTCTCTACGTATTCCTTCAAGTATCCCTGTTTTACCAGATCCCCAAGGTGTTACTTCAGCATTCGGCGGTTTTCTGTAAGGTGTCCATTATCTTGATGATAAGAATACCAGAGGTCTGGATTCCTCCTTTCAGGGTCGCTCACCATGTTGGGAGGCCTTTCGAAATAGGGCTTATCTTTAATTTGGGTCAAAATCCTGTAGATGAGATCCTTAAAGATACCTAAAACCCCTTCATAGGCTGCTCTGGTGGGTTCAGTACGACTTGTCCTTCTGCTCAGCCTTTTTGCATATTCTTTCCTCCTTTTTTAACGAGATCCAACTTCCTCTTGATGAGGTCACTTATGCTCTGGTGGCCCCATATCCTCCTCCAGCTTTATAAACACCTCGATCCATCACATCAAATCCTTCTGTGTGACCGGAGGTCGCTTGGTTAGGGACTGCCGAAATTGACTTTCCCTTGAGAGTCTGAGCTTGTAGGTAGCTACTAGCACCTGCTCGTTATCTCCCTCAACTTCATTGTACAAACGCTAGTACTGGGCGTTGTACTCTTTTAAGCTTTTTGAATTTTGTTTTCTAAGGGCGAGTAGAGCTCTAATATCCATCGGTTGCTTGGAGTCTGTGATAAAATGTGTCAACGAAGGAACTAGCAACTTCCCTAAAACTGCCAATGGACCTTGCCCTTAATTGGGAGAACTACTTCAAAGCCAAGTCTCCTAAACTAGATGAGAAGACCTTGTACATCAGTTGCTCATTCTTGATTCACAATGCCATGGAATGCTGGGAGCGTTGTATGTGGTCGGAAGGGTCCGAGGTGCCATCTTAGAATTTTAGTTTTGGCATACTAAATCGTTGAGGAGGTTTCATCTTTTCTATCTTTTATGAAAAAGGAGAAATGAAACGTTGTACGACCTTCCAACATCTCTCTGTGGTTGGATTTTGGAATGGGAACCTAGATCCATTAGTGCCTTTTTTATGAGTGCTTGAATATCTTATCCCGCGGGTACTCGTGCAGGCATTTTTCTCCTCAGCGTCCTCTTGGGGACCTTTTCTCTTTGTTGGGCCGTGCTTAACCTCCATTGCCCCCAATCTCTTTCCATGGATTGGAACTAGAAGTTTTGCTTCCTTCGTCCCCCATCCCAAACTTCCTTTCGAGGTTGGCAAACTTTAGCCAAGTTACATTTTCTTTTTAAATCGGGTCTCTGGGCCCCTATCTTTTGAGTTGGTGAGCGGCCTCTCAACTTTGTCTTGGGACTCCTCCGACCATCTTTTTTCTCTCCAAAGTCACGTTTTTCTACCTCCGCCTTTAGTTCTCCAGCAGTTGATTGATCTTTTCTTGTTGCTGTCTTACCCTTCCTGTTAGGTCCTGAACATCATCTTTGCATGTGCATTCAAGTTGCACATACGTGTCCTGTGAAGGTATATGGCTTGGGGACCTGGGCTCCGTGGTTGTTGCGCACCACTTTGCAGCTCAGTCATAGAAGGTGACCTTTCTATGTGACTAGGACCATGTTGATGTATCTCTAATCGAACATGTCCCCTTCTACTTGTTGGCAGGTTCGTTCAAGTGCTTTCAATGTGAGGAATGTAATCGTAATCCTTGTCTTCAAAATAAATAACCAGTGCGCACCACTTTGCAGCTCAGTCATAGAACGTGACCTTTCTATGTGACTAGGACCATGTTGATGTATCTCTAATCGAACACGTCCCCTTTTGCTTGTTGGCAGGTTCGTTCAATTGCTTTCAATGTGAGGAATGTAATCGTACTCCTTGTCTTCAAAATAAATAACCAGGGGCTCCTTCCCTCATGCTCATGTTACTTTCTGGGATCTTCCCTTGCCAGGGATGAAGGTTGCTGAGTCTGGCGTGATGAACTTGGCATATAATTTCTATCCGACTTTTTTTCTCAATACGAAGAAGTGTCAGTAGATTTCTACTTTCGCTCCCCATAGATGGCGCTAATTGTAACGGCAAATTTTGTATGTTAGGTCTGGCTTTGAGAAATCTGGGTGAATTTGAAAATGGGACTGTAATTTTGGGTGGCAGTCTCTGTAAGATGGGCTGGTTGGCTACTTGTCTGGAATGTCCTAAGCAAACTGGATCAAATGAAAGGATGAACTGTCAGGACAACTGTCGGGTGGGGGTGGGGTTCGACCGTGAGCCGTCCAATAGTTAAATTAGTGGGAAACCCTTAAAGGAGAAAAAGTCAACAAAATTCTGGTTGTGTGCTTACCTTTGACGTATCCTCTCAGTACCCTTTTATATTGGATGATCAGCTTTTGATTCATCAAATATAGGATCAACTCAGGCACGTCTCTTTTCATTTTATTTCGGGGGATCTGATTACGTTTCCTGAATTCCAGGTGGTGCCCCCCTCTGTTGCGGCCTTACTTCAAGTGAAATATGGCAGCTATCCCACGTGATGTGAATCAGACTTAGGCAATGGATTTATCAGCCCTCCACGGTGGTTTAACCGTTCACCTTCTTTGCTCGGTGGGAGCTATTTCGGTTCGCTTGTGATTTGCTTGGCCCGAGGTCCAGTGGGTCTTTTCCCCCGAGCAGCATCCATTACCATACATGAAATGACTTTGAAAGATCAACAGCATATGATAAGTTCCCAACGGGCCCCACCAAAAAAGGCAGCCTACCAACCCCGCCAACCGAAACCGAAACAGGGTTGGTGAAAACCACTCTCTCCCACCCCCAAAAAACCCTTTCCGCCTCCCTTCTATAAAAAAGCTCCCCTACCATTCCCACCCTCCCCGTACCCCCAACCCCACTAAAAGCCATGTCGTCTGTTGCATCCGAAGCACCCACAACTCCACCCAACTTCTGGGGGGACACCCCAGAGGACGAATACTACGCCTCCCAGGGGGTCAAAAACACCAAGTCATATTTCGACACCCCCCACGGCAAACTCTTCACCCAGGAATTCCTCCCCCTTGACCAACCCATCCAGGCCACAGTTTTCATGACCCACGGCTACGGATCCGACACCGGCTGGCTCTTCCAAAAGATCTGCATCTCCTACGCCACCTGGGGCTACGCAGTCTACGGCGCAGATCTCCTCGGCCACGGACGATCCGACGGCCTGCGCTGCTACATGGGCGACCTCGAAAAAACCGCCAACGCCTCCCTCTCCTTCTTCCTGCACGTGCGCACGCGTGCGGACCACGCCCGGCTCCCGGCCTTCCTATTCGGCGAGTCCATGGGTGGGGCCGCGACCATGCTCATGTACTTCCAATCGCCGCCCGACGCGTGGACGGGCCTGATCTTCTCTGCCCCGCTCTTCGTGATGCCCGACAACATGAAGCCCTCCCGCGTCCGGCTCTTCCTCTACGGGCTCCTGTTCGGGATGGCCGACACGTGGCAGGCGATGCCCGACAACAAGATGGTCGGGAAGGCGATCAAGGACCCCGAGAAATTGAAGATTATCGCGAGCAACCCGCGGCGATATACCGGGAAGCCACGGGTCGGGACGATGAGAGAGCTCGCGAGGGTGTGCGACCACATACAGGCGAGCTTTGGGAGGGTGACGGCGCCGTTTCTCACGGTGCACGGGACGGCCGACGGCGTTACCTCGCCGTTATCCTCGTCGCTGCTCTATGAGAAGGCGTCGAGTGACGACAAGACGATAAAGTTGTACGACGGGATGTATCATTCGTTGATTCAAGGGGAGCCGGATGAGAACAGCGAGCTGGTGTTGAAGGACATGAGGGAGTGGATTGATCGAAGGGTGGAGAAGTATTCGTTGGCTCCTTCACCGATGGATTCTTGACAGGTGTTTTGAATAATCTCCGATTGGGTTTTTTTTTTTTTTTTGGTGTCTTTTGGTTATAAAACAACTTCATGTTTGGAAATGTCAATTACTTTATATAAATGAGATGATGACGATGGGCTTATGAAAATGTTTATATATTGGGCAGAGCTACTGCATCCAATGTAAGGATGAAGGGTTAATAACGTTATTCTCTTCACCTTAAACGGTTTTTCTCAAACCAACCTACTCCTTTTCAACCTATTCTTTTGGTGTTGCATTTGGGTTCACCTTTAACAAATTCTGGCTCACTATTACATTTAACTTACCTTGATTGGGCACTGATATGACCATTTCGTTTGATTCAATCGCAAGTAAATTATTTTACAAGGAAAATTTTCAACCTTGAAGCTTGGAATATTTCGATCAGGTCATTAGTGAGATATTTGGTCCACAAGCTATCTTTAATGTCTCATGTGATATTCTTCTTGTTGTGAATTGCATGCGTAGAAGTGGGCCCACAATGTAGAAGAGCACTTTGATTGTCCTGGTTGAAACCGAATGTCATGCTCTGTTCTGCGAATTAGGTTTGAAACTTTAGATCCTTTGTGTGGGTACACGTGTCATAGTCATTCACGTGGTACTAAAATATGTGAAAGGGCAAGTTGTGTCAGTTGAAACCAAACCCCAACCTAACCCATAACTCTGCACACACTTGTCACTTGGATTACATATAATCCGAAGTTCTTCCACTACCCTTCTATGCAAGACCTATTGCAAAAGTAAATGTGGAGCCATAGGATGTTTGTCCTTTCAATGATAGAACTTAGAACTTGTTGACGACGAAAGCTAGGGTCCCCTATGTTGTACATGGTGTTTTATTTGAAAAAAATGCCTACCTCATGCGGGGCTGCTTTTTTAGGCAGGCGGTCAAGAGAGTTGGGGGATGGTCCGGATGGATGGCTTTAGAGGCTAACCCGGGGCGCAAGCATTATCGGTCAAAATCCAATGCACATGATATTTAATTGGGGGATTTACTAAAAAAATTTCACTAATCATAATTATCATAACTGAGGACCCTAAATCTTCATATTATTGGCAGAGGACTTCTCACCCATTTTTCCTTTTTTTATTCCCGTTTTGCCGGTCTTTTTGTTGATGTCAATAAAATTTACAAAAAAGAAATCAACATTTGTGGAAAAATAAAAAACGAAGAGAGGAGAGAGGCAAACACAGTGGGCAATTGATCCTACCCTATCGAACATTAGACCTAATGATTTTCAGGTAGATTCGATAAACCATGCATTTCTTTTGCCCTTCTAATCCTATATTAGTTTTTGTTAACATAAACAAATTATTTATTGATGTCTAAAAATAATCTTTTGATATCAACACAAGCGCTCAGTTGTACAGTTTCAATGTCCAATTAATTTATCAATTTTTATTGATATTGAGAAATTATTTGTTGATGTCAACAAATAATCTTTTGACATCAATATAAATGTTTAGTTATGCAGTTTCAATATCCAGTTAATATGTCAATTTTTGTTATGTCATTTTTTGTTGACACTGATAAATTATTTGTTAATGTTAACAAATAAGTTGTTGACATTAACACAAATGTTTAGTTATGTAGTTTCAGTATTCAATTAATGTATCGGTTTTTGTTGACATCGACAAATTATTTGTTAATGTTGACAAATAATACATCAACAAAAATAAACTTCAACATAATAAGTTAGCTTTCATACAACCTTCAAAGACATTCATGTAACCACGAACCACCAAATATCCTTTACATACATTCATCCAAGAAAGAAACGAACAAATCACCAAAGACACCCATCTACATAAGAATTAAACCATTTACATTTGAAAACAATAATCATAAAATTCACATATATTAGCAAAGTCGGGCCATTTATATTTAATTTCCTTCAAAAAAAAGTAAAGAAATTCAATAATTAAACATTTTTCACCCTCCCTCAACATTCCAATCATCAATTTGACGCAAGTTGAGTCCTTATCTCATACAACTCCTTTTGTCTGCTAAATTGTTGGATTACTAATTTGCATCTATAATACATCATGTTCTGCTAAGTAAGTTCAATCTTGTCATTGAAGACGGTGTGTTCTACATATGCCATATGCCATGACAAAGAAGCTGCAATCATACGAATTATCTTGTAAAAGAACATTGTCCATGGGATGCCTTCTTCAATCCTTTGGATTTTCACATTTAAAAAAAGTGAAATATTTACTCAGCCAAATAATCTATATAATCAAAGATTACTATTAAATCATCCTCAATAATTACCAAAATAAAACCAAATGCCATTTAATGTAAAATTTGCAAATTCGAGAGCCTTTTCCTAATGTCATTATCATGTTAGCTTAGTAAAATTTCAACTAAACGAATTCTCTTATGTTTTATTGTTAAAATAACACATCTTTCTAAAAGAAGTTGAAGAAAGGAGATGAGCATGCTCGCATATACACACACAGAGGGAAAGAGACTCAAAAAGAAAAGAAATGGATGTTAATGATCTATTCAATATTCGTAAAACAACAAACTATATGAAACATCTTGAAGATCGTGTAACTTTTCCGTAATGCTTTTTCAAATATAGTACGTTTTATGCTACGAAAAATATAAATGTACAAGCTTTTATACTCCACACTCTTTTCTGACATTACAAATATAGTCTAAGTTTTTTCTAATGTTTTTTAAAATATGGTGCATTTTATAACTATGCTAAGAATGTCGCGAAAACATAAATGTATAGCCTAACACACTCTACACACTGTTCTAGCTAAGCATTTTGATATATTTCTGCAATTCTGGATTTGCTCTGTTTATTTTCTCTTCTAGTAAAATAAACGAACTTGATTTCATTAGAGGCAAGAGGACAACTTTCTCCACCTCATGCACTTTAATGTTGCATGAGAAAGGTGGGAATTCCTCAAAAGGATTTGTCATAATTAACATGAAATGGAAATCTTCAATTTTGTAGTGATATTTCCTATTATTGTCAGGGAGGGAAATCAAGACTAATATTCAGCAATGGATAATTACTATTAAGTTATGGGCCCATATCAAATAGGTTTCTTGCTATAACCATTTCAAAGTTTTTCCTACATGTGGTGCAAAACATCGGTTAAACAACAAAGAGACATCAGTCTCTGATAAAATACCATTCAGAGTTAAAAAGCCACTAAAATAAGTCTAACGAAGCAAGAGTTTAAGTTTTACAAAGAAGACAACACGAGCCTGTCGTAGAGATGGAGAGCTATTATCCATCTTCTCCATAAATATTGCAAAGTGTGTTGTCATTTTTCCTTCCTCCTTTGATACAAAAAATATGGAAAACAATGTGTGTCTTTTGGCAATAGTCTAAATGTTCATCCTTGAACTGTCATTATCATTAGCTAAATGAACCAGTTCATAGACTAATAAATACAACTTGCATGAAGGGAAATTGCACGAATCCAGTTTAGAATCAACATATATTGAAATCTATTCAAAAGATTTTTTAAATTATAGTGAGAAAAATAAAAACAAACCTAGTAAGTAGAGCCACTTAAGGGAACAGGTTATTGGCATAAGCATGCATCTAAAGGCATCACTAGAAAATATGATAGCAGTAATAATCATAAAAAAGATAAAAGAATGTTAGAAAATAAGTCGCTGATGCCTTGCCTTTTCGGTCTGCAAAACAAACAAATGAGAAGGAAAATATCAATAACAATGGTATGGAATTCTACCAACATTTCGGCAGCATCTCTCCTTAATAGAAGGCCAACAGGAGAATATAATACTCAGTTCTGACACTAAGAATTGGCATCAAAGCATACTTAAGTTGCAGAACTAAGGCTCTGGGTCCAAACAAGTGTTCGAGCAACTTAAGACCTTTCAGGGGGGAATAGAGTCGTGTTCGAGCATGAAAATTGTAGTATCCACTGATAGAAATGCATGCACAATACAAGCAGCGCATGACAGTAGTTATATACAGCATATAAAGCATAGACAAGCTTAAACACGTATGAAAGAACATCATTTAAAAGTGCATGGCATGTTTTCAACAAGGTCAACAAAGAACGACATCAATTTTAAAGAATTGGAAACAAAAGTAAAAGCTGTTGGTCCATTGGCAATTGCTCGATCATTCCCCGGGGTTTCATTAAACTTACTTGCAACTATTGAAGATTGTTTTGCCCTTCGTATTCAAACTTAAATCCGGCGAAAGGATGTTCACATTCCCAATATGGTATTTCTTGCAAATCTTAGCAAACAAAAATGCTAGGCGATGATTTGCTATGATGGGACCATTAGACATTCTTGTGGAATCGACGATGCACTATTTTCAGTGTGTGTAGAGCTAATGAAAGAAATATTGCTGTGTAAAATTAATTTCAAACCAAAGACCATCAATTGTCATCAATGATTGGAAGATGATATTGTATCTATTGGCCTCCCACAAAGATGATCGACATCATTCAAAACTGACTTAGATGATACATTTCGGGTCGGCATTGGAAAAGGTAAGGAAGGATGAATCAGCTTTGGAAGTTATAGTAGAGAAAGATAATGTAAAACGTATCATTCAAAGCTGCATTCAACCACGCGATCGGTAGTTCATCAGCCTTGGAAGTTGTAGTAGAGAAAGACAATCTAAAACAACAGCTTATTCAAAGCGATGTTTCACTACTCGACCGGAGGATCATCCTATTTTCATTGAATTTTTTCATCGACTGCTCATATCCAGGGTGATTTATACTTCTCATGATTATTGAGACCTAAGGAGAGTAACCTTCTCATCGAAAGCAATGCACCTTGTGGTAACTCAATTATTTTCGTCGGTTTCTTTCATCGACCGCTCATATCTGGGGTGATTTATACTTCTCATGATTATTAAGACCTAGGGGAAGTAACCTTCTTATTAAAGGCAATGCACCTTGTGGCGATTCGGTTGTTTTCGTCAGTTTCTTTCGGTTGTTTCGTCGGTTTCTTTCATCGACTGCTCATATTCAGGATGATTTATACTTCTCATGATTATTGATACGTAAGGGGAGTAACCTTCTCATAAAGGCAATGCACCTTGTGGCGACTCAGTTATTTTCATCGGTTTCTTTCATCGACCACTCATATTCAGGATAATTTATACCTCTCATGTTTATTGAGACCTAAGGGGAGTAACTTTCTCATCAAAAACAAAAAGAATGTCCCTTATGGCTATTCAGTTTGATGAATCATGAAACAATTCCTATAGAAACCATGGTGGTTAAGTCTGTATTGTGTCATGCTAGTGACTGAACAAACTACCACAACTCAATCCCCTATAATTCCCACAGAGGCTATGATGGTTCAACTTGTATATGATAAGGATCAAGTGGATGTCACTTCTTAATCTCCTACACTTCCCATAGTTTGCAAAAGCCAAGTGTGTTCCAAGACCATGTCGGGGCTTAAACAGAATAGGTAAGTGTGCTTTGACTAGATCCAATAGTACACGGTGTGAAGCCTAACCCAGATAGAGATAGTTCACTGCAAGTTTGAAACTTAAAGCCATATGGGTTGTCCCAAAGATATTCATGGATTTATTCAATTTAGAAATTTCAATCCCAGGTTACCATTGAAAACTTTCAAATATAGTCTTCATATCAAAGGCAAGAATGAACTATGATGAAAATCAAGATAGGGATAGTTAAACCCAAAATTCAGATTATCACCTCTCCAAACCATGGACTATCCATTGAGAATTCGAGGATAGCTTTGGTGTGAATATATGAAGCTGTGAATCCATGAAACAAATGAAGTGCAATAGTGAAATGTTAATACTAGCCTAAGCATGAAAGCACAGAAGCAAACAAAAAATTAAAAAAAAGAAAAGAAAAAAAAAGTCACTAAGGGAAGGTGACCGTGGACATGCCTAGACTACAGTGGCTTGGCATTAGAATTGGGATGATGCCTATTAGTAATATTGCATCTTGTATCAAGGGGATTGAAGAAATCAAGCATCTCATAAATAAATAAATAAAAGAGGGGAAAATCACAAGATGACAGTGACCGTGGTCCTCCATGACCACTGTTGGCAGTGACAGTTGATTTGCACAAGTAGTGTTCTAACATGGAATATTTCCATGGATTTGCAACCTCAGCTCATGTAGATCAGCATAAATAGAGCTTAAATAGAAGCTTCAAAAGGCAGCTGAGACCATGAAACAAATTAAAAAAAAGGGAAAGAAAGAAGCCAATTGTGACCGTGGATGCCACACAGACCGTGACTGTGGCATCTGCTCGGTCAGTGCTCAACATGGAGAAAATATTCACAACAGAGTACTGGAACATAAATCCCATGTTAACAGCAAACCATAGAAAAAAACAAAAGAGAGAGAGAAAAGAAACAGAGGAAATAAAATTTTGCTTCTCTCTCAGATAATTCTTTGAATGGGTGGTGACTGTGGCTCACAGACAGTGTTAACCATGAGTGTGAATTCGCCCATATGGTGTCTTAGTTGTGCAAGCACCATTCATATATCAAAGACAATCTAGAGACATGAAAGAAACAAAGAAAAAAAAAAAAGAAGAAGAGAAAGGGGCCAAGCCCTAATCCCAGTAACCGTGAGCATGCTACTTAAGCCGTGACTGGGCACCTCCTGGGCAACAAGCAAATGATACTAAATCCCCATAAGAAAGTTACTCCAGACTTAGCTTTTCCATCATCAAGTGAGCAGAACAGAAAAAAAAAAAGGAAAGAAAAGGGAAGAGAAAAAGCAAACTTCAAACCATTCACTCAGCCAAAACAGTGTATGGAGAAGATAAAGTTCAGACGTCCTCACCGGCCATTGATGGAGCTTGAGGAGAGGAAGAAGAAAATTTGAAATCCATCGGAAACCCAAAAGAGATGCTCGCTTGTTGCTGTTTTTGCTCCCAGCTACAATCTAGAAAATTAAAAAAAAAAAAAAAAAAGAAACTACAGAATGAAAGAGGCACGAGCTTTATATAAGTTGTGTAGGAGACGTCTTTAACCCCCCAGCCACTTCTTTAACCCCACGGCCACTGTTGTTATTCCTTAAGGGGTCGTTTGTCTTTTTCGCATGAGATGTGTAACTGCAATTTACATATGTAAATGTTTCATATGTAAACTTCACATATGTAAACTTTACACATGTGTTTTAGTTTACTTCGTTTGTCTATCAATGTCATTTTCATATCATTTACACATGTAATTCATTTTACCACGTTTGTTTGAATTACATGTGATAATGTCAGAAATTCATTTTGAATTAAAAAATTTATGTATATACATAAATGTTATTCTTATTCCCAATGAAGGCCCCTCTCTTCCTATTACAAAGTAATGAAGAAGTGCATCCATGAATTTAACTTATTTCAATATATAAAAGAATAAATTCATTTTATATTTCAATTCCATGCAAATAAACAAACTGATCCTATAAAGTTCAATGATATTCTCATTCTTCAAAATCATAGAAAAACAGTGTCCATCTATACAAAATATACATTTCAAAAAATGATTTACATCTACCTATACGAAATATATACAATTCAAAAAAATTTTCAAATTACCCATACAAACTAGACTCCCATCATATATCCAAAATAAAATTTTCTCCATAGGCAAAAAGTGAGAGAATTTCTACATTTTAATTCATCGAGTTCTCCTATTAGCATTTTGAAATTTCAAAAAAATGGAATTACTAAATACGAGCTTGCTTGCAGAATTTACAAATTTAGGCATTCTGGGAGGCATTAATGGAACTACAGCTCTCCCCACTTCTACTCTATGCCATAAGAAAATTAAGCTCGTTCATCTTCTTCCTTTGCACTCCTCCAACATATCTTCCTTTTTCTTTTTCTTTTCCTATTCTGTTGTTGCATGCTTCTTTTTTTCTATGTATTTTGGTGAAATGGTAAGGAGAAGGTCACTAGGAGAGAGTGAATGTGTGTGTAAAATGCATAAATAGATAAGATTCCGCTGAGAAATTCGAATGATTTTGAAATAGAAAATTTGTGGAATTTCGGTTAAGTGAAATTCCACTGACGAGTTTGGTTTCAGTTGAAACAGGGGAAACGGGTGAATGGTTGAAAGGGGTAAAAGAGAGAGCAAAGGGGGAAAAGGAGGAACGAGAGAGAGAGAGAGAGAGAGAGAGAGAGAGAGAGAAACAGATGAGATGGGTTTGATGGTTGAAAGGATGGAAAGAGAGGAGAAGAGATGGAGAAGAGGGGGCAAAGCAGGAACAAGAAAGAAGAAGAGAGAGAGAGACAGGGAACGAGAAGGGTGGAGAGGTGAAATGGGTCTGTCGTTGAGAGGGGAAAAAAGAGGATCAGAGAGGGAGAAGAGGGGGAAAAAGGGGAAAGAAGAGAAAGATAGAGATTGGTGGGTGCCAGCTATGATGGGCTTGTGAGGGTTGTGATGAGGTGGGCCACTTGCAATGTGAGGGCGATCATGTTGAAATCAGGCTTGGGTTGCAGTAAGGGAGGGGGAAAAGAAAGGAGCAGAGATGGAGAGAGGTTGATAGCAAAAAAGAAGAAGGAGAGTGACAAAGACAGGGAAAGAGAGAAGAAGAGGGAGGGAAGGAGTGCGAGAGAGAGAGTGCGTGCAAGAGATGGTGAGAGGGTGTCATACCTGGTTGGATGACGATTGTCTCCTTCTGCAGTTGCCGGTCTTTAACGATTTCTGCTGGAGGTTGCTGGGAGGGAGATGAGGAGCAGGGCTTGAAAGAGAGGAGTAGGGTTTCCTGTTTGATGAGGGAGTTCGACGCTGATTTTGCTTTTGCATTTTTAATGTATGTTGTATGGGCGAGTGGGGTTTCGAATACTTCCCCTACACATGATGGAATGCGCACGGTAAAACCGTCTGCCTTTTTTATGTGAATCCGTTTCACATGCAAATGAGGTGGGTAACCTTTTACCATCATATGAGATGTGCAAATTCCTGTGTGAAAATGGGCTATTTTTCACATCATTTTCATATGTATTTTATACAGCTGATGCGTAAATCAGTGCAAACAAACATGAAGGTATGTAACCGTTACATATGTAAGTCAATTACACGTGTAAATGACAATAAACAAACGACCCCTAAGTCCATGGTCACAGCGTGGATAATCATAGGGGTCCACGACCACAAAAGGTGGGGTCCATTGTTTGGAAGTAAACTTTCTTCATTTTACTCAAAGCTCACAGTCAAAGCAACCTCGAACTTTGGGAGGCCTACTGTTTAGTAATTTTCTCTTACAATCATGATGGATTCACTCTCTTTCCCACAGACACAATTTGGTTAAAAGTAGTTGGGTCCAAGCCTTGATCAAGTTTGTATGAGTTCGGCCTTCTTCATCTATGGTCGCAACGATTTTAAGCAACGGGACCCACTACATGATGACCCATCCTTTCAAATGTAATTATTCAAAATTCCCATGGTGGGTCCACTTGGGGTATTTTACAAAAGAAATAAATTTCCCACAATAAAATGATCCTATTTTGAGGAAATTATAAAAAAAGGGTTTTTTCTTTCCAAACCAACCCAAATTTCAAAATTACCTTGGGTCAAACTTGATTTTGAGCCATTATCTCAAATTATTTTGAATCAAAACCCATAAAAGCCAATCTTTTTCAAAATTCTATCTTAATTCATTTCAAGTCAAGTCAAACCTAAACTTTGATTTTTGAAAATGAACAAAAAATCTATGAAAATCCAAACCCAAATTCATTTTAAAACAAAACCTTTGATTTTTCTTAAAACCTCTGGGATTTTTTTTGTGGATGTTCCCCACAGTCCCTATAGAGATGCCACTTTGGGATATTTGTGATAAATAGGTCATGAGAAAATCAAATCATTTTCCAAAATCCAAATAAAAATTCATAAATTTCTGAAGTTTCAAATACTTCAGGGATTTCTTTTGTTGGTGTTTCTTATAGTCCCCACAGAGATGCTACTTTTGATATCTGTGAAAAGCGGACAAAGAAATTAAGATTTCTTATGTTTTTTTTACCAAAATTCCATTATCAAACCCTTCATAGTTTTTATCAAAATTTTCAAAATCCCAAATTTAGGCATATAACCTATCTTGATAAATTGTATTTTCATCAAACCATTTCTCAATTCCACAGGTTGGCTATTTCGAGGCACAATGATTATTATATTTTGATCATTACACCTCAAGAGGGCACTTGTTGACTTATAAAAAAAAAAAATCACAGCTGCTACAAATCAACTCAGAAGACTTCAGATAAGCTCAAGATGCAGCAATTCAACTTTCAAAGTTGGTGGACTTCATTTGGTTGCTCAACTTACTAAAACACCAAGTTTGAGATTCAATGCCTCACATCCAACGAGCATCAAACAAATTCAAACCTCTGGCAACTCTAAAGCAGGCTTGAGAATGATGTTTCAAAGATCTAAAACATTTGAACTTCATCTCAGCTCAAAATAAGCTTCAGTGACTGTTTGCCAGCTTTTTGGGGGTCATTGTGAAAATTGACACCTTTACATGCCAAAGCAAATTCAAACTCAAGGGAGTGTCTTCAAATGCATTCAAAGATTATCCTTCAAAATGTCTGAACATTTGGATATCATTTAGACCAAAACTCCGTTCAAATAGAAATCTACTAAGCTCTATGGGGTCACTACATAAAATAACACCTCTTGAAGATCAGATTAGCTAAAACTCCTGAAGGAAGCTCAAATTATGTTCAAGGGAAGCTTTGCAAAATTTCAGGTCAAACGGACATCATTTGACCCAAAGTCTACAAACATGTCAAATTTGGGTCAATGACTACCAAGTCATGGAGTCACTGACCAAAGTCCTACTCTGTGACATTTAAAATTAAAGAAATTTGGGCACAAAGCTTCAGCCATGCTCAAGGGGGATTCTACAAATTTTCAAGTCAAAAAGACTTGTTTGGTTTTACTTCCACTGCATGTAAGCCTAGAAGTCAGTGACCCCTGAGCCATGGAGGTCATTGGCCAAAGTCCTACTTCCAAGGAGCCAAAGCTGATGAAATTCGGAACATTGGTCCAAAATATGTCCAAAGTTTCAAGTCAATTGAACGTCGCTTGGATAGAAAACAAGCTTACTGCCCATAATGTGAGGTGAATAGTGCCTTAGAACATGCACCAAGTGGGTCACTGCTTGAAATCCTATTTTCACAAATCCAAAATGAATGAAATTTGGATGGATAGACCAAGATACCCCTAACATCAGTCCCTCCAAGTTTCAAACCAAATTGAGGTCATTTGGGCCTCAAATAGTTGAAATAAGGGTCCATTTTCATGAAAAAGTCAATAGGGAGTTGACCAACTTTAGAAGGTCAAAACGGGTTGAAATTTCTTTGACACACTCAAAATAGTGCAAAAAAGCATTTTACTAAGTTTTGTGAAGATCGGACATCGTTTGGATCCCAAACAGGTGAAAATGGGTTGCATACACAAAAGTCTAAAAAATAGGCCCTGGGAGTGACCATGGCTGCGGTCACTGACTTCCATGGAGCAGTTCTTGTAGTTTTGGGTGGTTTCCTCCACTTCTTTTCAAAGTTCAACCTCCCATAACCTCTCTTAACTTCTTGGAACTTCCTAAAACCACTTTGGCAGTCTATAAAAGAGAGTAACACTTGACAGGAGAGGGACAAAACACAAAAAGAAGGCAGGCACTTCCGTCTAAAAACTCCAAGCAAGTCACAAGGCGTTCTCCAGCACTCCAGCCCACTTCTTCTTCTTCTTCTCATTCACCCAAGGTGAGGATGGTTCAAAGAAGGAAGGGGAGTATGGGTATCACTTAAAAGAGGACTATGTTTAGCACTGGCGAGCTTTCAAAAGATGACTTTGATTCTTTTGTTTTTCTCACTTGTGCGGGGTGGGGAGGGGGGGGGGGGGGTGGGGTGGGTTTGGTTTCTAGCCATCATTGATGACTTTATTTTGTTGGTATATAGCACCTTTTTCGAACTTGGACGAAAGTAGTCCGTAATCAAAAGAGATGATCACCAAAGGTTTTAATCGATTCCACGGCTAAATTCAACCCTCTTAATGGTCACTCAACACTTCAAAAATTAAAAAAAAAACAAGTTTCAATGTCTTGGAAGAGTCACAGAGCCGAAACAAAAACACACAGAGTGCAAACAGTGGCCTTT
The DNA here is from genome assembly GCA_037013555.1 of Sextonia rubra. NCBI lineage: Eukaryota > Viridiplantae > Streptophyta > Magnoliopsida > Laurales > Lauraceae > Sextonia > Sextonia rubra. The sequence continues at coordinate 14,352,138 of JASUAD010000018.1, read as the reverse complement.
CGACCACTGTCTGCCAATGACACAAGCCCCAGTCATTGCCAGAATGCCAGTGATCATGACTCACGGTCACTCCCCCTGTTTTCTCCTTTTTTACATATTTTTTTACAATTTTCATGTACTTTCTTGTGTTTTTTGAATTTGGATCACATCTGAGACTTGAGGGAACGGTTTTAAACTTTTCAAAACATGTAAACAACTTGCATCCCTGCAATTAGAGCATTTGAACCCATGTAGATAAAAGGGAAATTAATGATGAACCGTAGTTAATTCCATTCTTCTTAAACGCTTGAAGTGCGTAAATGTTGGACTTGGATCCGTTACACATTTTGCATATTTTTGAGCGTAGTCACACTAATAAAGCACTCCGCATGAATTTGTGTGTGCATCCGGAATGTGGAGTCCATGAGATGGCTTTGCATTTAAATTGCATTCTCGTACTCCCACAGGAATGTCTAAGAATGTCTAATGGTCCCATCATAGCAAATCACCATGGGACTTTGGTTGTCGAGATAACAACTGGTTAAAGTACATGTTTGAGGTAATTTGTCTGGGTTTGTTGGAGAGCCGTCTTTGGAATGTTTGAGTCCTTCTGTCGACTTCAACTTTGAGCATGAATCATTTGCTTTCTTTTTTGTTGGATTGATGTGGTTTTCTTGTTGAAAACATGCCATCTATTTTTACATGCAGCTTTTTATGCATGTTGAGCTTGTATTGTCCTTTGTGATGTATATATTTGTTGCAATGCTTTGTTTGTGTTATGCATGCATTTCTTGCATTGGATATTACATCCCTCGTGCCAGAGTGCATATCAAATTGACCCTTAAGGGCCCGTTTGTTAATTTAACTGGTAGAGTGAAGTGAGGTGAATGGTAATTTTAAAAGATAAAAAAAATAAGAGGGGTTAAATCAATCCAATGATTAGATTTTGTTTTTTTAGTGAAAAGAGAATAAAACTTTTTGATTTTTTGTATTAAAGTAGATATTTTTTGTTTGTTAGTGAGATGAAAAAGTAACTTTATGAATTTTTGTGTAAAAAGGTAAAAGAATTTTTTTGAAATGTGGTATTTTGATTTGATTTTTTTAGGTTGTTGTGTGGTGAAATGAAAGATGACTTTAACTTTACAATGAGGGGAAATTAACAAACGGGCCCTAAAGGTCTTAGGGTGGTTGAACACCCATTGGAACTGAGAGCCTCAGCTCTGGGACTTAAGTGTGCCTTGAAGCCAAATTTTGGTCTCAAAACTGAGTATTATTTTCTCCCTTTGGCCTTTTCCTAAAGGGAGATGTTGTTGAAATTTCAGTGGAATTCCATGCCTTGGCCATTTTTGTTATTATTTAAGCTTCCTTTTTTTTTTGTTTCTTAGAAAGAGAAGGCAAAGCGTCTGTTGTTTCATCCTCTGGAGTGCCAAGAAGTTTCTACAAGGGCCAATATAAGATTAATCTAGACACTAGAGATCCAAATGAAGTTTTTGCTGCTAATTTGAAAAATCAACGAACCAGAGCCCTGACTGTGAGGAACTAGTACACCTATTGGTGTTTAGTTAGCAACACCGATTGTGTTAATAATGCTCGAGTGATTTTTCAAAAGCAAAGCTGCATCTTTGGCGATGTGACATTTGAGCCTACGAAGAAGTTTAATGAAAGTGTGAGAAATTGATACATGGACATGATGGGGACTCTTATGAAGTGATCCCCACTTGAGCCATGAAGAGATATCCGAGAGTGATGACAATGAACTCGACCATCCCATCTAGGTGAGATCCCTTTTCTTAGATAAGGCATCAGGTACATTTCAGAACTGACAAGTTCATGTGCCAACATCCATATTACTACCAAGAAATTCCAAGAGCTAAAGTAGAGGCTTTGAACCCCTACACTTTAAACCTTAAAGGAAGTACCATCATTTCGCAATTGACAACAGCAGTGCTTGGGATCCATACTAAAGATGGCAGTGCCTGGATTGGTGAGAAGCATATGTATCGAGGATGGTTTAACTATATTGGAGAGTGGTGTAACTAGACCATATTGACCAAACACTATTGTGAAAGCATGTCGAGGGCAGTCGGTATTTTTGAAGTTATTCATCACCTTAAACAAAGAGTTAAGGCTATCTTTGTGAGAGATGAAGAGAACTTTTGGCTTGTCACCCTATGGAGATATCTATGATGAAACGATCCCAACTAATGCCGAACTGGCAATCATGGATGATGAGTTTCAGGTTGCTTTCTATCTTCCCTTTGCTCTTAAAGATTCGTTCAGACAAGTAGCTGGAGTTGGGGCAAAATTGCACTATGGATAGAGCAGGTGAAACCACTAGAAGCTCCGTTTTTCTGAATTAAGGGTACCACAAATGGAGAGAGATCATTCCCAATAAGGACCCCAAGAAGCAACTGAAGGTTGTTTATCATGAGAAGCCGAACTTCATGCCATACATTCTTGTTAAATATCGGGACTGGAAGATGAAGTGTTGGCTTATTACATTTTTTAAAGCACTGTTGTCAGTTGTTCTTTTTTTGAGTGCTGGAAGTGAGATTAGGCCTAGCTACATATATCCAGCTCTCCGGATGGCATTTGGGCACAGGCTTGCCCTAGGTCTTGGCTTTCTGATATATATGTTGATTGAGTTAAAGTTGTTAGCCTTCACAGTTAGAGAAGGAAAGCCCTTCAATCGATACTATGTAGCGCATTTGTTGTATACCTGGTTTGTGTTCCATTGGAGCCTACTTTGGGTATTCATGCCTTCCTCATACTGACTACATAAGTGATTTCAAGCAATAGTATGCCAAGAGTATTACTGCCATTGTGGAGACCTATATAGGCAATCCTCGTGTCAAATGGCATTCTCCACTAGTTCACAAGAAAGACGAAAAGGTGGAGAAGGATTGTTTTAATCTATCACATTTTGAAAATTGGTTGTTTGATAGGAACAAGTGACAGATTGGCTTGGTCGCCGATACTAACATTTGTAAGGCCCATCGTTCATTGAGAGGTGAAAAAGATGAAGAATATCTGCCTCCTCCTAATGTTACTGCAACAAGGATGCAACAGGATATAAATGAAAACCTTTAAGACAGAGAAAGTCTTGCTGAGGCCAGATGATCTGGTAGAGCTCCTTTAGACGTTAGGTCTAGTTCTCGTTCTACCAAGGCTAAAGTGTTATTCAGTGAACATATAAGAAGGTTTGAAAAGATAAGGGCCATCATACATGTAGCTATAGAGGTGGATATCATTGGCCAAAATTGGCAAGAAATTGTCATAAGTTTGAACCAATAAAGGCACCTGTGACTTCAAATTTAGAGGAAGTAGCACAACTAGCAGAGACAGTCACTGAGTCAAGGCCACCCACCGTTTCATCATCAGGAACTCCAGCTAGGCCTACTTAATGTAAGAAGCTCTAAGTAGTATGCTCAAAGAGTACACCAAAAGGCCTCTAATAGCGAAAAAACAATTCAATCCAAGAAGTGGAAAGTTGAGAGTCCCGGAACTCACTGCTCACGGAGACTGAGAGCCGGTGAGTTTCTTCTCTTTTGTTATGATATGTTTCCATTGAGTTTCTGAAGCTTGCTGATATTATGATATTTGAATTTTGTTTTATAGTTGCACAGACTCAGGCTTCAGTAGTTGGAGAGGCATCAAAGGGTAAGTTCATGTACTTTATTTGGATGCCATTAATCTATTTTGTTGAAATATTTTGACTTTTGTTAATACTTCTCAATCTTGCAGGAATGATGGAGATTGTGGAAGAGTATGATAAGTCCATCTTCCTCTCTTTTGTCTCAAACGCATGTATAAAGATTTTATCTTTGTTAATAGAGAATTTTGTTTTTTCTTTCTTTCCTTCTTTGCATGCAATTTCTGATGATGATGAGAAAGGAAGTAGCCTCAACATCTCCATTACCGAGGGAAGGACCAGTAGTGACATCAATATAGAGTTTGATTTTAAAAGGGATATAGCTAACCAGGCAATGATGATGCCTGAGTTTGGTGAAGAGACTATAGTGGACATGCATGTAGAGTCCACTGCTGAAGGAAGGGTTGGTGATGATGCGGGCACTACCATTACCATTTGCAAGGTCGCTAGCAGTGATATAACCATGGAGTCAACTTTTGAGGATGCGAGCAGTGGCTATGCTTATTTTGGTGTTGCCGTTGAAGAAGCAATTGACACCAATAGAGTTGGTGAGCTCGTTTTTGGGAATGAACAAGGAGGTGACGTGGACCTCGTTGTACTAGAGATGCCCACTTTTGAAAAAGACAATATCCCTCTAGTATCAACACAACAAGAGGTTGTATCGGTGGTTTTTGAAAGACTGATAACTAATATTGTGATGGAGCAAGGAGAAGTTCTCGACGCCGTTGAGGGAATTCTTATAGAGCTAAATCTCGAGATTAAGCCTTGATTAAGTGTTAAAAGATGATTTGTCATTCATCTTCTCTCTTTTTGGTCTAACTTTCTTCCTTTGGTCCCTTCTTTAGTACTTAAGTGAATCAAGATGCCCCCTTTATGCCTCCAACGTCAACAAGAATGCCTTTGGGTCCCCAGTTGAAGATTCATTAGAGAAAGGAGCTTTCATTGACAATTGTGTTGCCACCTATGTGCACCATGCAACTAGTAGTACCAAGGGTGATTCCTTTGGTGAGTCTTGATTTGGGTCAGGTTCACATGTAGTGCATCAACTACAGCTGCACATGCGCTGGGGATTGATGCAACTCTCATTATCCATATAGAACAATATGTTGAGTTCATTGACACAGTTGAAGAGGAGACTAATGTTGAAGGGATTCCAACTAAGGTCATTGATGGGATAGAGCCAACCATAGCAAAGACTGGCCTTCCTGCTCAGAGGAAGTTAGTACTTAAAGATGAGGTTATAGGCCCCATGGATGAAGATGCTCCTACAGCTGTGGCCACTTATAGCTTTACACCACCAAGGGGCCTGACTCCTTCCAAAGTGCACTTTATAGAGGAGAAGACAACTCCTGCCAAGAGGGTTGAGGGTCTAACTGCACCAAAGATATCCGATGAAGCTTCTATTGTAAAGTGTGGAGGTTCCCGTAAAGTACCACTAACTGTTACAACAGCATCACATGTAAATCGGGATCCTTTTGCCACCTTATCTTCGTTAGGATCACATGAGTCTCCTTCTTTGCATGGAGATGAGTTGACTACACATGGAGGTGCATGTGTAGGGACCAAAAATGGAGAAGGTGATCGCTTGGGTTTCCAAACTCAATTAAATTCACAAGAACGAGAGTCAAATCTCTCTACACATAAGCAGCTGATGTAACGACCCAATCCCAAGAGTGCTTGAATGTAAAGAATATAAGTAAGAATCCGTCCTAAACTGTCGAGGCACCTTGGCAGCTCAGCTGGTTAAGAACCCGGTTGTGTCTCAGGTGCACTAGGATTCGAGTCTATCTAAGGACAAAATCCCCGCTGCGTACTCTGAGTGGCAAGATCTCGGCTTTGTCTCGAGTGAGTCCAATGGTCCAGTTAGGTGGAACAATACCTCACAGGGTGAGGCGCCTTTTGGGGACAAAACCATGAGGACTTCCATAAAAACTATAAAGTTAAGCGTGCTCGAGTCAGAGCAATTTCAGGATGGGTGACCTCCTGGGAAGTCCAAAGTGGACAATACCTCGATGGTGCGGGGCGGGTTGTTACAGATGGTATCAGAGAAGGGGATGGCTCTCCTCTGAGTAGTGGCGGGGTTTGATGCCCCTTGGGTGACCTCTTGAGTCCGCGTCCTGGCTAGGGGTGGGAGCAAAGTCCCACATCGCTTATAAGGCCATCTTCGGTCAGATATGTGTGGATATGGGGACATATCCGGCGGAAGCTGGTGGGCTTGTAATGACCCAGTCCCAAGAGTGCTTGAATGTAAAGAATATAAGTAAGAATCCGTCCTAAACTGTCGAGGCGCCTTGGCAGCTCAACTGGTTAAGATCCCGGCTGTGTCTCAGGTGCGCCAGGGTTCAAGTCTATCCAAGGACAAAATCCCCGCTGCGTACTCTAAGGGGCAAGATCTCTACTTTGTCTCGAGTGAGTCCAATGGTCCAGTTAGGTGGAACAATACCTCACATGGTGAGGCACCTTTTGGGGACAAAACCGTGAGGACTTCCATAAAAACTATAAAGTTAAGCGTGCTTGAGTCAGAGCAATTTTAGGATGGGTGACCTCCTGGGAAGTCCAAAGCAGACAATACCTCGATGGTGCGGGGCGGGTTGTTACAGCTGAGTTTGTTTGGTAATGCCCCCAAGCCTTAATCTGCCATAAAGAGTGACATGAAGATAATGAATCACAGGATCTTGGACACATTTTTCCAGGGAGAGCTCACCACTAAAAGATCTAGGATGTTAAAGTATTAGTTGATATGTTAATTTCTTTTAATACTGGAAAAACTTGGGAGGCCTCTATGATGCTTTTGTAGTCCTAGTCCTCTTTACCAGACTTAGAAAAAGGATCCATGGGACAGAGGTGTGGACTATCCCAAAGCTTTTCAAGATGAGGTGCTGAGATAGAAAGTTTAGCTAGTTACAAAGATTGAGAGCACCGAAGAAAAGATTCGGATAGCAGATAAAGTGGACGCCAAGAGAGCACATAAGATAAATGTGCATGTGATTGGACATGAACGTCTGCAGCAACATATCACTACATTACAACAGGAGCTCTCTACTTTGGAAGATAATGCTCTAAGATTGCAAAACACCATTAAAGACTTGAAGAAATTCAGTTAAGAGGACCATCTGTGCAAAGACAATCTTCTTGCCCATGTGAAGGTGAAATGGACAACCTTGAATGACTTTGTTTAATCTCTAGAGAGTGAGATGCACATGAAGCTGGATGAGATTGACATCAATACTGTTATACCAGCCTATGCAAAGACAATCTTCTTGCCCATGTGAAGGCGAAGCAAACAACCTTAAAAGGCACGTCCTGATGGAAGGCATTCTGAATACAAGGAGGTAACTTGAGAAATTCTTGGACCGATTTCCCTTGTTATCACTTTTGCTTTGGTCTTTTCATTTGGCTCCCTGATAGCCATGTATTTTTTACTTCATTTTGTATTGAACTTCAAATAAATATCAATGAGAATTTTCTCTCCTTTTGTTTCATCTTGTCATTGTATGGAATATTTGGATTGGCTTTGTTTGGATGTTTTGATGTGATTGGTATGGATTGTTTGAATGCATGAATGATTTGTTTTATTTGTTTTCTCAAACTTGTATGAAGGTATGACTTGTGATCTTTTGGATATACAAGTCAAAAGCAAAAGGGGTCATATAGGTGGACATTATCCGGGTCCATGACTCATTCCTTTTGGTGACGAAAGGGGTCAAACAAAGTGCATGTTATCCGGTGCCAATCTGTGCGGCGTTCTTCGAGGGTCCTTAACTTGATTGTTAGAACAAAATTTTGATTTTGGTTTGGTTTGTTTGGGTTTTGGTTATATAGGGTCTGTAAAAAGATTTATTCCATACAACTGAAGGTAGCCATACAGGGTCTGCAAAAAACGATTTGTTTTATACAACTAAAGGTTAGCCACATGGGGTTTGCAAAAATATTTATTCCATATAGCTGAAGGTAGCCATATTGGATCTATAGAAAGGCTTATCTATACAGCTAAGTTTTTCTATCCAGAGTTAACAAAATGACTTGATCTATACATGTCACGCCCCGATCCCGGGAATTTGGGGATTTGAGTGGGCCCCCAGGGCGTGGATACGTAATTCTATAGAAATTCGTGCCCTAAAGAATTATACACGAATTCCTACAAGGGAGATTTCACAGGAACGTGTGAGGTATGCTGACACACGTACAAACATAATTTATCATAAACAAAATCCTATGAAATATTCAGTAACTATCAAGAGCACAAGAGTTCAACTTTCAAAGGTAAACATATATATATACATATGATAGTGTTGAAGTCTTTAATACATTCCAAAAAGACTACTTAAATGTCTGATACAAAAGGTCCCAAGCATAACAATGATATCTCCCAAGAGTAGTCGCTCTCCATGGGATGGCTAGTAAAAGATGTCGCCATTTTTCCACTCATCTACATCCCGAGGTACCGTTGGGATACCCTCCGGGGGCGCGTCAGTGTCCGCGTTGGGGCCGGGCGCTGGACCTGCAATATCAAGGGTAACACTGTTAACACGACGGTTAAGCAAGTACTGAGGCATATAAAACAAGAATAACATAATATGTCAATAAGGATAATCACTGGACATGATGCATGAGTGAAAAATTACAACTTAAATGTCATACATACTGATTGGCAACCACGACGCTCTATTCTCCCAAAAGGGAGCATACACATATCATATGGGTCGCTAGGGGATCAAGCTAGCTTCCCGAGGAACGCCGATTACTCCTTCGTAAACCTACTGCAGTGGTGACATACATAACATATACCCAAAAGGGCGTAAGCTGAGCGGTGCCGACTCATATCCAATCGTGTCAGTCATATCATACCCTTGGCTAGCAAGCTCGCACTCATTAGAAGCTCTGGCTTGTCAGATACGCACTCATTAGAAGCTCTGGTCTGAATTGCCTCAGGGTTTTGCTAAAAGAAGTAATTCATGTTGAGGTGGTATATCATAACAATATGGATGCATTCAGCTTAAGTAAGTACCCAAGGAATTACTACCTTCAACCCAAATAAGTAACCTATAGTCCCCAAGGGCATTCAACACGATGTACACATAAGACGTTCGGTGTCATTGTGTAACCGTGTCTTGGTATTGCCTTGTGCATACGGGACACCCTTCTTATGCTAACATCCATGACTTGCCATTGGGAACCCTCCGGGAATCATTCATTCTCCCCAACATGTACTTACCATTGGGCCTCTGTAGTGGTATAGAATGTGCCAATACTAAGGTCCTACAAAATCATTAAGAGTCCCTAAAATCCTGTTTTACTAGGTTTTACGGCTTAGCCGTGTACAAGGCTACGACTTAGCCTAGTGGGTCAAATTCCTTCTGGATTTTCAGGCGCAATTACGGCCCAACCATATGTTGGCCTACGGCTTAGCCGTGCTAAGCCTATGGCTAGGTCACGGGGAGGTTACGGTTTAGCCGTAGTGTATTCGACGGTGCAGCTGTGTGCAAGCCGTAGAAAAAACTGGGTTCCATGAGCTCTCTGGAAAGCTCGCCGTAGGAAGACCTACGGCTTGGGTATGGGCTGGTCACGGCGTAGGCGTAGTACATTTCATGGTGCAGCTGTGGATGAGCCGTAGTTCAAAATCAGGTTTTGCTGCTCTCTGGACTTTGAGCCGTAAGGACTTACGGCTTAGCCGTAGCTTCACCGTAAGCTTCAGAAACCTGAATACAGTTCTGTAGCTCAATTCCGATTTCAGTCAGTACAGAACCTATATTGGGAGGGGTTATATGACTTACTAGGAGTACCCAATTAAAGTGTTCTGTACTCCCACACCCTCTATTCCCATTTTTCCATTCCCACTTGGTTCATACCCCACTGGCACCCAAGTAACAACTTAATTCATACATACCCATTAAGAAGAGACTGCAGTGGGAAAATTAGAAGAACTAACTCAACATACAATGAACAATTACACATGCAGTGCATATAAGTTCAAGTACTTGCCTTGTTACCAGTGTTTAGCCCCTTTCTAACTCTTTTTGTTGTGTGGGTAGAGGAAACACTCCAAATCGAAATGGGTTTTCTACAATAGAACATGAAAGTGTGGAATATGGGGTTTAGATCCACATGTATGTCGTGTAAATTGATTCCTCATGACTCTCATAACCCCAAATACATAAAATGGAGGTGGATCTTTACCTTAAACAGCTAGCTTGTAGAAAAGAACAGTACAGAGAAATGGCTCAGGGAGGGGAAGGAGGAAGAAGATGATCCCCAAGCCAAGTGGCTCCTCAAATCTCAAGAAGGAGGAAGTTCGGAAGAAGAGGGAGAAGGCACTGCTCCAACAACTCAAATGAAACAAATCGAAAAGAAGGGAGGAAGCTACGTTGAGCTCCCATTTAAACATGAATTTCCCTGGAAGTTACATGCAAGCCCTATCTTTTCATGAAATTTCGGTTTAGGCCAAATGCACCTCAATTGGACTAAAATAAGTCCGAATCAAGTCAGACCCAACATGAAAGATGATCCACGCAAAAAGTTATACGAAAGGAAATGGACGAGGTGTCCAAGAGGTGCAAGGATAAATTACGAAAAGGCCCTTAACTACTAAGGTGGGGCCGAACTCCGCCCAACTCCCTATCCGAGGCCCAAACCCGCTAATTTTAGATTAAATTAGTCTTAATGAGTTCAATTAATATACAATGAGCTTAATTAACGTAAATCAAGATTAGTGGGATTCGGGACCTTACAATATAGTAGGAAGTTACAAGGGGTCTTGTGATACACGTGAAATGATGATGAATGTAAAGGAATTAAGTCCAACGTTCACACATTCAAGCACATATAAGAATAAGAATAAAATTACAAATTATCATTAAATTTCCTTTTGTTTACATAGGTCCAGTGCTCTGACCTCAGGGATGCAGACTGTTTATAAGTTTTAGAAATTGACAGTCCTTCCCTCGAGTCATAGATATGATCCAAACTAAGCAAGTTTGGCAAAGGTACATGAAACAGGAAAGAATGCAGAAAAAAATAAAGAAAATGGGGTGGTGAATGTGGACCCACGGTCACTGACAGACAGTGGCCTAATTAGCCACTAGTTGTCTCTTTTTTCCTCCTTTTTTGCTTCTGAAGTGCCTCCAAGGTGTCGTTGTTTTCTGGTTTGTCCCTTTGAAACTTTGAAACACAACTAAAATTCGAAAATTGGGTTTAGAATCATTATGATCTTTGGTAACCACCACTTTGTATGAACATGGATTCTAACGTTTGTGTTGGTAATCAACTAGAATTGTGTCATTCTGAACTTATACTTTTCAAAAGATCGGAATGAAGTTGTGAGCACAATTCTGAGAATGGTTCATACTCATTTGATTAAGAAAACCGAAGAAATCCATAACTTTATCCTTTTGACCCTCCTGAATGCTTCGCGGCTTTGAGGTTTGCAATTTAGGGGCAGCATGTATATATTCTTCCTCACAACCAAATTTTAGCTTAGGTTTGTGAAGGAAAGAAGTATGGAGGAAGTTTGAAGCTTGCTGCACGCCAAGTGTTGAAGAAGGTCCTCTGCAAATTCTTTAAATGTTTACCAAAAGTCTTCTCAAATGTCTCTTAAGCCAAAAGGATCCTTGCTAGAGGTCCAAAGGGTGTATTTATAAGCCCTAGAAGTGGTTACCAGTAGTTCGTTTTTAAAATAAAGTGGAAAACCACTTGAAAACCATCCACAATTGCTAACAGATGTAAGTGACCATGGGCCCATGGTCACTATAGGCCCATTCATGGGTTTTTTGTACATGCAATCTATTTTCATCAGTTTAGGGCCCAAACGATGTCCAAACTTTACGAAAGTTGGAGTGATTTTTCCTAACACTATTTTGAGCATTTCATAGAAACTTAATCATGTTTGACCTCTTAAATTCAGTCAATCTTCCTTTTGACTTTTCTTGTAAGTGGGCCCTTGCTTTAGCTATTTGGGGTTCAAATGACCTCCGATGGTCTTAAAACTTGGAGAATTTGATGTTAAGTATATTTCAAGAATGAATTCAAATTTCATGTAATTTGGCTTTGTGGAAGTGGGATTTTGATCAATGACCCTATAGTTACATATTCTAAGTTAGTATCCTCTTGTATTATAGGTAATCAATTGGTTTTCCACCCAAATGATGTTTAATTGCTTTAACTTTGAGGAGCTGATCTTGAGTACATTTTGAGTCTTTGATCCAAATTTTTATTAATTATGGCCTCTTGGAGGTAAGACTTTGGTCAATGACCTTAAGGTTTGGGGGTCACTGATCCCTAAGTTAACATATAGTTAAAGTAGGGTCAGATGAAGTCCCTTTGTTTTGAAAATTTAAAGAGTCATTTCTAAACATAACTTGAACTTTGTTTATGAATTTCATCAACTTTGGCCACTTGGAAGCAGGACTTTAGTCACTGACCCTAAGGTTTGAGGGTCACAGATCTCTAAGTTGACATTTTGCTGAAGTAGGGTAAGATGAAGTCCCCCTGATTTGAAAATTTAAAGAGTTATTTCTAAACATGACTTGAGATTTGTTTCTGAATTTCATCGATTTTGGCCACTTGGAAGCAGCACTTTGGTCAATGACCCCAAGGTTTGGGGGTCACTAACCCAAAATTGACAAATTTGCTGAACTTGGGTCAAATGACATTCAATTGACTTGAAATATTGCAGAGCTCTCCTAAATATAATTTGAGCTTTGTCCAGGAGTTTCAATTAATTTAGCCTTCATGAGGTGCCATTTTTTACAGTGACCTCAAAGAGCTTGAAAGATAACCACCTAAACTAGGTTTGTGTCTAGATGATGTCTAAATGTTTTGAAACTTTGAAGTAACGTCTTTGATTGCATTTGAAGACATCCCTATAAGTTTGGCTAGTTTTGCCATGTAGATGTGGCAGTTGCCACAGTGAGCCTAAGGAAGCTGGAAAACAACCATTAAAGCTTGAATTTGACGTGAATTGAATTCCAAATGCTTTGGAACTTTGAAGCGTAATTCCTTAGCATGTTTTATAGTTGCAACATGGTTTTCAATTGCTTTGGTAATTCAGAAGATTGAATGTGTTCAATGAACCCCAAGGTTTTGAGTCAATAAACTTTGAACTTGATGTTTGCTAAGTTAAGTGACCAAATGAAGTCCACCACCTCTAAAATCTGAACTGCAATACTTTGAGCTCCTTTGTAGTTATCTAAATGAGTTGCACCAGATCTGAACATTTGGTTGCGGTATTTGACCTAGCATTCTATAATTTTAGGGTTTATGTGCCCTGAGTCTGGAATTTGCTTGTGATGTCTTCACTGTAATACTTTTAATGTTTGTAATTTTTTATAGGTCAACATCTTGTAGGGACATTATCCAAGTAACAACGATGGACTACAGTGGTCAAAGGACATTATTCTCATAGTCATTTTGTACAAGCCTAGGGGAATTTGGTTAGGTATCATAGGTTATAAAGCTCAAAATTGAATGATTTTGGGATGAGAATGTACACTATACATGGTTTGCATATACCAATGACATTCAAGCATAGTATTTCTTTAGGAGTTTTCCATTGATAGGCATTATGCATTTGTCTCCTTCGAGTGTGAAGAGTGCGTAGGTGCTATTGGAGTATACCATATCAACAACGAAAGGTCCTTCCCATTTGTATTCAAATTTTCCTTTAGACATGTGTGTAGAGAACTGAACCTTTTGACTGCAAGGACTAAGCCTTTTTTCTTGTAAGCCCTGTATTTGACATTATTGTTAAACGATCAGGCCATACGAGCTTGATATAGCTCAATGCTTTGTCTAGTAGCAATCCCCTTCTCATCAAGGCTTTCCAACTTTTGGAGTCTGATCTTGGTATTCTTTTTTTTAGTGTATTTGTTTATCACAACTACCCAGAGAGAATGAAGTTGAATTTCCAAAGGTATCATAGCTTCACAGCCGTAAACCAATGAGTATGGTGTTGGTTTCATTGGACAACGGACTGTAGTTCTTTAGGCCCATAAAGCTTTAGGAAATTTTGTACTACAGCTCTTTTTGTTCCTAGAGACCATTTTCTTCATAATTTTTCATATAGTCTTGTTAAAAGCTTCAGTAAGTCTATTAGCTACAGGGTTAAATGTCGTAGAATGATAGTATTGGATTTCATATTTGTCACAAAATCTATAGAATTTATCATTTTTAAACTAAGGACCATTTTCATGATATAGAGGTTTAGGCACCCCAAAACAACAAATAATGTGAGTCTTTAATAAGCTGAGGATTGTATCTGTTTTGACTTCTGCAAGAGGCACTGTTTCTACCCATTTGGCCAATATGAATTGATGACCACGTTCTGATGATGGATTGATTTTGCCAACAATCTCCATGCCCCATGCCTCAAATGGTCAAGAGGTGGACATAGAATGTAGATATTCAGGCAGTTGATGAATGTAATCACCATGGATTTGGCATTCATTACATCTTTTAGCAAAATTGATAGCATCAGATACCATGATAGGCTAGTAGTAGCTTAATCTTTAAATCTGATCATGAAGCTTTGTTAGGTTTAGTGAGCACTAGATGGTCCATAAAGAACTTCTTTAAGTACTTAATTTACTTCTTTTGGTGACAAGTAACGGAGAAGAACTCCAGCATATGACTTGCGATAGAGAGTCTCTGAAGGCAAATCAAAGTGAACTTTTAAAGCTCGTCTTTGAATGCTAACTCTATCCTTAGCATTCTCTAGCGAGACTCCATGAAAAATGTAATCAATGAAAGGGTCTCTCCAATCTTTGAATGAATTTCGGAAAGACAAAATTCAATTCTTGATTATATCAAAGCAATCTGCTACTGCTTTATGGATGTCGAGTAAAGGTAAAAGTTTCCTTTTGACCATTTCTAGTGCCCTTTTGTCATTCTAGGGATTGACATTGATGTTACTAGTCCTATTGGTGCATTCGCCTTGACATTTTGATTCCTTGGAATATGGTGAAATTCAATCAACATGAATCTCTACTTGAGTTCACAAGCTTTGTTAAAGAAGGGAAGCAAATTTAGTTTCTTCACCTCTTATTCAAGATTCATCTGTTTGATTATAACTTGTGAATCTCTGTAAACTCCAAACATATTGATGTTCGACTCCAAGGCTAGCTCGAGACCCATAATCAATGCTGTGTATTCTGTCACATTGTTTATACATGGTTTGATTAATGAGAAGGAATGAGGGACATAAAATCTTTCTAGGCTGCAGAAAATGATTCCCACCCTCGAAACTGGATCTCCTAACTCATTAGTTCTGAAAGCTCCATCAAAATGCATGATCCAATGTTAGTATAAATCAATGGTGGGTTTCTATATTTGTTCAACAAAGAAGATTGGCTCGTCGGGGAGATTTTCTTTAAATTCAGAATCCTCCGAAAGTAGATGTTCAGCTAGAAAATACGTAAGAGCTTATCCTTTCATTGCCTATGCAGGAGTGTATCTGATGTCCTATTGAGAGAGTAGGATAGGCCACTTGGCTAGACAATCACTTAATGCACCAGTTTTATTTACAAGTGTCTTAATAGGTCGACACTAAAAACCTTGTACCACATTGGAGAGAACGTAGTGACATAGTTTCTGCACTACAAACATCAATGCAAGACATTCATTTTCCACTAGATGATAATTATGCTCAACTCCAACTATCATCCGTGACAACTAGTACAAAGCTACCTCCACACCTTCGTCAATCTTTTGGGCTAATAATGCCCCTAAGGAGTGATTAAGAGCTCGTGTGTAAAGGATAAAAGATTTATCGGGGATTGGACCCAAAAAAACTAGTGGGTTTGTCCCATTTGATATCGTGAAAGGCATCTTCCCAAGCTTTATCCCATACGAATTCAACTCCATTCTTCATAAGTCTAGAGAATGCTCTGCATTTCCCAGATAAGTTGGAGATGAATTGACGAATGTAGACAAGTCTGCCTTATAATCTTTTGAGTTATTTGAGAGTTCTTGGAGAAGGCATCTCCAATATGGCTATGACTTTAACTGGATCTAGTTCAATGCCACCTTTTTGAACCATCCAATAATTTCCCAAAGGCAACTCCAAAGAAACATTTCAAAGGGTTTATGCAAAAAAATGAACTTTTGTAACCTTTGAAAGACTTTGTGAAGATCGGCTAGATAGTTGACTTCTATTTATTTTTTTCAACCAAATCATTGACATAACATTTGCTAGACTTGTGCTGCATGTCTTTGAAGATTTTTATCACTGCCCTTCACTATGTAGCTATGTATTGTTGAGGCCGAAGGGCATGACGGTGTAGCAGTATACACCAAAGGGGGCTCGAAAGAATGTGTGCTTCTTATCCTCTTTGTGCATCTTGATTTGATTGTACTTTGAAAATCCATCCATGAATCCTTTCAAATTCGAAAGTATTGTCAATTATGATTTCTAGTATAGGTAGTGGTAAATCAACTTTGGGACAGGCTTTATTCAAATCTCTAAAGTCAATACAGACTCTGATCTGCCCATTCTTCTTGATAATTGGCACTATATTAGTTAACCAGTCAGGATGCTATTCTTCATGGATGAAGCTAACATCTCTAAGTTTCTGCACTTACTTTTTTATTTTGCCTATGGTTTCTAGTTTGGTTCTTCTTTTTCCCTATTTTAGAGCTTTTTGCTTCATCTACTATGTTTAACTTGTGTATAAAAGCATATGGATTTATACTCAGCATTTTCGTGTAGGTCCATGAAAAATAACCCATAAACTCTCACAAGAAACTCAGATACACATCAAGTTCCTTTCCTTTAATCTGAGAGCTTACAAAGGTAGGACGAGGATTTTCTGAGGTACTCAAGTTTATTTCTTGTAGTCGGTCCTCAGTTTGAGGTTTGGGAGGAGGCTCTTCCACATTATCTTCGGAAGCTTCCAACTCCATGAAATCTTCTAGGTTTTAAGTTGGGAGTTTAAGCCAAGGCCTGATCCCTTTCTATGGATTTGGGTTTTTAGGTTCTTTAGCTTTTACATCAAGGGCTAGACATTCCTAATAATGTGATGAGATGAGTTTATTTCTTCATTTAGTTCAAGTGGCTAATATTTAGTGACTTGTTACATTATCTCATTATCATCACTAGTCCCTTTAGGATGCTGAAAGTAGCCCAATCAACGAGGTCTTAGAAGACAGTTGTCTTTTGAGAGTCATCAGAATCATATCCCTCGGTGAAGATAATAGACCTTGCTTTGAAGTTTTGTGTTGGCTTAGGAATATTACTAGAAGGGATATATCCTATGCAATGTCGCGGCTATTCAATTCTATGCCCTTTTCAGAGATCTCCTTTCATTTATGGAGTGAAGACGTCAAAAGGGACTTGACCCTATTTGCATTTATTCCGAGGCCAATGTGCTTTTTGAGATTGTACCCCATTTTTTCAATCTTGTCGCAAACCACAAGATTGTCGATGTCAAGCCTTATACTTCTATCATTAGTGATTTTGTCGATAGGAGAAAAAGAAGAAGCATCTTTGGCTCGATGGAAGACTATTGAGTGGCTATGTTGCATGGATGGAGGTACAAAGAAGTAAGCACCTCCGAAATCATAGATTTGAAATGGAGTAGGCCACGGAAAGAGTGGAGGATCCCAATCCGTGACAGAGTGCATAGAGGTATCCACCTTCTCAGCATCCTCAGAATCTGACCACTGAGACATCATATGTAGGGCATGTTTGTCTGGATCTATAACCTAAACGATAAAGTGTTACTTCAATGGATGAAATAATTCAAGACATCTTATCAAAGATTTGAAAATCTATTGCTATTGTAAAGGTGCGAAGCGACGGCCTTAAGCCTATCCAGTACAAATGAATCCATCTGAGTAGTGTGGAAAGTTTTCACATTTTTCAGCAAAGTGAAGCCATCTATTAATGTTTTTATAAGATGACTCACCCTTGCATTGTGTGTCAACATAAGTTGGATGAAAGTGACAAGAGAATTAGCCCTCATCGGTGACATTCTCCTAATAGGAGAAAGAACATCATTGCTTTCTTGGTCAGAATCCGTGTCACTAACTAAAAAAACCAAATTTGTTAGATAAGAAAGCATTCGCTATCTTGGTCTTTTTCGGAAGCTTTGGACTGCAGCTTCAATCGTGAGACGTGATGGGATATCTCATCCAATGTTTGGAATTCAGCTATGATTACTTCTCAAAGATGAAGGAGTAGTCCATACCAGCATAGACAAACCCATATTGCTTGCCTTGGACAATTTGCACATCTTGTTGCTAGATCCTTGCACTGGTTGATATATCTCTAAGCTAGTTCTTCTAGACTTTGCATGGTTAGACCCAATTCTCTTAAAGTGACATGAGGTTCAGTAGTTGCTGTAGGAGCTGCCAAAGTATGAGACTCCGTATCATCATTTGTTCCCTCTTGATAGCCCATAAGATGCATGACTCTGCGAGAGGCAGGGCTAAAGGAGGAGAATCTTGCTTCAAATGCTTGTCCTACTCTATAAGGCATGGTAAACAATGTACGCCACCCAACTAGTGTTGGAAGTATTGCACATCATCCAGGTTTGCCCTTTGAATACAATAGGTGGCCTGTCATTTCTCATTGGCACTGAAAAGTATGCAATTGGTGCCATTGTTGAGTTTCTAGCAGGTGTTATATGCATAGTTAGGTTGCATGTCTTGCTTATGTGAATGATAATACCAGCCTGCTTTGTCTTACATGACTTTGTAGATATCACCAAAGGTTGATCTAACTGTATGATTTCAAATTTGACTTTGATCGCTAGAGGAGTTTTGGTAGCTACAAATATGATCGTTGACTTCTTTGTAGATTCTAACTTTTTGATAAGCTCAGGTGTTTTGCCAAACCTTGGGTAGGTTTTCTTTTTTGTAAAAATGGTAAAGGGCACTGCTAAATCATCACCCACAAAAGATTTTCTTGCATCTAGTTTAGGCTTTGCAGTCCTTTTTTAATACATTATTGCATTGGTGAAGTAAACCTCTTAACTTTGAATGGCTTTTTGTATGCAAAAACATGATTCACCTTGCCCTTATTATTAATGTATTTGAGGCATTGATGAAGAGTGAAAGGCACTATTGAGTAGCCATGAAGCAACCGTCTTCCCAAAAGGATGTTATACCAATCATGCATTTTTACCACATGCAAAGTGACTTTTGAAGTCAAATCACCCAGCTAGTGCTGAATCCAAATCTTGCCAATGGAATCCTGGACTTCTCCATCATAAGCTTGGATTGAAGTTTTGGTAGGAGAGAGCTTGCTCATTGAGATGCCAAGTTCCTGAGGAGTTATAATTGTGATGAGATTCAGGTCTGATCTTGGATCAACCTGAATCCTCTGAATAGGTATGTCCTTGATGTTGGCCGTGAAGTAGAGTGACCTTGCATGCTTGATGTCGCCCAAGCGAAGATCATCTTTTGTGAAAGAGATGGTGGCCTCGGAAGTATTGTGAATGGAAAGACATTCTATACATTACTTCTAAGGCCTCTTAGACTTTGCTCCGAGATAGTTCTTCTTTATGTAATGTACTAATGCCACATGAGTTTGATTGCTTGTATTTAAAGCCTGTAAAGCTCATATGAAGTTATTATGAGTCTCCTCAAACATCTGCAAACGATAAAAAAGGCAAGCATGTGCTTGAGGTGTTTAATAACATCATACTTGAATGACTCTGATGACCTTTCATTATCATTTGCTTTTGAAGAAGTTACATTTATATTTGAATTGTCCCCGAAGGGTTTACATAAGAAGAGGAAGAAGAAGGCTTGTCATAATTGATCCTATAGTTGCGACTGGAGCGAGTGCCATTGTTGACTACGTTGTTTTGGTTAACCTGCTCATGAGTATCTCTTTTTATGGCATTGACTTCTTCAGGTTCAGCAAAAAGCTAGTTAACTTCTTACAAGCCTACTTCTTGATTGGTATGGTCAGAAGCAACTTGAGCTATTGAAGGTTCATCAACAAAACTGATAATGACTACCAAAGCAGGTGCTAGTGGCATCTCTTCTTTTTAGTCAGAAGACTATTCTAAACTTGGAAGATTTCTTGAGATACAACAAGATTGCCAATGTTGAGTTCATTATGCTGCAGTCGTGACTCAAGCTCACCATTTGCTTTAGGGACAATGAGTTGAGTGCTTGGTTCAGAGCTTAGCTTTGAAGAAAGCGGCTCAACACTTGGTTCAGGAGAATCATTTGGCATAGAGGTCACCACTTGGGAACCAAAAGATGATACCTGCTATTGTTGTTTCCAATCAGATTCAACTAAAGGCTATGGATCCGGATGACTCTTTGGATACAATGGAAAAGGAGAAAGACCACTTAACCAACCACTTACACTTTGTCTATGCAAATCATAAAGAGCCACAACAATATATTGAGACCATGTTTGATATTGAGCTTACCTATTTCATGATCAAAAGTTTGTTCAGAACACTCATCCTTATCAAAAGGGTATCCATCAGCGAAGTAATCATAAATCCATTGATTATCATTGAAGTCTGAGAAGTCTAACAAGCCTTCATCATCATCCAAATTGGGAGGTGTACCATCCCATTATATCCTGTTGCAACTGGATATCGATGGTTCTTCCTCATCTTTTGGAATTAGAATGATGAAATTATTCAAGGTGAAATGACTTCTAACTAACTTAGAAGGTTCTTTTGAAGCAAAAGCTTTTATCACCTTTTCTTTCTTCTTTTTGATTTGTGTTTCCTATTTGAACACGCGGTTCATGGCAGTTCTTTGCAAGTTCTTGAGTTGCCTTTTGGCCTTCTTTATTTCTGCAAATGTGGGTTTGATCTTAACCTTTTCCCAACCTTCATCATTTACTAAGTTTGGGTGGACCCACATTTTTTCTCCTTAGGAGCTCTTGACCAGTATCTGACCATGCTCGTTATGTGTTGTATTTACAATATAAAACTCAATCATCATTGGTTTTGGTGGAGAAAGTGCCGCAACAGGTGTAAACTATCCGAAGGAGATCATGTTGACCGGAGTAGGATCATATTTCTGATCAAAAGTGATCACACTATTCTTCGACATCTCATTGACCTTCTCTTTTAAAATGAAATAGTCTTTGAGAGGATGTAAAACCATACGGTGTATGCACAATAAATAGGATCGTTGACACAACCGGCCTGTTCATCTTCATTGGTGGAAGTTCAATTTTATTGTTATCCATTAATGATCAAAACATCACTTCAATCTATCCATTAAGAGGCTACTTATCTTTCTTCTTTTTCTCATATTCCACTTTTTTTGTTTGATCATTCTTTGCATTTTGAGACTTTTGAGAAGGTTTAGAGTTTTGCACATTAAAAACCTCATTGTTTTTCTTTTTCTTTTTTTTTTTTTTTTGGTTCTGCTGAAGAAGAAGAAGATGGCTCTATTCTTTGAGAGTTTGCCTTTTTTGGACTGATCTCTTGGAGAGTCAATTCTACATAAGTGGCAACCTCAATCAAATGGGCCAGAGACTTAGTTTTGTAACTAAGTACAATAACCTTGACTTCTGCTCGCAAAATGGTTTTGCCCGTTTTAATTGTTGCCCTTTGAGATCGTTGTTCCAAGCATTTGTAGGATTATTGTTATGACCCGAGTAGCCCACTGGCCCAATAACTTGGTAAGCCTGTCATATGGCCCAAAATGCTTAAGCCTAAGTTACTAGTAGTAACCTATATGGTTCATTATATATTAGACTCATATTTCATTCATAAGCGATGTGATATGGGATGTTACAATGATGCTCTCCATTTGTTGATAAAGGCCTGAGCCGTTTCATTATCTCTCTGCCTTGTACTACTAATCACGACAAAGGTGACCGTTTGATCCTTATCTCGAAAGTGGAGCAAAAACTTTTCTTCTGTAATTGGCCACATCATGAAAAAGAGTTTTGTAACTACTTGTACCAATCAAATGCGACTCCTTTCGGTGTGCTGACAAACAACCTGGTTTTCAGTGTATCTAATCCTGGCAAACTTTCAAGAAGTGGTTTAAAATGTACCATGTACTAATAAGCTGACACCTTCGCAAGATATGGCTGGAAAGTAGGAAGCTTATAGTCTTGTGGAAATGGAACAAGATCGAACTCTGAAGGGTACTTCGGTGTGATACCCTTCTTTTTTTATTCTAGTCTCTACATTTGATTTTGCTATTATCTCTTCAACCTCCTTGAAAGTTACATGGTTTCAGGAGCTATATGAAGACTTAGAATTGATGATTTTGAGCATGCCACAGAGATTTCATTATGTGTTGACCTCTTGAAGTTGGTCAGCCCTCTCTCTGACTTTTCATGAAAGTGGGCCCTTATTCGGAATCCAAATGACCTAGAATAATCATGAAACTTGGTGAAGTTGATGTCGAACATATTTTGAATAGTCCATCCAAATTTCATGTAATTTGGCTTCGTAAAAGTAGGATTTTGATTAGTGGCCCTTTAGCTGCATGTTTTAAGTAAGTATCCCCTTGTATTGCAAGCAGTTGGTTGGTTTTTCAGCCAAATGATATCCAACTACTTTGAAACTTTGAGAAGCTTATCTTGAGCATACTTTGAGTCTCTAATTCAAATTTCATCAACGTTGGCCTCTTGGAAGCAGGACTTTGGTTGGTGACCTCAAGGTTTGTAGGTCATTAACATAAAGTTGGTATGTAGTTGCGTTTGGGTAAAATGATGTCCATTTGAATTGAAATTTTGCATAGCCACTCCTGAATATAACTTAAGCTTTCTCCATGATTTTCAGTTGATCTGGTCTTCATCAGGTGACACTTTGCACAATGACCCCTAAAAGCTTGAAGATAGTTATTTGAACTTAGTTTGGGTCCAATTGGTGTCTAAATGTTCTGAAACTTTAAATAACTATCCTTGATCGTACTTGGAAACATCCCAGAGAGTTTCAACTGGTTTTTTCATGTAGAACTAGCAGTTGCCATAGTGACCCCAAAGAAGTTGGGAGACGGCCACTAAAGCTTGAATTTTAATTGAAATGGAGTCCAAATGCTTTGAAATTTGAAATATCATTCCTGAGCATGTTTTGAAGTTGCCATGTGATTTTCAATCGCTTTGTAATCCAGAAGCTTAAATGTGTTTAGTGACCCCAAGGCTTTGAGTTAATGAACCATAAATTTAATAGTTGCTGAGTTGAGTGACCAAATAAAGTTTACTAACTCTAAAATTTGAACTGTAGCATTCTGAGCTCATCTAAAGTCTTCTGAGCGAGTTGCGTCAGCTCTAAACAACTAAATGTTGTACTTGACCTAGCATTCCATAACTCTAGGGTTTATGTGCCTTGGAATTTGCTTTTGATTTCTTCACTACAACACTTATAATGTTTGTGATTTTTTTATAAGTCAACACTATAATGATATGTACATATCCCTAGTGTGCCTCATCCCAATCATCACAAAGATAATCGAGGTGGTCAAATTATTCGATTAAGATGATCCCACCTGTTGACACCATGCACGCAACAAATGCACACACAAAGTTTGTTTGCCAAAATAATTAATAGTATGATATACAACGAACATGAACATGAAGTACAAAGAACAAGAAAGTAATATTTTAGTATCATCATAAAAACAAAGAATACACTCCCACTTACAAATAACATATTATATGAATATCAATCCCATGTTTCTTACATGTACTGAAAAAAATCTCTCTATGCAATGGCTTAGTCATTAGGTTAGTTATCATTTCCCGTGAAAGAATGTAGGAAATGACAACTTTTTTTTATCTTTTATTGTTTTGCGGACAAAATGATATTCCTTGGGGGTGAACTTCGATTTTTTCATGAAATGTTTGATTCTTTGCAAGAAATATAATCGACGTATTGTCCACATTTAATGTGATGGGGTCTTTGCCACCCGAAATAATGGTTAAGTATAATAATAGTTGTTGAGTCTAAATGGCTTTTAAGCTGCTGCAGAACTATTAAGATATTCAAATTCCATAGTCAACATCGCAACCGGCCCATAAACCATCCCCCCCCCCCCCCCCCCCCCCCCCCCCCCAGTAAAAAAATATATTCCAACATGGACTTAGAATCATTTGAGAATGATGTATCACATGGACTTAGAATCATTTGAGAATGATGTATCGATATATGCCTACATTGTAAGATCGCCACTCTAATAGCATATCATAATATTCTTTGTTCCTCGTAAAAAGTGGAGAATTCGATTAATAGCCATCTAATGTTGAAAGTCAGGATTACTCTAAAAATGACGAACCAAACCTACTTCATAGCAAATATTGGGCCAAGTACATAACATGGCATACATCAAGCTACCTACAGCACTAGCATGGGATATCTAATTTATTTAACGAATTTCATCATCAATTTGAAGGCATTGTTCTTCACTAAGCTTGCAACTCTACTGTGGCATTTGACATGCGAAACTTGTGAAATGCATTTATAATATATTGACTTTGGAATGGCCTAAACATGCATTTCTTAGAATCACGTGTGATCTTAACTCGTAAGACAAAATAAGCCTCAACAAATTTTCCATCTAAAAACCATTTCTTAACATCTATGAAAAACCCAAAGTTATTACTGGCAATGAGTATGTCATCAACATACAGAGAAAGTGCCACAAATCGATGTTTTGACTACTAAATATAGATCCAGTGGTCCTCGTAGCACATTTAAACACTATTTAAAAGAACAATATCTTGAGATTTCATATACCATTGCCTAGCGGATTGTTTGAGTCCATAAATGGATTTATTGAGTTTACAAACTTTATTTTCCCATCATTTCTCAACATACCAAATTGGTTATTGGATGCATTTTTCTTCTTTTAAGTCTCCATTAAGGAAAGCGGTCTTGACATCCATTTGATGTAACTCAAGATCTAATTTTGCAACAATAGATAATAGCATGAGTACTGAGAAAAATCGCACCACAGGAGAAAATGTTTCATTATAATTGACCCCCTCAATTTGGGTGAAGCCCCTGGCAACTATCCTGTCTATAAAACTATCAATAGATCCATTTGCATTGCATTTTATTTTTAGGACCCATTTTCTTATAATGGCTTCATGTCATGGTGGCAGATCTACAAGATTTCATACTCGATTTTTATGCATCGAACTAATCGCATCATTCATTATTGTGATCCACTCCTTTGAATTCCTTGATTCAAGAGCTTGTTGAAAGGTTTGAAGCTCATTTTCATCAAGAGTAATATATGCATATGATTCCCCTTTAGTACTAAAGTATCTTTGAGAAATCAACCCACAAGAACTTCAATGAGGATTATTATCTTGTTCACTCTTACTTACTCCTGACTGGGTATGATCACTCTCACTTATATTAATACTTGAATTTGCATTTACGTCAAATTGGGAGTTTTCTTCTATTTCAAACAATTCAACTATTACTTTTGTTTTCTTCTTCTCTAGGTATTGGAATTCAAAGAAGTTAACATCGTGTGACTCTATTTCAATCAACAATGCATCTTGGTCTTCATAGACCATGACATATCCTTTAGACAATTCAGAATATCTAATAAAGATACTCCAAATAGTCTTCGACTCTATCTTGTTGGGAGGAGGGATCATGACATGTCTCATTAAAACCCATGGTCGTAAATCTGTCAACGAAGGTTTATTTTCCACATCTCATAAGGTGTCTTTAGAATAGACTTAGATGGGACCCTATTTAGGATATATATTGTAGTTAAAACTGCATCTCCCCAAAAGGATGTCGAAAGATTTCCATGGGCCATCATGGATCTGACCATATTTAATAGAATCCTATTTAGTCTTTTCGTTACCCTATTTTGTTGTGGAGTGGAGGCCATTGCCAATTGACACTTATTTTCATTATTTTCACAAAAAGGTCTTGAAAATATTTGAAGTGTATTCACCAACTCGATTAGTTCTAAGGGTTTTAATTTTCTTATTGAATTGGGGTATGACTTCTTTAAAAAATTTTATAAGAACATCTATGATTCCAGAATTTTGTGAAATCTAGTAAACATAGCTATAACGAAAATAGACATCGATAAAAGTTATGAAATATCTAGGCCCACAAGAATTGGGGAAAATTGAACAATCGATGTTATACTTCTTTCCATTTTTCTCATATTACCCCCAATCCATGTGGATTTAATGTCTGATATTTCATCTCTGAGTTAAGCCTGATGCTCCATATTAGATTAACAATTCGGATTAGACCTTTGATGATATTTTAGATAAAATCCAAAAGGAAGAATCTCTATTGTTACAAAAGAAACCGTAAGAATACCGCAAATGCAATCTTCTGTGATGGATTCCTTAAGTGAGTGAACTAGATTCAAGCTCTGATAATAGTGTCGGTAGGAGATTGCTGCGTAAGGTTTGGATCCAATGCTAGGAGTCCACTAGAAGGCAAGGGAGCGATCCACGCAAAGGATGAGATTATGTATTTGTCAAGAGCTCAAAGGAGATCTATTGGTAATCTCTTCTACTCAGATCACTCCCAATTGTCCACTGGTTTAGAGATGAATACCTGATGACTAAACTGATGGATGGAGGAGTTAGATCTCAAGAATTCATGCAATGAAGAAGAAGATAAGGAATCAGGATCTATATTTCTCATTTCCCCAACATATCCTTTTATATAACCCTCCATGAAGAACCGAGGCATAAAAGGGTTTCAATGCCCTTTTCCATGTTGTCATTGAAGAAGAGAAAATGAAAGACTGTTCAAAGTGAGGGGCCTTATGTGCATTAGTGTAGACCCAACCCACTAAGCCTAACATAACTGCCGATACAAATTATAAGAACACAATTTTCCAATATTTACAATACTAAAATTATGAGACTCCAATCCACCTAGGTAATCCCTTAAGACAAGACTAAGTCAAGTGCTCTTGTGAGCCAAGGTAGGAGAATCTGCATGGGTAAGAGTTGAGTTCTTTAGTTAGCACTATGAGACGTTGTTCAAATCACATATTGGAAATATCCAAATCTTGATCTTGATATATAAATGTAATCTTGGCCTTAAACCCATATGAGGCCTTTTAAAATCGTGCGGCAAGATTGTGTTAAAATCACATGGGCCAAAGTGAACAATATCATGTGCGTCGTGAAACAAGGTTGATATAAATAGTACTAGAGCCAAGGATGGCTCTATTTTCAATGGTGGAGAGCATGAGACTCCAATCCTCCTAGGCAACCTCTTAATGCAAGACCAGGTCAAGAGCTCCTATGAGCCAAGATAGGGAAATGTGCAAGGGTAAAGGTTGAATGCTTCAATTAGCACCATGAGACTTTGTTCAAATCCTATATCGAAAATATACAAGTCTTGATTTTGGTATAGAAGTTCAGCCTTGGCCTTAACCCCAAATGAGGTCTTTTAAAACCGTTCGGCAAGATTGGATTAGACACCCATGAGCCAAAACGGACAATATCATATGGGTAGCGCACTTGGGTCGTTACAAAAATGATAGGTCAGACTATAAGGAGTGGCAATGCTTCAATAAGAAGAAGAAGAGAGAAAAAAAAAAAAAAAGAGGAGGATCCACAAGACAACAGATAAAACCATTCAGCTAAAACAGTTATAGGGGGATTCTCTTCATCAAGTGTTATTGGTCCTTCATGGGACCTTGATTGCCAAACAATCTATGATCCCTTTACAATCCTCAGAAGAATCCCAGATACTAATAGTGATCAACTAGAAAGTGATGGAGCCAACCATACAATCTCAACTCCACTGATTTGTTTGACTTGTAAAATCTCTGTTTAGTTTTTTTTTAATATTATAAATGAAAGATGATTCACAAAAACAGGAACATTGGCAAGGTTGAGAGAGAACTTTTATGTTGAATCAGCTAGTAAAGGTACTTGCCTAAAGAAAGGCATATTTTTCTGTTGAAGCTCCTCACATTCTTCTGGTGTTGCCATTCGCGGATCAAAACTCCTATGGTCATCAAGTGGTAGACCTTGCTTGATTCGACCCATTCGTCGTGAATGTAAGACTTGCTTGGAAACAACAGGAAGTCGGATTGATTGGAACTCATTCAGAGCTGAATCCATGTTTTCTAGTCCCCATTTCTTGAGGCATTGGCCTAAAACTCCAGCATCCATGACAGACATGTTTGTGCTTCTAACTCCATGAGGAGAAGTGGGGTGAGCTGCATCTCCTACCAGTACCACTCTTTCCCAAAACAACTGTTTCAGGGGATCACAATCATATATTACATTTATGAAAGGTTCCTTTGTTTCTTTCATTACCCTGGCTAGTTCAGGAACCCACACCTTCTCCGCCTCTTCATGCATCTTCTGAATCATGTACTTGCTTACTTTCATTGTTACTGAGTTACCCTGCAGAGAGTTTTTCAATTGTTAATTTACTTGGTTTGGTTGAATTTTTTTTTTTTTAAGTTATCAAAGAAGAAACACATGAATGAGAGTCCAACTCCAAATCTTTTAGAATCATTTTTATGGATGGCATCCTTCAGAAAATATTGGCCACCGCTAAAATGTTGTATAATGTTCAATCAAGAGTAGTGTGCCTGGCGTCAACCAAGGAGAGGGTGCTCTATTCTATTTAGGCCATTCATCTTGTGGGCGTCCATAATATGCCCAATGCATGGTCCTGTATATCGGATTAGTGGTTCAAAAACATCTGATTGTTGTTATGATCTTCTGCCAACCTACAAAGAAATCTTAAGGTCCATCACATGGGAAGGTTGTAATCGGATTTCAAAGATTTGTATTTCTTAAAGTGGTTAAAAATAGAGAAACATAGGTAAATCTTAAAAAATGACCATCAATCTTGAATATAGGAGAGATGGAAAATGAACACCAGGCCATCACCCCAGTAATTTAATATAAAAAAAAATCAAATTAGTAGTTTGACCAGCACAATATTATTTTTCCAACACACTCATGGTTGAATGTTGTTGTCACCCTAGTTTCACACACATGCCCAAGGATCAAATTCCTTTGGTCATCAGGTTGAAGTATCACTCCACAATAGTCCACCATTCCTCCCATGTAGAACCAAAAAAGAAAAAGAAGCTAATGTAGAAGCTTAAAAACCATAACATTATATTTTAGAAAAAGAAAAAAAAAGTTGAAAACAAGACTGGAACCAGTAAAATCCCTGCAAACTCAATCCCAAGACCAACCAACCCCTTTTCCTTGTCCCAACTATTCTCCCCTCTTGCAATTTCATCTTTCAAGATATTCATTTAAGCACACACGATACTTCCACTTCAAATGATGTCAATCTTGTAGGGAGTCCTAAATTACCTTAGAACAAGAAGGTTTTTCAAGATGGACCAACTCTCTATGCTCGCTATGGGTCTGATAGAAATGAATAAAGTCGCACATCAATTCATGGGTGCAAAGCCACAAGTGCGAAGCTCAAAATCAGTCAATGCTGAGGTAGATGTTAAACTATCAACATGATATACCACAAAGTACTTAAGATGAAATTAAATTTTACTTTCAGAACTACAAATACTTAAAATAAAATTAAATTTTATGGTGAGAAAGTCTGAAGTATTTCTTCTACTGGGATATTGAGGGGTTTGTGAGTGTACTACTACCTTCAGTTCTGGTTCTGGCTGATTGAGATACCAAATCCAGTTGAGTCTTTTGTTTCGAAGCTCATAGAGCACACAGTGAGAACCATGGGCCAGATCAAAGTAAAGGCACTCCCCAAGTTCTGGATAAGCTTTTCGGATTCCAATGATGGTTTCTGAGTTCTCATTACCTGAAAAATCTAGAACACCTCTCCATGCAGAGTAACCTGTATACCTGCATGCAATCAAAGACATGACAGTAAATTCATTGATAATTTTCCCACAATACAGGCATCAAATAATAGAGACCCTGGCGGTCAAAGATTGATTGATGGATTTCAATGAATAAATAGAATTCCTAACATATGTATAAAGATCTCCCAAATATAAATCAACAATTTAGTCGCTAAGACCAGGCTTTTCTTCGGAGCAAAAGACACTTAACAACAAACGAATGAAAAGTTAGCCCTACTAATATTCTCTCTCACAACCCAAATCTAACATGGTATGAGCAGCTTAGCATCAAACTTGCATAGGTTATAAAGAAAAGAATTTCATGTGGACAATGGATGACCACACAATGGTTACAAGATAAGCATAAAAAAGAAATGCTGGGCCCATTGTACTTTTCTAAGACCAAAATTTGTATCAAACTGAAAATCCAAAGATTTGTTTAGTTTGGTAAATTTTTTTCTTAAATGAAATTGGGACAAGAAGCAGCAATAGTTCAACAATCAATAGCCTAAATCGAGAAACATCAATGAAAAAAAAAGCTCAACCCATAAAAACCAAGAAACGTTACTGAAAAAAAATGAAATATGCGTCAAATATAGAAGGTAATGTTTTCATTAACACTTTGAAGAACGAGAGAACAACCCATTTGGACTCCAATGACAAACTATCAATTAGTCATTCAATTCTGCCACAAAAAATGTCATACAGTTTTGACTGGATCTAAAGAATTTACGTAGGAAACAACCATTTAAGGGAAAAAAAAGTGAGACATGAGCCACAAAACAAAACAAGTAATTCACCAACCTAAGTTGAAGATCAGGAAGGAAACTCCTGCGAACTGCAGACATGCACCCGTCTGCAGCAATGAGCAAATCACCAACAATCTCAACAATCTCATCTGTTTTAAGATTTTTGGCTTCAACTATGACAGATGCATTGTCATGGGCAGTGTGGAAAGAGAGGAAGTTATGACCCCAAAGAAAAATATCAGATGGCAGAAACTTGCAGAGAAGGTCATGGAGATCGGCCCAATGAGCGGCCCGGAAATTGAAGCTCTCATCCCTTGTTAATCTCCAGTTGATCTTCTTCTCACTATCGGTTGCTTGGTCCTATAAAAAATTTCAAAAAAGGGAGGGAAAATAATGTTAAA
Source organism: Sextonia rubra (assembly GCA_037013555.1). Lineage (NCBI taxonomy): Eukaryota > Viridiplantae > Streptophyta > Magnoliopsida > Laurales > Lauraceae > Sextonia > Sextonia rubra. The sequence goes on along the minus strand of JASUAD010000018.1, from coordinate 14,321,623 downwards.
GGTATAAAATACCAGAGAGTCCCCAAGGTGTTAGATAAGTTTAGGCATGAACAAGCAACATTACTAAATGCTACCCAAGAACATAATGCTCTATGGGGCTGTAAAGAGGCCAAGCTGACTCGCGAACAGATTGATTGAGCTTCAGCTCGAGTCTGGCTAAGTTAAACATGAACTCAACTAGTTAGGGGGCCCAGCTCATCATCATCATCCTGAAACATTATAAAAATAGAGTGAAATAAAACTTAACGGCTGTATTTTCTCACTTAAAATTATGTTTGCGGGGATTGCAAGTGATAGGTAAGGATAGCTTATCGGCCCAGGCCCATCTATCCTTACATATAGCTTGCATCTCCTAAAATATATTTTTGAGTAAAAAAATGAAACCATTAAATTTTATTTCATACTATTTTTATTCTATTTCATGGCAAACAGACATGCGATAATGGCTGAGGTTGAGTGAAATTTGTACTCGTTGGGGCCACTTTTCCACGATCAGATCCATTCAAAATAGGCGTCATGATGTGTTTCTCAACTATAGGTCATGAGTTTTAATTCACTAGTCAAAAATTGGATTGGATAGATCATTGAAAAATGATAAATGAATTCCAAATGCATACTGATTACATGATGAATCTAATCATTCCATGCAAACCAGAGTTCATGATTTGGTAAGCTTTCCCAAATTTCACGCATTTGGTAACTCTAAGATAAAAGTTCTTATTTTGCGATGAAGAGCCTATTTACATATTAGATCATTTAGCTAACCTCTAATTGTATTTTTCTAATTTTAGAGCTTATATTAACAAATTAGAGCTCTTTACTTGTTAAAAAAAATAAGCAAATGAAGGCTGCTTATTTTTTAGAACCTTTTTAGCTCGAATGGAGATGGACAATGCATAAGTTATGCATTTTGGATGAAAAAACTTCATAAAAAAATTTCAAAACAACACAAATGATATGTTCTACATTGTAATTTATAAAAGGTTGGCCCAATTATCATAATTCATAAAGGTAGCCCCCAATTATCATGATTCCTAAAGGTAGGCCCCAATTACATAATGAAAGAAGAGCTTTTTTTTATAATTTTACCAAGCATATTAATTGTCTAATTGTAAGTAAATTTTAAAAATCAGAGCTTTTAGTTTAGACCTTCATCTATTTAGCCCTTATTAATTAATTAGAGCTTCCAAATGACCTACGTCACAATGGTGTATATCACTCTTACCAGAGCAAAACTTTACCCTTCAAGGAAAATGTGAAGTGCAAATAACACAGTTGGCTCATATCCATGAAAGGTGGGTGGACTCCACTTTAATTAAAAAGTGTTATTTACTGGAATTGATCACTTTGTTTTTTCAATCAACAGTGAACAATTAATGAGTATCATCTCATTAAACCCAGACAGAGTTGTTTAAACATTGGATTGACACCCCTTATTTTATAGCTCATATTACACTATTGAACTTTGACGGGTTAAAGTTCATACCTATTGAGATCCAATCAGGCTAATTTTAAGGTTGTCCCATCTTCCACTTGATTTGCGGTAGACCAAAGTGGGCCACAAATGTTTGTCTATACTATATAAAGGCCCAATCAGACACGCACCATGTGCGTCTGTGTGGGTGCTAACCAGTAGGCCCAAGCTGGATGTATGGAGATCACATGCGTGGGGGGAGGAAAGGAAGTGTCTCATGCTGGATTTAGGTAAAAAATGGGCCAAATCAATTTATTCTAACACTTGATTTAGTTGGCCTCAAATTTTAACAGCTTTAGATGTCGCATTGTTGTCAAAATTGAACCAACTCTGCATACATGAGTATGAAATTATGGTCAGAGCCAAATTCAAAGGGGAGGGAGATTGATCAGTGGTGGAACATGTTGACGAAAACTGAGAACTAAACGCTACTTCACATAAAAATTCTTTCAAAAAAACAAAACTCTGTATGGTTCCACCTCAAGCTCTATGGCCATGGCTACATCTTAGACATGACGGTCCAGATGATCTAAACCAGTGTTCAAAACTTGATTTGACTCACCTTCACTCGGCCAAGTTGACTGAACTCAACTCAAAGGACATTTTTACAAACAAAACAAAACAAAAAACAAAAAAGAAAGAAAGAAAAATATCAAAAGGACATATAATAAACCGAGTTCCAGTTCCAACTGAGTCTACTAAGCACTTGTTCAAACTCACCGAGTTACTAATAGAGGAAACAAACGCCTGACCCAATCCGCACCCAACTCAGCATTTCCTGGATCGGAGTAACAGATGGGTCTTTGTTTGGGTTGAAGCCGTATAATGCATATCTATAAAAATGGCTAAGTACCTGGTCAATTGTAAGGGGCAAAGTGGCCTGAAGGAGGAGGTCTGGATGGGATAGCCATGACTCAATGAGTTGGCAGGTCTGTGGGTCTAGACCTAGACCGGCACCCGTCGGGCTTCCACTCGGTGGTGCGCACGATTTCTCCAACACGACTACATCCCACCCTGCTAATATAAGGGCATGGGCGCACGATACACCCGCTATGCTGCCCCCCACCACCACTGCCCTTGCTTTCTTTGCATCCATCACCTCTCTCTCTCTCTCTCTCTCTCTCTCAAGTTTAACAAGGAGTAGATGGTTAGATTGATAGGCTCTGCGAAAGATGCCCATGACCATGCCTTTTATGACTCTTGAGAAATGAAAATTGGAAGGTAAGATGCTTTTCAACCGCTCATTTGGAATGGAGATAATTAAAAAGGTTGTAATCTCTCTCTCTCTCTCTCTCTCTCTCTCTCTCTCTAAACCAAAAAAAAAAAAAAAGCTCGTGGATTTTACCGGAGAAATCCTCCTAAGATCACTCTATATCATAAAAGACTTTAAAGACATGATTTCACCATATTGGCCCCAAGAGTCTTTTTTTATTTAAGTTTTTCAATTGTCTGTGCAGGAATATCCCCGCTTACCCATATATGTGAGTGGAGATATTCCTGCTCCTTTTCTCTTCTTTTTTTTTTCCTTCTTTCTCTTCTTTTTTCCTCAACCTGTTTTTTCCTTTTTCCTCATTCAACTTAGTCTCAAATCCTAGCGACCTAAGTCAAATTTACTATATTCACTCATTAAACCAAAACTCATTACACCCAAACCCATACCCAAATACTTCCCTCCCTCACCAACCAACCAATTAACATGATTTTTTTTCTATCTTATTTTTGTCCTCCCAATTCCCTTAAAACCACCAAAACCCATCATCATCGTCGATCTCTACTCTCTTGTTGTCCCTCTCATTTCTTAAACCTTCAGACTCTAGATCACTCCATCTCCTTCAAAGAGGTGGCTTCCACCTTCTTCTTTGATCTCCACCTAATGTTTGTGGGAACAGTACTTTAGATTGGTAATTCTTCTTCTTTTTTTTTTAATCTTTGGAGTTAGAGGATCGAGGAGGACGAAAGAGGAGAAAGAAAAAGAAAGAACGAGCGGGGATATCTGTGCTCGTGTTAGACAACCCACATGGTGAGCGGGGATATTCACGTGGGGTCCTTTCAGGTGTAGAATGATTCTAAGAGGGGTTTTTTTTTTGGTAAAATCCTCACAAAACTAACAACAAAGGCCCATGATAAATCCGGACAAGAAATGAAAATATTTTATTAAAATTTTAGACTTTTATATAAACATTGTAAGAGTCAAATATAAAATTTTAGACTGTCCCCTTCATCGGGACAATCAAGGGGATCGTTTTCGATTGGTATAGCCAGTTGCTAGAGTATCCTCTCACCTCTTGGGTAGCTTTGGAAGAAAAATTCTTTTTCCACTTCCAAGAAGAAGACTAGGCAATGACTCTCAACTTCTTAAGCACTACAAAACAAGAAAAGGAAGAGTAAGTGCAGACCTTCATCAACAGATGGAGGGCCTTCTCATATCGATGCTTAGAGCCGCCATCGTAAAAACCTGTTGTAAAGATGTGCATGGACAAATTGAGACCCAAGATCTGTGCTATGATGGTAGGATTGAAAACCAAATCACTGTCCAAGCTCCTTGAAGTTGTAGAAAATGTCAGTAAAAAGTTGGACAAAAAAATAAAAAGGGAAAATAAGTGAGTTGTCTAGCACACCAAGGGCCTTAAAAGGGAAAAAAAGAAGAAGTTTTCAATGTCCAAAGTTCCCAAACACCCCGCAGGCCACAAAGTCTGGTGAACAAGCAAGCACGGAAGGAGGAATATGAGAAGAGAAAGAATACAAAGTACCCCTTCGATGAGGTCATAGAAATCATCTTCAAGTCCTTAGTCGAGAATGAGAAAATTAAGCTGCCTCCATCCAAAAGAGCTAACCAAGAAGGGAAGGTGAATGATTGCAACTACTGTGCCTATCACAGGGTAGTCTCACATCCTTTGAAAGACTGCTTCATCCTAAAGGAGAAGATCAACAAAATATGTAAAAAAGAGATTATCACCTTCAATCAGAAGTAAGTTCTAGCACCTGTCAACATGATATCCTTCGGTTAGTTCACATTAGTTGTACTCCTAACTCCTTCCATGCCAAAGACAGTCGAATGTTAGAATGTCAACAAAATTTAGGATGAGAATGGTCTGATCCCCGTCAAAACCAAGTCTGGAGAAGAACTTTGAGTTCATCCTGACTTAGTCAAAGATGAAGACTAGGAGGAGGTGAAATAAAAACCACCTCCAAAAGAGAAAAGATGAAACAAAAGAAAGGTTAGAAAGGCGGCCGTGAAAGCTTAAACTCTACTTGATGCTAAGAAGATCAAAGAAAAAAATCCTTCCAAAATGGAATATCTCTCTCCGAAAGCTAGAAAACCATTCACTTTGGCAGACTTCCTCATCCCCATCAATAAAGATGATGAAAATGAACCACATGTCTCTAGATACAACTAGATATCCTGGGCCAATTTGCCCTTAGATTCTAAAAATGAAGACAAAGTTAGTATGGCCTCATGGGATGACCTTGAAGAAAATGGTTATTTGTTTGATGAGGTTTTAAATGAAGAAGATATCTTCTACCTTGAAATGCCATAAATCATTGTTTCCTTTTACAACCCCAATGCACTAATTGATGATGATTGGCTAGTTGAGCAAAGGACATAAACACAAACGGCTGCATCAGGGAGTCTTGATTCTCGCCTCTCCGAATGGCTCCACGGACAAATGGAGAATACTCATATCTTTAAAGATCCTTCTAATGCAGAAGATGAGCAAGATGAAAATGAGCCGAATGACGAAGCTACACTATCATCTAACGTGATGATGGAAAGCCCTAACATACTGTCAAACTTGGAGGATACAAATAGGAAGGGATGAACCTAGTGTTTTCTGAAACAAAAGAAATCTTCATCACCAGAAAAGGGGCCACGATCAGAAGTTGACAAAACTCCAACCATCGACAATGGTACCCAATTAGGTTGGAACTATAAGGTCAACTACAACCATCCCTTCTTCTCTAATTCTTATGTAGAGGGATGTAAATGTAAATTCTTCTGATAATAGAAATGAAAGGTCACTAGGTCCATTCAAGAATGATGCTGTAGAACACTTGAAACATATACTTGTTTAGTTGCACATTCTTAACTTACTGCAAATGTCATTAAAAACTTTTAACAATCTCATACGAGAACTAAAAGTGCACATTAAATCAAGAAAATCAGTTTCACATAGAGCAAGTGCACCAAATTGGAAGAGAATATCAAAGTTTCAAGACAAAAGAGGCAATGGAAAAATGTAAAGAGTGCTTTTCTGTTCAAAACACCACAAAGGCAACAATTTCCTTCTCAAAAGAGGATCTCCTACTTGGAGAAACCAAGCATACCAGGCCCCTTTATTTCACAGCTTATGTAAAAGAAATGCCAATACCCAAGGTCCAAGTTGATCTAGGATCTACACTCATTCTCATCACCATGACAACACAACAAGAACTTGGAATCCCTCCAAGGAAGCTGTCTAGCACAAATACCTCCATACAAGGATACAATGGGGAGATACAAAATCCAATAAGCAAGATACAAGTCGGATTCCAGCTTGTAAATTTGATCTTAGAAGCCACCTTGCACATCATCGAAACTAGGGCATGCTGCAACATCCTTTTAGGAAGAAGATGGCTTCACAATTATGCCATCGTACCTTTTACACTACACCAATGTCTCAAATACATTGATGATGATGGCAAGGCACATCTAATCTTTGTAAATAAGAATCCTTTCAAGGGAAAGGAAATCTACTTCACAGATGTAGCACTGTACAAGGAGAAGTCTGAAAATCCAAAGCCTAAAAAGGAAATAGGCAAAGCTCCTTTGAATCAGAAAAGTGAAGTAACTCCACCAAAAGAGTAGAAGCCAAAAAGCAGATGGTCCAATTTGTGGAGCAACCAATCTTACTAAAAGACAAGGATGGACTTTTTGCCATTCCTATAAAAGGATTTTGGGAGAGGGCATTAGTCATCCAAACCAAGAAGCACAACAAGTCAGTCAAGACCACATCAGCGGCTCATGGTGATGCTTGGAGATCCATTACCTTTTTCCAATTGGCAAGGGCCAAACGGTAGAATGGTGAGCCAGTCTTGGACTTCATCAATCAATGAAATGAAATGGCCAAAAAATGTGAATACCCCTTATCAAAACAAGTTGGTCATACCTAGTGTTGGCATGAGCTTCAAATACACATTTGCTCTAAGATGATTAGAATGAAAATGGAAACCCTTGATCAAGTAGCCAAACTTGTCGCGAGGGTGGAAAGCAGCCTTCTTCAACCAACAACAGGCTCACAATAAAACTGCCAACTTAAATATGAGACAAATGAGAAAACGGCAAGGCAGTTAATCAGCATGAGGCATCTTGTCCATGAAAAACCAGAACAGAGGGATTCTTCTTGAAGATTCATCGACAGATAGACTGGTATGGCTAGCTAATGCGTTGAATTGCCATTAGAAAAGCCTGCATAACCCTTTGCCAACATGGACCGTGTTATTACATTCAAAAAGCCATGATAAGTAAAGAATTCCAATCATATGAGGAATTGTCTCAAACGACTACAAACATTGAAAACAACACTACTCATCTAGTGAGGAGGGTAAAAAGTGGCACTCCATGTTTGCAATATCAATTGTGCATGACTTAGACACTGAATCAGAAATGGAGAAGTTAGTACAAAAAGAATCCCCCATGCACTAGTGGCCAAATAGGATTTGCCATTACACACATGACCGACTTCGTCTCCCATATACAATTCTAAAGAAGCAACATTCATTGTCCAACCACCAGCAAACAGCTCTCACCCGTCCATACTACATCGGGCTAAAGATGCTTCCTTCTTGTATTCCACAGAGCAAATCACAATTGAAGGACAATTAAGGCTTAACCTTTACGTTCAACAATCGCTCCAAATAATGAAAAAGATGGGTTACAATGTCAAGAGACCCTCTAGCTTAGAAGTACAAAGGGGGCATCTTGGTCCCGTATGACTAAATGACTCATGAGTAGAGAGAAGACCTTTGAAAAGGTCATATAGAAACTCATACATACAGTCTGGGTTATGTTCCCTATAGTAACATCCTCACCGCCTTCTCCAGCTTAGAAGTAGAAACAATCTCCTTCATAATGGGATATGAGTTTGATAATTCAGAAAAAACAATCATGGCAGAAGAACCCGTTGATTAGGCCACCTTCCTACACCACTTCCTACACCATGAAGAAGATAGTGATCATGATATAGTCTCATTTGAAGCCACAAATTCATGGCCATTAGGTGAAGAATCAAGTTCCAAAAACGATACGTGTTGGGAACATCTTGTACTCAATGTAGAGGCCAAAGAGTTGAACGCTTGGAAAGGGATAAGGCCATGGCTAAAGCCAGAAAATGATACCCAAAAGGGATTCACGAAGTTGGAAGCTTCTGGTAATGATGTGGAAGAGGTTTTTCCTAACCCTCCAATCGAGGACCAGGTTTAGGAAATAAACCTAGGAACCTCGAAAAATTCTCAACCAACTTTTTTAAATTCCAAAATAAAAGGAAAGGAACTTAAAGAGTATATAAGCTTTTTACATGAATACAGACATTATTTTGCTTGGACATGTACAAAAATGCCATGGCTTCACCTAGAAGTTATAGTTCACAAAATAAACGTCACTCAAGATGTAAAGACTATGAAACAAGATCAAAGATGGACAAAGCTTGGCATAATAAAAAAAATCAAAAAATAAATCCGGAAACTTAGAGATGTTGGGTTCATCCATGAATAAAAACACCTAGATTAGTTGGCAAACATAGTCTTAGTCACCAAAAGGAGCAGTCGAATTAGGGTTTGCATCGACTTTAGAGATTTGAGCAAAGCGTGTCCTAAAGATGACTTTCTGTGCCCATTCCAGAAATTAGATCGACAACACTGCTAGGCATGAAAGGATGTCATTCATGGATGGATTCTTAGGATCCAATCAAATAAAGATGCATCCCGAAGAAGAAAAGCATATCACATTTTGAAACCTCTTCAGAATTTATTACTATGCACTCATGCCTTTTGGACTCAAGAGTGCAAGAGCAACTTACCAAAAAGCAATGATGAAGATCTTTAAGGACATCAAACACAAGACAGTCGAGTGCTATGCTGAGGACTTAGCAGTCAAAAACAAAAAAACAGCCAACCATTTGATAGATCTTCTCAAAGTTTTAAAACGATTGTGAAAATACAAGCTTCGCATGAACCCATTTAAGTGTTTCTTTGAGGTGTCTTTAGAGAACTTCCTTGGATTTGTTGTTAGAAGAGAAGGAATTGAATTTGACCCCTATAAAGTTAAAGCCATATAGGAGATATCCCCACCACAAACATTGAAATAGCTCAAAGGGCTACAAGGAGGGTTGGTATACATCAGGAGGTTTATTTCCATTCTATCTGGAAAATGGCCACCGTTCTCTAAGCTGATTAAAAAAGGAGTAGAGTTTGTATGGGACTAAGAATGTGATGACGCCTTTTAAGATATTAAAAGGTATCTTACCAACCCACCTGTCCTTGCAGCACCAACATAAAGAAAACCTTTCCTACTCTAGACAAGAGCTTTGGACCTTTCAGTAGAGAGATTGCTCACTTAAGACAATGATGAAGGGAAAGAAGTTGCTCTCTACTACCTTTCTCGAATGTTGATTAGGGCAGAACACAAATACTTCCCAATTGGAAAATAATATCTTGCCCTCATGTTTGTGGTTCAAAAGTTGTGACAATACATGCTATCTAACACAATATACCTCATCTCTTGGAAAAGTCCATTAAAAGTTTTGGTCACAAAAGCCGGGGGCCTTAGCGATTGACTGGCAAAATTGTTATATTCATGAATTTGCACATTTATGCATTATTTTAGGATGAATTAGGGGTTTAATTAAGTGAATTACATCATCATTCATTTAAATTCATTATTTCAATAATTTTTCACTTAGGAACTTGAATTGACATAATTTTTCACACATTTTTTTGCATTATTTAACAAATTTTTCAATTTTTTGCTGAAGAGTCCCAGTTGGAGTAAAACTTTGTCTGGATGGATCCCGTTTAGTTGGAGTAGAACTATGTTTGGATGGGTCTCACTTCAATGCGGGCTCTTCAATATTTAATGGATTTGCTTAGAATGTGCACAAAGATGTTGGACTCACTTCACTCTAATGCAAATGATTCAAACACCAAAGTCCATCCCTTCTCTATTAAAGCAAATCATCTAGGGCCATACATATGCACATGTATAAATGCACACATGTGAGACGATCAAGAGGGGTCCACCACTCGAGATTACTATTTCTATTATCTTTAAGATAATTCCAAGAAGGTACAAGGTAGTTCCCAAGAAATTTCATGAAAGAAAGAAAAAAAAGAGAGCCACATGAGAAGATCTCTACCAATGAAGAAAATAATGCAAAATGGAAAGAGGTCCAAGGTATGGGACGTGCAGTAATATGGTGATTTGAATTTTATCTCAAAATATCTTTTTTGATATTAAACCTAACAATAAGACAAAACCAAAGAAAGAAGTAAGATCTTTGAAGAGTGCATAAAGAGGTAAGAATCCAGGTGACATGGACAATCACATGAGGCCACGGTGTCTCAGACGTCCAACCAACTCAAGGAGAGATCCAAATCTTTTGAAAAGTCAAAGTGGTCTTTGACATAGGTACTGTCACAACCCGAGCCCAGAAATTGGGGGTTAGCGAAAAGCTAAACCAGTGATACACGTACTCCCGTGCACGTGCATCCAAACCCAGTCCAGATACATGCACACAAGGGATCTAACACGTGCAAAGCAAGCGAACGCGGAAGCTGTAGTTATCATAGCAAGCACAACAAAAGAGAACGAGCGGAAAACCAAAATGCGAAATGGGAAAAAGAGACGTAGACAACACACACAGATATAAAACCAAATACAAGACTGAGTACACACCAAAAACATGATGTACAAAATATAATACAGAGAACAAAGTCCAAAGTACAAGCTACAAAATCTCCAAGAAACCAAAACACTGATGATATGCAGGAACGCACTCGGCAGAAGTGATCAAGCCCACTATGCCATACCGGAGGGTGTATCTAGGTCCTGCCCTGCAGTCTCTTCGACCGCCGGGGAGCCGGACAAGGGATTTGTGCCTGCAACACCACAGACGACTCAATGAATACAACGATCCGGCAATTATAAGTAATAGGGACGAAACACTCATAGTATCAAAGTGAATAATGACAGAAGATTAAATACAGAGTTTCATATTAGTATGCTAAACAAATCGTGCATAGAAGTAAGGCATGATAATGAATCAAAACATAGAAATACTGAACTAAGTGGCTACTACATTAACCATATTCTCTCACATAGAGAGCAAACAGAGCAGACAGATGAGAACACCACCGACCTGGCCATGGGTACAAGTGGGTCCCGGTTTCCTGGGTTCTGGAGTCCCAAGACAAAGTTACGCTGCAGCGATACAGAGAACAGAGAACCAAGCTAAAGGCAACCTCGTCGGGCATCCTAGGGCTGAGGCTGAGTAGAGCCAAACTAATACCAATCAAATCAAATCCAAAAGAATGGAGATTTTCCACTTTGGACTCACCGACGGCAAAGGCCGGTTCTTATCCTCACGTATAAATCTCTGGGCAGAGCCACTTGGGAATACCCAGTGAATCAGAGATGTACAAAGCCAGAGGTATACAAGCATAGCGTAAAATGAGTCAAAGCACTGCGTAGAACAAAGCATAGTACAGACCAAAGAATAAAACAATTATACAGAACAAAAGCAAAATGATCTCGTCATGCATAAACATAGATCAGCAGAATAGAGAGCAAAACGGTAAGCAATATGCAATGCATCTCAGATTAACACGGAATCAAGGGTAATTACAATCCAACTCAAATCTAGTTGTTCACTGTCACTAACCGTGCATGATGATGTAGTTTTAAGTTATTCGATGCACCGTTGCCATCAAAATGTTGCAATGTAATTCTCACATGCACTGAAATCCCTTAAACCAACACCATGGGGAGGTGCTTAACAGTAAACCAACGCTCACATGAATGAGTCACAGCCTAATAGACTATTCATGCGGTCCAAGGAATCCATTGGGCCGGTTTATATGAGTGGTTACCTGTATATAAGCCCTACAAGGTCACACCATTAGCCTAAGTTTAATTTCAAACTTTTTCCAGGTCTTACGGCTTAGCCGTGGGTGACCTACGGCTTAGCCGTCGACAACTTACGGCCTAGCTGTAATATGCACAACGGCTTAGCTATGGTTTCCTTCAGAGCACGGCTAAACTAGTCATCTTCCACTTCTGATTTGATACCTTTTTACGGTTGAGCTACGGTGGAGTCCATGGCTTAGCCGTAACTTCACCGTAAGAGTACTGGAATCAGAAAGTTTCGACTGATCAGAGTGTTAATTCATGGCTGGGTCACGGTTAGCTTACGGCTCAGCCATAAAACAATTCACGGTTCAGCCGTAGCCTAGCCGTAGAACAAAATTCAAAATTCGAGTCTCTGGATTCTGAGCCATACAACCTTACGGCTTAGCCGTACAATACAGAAAACGAAATCGGGACAATTACAGAGACTGCAATTTCATGTGCAAATGAAGCAAAACAAGCTCCAATGAAGCCAAAGTGATAGAATTAGGCTGTAGATCATGTCAAGCATGTAAGAACAAGAGAATCACAATGTAACACTCCGATCCCCTTTGAGCCGGATTAGTGGCTCATTAGCGTGTTTTTCTGTTATTTTATTCTTTCGGACTTAGTTTTGGGTCTTGGATAGGTAGTTGAGTAACCTTTGACCTGAGATAGGTAGTTCTAAGCCCTTTTTCGTAATTTTGCTTTTTCTTTGCTTGCATCATATTTGCATCATCTTGGTGACAGCATGTGTATTTTGTTGAGCTCGTTAATTTCCGTCACTGTTTCAGACCCATTCGGAGTCAATTGGAGGAGTTGGACCCTCGTGTGACTCGATTTGTAAATAACCGAAATTCACCGGACTTTGACTTAAACTTCCAAAAACTATATATATGAGTCATCTTACAGATGTCCTCATTTCCTGTAATTCTTCTTCAACGTGCATGCAAGGAGGCTCCAGGAGAGCCACGTTCATCTCTCTCTCTTCTTTTCACTTCTCTTCTCAGTCTCTGGTTGGTGTGGGAGTTGATTCGATTGGGTTCTTCCTCTTTGCCTCTCATCTCTGTCTATGTTTTGTGGCTTGGTAAGTGGGTTCTCTGCAACTCTTCTTTCTTCTTCTCCAATTGCATCTCTCCTTCTCTGATTTCTGTGTCCTCATCTCATGCATGTGTTGTTTCTTTGATTTGCTTTGATTTTAGTTGATTTGGAGCTTGATTCAGTGGATTGTCAGAGTTTTGAGGCAAGTATAAGTACAGGATTGTTTAACACATATGGGTGTTTTGTTTGATTGTTTTGATTCCATCTTAATCTTTGTACAAAAGGTTTTACAGCCAATTTCTAAGATGTAGAGATCAATTGAGCTTGTTTTGAAACATTTCTGTACCAAATTCCCGTTTCTGTACTCAACCCGAATTCGCTTCTGTATTGTACGGCTAAGCCATAACTTTGTACGGCTCACAATCCAGAGACTTGAAATTTCACTTTTGTTCTACGGCTAGGCTACGGCTGAGCCGTAATTTGTTCTACGGCTGAGCCGTAAGCTAGCCGTGACCCAACCGTGACTAAGCCGTGAATTAAATCTCTGATTAGTCGAAACTTTTCAAATACAGTACTCCTACGGTATGGCTACGGCTAAGCCGTGGATTGGTCTACGGCTAAGCCGTATACTGAACCGTAGCTCAGCCGTAAGAGGCATCAGATCAGAGGTGGAAGATGACCCGTTTAGCTGTGTTTTGAAGGGAACCACGGTTAAGCCGTAGTGCATATAACGGCTAGCGCGTAAGATGTCTTCGGCTAAACTGTCGGTCACCCATGGCTAAACTATAAGGCATGGCAAATCCGAGGTAAAACTTAGGATAATGGTGTGACTTTGTAGGGCTTATATACAAGGAACCACACACGTAAACCGGCCCAATGGATTCCTTGGATCGCATGAATAGTCTGTTAGGCTGTGACTCATTCATGTGAGCGTTGATTCACTGTTAAGCACCTCCCCATGGGTGTTGGTTTAAGAGACTTCGGTGCACGTGAGGATTACATTGCAACACTTTGATGGCAACAGTGCATCGAATAACTTAAACCTACATCAACATGCACGGTTAGTGACAGTAAACAACTAGATTAGTATTGGCTTGTAATTAACCTTGATTCCGTACTAATCTAAGATGCATTGCATATTGTTTACAGTTTTGCCCTCCGTTCTGCAAATCTATGTCTATGCATTACGAGGTTATTTTGCTTTCGTCCTGTATATCTATTTTAGTCTTCGTTCGTCACTAAGCTTTGATCTATGCTGTGCTTTAGCTTAATATATGCTTTGTTGGCTTTGTCTATCTCTGATTTTTGGGTATTCCCTGGTGGCTCTGCCTAGAGATTAATACGTGAGGATAAGATCCGGTCTTTGCCATCGGTGAGTCTGAAGGGGATAATCCCCCTTCTTTTGGGATTTGATTTGATTGGTATTAGTCTGGCTCTACTCAGCCTCAGCCCTAGGATGCCCGACGGGGTTACCTCTGGCTTAGATCTCTGTATCTCTGTATCACTGCAGTGTCGCTTTGTCTTGGGACCCCGGAACCCAGGAAACTGAGACCCACTTGTACCCTGGCCCGGTCAGTGGTGTTCTCCTCTGCTCTGCTTTGCTCTGCTCTCTATTGGAAAGAATATGGTTAACGTAGTAGCCACTTAGTTCAATATTTCTATGTTTTGATTCACATATCATGCTTTACTTCTATGCACGATTTGCTTAGTATCCTAATATGGAACTCTGTATTTAATCTTCTGTCATTATTCTATTTGAGACTATGAGTGTTTCATCCCTGTTACTTGTATTTGCTGGATCGTTGTATTCATTTGTGTTGTCTGTGGTGTTGCAGGCACAGATCCCTTGCCCGACTCCCCGGCGGTCGAGGAGGCTGCAGGGCCGAGTGTAAAGGCACCCTCCGGTCTGGCAGAGTGGGCCTGATCATCTCTGCCGAGTGCGTACATGCATATCTTCCGTGGCCTTCTGTTTTGAGTTTTGGTTTTTGGAGATTTTGTATTTGGGCACTTTGGACTTTGGACTTTGGACTTTGGACTTTGTACTCTGTATATTTTGTATATCGCTATTTTGGCGTGTACTCAGTTTTGTATATGGTTTTCGAGTTTTATTTATATCGTTGTATTTTCCGTTCCGCATTTGTTTTGGCTTCCGCTTTTCCTTGTTGCTTGCTATGATGTGTACAGCTTCCGCGTACGCTTAGTTCGCACGTGTTAGATCCCTTGTGTGTGTGCATCTGGACTGGGTTTGGATGTACGTGCACGGGAGTACGTGTGTCACTGGTTTAGCTTTTCACTAACCCCCGATTTCTGGGCTAGGGTCGTGACACACAACAATCAACAATATACCCATATGTGTTATACAGTGCTGTACTTATACTTGCCTCAAAGCTTTGTCAAACCACTGAAGGCAAGCTCCAATCCAACTAAAAACCCAAGCAAAGCAAAGCAACAACACATGCAAGTATGAGAGCACAGCAAGGGAGATGCAAAATCCAAATTGGAGAAGAAGAATTGAAGAACCCACTTACCTCAAAGCATAGACAGAGAGGAGGGAGAGAGAGAACCCAATCAAAATGGGTGGAAAATCCCAACACCAACCCAGAGAGAAAGAGAAGAGAGAATGGACGAGGAGCTCTCCCTGGAGGTTATTGCATGCACGTTGAAGAAAATGAGCACGGAGAGAAGACATCTGGCTGATGACTCATTATATAGTTTTGGAGTTTAAAACAAAGTCTAATGAGTTTAAACTATTTACAATTCAAGTCACATAAGGGTCCAACTCCTCCAATTGACTTCGAATGGGTCTAAGACAGTTACAGAAAATAATGAGCTCAACAAAATACACGTGCTGACACCAAGATGAAGAAAATATGATGCATTCATAGCAATTGAAAAATTACAAAAAAGGGCTTAGAACCTAACCTATCCCAGGTCAAAGGCTACTCAACTACCTATCCAAGATCTGAAACTAAGCCCAAAAGAAATAAACAACACAAAAACACACTAATGAGCCACTAAACCAGCTCAAAGGGGATCGGAGTGTTACAGGTACAAGTAACATACATGTGGTCCCTACTTCCTGATAATACATCCAAGCAATTTAAGAAGATTTCAAAGGCAAAGCACTTCACACGTGGGTGTGAATGTCAACCTAATGAAGAGACGATGTGCATCCTTGTAACTTCACAACCATTTGATTTGGTGTGGTCCACTTCTCCTAAATTGAAGATTAAAAGGGTCTTACAATGTGCATCAAAATTCATCAAAGGTGGGCCCATTCTAAGTTTCTCAAATCTAAGAATAGAAAGTTATTGTGTAGAGAGTTTTTCCAAACATGGAAGCGAAAAAAAAAAATTTCTCAAACCTTTCCAAATCATGCTTACTTGATGGCCAAGGAGAAGACTTACCAAATATGATGATTTTTGCTACAAAGAAGAACCAAAGTTTGGAAAGAAGAGTATCCACAAATCCTATAAATCTAAGCCATTGGACGTTCAACCCTCTCCGTCTCTCGTTGACGTCCCTTAATAGCACCCAATCCCATACCCCCTCCAAGAGAAAAACTCCTCTCTCCTCTTTCTCCTTTCTTCTATTCTCTCTCTAATGTAGAAAAAATAGAGAATTAATGTGGGTATTCTAGAGCCTTTTTCAGAGCCAGGCTAGAATAGTGTTGAGAGAATCCTTGCACTCACCGTGATAATATCAATAAAGTTTACTTTCTTTGTAATGGAGGAGTAGATTTTGGGTGAGAGCACAGTGATAAAGTTAAGTGATTTTACTTTCAGTGTGTGTTTTTTATTTATTCTTTTAAATGTCTCTATAATGCATGTTTAGAATAATAGATCTGTCATTGCGCCTCATGCAAAGCTCTGTTTTATATTAATAATAAATTATTTTTTGATCATACATTCTTATTTTGATAAAATATGCTTAGGCTTATATGCTTTTGATATTTGATTCTTAATTTGATAAATGATGCTTAATATAATTTTTAATTTAATGAGGAGGTGGAGATCTTGAGTTTTTTTGTTAAAAGTTGGTTTTTAAAAAGAAAAATCCTCTAGATTAGAAACATTGAGTTGTTTGTAATTTGAGTTATTTTCAAGAGTAAAGATTAAATTAAATTGTATAGATTGGTTATTAAATTTATTTAATGGATTCATTGTTGCTTTAATCTACTTTTATAATCATTGTCATCAGTTTATTTGCATAGTATTTTTATTTTGAATTCTCATTCATATCTTAATTTATTTTTTATTCACATTTATTTTATTGTTATTTATAAAAAAGATCAAATTTAAAAAATAAAAAAAATAAAAAAATGCTTCTTGTGGGTTGACCTGTACTTGCTATTATTTAAAAAAGACAACTGTATGCTTTTAGTTTTAAGAGATTGAATTAATTTCACATCAAGTTTTTAGGGCTGTTGGCGAGGAGCTAAATCTAAATTTTTTTTTATTAAATCTTTTTTAAGGTGCATCCATATTCATCATTAAGTTGCATTATTGGTTATTCAATCATTTAGTTTATTTCCTTTGCTTTGTTTGCATTTAGTGGTAGTTTTTCTTTTATTTTTTCTAAAAAAAAAAAGAAAATTTTGGTTTTTTATGATTTTTTTAGTATTTTATTGAATTTTTAGAATTATAAAAAATTAAAATTATTTCTTTTTTTAGAAATTTTTCCCCTGAATTTTAAAAGTTACAAGTATGTAAAACATAGTTTCTCCTTTTGAATTTTTCTTAGAGCAGTTTTTTATTTTTCTTTTAGGATTCTTTTCGATAATCACATAAAAAAGCTAGTTTTTTATTTCATTACATTAGATTGTGTTTTTCTTGGTTTGATTAGATTAGGTTTAGTTGAATTTCAAATTTGATTAGTTTAAATGACTTTTCATTTTTTTAGTTTGTGTTTTTCTTGGTTAGATTAGATTAGGTTTAGTTGAATTTCAAATTTGATTAGTTTAAATAACTTTTTCATATTTTAGAATTTTGATTTTTTTAGGATAGATATTTTTAATTTATTTTTTTTAAATCCAGATTTTTTTTCTTTTAGAATTTTCATTAATTTGGTAACTTAGGGTTTTCATATTTTTATCTCTTTGTTTTAGATTAGGATAAGATTTTAATTTTTTTTAAAGATAGGAGTTTCATTCAAATTAGGAATTAGTAACAAGATTTTTTTTTTTGGTAGTTTGCATCACATGGAGAGATTTGATAAAAATAGGAAACTACGGGGATTACCATAAAAAAGCAATAGTCTAAGAAATTATGGGAATACAAAAACCATAGGTTGATCATGATGGAACCTGAGTTAGCCCTAACCATCATAGGTAGTTCAGCATTTTTTGAAGAAAAAATGGCTAACGAATAGCAAGTGGACCCACCCATGACTTTGAGGGGCTACATGTACCCCAGCAGGACAATTCAACCATCTTGCATCACCCTACCTCATATTAATGCCACCTTTGAACTGAAATCTGGGATAATCCAAATGCTCTTGGTGTTCTGCAAGGTAGACCAGGAGAACCCATATCAATATGTTAGGGAATTCGAGGACATTTGTGGGACCATGAGAAGAAATCATATGACAGAAGATGTTTTTGAGCTTAGATTATTCCTTTTCTCCTTGAAATAAAGGGCTAAAGCCAGGTTTTATGCTTACAGGCTGTCACAACCTGAGCCCAGGAGATCGGGGGTTAAGACTAAACCTAACCAATGACACACGTACTCCCGTGCATATAAACTTAGACCCCGTTTAAATGCACACGCACAAGGAAAATTCACACGTGCCAATACATGTACGCGGAAGCTGTAGGTATCAAACTATAATAAAAAAAGATATACAGAAAACAAAATAATATATATACAAAAGATTACATGACATTCAGAGTTTTACAAAAGTGAGTAAACATACAAATCGTAAAGATTACTAATAAAACAAAATAATTGGATCCTAACCAGAAGACCGATATGCATGCATGGCATTGACGCTCTCCGGCAGAGTGATTACATCCACTCCTTAGCCTTGACGGGGCGTTTGGGGTTTCCCCTGGAGTCTGGTTGATCAACGAGGGGTCGGTTGAGGGATCTGAGCCTGCAACACCAAGGACAACTCATAAATACAACGATTCAACAAAGTATAAGCAACAATAAATTAACGCATGTTGTATCTAATAGAATAAAGAACAATTGATAAATCATAGAGTTTCAATTCTTATACTAGGTAGTTGTGCATTCAAATAAAGTATGCTATTAGAATCAATGTTTACATGATACGTACATATCTAGGTGGCTACTACATTTTCCTTATACTACCTGTCGGGATCATATATATATATATATACTGAGAATACCATCAACCGGGCCAGGGCACGAATAAGTCTCAGATTTTTGGGGTCTGTAAGCCCCAAGGCATAAACTCACTACAGCGGTGCCATACATACTACGCCAAATTCAACCACGTTGGATGTCCTAAGGGTGAGGCTGAGTAGTGCCTGACCATGTAGAGTTAATCATTAATAAGAACTTGAGTAAACCATGCACATCGTATCGAGCATATCTCATACGTTCAACTCATACATACAATACTCAAGTTAATAGAAACATATCGAACAAATCAAATAAATTGAACTTATCATATCAAAAGGGCATACAAAAACTATACAAACTGACAGAAGAGTGGAGGTCAATAATCGTCCATACAAGATGTCATGTAACTCATTTTTTTTGCTCGAATCAAGATCATTTACTAACCAATCCTAATCTAGTTATCCAGTGTCTCTAACTGTGCATGATGATGTAGTTTAAAATTATCTGATACACAATTGTCTAATGTTGCATTATATCATGAAAGTGTATTAAGTCTTTTAAACTAACACCCATGGGGAGGTGCTCAACAACTGGATAACATACATGAATGAGTCATAGCCCTCGAGTTCATTCATACAATTCTGCCATATTCCATTGGGCAAGTTAAGGGTTACCAATATGCTATTGGGAAGGCCCTATAAGGTCCATTTCATACCTACCTTTTATGGATGGTCTCTGGAAAGACTTCTTTATATAATTCATAAGCCACGGGGCCCAAGAATATAGCCTAAAAGTTCCTTGGTCAATGTGCAAGGTATGAGGATAGAAAGGAGCACAAAAGGTTTCGATGTACGGGCTTAATCTCCTAAAACAGAGTGCTTCAGGGCTGATCGGTCGGTTCTGAAGCCCGATCGGTCATATTTCGGTTCTGGATGTGTCCAATTGGTCGGACCCTATGCCCAATTAGTCGAATAGTCTATTCTGTTACAGAACGACTGAAGTGAAACCTGTGGTGTACAACGAAAATCAAGTCATCTAATTACAAACATAAGAGCTGTAAATCACGACATACTTGTGATATTGAAAGAAACTAATAACAATCACGATGTACTAACATGTGTTCATCCAAATCATCCTTATACTTGCCTCAAACAAGCTTTTTCCATTAATTTGTTGTCCTTTGGCTCAATTTACCTATCAAGATGCAATCCTAACACCATGCATGACAAGATAAGAGCGAAAAGAGGAACATTGAGTGCATGCAATGAGAAAATGAAAAGCATTTGAGACGTAGAGATGAGCACGAAGACAAAGCTTACCTTATTGTACACAAAAGCTAGACAAAAAAGGTTCTCCCTTTTTTTACCTTGATTGTGCGAAGAAGAGAAGAGGAGAAACGAAGAAGAAGTAGCAACGTTGAGAGGGAGAAGAGAGATGAGTTGGTGCATGCCTTTGCTCATATTTATAAGATAAGGATGAGAAAAATTGGAGAACAGTCCAATAGTTTCTACTAATTACAGTTCGAGTCAAATAAAGGTCTAACGAAAGCAAACGAGGTCGTTCACATACGATGTAGTTACGAAAGTTGACAAGCTCAACGAAAGACACGTGTTGACAACAAAATGATGCATGAATGACAACATCTTACCAAAATCTAAAATTATGAAAAAGGGCTCATATCTACCTAATATAAGTTAAACTTAACCCAATTACCTATCCAGAACCCAGAACGAAACCGAAACAAAGGCAAAAACACAAACAACAACTAATTAGCATTAATTATTTGCTAAATCCGATTAAGGTGGGTCGGACTGTTACACAGGCCGCAGTCATCACTATATTGGCCAGACAAGTCGAAGAATTTTACAACAAATTCTATTCGAAACAAAAGACCGTTTCGATTAAGCATACCATCTATGGGTTTTATCAGATGGTTGGGGAGACACTCTATAATTATTTGGAATGGTTTAAAGACCTTTTAATCCAGTTCTCCATTATGGATTTAATAAGATCTGATTGTTCTAGATTGTGCATGAAGGAATGGATTACCCAACTAAGCAAATGGTGGAATCCTTGTGTGGTGGGAATTTTACATAGAAAACAGTGGAAGAAGCATGGGCATCTTTGGAAAAAACCGCTGATAATACTCTATAGTGGGCCCTTATCAAGAGGAAGCCCCCCGAACTTTCCATTACTGAGAAAAGGGGGATGTTCATGATTGAACCCAAAATAGAGGCAGAGACCAAATGGTGACAAAGATGAGGAACATAGAGGCCTTCGAGCTGAACCAAACGCCTACTCTAAACACTTTAGAGTCATTGAAGTATAATCAGGCCTTAAATGGTGGAATTGACCCAACAACTATGGGGCAAGCTATATTTGTTGAGGAGGTGAATGCGCGTTATCAAAACACTCATTTTGATAATCAGAAGAGGTATGACCCATACTCGAACACATATAATCTAGGTTGGAGGAACAATTCAAACTCTTCTTGGACCAAGGGTCTAACTGAGGGTGGTCCAACATAGGCTAATCAATTTCAGCCCATTCAATCTCAGGCCAATGCCCCACTTGAATTCCAAAAGCCCAATTTCCAGAAGGTAGATTCCTTGGAGAGGCCATGAAACTTATGTCTCAGATTGCTCAATTCCAACAGATCACTACTCAAGTTTTAATTAAAGTTGGCATATCAAATATGGCAACTAGCTAATTCCATGAGTGTCAGAGACAAAGGAACCTTCCCAAGTCAACCTGAACCTAATCCAACAAGGGAACTTCCTTCGTCAACCAAAACCTAATCCCAAGGGCCAAGTTGTTCATGATAACAGAGGAAAAAGGTCCAAAGCAAGTCAAATTGATAATCACACTTAGTCAACTACACAGGTTGATAACAAGGTAGAACTACCTAAGGAACCTGAGGAAAAATCAAGTAAGGATGTGGAAACTAAGGAACTAAGTGTGAATGCTGAACAATCACCTAGTGAACCCACTCATAGTACTTACCTTCTTGAGGCACCATATCGCCAAAGGCTAAGCCCATCAAAATCAACTGTCTAGTTGGATAAAATGCTAGAAGTATTCAAACAAGGAAAAGGGTATCTTGACCCAAGGTAAAGGCTTACCAGTAGCGTCTTAGAGGACATGGGTTTAAGTCACGAAAACAGCCTCTTCAAAATGAAGGTAAGGTTGCGTATATCTTGCCCTTCCTAGACGCCGTTATGCAGGAGCCTCTTTCACTTGGCTGCTTTTTTTTATTCAAAAAGTGAGAATCAACATTCCACTATTTAATTCTATCCAACAAATTTCGGCCTATACAAAATTTTTAAAGGACCTTTGCACCTTCAAAAGGATTACCAATGTGCCTAAGAAGGCTTTTCTAGCTCAATAAGCTAGCTCAATAATTTCTAGTCCAACCACGATCAAATATAAGGACCCAGGGTGTCCAACCATTTCTTACTAGATAGGGGACCATCACATAAAAAAAGCTTTATTAGACTTGGCTGCGAGTGTGAACCTTCTTCCGTACTCTATTTACAAAGAATTAGGTTTAGGGGAGTTGAAAAATACTCATGTGACTTTGCAATTGGTTGATGCAATGATTCGATACCCCAAGGGGGTAGTCGAAGACGTTTTAATCAAAGTTAAAGACTTTGTGTTTCCCATCGACTTCGCTGTCTTGGATGCAAAACACACATCTGGGGTTCAACCTAAAATACCGGTGATCTTAGGGAGACCATTCTTAGCCACCTCAAATGCCTTGATCAACTGTAGGAATGAAGTGATGCAAATTTATTTTAGGACCATGACCATTCAAGTGAATATTTTTAATATCAATAAGCAACCTCTTGATGAGGATGATGGGGTTTTGGAAGTTAATTATATTCATGAATTAGTGGAAAATCACTTACCCCATGTAAATCCTAAAGATCCACTAGAGGCTTGTCTGGCTGACTTTAGAAGTAATTTTGATATTAATGGATACATTGAGGAAGTCAATGCTTTGCTAAACTCAACCCTAGTCGTGGACTATACCAGGTGGCAACCGAAGCATGAAATTTTGACTCCATCTATTTCCCCACTTATCCCATTTGCCGTAGAGCCTCCTAAGTTAGAACTCAAGCAGTAGCCAGATACTTTGAAATATATGTTTTTAGGCTCGCTAGAAACCCTTCTAGTGATTATAGCTTCAAACACAGACCCTGTCCAAGAGGAAAAATGTGTAAAAATTTTTGATGAATATAAGGAAGCTATAGGGTGGTTCATAATAGACATTAAAGGAATAAGCTCATCTATGGTCTAACATAGAATCCATTTGAAAGAAAATGCAAAAACTTCTCATGAACTGCAAAGGCAATTGACCCGGCAAGAAAAGAAGTGGTTAGGTCGAAAGTCTTGAAATTAGTTGATGAAGAGGTGCTTTAACCCATATCTGATAGTGTGTGGGTGAGCCCAATACAAGAGGTGCCAAAGAAATTTAGGATAACAGTGGTTCAAAATGAGGGCAATGAATTTGTACCCACTAGAATACAGATTGGATGGAGAGTATGCATTGATTGTTGGAAGTTGAATTCAATCACCGAGAACATTTTCCCCTCCCTTACATGGATCAAATGCTTGAAAGGTTAGTTGCTCATCCATATTATTGTTTTCTTTATGATTGTTTAAGCTATAATCAAATTCCAATTGCACCTAATAACCACTTTCACCTGTCCTTTTGGAACATTTTCTTACAAACGCATGCCCTTTGGGCTATGCAATGCACCGGCCACCTTTCAAAGGTGCATGATGAGCATGATTTCTAACATAGTGGAGAGATTTATTGAGGTTTTTGTGGATTACTTTTCAGTCTTTGGTAATTCTTTTGAGGAGTACTTACATCATTTGTCCCTTGTGCTTGAAAGATTCAATGGATTAGTCTAGTCCTCATTAAGTTAAAAAAAAAAACCTATTGATTTAGGAGCCGCTGAGTAAGACCAAAGAAATTTGGTTCGAGACGGGTCACATCGGTAAAGACTAAAACGGATACTTGATGAGGAAAGATGAAAAATAGACACAGTAGTCAACTCATCTGGGAATCTAACATTAAAAGATCCAAGGTGGACCAACTAAGGTTGACCATTTTTCACTTGCTTTGAATTTCAAAAGTTTTACATCTTTTCCAAAAAAAAAAATCTTACAAAAAGGGATGTTTTCTAGGAATTGAGGCGAATTGAAGATATTTAAGAAATTTAAAATTTTCAAGTTTTTGGAAGGAAGTGAAAAGAAAGTTCACTTTTTCTAAATGACAAGCCCATTAGAAGATTTCCTAAACTTATCCCCATTTTACAAACTTTACATTATTTAAAGTTTGGATAGGAAGTTAAAATGATTGCTTATAAGATTTTTGCGAAGGATTAGATGAGAACTCGAGATTTAGTTTACAAATATTTTCCTCTCCTGATTCTTTAAAGTGAATTAATTCAGGTAGACTGGAAATGGCTACCTTTTGTTCAGAGATCAGAGTTCTTCTCCTCAATATCTTTTTTTTTAAATTCTATTTGTTATTACCAAGTGAGAAGTTTTGAGAAGAATAATGTTTTATGACTAGTTTGGGTTTGTAGCTTTTTTAACTTGAGCTAGTAGGCTATAGGGGCTTGTCCATACCTAAGGCCCTAAAGCCATCTTGTTTGGGAGTCATTGGCCTAATGTTTATTACATGGGTTAATTAGAAAGCTTAAGCAACCTGGGCATTGCATAGTTACATGTGATAAAAAAAATGTGTGTTTGTGTGTTTGCAAAAGGAAAAAAAAAAGAGGAATGGGAAGTTTTTTGGCCCTTAATAATAGTGTGAAGCTGTCATAGTAGCCTTGAGAGAAGAAAATTTATATTAGTTGGATTCTTGGGGGATCAAACGAGTTAAAGGAAAGTTCTGTTTAAGTGGCATTGGCGTAGAATATCTGAAACTGTTAGTGATGTATACATCTTTCATTGAGCACACAAGTCTTGGTATGAATTGGAGAAAGTTTTAGAAAATATAATAGTGGACTAGATTTTTAAAAGTCTAAATTCTCGATCATTTCAAATTTTGAAAGTATTCAATAGAAGTGGATTTTCTTTTGATAAATTTCTTTTACCTATGCTACTTTTGAAAAAGAATTTTGTGGGTATATTCACTACAAACCCTCATAAGGCAAACTCGTCCACTAAGGAGAACTTAGGGGTTTAAGGGCTTGTTGTATACATTAAATGTAATCGAGAAAACTAGCAAAAGTGGCTCTGTCTTTTTTTTTTTTTTTTACTTGGTTTTCTTAGAATAGGTCAACGAACTTTAAACTTTTCGTCCACAACTTTTGCTAATGGACTAGTAAAATGTGAGTTGGGGGATGTATTAGGTTCATGAATTTGCACATTTATGTATCATTTTAGGATGAATTAAGGGTTTAATTAGGTGAATTACATCATCATTCATTTCATGAAATTTCACTTAGGAACTTGAATTTACATAATTTTCACACATTTTCTGCATTTTTAAGAATCTTTGTAATTTTACTCCGAAGAGTAGTCCTAGTTGGAGTAGAACTTTGTTTGGATGGAGTCCCACATCAATGTGGGCTCTTTAGTATTTAATGGGTTTGCTTAGATGTGCAAGAAGATGTTTGACCCACTTCACTCGAGTGCAAATGATTCAAACACCAAGTCCATCCTTTTTCGATTGAAGCAAATCATTTGGGCCCAAACACATGCACATGTGTAAATGCACATATGTAAGATGATCAAGAGGGGTCCACCACTCTAGGTTACAATTTCTATTATCTTTAAGATAATTAAAAGAAGGTACAAGCAAGTTCCTGAGAAATTTCAAGAAAAAAAAAAAAAGAGGCACATGAGAAGATCTCTACCCATGAAGAAAATAATGCAAAATGGAAAGAGGATCCAAGCTATGGGATGTGCAGTAATATAGTGACTTGAATTTTATCTCAAAATGTCTTTTTTGATATTAAACCTGACAGTAAGATAAAACCAAAGAAGGAAGGAAGATCTTTAAAGAGTGCATAAAGAGGTAAGAATCTAGGTGACATGGACAATCACATAAGGCCACGGTGTCTCACACGTCCAACCAACTTAGGGAGAGATCCAAATCTTTTGAAAGTCAAAGTGGTCCGTCATATAGGTACATGTGATGAGTTTTTAAAAATGCATTTTTTTCATGCACATTTTGACTAATTTTAAGGACTTACTGAGTCAAAAGAGCCTTATTTAGTGTGATCTAGTTGTTTCAAACATTTTTAATTCATTTTAGTATTTTTCTGCATAATTTGTTTCAAAATCACACTTTTTGCATACATTCTTTTTAAAAGTATATTTTTGAAAAGTTTTGTGAAAAATTATATTCTCATGAAATAAATTGAATTTTCATCATCATTAGTTCATTCACATATAATCATGAAAAATGATGTGCATTTTCATTGTCATTTCATGATAAATGGGCCCACAATCATTCATTTGTGATCTTAGGGTTAAAATTATCTTTTCACATGAATTCATATTTGTTTTATAGGAAATTGATGATATGGGTCCTATTTTCAAAGAATTGAGGCAAAGAAATGATGTTCAAAAGAAAAGAGAGAAGATTTAAAAACAAAAAGGAGAAAGAATAAAAATTTGCAAAGTTAGCTTCATGGTCCCACGCACATATTCACATGTGTGGGGACACAGTTGTGGAATGTTTAAGAAAGGAGTCCCACTCTCCAATTGTTATAAGAATTCAAAATTAATCTAAGAAAAGAAAGCCAAGGTGGAGAGAATTCAAAGAAAAAAAAGTCAAAGAAGGAGAATTCAAAAATAAAAAGTTAATCCAATTTTTCTTTGGACAGCATACATTAAAATGGTCATAACTCTCAAACTGATGTTAGATTTGGACAATCTACCTACTGTTGGAAAGCTTTTTTCAAGTAGATATCTGTAGGATCTAAGATTGTATCAATCGGAGCAAAGTTATGACCCCAAGAAAATAGCTATAATTTTTCTACACGGGTTTGAGATTGTCTTATCAAAGGTGGGCCTTATCCTTTTGTAAGTGTTAACTAAGAAAGATGGTACGCTTAGAATTCCAACAAGAGAAGGAATCTTATCTCATCTCAAACTTGGGAGACTTGTTGGCCAAGAAGAGGACGTTACCGAAAAAAGAAAAGTCACTTATAAGACCTTCTTTGAAAAGGAGTAGAAAAAAAAAGTACAAATAGGGAACTCCTCTCCCATACTCTTCATGGAAAAAGAGCTCCTTTTCTAGATCTCTACATTTCATCTTCTTCATCTCTCTTTCCCTTCATCCTAGCGCTCAAGGAGGTTTAGCCCTAAGGCCACACTACACGCTTGGGAATTTCAACTAGAAGTGGTTTTTTTTTCCCATCCTATCATGTATTTTTTTTTATTTTATTTGATAATCTTTTGTAAGGATTTTTATATATTAGTATAATGTTATTCTTCCTAAAATTCTTCTTCTTTTCTTATGGTTTGTGTGGATATTTTATTAATGCTCCTTGTGCTTGGATTGAACACAGAAGATACTAGGATTATATTTGTAGAAATCATCAACCCGGTTTCAAAGAAAATTTTGAGAAGATAACTTTACAGCTTTTGCTGCCTTTTATTGCCTTTACTACATTTAAATTCGTGTTTGCTATATTTACTTTTCTTGCAATCACTACAATTAAATTTTAGTTTTTCACTACATTTAAATTCCTGCAATTTTTCTATTTATTTTGAAGTTCTTTGTGTTTTAATGTTTTGTTTTATGCATAGTTTAATAGCTGAAAGTTTTGTCATAGCATGCATCAATTACTGGTGGGTTTCTTAACATGTGTAAGATGCTAATGTAAACATGTTTTAGAGATGTTTAGACTAAATTCAAAACTCAGATTTGAATGTGTAATGAGATGCCCAAATCTATCCAAAAACAGTCTATATTTGTAGGAATTTTGATGCAACAATCAGTTCATATTTAGGTATATTCAGTTGGGTAACTTGTAGATTAGATTTGAAGAATTGGAACATTTAAAAAAATCATAATTTGGAGAAAGATTTTGAACATTTTTCAGATTTGAAATCTGAGTTCCAGCACTTATAATTCAAAAGTTCTGTAATATTGTATTGGTGCCTACACATGTCAAGTTCTCATGCGGCATTTATGCATTATCTAAATTAGAAAGTTTATGGACTATAAATATTGCTGGAAGCACCTTTAAAAACTGAAATTTCATCTCAATTATGCTCAGAAAAACTTTAGTTTTAGACATGAAAATAGTCTAAGAATAGCCCACCTTTGTAGTACAATTCTGCACTGCAGAATTTTTGTAATTAACTCCTTCAGTCATGCATATTTTCTTTGTTTTTCAGTCTTTTTCTCTACTTTTTTTTATTGAATTCATGCATTCAATAAGTGTGTTCTTCAGCTATTAAATTTAGATTAGATTTACATTAAGTTAAATTCATATTTTTGTTAACTTTTGCATATCATTTAAATTTCTGCATTTATTTTTCATGGCATGCATTGTTTTGCATTGTTGATTTTTTTTTAACTTTCTAACTTTAGTGGAAGTTCTAACCTAGGTGTTATCTTATAGTCACTCGTTTTTTTTTTTTGGGGAATTTTAGATTTAGGTTTTTAGTTTTAGTAAGTTTCTTTTATTGTAATTAATTTAATTTTGAAAAGTAGGAATGATGGTTGTAATTTTTAGCTTTTAGGCTAGTTTTAGATTTTTCTTTAGGATAGGTACAAGTTGGAAACATCTTAAAATCATTGCTCCATGTAGATCGATCTGGTCTAACCAATTTTATTACTACATTGCAGTTCTGTACTTGGAACTCATGATCAACAAATAGCATACATGTGGTCTCCACTTCCACATAATCCATCCAAGCATTTTATGAAGATTTCAAAGGTAAGCAATTCACACATGGGTGTGAATGTTAGTCCAATCAATAGTTTCTTTGCATCCTTGCAACTCCACAGCCATATGATTTGGTGTGGTCTGCTTATCCTAAATTGAAGATTAAAAGGGGGTCTTACAATGCGCATCAAAATTCATCAAAGGTGGGCCCATTCCAAGTTTTTCAAATCTAAGAATAAAAAGTTAGTGAGTAGGGAGTTTTTCCAATCATGGAAAGCATAAAAAAAAACTCTCACACCCTGCCAAATCTGCTTACTTGATGGCCAAGGAGAAGACTTACCAAATATGGTGATTTTTGCTACAAATAAGGACCAAAGTTTGGAAAGAAGAGTAGCCACTAACCTTGTAAAATCCAACCCCCAGGACGTTCAACCCTCTCCATCTCTCTCTCTCTCACGTCCCTCAAAGCCACGTAATTCCATACCCCCTCAAAGAAAAAAACTTCTCTTTCCTCTCTCTCCTTTCTTCTTTTCTCTCTCTAGTGTTAAAAAATAGAGAATTAATGTGGGTGTTCTGGAACACTGTTCCAGAAACAAGCTAGAAGAGTGTTGAGAGAATCCTTGTACTTACCGTGATATCGTCAATGAAATTTGTTTTCTTTGTAATGGAAGAGTAGATTTTGGGTGAGTACACGATGATAAAGTTAAGTGATTTTACTTTCAATGTGTTTTTTGATTTATTCTTTTAAGTGTTTCTATAATGCATACTTAGAATAATAGATCTATCATCTCACCTCATGCAAACCTCTGCTTTATATTCATCATAAATTATTTTTGATCACGTATTCTTATTTTCATAAACTATGCTTAGGCTTATATGCTTTTGATATTTTATTCTTAATTTGATAATTAATGCTTAAAATGATTTTTACTTTAATGAGGTTGTGGAGATCTTGGGTTCTTTCTGTTAAAAGTTGGTTTTTAATAAGAAAAAGCCACTAGATCAGAAACATTGAGTTGCTTGTAATTTGAGTTATTTTCGAGACTAAAGATTAAATTAAATTGTCTATATTGGTTATTAATTCATTTAATGGATTCATTGTTGCTTTGATCTACTTTAATCATCATTGTTATCAGTTTATTTGCATAGTAGTTTTATTTTGAATTCTCATTCATATCTTAATTTATTTTGATTCATATTTATTTTATTTTTATTTATAAAAAAAATCAGATTTAAAAAATAAAAAAATTGAAAAAGTACTTCTTGTGGGATCAACCTATACTTACCATTGTCTACAAAGGACAACTATGTACATGTAATTTTAAGGGATTGAATTAATTCACATCAAGTTTTTGGGGCCATTGGCGAGGAGCTAAATCTGAATATTTTTTTTATTAAATCCTTTTCTAAGGTGCATTCATATTCATCATTATATTGCATTATTAGTTATTCAATCATTTAGTTTGTTTCCTTATCTTTGTTTGCATTTAGCCATAGTTTTCCTTTTATTTTTTCTAAAAAATGAAAATTTTGGTTTTTTCTAATTTTTTAGTATTTTATTGAATTTTTTGAATTATAAAAAAATTAAAAGTATTTCTTTTTTCAGAAAATTTTTCCCTAAATTTTAGAAGTTAAAAAGTAAGTAAAAAATAGTTTTTCCTTTCGAATTTATTTTAGATCATTTTTTTATTTGATTACATTAATTTGTGTTTTTCTTGGTTTGATTAGATTAGGTATAACTGAATTTCAAATTTGATTAGTTTAAATGACTTTTCATATTTTATTTTGTGTTTTTATTGGTTTGATTATTTTAGGTTTAGTTGAATTTCAAATTTGGTTAGTTTAAATAACTTTTTCATATTTTAGAATTTTGATTTTTTTTAGGATAGATATTTTTATTTAATTATTTTATAATCCTATTTTTTTCTTTTAGAATTTTCATTAATTTGGTAACTTAGAGTTTTCATATTTTTCTCTCTTTATTTAAGATTAGGATAAGATTTCAAATTTTTTTTAAGATAGGATTTCATTTAAATTAGGAATTACTAACAAATTTTATTTTTGTTAGTTTGCATTGTGTGGAGAGATTTGATAAAAAAAAAAACAAGAAACTACAGAGATTACTATAAAAAAAGTCTAAGAACATGGAATCGCTTGCAAAAATTGCTAAAAAGGAAGATAAGCTTGCACAAGATAAGATCGTGGATCCACTATAAGGTCTTCTAACCTTAACTTAAATCTTTTTCTGCAAGTGGGCTTGGTTGATTTAAATTTTGCAAACTGTGACTGCTTGTGTAACGCACAATTTAAATTAGACCCATACACTTAGTTAAGGGCAACTCACCTTAAAAGGATAAGGACTGGATTTCATCATCAGATCCTTGAAGACCGACACACTTAGTTAAGGGCAACTCACCCCAAAAAGATGACGACTGGATTTCATCACCAGATCCTTGAACATCTATGTTTAACCATCTCTTACATTAGGATCCTAATCTTAATTAAAATCAAGTAACAACGAGACCATAAAATTTGAGCTTAGTAGGACAAAAACAACTAAAAGTTGCACCAATTGCACACTTCGACCGAAGTTACTAACCAAGAAAGCCTTTATTCTTGAGGGTGTGATAACTTGACTGTTCAGAGTACTAGTACTTAAACGGGTTCATCCCCACCACTCCGTGGTGGTAGCCTGGTTAACTAAGGTTTTATAGGACCGACTTGGAGGCTCAAGTGTTCTCTTCACCAATTAGGAGTTGTCTAGTGTCTAGGCTAACCCTAGGACCTTTTTTGTGCTCAATTCTTGTGTGTGACTGCTTGATTTGTTTGTGCATCATATGAGGTTTCATTTGGACCTTGCATATAGATTAGTTTAACATTTTTTTTAGGGTTGAACCCGGTGTATGTGATCTAAACCTAAAAGGAAGAAATTATGGGAACGCAAAACCATAGGCTGATTAGGATGGATCCCGAGTTAGCTTAACCATGGTAGGTAGTTCATCACTTTTTGAAGAAAAAATACCTAATGAATAGCAAGTGGACCCACCCATGACTTTGAGGGACTATATATACCCTACTAGAACAACTCAACCATCTTGCATCACCCTACCTCATACTAATGCCACCTTTGAGTTGAAATCTGGGATGATCCAGATGCTCCTAGCGTTCTGTAGGGTAGACTAGGAGAACCCATATCAACATGTTAGGGGATCCAAAGACATATGTGGGACCATGAGAATAAACCATATGACGGAAGATGCTCTTAAGCTTAGATTATTCCCTTTCTCCCTGAAATAAAGGGCTAAAGCCAAGTTTTATGCCTTATAGGCCGGGATCATCATTACGTGGGCCAGACAATTAAAAGAATTTACAACAAAGTTTATTCCAAACAAAAGACCGTTTCAATTAGATAGGCCATCAATGGGTTTTATTAGATAGATGGGAAGACACTCTATAATTATCCAGAATTGTTCAAGGACCTCTTAATCTAGTGTCCTCACTATGGATTTGAAAAGATCCAATTGGTCTAGATTGTGTATAAAGGAATGGATTACCCAAGCAAATGGTGGAATCCTTCTGTGGTGGGAATTTTACATGGAAAACAGTGGATGAATGATGTAGGTCAAATCTATAATCCGGCCCAGCATTGATGGGCCACTTTGATGGGCCCCACTTTATCCATGATATGCCCAAGATTAGGGATCCCTATCCTTAATTAGAGAGTTGTTAATTATTTATTTATTTCTTATTTTATGTTGAGTTAAGATTAATAGTTGCTTAATTTATTTTAGTAAGCTATAATTGTTTAGAGAAAGTCTTTTTTAGTTTAGAAATAGCCACTCTTATATAAGGAGGAGTTTTTTATTGTAATATACATGCTTATTTTCAATCAATTAAAGTTTTTTTTTGAGATTGATCCTTATGAGGGTGTCCTTGGGGTTGAAATCCACCTCTATATTCGATTAATCTTTTGGAAGATTAATCTACACTTGATCGGAGATTTGGGGCTGCGCTACTTTGGTATAAGAGCCGAGATCTGTTGCCTGGAGAGACGTCTATCCTTCCCCAATTTTCACCCTCCACCTATCTCATCTCATCGTCATCAACTAACAGTTTCCACCATACGCATACCATCCGAGCAGCCTTACCCAACACCCCACCATCATCCTGAAGCCTAACGCAAAACCCATAATCCCTTTTCGAAGGCAAAATCTCTTCACCCCGCCACTTCCTCAACCAAACCCGACCCATGAAAGTCGGCACCAACCGAACGGCTTGGACCCCTTCTGCTTGTCAATTCCCAAACCGAGAGTGAAAAAAAAAATAATAATAATAATAGAAAAGGAGAGTACCAGAAGGAGAGCGAAGCTAGTACCGACACCACAAACCCCCATCTTTGTCCCCAACCCTTCACTGTTTCCCCTTTTTAAAAAACCACACCCTTCCACCAACCCAAAACTCTCAACCCATCTTCTTTTCATCTGAACTCTCCATCCGCCATCCCAACCGAGGCCCCTGACACCATCTAACATCGCGAAAACCCTAGTGTCAAAACCCTACTACCCATTAACAAACCCAAGGCCTGCGTCTGAGACCCTTCAACACCATTGAACCACCCCTTGCCATCTTGCTGAACCCACTAACATCTGCCCCTAGCCTTCCCGAAAACCCAAAATCCACAAACCCCTTATCTGAACCCATCATCCTAGCACCCAAACCCTTGTCCGCCTTCCACACCAAAACATCCCCTTCAATTGCTATCGCCAACCCCAATCCTAGAAGGAAAAAAAATGTAAAAAGAAGAAAAGCAGAAGAAGAAGAGAAGACAGAGATAGGAGACGAGTTGAAAGCATACCATGCACCAAAGATAGCTGCAACATCATCCTCGACTGTCAACCTCTACTACTGGAGTCACCTCATCAACGCCGTGGGGTCAACGTTAATCCCTCAACCCCATTGAAATCTGGGCTGGCCTCACGACTGCTCCATTGCAACAGCCTCTGCATCATCATCTCCATCTGCCCCGTTGCCTTTCCTACCCTCTTATTTCCATCCAAGCAAATAAGGAACGAAACTTCAAGTGCCTTTCTTTCGTTTTCTTTTTTTGCACAATACCAGCGAAGAGCAACAGAAAAGGTTTTTCCATCACGCCATTCATTCACATGTGCCATTCCCACTTTGGGATCTCCTCAACTTGGGCCTGCATTTCAGTCCGTCGGACCCAAGTGAGACTACTTATTCCTTAGGCCCACAGCAGGTTCTTCACAACCCAAGTGAATTAGACCACTGTTTAGGTCCACCGTTAGGTCCAACCCAACCCAAAATCTATAAGACTTTCAAAAATAAAAAAATAAAAAAATAAAAAATAAAAATAAAAATATTGCCACAAACGATTCAATTCAGCCTATTCCATTTAGGCCATTGATATTTGGGGGGGTTTTTTGGGCCATCCATTATCTTATCATTGAACTATCTGCTCCAATTTCTTTCACTCATCAATATCCATACAGCAAGTCAGTTTATTTTTCAAAAGGGATTAAATTTGTTCTCCTTCCACCCCAATCATCATGAGAATTTTTAGGCACTCGATTGAAATTCAAAGAATTACGTATCAATACAAATATATAGATTGGTATTTTAAGAATGAGTTCTACTTTGAGCAATTTTTGAATTTGAAGCAAGAAGAATTAACAGTTGATGAATATACCCGCTAATTTCGAGAGTTGCAAGATATTTATGAACTAAATGAGATCGAAACACATATTTTATGTCCTTATATTAGAGGCTTGAGACCAAACATCTTGAATAATATAAAATTTTGCAACTCCAGTCAAGAGGCATACTTAGAAGCCTTCTGTGTTGAACATATGCTTAGAAAGTCTCGCATGTGTCACGCCCCGATCCCGGAAATTGAGGATTTAAGTGGGCCCCCAGGGTGTGGATACGTAATCCCGTAGTAATCCGTGCCCTGAAGAAGTGTTCACGAATTCCTATAAGGGAGATTCCACAGGAACGTGTGAGGTATGCCAACACACGTAGGAATATAACTCATTATAGCGAATTCCTGCAAAATACTCTGTAATGATCAATGCCAAAACAAAGGAACATATCCTCAAATGTTCATAGACAGATATAGATATATATATATATATATATACATCAGCGCTTAAGACTTAATTACAAGTCATACAATCCAAATAGCTACTTAAGGAAGTTGGGTACAAAAGGTTCAATTGGCGCATTCCCAAGGGTAGACCAAAAGTTTGACTGTAACCCCTCCAAATCGGCACGCTCCGTAGGATGACTAATAGAAAACATCACCATCCTTCCACTCATCTATACCGCGAGGTACCATTGGGGTACCCTCCGAGGGCGTGTCAACAACCGGGTTGGGATTGGGTTTCGTACTTGCAATACCAAGGGTAATACTGTTAACACGACGATTAAGCAAGTACTAAGGCATATGAAGCAAGGATAGCATATTATATTAAATGAACCTAACAGTATACACTGATTAAAGGGTGCAATAATAGTTTATTAGAAATATGGTGCATGAACGGCAATGGATGAGGAATTACAATTAAATATCATACTGAACGGCAACCACGATGGTCTATTCTCCCAAAAGGGAGCATACATATGGTTCGCTAGGGGATCAAGATAGCTTCCTGAGAAGCGTCGACAACTCCTCCATAAACTACTGTAGTAGTGACATACATATACCCAAAAGGCACAAGCTAAGTGGTGCCAACTCGGAATCAATCATACTAGTTGTAACATACATAAGGAATAGTTAACCATGGAAGCAATAAATAACCAACGAAACACATGCATATGGGGTACGAAGGCCCGAGCTTCGGCTATACCCGTAGCTAGCAAGCACACACTCAGTAGAAGCTCTGATTTGTCAGACACGCACTTATTAGAAGCTCAGGTCTGAATTACCTCGGGGTTTGCTAGAGGAAGTGAATCCGATAACAAATCATATCGAAGGTAATATATCGTAACAATATGAATGCATTTAGATGGAGTAAGTATCTCATGATCCCTAAGGACATTCAACACGATGTACTTATAAAACGTTAGGTGTTATTGTGTTACCACTTCTTGGTATTGCCCTGTGTGTTTAAAGAACACCCCTTCTTATGCCAACATCCATGACTTGACTTTGGGGAATCATTCGGAATTCATTTATCCTCTTAATGTGTCCTTACAGTTGGGCCCATGTAGGGATAAGAAGGTGCCAATACTAAGGCCCTATAAGATCAACGAAGGATTCCTAACATCCTAATTTCACTGTATTCATACGGCTTAGCGGTATACAACGTTACGGCTTAGCCGAGTAACTCGGGTTTCCTCCAACAGTACATACGCATTTACGGTTTAGCCGTATATCAGCCTATGGTTTAGCCATGCTAAGCCTACGGCTAGGTTACGGTTGGGTTACGGCTTAGCCGTAAGGCATTTCACGGTGTAGCCGTGTGAAAGCCGTAGAAGAAGATGGGTTCCTGGAGTTCTCTGGAAAGCTCGCCGTAGGAAGACCTACAGCTTGGGTACGGGCTGGACACGGCTTAGCCGTAGATCATTTTATGGTGCAGCCGTGAGTGAGCCGCAGTACAAAGACCAGTTTTGTGGCTCTCGGGACTTTGAGCCATAACCATGTACGGCTTAGCCGTAGCTTTGCAGTAAGCTTCAGAATCCTGAAGTCAGTTCTGTAGCTCAATTTCAATTACAGTCAGTACAGAACGTCCATTGGGGGGGGGGGGGGGATTTTATGGCTTATTTGTAATGTCCATTAAGGTGTTCCATACTCACAGCCCCTCTTGTTCCATTTCCATCGCTCCAACTTGAGTCATACCTCATTGGCACCCAGTAAAACAGTGAGAAAGGACTGAAATTGGGAAAATTGAAGGAGCTAACTCAATATACAATGACTTATTCACACATGCAATACATATAAACTCAATTACTTGCCTTTTACCAATGCTAACCCCTTTCTAACTCCTTCTTATCATGTGCTTAGGGAAAACCTCCAAATGAGAGTGGGTTCTCTACAAGTAGAATATACAAATAATAAATGGAATGTAAAGTTGCATGCATGTCATGGATTTGAGTCTTCTTGACTCCAACAAGCCTTAATGTGTGGAATGGGAGTAAAACCCTCACCTTAGTGAGTTGTAGCTTGAAGAGGAGGTGATCCCCAAGAAGAGAACACCTAAGAAAAGGAGGAAGATGGGTGTAGACTATTCCCAATGCATGCAAGACCCCCAACCCTAGTAGTTTTTCAAAATTGAAGTGAAAATGAAAGGAATCAGGAAGAGAGGAAGCAACCCCAGCAACTGAAGGAGGAAGAAGAGAAAATGGGACGTTGAGTCCCCTTTTAACTTAAAATTTCCTGTATTTAACATATAATTCCAATCTTTTTTTGAAATTTCAGTTTAGGCCAAATGGACCTCAATTAACCCAAACGAGTCCAGATCAAATCAAGCCCAACACGAAAGATGATCTATATGAAAAATTACAAGAGGTGTCGTTAACGAGGTGCCTATAAGTTGCGAGATCACTTTACAAAAAGGCCCTCGACTACTGAGGTAAAGTCCAAACTCCTCTCAACTGCTCATCCAAGGCCCAAATCCAATAGTTTGTATTAGGTTAACCTTAATAAGGTTTAATTAACATAGAACGTGATTAATTAACGTAGATTAAGATTAGTGGGATTCGGAATCTTACATCCTCCCCCACTTAAGATCATTCGGTCCTCCGAATGCAAGGTACCTCAGGTAGTAGCTTTAGATATTTTGTCCTAATCTGGTCCTCAAGCTCCCAAGTGGCCTTTTCCTGTCCATGATGTTCCCGTAGGACCTTAACCCATTTGATCATTCGGGTACGCAGCACTTGCTCTTTAGTGTCAATAATGCGAAGTGGTCTTTCCTCATAACTCGCATCAGGCTTAACTTGAATATCGTCTAACTCAAGGACATGCGAGGGATCCGGAAAGTACTTTCTAAGCAGCGACACATGGAATACACTATGAACTCCTGCGAGTGGGGGTGGTAGCTCCAATCGATAAGCTAAGTCTCCAACTCGGCTTAGTATTTCGAAAGGTCCTACAAATCTCGGAGCTAGCTTACCCTTCTGTCCGAACCTGATAGTACCCTTCATTGGGGAAACCTTCAAGAAGACTTTGTCCCCCACCTGGAACTCCAGGAGCCGACGGTGATTATCCGCGTAACTCTTCTGGCGTGATCGCGCAGTTTTCAATCTATTTTGCACCTTTTGCACTTTTTCCGTCGTATCCGCCACTAGGGCGGGCCCATGGAAACTCCTGACCCCAACTTCTTCCCAGCAGACAGGCGTACGACACTTACGTACACACAAGGCTTCAAATAGAGCCATTCCGATGCTCGCGTGATAACTATTATTGTACGCGAATTCACATAAGGAGAGGTGTTCATCCCACTCCTTTCCAAGGTCCAACACGCTAGCTCGTAACATATCTTCTAGGATTTGTATCGTTCTCTCCAATTGCCCGTCGGTCTGCGGATGATAAGCTGTGCTAAAACCGAGTTTAGTGCCCAAGGACACCTGAAAAAACTGCCAGAAGGAAGACACAAATCTACTGTCTTGATCGAAAACAATGGAGACTGGAGTACTGTAAGGTCCCGACCCAAATTAATTGTAATTTAAATTAAGCAAACTCGATTTCTTATTAATTAATAAGTTTTGGCCTTAATTTATCTTGCTTCTAACTTTTTAGTGGGTCTTAGTTGGATAAGTAGTTGGGGGTTTGGACTTTACTTAGGTAGTCAAGGACCTTTTTGTAATTAATCTTGCACCATATGGACATCTCATCAGTTGCATCATGTGCATTTCATCTTGTGGGTCAACTTTCATGTTGGGCTCAATTTGATTCGGACTCATCTTGGCCCAATTGAAGCTATGTGACCTAAACCGTAAATCTTTCAAAAAACTGGGACTTGCATGCAAAACCCATAGGAAATTTAGTTATAAAGAGAACCAACATCTCTTCCTCTATTTGTTTTCTTCTGTACTCATCGAAGCCACTTTTCTCTTCACTTCTCTTCATCTCCACTTCATGTTAAAGCTGGAAACAAGGAGTTGGAGCTTTCATGCAATGGCAATAGCATTCATCTAACCTCTTCTTCTCCCTTTGGGCATCTCTTTCTTAGAATCACAACCTTCTCCAATACTACAGCAGTATAAGGTGAGGGATTGCTTCCATTTCATTCATTTTGGGTGTATTAGGGGCATGAGGACTCCACTATGTGACATGCATGTGAATCTAAATCCCATCCTTATTTGCATGTTTTACTTGTAGAGAACGCATTCTCATTTTGGAGGTTTTCTTTAGCTACACAACAAGAAAAAGTTAGAGAAGGCTAACACTGTTAAGAGACAAGTATTGGAGTATATATGGTACTGCATGTATGTTTAAATTGATTGATTCTTAGATTGATCATTCAAAGTTCAACTTACAGCTCATTTCCTCTTAAATAAGCACACATAGATATGGAATTACGTGATAATGAGTATAACTGGGCAATAATAATGATATTGAACAATTTAAGACCTATTATGGAGTTTTGAAGCATATAGAACCCTTTGGAACCCAAATGGTAGAGTTCTGCACTTGAACTCGAGCTGCAAAATTAGTTTCAGAAATTTTGAAGCTTACGGTGAAGCCCACGGCTAAGCCGTAAGTCTCTACAGCTCAGAATCTAGAGAGCCAAATTGAACTATGGTTAACACTTGGCTAAGTCGTGGAATGAACTACGGCTAAGCCGTAACCACCCAGTGACTAAGCCGTAAGCTATTCTATAGTGAACCTTCCAGAAAGCCCAAAACCAAGAATTTATCTACGGCTCATGCACAGCTACGCCGTGAACTTTGCTACGGCCACGCCGTACCCAAGCCATAACCCTAACCGTAGGCTTAGCACGGCTAAGCCGTAGGTCAATAAACGGCTAAGCCGTAAATGCGCATCGAATTAAGAAGAAAACCTGAGCCACTCGGCTAAGTCGTAACATGTATACGAGTAAGCCGTAAAAGCACTGTGAACTTAGGATATTAGGGTTTTCCAATGACCTTGTAGGGCTCTAAATATGGCACATATTTCCTAACCAAATTAGCCCAATGGTGTTCAACTAAAAGGTGGACAAGAGTAGAGCTATCACTCATCCCCTTCGATTTTTCGGACGAATTCCCGATGTCACGTCATGGGTGTTAGCATAAGAAGAGGTGTCCTTTGCACACACAATGTAATGCCAAGATTGGTAACACAATGATACTAGATATTTTATGAATACATCGTGTTGAATGCCCTCAGGACCATGGATTATCTAGCATAGGGTTGGCTAGTAATTATCCTCTAAATGCATCCATATTGTTAAGAAACCATGCCCTCAACATATGTAGCTCAATTAAGTATGCATGAATTAATTATCAGATATAAATGAATGAATGAATGTAATCTCAAGACCGAACTCCTAGTATGTATGATATGACAAGTATAACCAAGATGTATAAAGATATGAATTTGAGTCGGTCTTGATCCGTTAAGTCAGCACTACTTAGCTACGCCCTTATTAGGTTCGACGGGACCAGTTTGGGTATGATATGATATGTCGCTGCTGCAGTAGTCCTTGGAGGAGTTGTCGGCGCTTCTTAATAAGATAGGCTGATCCCCTAGAATATGTATGCTCATTCTAGATGATATGCTCTCTCTTGGGAGAATATGGCCACGTGGTTGCCAATAAGTTTGTATGATAGTCTGTTTATGATTCGTTACTCATACTTACTCATGCACGACATGCCTAGTGAACGATTTTTACCTTCTTTTAATCAATATATACTCTTACTTCATTTGATACGGCATGATGGTCTTATGTACCTCTATATACTTGCTTAACCGTCATGTTAACAGTGCTACCCTTGGTGTTACAGGTGCTAAACCTCGGGGACTAAATAAGTGTAATGCAGATGGCGTCTTCTGTTAGTCGTCGTACGAAGGGCGACAACGGGGTACTTGTTGAGTGTTCAAGACTGGATAGGCCTATTTACACTTTAGGATTTTGTCTATGCTTAAATAATTGTTATCATGTAAATGAGAATGGTTAAGTACAGACTTATTTATGAATTTTATCATAATTCGGTTGTTATTGCTTATGATCATTACAGATGTATTACACAGGCTTCCACTTATTATTGAATGTAATTTACGTATTGGAGAAACTTCTCTACACGTTCCTGTGCAATCTCCCTTGTAGTGATTTGTGTGTGTATGTTTACACATACAGATTACTACGGGATTACGTATGTACACCCCGTGGGGCTATCCTAACCCCAATTCCCGGGATCGGGGCATGACAAGTACCATGTAGCCGCGCAATCTCATCAATGAAGATCTTGGCCATCTCATGAAATTTCATCCCTTTTCTAATGGGAATAAAGTGGGCTGACTTTGTTAGTCGATTGACAATCACCCACACGACATCGTGATGTTTGCTGGTCCGGGGCAGCCCTGAAACAAAATCCATTGTCAAATTCTCCCATTTCCACTTAGGGATCTGTAGAGGATGCAATAAGCCGGGAGGCTTCCTATGTTCAGCTTTACACATTGGTAGGTAAGACACCTTGCTACAAAACCTGCAATATCTCGCTTCATGTTATTCCACCAAAACTTGCCATGTAAATTTCGGTACATCTTCGTGCTCCTGGGGTGCATTGAATATCGAGCGTGATGGGCTTCTGTCATGATTGCCCTTTTTAAATTATGATTTTGGACCGCTGGAACACAGAGCCTATCTCTGAAGTACAGTACACCATCAACTAATTTGAAATCGGGTCTCTCCGAGATGTGGTCACGAATCTTAACAAACTCTTGGTCTTTAAATTGCCTCTCCTTGATTTGCTGAATTAGGGTGGGTTCGAAGACTGACATGGCCACCAGCATGACCTTATCATCTACAAATTGGACTTCTACATCCATATCTCGGAATTCTTCTACTAGAGACCATTCACCACACAGTGCTGCCATTTCATTGGTGGACTTCCTGCTCAAGGCATCAGCCACTACATTCCCTTTTCCAGGAAAATATTTGATTGGAAAATCATAATCTTTTATAAATTCCAACCACCT
The DNA here is from genome assembly GCA_037013555.1 of Sextonia rubra. Classification (NCBI taxonomy): domain Eukaryota; kingdom Viridiplantae; phylum Streptophyta; class Magnoliopsida; order Laurales; family Lauraceae; genus Sextonia; species Sextonia rubra. Next base: position 14,279,634 of record JASUAD010000018.1, on the reverse strand, counting down.
ACGCTGCCTCGTGTTAAGATCATGCTGCGAAAATAGATATTGGAGACTGCAATGGTCACTATGGACTTTAAATTTCCCCCCGTACAAATAGTATCTCCATAACTTCAATGCAAAGACCACTGTAGCTAATTCTAAATCATGTGTGGCATAATTTTTCTCATGTTCTTTTAATTGTCGGGATCCATATGCTATCACCTTTCCATTCTGCATGAGCACACATCCTAGGCCAATCTTCGAAGCATCCGTATAGATAACGAATCCACCACTCCCCTTTGGTAGGGATAAGATCGGAGTTGAGGATAGTTTTTCTTTGAGGAGCTGGAAACTCGATTCACACTCAGCCGACCAAACAAATGGCTCATTCTTCCGAGTCAACTTTTTCAAAGGTGCCACTATTCTAGAAAAGTCCTTCACAAACCTTCTATAATAACCTGCCAGGCCAACAAAACTCCTAACCTCTGCAACGGTTTTGGGACTTTGCCAATTAGTTATAGCCTCAATTTTAGCTGGATCGACTGCGAGCCCATCTTCAAAGATTATATGACCCAAAAAGGCAACTTGTTCTAACCAAAATTTACACTTGTCCAGTTTAACATATAGTCGGTGGTCCCTCAATAATTGCAGAGAAATCCTCAGATGTTCTGCATGCTCGGCTCAAGTTTTGGAACACACCAACACATCATCAATGAAAATGACCACAAATCGATCAACGTAGGGTGAGAAGATTTTGTTCATCAAGGCCATAAATACTGCCGGGGCATTTGTTAACCCAAAAGGCATAACTAAGAATTCATAATGCCCATACCTTGTCCTGAAAGCCGTTTTCGATGTATCTCGATCCCTAACTCGCAGCTGATGGTATCCAGACCTAAAATCAATCTTAGAAAAGTGGGTTGCACCCTGTAATTGATCAAATAGTTCATCAATCCTAGACAGTGGATATTTATTTTTGATTGTCACCTGGTTCAACTGCCGGTAATCAATACACATTCTGAGGGTGCCATCCTTCTTCTTAACGATAAAAAAGGGGCTTCCCATGGTGACGTGTTAGGACGAATGAACCCCTTATCCAATAAGTCCTGCAACTATAATTTCAGCTCACGTAACTCTGCTAGGGCCATTCTATACGGAGCCTTAGAGATGGGAGCAGTGCCGGGTACTAACTCTATAGTAAAGTCCACTTCCTTACTCGGATGAATACTAGGTACTTCATCAGAAAATACATCAGGGAACTCACAGACCACAGGTATCTCTTCTAGTTTCTTAGGTGCTTTCTTCTCCACAATGAAGGCAACCACTATGAATTAGTGGTACCCCTTGCAACCACTATGAATTAGTCTTTTCGCTCGAAGTGCTGAAATTAATCTAGTGTTCGAGCTCTTCTTGTCACCTTGGAACACAACACCTGGGCCATCTTCATTCACCCTTACGGTGACAGTCTTACGAAAACAGTCTAGACAGGCCATATACTTGGTCAACCAGTCCATGACTAAGATTACATCGAAATCGTGCATGGGCAACACGATGAGTTCCGCGGGGAGAAGAACCTCTTCGATGAGGACTCGACAACCAGGGTAATAATCATCACAAATCACTCTCTTGCCAACCGGAGTGGTAACACTCAACACATACGGCAAGTGTGCTGGCGACTCCCGTATCCTACTAGAGAATCAAGGTGAAATGAAGGAGTGCGAAGATCCTTAATCAAACAACACTTTCGCTTCAATGCCACAAATAGAAACCTTACCTTTAACCACATGCTCTGCTACTTCCGCTGCTTCATGGGTCAACGCATAAGAGCGGCCTTGCCTTTGGGGTCGGTTTTGTTGTCCTTGCCTAGGCTGTCCTTGACCTTGCCGTGTCTGCCCTTGGCATTGCCTCACTTACTATTACTGACAGTTAGGCGCGGGTGGTGTCACCCTAGAAGACTGCTGGTACTGCTGCTGCAGTGGGGCTCGAGTAGAATCCTTCCTTTTTGGACACTCTAATAAGCGATGGTCCATTGAGCCACAACCAAAACAGGCTCTCGTGGACCTCCAGCATTTACTAGTCTCATGGCCTTTTCCGCACACACCACAGATTAGTCGTGATGCTCCACTAACAACCCCTGTTTGTTTCTTAGAATATTGCTGGCTTTTCGCAGAAGGCGGGGTACACTTCCTAGACTCTCCCAGAAATAGGCTTTTCTCAATCTCTTCAGCTGCATAGGCTCTGGCAACAGCATCATCGTATTGAACTGGACGTTGGAAAACTGTAGCATGTCCCTTAATAGCAGGCTTCAACCCTTCCAGAAACCTTTCCACTCTCTTATCCTCATTGTCAATCAGGTCTAGAGCAAACCGAGAGAGCTGGATGAATACATGCACGTATTCTGCAACGGCCATGGAGTTCTATTGCAGGGAGAGGAACTCCGCCTTCTTCTTGCGGGTTACATGATCGGGAATGAACTTCTTCCTAAATTGCCTCTTAAAGGCCTCCCAGACAGTGGCATCCGGCATGGCCCTCATGTGGTCCTGGATACTCTTCCACCATGTATTCGCGATATCCCTGAGCATAGATGCTGTGAGGACTACTTGTTGCCTTGGTGTGCAGGTTCATGTATCAAAGACATTCTCAGTGTGGACAAGCCATTTGTCTGCTTGCAACGGGTCCTCTTGTCCTGTAAACTCCGTGGCTCCCCTCTTTCAGAACTTTTCATACAAGGAATTAGGATTTCCAGGTTGATCTTGCCTGTTCAATAGAGCGGCTAACCACAATTGCATGGCGGCTTGATTGGCATTACTAGCAGCCAATTGATGCATCATCATCTTGAACCATTCCTCCGTGTTATATGTGGGATGAGGAGGAGGTTGCGGTGGAGGGTCCGCACCTTCAAACTCTACATTATTGCGGTCATTATCGCCCGAACTATTGTTTATACCAGACCCGGACGCCATGGATCTGCAATCACAATGGTTATTAGTCATATATACATATTAGTCATGTATACATATACATATACATACTATAATTGTACCAAAGGTTATAATCATAATAGAGATCTACCTCGAACGGACCTATCGGAACCTCACCACGTTTCCTAATATTGCTAAGTCTTTTAATTGACTTTTTAGTGTGTCTCTTATACCATTACTTACGTATGTCATGCCACGATCCCGGGAATTGGGGATTTAAGTGGGCCCCCAGGGTGTGGATACGTAATCCCGCAGTAATCCGTGCCCTGAAGAAGTGTACACGAATTCCTACAAGGGAGATTCCACAGGAACGTGTGAGGTATGCCAACACACGTAGGAATATAACTCATCATAGCGAATTCCTGCAAAATACTTTATAATTATCAATGCCAAAACAAGAGAACATATCCTCAAATGTTCATAGATAGATATAGATATATATACATCAGCGCTTAAGACTTAATTACAAGTCGTACAATCCAAATAGCTACTTAAGGAAGTTGGGTACAAAAGGTTCAATTGGCGCATTCCCAAGGGTAGACCAAAAGTTTGACTATAACCCCTCCAAATCGGCACGCTCCGTAGGATGACTAATAGAAAACATCAACATCCTTCCACTCATCTATAACCCGAGGTACCGTTGGGGTACCCTCCAAGGGCGTGTCAACAACCGGGTTGGGATTGGGTTCCGTACCTGCAATACCAAAGGTAATACTATTAACACGACGGTTAAGCAAGTACTGAGGTATATGAAGCAAGGATAGCATATTATATTAAATGAACCTAACAATATACACTGATTAAAGGGTGCAATAATAGTTTATTAAACTTATGGTGCATGAATGGCAATGGATGAGGAATTACAATTAAACATCATACTGAATGGCAACCACGATGGTCTATTCTCCCAAAGGCGAGCATACATACGGGTCGTTAGGGGATCAAGCTAATTTCCTGAGAAGCATCGACAACTCCTTTATAAACTACTACAGTAGTGACATACATATACCCAAAGGGCACAAACTAAGTGGTGCCGACTCGGAATCAATCATACTAGTCGTAACATACATAAGGAATAGTTAACCATGGTAGCAACGAATAACCAACGAAACACATGCATATGGGCTACGAAGGCCCGAACCTCGGCTATACCCTTGGCTAGCAAGCACACACTCAGTAGAAGCTCTAGCTTGTCAAACACGCACTCATTAGAAGCTCAAGTCTAAATTGCCTCGGCGTTTGCTAGAGGAAGTGAATCCGATAACAAATCATGTTGAAGGTAATATATTGTAACAATATGAATGCATTCAAATGGAGTAAGTATCTCATGATCCCCAAAGACATTCAACACGATGTACTCATAAAACGTCAGGTGTCGTTGTGTTACCACTTCTTGGTATTGCCCTGCGTGCGTAAAGAACACCCCTTCTTATGCCAGCAACCATGACTTGACTTTGGGGAATCATCCGGAATTCATTTATCCTTTTAATGTGTCCTTACAGTTAGGCTCATGTAGGGGTAAGAAGGTGCCAATACTAAGGCCCTATAAGATCAACGAAGGATTCCTAACATCCTAATTTCACTGTGTTCGTATGGCTTAGCCGTATACAATGCTATGGCTTAGCCGAGTAACTCGGGTTTCCTCCAACAGTACATACGCATTTATGGCTTAGCCGTATATTAGCCTATGGTTTAACCGTGCTAAGCCTACGGCTGGGTTACGGTCGGGTTACGGCTTAGCCGTAAGACATTTCACGGTGTAGTCGTGTGAAAGCCGTAGAAGAAGATGGGTTCCTGGAGCTCTCTGGAAAGCTCGCCGTAGGAAGACATACGGCTTGGGTATGGGCTGGACACGGCTTAGCCGTAGATCATTTTGCGGTGCAGCCATGAGTGAGCCGCAGTAAAAGACCAGTTTTGTGGCTCTCAAGACTTTGAGCCGTAACCTTGTACAACTTAGCCATAGCTTCGCCGTAAGCTTCAGAATCCTGATGTCAGTTCTGTAGCTCAATTTCAATTACAGTCAGTACAGAACCTACATATGGGGGGGGAGGGGATTCTATGGCTTATTTGTAATGTGTCACAACCCGGGCCTAGGAGTCCGGGGGTTAGCAAAAGCCAAACCGATGACACACGTACTCCGGTGCCTGTACACGTAGACCTGGTCTAAATGCACACGCACAAGGGAAGTTCACACGTGCCAAACATGCACGCGAAAGCTGTAGATATCAAAACATTAAACTACACAATTCAAAAAGAGAAATACGAAAATGAATTGACATATATATATCTGAATGTTTTACAAAATGAACAAAATGATAGATACAAAGCATGACGTAACAAGCGTGATAGATCTCAAAAAGAAGACTCCTATGCCATGACATGTATGTCCAAGACGCTCTCCGATGGAGTGATCACATCCACTCCTCTAGGCCTGATGGGGCCTCGAGGGTCTCATTTAGAGTCTGGCCGACTGATGGGGGGTCGGCAGGGGTATCTGAGCCTGTAACACCACAAACAGCTCGCGAATACAACGATTCAGCAAAGTATAAACCATAACAGTTAACGCATGCTGTGTCTAATAGCATAGAATAAAGATAGTAATGTAAATCAAAGTAGGTCACATTCGTATACTAAGCTGTCATGCAAGAAAGAAATATACAATACGAATCAATGTATACATGCTGTGTACATAACTAGTTGGCGACTACATTGCCATATGCTCCCAAAAGAGGGATCTTATATTGTGCAGAGAACACCATTATTCGGGTCAGGGTACAAATGGTTCTCGGGTTTCATGGGGTCCGGTTCCCCAAGACGTTTCCTTACTGCAGCAAGGCCATGAAACTACACCAAATTCACCCCGTCGGGATCCTAAGGCTGAGGCTAAGTAGTGCCTGACCATACAGAGTCAATCATGAAAACCCTGAGTAGATCGTGACAAGCATATCATGCGTGTACATCCAATAACAAACATACATATATACTCAAGGTGAATGCATAGGATGACTTTTGACGTGATATGCAATGATCTATTAAAGAGTGGAGATCAATGACTAACATACAACATGTTATGCAAGCAAATCATACTAGATAGAATCACCTTCATTTACTAGCCATTTCTAATCTAATTATCCAGTGTTTCTAACCGTGCATGATGATGTAGTTTTAAGTTATTCGATGTACCTTGTCTAGTGTTGCATTGTATTAGTTGGTACACCGAAGTCCCTTAAGCCAACACCCATGGGGAGGTGCTTAACAACTGGATAACGAACATGGATGATTCGCAGCCCTCGAGATCATTCATGTCATACATTCATACCATTGGGCAAGTCTAGGTGCTCTACATTCTATCATGAAGGTCATAACGGTCTTTTCATTACACCTATCCTTGTTATTCATTTTCCAGAGTTGGTACGGCTTGGCCATAGGTGAACATACGGCTTAACCGTAGGCATCTTACTGCTTAGCCGTAATATGCATTGCGGCTCCACCGCGGTTCCCTTTACTATTCACCCGCAATTACGGTTCACCCGTATTTCGTTCTACGGCTTAGCCGTATGCTGTTTTACGGCTTAGCCGTGGCTGGGCCGTAGAAGGTCTGTGAATTGCTTGTCTTCAATTAATCCAGAAAAAGACACCTTGTAATAAACTACGGCTGGGTCACGACTGAGATATGGCTTAGCCGTAGGGTAATATACGGCTTAGCTGTGTGCTGGCCGTAGAAGAAAACTGGGATTTTACCATCTTTGGACTTTAAGCCGTAGGCGATTTACGGCTTAGACGTACATGCTCGGGGTTGAATTCTGAATCAACTACAGAAAACCTGTAAAGACATCAGATATACACATTTCCAACAGAGAAAGGAAGAATACTAGCAAATTGGGCTGTAAACATGTTTTCTCTGCAAACTCACGTGAAGTAAACAAAATCATACAAGTACCAATATGGGTTCTTACAGATTATGGTTATACTTGCCTTAATGGAATCCAATTACACCACTTGCTGTCCTTGGCTCATTCACAACCAAACACTAATCACTGCTAGCATGCATGCATGAGGAAGACAAAAAAACATCAAGGGCAACATCATGGAATCATAGAAACAAGAAGACGAAGAAGAAGAAAAAGATGGGCGAGATGGAGAAGACTCCTAACTCACCTCAATCCACACACCAGAGAATGACAAATCAAATTCCCTCAATTTGGCTTGATCGAAGGAGAAGGAAACTCAAGACGGGGAAAGAGAGCTCCACGTGAACAGGAGAGTGAGAGAGAGAGAGTTTGAGTCGATGAAGTGGAGCTTATATAAAGTAAGTGAAAGTCAAATTTGCAATGAAGTCCAAGGCATAAATCAATTTCCAGTTTGAGTCAAATCCAGGTCCAGTGAATCATACGACATCGGTCGCAAACGACGTAATTACGAAAGTGAACAAGCTCAACGAAAGACACGTGTTAACATCAAGATGATGCAAAATGGACCATGTCGAAGAAAAGCTAAAATTACGAAAAAGGGCTTGATCTACCTAATCCAGGTCAAACTCAACCTAACTACCTATCCATGACCCGCGACGAATCCAAAACAAAAGCAAAACATAATTACCAATTAAAACAACCGTAATTAGGTGCTAAATCAGGTTAAGCTGGGTTGGAGTGTTACATAATGTCCATTAAGGTGTTCCATACTCACACCCCCTCTTGTTCCATTTCCATCACTCCAACTTGATTCATACCTCATTGGCACCCAGTAAAACAGTGAGAAAGGACTGAAATTGGGAAAATTGAAAGAGCTAACTCAATATACAATGACTTATTCACACATGCAATACATATAAACTCAATTACTTGCCCTTTACCAACATTAACCCCTTTCTAACTTCTTCTTGTCATGTGCTTAGGGAAAACCTCCAAATGAGAGTGGGTTCTCTATAAGTAGAACATACAAATAATAAATGGAATGTAGAGTTGCATGCATGTCATGGATTTGAGTCTTCTTGACTCCAACAAGCCTTAATGTGTGGAATGGGAGTAAAACCCTCACCTTAGTGAGTTGTAACTTGAAGAGGAGGTGATCCCCAAGAAGAGAACACTCCTAAGAAAAGGAGGAAGATGGGTGTAGACCCCCAACCCTAGTAGTTCTTCAAAACTGAAGTGAAAATGAAAGGAATCAGGAAGAGAGGAAGCAGCCCCAGCAACCGAAGGAGGAAGAAGAGAAAATGGGACGTTGAGTCCGCTTTTAACTTAAAATTTCCTGTATTTAACATGCAAGTCCAATCTTTTTATAAAATTTCAGTTTAGGCCAAATGAACTTCAATTAACCTAAATGAGTCTGGATCAAATCAAGCCCAACACGAAAGATGATCTACATGAAAATTACACGAGGTGTGGTTAACGAGGTGCCCATAAGTTGCGAGATCACTTTACAAAAAGGCCCTCGACTACTGAGGTAAAGTCCAAACTCCTCTCAACTACACATCCAAGGCCCAAATCTAATAGTTTGTATTAGGTTAACCTTAATAAGGTTTAATTAACATAGAACGTGATTAATTAGCGTAGATTAAGATTAGTGGGATTCAGAATCTTACGGCATGCGACAATGAAAATCTCAACAAAAACAAAGAGCACATGTGTCATGCCCCCAAAACTGGGCCGGATCTAAACCCAGTTCCAGGGGTGTGAGAATTGAGGCCAAAGAAAAATTTTCTAATATAAACAATACGGGCTCCAATTCCCGGTGGATCGAAGTCCTTCGTGAGGCTATACTTGGTGATCAAGTAACCATAGTCACACGCGGAACTAAAATCCATACTCTTCGCAGACGAATATCATATTGTAACAAATCTCATTAATAATAAAATCAATGCCAAGTGCTTCGAAGCATAATAATTAAAGTTATAATTTTAAAACAATTAAACTCAAATAAATAAACTAATGGCCAAATATGGCCTTATTACATAATCTAAGGTTTTCGATCTCTACACCACACTAGGACACCTTAGATGATGTCATCGGTGCTCCACTTAACAACTCCACCATCTGACGGAATTTCCTGCGTCGTCTAACCCTCCGGTTCGACATTGGTAACAGAAATTAGACACCAAAAGTAGTGGGTTAGATTGACATAATCTGACAAGAGGATAAACTGTAAGTAGTGGATTAATCAACTGAAATAAACATAATATTCATTATGACCCAAAATATATCATATGCAAACCCCAATTGCATGAATGCACAGAAACGGGTGTTCCCGCAGATAAATATACAGAAACGGATAATCCCACATACAGATAAAAAAAACGGGTAGTCCCGTACACGGATAACAAAATCGGGTAATCCCACATATAATAACAGAATTGAGTAATCTAGCAGATAATAACAGAATCGGGTAACCCTGTAGATAATAACAGAAACGAGTAATCCTGTAGATAATAACAGAAACGGGTAATCCCGCAAATAAATATAACAAAAGGCATAGCTGTATACTATTATCCACAATATACGCTGACCCGATGGCGTACATCCACATCTAAACTGCAATCGATCATATATATATACAAATATACAGATTTATAAATACATACGTATACCAATGCGGAATGAACCATGATACGAAACCCTTAATTCATAATATCATCCCAAAATCCATTTAAGTATTTAAATTATTCAATTTAAAAGTGTGTTCTGATTGTGTATCAATTCAAATTCTCTAAGGGTAAGCACTAATCCACCTAACGATCAAAGTCAGATGAATATGCACATGAGAACTAACCTTTTTTTAAAATGAAAATGTGAGTCCACGATGCTAATATCCTACTTTCAGTATCTATCATGTGATGCATCCCGAATCTTACATTTCAATTCTGAATTCAGTCAAATTCTCATGTGAACGTTCTACTAACTTTTCCTAAAAAGACATGAATCATCTAATCCAATAATGTATATTTAGTTTGTTTTACAATTTGGGTAAAAGATGTTCAAATTCCAAATCCGGATTTAAATCAAATTATAATCAAAAGGGAAAGGGAAAATTAATTCATTAAATATCATCATTGTGCCTAAATACACCTTATTATTTTATACAAAACAAAGGTACAAATCCCATATTATGATTTAAAATGTAAACTCAAGCTAAAAACCCAAATTGGAATTAGAAATACATTCTAATTAAGATTTAATCACCTAAATTTCATCTTAGTTAATTGGTAACCAATTTAAATAAAAATATTAATCTCAAGTACAAAACCCCCAACTACTTTTATAAATAATACTAATCAAATCTTAATCACATCTAATTTAATAATTAATTAATATAACCACATCTTCATTAACCAACTAAACCATTAACTACTTCATAATATTCTAAACATTTATAATTAATAAATTAAAGTTCTAATTACATATATATATGTTTTTTTTTAAATTGGGCCCAGACCCGCCAGCCACTAGCTCAGCCCAGCAGCTAGCCAGGCCTGCAGCAACAAACCCAGCCAGCGGGGCCAGGCCGCCAGGCCAGATCTGACCAGCTGGCAGCGCAGGCAGCAGCCGCTGCACTGCAGCGTTGCTGTAGCCCTGCAGCCCCTCTTTTTTTTTTCAGCGAAATTAAAAGAAACAATCTTCATTAATAAACCTTAATCAAAACATTTAATCAAAATCAAGAAATCAATCTTCATTATGAACATCTAATCAAAACATTAAAACAATTAAATAAACCATATCTTTAAACATGTTATTCAACAAAACAACTAAAATCATATTGGTTACAGTTATCCACTTACCTGTATCTCAAAGCCAAAAGCAAATATAAAGATCAGAAGATTCAACTTTGGTTTCCCCTTGGAGAGTTCTAGGGTTTGGTTGAAGAAGAAAGGAAGAAGATGGGAGAATGGGGAAAACCCTAAGAGTTTATATTATGAAGGAGTTTTTCTAAATTACAAGGAAGGGCTCCCTGCTTTCTAGTGGGTTTTACGAAATTCCAAAAAGAGTCCATTGGCCTAAAAGAGTCAAATAACTCAAGCCCAAAGCCCAAGAATGTTTACTCAGCCCATTTAACCCCTCTCTACCCAACTCAAACCCGACATATCGATATGACCCAAAAATAAAAATTTGGGACCTGACATCTCATCCCCCTTAAAGGACATTTGGTCTTCTAAATGACTAACATACCTCAGGAAGAAGGTGCGAATACGATCGCTGCACTTCATCTCTAAGCTCCCACGTTACCTCCTTCGGGCGATGATGACTCCATTGAACCTTCACCCACTGGATGACTCGGTTCCTCTACACCTGCTCTTTAGTGTCGGCAATCCCCACTGGCTGCTTAGTATATGTTGTATCATCCTTCACTTGCAATGGCTCATACTGCAACACATGCGAAGGGTCTGCTATATACTTCCTCAACATAAAAACATGGAAGATGTTATGAACACCAAATAGCTTTGATGGCGGTGCCAACCGATAAGCCCCGTCGTTGACCTTGTTGATAATTTGGAGCGGTCCCACGTATCTTCTGGAGGGTTTTCCTTTCTGCCTAAACCGTAAAGTATCGTGCGTAGTGGATACCTTTAGAAATACATGTCCACCAACCTAAAACTTCAACTCTCTCCTCCTTTTATCTACATAACTTTTTTGGTGACTGTGGGCAACCTTCAGTCTTTCTTGGATCTGTTTTATCTTGTCACTGGACTTTCCAACCACAAACGGTCTATGAAAACCGTGAGCTCCAAAATTCTACTAACATATAGGAGTTCGACATCTTCTCCCGTATAAAGCTTCAAAATGTACCATGCCAATGCTAGAGTGGTAACTGTTGTTGTACGCGAATTCACATAGAGCCAAGCTTTCGTCCCAACTAGTCTTGAAGTCCAAGACAAATGCCCTTACCGTATCCTCTAATGTCTAGTTTGTACGCTCTGTCTGTCCGTCTGTTTAGGGTTAATAGGCTGTACTAAAACTCAACTTGGTTCCTAAGGCTTCCTATAGTGATACCCAAAACCGAGATACGAACTTACTATCCTGGCAGAGACTACAGAAACTGGCACTCCATATAATCTCACCACTTCTTTGATGTAGAGGTCTGCCATTTTCTCCATTCCTTGACCAGTCTTGAACGGTACAAAGTGGGCTGACTTAGTCAAATGGTCCACTATCACCCAAATAATATCAAATCCCTTTCTAGTATTAAGCAATCCAGACACAAAGTCCATAATGACGTGCTCCCACTTCCACTGAGGAATCTCCAACTGATGCAAAAGACCTGGGGACCTCCTATAATCTGCTTTAATCGCTGACAGACCAAACATTTTCCAACGAATTCTATGATATCCTTCTTCATATTCTTCCACTAGTAGTTAATCCTTTGGGTCTTGATACATCTTGGTACCGCCTAGATAGATAGTGTAATGAGTATAATGTGCCTCTACCATGATTTCATCCTTCAAGTCTGAAAAATTAAGCACAGGAATTCTACCATTATAATACAAAATATCATCTTTCAACTTAAAATCAGGCCTCTCGTCCTTATGATCTTTGATCTTTGTTATCTCGGGGTCTAATAACTGGTATTTTTTTATCCATGGAAGTAATTCAGGTTCCCACATGAATATACTAGCCAACACTGCTTCCTCACTGATAGGCTAAAAATAAGTATCCATATCATCCAAACATCGAATCCAGAAATATTCTGCAATTAATCCACTAGTAAACGCTACTTTTTTACTTAGAGCATCTGCCACTACATTAACCTTACCTGGATGGTACTTCAACCCAAAATTGTAATCCTTAATATACTCCATCCACTCCTCTATCTCATGTTCAAATCACCCTATGTAAAGAGATACTAAAGGCTCTTATGGTCTGAATATAGTTCAAAAGTGGCTCCATAAAGATAATGTCTCCACATCTTCAAAATAAAGACCATTGTTGCTAGCTCCAAGTCATAGGTTGCATGCTTCTGTTCATGTTCCTTCAATTGTCTGGACCCATGTGCTACCACCTTCCCATGTTACATTGGAACACAATCAAGTCCAACTCCAGATGCATCGATGAAAATCACAAAACCATCATTGCCGACATGTAGGGTCAATATAGGGGCTGTGGTCAACGTCCTTTCAACTCTTGGAAACTCTGCTCACAATCCTCATTCACACAAAAGGAACTTCCTTACGAGTCAATCTCGACAATGGGGCTGCTGTTGTGGAAAAATCCTTTCACAAATTTGCAGTAATAACTTGCAAAGCGTAAGAAACTTCAGATCTCTGACACTGTTTTCGGTCTATCCCACTTTATTACTGCTTCAATCTTTGTTGGGTCCATCGCTAAACCTTCCTTGGAGATGATGTGACTAACAAATCCCATCTGTTCCCAACCAAAATTCACTTTTACTGACCTTAGCACACAATGGATATTCCCTCAACAATTGTAATGACGTACGAAGATGCTAAGCATGCTCTTCTCGACTCTTTGAATACACAAATACATCGTCGATAAATACCACCACAACTTGTCCAAGTACTATGCAAAACCCTATTCAGCATAACCATAAACGCTACCAGCACATTTATCAACCCAAAAGACATTACCAAAAATTCGTAGTGACCATATCTAGTTCTGAATGTAATTTTCGGAATATCATGTTCTCGTACCCTTAACTGATGATATCTTGATCTCAGATTGATCTTAGAAAAATACTAAGCATCCTGCAATTGATCAAACAATTCATCGATTCTCGGTAATGGATACTTGTTCTTGATGGTCACTTGATTTAGTTGTCTATAATCAATGCACATTCTCATCGAACCATCCTTCGTCTTGACAAATAACACTGGAACCCTCCCAGGAGAGACAGTTGATCTAATAAAACCCTTGTTCAACAGCTCCTGTAATCCTTGAGTTCTCTTAACTCAGCTGGGGCCATTCTATAAGGGGCTTTCGAGATCGAAGCTATGCCCAACACAAGCTCAACTACAAAGTCGATCTCACGGACCGACGGCAATCTGGCAATATGATTGGGAAAAACATCCGAAAACTCAGACACCACTAGTATCTTCTCCACCGCTTTAGCCCATTTATCCTCCGTGATAAACGCTAAATACCCTTCAGAACCTTTCATCACCAAATTTGCAGCCTTAATAACTGAGATCATACAAGTAACAACCTTCTTCTTAGATCCCACAAATTGCACCTTGGTGCCATCATCAGCTATTAACTTAACTGTCTTCTATCTCCAACACTTAGTTATAGGGTGATTATTGCCACAAATGCCACAAGACTCCCTCTTTTGCTTTTTGAATTCGTATTGTGGGACTGGAGACAGAGCAACTTTTTGCATGGGTTGGCTCATAGGGGTCATGCGTCCAATCACCTCCTCGGCCCAATATGCCTTATCCGAAAATGCCTGGTAAGTATTCAGAACTTGTGACTTGGCATGAAGTAGTATATCTAGTCGAAGGCCCTCGAGGAACCCTCAAATCCTCTCACTTTCTAGAGTGATGAAGGTTGGTGTGAAACAAGAGAGACGAATAAACTGCAGCTCATACTCCCAAACAAACAGATTCCCTTGCTTCAATCTATTAAACTCCATTCACTTCTGAATGCGAACATGCTTCGGTACATACTTCTCACGGAACTGGTTACGAAAAGTAGTCCAATCCACCTCTTCAGCGATCCCATATATATTAGCAACTAAATGACCAAAAATATAGAAAGTACGAACTTCTGTAACCTCTAAACAATTGCTAAAGTTCGGGTATGATTATGAGCAATAAAAACCCCCAACATTCCCACGTAAGGTTTTTAATCCTCACATCGGACCTACGTTCTACCATCTTTTAGAACTTCTAGAACTTAACCTATCTCTGATACCATCTGTCACGCCCCCAAAACTGGGCTGGATCCAAACCCGATTCTAAGGGGGTGAGAATTATGGCCAATTAAAAATTTTCTAATATAAACAATACGGGCCCCAATTCCAGGTGGATCGAAGTCCTTCATGAGGCTATGCTTGGTGATCAAGCAACCATAATCACACACAGAACTAAAATCCATACTTATCGCCGACAAATATCATATAACAACCATGTAACAAATCTCATTAATAATAAAATCAAGGCCAAGTGCTTCGAAGCATAATAATTAAAGTTATAATTTCAAAACAATTAAACTCAAATTAATAAACTAATGGCCCAAACATGGCCTTATTACATAATCTAAGGTTTTCGATCTCTGCACCACACTAGGACACCTCAAATGATGTACTCCACTCAACAACTCCGCCATCTGGCGGAATTTCCTGCGTCATCTAACCCTCTGGTTCCATACCGGTAACGGAACTTAGACACCAAAAGTAGTGGGTCAGATTGACATAATCTAGCAAGAGGGTAAACTGCAAGCAATGGATAAATCAACTGAAATAAACATAACATTCATTATGACCCAAAATATATCATATACACACCTCAATGGCATGAATGCACAGAAACGGGTATTCCCACTGATAAATATACAGAAACGGGTAATCCCGCATACAGATAAAAAAAAACGGGTAGTCACGCATACAGATAAAAATATGGGTAGTCACGCATACAAATAACAAAATCGAGTAATCCCACAGATAATAACAGAATTGGATAATCCCACAGATAATAATAGAATCGGGTAATCCTGCAGATAATAACAGAAACGGGTAATCCCGCAGATAATAACAGAAACGGATAATCCCGCAAATAAATATAACAAAAGGCACAGCTGTCTACTATTATCCATAGTACACGCTGACCCGATGGCGTACGTCCACATCTAAACTACAATCGATCAGATATATATACAAATATACAGATTTACAAATACATACGTATACCGATGCAGAATGAACCATGATACGAAGCCCTTAATTCATAATATCATCCCAAAATCCATTTGAGTATTTAAATTACTCAATTTAAAAGTGTGTTATGATTGTGTATCAATTCAAAATCTTTAAGGGTAAGCACTAATCCACCTAACGGTCAAAGTCAGATGAATATGCACATGAGAACTAACCCTTTTTCAAAATGAAAATATGAGTCCACAATGCTAATATCCTACTTTCAGTGTCTATCATGTGATGCATTCCGAATCTCACATTTCCATTCTGAATTTAGTCTAATTCTCATGTGAATGTTCTACTAACTTTTCCCAAAAAGACATGAATCATCTAATCCAATAATGTATAGTTAGTTTATTTTACAATTTGGGTAAAAGATGTTCAAATTCAAAATCCGAATTTAAATCAAATTATAATAAAAAAGGAAAGGGAAAATTAATTCATTAAATATCATCGTTGTGCCTTAATACACCTTATTATTTTATACAAAACAAAGGTACAAATCCCAGATTATGATTTAAAATGTAAACTCAAGCTAAAAACCCAAATTGGAATTAGAAATACATTCTAATTAAGATTTAATCACCCAAATTTCATCTTAGTTAATTGGTAACCAATCTAAATAAAAATATTAATCTCAAGTACAAAATCCCCAACTACTTTTATAAATAATCCTAATCAAATTTTAATCACATCTAATTTAATAATTAATTAATATAACCACATCTTCATTAACCAACTAAACCATTAACCACTTCATAATATTCTAGACATTTATAATTAATAACTTAAAGTTCTAATTACATATATATATGTTTTGTTTTAAATTGGGCCTAGACCCGCCAGCCACCGGCCCAGCCTAACAGCTGGCCAGGCCCACAGCAGCAAACCTAGCTGGATGGGCTAGGCTGCAGGCCAGATCCGACCTGGTTGGTAGCCTAAGCAGCAGCCGCTGTGCTGCAGCGCTGCTGCAGCCCTGCCGCCACTCTTTTTTTCTTTTTTTTTTTTTGAGCAAAATTAAAAGAAACAATCTTCATTAATAAACCTTAATCAAAACATTTAATCAAAATCAAGAAATCAATCTTCATTATAAACATCTAATCAAAACATTAAAACCAATTAAATAAACCATATCTTTAAACATGTTATTCAATAAAACAACCAAAATCACATTGGTAACAGTTATCCACTTGCTTGTATGTCGATGCCAAAAGCAAATTTGAAGATCAGAAGATCCAACTTTGGTTTTTCCCCCGAAGAGTTCTAGGGTTTGGTTGAAGAAGAAAGGAAGAAGATAGGAGAATGGGGAAAACCTTAAGGGTTTATATTATGAAAGAGTTTTTCTAAGTTACAAGGAAGGGCTCTCTACTTTCTAGTGGATTTTACGAAATTCCAAAAAGAGTCCATTGGCCTAAAAGAGTCAAATAACTCAAGCCCAAAGCCCAAGAATGTTTTACTCAGCCCATTTAACCCCTCTCAACCCAACTCAAACCCGACAGACCGGTATACCCAAAAATAAAAATTTGAGACCTAACAACATGTTGTGGAAAGACTTTTTATTGGAGAAGATAATCCCACACTTGTCATTCGCCACCTCCTTAATATAAATGAAAGGGAAAAAGAAAAATGGAGTGAGCGAGAGAAATTCCACGCATGGGTGAAAGTCAAAGACAGATCTGTTAATTTGACTATTAACAATGATAGTGCAATGAATTTTGTCGCACAGGAAGTTATTGACATGCTTCACTTGCCAATTGAGAAACTATGTAAGTCCTACCAAGTTACATCGTTCTAATGGTTATGTTATTCCCATAACTCACAAATGCTTAGTATCATTCAAAGTTAGTAATTATGAAGATAAAATTTGATGTGATGTGACCTATATGAATATTGCTCATATTATATTTGGACGACCATGGATTTTTTTCTAGAAATTACGCCATGATAAAGAGATGAACACCTATACCTTTCAATGGAAAAGAGAATGGATTTGATTCCATCCATTGCCATCAACATCTTCATCTACATCATCATCTTCAACTGGAAAACTAAAGTAAAAGAAAAAAGAAGAAATTCAGGACCATGATATCATGATTGCACCGAAGGAGATGTCAACCATGACATATGACATTAAGGATGCAACAGATGCTCAAGGTCAATGCAAATCTAATCTCATGAAAAATTCAGAGCAAGTGGTATTTGATCAAGACAATGTCACCCATAATTGATTAAGAACAAAGGTAAGTAGACATTAAAGACTTTGATCGAGTTAGCAACGTCATTGAACATCTAAAAAATCCAATTGTAATTCCGCTTCCAGCCAATACCATTGAGTCATCAGAAATCAAATCAATTGCTCTTGTGGTTCTGAAAGAAGATTGTAACACTCCGATCCCCTTTGAGCCGGATTAGTGGCTCATTAGTGTGTGTTTTGTTTTGTTTATTTCTTTTGGACTTGTTTTGGGTCATGGATAGGTAGTTGAGTGACCTTTGACCTGGAATAGGTAGTTCTAAGCCCTTTTTCGTAATTTTGCTTTTGCTTTGCTCATATCATCTTTGCATCATCTTGGTGTCAGCATATGTATTTCGTTGAGCTCGACAATTTCCGTAACTGTGTCAGATCCGTTTGGAGTCAATTGGGGAAGATGTACCTTCGTGTGACTTGTACTGTAATTAGTCTTAACTCTCCGGACTTTGACTTAACTTCCAAACATATATAAATATAAGTTAGTTCCAGATGTCCAACTCCCTGCTCATTTGCTTGATCGTGCATGCAAGAGGAACTCCAGGAGAAGCTCTCCACGTTCTCTCTCTCTCTCTTCTTTCCTTCTCTTGATCGTTTGAGGATTGGGTCCTTTGTTTGATTTGGGTTCTTCTCCATTCTCTCATCCTTGTGTATTGCTTGAGGTAAGTGGGTCCTTTGTGTTTCTTCTCCCAATTGCACCTCTCATTCTCTGATTTCTGTGTTTCCATCTCATGCATGGTTTCTTGCTTTGATTTGTCTTGATTTTAGTGGATTTGGAGCTTGATTTCAGAAGATTTGTCAGATTTGAGGCAAGTATAAGTACAGGTTTTGATAACACATATGGGTATTGTTTGATTGTTTGGATTCATTCTCATTCTCTGTATAGAAATGTTTTACAGCCATTTTCTAAGCTATGAGAATCAGTTGAGCTTGTTTTATTCAGTTTCTGTACAAAAATTTCGTTTCTGTAATCTTCCCGAACTCGTATTCTGTATTGTACGGCTAAGCCGTAATTTCTACGGCTCGCTTTCCAGAGACTCGAAAATCTGAATTTGTTCTACGGCTAGGCTACGGCTAAGCCGTAATTTGTCCTACGGCTGAGCCGTAAGCTAGCCGTGACCCAACCGTGACCCCAGCCGTGAATTTAATCTCTGATCAGTCGAAACTTTTCTGATATCAGTGCTTCTACGGTGTGGATACGGCTAAGCCGTGGATTGGTCTACGGCTAAGCCGTATACTGACTGTAGCTCAGCCGTGAGATGTGTCAGATCAGAGGTGGAAAAGCTGACAGTTTAGCCGTGTTCTAAAGGGAACCACGGCTAAGCCGTAGTGCATATTGCGGCTACGCCGTAGGATGCCACGGCTAAGCCGTAGGTCACCCATGGCTAAACCGTAAGACCTGTTAAATATCAGTTAAACTTAGGCTAATGGTGTGACCTTGTAGGGCTCAAATACAGGTTAACCATACCCGTAAACCGGCCCAAATGGATTCTTTGGAGCGCATGAATAGTCTGTTAGGCTGTGACTTATTCATGTGAGTGTTGCTCATTGTTAAACACCTCCCCATGGGTGTTGGTTTAAGGGACTTCGGTGCACATGAGGATTATATTGCAACACTAGGATGGCAACGGTGCATCGAATAACTTAAAACTACATCAACATGCACGGTTAGTGACAGTGATGCAACTAGATTAGACTTGGCTTGTAATGAACCTTGATTCCGTATTAATCTGAGATGCATTGCATATTGTTTATGGTTTTGCCCTCTGTTCTGTTAATCTATGTTATGCATTCCTCAGTCATTTTGCTTTCGTTCTGTATATCTGTATTATTCTTCGCTCTGTACTATGTTTTGATCTATGCTATGCTTTGTATATTCTCTGGCTTTGTATATCTCTGATTTTTGGGTATTCCCTGGTGGCTCTGCCCAGAGGTTAATACGTGAGGATAAGATCCGGTCTTTGTCATCGGTGAGTCCAAAGCGGATAATCTCCCTTTCTATGGATTTGATTTGATTGGTATTGGTCTGGCTCTACTCAGCCTCAGCCCTAGGATACCCGACGGGGTTACCTCTGGCGTAGATCTCTGTATCTCTGTTTTAACTGCAGTGTTGCTTTGTCTTGGGACCCCGGAACCCAGGAACCGAGACCCGTTGTACCTTTGGCCTGGACAGCGGTGTTCTCCTCTGCTCTGCTCTGCTCTCTTTTGGAGAGAACATGGTTAACGTAGTAGCCAACTAGTTCAGTATTCTATGTCTTGATTCCATTATCATGTTTTACTTCTATGCACGATTTGCTTAGCATACTAAGATGAAACTCTGTATTTAATCTTCTGTCCCTATTTCATTCGCTTTGATACTATGCGTGTTTCTTTCCTGTTACTTATATTTGCTGGATCGTTGTATTCATTTGTGTTGTCTGTGGTGTTGCAGGCACAGATACCTTGCCCAGCTCCCCGGCGGTCGAGGAGGCTGCAGGGGCGAGTGTAGAGGCACCCTCCGGTCTGGCAGAGTGGGCCTGATCATCTCTGCCGAGTGCGTTCATGCATGCTTCCAGTGGCTTTTCGTTTTGGGATTTTGAGTTTTGGTTTCAGGGGATTTGTATTTGGACTTTGGACTTTGGACTTGTATTCTGTATATTTTGTGTATATTGATTTTGGTGTGTATTCGGTTTTATCTCAGTGTATTTGTCTTTGTCTTTTCCGTTTCGTATTTGCTTTGGCTTCCGCTATTTTATTTTCCTTTGTTGCTTGCTATGATATGTACAGCTTCCGCGTACGCTTAGTTCGCACGTGTTAGATCCCTTGTGTGCGTGCATCTGGACTGGGTTTGGGTGCACGTGCACGGGAGTACGGGTGTCACCGGTTTAGCTTTTCGCTAACCCCCGAAATCTGGGCTCGGGTCGTGACATACGTATTGTATGGTATCAGAGCATGCTAGTTATAAGCATGTAGGCATCTAAGATCGTGGTGAGATAACGATATCAACTATTTGACGCGAAGTCTCATATGTTGATTTGGGATTTGACTAACTCAGGGGCATTTCATATTTGTGTGTTGTGTTTCTTTTCCTTTTTGCAGGATGGCATCAGGATCAGGATCTCGGGATGAAAACCAACAGGGCCATAACGGTGATAGTGGATCAGTACCTCCACACATCAGTAGTGAGGAGCGGATGATGATGATGATGCAGTCTATGCAATCATTACAGGCGCAGATGGCATCCATGGTAGATAGACAAAGTCAGGCTGCTGCAGTAGCATCACCTCATGTAGATCAGCAGGTGATTTTCCAGCCTAAGGAATCAGATCCGAATGCTCTTTTCGACAAGTTCCGTAAGCGAGGGGCGACCGAGTTTCATGGGATAGAGGATGCATTGCAGGCGGAGCAATGGTTGGAGCAGACTGAAGAGCTATTTGACACGATTGTGTGCAGTAACAAGCAGAAGGTAGTTCTCACAGCCTCTATGCTTCGGAGTGTAGCCAAGACATGGTGGAGGAGTGTTAAGACTTCATTTCAGACTATGCCCAGTGCCACAGTTTGGGAGACCTTCAAGCAGCAATTCCGTCGTAAGTTCATGCCTCTCCACATTCAGCGAGCCAAGGAAGTGGAATTCTTCAACCTTCAGCAGAGACAGATGCCAGTTGCAGATTATGTACACAAGTTTACAGAGTTGTCCCACTTCGCAGAGGATATGGTGAACACGGAGCATAAGAAGGTGACTCGCTTCGTCAACGGCCTAAATCCGAGACATAAACGCCACGTGGTTGCTTGTATGTGGCCGGCTACATTGGATGACGCTATTGACAGGGCTTATGATGCAGAGGCCATCTTTGAGGAGGAGCGAACAGAGGCTAAGAGGGCAGCAGGTTCCAGTGGCAGAAGTCAGTTTCAGAAAAGGTTCAAGGGTAAGCAGGGCAGTTCGAGCAGTACTCCGTTGGTATGCGGTCACTGTGGGAAGGATCACCCCACAGACAGATGTTGGAGGAAGATTGGGGCTTGTTTCGGTTGTGGCTCTACGGATCACAGGCGGGCCCAATGCCCGAAGTTTCAGTCCTCTCCACAGACGAGACAGACAGGACCTACAGCACAGGGCAGATCTCATCCAGCTCGCCCAGGTCAGAAGCCGAACCGCCAGACAGCCCGAGCCTATGCTGCTACGCATGAGGGCGCGGAGGAGGCCACAGTCGTGGAAGGTAAAATTTTAATTTCCGATGCAGAAGCTTTAGCTTTATTTGACTCCGGGTCTACGCGTTCGTACGTAGCGCCCCATTTTGCTGTGCAGCTTCGACAGCGACCCACACCACTTCCCTACTTGTTGTTAGTATCCACTCCGGTTGGTAAACGGGTGGAGTGCAGTGTTTTCTACCCTCAGTGTGATGTGCGGATAGCTGGTCATCAGCTCCCAGTAGACCTTGTGTTGCTCACGACACTGGATTTTGATGTGATCCTTGGTATGGACTGGCTTGCGAGATATCATGCGTGTATCAATTGCTACAGCAAGGCTATTTATTTTGATTTGGGCAGCGGATTCCGATTTGAGGGCAGCCAGACGAAGTGCCCCAGGCGTGTGATATCTGCTTGTAAAGCAGACAGGATGCTTCGTAGGGGATGTGAAGGATTTCTTGCATTCATTTCAGAGAAGAAAGATCAGCGACAGCTCAGTGAGATTCCAGTAGTCAGCGAGTTTCCGGATGTCTTTCCGGAAGATGTGCCAGAGTTGCCACCAGTTCGGGAGGTAGAATTTGCTATTGACGTGGTACCAGGTACAGCACCTATCAGTAGAGCTCCATATCGTATGGCACCTGCAGAGTTGTTGGAATTGAAGAAACAATTGCAGGATTTGTTGGATAAAGGGTTCATACGCCCAAGTGTTTCACCTTGGGGAGCTCCTGTATTGTTTGTCAAGAAGAAGGATGGCAGTTTCCGGATGTGTATTGACTACAGGCAGTTGAACAAAGTGACTATCAAGAACAAATATCCATTGCCTAGGATTGATGAGTTGTTCGATCAACTTCAGGGTGCAGCTTACTTCTCTAAGATTGACTTGAGGTCAGGATATCACCAGCTCAGGGTGAAGGATGAGGATGTTCCGAAGACAGCTTTCAGGACTCGGTATGGACACTACGAGTTCCTTGTCATGCCATTTGGTTTGACGAATGCACCCGCAGCTTTCATGGCATTGATGAATAGGGTGTTTACTTCCTTCTTGGACCAGTTCGTTGTGGTTTTTATAGATGACATATTGGTCTATTCGAAGACTGCTGAGGAACATACAGACCATTTGAGGAAAGCATTGCAGCTGCTTCGAGATCACAAGTTGTATGCAAAGTTGGCTAAATGTGATTTCTGGCTAGAGCAAGTTGCATTTTTGGGACATGTGATTTCTAGAGATGGATTGATGGTGGATCCAGCTAAGATTGAGGCAGTAGTCCATTGGCCCCGTCCTAGATCAGTGACAGAGATTCGGAGTTTTCTGGGTTTGGCGGGATATTACCGCAGGTTTGTGCAGGATTTCTCGAAGATTTCAGCTCCGCTGACTCAGTTGACTCGGAAGAAGGTCCCGTATGAGTGGACAGAGAAGTGTGAGCGCAGTTTCCAGATGTTGAAAGAAAAGCTCACTACGGCGCCAGTGTTGACTCTCCCGGATGGTAGTGCGGGATTCGTGATTTATTCCGATGCTTCTCGAGTTGGACTAGGCTGTGTACTGATGCAGAATCAGAAGGTGATTGCCTATGGATCCAGACAGCTGAAGGAGCATGAGAAGAACTATGCCACACATGACTTGGAGTTAGCAGCCATTGTATTTGCATTGAAGTTGTGGCGGCATTACTTGTACGGTGTAAAGTTCGAGGTCCATTCCGATCATCACAGTCTGCAGTACTTGTTTGATCAGCATGACTTGAATATGAGGCAGCGTAGATGGTTGGAGTTTATCAAAGACTACGACTTTCCGATCAAGTACCACCCAGGCAAGGGCAATGTAGTTGCAGATGCACTCAGCAGGAGGACAGACAGTCTTCAGGTGTTAGCAGGATTCTATATGCTTGTGCATGATCAGCCTGTAGAGGTTCAGATGGTAGGAGACTTGGTGACATTAGCTGCTACTGTCGTGTTTCAGCCTGAGGTGATTCAGCAGATCAAGGATCGCCAGTTTGAGGACCCCCTCCTGGTGAAGTTCAGAGATCGGATTTCAGATCGACCGGATTTTAGCCTAGTAGATGGAGTTTTGTACTTCAAGAATAGATTGTGTGTTTCCGCTGTGGACGAGCTGAAGGATAAGTTGATGACAGATGCGCACGATGCCCGATATGCGATGCACCCCGGGAGTACGAAGATGTACCGAAACTTGAAGGACAGATTTTGGTGGAACAATATGAAGCGGGAGATCGCAGGGTTCGTAGCTCGATGTTTGACCTGTCAGAGAGTGAAAGCTGACCATCAGCGACCCCCAGGACCATTACATCCATTGCACACTCCGCAGTGGAAGTGGGAGCACATTACGATGGATTTCGTCTCCGGTTTTCCGCCGACCAGTAGAAAGAATAATGCGATCTGGGTCATAGTGGACAGATTGACCAAGTCAGCGCATTTCCTTCCGTTCAGGAAAGGGATGACATTCACGGAGATGGCCAGGAAGTTTGTTGACGAGATAGTCAGATTGCATGACACCCCAGTATCGATTGTGTCAGATCGAGACAGTCGTTTTGTATCTTCATTCTGGAGAGCATTTCAGGAAGCTATGGGTACGAAACTGAGTTTTAGTACGGCATACCACCCCCAGACTGATGGACAGTCGGAGCGTACCATTCAGACGTTGGAGGATATGCTCAGAGCTAGTGTGCTGAACTTTGAGAAGGAATGGGATATGCATTTGGCATTGTGTGAGTTTGCTTACAACAACAGCTTTCATGAGAGCATTGGTATGGCACCATATGAGGCACTTTACGGACGTAAGTGCAGGACTCCAGTGTGCTGGGAGGAAGTTGGAACTAGAAGTTTCCATGGTCCGACAATCATTGCTGAGACGACAGAGAAGGTGCAGAAAGTGATAGAGAATCTGAAGATTGCTCGGTCCAGGCAGAAGAGCTATGCTGATACTCGGAGGAGACCTTTGGCATTCCAAGTCGGAGATTGGGTGTTCCTTAAAGTTTCTCCGATGAAGGGCACAGTTCGATTTGGTCAGAAGGGTAAGTTAGCTCCGAGATATGTAGGACCGTTCGAAGTCAAGAGCCGAGTTGGAGATTTAGCTTATCGGTTGACGCTTCCAGTTGAATTCTCCGGTGTGCACGATGTCTTCCATGTGTCGATGCTCCGTAAGTACGTGCCAGATTCGAGCCATGTGATTCGCTACGATGACATTCAGATTCAGCCTAATGCGACTTACGTTGAGCGTCCGCTTCGCATCGTTGGGACACGAGAGCAGATTCTCCGTACCAGGACTATCAGATGGGTTAAAGTGTTGTGGGAGCATCACGGTCCGGATGAGGCTACTTGGGAGCTAGAGGAGCAGCTAGCGCGCCAGTACCCCCAGCTCTTTGCGCAGGTAGGTAGTCATTCCGAGGACGGAATGATTCCTAGTGGGGGAGGATGTAACACTCCGATCCCCTTTGAGCCGGATTAGTGGCTCATTAGTGTGTGTTTTGTTTTGTTTATTTCTTTTGGACTTGTTTTGGGTCATGGATAGGTAGTTGAGTGACCTTTGACCTGGAATAGGTAGTTCTAAGCCCTTTTTCGTAATTTTGCTTTTGCTTTGCTCATATCATCTTTGCATCATCTTGGTGTCAGCATATGTATTTCGTTGAGCTCGACAATTTCCGTAACTGTGTCAGATCCGTTTGGAGTCAATTGGGGAAGATGTACCTTCGTGTGACTTGAACTGTAATTAGTCTTAACTCTCCGGACTTTGACTTAACTTCCAAACATATATAAATATAAGTTAGTTCCAGATGTCCAACTCCCTGCTCATTTGCTTGATCGTGCATGCAAGAGGAACTCCAGGAGAAGCTCTCCACGTTCTCTCTCTCTCTCTTCTTTCCTTCTCTTGATCGTTTGAGGATTGGGTCCTTTGTTTGATTTGGGTTCTTCTCCATTCTCTCATCCTTGTGTATTGCTTGAGGTAAGTGGGTCCTTTGTGTTTCTTCTCCCAATTGCACCTCTCATTCTCTGATTTCTGTGTTTCCATCTCATGCATGGTTTCTTGCTTTGATTTGTCTTGATTTTAGTGGATTTGGAGCTTGATTTCAGAAGATTTGTCAGATTTGAGGCAAGTATAAGTACAGGTTTTGATAACACATATGGGTATTGTTTGATTGTTTGGATTCATTCTCATTCTCTGTATAGAAATGTTTTACAGCCATTTTCTAAGCTATGAGAATCAGTTGAGCTTGTTTTATTCAGTTTCTGTACAAAAATTTCGTTTCTGTAATCTTCCCGAACTCGTATTCTGTATTGTACGGCTAAGCCGTAATTTCTACGGCTCGCTTTCCAGAGACTCGAAAATCTGAATTTGTTCTACGGCTAGGCTACGGCTAAGCCGTAATTTGTCCTACGGCTGAGCCGTAAGCTAGCCGTGACCCAACCGTGACCCCAGCCGTGAATTTAATCTCTGATCAGTCGAAACTTTTCTGATATCAGTGCTTCTACGGTGTGGATACGGCTAAGCCGTGGATTGGTCTACGGCTAAGCCGTATACTGACTGTAGCTCAGCCGTGAGATGTGTCAGATCAGAGGTGGAAAAGCTGACAGTTTAGCCGTGTTCTGAAGGGAACCACGGCTAAGCCGTAGTGCATATTGCGGCTACGCCGTAGGATGCCACGGCTAAGCCGTAGGTCACCCATGGCTAAACCGTAAGACCTGTTAAATATCAGTTAAACTTAGGCTAATGGTGTGACCTTGTAGGGCTCAAATACAGGTTAACCATACCCGTAAACCGGCCCAAATGGATTCTTTGGAGCGCATGAATAG
Organism: Sextonia rubra; assembly: GCA_037013555.1. Lineage (NCBI taxonomy): Eukaryota > Viridiplantae > Streptophyta > Magnoliopsida > Laurales > Lauraceae > Sextonia > Sextonia rubra. Next base: position 14,252,616 of record JASUAD010000018.1, on the reverse strand, counting down.
TCTGTTAGGCTGTGACTTATTCATGTGAGTGTTGCTCATTGTTAAACACCTCCCCATGGGTGTTGGTTTAAGGGACTTCGGTGCACATGAGGATTATATTGCAACACTAGGATGGCAACGGTGCATCGAATAACTTAAAACTACATCAACATGCACGGTTAGTGACAGTGATGCAACTAGATTAGACTTGGCTTGTAATGAACCTTGATTCCGTATTAATCTGAGATGCATTGCATATTGTTTATGGTTTTGCCCTCTGTTCTGTTAATCTATGTTATGCATTCCTCAGTCATTTTGCTTTCGTTCTGTATATCTGTATTATTCTTCGCTCTGTACTATGTTTTGATCTATGCTATGCTTTGTATATTCTCTGGCTTTGTATATCTCTGATTTTTGGGTATTCCCTGGTGGCTCTGCCCAGAGGTTAATACGTGAGGATAAGATCCGGTCTTTGTCATCGGTGAGTCCAAAGCGGATAATCTCCCTTTCTATGGATTTGATTTGATTGGTATTGGTCTGGCTCTACTCAGCCTCAGCCCTAGGATACCCGACGGGGTTACCTCTGGCGTAGATCTCTGTATCTCTGTTTTAACTGCAGTGTTGCTTTGTCTTGGGACCCCGGAACCCAGGAACCGAGACCCGTTGTACCTTTGGCCTGGACAGCGGTGTTCTCCTCTGCTCTGCTCTGCTCTCTTTTGGAGAGAACATGGTTAACGTAGTAGCCAACTAGTTCAGTATTCTATGTCTTGATTCCATTATCATGTTTTACTTCTATGCACGATTTGCTTAGCATACTAAGATGAAACTCTGTATTTAATCTTCTGTCCCTATTTCATTCGCTTTGATACTATGCGTGTTTCTTTCCTGTTACTTATATTTGCTGGATCGTTGTATTCATTTGTGTTGTCTGTGGTGTTGCAGGCACAGATACCTTGCCCAGCTCCCCGGCGGTCGAGGAGGCTGCAGGGGCGAGTGTAGAGGCACCCTCCGGTCTGGCAGAGTGGGCCTGATCATCTCTGCCGAGTGCGTTCATGCATGCTTCCAGTGGCTTTTCGTTTTGGGATTTTGAGTTTCGGTTTCAGGGGATTTGTATTTGGACTTTGGACTTTGGACTTGTATTCTGTATATTTTGTGTATATTGATTTTGGTGTGTATTCGGTTTTATCTCAGTGTATTTGTCTTTGTCTTTTCCGTTTCGTATTTGCTTTGGCTTCCGCTATTTTATTTTCCTTTGTTGCTTGCTATGATATGTACAGCTTCCGCGTACGCTTAGTTCGCACGTGTTAGATCCCTTGTGTGCGTGCATCTGGACTGGGTTTGGGTGCACGTGCACGGGAGTACGGGTGTCACCGGTTTAGCTTTTCGCTAACCCCCGAAATCTGGGCTCGGGTCGTGACAAAGATCAACTTCTTGAAGTCCCCCATATTGATTTTATCTTTGCGGATCACCAATGGATATCTGAGGATTATGACTTGTTTGCATGGTTACACTCAAGGCATTTAATAATGAGCTTATACATTCAAATTAAATGCAGACATTAGAAGTTGCCACACCTGTATGGAGGAAATGCACGCAGCAAGCTTTTACGATGTGTATAGAAAAAGAAGATCAAAAGACACATCAAAAGTTTGTGCAATTGATTTTTGACCCAGGAGGACCTTTTCCCCAACTTGTTGTTGCATTCTTCTCTATATTTCTTAAGTTAGCAAAGTTGTCTAAGTCTAGTTTTTCCAAGCCGGGGAGAATTGATGCAAGCTAGATCCACAATCTGGCCTAGCATTTATAGGCCACTTTGATGGCCTCACTTGATCCATGATCTGCCGAAGATCTAGGATCCCTATCCTTAATTAGAGACTTTTTAATTAATTATTTATTTCTTATTTTATGTTGAGTTAAGATTATTAGTTGCTTAATTTATTTTAGTAAGTCATAATTATTCAGAGATAGTCTCTTCTAGTTTAGAAATAGCCACTCTTATATAAGGAGGAGCCTTTTATTGTAATGGACATGCATATTTTCAATCAATTAAAGTTCTTTTTTGAGATTTATCTCTTTTACAGTGTTTTTCTAGTGAGGGTGCCCTAGGGGTTGGAATCCATCTCTGGATTTGATTAATCTTTCGGGAAATTAATCTACACTCGATCGGAGATCCAAGACTGTGCCACTGAAACATGAGCACTTTTGGAAGAAACCGCTGATAATAACTATAGTGGGCCTATCAAGAGGGTGCCCACCAAACCCTCCATTCTTGAGAAAAGGAGGATGTTCAAGATTGAACCCACAATAGAGGCAAAGACCAAATGGCGACACTGATGAGGAAGATAGAGATTATAGAGCTGAACCAAATGCCCACTCCAAACACTTTAGAGTCATTGAAGTATAATCAGGCCTTAAATGGTGGAATTGACCCAACAACTTTAGGGTCAGGCCAAATTGTTTGAGGAGGTGAACGCACTTTATCAAAGAGCTCATTCTGACAATCGAAAAAGGCATGAGCCATACTACAACACATAATCCAGGTTGGAGGAACAATCCAAACGTTTATTGGACCAAAGGTCCAACTGAGGGTGGTCCATCATAGGCGAATCAATCTTAGCCTATTCAATCTCAGGCCAATGCCCCACTCGATTTCCAAAAGCCCAATTTCAACCCTAGTCCACTAAACCAAGGGCTAGATTCCTTACAGGGCCATGAAACTTATATCTCAATTACTCAATTCCAACAGACCACTACTCAAATTTTAAATGGCCAAACTCAGACACTTATAAAATTGGAATATCAAATGGGCCAACTGACTAATTCCATGAGTGCTAGAAACAAGGAAACTTTCCCAAGTCCACCTGAACCTAATCCCAAGGGCCAAGTTATTCATGATGACAAAGGAAAAGTCCCAGAGCAAGTCACACAAGTTGATAACAAGGTAGAACTACCCCTAAGGAAAAATCAAATGAAGGTGTGGAAACTAAGGAACTAAATGTGAATCCTGAACCATCACCTAATGAGCCCATTCATAGTACTTACATTCTTAAGGCACCATACCCCTAAAGGTGAGGCCTAGCAAAATCAACTATCTAGTTGGATAAAATGCTAGAAGTATTCAAAAAAGTGAGAATCAACATTCCACTACTTAATTCTATCCAACAAAATCCGGTCGATGCAAAATTTTTAAAGGACCTTTGCATTTTCAAAAGGACTACCAATGTACACAAGAAGGCTTTTCTAGCTTAAAAAGTTTGCTCGATAATTTCCAGTCTAACCCCGATCAAACAAAAGGACCCAGGGTGTTCAACCATTTCTTACTAGAAAGGAGACCATCACATAGAGAAAGCTTTGCTAGACTTGGGTGCAAGTGTAAACCTTCTTTTGTACTCTATTTACGAAGAATTAGGTTTAGGGGAGTTGAAAAATACCCATGTGACCTTGCAATTGGTCGATACATTGATTCGATACCCCAAGGGGGTAGTTGAAGACGTTCTAATCAAAGTCAGAGACTTTCTGTTTCCTATCGATTTTGTTGTCTTGGATAGAAAACACAAATCTTAGGCTAAACCTAAAATCCCAGTGATCTTAGGAAGACCATTCCTAGCCACCTCAAATGCCTTGATCAACTGTAGGAATGAAGTGATGCAAATTTATTTTAGGACCATGACCGTTCAAGTTAACAATTTAATTTCAGTAAGCAACCTCTTGATGAGGATGATAAGGTTTTGGAAGTCAGTTATATTCATGAACTAGTGGAAAATCACTTACCCCATGTAAATCCTAAAAATCCACTAGAGGCTTGTCTGGTTGACTTTGGGAGTGATTTTGATATTGATGGACACATTGAGGAAGTCAATGCTTTGCTGAACATAACCCTAATCATGGACTGTAGCAGGTGCCAACCGAAGCACGAAATTCTGACACCATCTATTTCCCCACCTAACCCATTGTTGTAGAGCCCCCTAACTTAAAACTCAAGCAGCTGCCAGATACTTTGAAATATGTGTTTTGCTCGCTAGAAACCCTTCCAATGATTATAGCTTCAAACTTAGACCCTGTCCAAGAGGAAAAACTCATAAACATTCTAGATGAACACAAGGAAGCTATAGGGTGGTCCATACCAAACATTAAAGGAATAAGCCCATCTGTAGTCCAACATAGAATCCATTTGGAAGAAAATGCAAAAACTTCTCGTGAACCACAAAGGCAACTGACCCTGCAATAAAGGAAGTAGTTAGGTTGGAAGTCTTGAAATTACTTGATGCAGCAGTGCCTTGTCCCATATCTGATAGTGCATGGATAAGCCCAGTACAAAAGGTGCTAAAAAAAATCTGGGTTAACAGTAGTTCAAAATGAGGGCAGTGAATTTGTACCCACTAGAATATAGACTGGATGGAGGGTATGCATTGATTGTAGGAAGTTGAATTCAGTCACATGACACATTTTCCCCTCGCATTCAAGGGTCAAATGCTTGAAAGGCTAGTCGGTCATGCTTAGTACTATTTTCTTGATAGTTATTTCAGCTATAATCAAATTCCAATTGCACCCGAGTACCATTTTCACCTGTCCTTTTTGAACATTTTCTTACAAATGCATGCCCTTTGCGCTATGCAATGCACCGGCCACCTTTCAAAGGTGCATGATGAGCATATTTTCTAACATGATGGAGAGATTCATTGAGGTTTTCATGGATGACTTTTCAATCTTTGGTAATTCTTTTGTGGAGTGCTTACATCATTTGTCCCTTATGCTTGAAAGATGCAATGGATTAGTTTGGTCCTTGATAAGTAAAGAAAAAAGAAAACTATGCAATGGTCTTTTTCTATACACATCGTAAAAGCTTGCTGCGTGCATTTCCTCCATACAGGTGTGGCAACTTCTAATGTCTGCATTTAATTTGAATGTATAAGCTCATTATTAAATGCCTTGAGTGTAACCATGCAAACAAGTCATAATCCTCAGATATCCATTGGTGATCCGCAAAGATAAAATCAATATGGGGGACTTCAAGAAGTTGATCTTTGTCACGACCCGAGCCCAGAATTCGGGGGTTAGCGAAAAGCTAAACCGGTGACACACGTACTCCCGTGCACGTGCACCCAAACCCAGTCCAGATGCACGCACACAAGGGATCTAACACGTGCGAACTAAGCGTACGCGGAAGCTGTACATATCATAGCAAGCAACAAAGGAAAATAAAATAGCGGAAGCCAAAGCAATTACGAAACGGAAAAGACAAAGACAAGTACACTGAGATAAAACCGAATACACACCAAAATCAATATACACAAAATATACAGAATACAAGTCCAAAGTCCAAAGTCCAAATACAAGCTCTCAAAAACCAAAACGCAAAATAAAAGCCACTGGTATGCATGCACGCACTAGGCAGAAGTGATCAGGCCCACTCTGCCAGACCGGAGGGTGCCTCCACACTTGCCCCTGCAGCCTCCTCGACCGCCGGGGAGCTGGGCAAGGGATCTGTGCCTGCAACACCACAGACAACACAAATGAATACAACGATCCAGCAAATATAAGTAACAGGGATGAAACACTCATAGTATCAAAGCTGAATAAATGACAGAATAATGATTTCAGAATTTCATCTTAATAAGCTAAGCAAATCGTGCATAGAAGTAAAGCATGATATGTGAATCAAACATAGAAATACTGACTAAGTGGCTACTACGTTAACCAAGTTCTCTCCAATAGAGAGCAGAGCAAAGCAGAGCAGAGGAGAACACCACTGACCGGGCCAGGGTACAAGTGGGTCTCAGGTTCCTGGGTTCCGGGGTCCCAAGACAAAGCGACACTGCAGTGAATACAGAGATACAGAGATCTAAGCCAGAGGTAACCCCGTCGGGCATCCTAGGGCTGAGGCTGAGTAGAGCCAGACTAATACCAATCAAATCAAATCCATAGAAAGGGAGATTATCCGCTTTGGACTCACCGATGACAAAGACCGGATCTTATCCTCACGTATTAACCTCTGGGCAGAGCCACCCGGGAATACCCAAACTCAGAGATAAACAAAGCCAGCAGAGCATAGATATAAATCCAAAGCACAGCATAGATCAAAGCATAGTGCAGAACGAAGCATAGAACAGAGATACAGGACGAAAACAAAAATGACTACGGAATGCATAAACTTAGATTAACAGAACAGAGGGCAAAATCATAAACAATATGCAATGCATCTCAGATTAATACGGAGTCAAGGTTCATTACAAGCCAGTCCTAAGCTAGTTGTTCACTGTCACTAACCGTGCATGTTGATGTAGTTTTAAGTTAGTCAATGCACCGTTGCCATCAAAGTGTTGCAATGTAATCTGTGCGTGCACCGACGTCCCTTAAACCAACACCCATGGGGAGGTGCTTAACAGTAAATCAACACTCACATGAATAAGTCACAGCCTAACAGACTATTCATGCGATCCAAGAATCCATTGGGCCGGTTTACATGGGTGGTTAACCTGTATTTGAGTCCTACAAGTCTCACCATTATCCTAAGTTATGTTTCAGAATTGCCATGCCTAACGGTTTAGCTATGGGGGACCTATGGTTGAGCCGAAGACATCTTACACGCTTGTCGTACTATGCACTACGGCTTCACCTTGGTTCCATTCAAAACACAGCTAAACGAATCATCTTTCACTTCTGATCTGATGCCTTTTTCGGCTGAGCTACAGTCAGTATACGGCTTAGCCGTAGACCAATCCACGGCTTAGCCGTAGCATTCCACGGCTTAGCCGTAGCCTCACCGTAGGAGTACTGATATCAGAAAAGTTTCGACTGATCAGAGATTTAATTCACGGCTGGGGTACGGTTGGGTCACGGCTAGCTTACGGCTCAGCCGTAGGACAAATTACGGCTTAGCCGTAGCCTAGCCGTAGAACAAAACTCAAATTTCGAGTCTCTGGAAATCGAGCCGTAGAAGTTCACGGCTTAGCCGTACAATACAGAGATGAATTCGGGCTGAGTACAGAAACTGAATTTTTGACACAGAAACATCTCCAAACAAGCTACAGAGGTTCCAAATTCACAAAATGTGGCTGTAAAATATAGATACACTAAAGAAGATGGAAATCAAAGCATTCAAACAGAGCACCCATGTGTGTTATCAAAGTCTGTACTTATACTTGCCTCAAATCTGGAAATCCACTGAATCGAGCTCCAAAGCAACTAAAACCAAAACAAATCAAAGCAATCACACATGCATGAGATGAAGACCTAGCAAGCAACAGAGAATGGGGGAAGCAATTGGAGAAGAAGAAGAAAGAATTGGAAAGAACCCACTTACCGAACCACAAAACATAAACAGAGAGAAGAGAAGAACCCAAATCCACTAAAGGACCCAATCCTCAAACGATCAAGAGAAGGAAAGAAGAGAGGGAGAGAAGGAGAGAGAACGTGGAGAGCTCCTCTGGAATTCCTTGCATGCAACGATCAAGTGAAATGAGAGAGAGAGAGACACCTGTAATGACTCATGTATATATAGTTTTGGAAGTTTAAGTCAAAGTCCAAAGAGTCTGGGTTATTTACAAATCAAGTCACACGAAGGTCCAACTTCCCCAATTGACTCCAAATGGTTCTAAGACAGTTACGGAAAATGTCGAGCTCAACGAAATACACATGCTGACACCAAGATGATGCAAAGATGCTATGAGCAAAGCAAAAGCAAAATTACGAAAAAGGGCTTAGAACTACCTATTCCATGTCAAAGGTCACTCAACTACCTATCCAAGGCCCAAAACCAAGTCCAAAAGAATAAACAAAACAAAACACACACTAATGAGCCACTAATCCGGCTCAAAGGGGATCGGAGTGTTACATCCTCCCCCACTAGGAATCATTCCGTCCTCGGAATGACTACCTACCTGCGCAAAGAGATGTGGGTACTGGCGCGCTAGCTGCTCCTCTAGCTCCCAAGTAGCCTCATCCGGACCGTGATGCTCCCACAACACTTTAACCCATCTGATAGTCCTGGTACGGAGAATCTGCTCTCGTGTGCCAACGATGCGAAGCGGACGCTCAACGTAAGTTGCATTAGGCTGAATCTGGATATCATCGTAGCGAATCACATGGCTCGGATCTGGCACATACTTACGGAGCATCGACACATGGAAGACATCGTGCACACCGGAGAACTCAACAGGAAGCGTCAACCGATAAGCTAAATCTCCAACTCGGCTCTTGACTTCGAACGGTCCTACATATCTCGGAGCTAACTTACCCTTCTGACCAAATCGAACTGTGCCCTTCATCGGAGAAACTTTAAGGAACACCCAATCTCCGACTTGGAATGCCAAAGGTCTCCTCCGAGTATCAGCATAGCTCTTCTGCCTGGACCGAGCAATCTTCAGATTCTCTATCACTTTCTGCACTTTCTCTGTCGTCTCAGCAATGATTGTCGGACCATGGAAACTTCTAGTTCCAACTTCTTCCCAGCACACTGGGGTCCTGCACTTTCGTCCGTATAGAGCCTCATAAGGTGCCATACCAATGCTCTCATGAAAGCTGTTGTTGTAAGCAAACTCACACAATGCCAGATGCATATCCCATTCCTTTTCAAAGTTCAGCACACTAGCTCTGAGCATATCCTCCAACGTCTGAATGGTACGCTCCGACTGTCCATCAGTCTGGGGGTGGTATGCCGTGCTAAAACTCAGCTTCGTGCCCATAGCTTCCTGAAATGCTCTCCAGAATGAAGATACAAAACGACTGTCTCGATCCGACACAATCGATACCGGGGTGCCATGCAATCTGACTACCTCGTCAACAAACTTCCTAGCCATCTCCGTGAATGTCATCCCCTTCTTGAACGGAAGGAAATGTGCTGACTTGGTCAATCTGTCCACTATTACCCAGATCGCATTGTTCTTTCTACTGGTCGGCGGAAAACCGGAGACGAAATCCATCGTAATGTGCTCCCACTTCCACTGCGGAGTGTGCAATGGATGCAATGATCCTGGAGGTCGCTGATGATCAGCTTTCACCCTCTGACAGGTCAAACATCGAGCTACGAACCCTGCGATCTCCCGCTTCATATTGTTCCACCAAAATCTGTCCTTCAAGTTCCGGTACATCTTCGTACTCCCTGGGTGCATCGCATATCGGGCATCGTGCGCATCTGTCATCAACTTATCTTTCAGCTCATCCACAGCGGGAACACACAATCGATTCCTGAAGTACAAAACTCCATCTACCAGGCTGAAATCCGGTCGATCTGTACTCCTATCTCTGAACTTCACTAGGAGGGGGTCCTCAAACTGGCGATCCTTGATCTGTTGAATCACCTCAGGCTGAAACATGACAGTAGCAGCTAATGTCACCAAGTCACCTACCATCCGAACCTCTACGGGCTGATCATGCACAAGCATATAGAATCCTGCCAACGCCTGAAGACTGTCTGTCCTCCTGCTAAGTGCATCTGCAACCACATTCCCCTTGCCAGGGTGGTACTTGATCGGAAAGTCGTAGTCTTTGATAAACTCCAACCATTTACGCTGCCTCATATTCAAGTCATGCTGATCAAACAAGTACTGCAGACTGTGATGATCGGAATGGACCTCGAACTTCACACCGTACAAGTAATGTCGCCACAACTTCAATGCAAATACAATTGCTGCTAACTCCAAGTCATGTGTGGCATAGTTCTTCTCATGCTCCTTCAGCTGTCTGGATCCATAGGCAATCACTTTCTGATTCTGCATCAGTACACAGCCTAATCCAACTCGAGAAGCATCGGAATAAATCACGAATCCCTCACTACCATCCGGGAGAGTCAACACTGGCGCCGTAGTGAGCTTTTCTTTCAACATCTGGAAACTACGCTCACACTTCTCTGTCCACTCATATGGAACCTTCTTCCGAGTCAACTGAGTCAGCGGTGCTGAAATCTTCGAAAAGTCCTGCACGAACCTGCGGTAGTATCCCGCCAAACCCAGAAAACTCCGAATCTCTGTCACTGATCTGGGACGGGGCCAATGGACTACTGCCTCAATCTTCGCCGGATCCACCATTAATCCATCTCTAGAAATCTTATGACCCAGAAATGCAACTTGCTCTAACCAGAAATCACACTTGGACAACTTGGCATACAACTTGTGATCCTTAAGCAGCTGCAATGCTTTCCTCAGATGGTCTGTATGTTCCTCAGCTGTCTTCGAATAGACCAATATGTCATCTATGAAAACCACAACGAACTGGTCCAAGAAGGAAGTAAACACCCTATTCATCAAGGCCATGAAAGCTGCGGGTGCATTCGTCAAACCAAACGGCATGACAAGGAACTCGTAGTGTCCATACCGAGTCCTGAAAGCTGTCTTCGGAACATCCTCATCCTTCACCCTGAGCTGGTGATATCCTGACCTCAAGTCAATCTTAGAGAAGTAAGCTGCACCCTGAAGTTGATCGAACAACTCGTCAATCCTAGGCAATGGATATTTGTTCTTGATAGTCACTTTATTCAACTGCCTGTAGTCAATGCACATCCGGAAACTGCCATCCTTCTTCTTGACAAACAATACAGGAGCTCCCCAAGGTGAAACACTTGGGCGTATGAACCCTTTATCCAACAGATCCTGCAACTGTTTCTTCAATTCCAACAACTCTGCAGGTGCCATACGATATGGAGCTCTACTGATAGGTGCTGTACCTGGTACCACGTCAATAGCAAATTCTACCTCCCGAACTGGTGGCAACTCTGGCACATCCTCCGGAAAGACATCCAGAAACTCGCTGACTACTGGAATCTCACTGAGCTGTCGCCGATCTTTCTTCTCTGAAATGAATGCAAGAAATCCCTCACATCCCCTACGAAGCATCCTGTCTGCTTTACAAGCAGAGATCACACGTCTTGGGCACTTCATCTGGCTGCCCTCAAATCGGAATCCGCTGCCCAAATCAAAGTAGATAGCCTTGCTGTAGCAATTGATACACGCATGATATCTTGCAAGCCAGTCCATACCAAGGATCACATCAAAATCCAGTGTCGTGAGCAACACGAGGTCTACTGGGAGCTGATGACCAGCTATCCGCACATCACACTGAGGGTAAAACACACTGCACTCCACCCGCTTACCAACCGGAGTGGATACTAGCAACAAGTATGGAAGTGGTGTGGGTCGCTGTCGAAGCTGCACAGCAAAATGGGGTGCTACGTACGAACGCGTAGACCCGGAGTCAAATAAAGCTAAAGCTTCTGCATCAGAAATTAAAATTTTACCTTCCACTACCGTGGCCTCCTCCGCGCCCTCATGCGTAGCAGCATAGGCTCGGGCTGTCTGGCGGTTCGGCTTCTGAGCCGGGCGAGCTGGCTGAGATCTGCCCTGCGCTGTAGGTCCTGCCTGTCTCGTCTGTGGAGAGGACTGAAACTTCGGGCATTGGGCCCGCCTGTGATCCGTAGAGCCACAACCGAAACAAGCCCCAATCTTCCTCCAACATCTGTCTGTGGGGTGATCCTTCCCACAGTGACCGCATACCAACGGAGTACTGCTCGAACTGCCCTGCTTACCCTTGAACCTTTTCTGAAACTGACTTCTGCCACTGGAACCTGCCGCCCTCTTAGCTTCTGTTCGCTCCTCCTCAAAGATGGCCTCTGCATCATAAGCCCTGTCAATAGCGTCGTCCAATGTAGCCGGCCACAAACAAGCAACCACATGGCGTTTGTGCCTCGGATTCAGGCCGTTGACGAAGCGAGTCACCTTCTTATGCTCAGTGTTCACCATGTCCTCTGCGAAGTGAGACAACTCTGTAAACTTGTGTACATAATCTGCAACTGACATCTGTCTCTGCTGAAGGTTGAAGAATTCCACTTCCTTGGCTCGCTGAATATGGAGAGGCATGAACTTCCGACGGAATTGCTGCTTGAAGGTCTCCCAAACTGTGGCACTGGGCATAGTCTGAAATGAAGTCTTAACACTCCTCCACCATGTCTTGGCTACACTCCGAAGCATAGAGGCTGTGAGAACTACCTTCTGCTTGTTACTACACACAATCGTGTCAAATAGCTCTTCAGTCTGCTCCAACCATTGCTCAGCCTGCACTGCGTCCTCTATCCCATGGAACTCAGTCGCCCCTCGCTTACGGAACTTGTCAAAAAGAGCATTAGGATCTGATTCCTTAGGCTGGAAAATCACCTGCTGATCTATACGAGGTGATGCTACTGCGGCAGCAGCCTGACTCTGTCTATCTACCATGGACGCCATCTGTGCCTGTAATGACTGCATCATCATCATCATTCATTCCTCACTACTGATGTGTGGAGGTACTGATCCACTATCACCGTTGTGGCCTTGTTGATTCTCATCCCGAGATCCCGATCCTGATGCCATCCTGCAAAAGGAAAAGAAACACAACACACAAATATAAAATGCCCTGAGTTAGTCAAACCCCAAATCAACATATGAGACTTCGAGTCAAATAGTTGATAGCGTTATCTCACCACGATCTTAGATGCCTACATGCTTATAACTAGCATGCTCTGATACCATACAATACGTATGTCACGACCCGAGCCCAGAATTCGGGGGTTAGCGAAAAGCTAAACCGGTGACACACGTACTCCCGTGCACGTGCACCCAAACCCAGTCCAGATGCACGCACACAAGGGATCTAACACGTGCGAACTAAGCGTACGCGGAAGCTGTACATATCATAGCAAGCAACAAAGGAAAATAAAATAGCGGAAGCCAAAGCAATTACGAAACGGAAAAGACAAAGACAAGTACACTGAGATAAAACCGAATACACACCAAAATCAATATACACAAAATATACAGAATACAAGTCCAAAGTCCAAAGTCCAAATACAAGCTCTCAAAAACCAAAACGCAAAATAAAAGCCACTGGTATGCATGCACGCACTAGGCAGAAGTGATCAGGCCCACTCTGCCAGACCGGAGGGTGCCTCTACACTTGCCCCTGCAGCCTCCTCGACCGCCGGGGAGCTGGGCAAGGGATCTGTGCCTGCAACACCACAGACAACACAAATGAATACAACGATCCAGCAAATATAAGTAACAGGGATGAAACACTCATAGTATCAAAGCTGAATAAATGACAGAATAATGATTTCAGAATTTCATCTTAATAAGCTAAGCAAATCGTGCATAGAAGTAAAGCATGATATGTGAATCAAACATAGAAATACTGACTAAGTGGCTACTACGTTAACCAAGTTCTCTCCAATAGAGAGCAGAGCAAAGCAGAGCAGAGGAGAACACCACTGACCGGGCCAGGGTACAAGTGGGTCTCAGGTTCCTGGGTTCCGGGGTCCCAAGACAAAGCGACACTGCAGTGAATACAGAGATACAGAGATCTAAGCCAGAGGTAACCCCGTCGGGCATCCTAGGGCTGAGGCTGAGTAGAGCCAGACTAATACCAATCAAATCAAATCCATAGAAAGGGAGATTATCCGCTTTGGACTCACCGATGACAAAGACCGGATCTTATCCTCACGTATTAACCTCTGGGCAGAGCCACCCGGGAATACCCAAACTCAGAGATAAACAAAGCCAGCAGAGCATAGATATAAATCCAAAGCACAGCATAGATCAAAGCATAGTGCAGAACGAAGCATAGAACAGAGATACAGGACGAAAACAAAAATGACTACGGAATGCATAAACTTAGATTAACAGAACAGAGGGCAAAATCATAAACAATATGCAATGCATCTCAGATTAATACGGAGTCAAGGTTCATTACAAGCCAGTCCTAAGCTAGTTGTTCACTGTCACTAACCGTGCATGTTGATGTAGTTTTAAGTTAGTCAATGCACCGTTGCCATCAAAGTGTTGCAATGTAATCTGTGCGTGCACCGACGTCCCTTAAACCAACACCCATGGGGAGGTGCTTAACAGTAAATCAACACTCACATGAATAAGTCACAGCCTAACAGACTATTCATGCGATCCAAGAATCCATTGGGCCGGTTTACATGGGTGGTTAACCTGTATTTGAGTCCTACAAGTCTCACCATTATCCTAAGTTATGTTTCAGAATTGCCATGCCTAACGGTTTAGCTATGGGGGACCTATGGTTGAGCCGAAGACATCTTACACGCTTGTCGTACTATGCACTACGGCTTCACCTTGGTTCCATTCAAAACACAGCTAAACGAATCATCTTTCACTTCTGATCTGATGCCTTTTTCGGCTGAGCTACAGTCAGTATACGGCTTAGCCGTAGACCAATCCACGGCTTAGCCGTAGCATTCCACGGCTTAGCCGTAGCCTCACCGTAGGAGTACTGATATCAGAAAAGTTTCGACTGATCAGAGATTTAATTCACGGCTGGGGTACGGTTGGGTCACGGCTAGCTTACGGCTCAGCCGTAGGACAAATTACAGCTTAGCCGTAGCCTAGCCGTAGAACAAAACTCAAATTTCGAGTCTCTGGAAATCGAGCCGTAGAAGTTCACGGCTTAGCCGTACAATACAGAGATGAATTCGGGCTGAGTACAGAAACTGAATTTTTGACACAGAAACATCTCCAAACAAGCTACAGAGGTTCCAAATTCACAAAATGTGGCTGTAAAATATAGATACACTAAAGAAGATGGAAATCAAAGCATTCAAACAGAGCACCCATGTGTGTTATCAAAGTCTGTACTTATACTTGCCTCAAATCTGGAAATCCACTGAATCGAGCTCCAAAGCAACTAAAACCAAAACAAATCAAAGCAATCACACATGCATGAGATGAAGACCTAGCAAGCAACAGAGAATGGGGGAAGCAATTGGAGAAGAAGAAGAAAGAATTGGAAAGAACCCACTTACCGAACCACAAAACATAAACAGAGAGAAGAGAAGAACCCAAATCCACTAAAGGACCCAATCCTCAAACGATCAAGAGAAGGAAAGAAGAGAGGGAGAGAAGGAGAGAGAACGTGGAGAGCTCCTCTGGAATTCCTTGCATGCAACGATCAAGTGAAATGAGAGAGAGAGAGACACCTGTAATGACTCATGTATATATAGTTTTGGAAGTTTAAGTCAAAGTCCAAAGAGTCTGGGTTATTTACAAATCAAGTCACACGAAGGTCCAACTTCCCCAATTGACTCCAAATGGTTCTAAGACAGTTACGGAAAATGTCGAGCTCAACGAAATACACATGCTGACACCAAGATGATGCAAAGATGCTATGAGCAAAGCAAAAGCAAAATTACGAAAAAGGGCTTAGAACTACCTATTCCAGGTCAAAGGTCACTCAACTACCTATCCAAGGCCCAAAACCAAGTCCAAAAGAATAAACAAAACAAAACACACACTAATGAGCCACTAATCCGGCTCAAAGGGGATCGGAGTGTTACATGAACTATTTGAAACTGATAGTAATGTATATTTTTTTCACTGTGCACACAAGGCTTAATATGAATTTGAGAAAGTATTTGAAAATAGAATAGTAGACCAGACTTTTAAAAGTCTAAATTCTCAATCATTCTGGATTTCAAAAGTATTCTATAGAAGTGGATTTTCTTTTGATAAATTTCTTTTACCTTTGCTACTTTTGAAAAGAATTTTGTGAGTATATTCACTACAAACCCTCATGAGGCACAAATCGTCCACTAAGGGGAACCTAGAGGTTTAAGTGCTTGTTGCATATGCTAAATGCAACCGAGAATACTAGAGAAAGTGGTTCTATTTTCTTTTTTTTTAAACTTATTTTTCTTAGAATAGGTCAACGAAGTTTAAACTTTTCGTCCACAACTTTTGCTAATGGACTAGTAAAATGCTGGTTGGGGTATGTATTAGGTTCATGAATTTGCACATTTATGCATCATTTGAAGATAAATTAAGGGTTTAATTAGGTGAATTACATCATCATTCATTTCATGAATTTTCACCTAGGAACTTGAATTTACATAATTTTCACACATTTTCTACATTATTTAAGAATTTTTGTAATTTTTCCCCAAAGTGTCCTAGTTGGAATAGAACTTTTTCTGAACGGATCTCACTTCAATGTAGGCTCTTCAGTATTTAATGGGTTTGCTTAGAATGTGTAGGAAAATGTTAGACCCATTTCACTCTAGTGCAAATGATTCAAATACCAAGGTCCATCCTTTCTCTATTGAAGCAAATCGTCTGGGGCCAAACACATGCACATGTGTAAACACACATATGTGAGACGATCAAGAGGGGTCCACCACTTTAGGTTACAATTTCTATTATCTTTAAGATAATTCCAAGAAGGTACAAGTAGGTTCCTCAGAAATTTCACACAAAAGAAAAAAAAAAACGAGGCACATGAGAAGATCTCTACCCATGAAGAAAATAAGCAAAATGGAAAGAGGATCCAAGGTATGGGACGTGCAGTAATATGGTGATTTGAATTTTACCTCAAAATATCTTTTTTGATATTAAACCTAATAGTAAGATAAAACCAAAGAAAGAAGCAAGATCTTTGAAGAGTACATAAAGACGTAAGAATCCAAGTGACATGGACAATCACTTCAGGCCATGGTGTCTCACACGTACAACCAACTCAGGGAGAGATCCAAATCATTTTAAAAGTCAAAGTCGTCCTTGAGATAGGTACAAGTAGCATACATGTGGTCTCCCCTTCCCCATAATCCATCCAAGCATTGTAAGAAGATTTCAAAGGTAAAGCACTTCACACATGGGTGTGAACGTCAGCCCAATCAAAAGACGATGTGCATCCTTGCAACTCCATTAGCTATATGATTTGGTGTTGTCCACTTCTCCTAAATTGAAGATTAAAAAGGGTCCTACAATGTGCCTCAAAACTCATCAAAGGTGGGCCCATTCCAAGTTTTTCAAATCTAAGAATAAAAAGTTAATGTGTCAAGAGTTTTTCCAAACATGGAAAGCATAAAAAAAATCTCACACCTTGCCAAATCTTGCTTGCTTGATGGCTAAGGAGAAGACTTACTAAATATGGTATTTTTGGTATAAAGAAGGACCAAAGTTTAAAAAGAAAAGTAGCCACAAACCCTGTAAATCCAACCCATTGAACGTTCAACCCTTTCCATCTCTCTCTCACGTCCTTCAATACCACTTAATCCCATATCCCCCGCAAGAGAGAACTTCTCTCTCCTCTCATAGAGAATTAATGTGGGTTTTTTGGAGCCTTATTCTAGAATCAAGCTAGAAGAGTTTTGAGAGAGTCCTTATACTCAATATAATAACATCAATGAAGTTTGCTTTCTTTATAATGGAGGAGTAGATTTCGGGTCAGAGCACAACAATAAAGTTAAGTGATTTCACTTTCTGTGGATGATTTTTATTTATTCTTTTTAGTGCCTCTATAATGCATACTTAGAATAATAGATCTGTCATCGCACCTCATGCAAACCTCCGTTTTATGTTCATAATAAATTTTTTTTTTGATTATGTATACTTATTTTGATAAAATATGCTTAGGCTTATATGCTTTTGATATTTTATTCTTAATTTGATAAATGATGCTTAAAGTGATTTTTCTTTAATGAGGTGGTTGAGATCTTGGGTTTTTTTTTGTTAAACGTTGGTTTTTAAAAAGAACAACCCTCCAGATCAAAAACAGTGAGTTGTTTCTGATTTGAGTTATTTTCGAGATTAAAGATTAAATTAAATTGCATAGATTGGTTATTAAATTTATTTAATGGATTCTTTGTTCTCTGATCTACTTTTATCATCAATGACATTAGTTTATTTGCATAGTAGTTTTATTTTGAATTCTCATTCATATCTTGATTTATTTTGAATCACAATTATTTTATTGTTATTTATAAAAAAATTTAGATTTAATAAAAATAAAAACGATAAATTTTAAAAAGTGCTCACTATGGGATTGACCTGTACTTGCTATTGTCTCAAAAGGCAATTGTGCACTTGTCATTTAAAGGGATTGAATTAATTTACACCAAAATTGTCCATCTCCGTCTTATTAACATAATATAATCTCAAATAAATACCTTCAAAAGTAGTCAAAAGACAAGCCTTGGCAGACTACCCATAGGAACATCCTCTAGTGGAAGATTCTTAAATAGACAAAGAATTGGACGAGCCTATCCTCCTTATAAATTAGCCAACGTCTGAGATAGACCCCAACATACACTGGGTCATGTATTTTGACAGTGCTACAAGGACTAACGAACTTCGCCAAAAAGTGTCTGGGGTAGGAATTGTCTTCTGTAGTCCTGAGAAAGTGTACATACCACATTCCTTCTCTCTAACCGAAGCATGTTCCAACGAGGCAGAATACACTTCTCTCATCATGGGAGTCGACTTCACCTTAGACTCAGGTATCCACATCCTGGGGGTCTCCGGAGATCCTTAGCTCATCATTAAGCAAATGAGCTTGGAGTATGAAATGAACAAACCAAGCCTACTACTATACTTTAGTAGAGTTCAACAGTTGTGCAATGCATTCTAAGTTATTGAGTTCAACTATGCCGAGGCATCAAACGCCAAAGCATATTTGCTCGCCAGATTTACGGCATCATTGGTTGCACAATGATGCACCAAAGGATGAAAAGATTAATGTAGAAGTGGTTGAACGACGGTTTTTGCCACCCCTAAAAACACTCCAAGTACTGTCTGACTGCTTCAGAACCATAGGCAATAGAATCCCTGCTTTTAAGAACTCCTTCAGGGATTGGAGAGAGCTCTTCATCGAATACATTTTGCATGGTATATCGCCCAAAAATCCTAAAGATAGGGCAAGCATCCAAAGGCGAGCCCAAAAATTTCATTTTGATGTAGCAAAAAAAATGTTGTACAAAATCTTATGACTGAGTCCTTCTCCGCTGCTTATCTTAGGAAAAACCAGAAAATTCCATAAGGAAAGTAGACGCGGGCCTTTGTGGAGGACATCAAGCAGGGCCAAAGCTACATGACTAGATTCAAAGGCTAGGCTATTACTATCCAACAATGGTCTCTAACTCCATCAAATTTGCAAAATCATGCAGAGAATGTCAAATCCACGGAGATTACATCCTCATACCCCTAGAGAATTTACATCCTGCTTTCGTTTCCTAGCCATTTGAAGCATGGGGGAATGGATATTATTAGTAAAATCCATCCATCATCAGACCATAGAAATCACATCATCTTTGCTGCTATGGACTACTTCTCAAAATAGGCAAAAGTAATACCTTTAGCCGAGGTCAAGGCAAGTATGATCATTGACTTTGTTAAAATACATATCATTTGTAGGTTTGGTGTGTCAAAGCATTTTTATCATGACGGCGGGCCGCAATTAAACAATGATAAGTTCTACAAATTTTGTGACAAATACGAAATCCAATGTTGCCCATCCCCGGCACAAAACCCAGCGACAAATGGCTTGGCCAAGGCATTCAACAAGACCATCTGCAAAATATTGAAGAAAATGGTTTCAAGTAAAAAAAGACGTAGGGCAAAAAACTACCCAAAGAGTTGTGGGCCTATCGGACCACAGTTTGTGGTTCAACAAAGCTACCCCTTATTCTCTAGTGTACAGTTATGAAATAGTAATACCCCTAGAAATACTACTTCTTTCTTTTCATGTGGCACTCGCAAAAATGCTCACACAAGAAGAAAATGTAAAATTGAAACTCCAAGAATTAGAGAGTCTTGACTCTTGATGAAAAGTGATTGACTACCAAACAAAGCATTGATCTATATCAAGCTTGAATGCGGGGGAGCTTTCGACAAAAAAGTCAGACTTAGGTCATTCAAAAAAGGTGACTTAGTATTAGCTATAAGAAGGCCAATGATCCCCACTCACAAGTCCAAAGGAAAATTCAAATCCAAGTGGGAATGACCATTCTTCATCAACAAAGTCTACTCCATCGACGCCTACGTGGTCCTCACAATGGAAGGAGACAGTTGCATAATGCCCATCAAAGGGAAGTTTCTAAAGTGGTACTACCCCTAAAAGAGGTCACTTATCCACCCCCCCCCCCCCCCCCCCCCCCCCCAACAAACAACAAAAACACCCCAAACCCAAAAAAAAAAAAGAAAAAAAAGAAAAAATGGATTAGGTCATGACGATCTTCTACGAAAAAAAGAAGCAAGTCATGGGCCCCAGATAAAGTCATGCACCAAGACACTAGCAAATGCCGATTCATTTAACCCACTTCTAAGCAATTCAAAGGGAGCAAGTTATAAACCCTAGATAAGTCATACATCAAGTCACCGACTAAGGTCTATCATTCGACCCCTCTTTATAGCTCAAAAGGAATCTAGATAAAGTCTTACATTCAGACTCCAGCCTAAAGTCCATTCATATGACCTCTTTTGCTCTCAAGTCTGTGGTCTTTAGCCCAGAAAAGCCCTAGACCACATACATCAAACCATTCAAACGACACAAAAATCATCAAAGGCCTCTACAGATAATTATTCATTTATAAATACCATTTGAGTCCCACCACAGAAAGAAAATGAAAATACATCAAATGCCGAGAAATTTCTGTATACGCTCAAAGAAGTCTTTGATCTCAATAGATGCTTGATGACTTAGGTGGGCCACGTAAATGTGCGCCACTAGTTCAAGGGCTGCTTTTCCTATCTTCATATAGAGGGCCTCCTCCACAAATCTCACAAGCCCAGCAAGCTCAGTCTTCCTAGCATTTAGCTTGTTATCAATACTCTGTAGCTTCTTGGAGGAAAAAGTAATCAGAAATTCATCTCTAGTATAGGAACACCGGAGTTCGGCCAATTTCTTCTTGGTGGCTTTGATCTGCTTGCTTAGCGTCTTCGTGGACCTCTTGGCATAGCTATTGTTAAGAGAAGGCTGTAGTCATAGTTGCCCAAGTTGTGAAATTCGCGTTCAAGGGCTGACTTCCTATCCAGCACTTCCCATTGATAAAAGACAACATAATCTTCTATGGGGCAGTGACCGTGGCTCATGGTCACTGACCCCTATCAATGACCGTGGCCCATAGCTACTAACGGATACTGGTTGTTTTGGCCACTGTTTGTCTTGTTTTACTTATTTTTGCTTCTGTAGTGCCTTCAAAGTATTGAAACTTGTGTTTTTTGGTTTTGGGAGTGATGAATGACCCTCCAAGAGTGCTAAATTTGATATTAGAATCCTTTATGATCTTTGGTGGTCACCACTTTGATTTTACAGATCGCATTTGTGCAAATCCGAAAGGGTTACTTTTGTGCAAGTAATTGTGACTAAAGTTATGTGATTCTGACCCTATTGTTTTCAAGGAGGATATGAGGCTTAAAAAGGTTTGTTCATAACTTGGGAGATGGCCTAAAACCCTTTAAGTGGGAGAACTAAAGAAGAGAGCTTCATCCCATCGAACTTCTTTGGCACTTGGTAACCTTGAGGTTCAATGTCCATGATCATTGACAAGATGTATCTTCTTCCTCTGAACCATCTCACAACTTAAGTTTGTGAGGAGAAGAAGAACAGAGATAGCTTGGTTGCTTATAGAATGCAAATGCCTACCTAATGTTTGTTAGAAGCTTGTGGAGCCTTTAAATCTTTGTTAGAACCTTGAAAATCTTGCTTGTAATCTTCGAATCTTCCTTCTTCCTTTCTTTAGAGCCCAAGTGTGCCTTTTATACGCTTCAGATGTAGTTGGGGGGAGTTATGGGAAGTTGTAGTTCAAATTGAAGAGGAAAAACCACTTAGAACAATTGGGAACCACTTTATAGATGTCTTCATTTTTTCTGCAATTTTCAACTTTTTCTTGAAATTTCTTTAATTTCCCCAGTCTGGATTACATTTGAGACTAGAAGGAAGGATTGTAATTTTCTAATACTTGTAAACAACTGCATCCCCGAAGTCAAAACATTAAACCCATGTAATTAAAGGGAATTTAACGATGATCTATAGTTATTTTCTCATTCTTTTATACACTTGAATTTGTTAATGTTGGATTCGATTCCGTTGCATTTATCATCATTTTGAGCGTGATCAATTGGCAAACGTCAATAACACTTGAGGTAAATTTTCTTACTTTTCTCTTTATTTATTCAGTTTTGTGGGTGTGTTTTAATTTTTAGCATCAACTTGCAACCTAGTGGAGAGCTCGACATATATGCTTTAGGGTATAATGTGTTCACTTTGTAATCCATTAAGCGAGGTTGCACGATTTTTTAGATTGTTAGGTCAGGTATGCATGGAATGTTTAACTACGCACACTTAGATTAGGAGTTTTATAATCTGATTCTTTAGTGATTTCTGACTTTTTAGTAGTTTCCTAATTTAGGCCAAAAAAAAATATTAACCTTGGCCGAACGGTCCAAATTTGTATAACCACGAAGCCTAAACCTGTTTGCAAACATGATTAAACAAAGTGCTTCAAAGAAAGAAATACCCCATCAAGAGGTTAATTAAGTTGTTTGAAAAGCCTAAGACTCTGTGTTCTTCAACATCTAGAATCATGGCTGAGGAAACAAGTAACGCTGGAAATAATAGTATAGAACCCATAGTTGACCAACTGGTTAGGACGTTGCGTGATTAGGTAAAGCCCACACCAACAGCGACACTGTCATGTATGGGAGTGTGGGTGGATTAGGGTTGGGGATGGCTTCAGTGGTGGTTTTCTAAATTTTGCAGGAAAGTCCAAAACTAAGTGGAAAATGTCAAGTTAGGGATTTCAGGCTAGAAATGGGCCTAAATGGGTTCAAATGGACTGGGTCAAAACACACAACTTATTTGATATGAGAAGCCCTACCCAATGAACCTGAAATCGCATAGTTCTAATATTACATGCAAACCTCACAGGTAAAACCCAAAATTATATATATACATATATATGATTTGATCTTATGAGAATAGTTTCCAAAATTGTTGTGAAAACTGTAATCCTGGCCGTTGATTCTAGGATTAAATCCAACAGTTTAAGTTAGCATTATAAAGAGCAAAAAAATCCCCACACGCGCCCATGTTTTCATTCCCCCCACATCAAATCGTGCAGCCCTTTATCTCTTTTTGGTTCTTCTTCTCCAAAGCAAATCGAAGCAGCAGCAGGTCTCCCATCTTCCTTCCTCTCTTTCCCCTTGTCCAAACGAAAGCAAAGAAAAAAAGTGCAGTTTGTGTCGACCTCAGAGGACCTCCCTCGTCGGAATTGATCCTCTTCCTTCCTCCCTCGTCTCTCTTCCTTCAGCTTCCTCTCTTCCCCCTCTCTCCCTCCCGGCCCCACCGTCTCTTTTCCACCTATCTCTTGTATTTTGGGTTTCCTCTTCTTCGCAGGTAGCCTCTTTCTCTCTATATCCCTGCCGAGATCAACATACGAAGGAGGGAGAGGAAGAGGGAGAGGAAGGAGTAGTATGGAGACAGAGAAGATGTGGCTCTCCTTCTTTGTATTGCAATGTACTCTTTCAGACCCGTATATCTCCTTATTTCTCTCTATGCAACCCACCCCTCCATCTTTCTCTCTACAGTTTTCTCGCTACTCTCTCTCTCTCCACACATCTCCAATCTCAGCTACCTAGTCAAGGTCAAAACCCATCTATCCTAGCTAACGATCAACATAAACATGCGAAGCAATTGCTAGCATCTAATCGTCGTTAATTAGATACTAATCACAGTTAAAAAGGGACAGTTCATTACAAATCCCACGTGAAATGGCTGTCTTGGTCGTTGGTAGCAAGCTGAAGAAGGAGAGAGTAGAAGAGAGCTCCAGTTGAGAAGAGAAAGAAAACGCGAGGGTACGGATGCATTTATGGTTTAGTATGAAATTTCTGAGAATTGCAGGAATGCCCAGATTCAAAGTGGAAATTCCAGATTGGGTCTTTTGGGCTAGAAATGGATCACGTAGTTTTAAAAATGACACACGATCCTCAAACTACACAGTTTGTTTCAAAACTCATCTGATCTGCCTAACCATCTCAATAAACAAGAAAAATAATAAATTTAGCACCTAATCATTATTAATTATACAGATAAAGAAGGTTTGAGATCTTACAAGGGAGTATGGAGAAATGCAAATACCAATTGAATCGGATTTGATCTCCCTAAACAAGAACCCATGCTGCCCCATTGCCATGCCTAATTGTCATGACCTTTCAATCATTTTTTTAAACATTTATTCATTTTTTTATACACATTTTTTCTCATTCTTCATTTCTTTACTCTCTTTTTCCCTCTTTTTTCTCCTCTTTTTTCTCTTTCAACTCATACTCTTTGGCCAAGGTTTGATATCAGGATGGTTGGTTGGGTGCTCCATTTCCCACCTAACTATCCAAGGTTCAATTCCCATATTTTTCTTTCTATGTAAATTGGCTTCTTTATCCATGATTAGGTCTTCACTTTCTATAGGAGCATACTTCTCTCTCATGCCTAAGTTCTCTCATTGTCCCCATCCCGTTGGCTAGGTACAACATATCCTTTGGCTAAATTTAGTTTCCTCTTGAGTGATGATGAATGAAAATATATTCTATCAAGAACCATGCAATTTTGGTCGATCTTGAAGTAATTTACCATTCCTCATATGCTAAAGGAAAAGATGTGGGCTAACATTACTCTTATTTTAAATGTTAGTCTGGATGTGAAGTAAGTCTGGCCAGCTTAACCATCTGCAGGTTGGATCAAACTTGAGGTAATCAAGATTCCCTAGCCACATGCAAATTAGGTCAAAAACAAGTTAGTATTCTTCTTTATTAAAGTCTTGTTTGGATGTAAAATTAAATTATGTGTTTGTTTTTTTTTTTTTCTACCTCTTCGTCCACTTACATCACTTGGTTAGAACCTGCTTTACCGCTACCTCAATAGTAGATTTGTCTTAATAATATAACTTTCACTTATAAGATGCTTTTAAATTCATTCGAGTAGCTTTCTCCATTCAGATTGAACACAATAGGGTTTTTCTAATTATAAAAAAGTATTTTTAACAGAACACAATAAAATTAAAAGCAGTGATTCCCATGAGAATTCTTCATCGTACTTACCTTTATTTGGATCGAAGGGCTTCTGACTCAAACTCACACTAAACACATCCTTAACCAAGCACCTGGGTGCGTGAATTGTTCCTAGAAGGATGCCAAACAGACCTAGCCCAATTCCAAACTTTTTTTTATTTTTTATTTTTTGAGTTTCACCTGGCTCTACTCTTGCAAATGCAAAAAAAACCCACCTCATGATATTATTATTATTATTATTATTATTATGACCAGGTATCTCAGATATTCTTTTTTGGAAATTTTTTTTAAAAAAAGTATATGAAAATTTAAGTATTTCAAAATAGTACAAATATTTCCAAAATTCTTCCAATCAAGTCCTCTCCACAAAAAAAATTGTTGAGAAACGACAAAAATACCATCATATCATTTTCTAAATCTTTTCTTTGACAAGTCATTTAAGGCAAATGATCAAGTCCAACCCAAAAATCTAGTGGAGCCCACTTCAAGTACCTTTATGTATGGATGATTAAATGGGGGAATTCCATACAACTAAAAATCTAGCTTCATTAATGCAGAGGAGGAAAGAGGTTAAAAAAGGACAAAAAACTCTGATAAGGGAAAGATATTTTAGTCTTGTTTGAAAAAATTTGTAGGAAGTGAACTTGATTGAAATAATTGTGAAAAACTTTATACTTTGTGAAATGTTCAAATTGTTATGTGCTTTCTTTTTTTCCTAAAGAGTTTTGCCGAAAAAAAAAACTATCGAAGGGGACCGCTAGAAAAAAAAAAAAAAAAAGCTTAACCTAGATGTAAGTGCACTGGAGTAGTCACTAGAACACTATGGTGCTTTTTTTACATCTAAAGGTGAGCGTCAAGTTCGACTTTCAATAAAATGGATAAAGGTTGAATTCAGCATTGGGAATAACAAGAGAGTCAATAATAGGTTGGGTTTGGGTTGAGGCCATACACTGGTTCTTCTTCTTCTTCACCAATTCGGAAGCGACAACCAACGGCAGCAAAAGAGGTAGTGTCCTGCAAGAGATTCGTTGACAATAGCGACCTACAAGGTCGTGGCGGCAAGGATTCCGATGACCTTTTCAATGAGGGTTTTTTTTTTTTTTTTTTTTTGCTCTTCAATTCTGGAGGTACAACGTTTTGTGCAAAATCACATGAATTCTTGAAAAGAATCCACAGGAGGAGGAATTGATGGAGAGATGAGCAGAAGGAACCGCCAATAGCCCCAGTGCTAGCTTTTTTACTACATCACTGCTTTCCATTTTCATTCACCGATCAAAATCCAACAAACAATAAGAGAGAAAGAAATCGAACACGCATTCCACCAATCTGGATCGAACGTAGTCTGTTCATCACCGGAATTGAAATAAAAAATCACCGCCGGAATTCTTGCAGGTCACCATCATCGGAAAATCTCTCACAAGTGCCACCTCTTTCGCCACTGCTGATCACCACTTTCGGATCGGTGAAAAGGAAAGAGAAGTAGTATAAGACGAAAGCCCAACCTATTATTAACGCTCTTGTTATTCTCAGTGTCGAATTCGACTCTTATCTATTTTAATGAAAGTCAAATTGTACTTTCACCTTTAGATGTAAGAAAAACACCAGAGTTGTCACCATGTGATTACTCCAGTGCACCCGCACCTAAGCTCTTCATGGTCCCTTTCGATGATTTTCCTGATATAATCCTATTTTTTAAATGAGCCAAAAGTTTTATACATTTTCTAAATTTTCCTCTTTTTTGTACAAAGGAAGTTCATGATGTTCGTTAAACACCGTTGTAACCCCACATGTTTTCTCAACGTTTTCTTTCACCATTACTCTCCTTCAAGCCGGTCAAATCCCTTACAATAAAACCCCAAAACCATCTTTTCTTCTCCTCATCCCCAAGATCCCAAAGACTGACCAAGCAAGCATGCCTTCATCTTCTCCATGTCTGCAAATCCATGAAAGAGCTCAAACAGATCCATTCCCAGATCTTCAGAGCAGGTCTCCACCAAAACAGAGATCCCCTCAACAAACTCTTGCTCTTCTGCACCTCCCCAGAATCTGGAAATCTGCAATATGCAGAACAGATCTTCAAAACCATTCAAGACCCATCTCTCTTCATCAACAATTTGATGATAAGAGCTTTTGTAGAGAAGGGTAGCATGAAAAAGTCCATTTGGGTCTATGATAGATTGAGGGAAGAGGGCCTTTCGCCGGATAATTTCACCTTACCTTTGGTTCTCAAGGCAATGGGCTGTTTAAAGGCGGTCTCAGAGGGGAGAAAGACTCATGGGGTTGTGATAAAAACTGGTCTCGAATTTGATTCTTATGTCAGGAACTCGCTAATGGGCATGTATGCTGAAATGGGTCTGGTTGATACATCACGACAGATGTTTGAGGAAATGCCTAAGGGAGATTTGGTGTCGTGTAATGTCATGATTTCGGGGTATGTCAAGTGTGGGCGGCTTGAGGATGCAGTTGCCATTTTTGTACAAATGGAAGGGTGTGGAGTGCAGCCGGATGAGGCTACTTTGGTAAGCACCCTTTCTGCCTGTGCTTCATTGGGTGATTTGGAATTGGGGAAGATAATACACAGTTATATTGGTCACGTAGTTGACTTCAGCATTATTCTTGGCAATGCCTTGTTAGATATGTATACCAAGTGTGGGTGTATGAACCTGGCACATCAGTTCTTTGATGAGATGCCAGCCAAAAATGTGATTTCCTGGACCAGTTTGGTTTCGGGGTATGCAAATTGTGGTCAGCTGGATAAGGCAAGAGAGCTATTCGAGAGATGTCCAGTCTGGGACGTTGTTCTTTGGACAGCTATGATTAATGGGTATGTGCTTTATAATCAATTCGATGAGGCTCTAGCGCTGTTTAAAGAAATGCAGGTTGAAAGCATCAAACCAGATAGGTATACTGTTGTGAGCCTTCTTACTGCCTGTGCTCATTTGGGAGCACTAGAGCAAGGGAAATGGATTCATGGTTACATTGAAGAAAACATGATTAGGATTGATGCCATTGTCAGCACTGCTCTTATAGACATGTATGCAAAATGTGGCTGCATTGAAAAATCTATAGAAGTGTTTAGGAGGGTTGAAGAGAGGGACACGGCTTCATGGACCGCAATTATATGTGGGCTTGCCATGAATGGGCAGACAAGGGCAGCTCTTGAATTGTTTGCAGAGATGAGACAGACTGGAACCAAACCAGATGATATAACCTTTATCGGTGTTTTAATAGCTTGTAGTCATGGAGGATTAGTAGAAGAAGGCCATTGGTATTTCAATCTGATGAAGAGGATATATCACATTGAGCCCAAAGTAGAACACTATGGTTGCTTGGTTGACCTCCTTGGTCGTGCTGGTCGGTTAAATGAGGCAGAAGAGTTGATTAAGAAAATGCCCAACAATAATGAGATATTGCTATTATGGGGCTCCTTGCTTGCAGCTTGTAGAATTCATGGGAATGTTGAGATGGGCGAACATGTGGCCAAATACCTTTCTGAAGTAGAATCAAATAACTCTGGTATCCACATGCTTCTCGCCAACATTTATGCTGCAGCCAACAGATGGGAAGACGTGACTAAAGTGAGAAGAAAGATGAAAGATCTTGGGGTAAAGAAGATGCCTGGATGCAGTTCGATTGAAGTAAATGGTGTTGTCCAAGAATTTCTAGTTGGAGATAATTTGCACCCTGAGATTGGAGAAATTTATTCCGTGTTAAATAATATGGCCAGGCACTTGAGTTCGTAAGCATATATTACTGATGGATAATAACGTGAACATTTTGTGCTTGAGTATGAAAAGAGGGCTCTTATCCCTTTGGTTGAACTATCTTTCTTGTGCTGCTTGAGTTCAATTCCTATGCCACCAATGTGGTCTGCCCTTTGGCTTTTTTCCAATCTACAACAACTAATGTTTCTGTAGGAATCTCCAATTTAATGCAATCAGAACTTTCATCATCTGAAGACGCCTCTCCTGGAATTCTAACAGATGAGCAGCTGAACTGATTCAAAACATCTGTCTCAGACTGAATGACTGGTGGTAGAAATGTTATACAAATGTAGATTTCTAGGCATGGAGGAGAAAACATGAAAAGGTTTGTTAAAATCAGAAAAATTGTACGTGTCAGCTACTTGCTTTCGTTGGTAAAATGTGAAAGCTCCTTTGCTTGCATGAACTGTGCAGTCATGAAAAAGGACTTGATGGATCTTTCCTCAATTCTTGCAGCCCACATGGAGAAGTTTCTTTATTACTTGTGATGATTTCTGTCCTTGGTGCGGCCTCCACTTCTCTTTTGAGTCTGCAGGAGAACACCACTCTCTCTTTGGATAGAATTTGAACAGATATGTTGCTCTGTTTGATGAATGTTTGACATACTCATGCCTGAACATTGGAAAAAGAACTTGGTAGCACCTGGCTGCACAAAGTGATGAAAATAATGACCCGTAACATTGTCAAGATGACAGTGGGGTTCCGCTTACAAAGGGCAGAATATGAATTTTTGGTTGTTGAAAATAAATGGAAATAAAGTTTCAGATGTCTCAGTAGAATCTCTTCTTAGATGAGTCTTTAAATGTACGTGTGGTGCTCTTCTCTCAGAATTTGAACCTCTTGATTTTTTTTTTTTTACTGTTAGGGGCTTTTGCTTGCAAAGAAAAAGAAATCTCAGATTTATCAGGTATCTGCAGGTCATTTTTGGTATTATTGCTCTGATTTTGAGAACAACTCTCAAATATAAGATGTTGCTACGATGAAAAGGTATTTGAAGCTTATGATTCAGACCTTTCTTAGATATCTGATATGGGTTTGGATTTTTGTTTGCGTGTGTAAAATTTTCCGTCAATACTAAAAGTGGGCCTAGCCAAGACATAATGCATATGATATGAATTTATTAGCTGTTTTGAAGCTCCAAATCTCTTTTTTTTTTCTGTTAAAAAAAATTTAAAAATTATTATTAATTTTTATGAAGAGCTCTGTTCAAAGCATCTCCAGCCCTTCAAGAAAATAGGGGAAAGTTATTTTAAAACTTGAAATCTACTTGTTAATCTTATATAATGATTAATGAATAGTAATCCCTTGCTTAAAGCAAAACCAAAAAATAGATTTTCCGCCTCAATGGGTATTTTAAAAATGGGAAAGAAAATTGTAAGTGTCCGATTTTGAAACAAGGTTTTTTTTTGTTTTGGCTTTCGTGTTTTAGAGAAAGCAGTATCATTACTGATATAAAAAAATTAAAAACGAAGCAAAAAGAAAATCAATATGACTTTATTGGGGTGGTTTGTATGTTGATAGGTAAACCACTTGATCGGCATCCACTTTGTAAGGCTTCCTCTCTTTTTTATTGACAATGATGCTAGGTAGTTTTCAAGAGGTCATAGGCTCAAATCTTCCTCAGAACATGCATTTTTTAACCACTAACAATCCAGACCTGACCCATGGCTATCATGGGGGTGTGTTTGGTATGACAACCATTAGTTAGAATTATTTTGAGTGTTGGTTAATTCATGAGTTGAACAAACCTCAGGGTGCATTGAGTTGTAATTTTATATTTCTTTAGTATGGACTAATGCATATGTCCCTGAAAATTTTGAGATAGCGAATAAAAAGAACAAAATTCGTATGAAAAAGAACCTAGGATAGAATGCTGGTCCGCTCAAGCAAATGGAGGTACCCCGATCAACCAAGACCCAGACCCCAGTCGGCCGTGGGCTAGCAATTTTGCGAGCTAGTTAAAGGCCTGCTCGAGCGGATGATGAATAGAAACCCAGTTTCCTACATGAATTAAGTTTCCTTTTCTGTTGGGACTACTGTTTTTAGCCCTACATGAATTATGACTCTTATACACGAATATTGGGCTATTTAAAAGGTTATCCCCCCAACCCTAGGTGTGCATCTCCTTGTTTAAAACCTACAATTCATATTGGAGATCCATCGTCTTTTCTAGAGCATCCATTGGAGGGTTGTATTGAAGTTGCTGAATTTTAGAGATTGTTGTTTCTACATTCTTTTAGAAGATTGTTTTCTCTCTCGTAAAAGATTCATTTACCTTGCAAATTCAACGTGTGTTGATTCATTCGCCTTGTGGATTCATGGTGTTTAGATTCAAACACAAGGAACGATGAACGGCATGATCGCTGACAAGTGTTAGTACTACAGTCCCTAAGTTGTGGCAAATTGGGGAATGTGAATATCTTGTAACTGTTTAAATTTCACAGTGCTTGGTTTCCATTGGACCGGATGTTAGGTCTGATGGATTGTTCCCGTGTTGGATTTTCACATAAAAAGTCATGTACCTCTCCTCTTGAGGTTAATTAATTTACAGCTCCTTTTATTTTTCGCCATTGTTAATTGGACTGCACTTTAAAAATCTTATTAAAACCTTGAACCTTTTATCTTTGAAGGTTCTAAAAACCCTCACCATTAAACCCAGCACAAGTGGGGGTTGGTATGGTATAAAAGGAATACCAATTGTGTGGGATTCGGGTTTGCCATTGCAATAATCCCTAGAGGACCTTTATTTCATCAATGGTCATTTATGATTACTCGGATACTTGTACATCATAGTATATCCATATTGGACTGATACTTGTTAAGGTAAAGTTTTAGCACATCCTAACTACCAAGCCCATTATTTTGTATGGTCTTTTAATTTTTTTACTTCTCAATATAAAAAATGTTAAATATAAAAAACATAACAATGATATATATATATATATATATGAAAAACCTCTGCCAAGCACTATGTTTTCCAAAACATCGAGTGGGGCCTAACTTATGATCCATCCAAGTGGACCATAAAACAATTAACCCAAGCAATAGTCACAGGCCCCAAGTTTGGCACCCATCTAATTTGATTGAATTGTTGGATTAGCTTACACTCATTTTGGATGATCAAAATTTGTCGGCCATTAATCAAGGGTTTAAGATGATAATTGACCTTCATCACCATACAAGGGTATGTGTAAGGAGATCTCTACGTGTAAGGGAGATTTTTCGATCCGCCTTGGTCCCATTTCTAAGTGAGACCCCTAGTAGACGCCACTATAAAGTAGCACTCTTAATAAGGTAAGCACCTGTGCTCAACAAAGGAATATATATATATATATATATATAGGACAAAACAACTATGCATCCATCCCTCACCTTATGGTGAGAGATACTTCCATTTTTTGAAAGTATTGATGGGCAAAAAATGCAAAATCATCACACATCATAATACCTTTTTAACCTTATTAGGTCTAAAAAGAAAATTGTCCCTCACCACAAGGTGAAGGATGGATGCATAAGTGATGTAAAGAAAAATTTAGGACAATCATATTCGTATCCATATCCTAAATTTCCAAAAGTACAGAGTTTGTGCCGGTATCCATATTTGGACATCAGAAATGGTCACAAAAGAAAGGTAAATCTTCCAGATTCATCTATTCAAAGTCAGAAGTTTAGGACCTCCAAACCAGCGAAATAAATTTCTTTACTTGAACTCATTGATGCTGAAGCCGAAACTAACAGCCTGAATAGGAGCACATTGATATATGCCACCCATCGAATAGCAAAGTTTTTGCTTCAGGGGAGATACAAACATGAGTCTCAAAACAAAATTGCAATAATTAGGAATAGAAGTGGAATATGAAATGGAATCAGATTCGTTTAAGAACTAGCAAAATTCTGGTGTAATGTGTACATAAATGCATAACATGTATGTGGGAAACGGGAAGCAAGAACAATAGGTATGCTTCATACATTTGCTTTGAAAAGGTTATCCCAGATCAAGTTTAAAATTTTACACGACCATCCAGGCCCCACTCAAAAGATAGAATTCCCTAGGGTCTGATAGTCAGAAACTATTACTAGTTTTTTACATAAGACGAAGAAACTGGAAACATATCGATCATAATCAAGTTACCTTGCTCAAAACATAAAACGAATTCTTCAACACTGGGTAAATAAAGCCACTGTAAAGACACTCACGTCTTTGATGGCCATGTTGCTTGAGCTGACATGATTATTCCCACGATCACTCCAAACAAGCCAAGTGCACTGCCAAAGATTTCAATCACCAGAATCTTTACAAAAAGTGAGGAATTCTGAGCATCTGACAGAGCGCAGCTGCTTCCAATTATTCCCACACAAAGCCTGTTTGCCACAACAAGGTCAAAATCCAAATAAATGTCCTTTGCCACTTCACATCCTTCTGATGAGACATGCTGGTATGGCTAGCAGCTTAAGCTTCTCATGTGAGGACTCAGACCATTCATCTCTTAGGTCCCACCACAGATGGACAAAATGAAAAGCTAGAAGAAGAAAGACAAGATCCCCAGGTCCACAGAGGATAGTTAGAAACAAGTGCCAAGATTGTAACTTGGAATCAACAGTAAAGCTGATCCATTCTAACTTTTTACATAGTCCATCCTCATGGGGCCTTGTAGATAGATGGTCACATGGTGAGACAGAAAAGGTACAACGCTTTTCAATGTTTCCTTTCTGAGATAAGAGTATGATAAAAGATGAAAAGGCCGAAAACATACCCACAGACAAGGTTGGCAAAACCGACGATGATACCAGATGCAAATATTGCATAACCAGCTCTGAGAGACTCTGGTTCATATATCTTGGATGGAGGGACACTTTCTAGCTTTGTTTGCAAAATGATTGCCACAATAACACCGTATATTGCAACAGCCTCACAGAAAATAACACTGCAAAAACAAAAAAACAAAAAAAAAGGGTAAATGGTAACTATGGTTAAACAGGAAGGTCAGTATAAAATTCTCAAATATATGAGGAATGTGGATAAAATTGAGCTGAGGAAAGA
Organism: Sextonia rubra; assembly: GCA_037013555.1. Lineage (NCBI taxonomy): Eukaryota > Viridiplantae > Streptophyta > Magnoliopsida > Laurales > Lauraceae > Sextonia > Sextonia rubra. Next base: position 14,219,017 of record JASUAD010000018.1, on the reverse strand, counting down.
TATGATCATAGGTTTTGTTTTATACAAAAATGGTTAGATTTATATAATAAAAAATAGTTTCTATACCCACAATCCTAAGACTGACCTGTATTTGTGATGTACACAAAAGGTTAGTTTGGTCTGGACTGATTTCAGGATAACCCAGATGATCTGACTACTAGGTGCAACTTGGACCAGGCCAAAACTGAACCCACACAGCCCATTTGCACCAAATCTCAAGCCTTGATTTGAAGCCTAATGGTCCAAGCTGGGTTTCTTGCAGTGGCAGGCAAATTTAGCCCCTGATACAAAGATTACATAAATATTGTGCAGACCTGTATATATTATGTATAGCATATGTATATCATTAAAACATATTGTTATTCTTCTGCCACACATCATTTTCTGCTTCAAGGGTAGTGGTGTCTGTCTCAAGTCGGGGTCACCAAAAATATGTGGAGTGTGGAATGAAAATGTGTGTTTCAATTAATTGTGGTTTTGAAGTAGGCACTAGACTCTCAGTTAATCTTTCGATCGCCAGTCTCCCTTTGCAAATCTCAGAAATTAATGAACAAAAGTAGAGAAACTTGATTTTCAGAGAGAATTGTTCTCTCTTTCAGTTTTTTTTTGAAGCGTGAAGTCAAGAAGGAAAACTACAGTAGTGTTTGTATCTATCCCTCAGTTCTACTTCTCTCCCCCCGTTTATAAGATGTATCCCCTCATATTTGAATTTTCCACGCCAAGTACCACGTTGTTTTACACATGCCAGTTGCTATTCTGGAGCCACCCGTCTTTTCTGAATTACTTTAGCTCTCACTCTTATGCTACTGCTTCCATGTGTCTATGGAAGTTAACAGCATCAGATATTTTTTACCAACTAGAATCTCCAACAGGGGAATTCAAAAGGCTGTAATCTAAAAGTGCAGGCCACTTTATCAAGAAAATTAATGCCAGCAGTTGTGAGCTTGACTTGCCTAAAGGAAGCATAAGTCCAACATTTAATGTTGAAGACTCGATTGTCATGGACATCATAAGGACATAATGTGAGGAACATGCACTTAGGTTACCTTTTATTCCCTAAGTAATAAAAGAATTTAGGACATAATGGATAATCAACTGGTTTCAACAGGCAATTGTGGTAACTGAAAGTACTTACATGTTAAATAAGGGCATTGTGGCCATGTCGCATGCCAATCTTGTATTTTAGGAAGTTCTATCTTGAGAAAATCAACTTTGTTGTGACTTAATTAAATTTATAAAGATGTTTAAGTAAATATTTTAGGATCCTTAATTAGAAATAACAATCTCTAATTAAGCGTCAAAGGTTATTGACTACCCTAATTAGAAGGTATATCTCTAATTGAAAGCCAAGATTGTTGTTCACTAGTGTATATGAAGGTTGTAAAGGCTCTCCCAAGAATTTAATGAATATTTTCCTCTCTTCTAATATTTAGTAAAATCAAACCATCTTAGCAGCCTTGTGTGAAGACTCCCAGGCAACTCCAATACGTGAAGACTGCTAGGCAACTTCAATGCACGAAGACTCCATTGGCATGGGATTCAAATGTGTGTGAAGACTCCACATCTATCTAACCTCCATTATCAAGCTTGGTGGTTTCACCTCAAATATGAAAATTAAGGAATATAATATACTAAAAAGACGAATGTATTTTATTATGTTGTCCTTTTGGTTGGAGTATAGTAGGCTGGAATAGTGAATATGCCACATTCACTTTTAAAGGTTCAAAGTGTTTGTGAGACAACTTAAATCCGTAGAACAAATATGATTTTTAGATTTCAAAGAGTTATGCCATAGAGCTGGTGGTGTCCCGCGAGGGAGTTAAAAATATCTATGTTAACAATTAAACATATTAAATTACTGTATTTATCCTATAAATGAGTGTTTTATTTTTATATGCCACAATTTGAAATGTAATAGGGATGGGCAATATGCCATCAAGCTCATAAACTAGAATTTTTTCATTCGATAAAAAATATAAATGGAATAGGATGGTACGGAAAGTATGTTATTTTCTTAATTTCAAACTAAAAAAAAAAATAAACTACGTCAATATACTTCCACAAGAATAAATTGTTTAACATTAAACTGTACAAATTGCATTAGTCATATCAAGTATAATTTTGTCAAGTTGATGAAAACATCAAATCATTTAGTAAAAAAAAAATTTCTTTTAGGGCTGAGTACATTACATATAGCAAGGATGTTACCTTGCAGTTTGGAACAAATGCTTCATGACAGAAGCTTGACATAGCCAATGGACTAGTCACAGCAACTGTGATAAGCACAATGTAATGCAAGATGGAGCTAATCGCTCCATTTGCTGACATAGATGTCAAGATATCTCCAATAAGGTTGAGAATACTGAGTTCCAGTTATTGACATGGTAGTTAATACCTTGTCCTACGATGCACAGATACTTCAAAATGAGGCAACGAATCATGTCTTATCTGGTGTAGTACGAGCCAGACCCAAGTCCACTGGGCTGGACCCATGAGTTATTGGGTCAACCTGACCTAACCCATTGGATCAACCCACAAAGCCTAATGGGATCAGCCAGTTATTTTTCTTGTGGGAAGTTGATGATATTAAGAATTCTAGTTTTCTAATTGCTTCAGTATTTTGATTAGTAGATTTCCTTGTTGATTAGGAATAATATTAGCAGCTAACAGGATAGTTCTTAGCAAGTAAAGTCCTAGTGAGAAGGAAAGACTATTCCCTCTATTCTATAAATATAAATATGTGAGGACTTGTTTGGCATCTCTACTCTTTTTCTTATAGACCCATCCAAAATAGGGTCATTAAAAAAAGAGCCCATTAGCCATGTTCATCCTTCCAAAGAAATTGATAATGCAAAATATGTATTTGGTAATTGATGCAGGCCAGATCCATGATTGACCAGGCCATTGGACCCAAGATCAATACAGCCTAATAGATTAGAGTAGATTATATTATTAGTAGTTGTTTAGTTGCTTTATTAAAATTTGACAAATCCAGTTGTATTTGATTTAGGACTTCTTATTTGTTTAGAATTAGTTGTTTCCTTTCTTAGATGATGTTTTAGTTATAAATAAGAATGTAATCTCTTCAAGAGAGATAGACTTTCATATTGAATAAAGCTTTGGAATTGGTTCTCAATTGAGAGAGTTTATTTGTCTTTTGGTGAGGCACCTAGACAACCTATCCCTAAGCCTTTTGGCTTGGAGATTAGCCCGTTGGCTAATCTTCTTCCCCTGCGCTGCTTCAATTGGTATCAGAGACGAAGATCCAATCTCAGACCGCCGTCTGATCGCCGATTCGAAGTAACCGTTCGTTTGGTTCAGTCTTCGTTCATCATCTTCCTCTTTCGTCAGTACCCATCCCACCATCTCCCTCACCTTCCCACAATCCAACCCCACAGCACACCGAAAACCCAAATTCTCCAACCCTAACAATACCCCCCCTTCCACTGACGCCCAGCTCCATCCTCCACAGAACCCATTACAGACCCTCGCACCACTGCCACTCCAGTCCTACCTTTTCCCGGGCTACCACCCCACCACCGATCTCACCCCCGCGACCCCACACCCCACCGTCACCTCTCTGGAACCCTCACCGGCAACCAATCCAAACTCCATCCCCTTCCCAGCACCTTCCCGATCCATCCCCGACCCGATCCAACCTTGCAGCCCACTGAAAAACCTCTCCACCGCCCAGCCGAACCCACCTCTTCGATCACGGTCATCCATCCCCACTCCCAGATCCCCAATTTCAAGCCAAATCCCTAAACCAGTCACCCAGCTCCGATAATCCCCAAATCCCAACTCTTTCAGCATTATTGAAAACCCTAGCCCTCTCCTCCATCTCCACCGCACACCATCACCGTCCACCGACCCTCTTCCACAACCCACTTCCAAACCGTCCACCAACCCATCTCTTTACTGCAACTCCAAATCCGACCCAACCCCTCGGCTGCTATCAACCATTCCCAAACCCAGAGAGAAAAAAAAAAAAAAAAAACAGAGACGAGAAAGACAGAGAAGGAGAGACGTAACAGAAGAGAGAGAAAGAAAGAGAGACCTGGTACCTTTCATCGGAGACAAAGGCACCCAACAGCCGACAGCAGCGTCGTAGCACCACCGCAGCGTCGCAGCAGCACGGCACTACCTCCGGTTGTCGCTGCAGCCACCGATACACCTTCCAGAAGCGTCGTCCCTCCCTGCAGCGTTACCGTCGATGGGAGCCTCCAGTTCACCCAGATGAGCATCATCCACTCCTTCCTTTTTTTTCTTTCGTATCTGTAACAGCAGAGAAGCATCCTTTTCTTTTTCTCTCTTTCCTATCCACACTGTAGCAAGAGAGAAGAGCTTTAAGCAGTTGGGCCGCAAAATAGTTTGGGCCAACACTGTTGACCCGAGTCTCATCAGTGACCTAATCACTATTGGGTCCAGTCCAGGTCTGACCTGACCCAAGTTCAGATCCACAGCAGTACAATATATATATATAAGTGGGCCCAGAAAAAATAATCAAGTTGCTTCTCAAAATGATGATATTTTAGTCTAATTCACGATCCATCTTCACTTGCGTCTTTTGTCAACAAGATCAAGCCATCAGGTTAATTAATTTTGAGCATTCAAAAGATTTTGAATTTCTTACAGTAAAGTCAATACGCAAATCTTTAGACCATCTGATAAATTTCAAAGTATGTTGTATAACTATGGAGATTGGTATTTTGCCAATAAGGTCTACTTTAAGCAGTTCCTCACTCTCAGACAGGCAGATTTGACAGTTTATGAATATTTAAATCAATTTTCGAGACTGCACCAAGTTTGTGGCTTGGAACAGAATGAGCTACATGATTTAACTCGCTTTATCAAAGGTTTGAAGCCAGAGATTCTTGAGAAGATGAAACCATGTCACAGTGTTCATGAAGCATACAAAGAAGCAATTCATATTGAGCACATGCTTCAATGGTTCTACCTGCAACAAGTCCAGCCTGAGAAAGAACATTCTTTACAACGAACGAGAGATCATCTGATAGAAACAAATTTTGCAAGAGAAGATACTCATACCCTTATCATTTGCAGACTTCTCACCACCAATGAACGAGAAGACAAAGAGTGGACACAGACTATGATATTCCGGACGCGAGTAAGGTGTGAAGATCGATTAACTAATCTAGTTATTGATCATGACAGTACTATCAATTTTGTGGCACAATATGTTATTGACAAACTCAATTGGCCTACAGAGACTCTTCCAATGCCTTACGAAGTTACATGGTCTAATGCTTCTGTCATTACTGTAACTCACAGATGTCTAGTATCTTTCCAGATTGGTGTATATGAAGATAAAATTTAGTGTGATGTAATTCCCATGAATATCACTCATACTCTTTTGGGACAACCATGGCTTCTTAATCGGAAAGTGCAATATGACAAAGAGAAGAATATTTATTCTTTCTATTAGAAAGGACAATATGTTGACCTTATTCCATTACAATCAACAACATCTTCATCTACCTCATCACCATCAATTGAAGAGTCACAAGATGAACACAGGGAAGAAACAAATTCCAACGATGATGTTGAAAAACCAATTCATGGAAAGGAAGATCTTATTGCAACTTCAAGTGGAAAGCAAAAGGTACATCAAGCTAACATTGAACATCCAAGAGAATTGATTGTTCTGCCTTTTCCAGAAAATCCAATTAGGACACCAACAGTGAAATTCCTTGTTCCAGTTATTTCACAAGTAGTTCAAGTTCTAAAAGTTCCCCACATTGACTTCATCTTTAGAGATCACATATGGATATCTGACTGTCAACACTTGCAGCATCTACTGATTTGTTCACACATCCAAGCTCCATGCAAAGACCCACAGTCGAAAACATTCCGATCTACTATTACATGGAGGAAAAGACTGCAACAAGCTTTCAAGCCATGTCATGAAAATATGGATCTAAAGATAAAACAAAAGTTTGTTTAAGTGACTTTCAACCCCGGTGGATATTTACAGAACTCGAGGACGAGTTCTCCTCCAAGCAGGGGAGAATTGATGCAGGCCAGATCCATGATTGACCAGGCCATTGGACCCAAGATCAATACAGCCTAATAGATTAGAGTAGATTATATTATTAGTAGTATTTAATTGCTTTATTAAAATTTGACAAGTCCAGTTGTATTTGATTTAGGACTTCTTATTTGTTTAGAATTAGTTGTTTCCTTTCTTAGATGATGTTTTAGTTATAAATAAGGATGTAATCTCTTCAACAGAGATAGACTTTCATATTGAATAAAGCTTTGGAATTGGTTCAGTTGAGAGAGTTTATTTGTCTTTTGGTGAGGCACCTAGACAACCTATCCCTAAGCCTTTTGGCTTGGAGATTAGCCCGTTGGCTAATCTTCTTCCCCTGCGCTGCTTCAGTAATAAAATGATCTATTTTGAATAGACTTTTTAAAATCAATAGTTAAAAGTTTTTCACAAATTTCTCGACATCTACAAGGTACCAAGCTTTGAAATTTGACCTCATAACCATGTTCATCCTTCCAAAGAGATCTATTGGCTTGGATCTTGTGTTTGGGGCCCACAAATTTTAAAAATTAATATCAAATCATTCATGTTTTCAGTAAATATCTTAAAAATGGTACTGATCCAACGACTAAAATTTGATCTCACAGTGATCAGTGACCTTAGAAATACTTTTAATGGTTTGGATAGTGATTTATTGTCTAAGAAATAATAATAAAACAGTAAAAAAGGGACTGCCTAAGGACTAACCCAAAATTGAGCATGTTTAGCCAATGGTTGAAAGTTTTTCACAAATTTCTCAAGATTTGCAAGGCATCAAGCCCTTAAAATTGACCCCATAGCCATATTCAGCCTTCCAAATATTTCCAACAATTTGGATCTTGTGTTTGGGCCCCACAGAATTCAGAAAAAAATACCCAATGGCTCACTTTTTTTGCACATATCTTGAGATTGATGATCCAATGGCTGAATTTTGGAGGAATGGCCGTGTTCGATCTTGTGAACATTTCCAACGGTTTGGATCTCGATTTACCCTCTCAGATTTTAAAAAAACATTAAAAAGAAACCAGACTGGGCGTGATGAACCCCAATACTGTAGCTCCGCCTTTGAATTTTTGCCTCTATATCTTAAGCAACTCGTGAAGGGAGATGTGGAAAAAAGAGGCATTGCCTCTACTTTTCTAAAGTGGGCAGAGGCTAGAAAGAGGTGCCAAACGCTCTATTTTATCAAAACCCCGCTTTAAAGAAATAGAGAAAAGGGGGAAAATAGACCTGCCAAACAAGGGCTAAGTGCCCATTTCAAGATAAAATTTCTGATTATTGGATAGAAGATTTCTATTTTGGATTTGATTTGCATATAATTTCTCTAATTGTGTGCTCTTGAGTGCATAGAATCCATTTGGATTTGGCCAAATCCTTGCTTAGCAAGTGATCAAACATGTCGGGGAAAATTTGCTAAGACAGCAAGATCCTATGATAACTGCATTATCCAAGCGGGTATATTTATTGGAAATAGAACTATCTGAGCAAATACGTGCATTGGAAACAAGATTTGCAAGTTCGCAAAGACCGGTACCTAAGGTTAGAAAAAAACAAAACCAGTATCGAGACCCAACTCGGTCAATTCTAAGCTCGAGTCGACTCGCCTGACTCAAGTGAGTCGCATGGGAGTCAGCCGAGTCAAGTCCAGTCCACAGCAGTGGACAGAAAAAATGTAAATATATATATAGAAAAAAAAAGAGGAGCCCCAACCCAAGCTAACTGGTGACATTTGTAGGACTGTAGGTGGGTTGAGAAAATTTATAAAAAAAAAAAAGAAGGAGCCCCAGGCCCAGTTGACTAGTGATGTGTAGGACTGTACGTAAGTTGAGAAAATAAAATAAAATAAACAAAAAGAAATGAAAAGAAGAAGAAGAGAGAATAAGAGAAGCATACCATAACCAGACCAAGGCCCCAACAGTAGCAAAGCAGGAACAACACATAGCAATGACAGCACAAAGAAGTAGTGGCAGCATAGAACAATAGCAAAGTGAAGGCAAATCAGTAGGAAGATCAGATCTTAGAGAGATGAAACAAGAGAATTATCAAATTTGAGTTGCTCACATATGGTGGAGAGGCGGCGCACAAAGTGTTTGGTGATGATAGCGGAGACACTTCACACAACGGGACAAACATGTGGAGCCACGTGTGGAGCCAATTTGGAAATTGCAGAGAGAAGGAAGAAATTCAAGTCAACCAAGAAACAAAAAGGAAGAAGAAATCACCTAGAGGGACCCACCGTAGGTGTGAATCCCAAGGCACATGCCCAAGGGGATGGGGTCCAATGATGTTGCAAGGAGTTTCTCTCCTTAATTTTAGAAGATTTGAATTTCAAAGGAAAGTCCAACATTAGCAACAATTGAAGACTTGGAGAAGGAAGGAAAGAATTCAAAATTCAAAATACAAAATCTAAAGTTTCGAAGTTCAAAAAGATTTGAATTTTAAGTTTTCAAAAGAGAGAAGACTTTCCAAATTTGCAAGAATTCCAATGGAGGAAGATTTGATCAAGATGAGATTAACGGTGGAGATTGCATAGAGATTTTTGCAAAGATGGAAGTTGAGACAAACTAGGAAAGTACTTGAGTAACAAGAAATCCAAATTGGAAGGAGCTTTCTAAATACCTATTGTTTTCTCCCTTTTCTCCTCTTTATTCTCCTTCTCTTTCCTTTTCCCTTCTTTTGTTTCTCCCCAAGCCAAGAAAGCTTCCTTCCCACTCAAACTTGGATTACCAAAAATTATAAAAACCCAACACATGGGGTGTGCAACACTCTTACCCTTGCATTACAGACTACTCATGGCCCCACCGCCTCCTCCATCCCTCTCTCCACTCCGTGGCACGGCCCAAAATCCAAGTCCCAAGTGGGACATCCCACAACCCAAGGCTGGCCAAGCCACCTTGGCCAAACCACAACCTTCGTCCACTCCAAGGCTGGCCACGCCCTCCTTCATCATCTTCTTCTTCTTCTTTGGTGAAGTACAATAACGTGTACATGTTAAAAATGATGAAGAAAGGCTAGTTTTGCTTTTCCTGAGGTGTAAAGGGTGAAACACTTGTACTTTTATTTGTTTTGTGCATAGACAAGATTAGGGATCAGTGTATTTAACAATTTCATTCAGGGACAAATAATTTGTATGTTAGTTGCTTCATTCTATGTACTCTTCGATTTCTTAATTTCAATTAAAGAAATATGGAATGCTTAGAGTCCCTGTGAGTGAATGTGCAAAAGACCATATATGTTCCTGATGTTGATGGAGATCTGGACCTATTCGTACTTCAAATCATTGGAAAGAAGTGGATCCTGGATCCTTGGAATTATTTCAATTATTGTAATTCAGTTTCTTTTAGTTTACTGCTTTCAATTGGTTGTTTGATACTTTTTTTTTTGGTTGCAGCAATTTTATTTTTCTATTAGTTTGATATAGGATTTTTCAATTTAGATATCTTTTTTCAATGGGTTGTAATGACTGTATTAATTTTATTCAGGAGACAATCAATTGTATAGATTTTTTTCCCAGGTTAGAAGTAGAGTTTGATTAGGTTAGCAAAGTGTGGTTCTACTTTCCATCTCTGTGGATCGACTTTGGACTTGAGAATTACTACTTCACGACAACCCTCTACTCAAGGATTTATCTACAACATCAACATTGTAACAAGCGCAACCATGCAACAGGTACATGATGAGGTCAGACAAAACATCGCCGCTAGTAATGAATCGGCCACAATGGGATCCGAAGATTATTGGGTCTACCTGACCCAACCAAATGGATCGGCCCACAATGGGATCTGCCGATTATTTGTTGTGGGAAGTTGATATTATTTACTATTTTAGTTTCTTAATTGCTTTAGTAATTTTCTTAGCAGGTTTCCTTCTTGATTAGGAATAATATTAGCAAGAGAGTTCTTAGCAAGTAGAGTCCTAGTGAGGACCGAGGAGGAAAGATTATTCCCTCTTTTCTATAAATGTATATATATATATATATATATCATCATCATCAGAGCCTTATCCCAACTATGTTGAGGTCGGCTTTCAAGATACACACCTCTGACTGATTAATAGAAGATTTCTGTTTTGCCTTTGATTTGTGTTTGATTTTTCTAATCGTGTGCTCGAGTTCTTGGAATCCATTTGGATTCAACCAAATCCCTTTTGTGGTTTGGTACATTTGATCTCGGAATTTGGGCCACATTAGTATTGTATCAGATACTTCACTTTCTATGATTAAAAACTGAGTCCCTACCATGTTCATGGGATGTCCCTATTGTATCCATGCCATATCTAGCCATCATAGACCTTGACAAATGTGGCAGTGAAAAATTATTTTCAAAGGCATGAAAGCTTCAAGGATTTAAGGATGCCTAAGATGATGAATTTAAAGGCAATTGTTAAGTCAAGAGAGGCATACTCGCAAAAGCATTAGAAGAGAGAGAAAAAAAAAACTCAATGAATTAAGTAGGCTCTCCTAATAGAGTAGTTTTCTGGTGCTAGATGCCTAGCACCAATGTCAACCACACAATGTTCTAGACATTCCAACATTCTGTGGTTGACATTGGTGCCTAGCACCAAATTGGTGCTAGGCACCTAACACCAAAAAATTTCTTCTCCTAATAATCACAAGGAAGCATATTTGTTGAAGGAAAGAAAAATACTATGATTAAGAAATGGCTCTTGCATACGGCGGATTTTTTGGCACTAAAGGAAGCATATTTGTGGAGGCATGAAAAACACTAGGGCAGCCCAATTCACAAAGCTCCCGCCATTACAAGCTCTGGGGAGGGTCATATTTACGCAACCTTACCCCGCAAATACAGAGGTTGTTTCCATATTTCAAACCCTTGAAGCCCAAGTGACAATGGAGCAACCTTACTGTTGCGCCAAGGCCCGCCCTCAAGGCATGAAAAACACTACGAATACGAAATGTGATGTAGGACAGACCCCATGGTCCCCATGGGTCGACCCACCTTTGGGCCCAGCCCACCTATCCTAGTTTATTTAGGGTTTTATTTGCTTTAAGTTATTTTAAAAAGATGTTTTAATCTTGACCATCAACTTGATTTGATGGTTCAGATTAGTCATAGGGTAATGTCTTCTATTTATTTAAGCATTGTAAAGCTTCTTTGGCTTAGTAAATTATTAATGATTAATGAAAAGTATTGGGATTTTCCTCAAGTTTCTTTGAGTTCTACTCAAACCCCCTAATACCTCCTAGATTGGAGTTTGGTGAGAGCCCAATTTTTTCTTTTATCTTCATCTTATCCCCTTCCAGCCCCACAAATCCATTCCATTCCGCAGAAAAATGGCTCTTGCAAAAATCACAATCAAATAGATGTGAATGCTTAAAAGAGCTCAAGATCAAGAATATGTTAGCATGTGGGCCAACATGCTAATAGATAGCCCACCAAGGAGAAGGGATAGGCCGAATATGACATGGCTGGAAGTAGTAACAACAAATCTAAAAAAGTACAACCTACCCACAAATTTGACTCAAGATAGATAAGAATGGAGAAAAAGAATTCATGTAATCAACTCTAACATAGTTGGGACAAGCCTTTGATGATGATGATGTGGGCCCACATGTTTGGTCATAAAGAGATGTTGACTAAGTCAAGAGAAACATGAACTACTTAGCCACACTTTCTCAATCATTAATCTAAGTGTCTTTTCAGTTTTCACCTACAAGTTTATGAGTATCCAATTGTTACTCTTTGATGAAAGCCATACATATGACCTCTCAAACACAAAAGTAAAATACTGTAAAAAATAAAATAAATAAGGACAAACAAAAGCTTGGGGTATCGTAACTATTGAAGATCACCCGCCTCGTGACATTGCTCTCTAATCAATGTACCTACATTTATGTTTCCATTGGTATTAATTAGAAACACCTAACAAGATTGGAGGGGAAAAAAACCCTATGGCATATTTTAAAGGTGCTCGCTGTTGCATCCATGAGGCAATGAATTGGAGCTCATGTTACTTAAAAATTATAGACTGCATGTTACCATAACAGTTATTCTTCTTACTTTGGAATTCATATCGCAAAGGTGCTAATACATATTGCTTGCATAATCCACATATCAAAATCAGATCCATCAAATTATTCTACTTAGATAATTCATCCATGATTATCACAGTCGTCAAATTTGATTCAGCTTGGTGAATTGACCGAAAATATTCAGTTCTACAAAGCTACCGAACCAATCAACCACATCAGAAAATGGGTCCGACAAATTGAAATTTTGAATGGGTCAAATGCATGCCCTCCTCTTTTATGAGATACAGTCAAATTTTACTCCAATATAAGTATATGGCACAGCCCCAGATCTCCAATCGAACGTAGAACAATCTTCCGAAGGATTGTTCGAATCCAAAGAGGGATTCCAAATTCCAGCCTCTAGGGCACAACCTTACTCACAATAAGAACCATAATGAGAAAAATCTCTGAAATTATAATTAAATAAGCATGTCCAATACAATGAAAAGCTCCTTATATAGGAAAGGTTGTTGTTAAACTAATAAAGACTAAGCCCTTGTTTGGCAACACTATTTTTTGCCTCTTATTGTCTAAATGTTTAAAATATTTAGAGTATAGAAAAAAAGGAACGTTTGGCATGTGATTTTAGCCTCTACTATTTTTAGATATATAGAGGTAAAACCTCTAAAAACAACATGCCCCAGAACTCACTCCGTCAAAATAAGAGGCGCTGCTACAGTAAAAATGTGGTCATTACGCCCAGTACTACTTTTTTATTTTTCTTCAAATCATCATCATCATCATCATCAAAGCCTTATCCCAACCATATTGGGGTTGGCTACATAAATTCTGTTTCTCCATTCTATTCTATTTTGAGCCAAATCTTTAGATAAGTTAAACTTCTTCAAATTAAATTCAATGACCTCCATCAATGTTTTCTTCGGCCTACCCATACCTCTTGATGGGGCCATTCACTTATATAGCCAAACTTTTTTTCACCGGTGCTATTGCCGGCCTTCACTCAACATGCCCAAACCATCTTAAACGAAATTCTCTAATCTTATCCCCTATTGGTGCTACCCCTAAATGCTCTCGAAAGTGCTCATTTCTAATTTTATCTTTCTTAGTTTTACCACATATCCACCTAAGCATTCTCATCTCCGCTACATCCATCTTATATATATGTGTCGTCTTAATTACCCAACATTCTGCTCCATATGTCATAACTGGTCTAACAATTGTCCTATAAAATTTGCCTTTCAATTTCGTTGGCATTCGTCTGTCACAAAGCACTCCAAAAGCTAGTCTCCACCTCAGCCATCCAGCTTTTATCCTATGCTTTACATCTTCGTCAATCTCCTCATCCTTACTAATCATCGAGCTTAAGTACAAAAAAGAATCTCCACATAGTATCTCATGGGTTTTAATTTTGACAGTGGTTTCAACACTTCGTATATATCCACTAAAGTTGCACTCCATATATTCTATCTTTATACGACTTATTTTAAAGCCTTTAGATTCTAATACCCCTCCGCCATCCCTCGAGCTTTGCATTTACACCATCTCTTGATTTATCCACCAATACTATATTTGCAAACAACATACACCATAGTATTTTTTCTTAAATATTCACAGTTAACTCATCCATAATTAATGCAAAGAGATAAAGACTTAAGGCTAATCCCTGATGCAAACCTATGGTCACGGGGAATTTACCCGTTTCTCCACATGTTCTCACATTTGTTACTGCTCCTTCATACATATTCTTAAAAATTTCAATATAACCGCTAGGGACATTCATTTTCTCCAAAACCCACCAAATTAAATCCCTCAGTACCCTATCATAGGCTTTTTCTAAATCGATAAAAACCATGTGCAAATTTTTCCTCTTTGCTCAATATTTTTCCATTAATTGCCTAAGTGAAAAGATATCTTCCATAGTTGACCTCCTCAGCATAAAACCAAATCGATTTTCAGCGATCTTGGTCTTCCATCTCAGTCTTTACTCCATTATTCTTTCCCATAACTTCATAGTGTGACTCATAAGTTTAATCCCTTGATAGTTAGTACATTTTTATATATCTCCCTTATTCTTATGTATAGGTACTACAATGCTTCTCCTCCATTCATCCGGCATTTCTTTGTCACAAGTATCTTATTAAATAGTCTATATAACCAACTCACCCCAAGCTCTCCTAAGCATTTCCATACCTCTATCAGAATATCATCTGGTCCGGTAATCTTTCCTGTCTTCATTCGCTTCAATGCTTCCTTCACTTCCGTCCCTCTAATTCTACAAAGAAAAGTCTGCTCTGGTAATGAAATACCCTCCTTAGCTCTTGTATCCCACAGATGTTCTTCATTAAAAAGTTTGCTAAAATATTCCTTCCACCTTTCTTTAATATCATTGTCCTTTACCAGAACATTTTCACCATTGTTCTTGATATATTTGACATAATTTAAGTCTCTACTTTTCTTCTCTTATTTTTGCGAGTTTAAAAATATCACTCTCATTCTCTTATTCTCAACCTGTTATAGAGGTCATCATATGCTTTGAACTTTACACTACTTACTACTTTCTTAGCTTCTTTCTTTGCCTTCTTATATAGCTCAAAATTTTTCATACTCTTAGTCCCCTACCAAATTTTATAGCAGTGTCTTTTCTCTTAAATAACTTTCTGAACCTCCACACTCCACCACCATGTTTCTTTATTAATGTCTCCTTCTTTTTTATTCTCCAAGTACCTCATTTGCAACCTTTCTAATGCAATTAGCTATTTGATTCCACATTACTGCAGTTTCTCCTTCAAGGTTCCATTCTCTCTTCTCAATCATTTCGTCCTTAAATATATTTGCTCTTTATCCCTTCAAATCTCTCCACCTTGTTTTAGGGTCCATTTTGTTTACTACCACTCTCCTAGGATAACCTTGCAATCTTTACAAGCCAATTGGTCCTGTTTTCTAAGTAGAAAAAAGTCTATCTGACTCCTATTACTCCCATTTTTATAGGTAATTAAATGCTCATCTCTCTTTTTAAAGTAAGTATTTGCTACTACAAGATCAAATGCCATTGTAAAGTCCAATATAGTATTTCCGAATTCATTCTTTTCTTCAAATCCTTGCCCTCCATGCACTCTCTCATATCCTCTATTATCTCTTCCTATATGCCCATTTTATTTTTCTTTAAATCCAAGATGGTAATTGAAGATCCAAACCATTGGAAATGTGCAAAAAAGCGTCAGCCATTGGATTTGTTTTTTTAAATTCTGTGGCCCCAAACAAAAGATCTAAACCGTTAGTAATGTTTGAAGGACTTCACACGACTATGGGGTCAATTTTCAATTCTTGATTCCATGCAGACCTCAAGAAATTTGTGAAAACTTTCAACCATTGATGTAAGATGCCTAATTTTGGATTATTTCATAGGCAGTCCCTTTTTTTTTTCTTTTTTTTCATTATTTATGAACAATAAATCACAATCCAAACCATTAAAAATGTTTATAAGGTCACTGATCATTAAAAGACCAAACTTTAGCCATTGGATCATCGCCAATATTGAGATATTTGCTAAAAAAAATGTGAATTATTTGCTTTTTTTTTTTGTAATTTATGGGCCCAAACACAAAATCCAAACCATTAGATCTCATTAGAAGGATGAAAATGGCTATGGAGTCGAATATCAAAGCTTGATACTTTGTAAACCTTGAGAAGTTTGTGAAAAATGTTCAACCATTTATTTAAAAAGGCTATTTAAAATAGATCCTCATATTACCAAACACACATTTTGATTTTAGCCTCGTTTTTTATGGCTCTTTTTTTTAATGCCTCTATTTTGGATGGGTCTATAATAATAAAACTAGAGATGCCAAACAAGCTGTAATCCTAAACAATCATGGCTTACTAAATTAAATTAAGCCCATCCTAATCTCAACTCAACATAAAATAGGAAATAAATAATTAATTAAAACTATCTAACTAAGGATAGGGATCCTTGAGGAGATCAAGGATCAAGTGGGGCCCATCACTGTCTGTGGGCCTATGATTTGAGACAGATCTAGGATTGGTCTGCATCAGCTCTCCCTGGCTTTGAAAAACTTGACTCCAGTGAGTTGAGTGCTTGAAATCTCTCATAAAGATCAAAATTGATGCACTGAAAGTCTGTAGCTGTGATCCACGTAGCGTCAGAGAAAGGACGATTCTGCTAACGAACATAAAACTTCTCGTAACGTCCTTAATGCGTACAGACAATTTGATCATCAAGGACATCAACAATCTCAATAGGTGGGAGAGTAAATGGTAGGGAACTAAGCTGCTCTCCATTATCTCCCTCATTATCATGACCGCTGTAGATAGTAAAATCTTCTACATTGAATGAAGAACTAACACTTAAATCAAGAGGAATATCAAGAATATAGGCGTTGGGGCTAATCTTTTGCAGAATTTTGAATAGAGAGAAGTTAGGATAGTATAACTTCTTATTAGCTCCAGGAGGCAGCCTTTTAAGTCTGCGGACCACAACCATATCTCTTTCATTAAATTCAACAAATCAACAATGTTTGTCACTTGTGTTCTGTAAACATCATTGCTGGCAGATATATGGCCGCGTACTTCATTGTGCACTTGTTGCATGTGTTGGAAGAAATATTTAACATCTGCACTAACTCTTGCATCAACTAACAAAGGCACAAGATCAACAAGGAGTCGGGGACGAACTCCCGTAACAGCTTCAAACAGGGAAGTACCAGTTGATCAATTGACTGAGTTATTGTGCGCAAATTCTACCATAGGTAGCACTTGATCGAGTTTGTGATACGAACACACACAAGACAGTGTAACAATTGTCCAAGACTTCTGGTTACCACTTAGGTTTGTCCATCAAATTGAGGATGATAAGCAATAGAAAGTTAAGCTTGGTATTGGACAACATCCACAAGGTCTTCTAGAAATAGCTCATAAACTTCATGTCCCGATAAAAAACAATAGTCTTTGGAAGACCATGTAGCCGAACAACTTCTTTGAAGAATAATTTGGCCACCTTGTAAGCATCAGCAGTGGCAATACAAGGTATAAAGTGTGTCATTTTTAAAAATCGATCAACAACGACAAAGATAGAATCAACCTTTCTAGCAGTGGTAGGTAAACTTAGCACAAAGTCCATGCTAATGTCTTCCCAAGGAGCATGAGGAACAAGCAAAGGCTGATATAATTCAGTGTTCTTCTTAGTTCCTTTAGCGAGCTGACACATTCCATATCTTTTGCAAATATGAATCACATTAGTCTTCATGCGACACCAATAATATCTATCGCTGACAAGAGCAAATGTTTTATCGCAACCCAAATGTTCGCTACATCCTCCTGCATGCTACTCTCGCACTACATAGTCACAAATAGAAGTTGCTAGAAGACAGAGTTGCATACCTTTGAATAAGAAATCATCATGAAAACTATAATGAGGATGTTGAATATAGTTGCCATGGATGAGATCAGCATAAATAGAGCCAAAGTCTTTGTCAGTGGCATACTCTTGTTAAATTTGCTCAAAACCTGGCACATTAATAGACATGTTGGTAGTTAAAAGATGCTTCCGCCAGTTTAATGCATCTGCAATCATGTTATCCTTCCCTGCTTTATATTGAATGCTGAATTTGAACTCCTGTGTATATGAACTCCACTTAGCACGATTAGCACTGATCTTCTGTTGGGAGTGTAGATGTTGCAAAGCATCATTGTCAAAATAGAGCACAAATTCATCAGCAATCAAATAATGCCCCCAGTGACAAAAGTGTTTACACAATGGCATAGAAATTCAAATCAAAGGCAGAATACTTTCGCTTTGCATCAGAAAGTTTCTCACTGAAGAATGCAACTAGATCCCTGCCTGGCTAAGAACACCTACAATGCCTACATTTGAGGCATCACAAGCAATTTCAAAGAGCTTGTTAAAATCAGGAACTTGTAGCACTGATGCGTCAATAATCTTTTGCTTGATCTTTTTTGAAAGCCCTGGTGGCTGCGCTAATCCACTTGAATTCACCCTTTCTCATACAGTTAGTAACAGAAGTCATAATAGTACTGAAGTTTCAGATAAGCCTTTTGTAGAAATTGGCAAGACCATGAAAACTGCAAACCTAAGGGTAGAAGGAATAGGCCAATCAAGAATTGCTCTTATCTTTTCAGGATCCATTTTAATACCTTGTGCAAACACAACATATCCCAAGAGATTAACATAATCACTCATGAAGGTACATTTCTTGAGATTAATGTAGAAATGCTCCCGGCAAAAAAGTTGATAGACTTTATCCAAGTGCTAAAGGTGATTTTCTTTTATTTTGTTGAAAATTAGGATATTGTCAAAGTAAATAATGACGAATTTCCCAATATAAGTATGCAACAATTGCGTCATAACCCGCATAAAAATACTAAGAGCATTGGTTAAGCCGAATGGCATAACCATCGATTCATAAAGACCATCTTTGATTTTAAAGACAATTTTCCATTCATCACCTGGTCTCACGCAAATTTAATGATAACCACTCCACAGATCAATTTTTGAAAAAATGCATGCACGAGTCATCATATCTAGTATATCATCCAATCGAGGGATCGAAAAATGATATTTTACCTTGATTTTGTTGATTGCACGGCTATCTACACACATTTACTAGCTTCCATCTTTCTTTGGAGTGAGAAGTGCTGGAAACGCCACAAGGACTGAGACTTTCTCTAATATCAATTTTGACTTTCCTTGTGATATCATCAAGTGAGGGTGGAGCATGTGGACCCTAGGGGTCTCATTCAACTAGAAGGCGCTACATAAAATAATGAATGGATACTTGATTCTCAAGCTTTTCTGGTCAGATGGGTGTGTACATCAGAGACACACTGGATGACCCTTCTTGATTGACAAACTGCTTATTTTGCAACTCATCAATGGCAATTTCCGCATTTTTTTAGACATCTCATGACATCTTTCAATTCTTGACTTATTTTAAGTATGGTCTCATCTCTGTCTGTCTGTCATCCAATGTTGGAGATCATCACAACATGCAATATGGGCCCCACAAGTGTTTCCTCTTCAAGTTAAATTAGGATTATAATTATTTTTATTAGTAGGTTTTTAATTACATTGTTATTAGGGAAGTTTCCATTCATACTTAGGGTATGCTTAGGCATTAGGTTTGCTTTTATTATATATATGGCATTGTAGAGAAGAGTTTCTCAGACTTCGATTGGTTACTAGATTTGTGGATTTTATCCTGGAGGTGCGCCCTCGTGTGTGAAGTCTTTTCGATGATTCGAAGTGTCCTCAAACACGTGCTTCGGCACACTGCGCAGCCCTAACCCTAGAGCCTACATCAATTTGATATCAGAGCTAAATGATCCCTGATCGTCGATGTGTTACCCACTATCCCCTTTCCACAAAATATTCACGCCTTTCTACTGATCCAGAAAATCCATATCCGAAACCCCATCACTGCCCCTCATTGATCAAAACCCAATTGTTCCCTTCTCCCCCAAAAGAACAGAAAAAAAAAAAAAAAAAAAAGAAATCGTGAGCCTCACCCAATGCACCAAGCCACAGAAAACCACCACCCTCCGCCAAACCCTTTTCCTAATACATACCCAAACCCAGCCAAATCCTAACCCAGACGTCTTAACACCCCCACACAAATAGGGTTGTAAATGGGTACCCAATTCTCTGATTATCCGAAGGTTCTGACCCGTTAATAACCAAGTTTGGGTCCTTATTTAGGAACCGATAAATAAATGGGTCTGAGTATGGTTCCTATTTTTGGACCCGTGACCTAAATGGTTCCGGGTCCGGTTACACCTTGGATCCGACCCATGGATCCAAGCCCCGATATATTACCAAATTTTTAAAATTTTTTTCTAAAAATTAGCTTTTCTTTAAAACATTCTCTACATAGACCCGGACTCCGACCTGAACTCACCCCAAGAAATGGTTCCGGTTCCGGTTCTGGGTTCATCCACTCCTTAACGGTTCCGGTTTCGGACCCAAGAAATTGGTTCCAAACCGATCTCAGTTCCAGTCCGTTCTCCCACTAACGGTTCCAGTTCCGGTTCCGGGTCCACCATGGACCTAGACCGGAGCCAACTCATTTACAACCCTACACACAAATCCCATTCGTCCTCCATCCATCCAACTCCTCCACCAAATCAGCCCATTGGTCATCTCAGAGAATTTGAGAACCTCCAAAAAAAAAAAAAAACCGTCCTCTTTTCTGTTGAGTGAAAAAAAAAAAAAAGGAAGACGACGAAGAAGAGAAAAGAGAGAAGAGAGCATACCTAGAACACATCGCCCTCACCATATCCATTGCTCACGACTGCTCGTCGTCAACATCAGAAGTTAGTCACCGCAAGCTGCAAGTCACTCCACAACAACCGTCCTAACACCTGCACTTCCGGACCATCGCCGTCGCCCGCAGTTGACTCTTCTTCCTTGCCGTTCGCCACCCTCCACCTTCTTCATCCTTCGCTTCCTCCTTGACGAGCTAGCAAGGCATCTTCCACCCCTCTTCTTTTTCGTTGTAGACAGAGGAGCAAACAAGCACACCCACGTGCCATTCTGAGGACTTAGTTCTTGGGCCACAATAGTGCAAGTCAGTTTGACCCAACAAAGACAAGCCCTGACCCTCTAAGTTGTGGCCTATTCAGGTTTGCTACAAGTCAGGTGGGCCTAACCCATTGCACCAAAAGCCAAGAAGACATCAGCTAGTCCAGTCAAAGGTACATGCATCTCAACGGTCAGAATTTGTTTTCGCAATAGTAGGATCATCCGAGGTCCAATTTTCAATCCATCTTCGTCAACGTGTTTTTAGAGAGAAGATCTACATCTAAGGTCAATTAGCTTTTAAATTTACATTAACAAAAAAAAAAAGCCTCCTAAGAAGCAAGTTAAGGTGAAATCTTCATCTTCTTCAATTAAAGATTTGATTGGTCCATTAGAGAATTATCTACAAAAGCTAATGGCATATAAACCACCCGCGACAATTGGAATATAAGGAGACAACTTTAGAAACCAATCAACGTGTGAATCACAATCATGATAGAGTGCAAATATTCGGAATCCACACAATCCACTAGTCAATAATCCTGATCGAGATTTAAGGATTAAACTCATGATTCTCAAATATGATGGAAAATTGCAGCCCACTAAATTCATGAATTGGTTCGTATGTGTGGAGAATATTTTTGCACACAAGTCAATGACTGAGCACCATAAAGTCACATTGATTGCCACTAGATTCCGTGATTATGCTGCAACTTGGTGGGCTGAATTACAAAGAAAATGTAGGAATCAGAATATGGACCCTATTGAAGCATGGATTGAGATGATGAATATTTTGAAGCAAAAATGTTTTTCCCGTCAATTATGCAAGAGATCTACGTTCCAGCTTTCAAAACTTGAAACAAAGGTCCAAGACAGTTGTTGATTCTTTTGAGGAATTTCAGACTCTACAAGCTCATTGTGGTTTGTATGAAGATAATGATGCGGTTGTTGATAGATGTTTTAATGGATTGAAATTAGACATTCATGAAACGAAAACTGACGCCAAACAAGAAGCAAGCAAGAGCTGAACGGATGGGAAAATTGCATGCCTGATACTATCACAGCATGCCTTTAAAAAAAGGATTCACTATCTATATAAGGTACAAAATTAAGGGGCTGTCTAAAGGTAAAAATAAAAGAATACAGGAGAGAGAGCTGTATAAAGATAGGATAATCTACAGAGGATCTGTGCAGATCTGATTTAATAGAAAGAGCTAAAGCCAGATCTGCCTTGGGTCTATTGGACCGACCCAATGGGCTAAGTCCGACCCAATGGGCTAGGCCCATCAATCGGGCGAGCCCAGTGACTTGTTTTGACAATTCAGCATTTCCTTGCCTTCCAACATTTTGATAATGTCAATGAACTTATCCAACATGCTGTCAAAGTTAGGGAATTACAAATCATCAAGCACAAAAATCCAAATGGGTTCTACCATAGACTTAATCTCTACAAGATGCTAAACCCAATGATTCGTCAAGACAGATTTTTGCAGGGACTGAAGGTCAAAACAGGATGATTTATTTTCATTGTCAACAGCCCGGGCATCGCGTAGCAGAATATCCAAAGCGCATACATCTGATTGAGATTGAAGGTGACGATAAAAATATTCCAGATGATCCTCAAGGTACTGAATCTGATCCCAAGGGTATTGAAAATGAGGAAATTGCTGAAACATATATAGATACCATAGATGAAGCTTTTATCGTCACCAAAGAGGCTCCAACAACTGTTGAGAATAAATGGTTGAGAAAAAATATCTTCCATTCCAAGGGTATAGTTCAGGAACAAAATTGCACAGTTGTTATTGATGGTAGAAGTTGTAAAAATCTCATATCCCAAGCTCTTGTTGATCGCCTCCAGTTGAAAGTTTACAAGAACAACCATACTTATTTTGTCAAATTGCTGATGAATGGTAATCAAGCGCATGTTCGACATACTTACAAAGTTACTTTTGCCATTGGTGAAACTTACAAAGATACAATCTGGTATAATGTGCTACCTATGGATATTGCTGATATCTTATTAGGCCGTCCATAGATGTATGACAAAAAACGAACTCATGGTATGCGCGACAACACCTATACATTCATGCATGGTGGACAGCAGGTAACTCATCATCCCGAGAAACCAGAACCACTGAAGAAGAATTCCTGGAAAGCTGCCACAAAGAAAGTCCTTCATGTTCACCACATTTATAGAGGCAATCCAAAGAAGACTCGAGTTAGAAGACGAACTCTTCTTTCAACCCTGGGAGGATGATGCAATATGTGCCCCACAAGTGTTCCCTCTTCAAATTAAATTAGGATTATAATAATTTTTATTAGTAAATTTTTAATTACATTATTATTAGAGAAGTTTTTATTCATAGCTTAGTTGCTTAGGCATTAGGTTTGCTTTTATAGTATATATGGCATTGTAAAGAATAGATTCTCAAACTTTAATTGATTAATAGATTTGTAGATTTTATCCTAGAGGTGCACCCTCATGTGTGAAGTCTTTTCGACGATTCTAAGTGTCCTCAGACACATGCTTTGGCACTCCTACGCAAGCCTTAACCCTAGGGCCTGCATCATCACCCTTTCTACATACGGTTGTTGTTTTTGCCTTTTTCTTTTTTTTTACTGTTGGATGGGTTTGGGTCAGGTCAACCCTAACTGAAGTCCAAAAAACTCAAATTAAGTCTCAATAGGTAATGTGTCAACAAAAGTTGTCTTAGAATTCATGCATAGAAGAAGACAAGGCAAGGTGTCCCCTTCCTTTTCTGTCTCGATGATTTGGAAAAAAAAAAAAACCAAAGAAGGTTTCTCTTTATTGCAAACAAAAGGAGAGAAAGGAAAAAGAGAAGCTTACGATTTTGGGAGAGGGATCCTTGGCCATTGATGATGATGGCAAGGAGGACGCCTAGCAACCACGGGGTGAAACGGCAGTGAGAACACTAGGACAATGACGACACTGCAACGGGATCCTAGGATCAAGCCTTGGCCGATGATGGTGCACGGTATTTTTCTCTCTGCACTTCTTCTTCTACTGCTCTTTCTCCTTTTTTTTTGTCTTTATTCCTTTTTTTCTTTTATTATTCTACTGGTCTGGGGTTCGGGGAAAGGATTTCATTGGGCTGGGCCCTGGCGATGGTTTGAGGGTCGGAAGAGGGCTGGGGCTTGCGGACATGGAGGTAGGGTTTCGGGGGTGTGGTAGGGATGGTCGGCAGGGACTCGGGGTTGGTTGCAAAAGTTGGGTGGGATAGTATGTAGGTCTGGGGGTGTGGTAGGGGTTTGTTTGTGGAATATAGTAGTACTGGACAGGAGGTTTTGGAGTCGGTGGGAAGGTGGACTAGGTTTTTTTTTTTTTTTTTTTTTTTGGGTATCGAAAAGGGCTGGGTGGTATGTTGTTGGCGTCGACGAAGAGGAAGGAGGGTATTGGGGCTACTGGGGGTCTTTAATAGTGGTGGAGAGGGTTAATGCTAAAAAGAATGAATTCCAGGAAAGACACTTTCCCCGGTGACCGAATCTGGACTTTGATACCAAACTTGCGTAGCCCCAAATCTCCAATTGAACATAGAATAATTTTCCGAATGATTGTTCAAATCCAAAGAGGGATTCTAGCCTCTAGGGCACAACCTTACTCACAATAAGAACCATAATAAGAGAAATCTCTGAAATTATAATTGAATAAACATGTCTAATACAATGAAAAGCTCCTCCTCATATAAAAAGGGTCGTTACTAAACTAGAAAAGACTAATTCTAAACAATCATGGCTTACTAAATTAAATTAAGTCCTAATCTCAACTTAACATAAAATAGGAAATAAATAATTAATTAAAACTATCTAACTAAGGATAAGGATCCTTGAGAAGATCAAGGATCAAGTGGGACCCATCAATGTCTGCGGGCCTATGATCTGAGCCGAATTAGGGATCGGCCTACATCAGTAGACCTCATAGCACGATGGAGCATGTACTTTCAAGAAAAAAAAAGTGAATAAAAAATATTAAAAAAAACTCATGGCTTTTATAATTTATACATAACAAGCGCTCTGATCCTATGAGAATTGTTTTTATGCACCTACTGTGAGAACTTTTTATAAAGCCAGTTGTGGGTCCCATTTGGAAATGGGATCAAAGGAGATAAAAAGATTTATGTAGGATCACCCAAAATATCAAGTTTGGTGCCAATCATGTCCCTAACCCTTTTATCCGTAGCCCACAAATTCAAGCCATTCATATTGGAGCACAGTCGATCCAACGGTCTAGTAAATTCAAATTTGACAGAAACTTGGGGCATGTGACTATCAAAAGAGTCCCAGTATATTGCAAGGTTTGGAGTAGGTGATAAATAGGCCCCAACTAGAGTTCTCACGAAAAAAATGGAAAAAGCTAGTTTTCATAGAATTATTTCCTTATTAATAATATGCTCAATCACTTTTGAGCATGTAGTTTGGTTTGAGGTCCACCCCACTACCTCATCTTAAATAAAGATCACCAAAAAGAGTAAAAATAAAATAATATATAGAAAAGTTAATAGTGGGGATGAAATTTTGTCGCAATAACCTATAAGACTCAAATTTAGAAAATCATGTTGATATCTAGTATTTTGTCCCATTTTAATTTTGATTATACAAATTGAACAAAAATCATGTTTGGATTTGAAGAAAAATAAGGATTGATCCTAACTCCTAAGTAACAATCAGGTTTGAGTATGAGGTTTAGTTCAGGGCTAGCCACATTGCATCAATGTAAATAAAAATAAAAATAAAAATACCCATTATACTATATTAAGCTCAAAGGTTTTTCAATCTAATTTGCACCGCCAATTACAGTTAGACCAGAAAATATTCTTCTTTCCTCCATTATCTCTTCTAACTACCCACTTTTAATTTCATGCAACACCTATTTTATGTCATTTATCGACCCACCTCTATTCCCCGCTTTTCCTCTTTCCTTTTCTCCAAACCTTCATTATGTTCACATCCCCTATTCCATTTTTGTAGTCCCCTAATTTTTTTCTACATCACTTCTCATTTTTTGTTTCATCACTAACTACTCTCAATTTTAAGAAAGCTTATGGCCATGCATTTTTTTTCTTATGTTCTCTTTCTAAAAATTTATTGTTATCCATTGTATTTGGACCGCCATCCAAGTCATGAATGCTTAATTTTTAATTGCATGAATATTTAATTTGCATTGTATGAATAAGCACGGGTGAAAGTGCTAGTTGTTTCATTGGTAAGGATGACAATTGGTCCCAAACACCAAAGAACTCAAACCGAGAAAATTAAAATCATGTCCAACACTGCTACTCATTTTAATTTGGGTTGTGATCCAAGCAAAAGTATGTTTTGAATCAAAAAAAATCAAGTTTGTGTATGAGGTTAGGTTCAAGGTCCACTGTAAACTACGAAACATGGATACCAATACGGATACCGATACAGGTACAGTAGGGGTACACCGATATGGCAAAATCTTAATAAAATAGGATACAGTACAGTTACTTAATGCCAATACAAATTCAGCCTAGTGAAAAAAAAAAAAAAAAGAGCGACAGCAATTTTATTTTTTATATTTCATACTCCAGCATTCCTTCCTTCTTTTTCCTCCTCCTTTCCATTTTTTTCCTGCTAGAGACAGGGGGATGGAGATGGGTTAGGGCTAAAGCTTTTTCCCTTTCAAGTTCGTCAAAAAGGGCTAACGCGAAAGTTTAACATTTCAAACTCTTACAAAAGTTTTTACCAAAAACAAAAAAACTCTTATAAAAGTACCGGGAACGTACCCATCTCGTATCCACAAGTGTACCCATCCCGTATCCACATAGTCAAAACATACCGAATACATTTGACCGTACCCATGCCCATACCAGTACCAAGTACATAACAAGTACGGGTACGTGTACATTTTGGAATTACCCATGCTTCATAGACTATAAATGAAAATAATAATAATAATAATAATAATAATAACATAATACATTAAGGACTTAAATTTGAGAAAATTAGATGTGTCAATATTTGGACCCATTTTAATTCGGCTTATCCGATCTAAATAAAAGACAAGTTTGTACTTTTCATATTATTAGGCTTGGATCCAAGTAAAAAATCAAGTTCAAATGTAAGGTTGATCCGCACCTCTTCATAAGAGAAAAACTCCATATTTCTTTGTTTCAATTGAAAAGCATAAAAGAGGCTCCTTTTCTAAACCTTTTTTTTTTTTACTTCAATTTGGAATGTCTTTTCAATCTCTAAAAAATTAACACTGACAGTTTCAACACTTTGGATGGAAATGGACAATATGCATTTAAGAAGTTAAGTATTGAACATAAATTTTTTTAATATTTTATGCATTTTTTTGAAGAAGCTCAATCTTATAATGGGGCAACTCGTATTGGAGTAAAATTTGGCCATGTCTTATGAAAGAGGAAGATGTGTGTTGTGTGGTTCAAATCTTCAATAGGTGGAGCCCGCGCTAGAGCTTATCTTCTCTCACTCATAGGTGCAAGTAAGACGCTCATGGGATCCAGACTCTTAGAAGTGGTTAAGAGAGTGAGAGAAATTTTGAAAGATGCCCAAAAAAATTAGTAACTTTTTCTTGAAAAAGAAAGAAACATATAGGAGAAGGGTGCTTTGTCCTTTCACACCAAGCCTCCCTTCGTCTCACTATCACTGCTGTTTTGAAAAACTTCTTTTGAAATGAAACACCAAAACAGTGAACTGCCCAAACTGTTTACCATTTTAGTCCAGACTAAAACTGAAATGAGTACATAAAAAAATTGAAAACTATGATAATGTTTTACGACACAAGAGTTTCTAAAATCTAAAACAAGGCACCCCTAAATCAAAATGTCCATTACCAAATTTCCTATGGAAAGATAACTGATACCCACCTTAAATATAACTCAACACTGATCCCAATGGCTCACTTTAGCAACCATGCATTGAGCTCATGGCCACATGCCAACATAAGAAAATGAAAATGTAACAGCATGTCGATCAAAGAGAGAAGCTGCAAGGTTGGTGATCTCCAATGTTTATTATAATCCAAACCTTCTTTTGTATCCTTATTTTATTTTCAAGGTATATTAATCTGAAATTTAAGGCCAAATATATTGTTTTCAAAAGATAATGGTCAGATGCCCATAAAATTGTTGATGGAAGTAATGGCTCTTCAAATTTGACTATGGATTGAGAAAGTCTCAAATAAGTAGCTCATATTGCGGTTTACTCATTATTAATAGAGATAGTGAAGCCTTGTAGTGGCATAAGTGTCGGCCCACATGCCAGCATCTCGCACTCATTCCAAATGAGTTGTATCTTAAGATTAGCATCCACAATTCCAGTGATTTTACCTATTATTACCATATCATTATCATGAATTGAATATGTTGGATTTATCATAAGGTTTACCTCATACTGTGAATTGACACTGCCAGATTGGCATAGAAGGAACCACCCAATTTCAGGAACCTCCAAGCCAAGCTTAGTACAATTATTTTTAGCGTTTCAGACCTAGAATCAGTTGTATCCCAAAGAGAGGAAAAGAAATATGAATATCATTGACGATGATTCTCAAGAATACATATGGGAGGTCTTTAAATAGGCCTATTGGATGTCCAAGGGAAGTAGCTCTCCTTTATATATCAATCTCCTTTCCTTTCTTAGACACATACCTTCTATTTCCATAATTGGCAACTAACTGCAAATAGGAGATATAGTTGGGCCCTCACAAGCCCATCCCACCCATTTACGCTAAGTGAAGTGGAATAAGGCCCAGCCATCTCGCCTCTATTGACTTTCTATGCTCATTCCATTTATTGAACTTAGATCTTAATAAAAATAGAAAAACTTAGAAAATTCATGACTGAATTGTTGCGACTGATAACGATGCTTGCTTATCCAGGTCGAAAGGCATGTCAATGTGATCTTCTCAGACCTTAATAACCTTTTTTTCTTTTTCAATGGATTCTAAGCAACATTAAGACACAAGGTCTCATTTGGCAGAGAGCGAGGTCATAAAACAACAATAGGAAGATGGTAAGATGTGTGGGCAAAAGGCTTAAAAATTGGCCAAGTCCAAGTCGATGCAAACTCAGTTATGAACAAGTCGCATCACATGGGACTCAGACCCAAATGCATGGGACTCGGTTGTGTCTAGACAACTCAGGCGAGTTGTATAGGGACCTGAATGAGTCCAATGTGACTCAAACACGTTGGCCAACTCTCACAGTGACATGACTCATGACTCAGGCAGCTGTAAAGAACTTCTTTTCTCAAAAAGAAAAAAAAATCCCTCATTTTTTAGAAGAGGGTTGTGCTTGGGTAAGGGGCTGGTTGTCGGAGCTCGAATATTGCATTAAGAAAGAACAAATCTAATAATTTTGACTGATTTAGCCAGCTCAAGATCAAAGGCACTAGTCATCCAAAAGAGGGTTTTTGGATTCAAGAGGTTGAAAGTATCATTTCATGGTTCTAACTTCTACTTGTATAAAAAGTTGGGAATAGATGTTATGATGTAGATTTTCCTTGCAGCTGAATTTTTTACTATATATTTGTTGAGAAATGAACTTTCTTGTACTATTTTCTTTTAAATCACGAAATTTTTTTATTTTTTATTTTTATTTATTTTTTTAGAGTTTAAAATAAAAGAGTGCACCATATAGATCAATAGTTTTAAGCTTATGAAAATATTTTTCTTATTTGAAATTATTATTTTAAAATTTCTTTTTGAACATTATAAATTTAGAAAAATAATGAAGTAATGTAGAGAGTAAGGGTTGAGGACCCCACATCAAGTACAAGTCAACAGTCATCTGAGTCTCACCACCAACTTGAAGATGAAGTTGCATCATACTTGGCCCTTTCCAAAGCAAAGAGTTAGCTTAAGGATCTTACCATCCAAAATAGATGACTGAAATAAGGTCCTAAAAGTACTCAAGACTTGCAGAGATTGACCACTCAAGAAAAAGATTAGCAACAGAACTACAGAAGACTTAATTGTCTAGTACAAGCAACGCAACGACACCATCTGATCATGGGAAAAGTGAGCAACATTTAGAAGGTGCTGAGGAGTATCATGATTATGTTCAAGTCTATGACCCCTTACATGGTGGTCCACAAGGGCCTATTGTGGTTGGCGCAAAACCAAAGGGATATGGAATCAAAATGATGTTCTCCATCTAACCCACAGCTTGAGGCATTGAGTTCAAGGCCACAAATTCGAAGATTGATATAGGGGTTACCAATATGATCACACATAGGGGTATATGGGTCGCACAGTGGGCATGATTATTATACGTATGGCTATTGCTATAACCAACACAACCACCACTGCCAATACTTTACCCAGCATATGGGCAAAAACATCTTCGGGATCCTCATAGTTGTTCATCTGATCATGGACAAGGAGGGGGAAGAGGATTCTTTGACTTTGACTATCAGCAATAAAAGTTATAGATAAGGTCAAAATAAAAATGACAATGAAGAGAACGTTCAGCCAAGTAGAAAATCGACCTGGTATTGGGTAAGTTTCAAGTAATATTTACTTTAGGGTTGCTTCTACCCGAGTTACCTGGAATACCATACCTTTCTACCCTTTCTGGTTACCCATTTCTAGTCAAAATGCTGCCTAATTTTCATTAATATTTTTAGTATCGTTTAGCTTCAATGGACCTAGAATAAAGGCCTAGTCTCAACTCATTTTGCATCCCTATCTTCTAGCCTTGCTCGATATATGTGTAATTTGCCAGACTGGTCTTGTAAGAGGTTTACCCAATGTGGAACACCAATCTTGGTGTGACTTGCTCGATACTTGATCTAGCTCCTTCAATAATCATCTAGATTGAGTATTTTAAACCCCGAGGAATTTGAGAGTGTGAGATGACCTTGGACTTGGCACCTAAGAATAATTCAGGGCAACCAACTGAGTGATGAACCCCCTAGCATGGATTGAGGATGCATGTAAACCTTGAACCCTCAGGGTGCTGTCAAACATCCAATTGGGACCTTGAATTCATGAGTTTGTGAGATGACAAAAATAGAACAGACTTGGACCCCTTGACTTGGATACCTAGAGTCGACATCACTTAGCTCAATCCCAATTGGCCTAGGTTTCGTTATTATGTGTTTGCTCACTGCAGTGTAGCCCTCGAGAAGTGGCGTAGAGTCACTTGGTACCACCGTGCTTTGTGGGTCTCGTACTTTACTCCTGGAAGAGTTTCGTGTGGTTCCCCTCATTTACTTCTCGATATTGCGCTATTGCTCTTGGTTATGAACAGTATGCGCTTGACATTGTTGCTGCTGGTGGTTACTAGTACGCCCTCGTACTGTGCTGTTACGCATGGTTTTGAGTAGTATGCCCTTAATATTGCGTTGTGTGCTCTTGGTTATGAGTCACATGCCCTCATTATTACCGGGTTACCACAGGACTTTAGTCATGTGGATGCCATTTTAGTAGAGCTATAAATTCATGTTTACCTTTATTTAATTTTACCCTGCAAGTTATTATTGCTCATGCTCAGCATGCCTAATTATACTCTATTTGATCTCTGATAATTACTTGTCTTTAATTCCTTATTGCCTAGTTATACTCTATTTGATCTCTGATGATTACTTGTCTTTAATTCCTTATTGATACACCTTGGTGTGACATTTATTTGAGCACTTGCCAAGAATTCGTGTCGGATTCTACAGCTGGTGCTGTAGGTACCATACTCTTATCCTTGCCTCATGCTAGTTTTGAGTTGATGGCTAAGGAGTTATTGGACAGGTGTGATTGATGTGCAGAAGATGACATTAGACACTGTATCTTGCACAGGAGTTGTCGTCATTTTGGGTTTTGTTGTATTTTGTACTGGCCTTTGTTGGCCTTTTCCTTGCAGAATGTAACTAAAACATCTTTTGTACTTTTCTAACTTGAATTATGGGAGTTAATGATCCTGCTTACTTGACCAGCTCAGTTTACTTCTCTTGGTTATGTTTTATACAGGTCTGATGATGGATTGTGCACCAGCACACAGATATTAAGACACCAGTGATGTAACACGAAATCCAATGAGCTCCAAACTTCACACATGCAGATCCTAGAGAAAAAAAATTTTTTATTACACCGATCCCCAATTCATATCTTGAGCTTTCAAGCTTAGTTGAAAGCAATCCAAGTGTTGCCCCATTGTAAAGACAAGTAAAAGCTATTGCTATTAACTTGAAGTAAGGAAGTGACCATTCCTGTCTATCACACAGAGGTGGCTCCCAATTCCAGGCTCAGTATAGACCTTAGAAGGGTCTACATGTCAAAATAAGTATTATTGAGTTTTTTTTTTTCAATGTATTTACTGAGATTTTATTGTAAGAAAAACAAATCTTCAATGCTTCCTACAACGCCAAAGCCTCATCTCTATGAGAATCTCACTTCAATTGTCCTAGAAAAGACATCAAATTCTTACAAGTTTTGATCCCTAAGAGCACTGGACCTATGTTTTACACTTCATCTACATTAATCAACAAAAATTTAAGAGATAGAGCTCAATCTTATTTACTTTAAAATAAAACAAAGAACAAAATAAATGCAACTCCCAATCTCCCAAAGTCATTCACTCTAATTCCCTTATTTCCTTTTACTAGAAACCATTTTGCCACCCTCATCTTCACAATTCAATCATCAAATATTTGTGCCCACCTCAATGTACGAGAAGGTGATCCAACACCAAAAGCTAGGCAACTTTAGCATACAAATGTTAATTAATCACATGTAAGAATATTGTCACTGATGCAGTAAAAAGAGATCATTAATATCGACGTGAAGAGCAAATAGCAACCATTCTCATAATCATATACAGCTAAAGATTGCCTCCTAAGGACCAACAATTCTGTCCTCCTAAAATCGGATAACAATCCTCCAGTTAAGCAAATTTATCGAACATAAGTTCAAAGATTAGTAGGAAAAGCATGAACTATGAACCATTGCAAACCACCTTGCAAAATTAATAACCTATTTATTTCCTTCTCCAATTTTAAACATAGATAAGCTCACAGGATGAACAATTGCTAAGAGCTATTCATAGTAAGTCCCACATTATAAACAATTTAATAACTTGGATAATTGTGCTGAATGACTAACAGATTAAAATTTGCCGGTAAGATTTTTACTTTTTGTGCTGCTCTAAGCACATGACATGACTAACTATTGGGTCCATTTCATTCAGATTTTATATGAATCCCTAGAATGGAATTGTCCTATTTGGCAAAAAATTAGGGCTGCAAGTGGATGTGGAGTTTTCCACATATTTCTGTGTTTGGTGGAAAAATGAAATTCTAAAAATTTTGAAGATTCCAAAAGTGCCTTCTAGAATCAAGTTGATGACAGTATAATATCCTCATGGAATGGATTCCATAAATTGCCAATTTATTGCCACATGGGATAATTTCATTCATCATCATCATCATCATCATCATCATCATCATCAAAGCCTTATCCCAACCATATTGGGGTCGGCTCCATGAATTTCATTCCATTACCCTAATTCCTCAACCAAGCAGACCAATAGGGAGTACAATGATGCAGTCTAGGCCCCAACAGCCCCTCTTCAACTTAGATTATGATTATTATTAGTAGAATTTTAATTAAATTGTTATTAGGAAAGTTTCCATTTTTAGCCTAGGGTTTTCTTACACATTAAGTTTGCTTTTACTATATATATGGCATTGTAGAGAAGAAATTCTCAGATTTGGTTGATTAATAGATTTAGGTTTTCCCAGAGAGGTGCGTCCTCGTGTGTGTGAAGTCTTTGTGACCGTTAGAAGTGTCCTTGGACACGTGCTTAGGCACCTCCACGCAAGCCTTAACCCTAGGGCTGCATCAGATTGGTATCAGAGCCGAAGGATCTACACGATCTTCCGACATGATTACCACTATCCAACCTTCACCGATTCACCCCTACCATCCATCCTTTCGATACAGTCCCATCGTCATCCCCAACCATCTTCGCCACAGAAGACCACCACCCACTGTCGAAATCCTGTCCTAACCTAATCCCCTTCGAAACCCTAAAACCACGCCTCTGTTCAAACCCATCCAACCCCATCAGTCCATCCCACACCAAATCCCTCTTCAAATCCACAGCCCCGGGACCCAAATCCCTAAATCCCTGACCAATCGACGCCTCTGTCGAATCCATTTGCCCTCTGTTGACACCAAGTTCCACCCCTATCAACCCTCAATTTCCAGATCTAAAATCCTTAAACCCATTCCCAATCCGCCCAGACCTCGACAAATCCCTTTCCTAACCACCATCTCCAAACCCAACCCTCCGCTGCCATCCCCGTCGGCCCTAAATCTTCTCCCAAAACCCCCTGGGCATCCAACCATTATCTCGACGACACCCCTACACCTACCGGACACCCTTGGATCCTGCGAAATCCCACTTTCCGGCCAAACCCACACCCTGCACTTTTCCTCAAACCCACTTTTCGGCCAAACCTTCTCCTCCCCCAACCAGAGTGAAAAAAAAAACAAAAAAAAAAAAGCAGAGCGAGAGAGAGTGAGAATGCAGAGCGAGAGAGAGAGAACGCAGTGTACCTTCTCTGCAGCTCGCTGCCTTCTCTGTGGAAAACCATCGCCGTCGCCATCTTTGTCGCCCGCAGGTAGCGCTCGACGATCGCCACCACCATCGTCACCGCCTTCGCAGCACCATCATCACCATCGTCCGTCGTCGCCAGCTCCATCATCTTGCCAGCACTCTCATCGTTGCAGCCTCTGTTTGAAGCACCTAAGGCAAACGAAGTCTTATTATCTCCATCTTCCTGTCACACAGAACGAGACAGGGGAAAATCGGTATTGGGCCCGAGTTCAATACGGGTACGCTTCAGCTGTTTTTAGGTGGGTGAGCCCATATACTAACTGGCCCACAAACGGAATTCTTCTTAAAAGTTCCTGCAAAAGTGTTCTGATTTCCAATCTGTCCTTCTGAAGAGTAGATCTGCACATCAGGTCAGTCAAATTTCAATTTTGCATTAAAAAATATATATATATGCCTCCTAAGAAGCAAGTGGATGTTGAATCTTCATATTCTTCACTTGAAGATTTGGCTAGTGCCGTTAGAGAATTATCTACCAAAGTTGATGGCATGCACACCACAATGCAACAATTGGACATTAGAGTAACAAATTTGGAACATCATCAGCGTGTGCATCACCACCGTGATGACGGTGCAAATATTCGAAATCACCGGGATCCACCTGTCAATAATCCTGATCGTGACTTAGGGATTAAAATTGTGATTCCTAAATATGATGAAAAATTGCAACCTGCGGAATTTATGGATTGGTTAGTGTGCGTGGAGAATATTTTCGCGCATAAGCCAATGGCTGAGCATCATAAAGTCACACTAATTGCCACTAGATGCCAAAATTATGCTGCAACTTGGTGGGCTGAATTGCAAAGAAAACGGAAAAATCAAAACATGGACCCAGTTGATACATGGACTGAGATGAAGAATATTTTGAAACAAAAATTCATCCCTGTCAACTATGCAAGAGATCTACAGTCCAGCTTTCAAAACTTGAAACAAAGATCCAAAACAGTAATTGAATATTCTAAGGAATTTTTATCTCTGCAAGCTCGTTGTGGCTTGAATGAAGATGATGATGTGGTAGTTGATAGATTTTTCAATGGGTTGAGACTAGACATTCAGCATATCCTTGCCTTCCAACATTTTGATAATGTCGATGAACTCATCCAACATGCTATAAAGGCTAAGGGAATTGCCAATCATCAAGTACAAAAATCCAAATGGGTTTCTCCGAAGAATTCATCTCTACCTGAAGCCAAATCCAATGGACAGATTTTTACTAGGACTGAAGGTCAAAATAAGATGGTTTGATTTCATTGTCATCAGCACGGAAATCGAGCAGCAGAATGTCCAAAGTGAATACATTTGATTAATATTGAAGGTGCTGATAATAATATCCGAGATGATATTAAGGGTACTGACACTGATCCTAAGGATATTGACAATTCCAAGGATATTGACACTGCAAAAATTGAATTCACCGATACAGAGCCCCCAGATGAAGCTCTTATTGTCCTCAAGGTCGCTTCACCAACTGTTGAACATAAGTGGTTGCGGAAAAATATTTTTCGTTCCGCAGGAATGATTCAGGGACAAAATTGCACAGTTATTATTGACAGTGGAAGTTGTGAAAAT
The DNA here is from genome assembly GCA_037013555.1 of Sextonia rubra. NCBI lineage: Eukaryota > Viridiplantae > Streptophyta > Magnoliopsida > Laurales > Lauraceae > Sextonia > Sextonia rubra. Next base: position 14,183,237 of record JASUAD010000018.1, on the reverse strand, counting down.
CTCATCTCCCAAGCTCTTGTTGATCGCCTCCAATTAAAAGTCTATAAGCATAACCGTCCTTATTTTATCAAGTGGCTAATAAATGGTGATCAAGCGCATGTTAGACATACTTGCAAAGTTACTTTTGCCATTGGTGAGACTTACACTGATACAATTTGGTGTGATGTGCTACCTATGGATAGTGGTGATATCTTATTAGGCCGTCCATGGATGTATGACAAGAATGGGACTCATGGTATGCACGCAACACCTATACATTCATGCATGGTGGACAGCAAGTTACTCTTCATCCTGAGAAACCACAACCGCCAAAGAAGAATTCCTGGAAAGCTGCCACAAAGAAAGTTCTTCATGTTCAACACATTTACACTGGCAATCCGAAGCAGAATTGAGTTCGAGGACGAACTCTTCTTTCAACCCGGGGAGGATAATGCAGTCTAGGCCCCAGCAGCACCTCTTCAACTTAGATTATGATTATTATTAGTAGAATTTTAATTATTAGGAAAGTTTTCATTTTTAGCCTAGGGTTTTCTTACACATTAAGTTTGCTTTTACTATATATATGGCATTGTAGAGAAGAAATTCTCAGATTTGGGTAATTAATAAATTTGGGTTTTCCCAGATAGGTGCGTCCTCGTGTGTGTAAAGTCTTTGTGACCGTTCGAAGTGTCCTTGGACACGTGCTTAGGCACCTCCACACAAGCCCTAACCCTAAGGCTGCATCATACAAGCACGAGATCGCGACTAAAAAGGTTTGAATCCGAACATCAGCTCTCCATAATGGTGGGCCGTACTATTGGACCAAGTACCAAAAGACCCAAATTGCCGATTTGTAAGGTAGCAAAGAAATGAGTGTCTGGAATGGAGGAAACAAAAAAGCATCTAACACCCAAGGTTTTCTCAGACATATCATTGATCACATTGGATGAAAAACCACCTTTCATCATACTACTCCACATTGATCCCTAGAAACATCTCATAATATAGAATACGAAATGAACTGTCACGGTAGTCCAAACTTTGTGGCTATGACTAGCAGATCCAAAAGAGCAAGAAACAGTTGATAAGAATATTCAACCTCAAAAGCACCTAGGGCCTTCTAGCACAAGGCAAGTTTGGACTGGATTATTACAGCTCCTAGCCACTTTCAAGTGGTTAAAGGAAAAACTAGATGAACATTGGATACTTCAGACGGAGTAAAATATTGGATAGAATCAAGGATGCAAATATCGGCCGATACGCGATAAATCGTGCGTAGCGCTCATAAGCATGCGTATCAGCCCGTATCAGCCCGTATCGGCCGATACGCATGCGTATCAGCCGATACGTATCGGCCTGGGGGGTTTAAAACCCCCCAGCCGATTTTTTTACTCACTTTCCCTTTCAACTCCCCTCTTTTCTCCCCTCTTCACAGCTCCAACTCCTCCAAGCCCCTTTTCTTGCCTCCATTTTTCAAATCATTTCAAAAAAACATCAAAATCATCAACAAAAACATCAAAACATCTAAAGATTAAGGTGGCATTTAAGATTCAAGCATCAAATTCAAAAAAGGTGAGTTTTGAAGCTTTTTTTTTCTACTTTGTGCTTATTTCTCTCTTTTCTTCTATGAATCACTTGAAAATGAGTTGTTGTTAGATCCATGTTCCTCTTTGATCAAGCCCCTCTTTTTTATCACTTTCTTAATTTTTTTTTGAATTTTATTTTCGAATTATTTTATTATTTGAAAAAAAAAATTTATTTTGTTAATGGAAAACCAATCAAATGGGTTGAAAGTGGTCCCTAAATGTTAGATCTATGCTTCCCATAGATCAATCCCACATATTTTTGTGTTCTTCTAATTTTTTCATATTTTTTATTTTCGGATTTTTGTATTTTTAAGAAAAAAATTTTTTTTTATAGAAGCAAACTCAATCAAATGGGTTGAAAGTGGTCCCTAAATGTTAGATCTATGCTTCCCATAGATCAATCCCACATATTTTTGTGTTTTTCTAATTTTTTCATATTTTTTATTTTCGGATTTTTGTATTTTTTTTAAAAAAAATTTTTTTTATAGAAGCAAACTCAATCAAATGGGTTAAAAGTGGTCCCTAAATGTTAGATCTATACTTCCCATAGATCAATCCCACATATTTTTGTGTTCTTCTAATTTTTTTCATATTTTTTATTTTCGGATTTTTGTATTTTTTTATAGAAGCAAACTCAATCAAATGGGTTGAAAGTGGTCCCTAAATGTTAGATCTATGCTTCCCATAGATCAATCCCATATATTGTTGTGTCCCTCTAATTTTTTCATATTTTTTATTTTCGGATTTTTGTATTTTTTTAAAAAAATATTTTTTTATAAAAGTAAATTGAATCAAATGGGTTGAAAATGGTCACTAAATATTAGATCTATGTTTCCCATAGATCAATCCTACATATTTTTGTGTTCTTTTAATTTTTTTCATATTTTTTATTTTCGGATTTTTGTATTTTAAAAAAAAATATTTTTGTATAAAAGTAAACTGAATCAAATGGGTTGAAAATAGTCCCCAAATGTTATCTCTATGTTTCCCATATATCAATCCCAATTCCCACCCACGTAGATGCGTGTTATTCTAATTTTTTCATGTTTTTGAAATTTATTTAAATTTTAACCTATTACTTTTAAATCTTGTTTAGGTATTGTGACGTGAAAAAATGCCGCGTGATATAGATCTTGCATGGAGCTATGGTGAGGCAATTGAAAACAATCGGTTGAAGATTAAGTGCAAGTTTTGTCATAAAGTGACCCATGGGGGCATTACAAGATTTAAACAACATTTGGCCCATGTGCAAGGCAATGTTGCAGGGTGTCCTAAAGTATCGAAAGAAGTTAGAGAGCAAATGAAAAATTTATTGAATCAAACAAAACAGAGAAAAGTACAAATTAAAGAGAAGAAGCAGCAGGGTGTTGATGCAGCACGCCATGATGTATTTGGGGATGAAGGTCTTGGTACTGCTTCTGATGATGAGTTTGATGACCCAGAAATGATGGCTGCACGCCGAGAGTCCCTTATGTCATGCCAAGAAGAAGCAGAGCGTCGAGCCTATAGATAGCGTAGAAACTATGATGAAGGTGGCTCATCTGGTGCAACAAGCAAGGGCAAAGGCATTGCGGGTAAAATGCGTAGAGCATTTAGCACCCGACAGCGGGATGATGATATAGAGATTATTTCTACTCGGATGGCTACACCTACACAAATTAGAAGAGGGGTTAGTTTTGTTGATCCTTTCGCACATAGATCGGAGGCAGCTAAGCAACCAAAAATCTCTAATGTTGTCAAGGGTGTCATGAAGGCTGCAAGAGAAAGATTAGCCAAAGCTACAGCAAAATGGCTAATTCATAAGAATATACCCCCTACGCAATTGATTCTCCTTATTTTCAGACAGTTCTTGATGTTGCGGCTCAAGCTGGGCGGGGTATTACGTCGCCATCCGTGTATGATGTGGGCACCAAGTACCTTGAAGAAGAGTATAAAGAAATAAAGGCTTGGGTAGAGACGTTTAGGCCCATGTAGGGGCAAAATGGAGTCACTATTATGTGTGACGGGTGGACAAGTGGCACCCAAACACAATTAATTAACTTTTTGGTGTATAATGTCACTGGGACCGTCTTTGTGAAGTCCGTTGATGCATCTGAAGAGAAACGGACAGCAGATTATATTTATAGGCTTATGGATAAAGTTGTAGAAAGTATTGGAGAGGAGAACACTGTCCAAATTGTGACAGACAATGGAGCTAATTTTAAGAAGGCTGGTCTTCTTTTAATGGAAAAGAGGACACATTTATTTTGGACCCCATGTGCAGCACATTGCATTGACCTTATAATGGAGGATATTGGAAAGAAGAAGAATGTGGCCGCTGTAATCAAGGCATGCAGAGGCATTACAAGGTTCATATACGACCATTCATGGCTCTTAAGCTTGATGAAGAGATTCACAAACAATCATGCCTTAGTGCGTCCGGCATCCACTAGATTTGCTACCCATTTTATTGCTATGGAAAGCCTTGTACGTTGGAGAATGGAGCTAATTCAGATGTTTTCATCAGAAGAATGGCTTCGTTCGAAATGGGGCAAAGCAACACATGGTCCGGAGCTTGACATCCCAATTCTAATGAGGGATAATAAATTTTGGGCCAAAGTAGAGAACATATTAAAGGCATATGAACCTTTAGTGAAAGTGTTGCGGCTTGTAGATGCTGATGAAAAGCCAACAATGGGGTACATTTATGAAGCAATTGATCGGGCAAAGCAAGCCATTATAGAAAATTGCCGATATCATGATGATTATATAAAAATTATTGATGCCCGGTGGAACGATCAGCTGCACCATCCATTGCATGATGCAGGTTATTTTTTAAATCCTGAATTCTACTATCGCAATGCCTCACACCACACTGAAGCAATAGATATGGAATTGTGAGTAGGATTAAGGACAGTGTTGAAAAGAATTTTGAGTGAAGATGATCATATCGAAGCTATACAAGAGGTAAGCTAATTAAGAAATTTATTTAATCTTTTAAATATATTTTAGATAATTGTATTGATATGGTGTACTTATTTATTTCTAATTTTTTGCATTTCAGATTTCCACTTATACACATAAAAGAGGAACTTTCGCTGACCCTTTTGTACAGCGAGCGATTGGAAAATGTTCACCTCGTAGTTATACTTATATGCAATTGACAATACATAGAAAAGGAACTTTCTACGATTTAAAGATGTCTAATTTTTTTTTATTTTTTTTGTATTCTAGCTGATTGGTGGGAGAGTTTTGGAGAGAGTACTCCACATCTAAGGAGAGCAGCCATTCGCATCCTTAGTCAAACAACATCATCAAATTGTGAAAGGAATTGGAGCACTTTCTCCATGATCCATACGAAGCCCAAGAATCGGATAACTATGAGAAAACTCAACAAATTGGTATACTGCCATTACAATCTCAAGTTGAGGAACAGAAATAGAGAGAGAAAGGCAAGGGATGATCCTACTTATTGTCCAATTAATTTGGATCACATATTCAGAGACGATGATCCCTTACTTCCATGGATAGCCGAGACTGAAGATCCATTGTTAGATTCAGATCCGGGCTTTCAGCAAGAAGTACAACGTTTAATTGCTGAAGATGTACAAATGTCAGGGGGACAGCTACCTCAGGGAGAAAGAAGTAGTGGAAGTGCAAGTGTATCTAGAGGGAAGGAGCCAGCTCATATTATGTCATCATCTGAAGATAGTAGTTCTACTGTTGCTTCTTCCAGTAGCCATGGTGGAGGTCCTGGAGGAGATGGAGGAGACGGAGGAGATAGCGGGACAGGTGGCACTGCTGAGTCTTATCAATATGATGAAGAAGAAAATGTCATTCCTGTTGAGACCGTAGATGAGTTTCCCGAACAATCAAGAATGGCTCCACAACGTGCTTATCAAAGGCGACGGAAAGTGTCATCGCCCGCAGACATAGATGAGCAAGGGAATGTGGGTGGAAGTGGAAATGTAGGAGGGGAACAAACAGCATCTTCGAACCCTATTTATAATGTTCCACTTCCACATTCAGACTACAGGCCGTATCCTCATGAACCATCACAATATTATTAGTATGGTCATGTGCAACAAGAAGAAGAACAATCTTCGGCTTCAGGGTCTTACTCATATGGTGACTATGATGATAGTCAACCTCAATATAGATATCCACCTCCTCCAAGCTCCTTTGATTTCTTCTTTGCAATGCAAGATCCCAATGCTCACCAATATCAAATTCAATTTGGGGAGAATGTGCAATATAATAGGGGCACAAACACAACAAATGATGATGAAGATGATGACACTGATAGCAATGTGATTCCTGGAAGACATTCCCTTTGGTATTAGATTAGAGCTAATCAGCAAGGTATTCCTCCATTACAAAGTCTTTGCTTTTTAAATAGATTAGTATATTGTTTTTTTATAAAGTTTGAACGTAGTTTATCTTTCATTCTTGAATGAATCTTGATGAAATTTGTTTATAACATTTTTTATTTAAGCCTTAAGTTACTGTTTAAGTTGACATAACTAAACAACATGATTCCATATGAAAAACATTGATTATTCATATTCTTTTCTATTGATACAGCGATACAAGATCTAATGCAATGAGGGGACCGCTACATACTCATATACTAGTTGCTTTTGCAAAACAAACACATATTCCATCATTTTCCAATATTCTGGATTTTCTGGAATTTTTTCGGATTTTTTTGAAGACTTTTTTAATTCACACCGCTACGCCGATACACTACGTATCGCCCGCTACGTATCGTTTTGGCGACGGGCCGCTACGCCCGCCGCAACCGCTATTTGCATCCTTGGATAGAATATCAAATGCAAGAAAAACATCTTTCAACAAGAGTTCATGTATCCCATGAATGAGCCAAAAACCAACCAATTTAATCCCATTGTAATGACCCTTTCAATTCCGCAACAGAAGAATTCAAGCCAAATATTGAGGGAAATCAATAGTTTCCGGCCCTTTTTGTTCGTTTGGGCAACCAAATGGCTCTTTTAGGGAGAATAAGAGAATAAATTGCACAATTCAACTTGTGCTTGTGGGCAAAATGTGATGCAAGACAGACCTGTGGTCCCTCATTGGTCGACCCGCCTTTGGGCCCAACCCACCTATCTTAGTAAATTTAGGGTTTTATTTATTTATTTATGTTTTAAGTTATTCTTAAGTAGATGTTTTAATCTCAACCATAGGATTGTTTTAAAAGTTGAGATCAATCCAAGGTAGTTCGCTTTCTCTATCTAAGAATTGTAAAGCCTCCTTGACTATTCAGTAGTTGATTAATGAAAAAAAGAAAATTCACAAAAGTGATTTTGACTTTCCCGGAATTGTCTTCTTCCTCATCTACGATGGGGAGTTTAGCGTGAGGCCAAGATCTTCAAGGATTTCCCTAATCTGTCCCTCCACCTTATATCTCTCTGATCTCTCTATCTCTGCCTGCCCCGCATCTGGTAAGAATGGAAATCAAAACCCACACAAGGGTGATGATGATTTCATGCCCCAGATGGCCAAATCAAAATCATAAATCTGTGAACAGGTCAATTTGTGTTTGTGGGCAGCATGTAAATCAAAAACCACACAAGGGAGGATGATGATTTCAGGCCGCAAATGGCCAAGTCAACATCATCAATCTGTGTTAAGTGCTAAGTACAATTGGGGGCACAAAATACAGAAAAGAAAAAATTTACCTAATATTTTTTGCAGCTCCGAGACTGGCCAAAACATGAAAAACCACTTGTTTATGGTACAACACTACAACAAACACCTCCCCAGTAATATAAAATTAAAAAAAAATCTATCACCTTGCATGTATGTCAGCGTAAACTCTATCAAAGCAAAACTAAAAATCGAAAATTAAATCGAATGACATTTAACAATATTAACTCACCCACATATAAGTCAATCGAGCAATGGCATTTGTTAAAAAGGAAAATACATGCTTACATGCATATACAAATACAACACGTACACAAGTGAAGAAGGAAAATGCCATGTTCAGCTACCTATGTTTACATGAAAATGTACTTCATATCCATATGGTAAAAAAGTAAAGCATTTGGATGCTTTTATTTTTATATTGTACATGCTTGTCCCCTCTTTGTCGAGTGCCTATTTCCATGTTTCTACTTATCTAATTCAGTAGGGAGAGATACAAGGGAAAATAGATAAAAATGCACTTCCACTTCACAATTGTACTTCTACTTGTCAAGGTACCCTGTACTAATGCAATGCAACAGCTAAATTTCAATAGAAATACAAGCTATGTCCGGTCACCTGTATTTCCACTGAAATGTACCTTCTACAATACAACAACATAACGGGGATTACAATCACAAAGTACAAGAGTGAAATGAAAGTACCTACACATTTCTCCCTATTTCTCTAAACTAGAGTAAAGAAGAAGAAGAACATAAATAGGCATCAGACAAGGAGGAGACACGGGGGAGGATAGGAAATGTATTGTTTGTATGGAAACAAAACCATCCAAACATCCCTACTTTCTGCACTCTTTGAAATAAACTGCATTTTCATAGCAATCCATGCAGAAAAATGCGGCCAAAATTATAAAAATTAGGGGCCCCGTCAGATTTCTAGGATTCTTACGCAATGCCCTCCAACAAATGAGGCTAAAAGTGATGGATTGAGGATGAGATCCACACTGATAGACAACTACAATCTTTCTATTGATAGGAAATCCTTTGCCACCCATCAACCCATTAAAATATATCCTAGGAGACTAGAGCGACGGCCTCATATAAACCCTTAACTTCTCACCCCTTTAATACCCATTTTTACCACAGATTCCTAAGAAGAAATCAGTACCCATTAAAAAAGATGCAATAAAGACCCTTTTTTCACTTGGTGATTAATTTCTAGGAGTTCCAAGCAATGCTTTCCCATCAATGATGCTAAAATTGCAGCAACTGAGCTCAAGATCCTCAAATGGCCATCAAACATTCTCCCCTTCGTAGAAAATGATTACGAAGCTCTCACCCCAATAAATCAAATCATAAGAAAATGAGAATGCCCTATCTGCATCACAACCCCATACCCCCATTTTCATTTTTCCCCTGAAAGGTAACAAACCTCGTACCCTTCACTCATCACCTCTTTCACATTACTTGCCTGCAATCCACATTACCATGAATTCCTAGAACTCAATACAAAGTTTGAAACCGAGGTTTAAAAAATCAAATACCTGATGAGATTTTTGGAGGTTATACGAGGAGCCTTTACTGCTGCACCGATCAAACTGCTTCCCGTTATGAAAATTCCCCTAATTTCATAAAACAAATACATACACAACACACCCAGAAACGGAAACTCAATAGAGTTCAATTTAAACTAAAATAAATTCACATGCAGATACGAGAGAGAAAGAAAAAAGAGGTAGAGATGAGATCTGAGGCGGGAGGAGGAGAGAATTTGTGAATACCAAGCGGCTCCGAGCACAGAAACGCCGATGGAGATTGCGATTCCAATAGCGGAGAAAGTGTAGGGTGAGATCTGCACAAGAGCTCGAGACCAGGAGCTTGATGCAGCTTCCATGACTGGCTGTCGTTTGAGAGGGAAAGGAATTCGATTTTCGACGCAACTGCAACTTTTGGAGAATTACAGAATTCCGAATGTGGTGAAGAGGGCTAAGATCGGGGAAATTACAGTCGCAATTTGCAAAGAATTCCAGAAATCTAATTTTTGGGTTTGTGTGTCGGGGGACGGGGGAGAGACGGTGATCGCGGTTTTGGGCGTGTCGGGTGTGGTGGGGAGATTTGGGTTTGGGAATTCTGCTTTGATAAGCACGACGAAATTTTCAAAAATATCCCTGAGGTTATCGTCAAATTTACAGGTGCTAACGTAGCACCACTTGTAAATTTTGCAGTAATCATTGTGCTTGGTGCCTCCCACCAAAATTATGCTAGGCACTTAGCACCTAAAATTTCACGGTTATCATAGTCTTTTTAAGAGAAAATATTAAAATGCATTAGAGAATCTAAATTTTGTTATGAGATGTATTATTGTAGGAGAAAATAATCTTATTCCATAAATAAGATCATCTCTCATTCCGTACACATCTCTCGTTCTAATAAGATTCTCTCTCTTTATTTCTGTCTCTCATCTTCTTCTTCTTGTGTAGGTTTTTAGTTTTACAATGCATTATCAACACGAAGGCTCATCTTCTTCTTTAGTTTTAGTTGTAGAACAAAAAAAAAAAAAAAGCTGCTAGCCCCACTGTTGTTGTGACGCAGGTAGAAAATTTTCATCTGTAAAAAAACTTCAAATCACGATTTCTTATTGTTCGGAGTCCAATCGACGATCCATTTAAATATACAAAAATCTCATAAGCAGATCTACATATTGGAAGATAAAGGAGGAAGATTTAACGGTAAAGTAATGTTTCATTCTTTGTGATCTTCTCCTAGTTTAATAATTATATATATGCCTTTATCTTTGATTTTTTTTGTATATATCTCCTTAGGGTTTATGGAATTTGTAAATAAGTCCCACTAGTTTCAGTATTTGCATATACCCATTGTCTTTTCATTATAATACCTTCTATGTCCCCAATATCACTAGTCATTATGTGAAAAGGTGATTACCAAAAGATTTGTATTGATTTTTAAGAAAATGACAACTTTGCCCTTAACTTTATTAAACAAAGATAAGTATGTTATTATTTAAAAACACTATTATTTTATCCCACGTCCCAATAGTCTTTGTTTAACTCTCCTATGTACATGAAGCCTAACTATATATTTGAACCTCTGATCAATCTAATAGAGGGTTATAAAGGGATTGTGTCAATTATAACCAATTATAAGTACAAGTGTTGATTGCTATTGTGAACAATATAAATTTAATAAAATGAGCCCCATATTAATAAAAACATATTTACATAGAGCTCCTTTCTCTGACAAAATCTACTATAGTAACTGTTAATGTTATAGGCTCTAAAGAAAAATAAATCTAAGCTTTAAAATTATGAACATATGGATAAAGAGATAGGCAAAAGTGTCATTTTACTCTAAAACTTATGGTGGTTGGCAAAAGTGTCATTTTACTATAAAACTTATGGTGGTTGCATTGGTACTAAATTTGGGACGATGAAGGTATTAAAATTAAAAGGCAGGGGGTATACACAAATAATAAAACTAGAGTGGCCTATTTAGAAATTCTAGAAACCTTAAGTGGGCATATACCAAAAATTCTTTATCTTTATTTCTTTTAACATCTACATATAGTTAGGATTTTATCTGCATGGTGAATTATTTATGTCTTTTATCTAAGGGAGATTAAGGTATGAATTGTATGTCAAGGATCATAAAAAGAACTAGAAGTTTTATATTAATCCAGACTTGAAGTTTCGTAGGTTAATCTAAGAACCAAAAGTTCTAATACGTACCAGAAGATTTGTAAGTCATTCTAATTTGGAACCAGAAGCTCTCAGTTTGGCAATATGAACCCGAAGATTTATATTTTTAAGCAAACCTAAAGTTTTAAGGGTTAGATCTAGAAATGAAATCAATCAATATTAAGCCATAAAATCAAGCCTGAAGTCTTAACAAAGTTAGAAGTTCTAAACCATAAAACTTTGATAGTACTAGAAGTTCTAATTCATGAACCTGAAGTTCTAAATCAAGCCAAAAGTCTTGACAAAACCAGTTGTTCTGATTCTTAAAGTTAAGAACCTTACATTCTAACTTTCGTCGTCCAACTTATTTGACATGATTAATTTACTGCTTATTTTATTTTAAATGATTAAGTTTCATTATTTTTTATCTTTGCTAATTATCTACATGCCAATAATTATATTTCTTTTATTACAGTTCTTGCATAATGTCGAATATGGAAAAACTTGAATTTAAAGCTCTTAACATTACTGGGGACAGTTACCTATCTTGGTAACTGGATGCAAAAATCCACTTGCAATCCAAAAAAGCTTGGAGAGGCCACAAAAAAGGGAAATAAGATGTCCCCAAAGGACAAGGCGTCAACCATCATCTTCTTATGCCATCACATTCATAACAACCTCAAAAATTAATACCTAACTGAGGAAGACCCATTTAGTCTTTGGAAATCCCCAAATGATAGGTATGATTGCTAGAAGATGGTCATGTTATCAGCTGCTCAAAGTGAATCCCTAAATCTAAGATTTCAAGATTACAAAACAGTATTTGAATATAACTCTGCTCTCTTCAATATTGTTTCCCATTTAAAATTATGTGAGGAATGCTAGGAGGCAGCCACCAAGATCCTCAGATATTGCGTACAAATTACTATGGAAATAACTTTAGACGATGATGATTCAAGAACCATACCTTTAAGGTCTCTTTGAGTTGATCTAGATCTTATAGCAGTCCGAAAATCTCAAGACCTTCTACTGTATTTTTCTATGCTCGAACTCACTAGGGTGTAAGCCTCTTTTGCGAGTTCTCTTTACTCTAAAAAATGAGATTTCTCTTTCATATATTTCTTAGAGAGTAATAGTGCATATTAATAGGCTATAATAGGGATCTTAAGAAAAAAAAAAGAAATGGGCTTCTTATGGAAATAAAAAATCCTAATTCAACCTAAGTTAGAATCTTGTTCCATAAATTACAATTCAATCTACTATAAAATTATAATTACACTCCTGCCCTTATTTTCAAAATTATATTTCGAGCTTCTTGTTATTAAATGCTTATTAATCTCCCAATGTTAAGATTTCAGATATCCATCGATTAAATAATTACTGACATCTATATTTAATTGATATCTTTTTAAGCGTTTATGACCTTACACTTAACTTATTTGATATGTCGAACACAAAGTCTACCTAAGGGGTCTGACATAATCAAAATCAAAACTTATAAGCTTCAACAAGAGGATATTATCAATCCCTATTATAGGATGTGGATTCTATCAATAAACTAATATCCACCATACACATAGTGTAGTCATTCAATTTACTGAGATTCTTAACCCAAGAAAGGTCTCACTCCTTTGTAAATTAAAATGCCCAACACTAAATGTATTTGTTTATTATTTATATTGGGATTAAGAATACAAGCACTCATAATAACTATTTAGATGTTAATAATCTTATGTAGTCAGTATAAAGACAATAAACACAAAAGTAGTCCTGCTCCACTACAAACAAAGCATACTAACATAACTAGTTAAAACTATACCGTTTTCAGCAGCCAAGATAAGCCTGTTAAAACATTATACTATAATTATACCGATAGTGTGTCCAACTCCATCTAGATTGTGAACAATAATAACTTATATTCTATAAGAATCGACAAATAAGTCTTCCGTGTATAAGCTGAACTCTACACACCAACTTATCTACTTTATAGAATAAAAGACATACACATGTATAATAAATAACAATGCAACCACTTGCCCATACAAATTCTCACTAAGATGAAAAGATAAACTTTATTAATAAATAAATTAGTCAAAAACAAATATATAAAAGTATATTTTTAGTATAAATTTTCAATAATCTCCCACTTAGACTCAAAACCATGCTGACGTGTATTTCAATCCCATTCCTTCCACATGACTATCAAAACTCTTTGCTGGTAAGCTTTTTGTAAAAGGATATGCAGGTTGTCTACTGATGCAATCTTGGTCACAATTATATCACCCATCTGTATGATTTCTCGTATGAGATGATATTTGCGCTGGATATGCTTACCCTTCTTATGTATCCTGGGTTCCTTTACATTAGCAACCACACCGGTATTATCACAATAAAGTATTATAAGTGATTTTACCAAAGATAACACTCCTAGATTCATCAAGAATTTTTCGAGCCAAATTGCCTCCTTGGCTGCTTCCAAAGCTACCATATATTTGGCTTCCATGGTAGAGTTAGCAATACATAATTACTTGACACTCCTCCAACTTGTGGCTCCACTTCCTAAGGTAAATACAAATCCTAAGGTTGACTTTCTGGCATCATTTTCTGACTAGAAGTCCAAGTCTGTGTACCCAGTGGGTATCAAACTCTCAACCTGGTAAATCAACATATAATTTCTAGTCCTCTTAAAGTACTTAAGTATATGCTTTACGTCAGTCCAATGTTCTCTCCTTGGATTAGACTAGTATTTGCTAACTGTGCTAGCAGTAAAACAAATACAGGTCTAGTGCATAGCATTACATACATCAAGCTTCCCACCGTTGAGCATAAGGTACTTCTTTTATCTTTTCTATCTCATTAGGTGCTTTAAGACACTAATCTTTGGATAAAGTAATTGCATGCCTAAAAGGAAGAAATCCTTTCTTGTAATCTTGCAAGCTAAAATGGGCAAGAATTGCATCAATATAAACCACTTAAGATAAGCTCAACATTCTTTGTTTTCGATCTTGCAGTAGCTTGATCTCTAGAATGTGACTTGCTTCTCCTAAGTCTTTCATACCGAATACACTGCTCAACCATACTTTAACTGAAGACAACATCCCAACATCGTTTCTAATAAGTAGGATGTCATCTACATAAAACATTAAGAAAACCACCACACTGCTGTTGCACATCTTATACACACATGATTCATCAGGGTTCTACCTGAAACCATAAGATTTAACGGCTTGATCAAAACGAATGTTCTAAGTTTTAAACACTTGCTTAAGTCCATAAATGGACCTCTTAAGCATGCACAACATATTTTCATGGCCTTTGGCTACGAATCTATTTTGTTGCACCATATAGACTCACTCGTAAAGATTTCCATTAAAGAAAGCTATCTTGACGTCCATTTGCCAAATTTCATAATTGAAATGAGCCGTAATAGATAAAATAATCCGAATCGATTACAGCTTAGCTACTGGCAAGAAGGTCTCCACATAATCTATTCCTTCTTTATAAGTAAACTCTTTCGTAACAAACCCAAATTTGAAGGTTTCAATCTTTCCATTCACCCCTATTTTATTCTTGTAGACTCACATATAACCGATAGATTTTATGCCCTCTAGTGGTTCTATAAGATCTCAGACTTGATTAGAGTACATAGACTTCATTTTTTATGTTATAACTTTTTGCCATAGTTCTACATCTTTATCTTAGAGTGCTTCATTATAGTTACAGGGTTTAGTATCTAGTTAATCGGGAACTTTCTCAAATGACTCTCTGATCATTAACTTCAAGTGCAGAGCCGTGATATAGTAATAAAACTAGTAAGACCAGGTAAATCCACAGGGAACATTGTTTTCAAGATGTTTTCAACTTATACCTGCCTTAAATAAAAATCTAAAACTAGTCTAAAAGCTAAAAATTACAACAATCAATCCTACTTTTCAAAATTAAATTAATTATAATAAAATAAACTTACTAAAACTAAAACTCCTAAATCTAAAACTTCCTAAAAAAACTAAGTTACTACAAGATAACACAAGTTAGAACTTCCAATAAAATAAAATTTAAAATTAGAAACTTAAAAAAATAAATAAAACAAATAAACAATGCAAAACAATGCATGCCATGAAAAAAAATTGTAGAAAATTAAATGATATGCAAAAGTTAATAAAAATATGAACCTAACCTAATGCAAACCTAATTTAAATTTAACCGCTAAAGAATACATAAATGCATGAATTCAATAAAAAAAAAGACAGCAAAGAAAAAGATTGAAAAACAAAGAAAATATGCATGAATGAATGAACGAGTTACAAACATTCTGCAGCGCAAAATTTTACTACAAAAGTGAGCTATTCTTGGATTGTTTTCATGTCTAAAACTAAAGTTTTTCTAAGCATAATTGAGATAAAAAGGTGCTTCCAGCAATATTTGTAGTCCGTGAACTTTCCAATTTAAACAATGCATAAATGCATAAGAACTTGACATGTGTAGGCACCAATACAATGTTGCAGAATTTCTGAATTCTAAGTGCTATAACTCATATTTCAGATCTGTAACATGTTCAAAATCCTTCATATTTCAGATCTATAAGATGTTCAAAATCCTTCTCCAAATCATGTGTTTTAATACTTTTAAGATATCACAACTGAACCAACAACGAACATGTGAACCAAACATATAATTTTTCAAATTTTTAACAGAAATTGTTTTCAACATAAACTGATGTTGGTCTTCCAAAAGAGATCATCAGATCTGAATTTTAACTTCATTCAAATAATTCTGAAATTTAGTTATTTTGACACCTTATTCATGTTAAGAAACTTACCAATAAGTGATGCATGCTATGATAAAACTCTCAGCTATTAAACTATGCATAAAACAAAACATTAAAATACAAAAAACATCAAAATAAATAGAAAAATTGCAAGAATTTAAATGTGTGGTGAGACAGAAATTTAAATGTGTGGAAAACATCAAATTTAAATCTGTTGAAGATAAGAAATTTAAATGTGTGGAAGTGTATGCTTTTTTTCTTTTCCTAAATTCGTTTCTAAATTCTTCTTTTATCCTAGATTATATTTGCTCAAATCATGTTCCTAAACTTCTTTCGATTGTTAATACAAGAGCAACGAGGTTAAAAATAATCATCAAACATTCATTATCAAAGAAGTAAAAAGAAGTAAATAAAAGAAACGAAAACACACACTTTTACTCCATATGAATATTTTTACATAAAGATAGAGAATAAAGAAAAAATATTACATGATCTAAGATGAAAGATCCTCTTCTAATGGAAGCTTTAAGTTGGAGAGAGCCTTCTTGAATAGAGAAATTATGGAGTAGAAAGATATAGAGAAAGTAGAGGGAAAGAGTTAAAGAGAGGAGGTCTCTTCTTTCATACCTTAGAATGCTAGAGAGGTGCCTTATTTATACTTTTTCAAGTCCTACTCCTTCTCAAATTTGATTTAATTAAAATTGGAAAAAAATGGGTTCTATGCAAGGCTTTGTGCTTGACTTATTGCTAAAATTTTTTTTTCTTTATTTGGAAGTCCTTCTTTCCTTCTTTGTCTTTGCCATCTTGCATTGAGATCTCTTGAGAGATAAGTTAGGGTAAAAAATCCTCTCTTAAAGTTAAACTTGGCTCACATGAGGTGTAGAACTTCCTTTTTTTATCTGTTGCTTTGT
Organism: Sextonia rubra; assembly: GCA_037013555.1. Taxonomy (NCBI): domain Eukaryota; kingdom Viridiplantae; phylum Streptophyta; class Magnoliopsida; order Laurales; family Lauraceae; genus Sextonia; species Sextonia rubra. Next base: position 14,166,650 of record JASUAD010000018.1, on the reverse strand, counting down.
TAACATTCCTTTTATGGAATGTACTCCTTGTTTGCTCTAAACTCAAAAAAAATTTTTAGAATAATTCTCTAGATTTTTTTTCTTTTTAGGCACACAAATCTAATCAAAATCCTCCTTTGGGCACGGATCCTTCATGCCTATTTTTTTATTTTTTTTTCTTTAAATCTTCTCATTCTCAAAGAAGAACTCCTATGTGGCTTTCCTTCTCCATCTTTGATGATATATTCTTCAAATTCTCTTGAAAATATCTTCAAAATGTGCAACAAATAAATGGACACCATCTTAGATGTCCCACATGTGTACCCCACACATATGCATGTGTGTGGGGCCATGAAGCTAACTTTTTGTGTTTTTCTTCTAATTTCTTTCCTTTCTTCAATTCTTCTCTCCTTTCTTTTAAAAATGATTTCTTTGCCTCAATTCTTTACAAATGGGACCCATATCATCAATTTCCTGCAAAACAAATGTGAATTCATGTGAAAAGACAATTTTAACCCTAATATCACAAATGCATGACTGTGGGCCCATCTCTTATAAAATGACAATGAAAATGCATATCATTTTTCATGATTTTATGTGAATGATCTGATAATGATGAAAATTAAATTTAGTTCATGAGAAAACTAAATATTCATAAAACTCTTCAAAAAAAGATTTCTAAAAATAGCAGGTTTCATGAATGTATGAAAAAAAGTGTGATTTTTAAGCAAATTATGTAGAAATATACTAAGATGGATTTAAAATGCCTAATAGCACCAGATCATACTAATGAGGCTTTTTCAAGTTAGTAAGTCCTCAAAATGGTCCAAAATGTATATGAAAATATACATTTTTAAAGGCTCATCACTCTCCTAAGAACATATATTGCTTGGGTTGATGAACAACCCTCCCACTACGACCAGGCATATCTTATGTCTGTGTATGAGTAGTGTCACATTGTACGAAAACTAATCCTGATATACCATCGTCTACATGCTGATCCGGCTCATTGCCCAACATGTTGGTGGGATCACCAGGAGTGTTATTTGCTTGAGACTAGGCAATCCTCCCACTACGACGAGGTAATGGAATGTCGAATTCTCTGTCTTGTGGTATCTTTTCCAGTGCTACTAGTAATCGAAAAGCTTGGGTAGGTCTCTCTCCTCTCATTTCCTCTAGAACAATTCTACTTTTGGATTTGTAGTTCATTACATAGTCCTTTTCTAAAAATCGGGCATTGGTGCTGTCACAACCCGAGCCCAGGGATCGGGGGTCAGAGAAAGTCTAACCAATGACACATGTACTCCTGTGCACGTACACTTAGACCCCGTCCAAGCATACACACACAAGGGATCATTCACACGTGCAAACAACTGTACGCGGAAGCTGTACGTATCAAGGCATACCACAACATATCAAAAGACATAATGGATTACAAAGCATTAAACTGATGACAAGAATAATTACAAGAACGTATGATACTAAAGAGGGCTTACAAAAATCAAAATACAGACATCAATCAAGCCCACGGTACAAATACAGAAAAATCCCCCAATAGACTCAGACTCAAATGAATGGGGAAAACAAAATGATGCAAACCGTACTCTGGAGGATGGATCAAGTCCACTCTTCTAGGCCGGAGGGGGCCTCGCGAGCCTCTCCTGGAGTCGGGTTGACCAACGCAGGATCGGGAGAGGGATCTGAGCCTGCAACACACAAAGACAACTCATAAGTACAACGACTTAGCAAAATATAAGCCACAAGAAGATAACATGAATTGTGTCTAATAATGAGCAATAGTCACAATGAAAGATCCATAGAAGACATGTTCGTATACTAAGCAAATTGTGCAAATGAATAAGCATGCTATCAGAATCATAAACAGATAACAGTCAAAGTGGCTACTATATTGGCCATATTCTCCCTTTCGAGAGCAGTCGGAATGAGAACACCAGCGACCGGGCCAGGGTACGCATGGGTCTCTAGTTCCCGGGGTCCGGAGTCCCAGGACAGAACACTCTGCAGAGGCAAACACATAAACTAAACCAAAGTTAACCCCGTCGGGCATCCTAAGGCTGAGGCTCAGTAGTGCCATATATCAATCACAATCAAATCGGATGATGCACCTCAATCAATCAATCATATCACATACATATCTCACATACCACACTAAACAAACAATAGGAAGTGCATCACATATACTGATACTGATACTGATACTGATATTGAATGCACATAAGCAAATAAAAGAAACACTGACAATGAGTATCAATCAATAACAAATAATCACTGACTCAGAACTCAAGTACTCCACCGGAGCAACGATAAAACACAATAATAGAATGGTCCCGCCTGGGCTTCGCTCTGGGGTTGCTGCATTTCCCACAGAATCGAGAGGTCCAGCGCAGAACACATAAGAGGGCATAACCGAAAGCAATATGCTATACAAATTAGAGTGCTTTAACGAATTAAGGTCAATTACAAACTAGTCCTAACCTAAGTATCCAGTGTTTCTAACCGTGCATGTTGATGTAGTTTTAAACTGTCCGATGCACCATTGTCTAGTGTTGCAGTGTCTGGAATGTGCACCGAAGTCCCTTAAACCAACACCCATGGGGAGGTGCTAAACAACTGGATAACGAGCATGAATGATTCACAGCCCTCGAGATCATTCATGTCATTCAAACATTCCATTGGGCATGTTCAGGTTAGCTACATTCTAACATGAAGGTCATATACGGTCTCTTTCTTAAACCTAGTCATTTTCATTCAGTTCTCAGGCTGATACGGTGTAGCCGTAGGTGACCTTACGGCTTAGCCGTAATCTGCACTGCGGCGGAGCCGAGGTTCCCCAAAATGTCCATCCGTATTTACGGCTCAACCGTATTTCACTCTACGGCGCAGCCGTATCCTGGTCCACGGCTTAGCCGTAGTACAATGTACTGCTTAGATCAGGCTAGGCCGTAGAAGAGTAGCGTTTTGCCAACTCTCAGTTATTTTCAGATGTCACCCTATATTGATCTACGGTCAGGGTTACGGCTGGGTCTCGGCTTAGCCGTAAGCCATTTCACGGCTCAGCCATAGCACATTTCACGGTGTAGCCGTGAGTGCACGGAGTCATTTTCTGAAACAGTTACAGACATACGGAAAACGAACGTTTCAACTGAAATCGACTGAAAACAGAAGGATAACAGCAAAACTAACTCAATAAGGCTGTCCAACACTAAGACACACAATGAAGAATAAAAACACAACAATCAAAGCAATACCAATCGGTGTTCATACTACTTGGGCTTATACTTGCCTCACAGACGGAATGCACACACTCTACGGTCGTTGCTTGGCTCAGTCCACCGGAACACACACAACTTGGCTCCTTTCTTCCTCCCTCACGAAACAGAAAAGAAGAAGGAGAGAAAGAGAGCTGAACGAGAGAGAGAGAGACAGGCTGAGAGAACGATCGAGAGAAAGAGAGAGAGTAGGTAGGATATTTATAAGTTAAAAGGAATCCAAATTACAAACAATTCCAAACAACTAACACAATTGTCAGTTTGAGTCAACTGACGGTCCAACAAAAGCAAACGAAATCATTTGGATCCGAGACAGTTACGAAAAGCGACAAGCTCAATGAAAGACACGCGATGACGTCCGAATGACGCAAAACTGACAAGGTCAATCAAAAGCCAAAATTACGAAAAAGGGCTCGAACTACCTAAATCAGGTCAACTCAACCCAAACGATCTCTCCAAGACTCAAAACCAAAGAACTACAAAATCGAAACACACTTTAACGACAAAATCGCACGTAATTACCCACTAATCCAAATCCCATTCTTTCTCAAAATTCAGTACACTGGCCCGTAACATGTCTTCGAGCGTCTGAATAGTTCGTTCTGACTATCCATCAGTTTGCGGGTGATACGCCGTACTGAAGCTCAACTTCGTTCCCATGACTTCCTGAAATGCTCTCCAAAACGAAGAAACAAAGCGGCTATCTCGATCAGACACAATCGATACAGGCGTACCATGTAGTCTAACGATCTCATCAACGAACTTCTTCGCCATCTCGGAAAATGTCATGCCTTTCTTGAATGGAAGAAAATGGGCTGTCTTCGTTAATCTGTCCACGATCACCCAAATGGCACTATTCTTCTTGCTCGTCAGGGGTAGACCTAAAACAAAGTCCATCGTAATATGCTCCCATTTCCACTGGGGAATCTGCAATGGATGTAAGGAACCTGGAGGTCTTTGATGGTCAGCTTTCACCTTTTGGCAAGTTAAACATCTGGCAACATACCCAGCAATTTCTCTTTTCATATTATTCCACCAGAATATGTCCTTGAGAGCTCGGTACATCTTCGTACTTCCACGGTGCATAGAATAACGAGCATGGTGTGCTTCGGTCATCAAACTCTCTTTCAAAGCATCTACTGCTGGCACACATAGCCTGCTCCTGAAATACAAGACATCACCCTCCAAGCGAAAATCTGGTCGATCCGCAATGTTATCCCGAATTCGCTTCAACATCGCATCCTCAAACTGCTGGTCTTTAATGCGCGGAATGATGTCAGGCTGAAAACTCACTGTGCTGGCGAGTGTCGAACTAATCTCATTTCCACTGGCTGTGCATGTCTCACAAAATAAAGGTTATCCAAAACCTGGAGAATCTCCGATTTCCTACTCAAAGCATCTGCAACAACGTTGCCTTTCCCTGGATGATATTTGATGGGGAAGTCATAGTCTTTGATCAACTCAAGCCACCTTCTCTGTCTCATATTCAACTCAGACTGCGTGAAGAGATACTGTAAACTGTGATGATCTGAGTGCACTTCAAATTTCACGCCATACAAATAATGTCTCCACATCTTCAGGGCGAAAACGATGGCTGCCAACTCTAAATCATGCGTGGCATAATTCTTCTCATGCTCCCTGAGCTGCCTCGAGCCATAGGCAATCACTTTGCCATGTTGCATCAGACCACATCCCAAACCGACTCGAGAAGCATCGGAGTAGATCAGAAATCCTTCATTCCCATCCGGTAACGTCAAGACTGGAGCCGAAGTAAGCTTCTCCTTCAACATACGGAAATGGTGCTCACATTCGTCCGTCCAAAGAAAAGGAACATTTTTCCTGGTCAATCGAGTCAACGGGGCAGAAATCTTGGCAAAATCCTGAATAAATCGACGATAATATCCAGCCAGTCCGAGAAAACTCCGTATCTCCGTCACAGTCTTTGGGCTGGGCCAATTCATCACTGCCTCAACTTTCGTCTGGTCCACTGCCAACCCTTCTCATGAAATGGTATGACCAAGAAAAGCTACCTGCTCGAGCCAAAAATCACACTTCGACAATTTGGCATATAAGCGATGCTCTTTCAACAACTGCAGGGCTCGACGTAGATGTTCCACATGATCCTCTGGGGTCTTCGAATACACCAGAATATCATCAATAAAGACCACAACGAATCGATCCAGAAAAGGAGCAAAGATCCTGTTCATCAAGGCCATAAAGGCAGCAGGTGCATTGGTTAATCCAAATGGCATCACGAGGAACTCAAAGTGTCCATACCGTGTCCTGAAAGCAGTCTTCGCAATATCTTCTTCCTTCACTCGGAGTTGATGATACCTCGATCTTAAATCAATCTTGGAGAAATAGGCGGCACCATGAAGTTGGTCAAACAACTCGTCAATACGCGGCAATGGGTATTTATTCTTGATAGTGACTTTATTCAATCGCCGGCAGTCTATGCACATCTGTAAGGTACCGTCCTTCTTCTTCACAAACAGCACTGGAGCTCCCCACGGTGACACACTCGGCCGTATGAAACCCTTCTCCAAAAGATCTTGCAATTGCGTCTTCAATTCGAGTAACTCAGCAGGGGCCATACGATAAGGAGCTAAACTAATGGGTGCTGTACCGGGCACTAGATCAATCGTAAATTCTACATCTCTGACAGGGGGTAACTGTCACAACCCGAGCCCAGGGTTCGGGGGTTAGCAAAAGCCAAACCTAGTGACACACGTACTCCCGTGCCTGTACACGTATACCGAGTCTAAATGCACAAGCACAAGGGAACATTCACACGTGCCAAACATGTACGCGGAAGCTGTAAATATCAGAAACATCAAACTAACAGTGCAAAAGAGAATACGAAGGAAGAACTGACATAACTGCATGTGAAGGTCTTACAAAAAGAACAAAATAATATATACAGTCTTGACATATCGTGACAGATACAAGTATGAGAATCCTCAAAACAAGAGTCCAATGATATACATGCCAAGAACGCTCTCCCGTGGAGTGATCACATCCACTCCTCTAGGCCTGATGGGGCCTCGGGGGTCTCGTCTGGAGCCTGGCCGACCGGCGAGGGTTCGGCAGGGGGATCTGGGCCTGCAACACCAAAAACAACTGTGAATACGACGATTCAGCAAAGTATAACCCATAGCAAGTTAACACACGCTGTGTCTAATAGAATAAAGAACATCATGTAAATTAGATAAGGCAATTTCGTATACTAGGCTGTCATGCAAGAAAGAAATATGCTATGCGAATCAATGGATACATGCGGTGTACATACTAGTGGCTACTACATTGCCATGTGCTCCGAAAAGAGGGATCTTATAACATGCAAAGAACACCATTGTCCGGTCCAGGGTACAATGGGTCTCGGTTTCCTGGGGTCCGGTTCCCCAAGACGTATCCTTACTGCAGCAAGGCCATATAACTATAACAAATTCACCCCGTCGGAATCCTAAGGCTGAGGCTAAGTAGTGCCTGACCATACAGAGTCAATCATGGAAACCCTGAGTAGATCGTGACAATATATCATATGTGCATATCTGTGAGTGAACATATCATACATGCATACTCAAGGTAAAGAACCACAATGTGAATGTAACTGAATACAAGTAATCATGTCAGAGAGTAGAGGTCAACACTCGAATGCAATATGTTGTGCAACAAATCATGCAAAAACGGATCATCTTTATTTACAAACCAATTCTAATCTAATTATCCGGTGTTTCTAACCGTGCATGATGATGTAGTTTTAAGTTATTCGATGCACCGTTGTCTAGTGTTGCATTGAATTGGGCGGTGCACGAAGTCCCTTAAACCAACACCCATGGGGAGGTGCTTAACATCTGGATAACGAACATGAATGATTCACAGCCCTCGAGATCATTCACGCGCTGTATCACATTCCGTTGGGCAGGTCTAGGTGCTCTACATTCTATCATGAAGGCCATATCGGTCTTTCCTTTACACCTATCCTTGTTCCTCATTATTCTAGTGTGGATACGACTTAGCCGTAGATGAGTGTACGGCTTAGCCGTGTGTGTTCTACGGCTTAGCCGTGGCTGGGCCGTAGAAGGTCTGTCAATTTGCGTGCTCTCAGTTAAATCCAGAAAAGGCACCCTGTACTGTTCTACGGCTGGGCCACGGCTGAGCTTCGGCTTAGCCGTAGGGCAATACACGGCTTAGCCGTGCCCTAGCCGTAGAGGAAAACTGGAGTTTTATCCTCTCTGGACTTTGAGCCGTAAGGGACATACGGCTTAGCTGTACCTGTACGAAGTCAAAATGCTGAAGTACATACAGAAAGTCTGGAAACTCATCAGAATTGCAATTTTTCAATGGAAAGAGATAGAATACTAACCAAAATAGGCTGGACACACATTTTTCTATACAAATTCAAGTAAACTAACCAACATCAAATGCATACCAACATGGGTTCTCACAAGTTATGGTTATACTTGCCTCAATTGAATTCAATGACACACTTGTTGTCCTTAAGCCCAAACACAAACTAACACCAATCAAAACAACATGCATGCATGAGGAATGGAAAGAAATCCACAACACAGACACACTATGCAATAAGAACAAGAAGGAGAAGAAATAGAGGAAAGAGATGAGAGGGATGGAAGGATTTCCAACTCACCTCACATGCAAAAACCAACTTCCTCAATTTGAGCTTGATCGATGGAGGTCGGTGGAGGAGAGAATTCAAGTGAAAGAGAGAACTCCACGTGCACAGTGAGGAGAAATGAAAATGAGAGAGAGAACGTGCGTTTTTGGTCGATGGAGGAGTTATATAAGGTAATGGTTAAGTCCAAATTACAATGAAGGCCAAGTTAGAAGTGTATTTTCAGTTTGAGTCAAATCTGGGTCCAAATGAATCACACGACATCGGTTGCAAACGACGTAGTTACGAAAGTTGACGAGCTCAACGAAAGACACGTGTTGATATCAAGATGATGCAAAAATGACCATGTCTTAGAAAAGCTAAAATTACAAAAAAGGGCTTGGTCTACTTAATCCAGGTCAAACTTAACCCAACTACCTATCCATGACCCGCAACGAACATCAAAACATAAACAAAATGCGATTAGCAAACAAGATTAATCAACCGCTAAACGAGGTCAAGCTGGGTCGGAGTGTTACATCCTCCCCCACTTGAGAATCATTCCGTCCTCGGAATGAACACTAACTCACTCATACCTGGGAAAACAGATCGGGATATTGTCGTGCCATCTGCTCTTCTAACTCCCAAGTAGCCTCATCGGGACTGTGATGCTCCCATAACACTTTGACCCATCGAATTGTCCTGGTGCGGAGTATCTGCTCTCGGGTTCCCACGATACGGAGCGGTCGCTCAACGTATGCAGCATTCGGCTGAATCTGAACCTCGTCGTAACGAATGACATGGGAGGGATCATGAACATATTTCCAAAGCATCGAAATGTGGAAAACGTTGTGCACTCCTGAAAACATCTCGGGAAGATCTAATCGATAGGCCAAGTCACCAATCCGACTCTTGATCTCGAACGGTCCGACATAGCGTGGAGCTAACTTGCCTTTCTGGCCGAAACGGATTGTACTTTTCATCGGTGAGACCTTCAGAAATACCCACTCACCAACTTGAAATTCTAAGGGCCGTCTGCGGGTGTCTGCATAACTCTTCTGCCTCGACCGAGCAACTTTCAAGTTCTCAATTGCTTTCTGTACCTTCTCCGTAGTTTCGGCAATGATCGTCGGTCCGTGAAAACTCCGAGTTCCAACTTCTTCCCAACATACCGGACTTCTACACTTCTTCCCGTACAATGCTTCGTATGGCGCCATCCCAATGCTCTCGTGGAAGCTGTTATTGTAGGCGAACTCGCACAACGATAAGTGAAGATCCCATTCTTTCTCGTAGCTCAACACGCTGGCTCGCAACATATCCTCCAAAGTCTGGATCGTCCGCTCTGATTGCCCATCCGTCTGTGGGTGGTATGCCGTGCTGAAACTCAACTTCGTACCCATAGCCTCTTGGAATGCTCTCCAGAAAGATGAAACGAAACGGCTATCATGATCGGATACAATCGACACGGGGGTACTATGGAGCCTGACGATCTCATCCACGAACTTTCTCGCCATCTTTGAAAACGTCATACCCTTCCGGAAAGGGATGAAATGGGCTGACTTCGTCAATCGGTCTACAATCACCCAAATGGTGTTGTTCTTCCTGCTCGTCGGCGGTAATCCGGAAACGAAGTCCATGGTGATGTGTTCCCACTTCCACTGCGGTATATGCAAGGGATGCAACGAGCCTGGCGGTCTCTGATGATCTGCCTTCACCTTCTGGCATGTCAAACAGCGAGCAACAAAGCCTGCTACTTCTCTCTTCATGTTGTTCCACCAGAAGCGATCTTTGAGATTCCAAAACATCTTTGTGCTGCCTGGGTGCATCACATATCGAGCGTAATGCGCTTCGTTCATCAGTTTCTCCTTGAAATCATCGACTGCTGGCACGCACAACCTACTCCGAAAATAGAGTACACCATCCTCTAGTCTGAAATTGGGTCGGTCTCCAATGTGGTCTCGAATGCGCTTCAAGGTTAGATCTTCAAATTGCCTGTCTTTAATCTGCTGAATCATCTCAGGCTGAAATACTAGCGTACTAGCCAAGGTCACGCGCTCATCCACGAGTTTAACTTCAACAGGGAGACCATGGAACTCTAAGAGGAAACTGCTCAATAATTGCACAGACTCTGCTTTCCTGCTGAGTGCATCTGCCACCACATTTCCCTTGCCTGGCTGATATTTGATCGGGAAGTCATAATCTTTAATAAGCTCAAGCCATCTCCGCTGTCTCATATTCAGCTCCTGCTGTGTGAATAAATACTGCAAACTGTGAGGGTCAGAACGAACCTCAAACTGCACACCAAACAGATAATGTCTCCACAGCTTCAATGCAAACACGATGGCTGCCAATTCCAAATCATGGGTGGCGTAATTCTTCTCATGTTCTCGCAACTGTCTTGATCTATATGCAATAACCTTCCCGTGCTGCATCAACACACAGCGTAGACCAACTCGAGAAGCATCTGAATAGACCACGAATCCTTCACTACCATCTGGCAAGGCTAACACTGGAACCGTAGTCAACTTCTCTTTCAAAGTCCGGAAACTGGCTTCACACTCCTCAGTCCAATCAAATGGTACATTCTTCCTAGTTAACTTCGTCAAAGGAGAAGAGATCTTCGCAAAGTCCTGGACAAATCGACGATAGTAACCCGCTAGACCAAGGAAACTGCGAACTTCTGTTACTGTCTTGGGGCTAGGCCAATTCACCACTGCCTCTACTTTAGATGGATCAACTGCCAATCCCTCTCGTGAAATGATATGACCCAAAAATGCCACCTACTCAACCCAAAAATCACATTTCGACAACTTAGCAAACAATCGATGTTCTCTCAACAACGACAAGGCTTTCCTCAAATGCTCCCTATGCTCCTCTGCTGACTTAGAATATATCAGGATATCATCAATAAAGACAACTACGAACTGGTCCAAGAAAGGAGCAAAGATCTGATTTATCAATGCCATAAAAGCTGCAGGGGCGTTGGTTAGTCCAAAAGGCATCACGAGGAATTCATAATGTCCATAACGAGTCCTGAAGGCAGTCTTAGGAATGCCATCTTCTTTGACCCTCAACTGGTGAAATCCAGATCTCAAATCAATCTTCGAAAAATATGCTGCACCCTGAAGTTGATCAAACAACTCATCAATTCTGGGTAGGGGGTACTTGTTCTTGATAGTCACTTTGTTCAGCTGTCGGTAGTCTATGCACATCCGAAAAGTACCATCCTTCTTCTTGACAAACAAGACTGGTGCTCCCCAAGGTGAGACGCTCGGGCGAATGAAACCCTTGTCTAAAAGCTCCTGCAACTGCTTCTTCAACTCAGACAATTCGGCTAGGGCCATGCGATACGGAGCCTTGCTGATCGGTGCCGTGCCGGGAACAAGCTCAATGGCGAACTCCACATCTCGAACCGGGGGTAAGTCTGGCACATCATCTGGAAAAATGTCAGGAAAGTCACAGACCACCTGGATCTCACCTAGCTGCTTCGCCTCTTTCTTCGCTGAGATAAAGGCAATGAAGCCTTCACACCCTCGGCGGATCAAGCGATCTGCCTTACACGCCGAGATCACATGCCTGGGGCATCTCTGCTGACTGCCCTCGAAACGGAAGCCCTTGCCTAAATCGAAGAAGATCGTCCTGTTGTAACAGTTAACACAGGCACGATATCGAGCGAGGCAATCCATACCAAGGATCACGTCGAAGTCCAGCATCGACAACAGGATCAAATCAATAGGTAACTGATGACCTGCAATCTGCACGTCGCAATGGGGGTAGTATACACTACACTCCACTCGCTTACCAACTGGGGTGGATACAACCAGCACATATGGCAACGGCTTAGACGGCTGATGTAACCGCTCGGCGAAATGAGGTGCTACGTATGACCGTGTAGACCCTGAATCGAACAATGCTAATGCCTCGACGTGCGAAATCAAAATAGTACCTTCAACCACCTGCGGATCCTCAGCACTCTCGTGGGTAGCAGCGTAAGCACGGGCTGTCTGGCAAGGCTGTCTCGAGCCTGGACGAGCTGACTGTGGCTTGCTCGGAGCCGTAGATGCACTGGGTCTGCCAGGGACTGCACCGGAGGGAGGACCAGAGGGTGAGGGCTGGGAGGCTCTATATCGAGGATAATTGGCTATCGTATGCTCCCTCGAACCACAGATGAAACAAGCACCTGCCTTCCTCCAACAAACTTCAGTCGTGTGGCCCTTGCCACAATATCCACAAGTCACTCCGGCGGAACTGGAAGTACTCTGCTGGCCTTTTGTCTTCTTCTGTACTTGTCCTCGTGCACTGAAAGACGGCTGTCGCTTAGGCTCAACGGCTCTCGCAGCTTGGTGGATGGCCTCAGCAGAATAGGCCCTGTCCACTGCATCATCAAACGTAGCCGGACGCTGAAATGCAGTCACGTGGTGCATGTACCGGGGATGCAGACCTTCAACGAACCAATTCACCTTCCTATCTTCGGTACTGATCATGTCCAGAGCAAAATGTGACAACTGCGTAAACTTGTTCACATATTCTGCTACTGTCATCTGCTGTTGGCGGAGGGCTAAAAACTCCACCTCCTTGGCTCGAAACACATGAGCCGGGATGAACTTTCTCCTGAACTGTTGCTTGAACATCTCCCAAACCGTCACACTAGGAATGTCTCTGTATGAGTCTTTCACGCTTTTCCACCAAGTTTTTGCGACATCTCTAAACATGGAGGCTGCTAGTCCGACCTTCTGCCGGTTCGTGCACACGACGGTCTCAAAAACATCCTCCGTCTGCTCCAACCACTGTTCTGCCTTCAATGGCTCTTCTGTCCCGAAAAACTCAATGGCTCCTCGCTTGCGAAATTTACCGTAGAGGGCATTCGGGTCATTCTCTCGAGGCTGTAAGACCACCTGCTGGTCTATAAGTGACTGAGCTGGGGCTTGGCTTTGTCGGTCTAACATGGTTGTCACTTGTGCTTGTAAATTTTGCATTGCTTGCGATTGTGCCTGTAGGGACTAAAATAGCATTAGGATGCGTTCATCGGTGTTCTGTGTCTGCAGTGACGGTGCGGATCCGCTTTCATTATTTCCAACGTTCTGCTGAGAACCTGAACCTGACGCCATCCTGTAACATGGAAAGAGTCAGACACAAACACAAAACAATTGCGCCCAACAAGCCCCAAAATCTAGAAAGATCACAAGGAAAATAATCGTATCCTCACCACGATCCTACATGCCTACATGCTTATCATCTAGAGCAAGGAATGAGCAAGGAATTCTCTGATACCATACAATACGTATGTCACAACCCGAGCCAGGGTTCGGGGGTTAGCAAAAGCCAAACCTAGTGACACACGTACTCCCGTGCCTGTACACGTAGACCGAGTCTAAATGCACAAGCACAAGGGAACATTCACACGTGCCAAACATGTACGCGGAAGCTGTAAATATCAGAAACATCAAACTAACAGTGCAAAAGAGAATACGAAGAAAGAACTGACATAAATGCATGTGAAGGTCTTACAAAAAGAACAAAATAATATATACAGTCTTGACATATCGTGACAGATACAAGTATGAGAATCCTCAAAACAAGAGTCCAATGATATACATGCCAAGAACGCTCTCCCGTGGAGTGATCACATCCACTCCTCTAGGCCTGATGGGGCCTCGGGGGTCTCGTCTGGAGCCTGGCCGACCGGCGAGGGTTCGGCAGGGGGATCTGGGCCTGCAACACCAAAAACAACTGTGAATACGACGATTCAGCAAAGTATAACCCATAGCAAGTTAACACACGCTGTGTCTAATAGAATAAAGAACATCATGTAAATTAGATAAGGCAATTTCGTATACTAGGCTGTCATGCAAGAAAGAAATATGCTATGCGAATCAATGGATACATGCGGTGTACATACTAGTGGCTACTACATTGCCATGTGCTCCGAAAAGAGGGATCTTATAACATGCAAAGAACACCATTGTCCGGGCCAGGGTACAATGGGTCTCGGTTTCCTGGGGTCCGGTTCCCCAAGACGTATCCTTACTGCAGCAAGGCCATATAACTATACCAAATTCACCCTGTCGGGATCCTAAGGCTGAGGCTAAGTAGTGCCTGACCATACAGAGTCAATCATGGAAACCCTGAGTAGATCGTGACAACATATCATACGTGCATATCTGTGAGTGAACATATCATACATGCATACTCAAGGTAAAGAACCACAATGTGAATGTAACTGAATACAAGTAATCATGTCAGAGAGTAGAGGTCAACACTCGAATGCAATATGTTGTGCAACAAATCATGCAAAAACGGATCATCTTTATTTACAAACCAATTCTAATCTAATTATCCGGTGTTTCTAACCGTGCATGATGATGTAGTTTTAAGTTATTCGATGCACCGTTGTCTAGTGTTGCATTGAATTGGGCGGTGCACGAAGTCCCTTAAACCAACACCCATGGGGAGGTGCTTAACATCTGGATAACGAACATGAATGATTCACAGCCCTCGAGATCATTCACGCGCTGTATCACATTCCGTTGGGCAGGTCTAGGTGCTCTACATTCTATCATGAAGGCCATATCGGTCTTTCCTTTACACCTATCCTTGTTCCTCATTATTCTAGTGTGGATACGACTTAGCCGTAGATGAGTGTACGGCTTAGCCGTGTGTGTTCTACGGCTTAGCCGTGGCTGGGCCGTAGAAGGTCTGTCAATTTGCGTGCTCTCAGTTAAATCCAGAAAAGGCACCCTGTACTGTTCTACGGCTGGGCCACGGCTGAGCTTCGGCTTAGCCGTAGGGCAATACACGGCTTAGCCGTGCCCTAGCCGTAGAGGAAAACTGGAGTTTTATCCTCTCTGGACTTTGAGCCGTAAGGGACATACGGCTTAGCTGTACCTGTACGAAGTCAAAATGCTGAAGTACATACAGAAAGTCTGGAAACTCATCAGAATTGCAATTTTTCAATGGAAAGAGATAGAATACTAACCAAAATAGGCTGGACACACATTTTTCTATACAAATTCAAGTAAACTAACCAACATCAAATGCATACCAACATGGGTTCTCACAAGTTATGGTTATACTTGCCTCAATTGAATTCAATGACACACTTGTTGTCCTTAAGCCCAAACACAAACTAACACCAATCAAAACAACATGCATGCATGAGGAATGGAAAGAAATCCACAACACAGACACACTATGCAATAAGAACAAGAAGGAGAAGAAATAGAGGAAAGAGATGAGAGGGATGGAAGGATTTCCAACTCACCTCACATGCAAAAACCAACTTCCTCAATTTGAGCTTGATCGATGGAGGTCGGTGGAGGAGAGAATTCAAGTGAAAGAGAGAACTCCACGTGCACAGTGAGGAGAAATGAAAATGAGAGAGAGAACGTGCGTTTTTGGTCGATGGAGGAGTTATATAAGGTAATGGTTAAGTCCAAATTACAATGAAGGCCAAGTTAGAAGTGTATTTTCAGTTTGAGTCAAATCTGGGTCCAAATGAATCACACGACATCGGTTGCAAACGACGTAGTTACGAAAGTTGACGAGCTCAACGAAAGACACGTGTTGATATCAAGATGATGCAAAAATGACCATGTCTTAGAAAAGCTAAAATTACCAAAAAGGGCTTGGTCTACTTAATCCAGGTCAAACTCAACCCAACTACCTATCCATGACCCGCAACGAACATCAAAACATAAACAAAACGCGATTAGCAAACAAGATTAATCAACTGCTAAACGAGGTCAAGCTGGGTCGGAGTGTTACAGTAACTCGGGTACTTCCTCTGGAAATACATCCGGGAACTCACGTACCACCAGAATCTCACCCAACTGCTTCACCTCCTTCTTCTCAGAGACAAAAGCAAGAAAACCTGCACAACCTCTGCGTATCAAACGATCCGCCTTGCATGCGGAGATGATACGCCTCGGGCATCGCTCCTGATTACCCTCGAAATGAAACCCCTTCTCAAAATCGAAGTAAATCATCATGTTGTAACAGTTAATACAGGCACGATACTGCGCTAGCCAGTCCATTCCAAGGATCACATCGAAATCCAACATGGACAGCAAGATTAGATCCACTGGCAGCTGGCGACCTTCAATCAACACGTCGCACTGAGGGTAGTATACACTACACTCCACTCTCTTGCCCACAGGAGTGGACACCACCAACAAATAGGGTAGCGGCTGAGGGGGCTACGGTAACTGTTCCGCAAAACGAGGTGCAACATACGAACGCGTAGACCCCGAATCAAATAGTGCATGTGCTTCAGCTTGGGCAATAAGAACTTTACCTTCCACCACATTCGCATCTTCTGCATGATCATGGGAGGCTGCGTACACGCGAGTAGTCTGACGCTGGGGCTTCTGGCTCTGGCGAGACGGCTGGGGGCTATTCGAAGCTGCAGAACTCAGAGACTTGGACGACCCCATAGACCTAGAGAACTGGAAGCTCCTGGCTTTCGGGCACTGAGCTATCTTATGCTCCATGGATCCACAACTCAAACAAGCTCCGGACTTCTTCCAACACTTCTCCGTCGGATGTCCCAGTCCACAAAACTCGCATCTGCTCCCAGAGAAACTCAAAGTTCCTTGCTTCCCTTTCCATTTCTTCTGAATCTGTCCCTTGGACCCCACTGGTGAACTTCTCTTGAAGTCCATAGCTCTTTCTGCTATGTGGTTGGGTTCCGCAGCATGTGCTCTGTCAACCGCATCATCAAAAGTAGCTGGTCTTTGGAAGGCAGTCACATAATCCGCATATCTAGGATGCAGACCAGAAATGAAACGATTCACCTTCTTCTCCTCAGTATTAATCATGTCCTCAGCAAAATGGGACAACTGGATGAATCGGTGAATATACTCTGAGACCGTTAGCTGCTGCTGCTGTAAGGCCAGAAACTCAACCTCCTTCACACGTCGGACATGAGCAGGGATGAACTTTCTCCTGAACTGTTTCTGGAACGTCTCCCACACCGTTTCACTGGGCATGGTCAGATAGGCCGCACTGACACTCTTCCACCAAGTCTTCGCCACCTATCGAAACATCGATGCCGTAAGCATAACCTTCTTCCGGTCATCACAGACAATGGTAGAGAAGAGATCCCCGGTATGCTCTAGCCACTGATCAGCCTTCAGCGCATCTTCATTGCCGTAGAATTCTGTGGCTCCACGTTTCCTGAATTTATCGTACAACGCATTTGGATCGCTCTCCTTAGGCTGGAAAACCACTTGCTGCTCTACAGGCGGCTAAACTGATGCTTGACTCTGTCGGTCCACCAGAGAAACGACCTGTGCCTGCAAAGAATGGATCGCCTGCAGCATTGTCAAGAAACGCTCATCAAAATTCACAGGTTGCTGTGGAGCGGCTGATCCACTCTCATTATCTCCCTGATTGTCGTTGTTGTGTGTACCAGATCCTGATGCCATAGCCTGCAAAACACAAAAGTCAATCTGCCATCACACTGGGTAACTCACACAGACTCACAAGACAAGGGGACCAAACACAACAGTCCAAGACTGGACTACGGAATCTCACCACGTCCTATATACCTACATGCTTACAAACTAAGATAGAGATAATGCTCTGATACCATACAATACGTATGTCACAACCCGAGCCCAGGGACCGGGGGTCAGAGAAAGTCTAACCAATGACACACGTACTCCCGTGCACGTACACTTAGACCCCGTCCAAGCATACACACACAAGGGATCATTCACACGTGCAAACAACTGTACGCGGAAGCTGTACGTATCAAGGCATACCACAACATACCAAAAGACATAATGGATTACAAAGCATTAAACTGATGACAAGAATAATTACAAAAACGTATGATATTAAAGAGGGCTTACAAAAATCAAAATACAGACATCAATCAAGCCCACGGTACAAATATAGAAAAATCCCCCAATAGACTCAGACTCAAATGAATGGGGAAAACAAAATGATGCAAACCGTACTCTGGAGGATGGATCAAGTCCACTCCTCTAGGCTGGAGGGGGCCTCGCGAGCCTCTCCTGGAGTCGGGTCGACCGACGCAGGATCGGGAGAGGGATCTGATCCTGCAATACACAAAGACAACTCATAAGTACAACGACTTAGCAAAATATAAGCCAGAAGAAGATAACACGAATTGTGTCTAATAATGAGCAATAGTCACAATGCAAGATCTATAGAAGACATGTTCGTATACTAAGCAAATTGTGCAAATGAATAAGCATGCTATCAGAATCATAAACAGATAACAGTCAAAGTGGCTACTACATTGGCCATATTCTCCCTTTCGAGAGCAGTCGGAATGAGAACACCAGCGACCAGGCCAGGGTATGCATGGGTCTCTAGTTCCTGGGGTCCGGAGTCCCAGGACAGAACACTCTGCAGAGGCAAACACATAAACTAAACCAAAGTTAACCTCGTCGGGCATCCTAAGGCTGAGGCTCAGTAGTGCCATCTATCAATCACAATCAAATCGGATGATGCACTTCAATCAATCAATCATATCACATACATATCTCACATACCACACTAAACAAACAATAGGAAGTGCATCACATATACTGATACTGATACTGATACTGATACTGAATGCACATAAGCAAATAAAAGAAACACTGACAATGAGTATCAATCAATAACAAATAATCACTGACTCAGAACTCAAGTACTCCACCGGAGCAACGATAAAACACAATAATAGAATGGTCCCGCCTGGGCTTCGCTCTGGGGTTGCTGCATTTCCCACAGAATCAAGAGGTCCAGTGCAGAACACATAAGAGGGCATAACCGAAAGCAATATGCTATACAAATCAGAGTGCTTTAACGAATCAAGGTCAATTACAAACCAGTCCTAACCTAAGTATCCAGTGTTTCTAACCGTGCATGTTGATGTAGTTTTAAGCTGTCCGATGCACCATTGTCTAGTGTTGCAGTGTCTGGAATGTGCACCGAAGTCCCTTAAACCAACACCCATGGGGAGGTGCTAAACAACTGGATAACGAGCATGAATGATTTACAGCTCTCGAGATCATTCATGTCATTCAAACATTCCATTGGGCATGTTCAGGTTAGTTACATTCTAACATGAAGGTCATATACGGTCTCTTTCTTAAACCTAGTCCTTTTCATTCAGTTCTCAGGCTGATACCGTGTAGCCGTAGGTGACCTTACGGCTTAGCCGTAGGCATCTTACGGCTTAGCCGTAATCTGCACTGCGGCGAAGCCGAGGTTCCCCAAAATGTCCATCCGTATTTACGGCTCAACCGTATTTCACTCTACGGCGCAGCCGTATCCTGGTCCACGGCTTAGCCGTAGTACAATGTACGGCTTAGATCAGGCTAGGCCGTAGAAGAGTAGCATTTTGCCAACTCTCAGTTATTTTCAGATGTCACCCTGTATTGATCTACGGTCAGGGTTACGGCTGGGTCTCGGCTTAGCCGTAAGCTATTTCACGGCTCAGCCGTAGCACATTTCATGGTGTAGCCGTGAGTGCACGGAGTCATTTTCTGAAACAGTTACAGACATACGGAAAACGAACGTTTCAACTGAAATCAACTGAAAATAGAAGGATAACAGCAAAACTAACTCAATAGGGCTGTCCAACACTAAGACACACAATGAAGAATAAAAACACAACAATCAAAGCAATACCAATCGGTGTTCATACTACTTGGGCTTATACTTGCCTCACAGACGGAATGCACACACTCTACGGTCGTTGCTTGGCTTAGTCCACCGGAACACACACAACTTGGCTCCTTTCTTCCTCCCTCATGAAACAGAAAAGAAGAAGGAGAGAAAGAGAGCTGAACGAGAGAGAGAGAGACAGGCTGAGAGAACGATCAAGAGAAAGAGAGAGAGTAGGTAGGATATTTATAAGTTAAAAGGAATCCAAATTACAAACAAGTCCAAACAGCTAACACAATTGTCAGTTTGAGTCAACTGACGGTCCAACAAAAGCAAACGAAATCATTTGGATCCGAGACAATTACGAAAAGTGACAAGCTCAACGAAAGACACGCGATGACGTCCGAATGACGCAAAACTGACAAGGTCAATCAAAAGCCAAAATTACGAAAATGGGCTCGAACTACCTAAATCAGGTCAACTCAACCCAAACGATCTCTCCAAGACTCAAAACCAAAGAACTACAAAATCAAAACACACTTTAACGACAAAATCGCACGTAATTACCCACTAATCCGGATCAAATCGGGTCGGAGTGTTACAGGTGTTAATAATGACCTTTCGATCTTGAGGATTATAAAATAAACCACCTTTTGTTCCTTTGGGATATCCAACGAAAATACAAACTTCCGCTCTTGGTTCTAACTTATCTGTGTTCCCTTTCAGCACATGTGCTGGACTACCCCAAATCACTAACATGTTTTAAACTAGGTTTGTGCCAGTCCATAGTTCGTTGGTGTAGTAGGTACTGACTTAGATGGAACTATGTTCAGAATGTATGTAGCTGTTTCTAAAGCATGCCCCCTGAGTGAATTTGGCAAATCCGAATAACTCATCATTGACCTCACCATATATATAAGAGTCCCATGCTTTCTTTCTGCTACACCATTTTGTTGAGGTGTACTTGGTGCAGAAAACTCGGATGTCATTCCCTCTTGTGCTAAGTAATCCCTATATTCTCCAAAGACATACTCGCCATCACTATTAGATCGTAGTGTTTTGATACTCTTATGTAGACGTTTCTCCTTTTCCACCCTGTATTCATTGAATTTCTTAAAGCATTTGGACTTATGGCGTATTAAGTAAATGTACCCAAACCTTAAGTAGTCATCAAAAAAAGTAATAAAATACTCAAAACCACCTCTTGCTTGGGCATTCATGGGTCCACACAAGTCAGAGTGAACCAATTCCAACAATTCTTTGGCCTTATAGCCTTTTGCTGAAAAAGGGCACTTGGTTATTTTCCCACCTAAATAAGATTCATAGACTGGAAGTGCCTCCACTTCCAATGAATCTAATGGTCCATTTGCAACCAGTCTTAAAATCTATTTTAAATTGAAATGATTCAGGCGTAAATGCCAAAAATACGTTTGGTTCAATTGTGAAGGTTCTTTTCTTTTACATGGTAAGGTAATTGTGTTATTAGATTCAGTCAGTTGCGGTTTAGGAGAGATAGGATCAATAATATAAAGATCATCCACCAATGAACCAGAACAAATAAAATGCTTATTGTCACGCCCCGAACCCGAAAATTGGGAATTAATGGTGGATCCGGATGAGCGACACACGTAACTCATGACAATTCGTGCCATAACAAAACACGTATGAATTGTCACAAGGGTGATTCTACAGGTACGTGTGAGGAAGATCTATAAACACGTATCAAACATTTCTAAATTTGAGCGGAAATCTGGAGAATTCACCTGTATATGTCATAGAGATTAATAAGCATCCAATCATTCCATTACTATAACTAAAGTCGGTTAATTTTCCCAATCCGAATGCACATGATACAAAAGTCCCATAACGCAACAAAATGAAAACGACAAGTCCAACTACAAGCCAAGCTATGGCTACACAACAACCCCAAGGAACCCTGTTACGTGCTATGAAGGATGACTAATAAAATACATCCTCCTCGTTCCACTCGCTCACTTCCTGAGGTACCACTATGTTCCCTCCGGGGGGGGCTTCGACTGCCGTATCAGCACTGGATTTCATACCTGTAACAGCAAGGGTAGCACTATTAACACAACGGTTAAACAAATATAAGAGTACATAAGCCTATCATAATGTAACAATTGAAATTAAACAACATAAGAATTAAAAGAGAGCAAATTCGGAAACTAAGCAAGTTGTGTATGTGAATGAGCATGAATAAAGAATCATAGATCAAAGACAACATCATACTAATTGGCATCCATGTGGCTATCTTCTTTCTAGCAAGAGAGCATATCGTACAGCGGGAAATCACTAGCGATTGGGCCATGACCATTTAGTTACTCTAAAAGCGTCGACCAACTCTTCATTTAACTACTGCAGTAGGTAATATATTAAATACCTTCATTCGGTCCCGTCGAACCTCCTATGGGCATAAGCTAAGTGGTGCCGACTTAATGTACCAAGATTGACTCGAATTCATACTTATCATACATAACGATCGACTCATACTTAAACAAAACCGTATCTCAGTCTTAGGATTGTTACCAATCATAGAATAAAAAATAAACGAAGCAACTGATGATCAACAATGCATGCATAAATGAACCATCAGAGCTCGAATCTTCTCAACTTTAGCTACACCTATCTTGGCTCATAGGCTCATGCTCAGTAGAAGTTCCGTTTCCGATTTTGCCGCGAGGTTCACTAGGAGGAATTGGGTACATGATTAAATCATGTTGAGGACTAGGTTTACTTAACAATATGAATGCATATAGATTGAGAGTTTAACAAAGAAGTTTACTAGCCAATCCTATGTTAAGACGTTCAGTATTTCTTTAGTCATTTAATACGGCGTATTTATAAAACGTCCAAATGTGTTCCCAAAATCTTAGTGTTATATTGTATATGTAATGGACACCACTTATTATGCCAACACCCATGACGTGACATTAAGAAATGACCAGAAGTCAAGAGGGATTGAATGACAGCTCACACTCTTCCTTCTTAGTATATTATTACCGTTGGGCTAATTTGTTCAAGGCAAAGGTTCCACTTCTAGGGCCCTAAATGGTCTTGGTTATACTTAAGATTCTAAGGTAAGATTGGTTTAAAGCCTATAGTCAGTCATTAAATTAAAATTGGTAACAAAATTATCCAACTCAGGGTTCTATTACCTGATCGATCGGGTGGAATATCCGACCGATCGGACACCTCCCAGAACCGAAATCCGACCAATCGGGCTTTAGGATCGACCAGTCGTTCCTGAAGCACTTTGCTTCAAGAGATTCAGTTTCCAACCGTTTCCTCTTTTAGTTTATTTAACTTCCCCTATATTCAAACACAACAAGAACCCTTTATACTACATTTTAGGGTCTCCTTACCAATTATTTGTAACATTCATTCCACCATTCAATTATTAATACAAGATCAATCTTACACAACTTCTATTCAAGATTAAAGAGCTGTAAATGGGTACATGCAAAGAACCCATCAAGAATTAATATACCAAGCATACATGTAGAGAATATGCACCCTTATACTTGCCTTAAGTGCAGTGCGTCACCTAAATCAATTTGTCTTTTGGTTAGATAGTGGAGAAGGCTTTACCAGAGATGAATCTAAAACATGCATTGAGAAGATTGAGAATGTGATGCATGCATGCCCAAACCTTGAATCTCTTGACCCTATCGAACCAAAAAACTGAAGTGGTGATGGGGTTTTCTTACCTCAAGACTTGTACAAGCAAGATGAATGGGATGAGGCCTTAGTTTCCAAAGAAGAGAACAAAATGAGCAAGGAGGAAGAAGAAGAAACCCAAATTCGTTGCATGCAAAGCTTCAATCGCCCAAAATGAAGCCTAGGAAGAAGAAGAAGAAAGCATAGGAGATGGAGAGGAACCATTGCTACAGCAGAATGAAGCAAGGAGAAGCAGAAGGTCGATGGTGGGTTTTGAGTTTTAAATAGATGGTTTTTTTGGAATTATAGATAAGCCCTATTGGTTTTCTGGATTTTCAAGTTAAGTCAGTTGGGCTTAAATGGGCCGAGATGAATTCGAATGGAGTTGTGCCAAATATGAAAGATGACCCTCAAGATGAGACACACTCGATGTAATTATTATAATGCCTTAATGATGCAAAACCATGGAGTTCTAAAATACGAAAAGACCTTGACTACCTAAGTAAGATTCGAACCCGACCCAACTACCTAGCCATGACCCAACCCAAAGGGATTTGGGTTAAATTAACCTAATTACATATTAATAAAGTAAAACAAAAGTAATTATTATAAATTATGATTAACTCGGGTTTGGACCTTACACTTATTATACTTGATAACCCCAAATTTATTAAAATAAATGGAATATTTGTCCTTAACCAACTTGGAAACAAAAATTAAATTCCTCCTAATGAAGGAAACATTAAGACAATCTTTTAAAATTAAAGTCTTATTTCTACTAAAACTTGGAAAAATATCTCCTACTATAACTGCTACCACTTTCTTGCATCACCCATAAGCAAATAAATCTCTCCATCACTTAGCTGCCTGGTTTCCTGAAACCTCCACAAAGAATTGCAAACATAGTTAATGGCTCCCGAATTTACACACTAGGTATTGGTAGATAAAATCGCTCTACATGATTCAACAACTAGTGAATAAAATTTACCTTTATTATTCACTTTGTTGAGATAAGTTGGACATTGCTTTTTTTAGTGCTCTGCTTGCTTCCAATGAAAACATTTGCCCTTATGCTTTTTCACTCCTCCTTGAGGTACGTTGCCTCCTTGAGAAATTGCATTACAATTCTGAGCCTTTTTTTATTTCTTCTTGCCTTTCGGTTTAGAACAAGAATGTTTTTCAGTAACATAAACACTAGCTGGCTTTTTCAGAAGGCCTTCAGCAGCTTGAAGTTTCTCGTGTAATTCTGCTAGAGAAAAGTTGCATCATGGTATTGGTGTGATTAATAAAATTTTGAGAACCCATAAAATTTTTTTAAAAAAATAGAGTTCAATTTTACTTGCAAATCACATGAACGCAACCTACTTCACCATTCCAAATATTATTAAACAGATCTAATATTATATTTAACAGGTTATGATAATAATAGACATCCAAGCACAAAAGGAAGACAACTATTAAAACAGTCCTAACTATCATGGTTAATAGGATCCTTTGTCTTTTTTATTGCCACTTCTTCAAAACATGCGCTTTACAATGGAGGTCTGGGGGTGTCCCTTGGCAGGGATCAAGCTGCTCGGCTAGCTCTGATGAGTCTTTAAAAATGTGTATTTTCATACACATTTTAACCCATTTTAAGGACTCATTAACTTAAAAGAGCCTCATTTAGTGTGATATCATGGGTTAATTCATTTTAAATTTATTTTTATATTTTTCTGCATAAATTGTTTAAAAATCACACTTTTTGTATAAATTCATGAAACCTGCTATTTTTGGAAAGTCTATTTTTGGAAAGTTTTGTGAAAATAATTTTTCTCATGAATTAAATTGATTTTTAATCATCATTAGTTCATTCATATAAAATTATGAAGAATAATGTGCATTTTCATTGTCATTTCATGAGAGATGGGCCCACAGTTATGCATATATGATTTTAGGGGTAAAATGGTCTTTTCACATGAATTCACATTTGTTTTGTAGGAAATTGATTATATAGGTCCCATTTATAAAGAATTGAGGCAAGGAATTAATTTTCAAAAGAAAGGAGAGAAGAATTGAAGGAAAAAAAAGAAATTGGAAGAAAATTACAAAAAGTCGGCTTCATGGTCCCACACACACATGCACATGTGTGGGGCACACTTATAAAACATCCAGGATGGGGTTCATTTATTTTTTGCACATTTTCAAGAGATTTTGAAGATAATTTGAAGAATATCTCATCAAAGATGGACAAGAAAAGTCACATAAGAGTTCTTTTTGGAGAAGGAGAAGATTTAATTGAAAAAAAAAAAGTGATTCCAAAAATGGATTGGTGGGAATCCACAAACATGAGGAGACTTAATAATGGGCAAATTAATGGGAATGGAATCAATATTGATGGCCCACCGAAGTTCTGGCGTGCCTTATGCGAACAAGATGAGATTGCAAAGTTACATCAAAGAAATTGTTCTAGATTTTATGAACAGAAGTGGGCCAATCACTATGATCATCATTGCAATGAGGATTCTGTGGAGGATTTTAATGGAATGATTAACTCAAATCATCAACTAATAAGGGTCCCACATGAGTTCTCATACCCCACACAGTTAGTCGCTCCTTACAATACATACGTGGGATTTCCATGGCAGGCTGAATCAAATTCAAATCAATGGCATTACCATAATGAAATGGATAACATATGTGGTCCAAATTGGGATGATCAGTCACTAAACAATTGGCGTAATGCGCCCAACATGGATCATGTCTCTTCTTCCCAAGAATTTATTCTGGACGGGTCATATGACTATCCCTCATAGGATACATCATATGTACCCCTTTCTTCTCCCTGGACATATGCACCTCATAATTCCCTACCGCCTGAATGGTCATATGAACCACCACCACCCCTGAAGAATTCTTTGGAGGATACTTTAGCCAAATTGGTTGAGTTCACACAAAATGCCATGCAAACCGTACAACAAAATGAGCAACACATGAAAGCCTAATGACTTAGATTAATCAAACATGGCTTGAAATGAGAAAACGATATGCCACAGTTGGAATTGAAGATGATCCTAAATTCATTGAAGATATTGTCGATATGGATCATAGAAACACATAGTGGATATCCAAGGGTGTACATGAGTATATGGATGAAGATGTGATGCATGAACCAATTGATGAATCACATGAGCCTGTGTGCCCCACTTTTCCTTAGTACAGGCCATTCCACTTCATCAAAGAGGAATCTATGCCCTTTTACATAAATCCTTTCTATGATTCAGATTCTTTTGATGAATTTGGCATCGCAGTCTTTCACAAATTTGATATTCCAACAATTGAGGAAACTGCAAATGAACCTAATGAGCCTCAAAAGGAAGATTACAATTGGGAGGATGACCCTATTTTTCAGATTTCTGAGTCGGATAATCTGGAATCTTTGGAATCATGTATTGACTTTTTCATGAAATCTGATGATCCAACCCTTAGAGAAATTGCCTTTGCATTTCTTGGCCCTCAATGTTATTCAGAAAAACTTACAAAATTGGAGAATAATGGTCCCATTCAGACACCTAAGTCCGACAATTTGGAATCCTTTGAGCTCGTGCCTAAATAGACTGTGGAAATCAATTTAAAAGAATTTGTGGCATGGGAGGACCTAGGGCCACCCAGTTGCTCATTGCTTCCTCTCTTATCTTTCAAAGATCCATTTTTGAGGGAAGAGGAAGAAATTTCTTTGTGGTCCCTTTTTCACATAATGTAAAAGAACATGCAATCCTCATATTCATTGAGCCCACTACCAACATGGTTTCATCTCTTTCTGTGCTTCTTGTGAACTGTGTGGAGGAAAATTTCATTTAGGATCTGGGTGGACTCATGATTTCGAATCCAGTAGTGTAGGTTTTTGTTTCTTTTCTTTTTAGAGTAGATATTTTCTTTTAGAGTAGTTTCTTGTATTTTTGTTCTTGTTTTTCTGTTTTGTCTAACCTTGGACAGGGTGTAACTCAGACACATCTTCAGGTGACTTTTTCTCTTTATCCTCATTTACATTTATATTTCCTCATGTTACTTTTACAGTTCTACGTTGCATGCATAAACATTGAGGATGATGTTCATCTTAGGTTGGGGGGTGGGAACAAGCATGTCCAATTTTAGATATTTTTTTTTGATTTTTCTGTCACTTTTATCATTTTAGTCAGTTTTTTATTATTTTAGTTTTTTTTAAATTAGGACCTTTATTTTCTTTTTTCGTTGGTATTTATTTTTCATTTTAGAAAAGAAATTTTTCAAAAGAATTGAAACGATTTGAAGATATAAAGAAATTTGGAATTTTTATACTTTTGGAAGGAATTAAACAAAAAGTTTGCATTTTCTAAAGAAGGAAACCTATAAGAGGATAACCAGAACTTGTTTTTCACATATACACACGTATATATTTTTTGAAATTTTGGATAGGAAGCTTTAATGCGGTTTATTTTTGGAATTTTTCGGGAGAATAAATGTGAACTTGAAATTTGGTTTGTAGAATATTTTTGTTTCCTGATTCATTTTTGGTAAATTGTATATATTAGAACTAAAATAAATTAATTCGAGTGAAATAAGAATTGCCACCTAGTGCTTACTTTGGTAAAAAAAAAAAAAAAGAGAGTGAAAAACAAAGAGAATATAATGAGCAGTTTGTGACTAGTTTGAGTTTGTAGCCTTTTTTACTCGAGCTAGTAAGCTCGGAGGGATATTTCCATATCTAGTGCCCTAAAGCCATCTGGTTTGGGAGTCATTGGCCTAATACTCGCTACATGGGTTAATTAAAAAGCTTAAGGAACCTAAACATTGCACAGTCATAAGAACAAGGAAAAAAAAAAAGAAAATGAAGATGAATTATGGCCCAACGAGTGTCCATAGAAATTTTCAAGGAATATGTGCAGAAAAGCATAACGACTAAGTTGCTCTTTAGATCCCAACTTTTGCTATATCATATGAACTTGGAAAATTCTACGTTGGAAAAAGTAAGAGAGTGAAGAGTGTCTGTAAGAATTTACAAGGGAGTATGTGTAGGTAAGGATAAGGACCAGATTTGCTCTCTGGATTCTAACTTTTCTTATATCATATGAACTTGGGAACTCTTGCGTCGGAAAAAGCTAGTAAGAGAAAAAGAGGCCAACCGAAGTAAATAGTAAAGTGGCAACTATCTTGTAACCTTAGGAGGAATTTTTTTTTTTTTTTTTGCTAAATTTCAGGGGATCAGACTATTTGAAGGGAAAATTCTATTTTTGCAGCATTATTGTAGAATATCCGAAATATGTTTTTAATGTATACATTTTTCACTGTGCACACAAGTTGGTTTGAATTTGAGAAAGTTTTTTAGAATAGAATTGTGGACCGGACTTTAAAAAGTTTGAAAGTGTAATTACTCCAGATTTCGACAATATTCAATATGAGTGAATTTTCTTTTCAGGAATTTATTTTCACTTTTATTTATTTATTTATTTATTTATCCTTAAAAAAAGAGAATTTTGTGGGTATATTCACTGCAAACCTTTACGAGGCACAATTCGTCCACTAGGGGAAACCTAGGGGTTTAAGGGCTTGCTGCATAAGTTAAATACAGTCAAGAGTGCCGGCGAAAGTGGCATTGCATTCATGTTTATTTTTCCTGCATTAAATTAGCTTTAGGTTAAATTAGGTTATGATGAATTCCTCATATTTTATCGCATTTTTTGCTAAGGACTAGCAAAACGCTGGTTGGGGGGTGTGATGAGTCTTTAAAAATACGTATTTCCATACACATTTTAACCCATTTTAAGGACTCATGAACTTGAAAGAGCCTCATTTAGTGTGATATCATGGGTTAATTCATTTTAAATTTATTTTTATATTTTTCTGCATAAATTGTTTAAAAATCACACTTTTTGTATAAATTCATGAAACCTGCTATTTTTGAAAAGTCTATTTTTGGAAAGTTTTGTGAAAATAATTTTTCTCATGAATTAAGTTGAGTTTTAATCATCATTAGTTCATTCATATAAAATTATGAAGAATGATGTGCATTTTCATTGCCATTTCATAAGAGATGGGCCCACAGTTATGCATATGTGATTTTAGGGGTAAAATGGTCTTTCACATGAATTCACATTTGTTTTGTAGAAAATTAATTATATTGGTCCCATTTATAAAGAATTGAGGCAAGGAATTGATTTTCAAAAGAAAGGGAGAAGAATTGAAGAAAAAAAAGAAATTGGAAGAAAATTACAAAAAGTCGGCTTCATGGTCCCACACACACATGCACATGTGTGGGGCACACTTATAAAACATCCAGGATGGGGTTCATTTATTTTTTGCACATTTTCAAGAGATTTTGAAGATAATTTGAAGAATATCTCATCAAAGATGGATAAGGAAAGCCACATAGGAGTTCTTTTTGGAAAATGAGATGATTTAATTGAAAAAAAATAAAAAAATATGCAAGCAAGCTATTCCTCGTCCAAAAGAGGATTTTGGATCAGATTTTGGCTGAAAAAGAAAAGGAAAAAAAATCAAGAAGGTTATCTTCAAAGATCTTTTCAAGTTAGGAGCCAACAAGGAGAACTTTCTAAAAACGGAAGGTTGACAATGCAAAGAGATAAAAGAGGAAGTTCTACACCTCATGTGAACCAAGTTTGATTCTAAGAGAGGATTTTTATCCCTATTTCATCTCTTAAAAGATCTCAATGCAAGGTGGCACATACAAAAAAGAAAAGAAGCATCCAAGAGGGACTTTTAGACAAAGCAAACAAGGAAAGAAAAGAAAAATAAAAAGAAAAAAAATCCCAAAATATATTGCACATCCAAAGCATTGTTTTGAGCCATTTTTCTTTTATTTTTTTATTTTTAAGATTTTAGAGTTTGAGAAGGAATAGGACTTGAAAAAGTATAAATATGGCACTCTTCTTTCATATCCTTCATGGATGAATGACCCACCTCCCACCTCTAAATTTCTACACTCCACCTCTCCCTCTCTTGTCTCTTCATCTTAAGTCATCAATGAGGCTTAGCCATAAAACCACACCACCAACCTTGAAGTGTCAACTAGAATGAGGAATTCTCATCCATCCTAGTACGTAATTGTTTGCTTTTTATCTTCAATCTTTTGTAAAACAATTTTATGCTAGTAAAATTTGTTTCTTTTCAATTTTTCTTGTCTTTGATTTTGTCGTGTTCATAATTTTAGTCTTGTTTGTGATTGGGTTAATTTTCATTCTTGTTTAATTATTGGGATAGAATTGAAATCACAACTAGTAACCCATCTTAGTAACCTTTTCAATATACTTTATTTCTTTGGATACATTGTATGTTTGGAGGCAATGAAAGATGGAGTTAAAGAGGTTTGAGTGAAAAAATATTAGAGGCCAATTCTGAAATTTATTTCTACATGGAATGGCAATTTGTTATTTTTACTTAGATTGACGACCTAAGATGAAGAATAAAGCCCTAGAACAATACTTCTAAAATTTTTTGAGCCTAAATTAAGGTAAAAAATTGAAAGAACAATCTATCGCCTTTGACTTCAGTTGTTTACCGCCTTTGGCTTCCGTTGTTATTATCGCCTTTGACTTCCTGTAATTTTACTTTATTTTCTGCACTTTTGTTATTTTTCTTGTTACATTTATGTTGATGTTAAGTTTTATTTTTGCATAGTTTGATGGTTGGATTAATAATCATTGCATCTATTTTCATGTCATAAGATTTTGTGAATATTTAAGTTGATGAAAATTAAGTGTTCAGATCTGAATATAATGATAAAATTCGGACTCAATATATAAACAGCATAACTTAACAGTTTCAGCAAACTGCAGAAACAGTTTTTGGCAAAAAGTTCGAAGTGGGTAGACCAGTCAAATCACAGTATTTTTCTTTCAAACTTGGGAAAATTAAAGTTTAGGATGTGGTCTTTCATTCCCCAGAATTTCAGATCAAAATAATTTTGGAAGGTTTGTGAACTAGAGGTTTAAACTTTGCCAATCAGTCAACCCGAATCAGAATTTCTGCACAGAATTTTGCAAAGTTGTCATATTCATGCATTCAAAACTTTTTCGTTTTAGATCCTTTTTTACTTCCGTTTTTATTTGTTAGTTTCTTGCATCAGTAGAGCATAAATTTTAGCTGTTAAATTTAGATTTAGAATGCATTAGAATAGTTCAATCATGCATAAAATTTGCATCAACATACTAGTTTTTTATACTTAGAATTTTTCAGCATCTCATAGCATGCATTGCATTACTAATTTTATTAACTTTCTAATTTTAAATTTATTTCTAGTTTTATGTTTTTTTATTATTTTAGTTATTTTTCAGAATTAAATATCTTTTTAAACTTGTTTTAATTAAAGATTTTAAATTGGAAAGTTTACTAGTTTTGAAAATTCCAACTTAGGAAAGTTTTTAACTTTTGTTTATTTTGTTTCTAATATTGTTTAGTTTAGTTAGTTTCTCATTTTAGTTTTTATTTTGGAAGTTCTAACTTGTGTTTTAGTTTTACAGCAATTTTAGTTTTATTTTAAGAATTTTTAGATTTAGGTTTTTAGTTTTAGGAAAGTTTCTTTCATTGGTTTGTAATTAATTTAATTTTGGTTAAGTAGGATGTTTGTATTTGTTAGATTTTAAATTAGGCTAGTTGTAGATTTTCATTTGGGGTAGGTACAAGTTGAAAAAGGAACCTTAAAACACATTGCTCCCTGTGGATCAACCTGGTCTCACCAGTTTTAGTACTACATCGCAGTTCTGCAAGCTCACGGGGGCTTAGGGGGCAGTGCCCCGATGGGGTTAGGGGGCAGCGTCCTCGACGGGGGCTTGGGGTAGCGCCCGTAGACCATATTTTTCTCATGAAGTTCTTCCTTCAAAATCGAATTACTGCCTTCAGAACCTGTGTCGCTTTTTAAAAAAAATTACATTGACCTTAAGCCTCCTGACGAATGGAGTTCACATGATATATCAATATAATTACACCACGATGAAAAATTACATTGAATCCTAAGTCTCCTGAAAACGAAGTTCACATGCTATGTCAATATAATTACATTACCATGAAGAATTGAAAAATATGTAAAATAGTAATCACGAATTTGATTCGTAGGATCTATTCACATAACATACACACATGGTGACCATGATAGCAAGATCAATTACTGCAAAACAAAGGTTAGATACAGTGTAACATCCCGACCTAGCTTAATCCCTTTTAGTGACTAATTAATGTTATTTTTGTTGTTAATGATGTTCTATGCCTGTTTTAATTTGTTGTGAGCCATGGATAGGTAGTTGGGTTGAGTTTGACCAGGTTTAGGTAGACCAAGCCCTTTTTCGTAATTTGCATTTTTGTCAAGATCTTGTCATTTTTACATCATCTTGGTGTCAGTACGTGTATTTTATTGAGCTCGTTAAATGTTGTAATTGTGCCAATGGCAAAAGATGTCGCTTGGTTTCGTTGGACCTCGATTTGACTCAAATTGTAAATGGCCTTGAGCATTTGGACTTGGTTGTAATTTCCCCTCAACCTTATCCTATTTAAGCCTTCACCGATTTCATCTTCATCTCAGCATCTTCTCTGTGCTTCAGCTCTCTCTCTCTCTCTCGTGAGCTCTCTCTCTCCTTCGCTTGTTCTCTTTGATTCACACCAACAGCAAGAGGGGGCTTGGGATTCGCGTGCTTCAAGGTATGTCTGGAGGTTGGATCCTCTTTTCCCCTTTCTTCTCGTTCCCCACGATTGTCCATGCTTAAGCTTATGAGGATTTTCCTTCTCTTTTCATGCATAAGAGCTAGGAGTGGTGATTGGTAGTGATTTGAGCCCAAGGACAGCAAGTGGAGTGTTAGAATCGAATTGAGGCAAGTATAAACATAACTTGTATGAACTCATGATGGTATGTGTGTGTGTGATTGCTATGACTTTCATGATCTTGTATGGACAGCATGTTTACAGCCCATTTGAGTTCAGTTCTTCTCTTTTGCTTTTCGTGTTTCTTTCATTTCCAGTTATTCTGTAATCCTTCAGCAATTGGCCCTGCGCATTCACGGCTGAACCGTGAATTGTGCTACGGCTAAGCTGTAACATGTAGTACGGCTAAGCCGAAAGCTCCACTTGACCCAGCTGTAGATTAATACAGGGTGTCCCTAAAAATAACTGAGAGTATGTAAATCTGCATCTCTTCTACAGCATGGCCACGGCTAAGCCGTGTCCTCTCTTACGGCTAAGCCGTAAGGAACCTGCGGCTGAGCCGTAAGGTCTCCTACGGCGGAGCTGAGAGAAATGTACAGGTGAAAAAGGTAGGAAGGAAGAAGACTTAGTAGGGCCTTGGACCTAGAATGTAGCTGACTGTGACTTGCCCAATGGACTATGAGACGACTACGTGAATGATCTCGAGGGCTGCGAATCATTCGTGTTCGTTATCCAACGGTTAAGCACTTTCCCATGGGTGTTAGTTTAAGGTATTTCAGTGTACTCTTAGGTGAAATGCAACATTAGACAACGATACATCGGAGACCTTAAAACTACATCAACATGCACGGTTAGAAATACTGGATAACTAGAATAAGGTTGGATTGTAAGTACCCTTGATTTGGTATGGATTCATTGCATTGCATCTTGCATGTCAAGCATTGACCTCCATTCTTTTACATACATAATTATGTAATTGCGTATACACGTCACTTGATGGATTACTTGATATGTCTCTTACACCTTGAGTATATACGTATGTTGAGCATGATTATGCATGTATGATATACTTGTTGGTATGTTTGACTCGAGGTGTAGCCCATGATTGATTCACTATGGTCAGGCACGACTCTGCCTCAGCGTTAGGAGCCCGACTGGGTGACTTTGGTATAGTTATATGGCCTTGCTGCAGTAAGGATATGTCTTGGGGAATTCGGACCCCAGGAAACCCGAGACCCATTTGTACCCTGGCCCAGATAATGGTGTTCTCCTCATGTTTATAAGATCCTTCATTTAGGAGCATATGGCATGTGTGGTAGCCGCCTAGTTATGTACAGTGTATGTATTTTGATTCACGAGAACATGTTGTATTTCTTGCATGATTGCTTAGTTTACAAGCATTGACATGTTATGATTTACTTCTGTTCTTAACTTTGATTAGAGACAGCATGTGTTATCTTGTTATTGTTTATACTTTCCTGGATCATTGTATTCATGCTTGTCCTTGGTGTTGCAGGCTCAGATACCCAGACCGACCCTTCGTCGGTCAATCAGGTTGCAGGAGAGACCCCCAAGGCCCCATCCGGGCTAGAGGAGTGGGCGTGATCCCTCCTTTCGGAGAGCGTCTAGACCTCATCTTGTATACAGGTCTTCATTTTTTTTTAGATCAATCAAGCCTACATTCATTCATGAGTTGTATACAGTATTTTGTCTCATTTTGTAATACTTTCAGATATGATGTATGTAACTTCTGGTTTCTACTATGTTCCTACATATTGTTGTGATGTTTTGATATCTACAGCTTCCGCGTACATGTTTGCACGTGTGAACCTTCCCTTGTACGGTACATTTGGACCGGGTCTAAGTGTGCAGGTACAGGAGTACGTGTGTCATTGGTTTGGCTTTTGCTAACCCCCGACCTCCTAGGCTCGGGTTGTGACATACAGCAAATGCAATCTCCATGTTTTTTTACAGCAGCCTATAATCTTACTATGTTAATTCACAGGAAGTATCAAGATTGGCTCTAATACCTTTGTTGGGAGCACCCGCCAGGATCTCCAGATATTGTGTATAGATTACTACGAAAATAACTTTAGGCGATGATGATTCAAGAGCCATACCTTTGAGATCTCTCTGATTTGATCTTGATCTTATAGTAACCCTAAAATCTCCAGACCTTCTATTGTTTTCCTCTATGCTTAAACTTGCACTATGGTGTGGGCCTCTTCTGCGAATTCTCTTTGCTTTAAAAAATGAGATTTCTCTTTCATGTATTTCCTAGAGAGAAATAGCGCATATTTATAAGCTACAATAAGGACCTTAAAGAAGGAAACAAGGAATAGGTTTTTTATAGAAATATGAAACCCTAATTCGACCCAAATTAAAATCCTAGTTCCATAAATTACAATTTAGTCCACTAGAGAATTATAATTGCACCCAGCCCTTATTTTCAAAATTATTTTTCAAACTTCTTGTTATTAAATGCTTATGAATCTTCTCGCGTTAAGATTTCAAATATCCATCGATTAAATAATTACTGACATCTATATTTAATTGATATCTTAATAAGTCCTTGAGACCTTTCACTTAACTTATTTGATATGTTGGTTATAAAGTTCACTGCAGGGTTTGACATAATTAAAACTTATAAGTTTCATCAAAGGAATATCATCAATCCCTATTATGGGATGTGGATTCCATCAACAAACTAATATCCACCATACACATAGTGTAGTCATCCAATTTACTGAGATTATTGACCAAAGAAAGGTCTTACTCCTTTGTAAATCAAAAAGCCAAGTACTAAATGTATGTGTCTATTATTTATATCGAGATTAAGAGTGCAAGCGCTCATAATAACCATTTGGATGTTAATCGTCTTATATAATCAGTATAAAAACAATAAACCCAAAAGCGGTCATGTTCAATATACACAAAGCATACTGGCATAACGAGTTAAAACTATACCATTTCCTGCAGCAAAGACAAGCTTACTAAAACATTATGCTACAAATCGTACCGATGGTGTGTCCAACTTTATCTATACTCTAAACAGCAATAACTTATATTTTATAAGAACTGACAAACAAGTCTTTCATGTGTAAGATGAACTCTATACACCAACTTGTCTACTTTATAGTATTCAAGACACTCACATGCGTAATAAATAACAATGCAATTATTTACCTATACAAATTCTCATTAAGATGAAAAAACAAACTTTACTAATAAATAAATCAGTCAAAGATAAATATATAAAAGTATGCTTTTAGTATAAATTTCAAACGGGGAAAAGATTACGGAGGCAGACGTCAGAGAAAACATTGTCAATTTTTTATGCATCGAATGTAATCCTATAGTAGTAGTATCGAGAACATCCAAATATTTAGATCTCATCTCTTGTCTCTTGGTCGTTAAACAAAATAACAAAGTATTGATAAAAAAAAATCATAATTCTAAACCAACTGGATCTACAGGAATTCCTGAAGCAAATACCAATCTTAGTTCAAACAAAGGCAGAGGAAGAGGGCGTGGGAGATATGATTCCTCCAGTAGAGGTGGAAGAAATAACTCCTCTAGACGAGGCAATTTTTGGGGCCCCCCTCACCATAACAAGATTGAAAAATCACCAAAAGTAGTTTGATCCTAAAAAAAAGAACAATCAGAATCAGAATCCACCAGCTAATCCTACCCACCATCCTAATGACACTTGCCACAGATGTGGAAGGAGTGGGCATTGGTCATTTGCTTATTGTGCATCAAAGTAAGTTGTGGAATAATAAAAAGCATATAAGGCCTTTATTCATTCAACAGAGACAATGATCTAGAAGACTAGGATCGGGATACAATACAACAAAATGATGAGTCTCTACTAGACATCACAAACTTAGAGACCTGAGGTTTCTTTGAAGATAAGAGTGGTGCCAACCTCTGAGCAATGAGGTGTTTCATGCTATGTTAGGAGCATCCTCTGGTATGGTCTAAAAGACCAATAACTCATTGAACTTTACAAAATTTCTTTTGAGATAATTTTAGATGGATGATTTTTTTTATGTTAGGACATTTATTTCATGGATAATTTATTTAATGATGAATGATTTAATTATTTTCAATTTTTTTATTATGATGAATGTTTAAATTTTATCATGTGATTGCCTTATTACACTAGTTTATTGTAACACTCCGACCCAGCTTGACCTCGTTTAGCGGTTAGTTAATCTTGTTTTCGTTGCTAATTGTGTTTTGTTTGTGTTTTGTTTTCGTTACGGGTCATGGATAGGTAGTTGGGTTGAGTTTGACCTGGATTAAGTAGACCAAGCCCTTTTTCGTAATTTTAGCTTTTCTTAGACATGGTCAGTTTTGCATCATCTTGGTGTCAACACGTGTCTTTCGTTGAGCCCGTTAACTTTCGTAACTACGTCAGTTGCAACCGAGGTCGTGTGATTCGATTGGACCCGCGTTTGACTCAAACTGAAATTAAAACTTTTGACTTGGCCCTTCTTGCAATTTGGACAACCCATTGACTTATATATCTCACCCATCGATCAAACTCAGTCCCTTCTCTCATTTTCTCTGCATTCCTCACTGCACGTGGAGTCTCTTCCTTGCTTCCTTGCATTCTCTTCTCCAACCTCCATCGATCAAGTTCAAATTGAGGAATTTGGGTTTTTGCATGTGAGGTTAGTGGATTCTTTCCATTCCTCTCCCCTCCATTCTCTATCTCTTCTCCTTCTTGTTCTTATT
Organism: Sextonia rubra; assembly: GCA_037013555.1. Taxonomy (NCBI): domain Eukaryota; kingdom Viridiplantae; phylum Streptophyta; class Magnoliopsida; order Laurales; family Lauraceae; genus Sextonia; species Sextonia rubra. The sequence continues at coordinate 14,129,054 of JASUAD010000018.1, read as the reverse complement.
GGTGGGTCTGTGTTTTGATTTCTCTCCATCCCTCATGCATACATGTGGTTTTGTTTGTGTGTTAGGTTGTGTTTGGATCCAAGGGCTTCCATTGTGCATTTGATTTCCAAATTTGAGGCAAGTATAACCATAACATTGAGAACCCATGTTGGTATGCTTTGATTTTGGCTAGCTCACATTGATGTGTGTGGAAAACATGTGTTTACAGCCCATTTGATACTTATTGGTTCAGTACTTGTGTATTCCCATTGATAGATTGCATTTCTGATGCATTTCCAGACCTTCTGTACATGTTTCAGATTTCTGAATTCGTGCAGGTACGGCTAAGCCGTATAACACCTACGGCTCACAATCCAGAGAGGAGAAAAACCCAGTTTTCCTCTACGGCTAGGGCACGGCTAAGCCGTGGAATGCCCTACGGCTAAGCCGTAGCTCAGCCGTGACCCAGCCGTAGAACAATACAGGGTGCAATTTCTGGAATAACTGAGAGTCAGCAACTGACAGACCTTCTACGGTTCAGCCACGGCTAAGCCGTAGACCACACACGGCTAAGCCGTAGCACACACACGGCTAAGCCGTAACCACACATGAAGAATAAGGCTAGGTGTAACGATAAGACCTATATGACCTTCATGATAGAATGTAGAGCACCGAGACTTGCCCAACGGATGTGATACTATGCGTGAATGATCTCGAGGGCTGCGAATCATTCATGTTCGTTATCCGGATGTTAAGCACCTCCCCATGGGTGTTGGTTTAAGGGACTTCGTGCATCGCCCGATTCCAGGCAACACTAGACAACGGTGTATCGAATAACTTAAAACTACATCATCATGCACGGTTAGAAACACCGGATAATTAGATTAGAATTGGTTTGTAACTTAAGATGATTCGATTTCGCATGATTTGTTGCATACCATATTGCATTCGATCATTGATCTCACACTCTGACATGATTACTTGTATCCCGTTACCTTACTTCCACATTTCGATTATTTACCCTGAGTATACATGTATGATATGTTCACTTCCAGACATGCACGCTTGATATATGATCACGATCTACTCAGGTTTTCATGATTGACTTTGTATGGTCAGGCTCTACTTAGCCTCAGCCTTAGGATCCCGACGGGGTGAATTTGGTATAGTTATAAGGACCTGCTGCAGTATGGATTTTGTCTTGGGGAACCGGACCCCAGGAAACCGAGACCCATTGTACCCTGGCCCGGACAATGGTGTTCTTTGCATGTTATAAGATCCCTCTTTTGGGAGCACATGGTAATGTAGTAGCCACTAGTTATGTACACAGCATGTTATCCTTGATTCACACAGCATCTTTCTTTCTTGCATGATAGCCTAGTATACGAAAATGCTTTCTTTAATCACATGATGTTCTTATTCTGTTAGATACAGCGTGTGTTAACTTGCTATGGTTTATACTTTGCTGAATCTTCGTATTCACAGTTGTTTTGGTGTTGCAGGCTCAGATCCCCCTGCCGAACCCTCGCCGGTCGGCCAGGCTCCAGATGAGACCCCCGGGGCCCCATCAGGCCTAGAGGAGTGGATGTGATCACTCCACGGGAGCGCGTTCATGGCATGCATCATGTTGAAGTCATGTTTTGGGGATTTTCAGACTTGTATATGTCATGACTTGTCACTATTGTATATATTCTTTTGTTCATTTTGTAAAACTTTCATATGTAATTATGTCAGTCCTTTCTTGTATCCTCTTCTTACATTGTTAGTTTTGTGTTTCTGATATTTACAGCTTCCGCATACTTGCTTGGCACGTGTGCTTGTTCCCTTGTGCGTGTGCATTTAGACTCGGTCTACGTGTGCATGCACGGGAGTACGTGTGTCATTAGGTTTGGCTTTTGCTAACCCCCGAACCCTGGGCTCGGGTTGTGACATACGTATTGTATGGTATCAAAGCATTCCTTGCTCATTCCTTGTTCTAGATGATAAGCATGTAGGCATGTATAGGATCGTGGTGAGGATACGATTATTCCTTTGTGCTCTTTCTAGATTTTGGGGTTTGTTGGGCGCTACTGTTTTGTGTTTGTGTCTGACTCGTTCCATTTTACAGGATGGCATCAGGTTCTGGTTCTCAGCAGAATGCCGGCAATAACGAGAGCGGATCTGCCCCGTCACCGCAGACACCGAATACAGATGAACGTATTCTCATGCTATTGCAGTCCCTTCAGGCACAATCACAAGCAATGCAGAACTTGCAAGCCCAAGTGACCACTATGTTAGACCGACAAAGCCAAGTCCCAGCTCAGTCACATGTAGACCAGCAGGTGATCTTGCAGCCTCGAGAGAGTGACCCGAATGCCCTCTATGGTAAATTTCGCAAGCGAGGAGCTATTGAGTTCTACGGAACAGAAGAGCCATTGAAGGCAGAACAGTGGTTAGAACAGACAGAGGATGTGTTTGAGACTGTCGTGTGTACGAACCGACAGAAGGTCGGACTAGCAACTTCTATGTTCAGAGATGTCGCAAAGACTTGGTGGAAGAGCGTGAAAGATTCGTACAGAGACATTCCTAGCGCGACAGTGTGGGAGATGTTCAAGCAACAGTTCAGGAGGAAGTTCATCCCGGCTCATGTGTTTCGAGCCAAGGAGGTTGAGTTCTTGGCCCTCCGTCAGCAGCAGATGACCGTAGCAGAGTACGTGAACAAGTTTATGCAGTTGTCGCTTTTTGCTCCGGACATGATCAGTACCGAAGAAAGGAAGGTGAACCGGTTTGTGGAAGGTTTGCATCCCAGGTACATGCACCACGTGACAGCGTTTCAGCGTCCCGCTACGTTCGATGATGCAGTGGACAGGGCCTATTCTGCTGAGGCCATCCACCAAGCTGCTAGAGCCGTTGAACCCAAGCGACAGCCGCCTTTCAGTGCACGAGGACAAGTACAGAAGAAGACCAAAGGCCAGCAGAGTACTTCTAGTTCTTCTGGAGTGACGTGTGGATATTGCGGCAAGAGCCACACGACCGAAGCTTGTTGGAGGAAGGCCGGTGCTTGTTTTATTTGCGGTTCGAGGGAGCATATGATCGCCAATTGTCCTCGACAGAGAGCTTCCGGTGCAGTTCCTAGCAGACCCAGTGCACCTACAGCTCCGAGCAAGCCACATTCAGCTCGTCCAGGTTCGAGACAGCCTCGCCAGACAGCCCGTGCTTACGCTGCTACTCACGAGAGTGCCGAGGATCCACAGGTGGTTGAAGGTACTGTTTTGATTTCGCGCGTCGAGGCTTTAGCTTTGTTCGATTCGGGGTCTACACGGTCTTATGTAGCACCTCATTTCGCCAAGCGGTTGCATCAGCCGTCTGAGCCGTTGCCATATGTGTTGGTTGTATCCACCCCAGTTGGCAAGCGAGTGGAGTGTAGTATGTACTACCCCCATTGCGACGTGCAGATTGCAGGTCATCAGTTACCTGTTGATTTGATCCTGTTGTCGATGCTGGACTTCGACGTGATCCTTGGTATGGATTGGCTCGCTCGATATCGTGCCTGTGTTAACTGTTACAACAGGACGATCTTCTTCGATTTAGGCAAGGGCTTCCGTTTCGAGGGCAGTCAGCAGAAATGCCCCAGACGTGTGATTTCGGCGTGTAAGGCAGATCGCTTGATCCGCCGAGGGTGTGAAGGCTTCATTGCCTTTATCTCAGCGAAGAAGGAGCCGAAGCAGCTAGGTGAGATCCAGGTGGTCTGTGACTTTCCAGATGTCTTTCCAGACGATGTGCCAGACTTACCCCCGGTTCGAGATGTGGAGTTCGCCATTGAGCTTGTTCCCGGCACGGCACCGATCAGCAAGGCTCCGTATCGCATGGCCCCAGCAGAGTTGTCAGAATTGAAGAAGCAACTACAGGAGCTTTTGGATAAGAGTTTCATTCGCCCGAGCGTTTCACCTTGGGGAGCGCCAGTCTTGTTTGTCAAGAAGAAGGATGGTACTTTTCGGATGTGCATAGACTACCGCCAGCTGAACAAAGTGACGATCAAGAACAAGTACCCCCTACCCAGGATTGATGAGTTGTTTGACCAACTTCAGGGCGCAGCCTATTTTTCGAAGATTGATTTGAGGTCTGGATATCACCAGTTGAGAGTCAAAGAAGATGATATTCCTAAGACTGCCTTCAGGACGCGTTATGGTCATTATGAATTCCTCGTGATGCCTTTTGGACTAACCAACGCACCTGCAGCTTTTATGGCATTGATGAATCAGATTTTTGCTCCTTTCTTGGACCAATTCGTAGTTGTGTTTATTGATGATATCTTGATATATTCTAAGTCAGCAGAGGAGCATAGAGAGCATTTGAGAAAAGCCTTGTCGTTGTTGAGAGAACATCGATTGTTTGCTAAGTTATCGAAGTGTGATTTTTGGCTTGAGCAGGTGGCATTTTTAGGTCATATCATTTCACGAGAGGGATTGGCAATTGATCCATCTAAAGTGGAGGCAGTAGTGAATTGGCCTAGCCCCAAGACAGTGACAGAGGTTCGCAGTTTCCTTGGTCTAGCAGGTTACTACCGTCGATTTGTCCAGGACTTTGCTAAGATCTCTTCTCCTTTGACGAAGTTGACCAGGAAGAATGTACCATTTGATTGGACTGAGGAGTGTGAAGCCCGTTTCAGGATTTTGAAAGAGAAGTTGACTACAGTCCCAGTGTTAGCCTTGCCAGATGGTAGTGAAGGATTCGTGGTTTATTCAGACGCTTCTCGAGTTGGTCTAGGTTGTGTGTTGATGCAGCATGGGAAGGTGATTGCTTATGGATCGAGACAGTTGCGAGAACATGAGAAGAATTACGCCACCCATGATTTGGAATTGGCAGCCATCGTGTTTGCGTTGAAGTTGTGGAGGCATTATCTATATGGTGTGCAGTTTGAGGTTCGTTCTGACCACCACAGTTTACAGTATTTATTCACACAGCAGGAGCTGAACATGAGACAGCGGAGATGGCTTGAGCTTATTAAGGATTATGACTTCCCGATCAAATATCAGCCAGGCAAGGGGAATGTGGTGGCAGATGCGCTCAGCAGGAAAGCAGAGTCAGTGCAGCTCTTGAGCAGTTTCCTCTTAGAGTTTCGTGGTCTCCCTGTTGAGGTTAAACTAGTGGATGAGTGCGTGACGTTGGCTAGTACGCTAGTGTTTCAGCCTGAGGTGATTCAGCAGATTAAGGACAGGCAGTTTGAAGATCTAACTTTGAAGCGCATTCGAGACCACATTGGAGACAGACCCGATTTCAGACTCGAGGATGGTGTACTCTATTTTCGGAGTAGGTTGTGCGTGCCAGCAGTTGATGAGTTCAAGGAGAAGCTGATGAACGAAGCGCATTACGCTCGCTACGCGATGCACCCAGGCAGCACGAAGATGTTTCGGAATCTCAAGGATCGCTTCTGGTGGAACAACATGAAGAGAGAAGTAGCAGGATTTGTTGCTCGCTGTTTGACATGTCAGAAGGTGAAGGCCGATCATCAGAGACCGCCAGGCTCGTTGCATCCTTTGCATATACCGCAGTGGAAGTGGGAACACATCACCATGGACTTCGTTTCCGGGTTACCACCGACGAGCAGGAAGAACAACGCCATTTGGGTGATTGTAGATCGATTGACGAAGTCAGCCCATTTCATTCCTTTTCGGAAGGGTATGACATTTTCAGAGATGGCTAGGAAGTTCGTGGATGAGATCGTCAGGCTCCATGGTACCCCCGTGTCGATTGTATCCGATCGTGACAGCCGTTTTGTTTCCTCTTTCTGGAGAGCTTTCCAAGAGGCTTTGGGTACGAAGTTGAGTTTCAGCACGGCATACCACCCACAGACGGATGGACAATCAGAGCGGACGATTCAGACTTTGGAGGATATGTTGCGAGCCAGTGTGTTGAGCTACGAGAAAGAATGGGATCTTCATCTATCGTTGTGCGAGTTTGCCTACAACAACAGTTTCCACGAGAGCATTGGGATGGCACCATATGAAGCACTGTACGGGAAGAAGTGTAGAAGTCCGGTTTGTTGGGAAGAAGTTGGAACCCGCAGTTTTCATGGACCGACGATCATTGCCGAGACTACGGAGAAGGCACAGAAAGCAATTGAGAACTTGAAAGTTGCTCGGTCGAGACAGAAGAGTTATGCAGACACCCGCAGACGACCCTTAGAGTTTCAGGTTGGCGAGTGGGTTTTCCTGAAGGTCTCACCGATGAAGGGTACGATCCGTTTCGGCCAGAAAGGCAAGCTAGCTCCACGCTATGTCGGACCGTTCGAGATCAAGAGTCGGATTGGTGATTTGGCTTATCGATTAGAGCTTCCCGAGATGTTTTCAGGAGTGCACAACGTTTTCCACGTTTCGATGCTTCGGAGATACGTTCACGATCCCTCCCATGTCATTCGTTATGACGAGGTCCAGATCCAGCCGAGTGCTGCATACGTTGAGCGACCGCTCCGTATCGTGGGGACCCGAGAGCAGATACTCCGCACCAGGACGATTCGATGGGTCAAAGTGCTTTGGGAGCATCACAGTCCCGATGAGGCTACGTGGGAGTTAGAAGAGCAGATGGCACGTCAGTACCCCGATTTGTTTTCCCAGGTATGAGTGAGTTAGTGTGCATTCCGAGGACGGAATGATTCTCAAGTGGGGGAGGATGTAACACTCCGACCCAGCTTGACCTCGTTTAGCGGTTAGTTAATCTTGTTTTCGTTGCTAATTGTGTTTTGTTTGTGTTTTGTTTTCGTTACGGGTCATGGATAGGTAGTTGGGTTGAGTTTGACCTGGATTAAGTAGACCAAGCCCTTTTTCGTAATTTTAGCTTTTCTTAGACATGGTCAGTTTTGCATCATCTTGGTGTCAACACGTGTCTTTCGTTGAGCCCGTTAACTTTCGTAACTACGTCAGTTGCAACCGAGGTCGTGTGATTCGATTGGACCCGCGTTTGACTCAAACTGAAATTAAAACTTTTGACTTGGCCCTTCTTGCAATTTGGACAACCCATTGACTTATATATCTCACCCATCGATCAAACTCAGTCCCTTCTCTCATTTTCTCTGCATTCCTCACTGCACGTGGAGTCTCTTCCTTGCTTCCTTGCATTCTCTTCTCCAACCTCCATCGATCAAGTTCAAATTGAGGAATTTGGGTTTTTGCATGTGAGGTTAGTGGATTCTTTCCATTCCTCTCCCCTCCATTCTCTATCTCTTCTCCTTCTTGTTCTTATTGGTGGGTCTGTGTTTTGATTTCTCTCCATCCCTCATGCATACATGTGGTTTTGTTTGTGTGTTAGGTTGTGTTTGGATCCAAGGGCTTCCATTGTGCATTTGATTTCCAAATTTGAGGCAAGTATAACCATAACATTGAGAACCCATGTTGGTATGCTTTGATTTTGGCTAGCTCACATTGATGTGTGTGGAAAACATGTGTTTACAGCCCATTTGATACTTATTGGTTCAGTACTTGTGTATTCCCATTGATAGATTGCATTTCTGATGCATTTCCAGACCTTCTGTACATGTTTCAGATTTCTGAATTCGTGCAGGTACGGCTAAGCCGTATAACACCTACGGCTCACAATCCAGAGAGGAGAAAAACCCAGTTTTCCTCTACGGCTAGGGCACGGCTAAGCCGTGGAATGCCCTACGGCTAAGCCGTAGCTCAGCCGTGACCCAGCCGTAGAACAATACAGGGTGCAATTTCTGGAATAACTGAGAGTCAGCAACTGACAGACCTTCTACGGTTCAGCCACGGCTAAGCCGTAGACCACACACGGCTAAGCCGTAGCACACACACGGCTAAGCCGTAACCACACATGAAGAATAAGGCTAGGTGTAACGATAAGACCTATATGACCTTCATGATAGAATGTAGAGCACCGAGACTTGCCCAACGGATGTGATACTATGCGTGAATGATCTCGAGGGCTGCGAATCATTCATGTTCGTTATCCGGATGTTAAGCACCTCCCCATGGGTGTTGGTTTAAGGGACTTCGTGCATCGCCCGATTCCAGGCAACACTAGACAACGGTGTATCGAATAACTTAAAACTACATCATCATGCACGGTTAGAAACACCGGATAATTAGATTAGAATTGGTTTGTAACTTAAGATGATTCGATTTCGCATGATTTGTTGCATACCATATTGCATTCGATCATTGATCTCACACTCTGACATGATTACTTGTATCCCGTTACCTTACTTCCACATTTCGATTATTTACCCTGAGTATACATGTATGATATGTTCACTTCCAGACATGCACGCTTGATATATGATCACGATCTACTCAGGTTTTCATGATTGACTTTGTATGGTCAGGCTCTACTTAGCCTCAGCCTTAGGATCCCGACGGGGTGAATTTGGTATAGTTATAAGGACCTGCTGCAGTATGGATTTTGTCTTGGGGAACCGGACCCCAGGAAACCGAGACCCATTGTACCCTGGCCCGGACAATGGTGTTCTTTGCATGTTATAAGATCCCTCTTTTGGGAGCACATGGTAATGTAGTAGCCACTAGTTATGTACACAGCATGTTATCCTTGATTCACACAGCATCTTTCTTTCTTGCATGATAGCCTAGTATACGAAAATGCTTTCTTTAATCACATGATGTTCTTATTCTGTTAGATACAGCGTGTGTTAACTTGCTATGGTTTATACTTTGCTGAATCTTCGTATTCACAGTTGTTTTGGTGTTGCAGGCTCAGATCCCCCTGCCGAACCCTCGCCGGTCGGCCAGGCTCCAGATGAGACCCCCGGGGCCCCATCAGGCCTAGAGGAGTGGATGTGATCACTCCACGGGAGCGCGTTCATGGCATGCATCATGTTGAAGTCATGTTTTGGGGATTTTCAGACTTGTATATGTCATGACTTGTCACTATTGTATATATTCTTTTGTTCATTTTGTAAAACTTTCATATGTAATTATGTCAGTCCTTTCTTGTATCCTCTTCTTACATTGTTAGTTTTGTGTTTCTGATATTTACAGCTTCCGCATACTTGCTTGGCACGTGTGCTTGTTCCCTTGTGCGTGTGCATTTAGACTCGGTCTACGTGTGCATGCACGGGAGTACGTGTGTCATTAGGTTTGGCTTTTGCTAACCCCCGAACCCTGGGCTCGGGTTGTGACATTTATTATTTTGTTTCAAGTATAGATCATGGAATTGGGGATAATCTCTGTCTTGTAGATAGTGCCACAACACACACTGTTTTGAAAAACAAGAAGTTTTTCTTAGAATTGGGCTGGACTTATGCAAATAATTGACTGCTCCAAAAAAGCCCATATGACGTTACCAAATGGTACCCATTTATTCATTAAAGATCCATTGTTTTCAAACAATTCTCGAAGAAACTTACTTAGTTTCAAGGACATCAGAATAAATAAGTACCACGTTGAAACTGTAAGTCAAGGTAACAAGCAACTTGTATGCATCGTTATAAGTATTGGAAGCTAGAAGCAAATACTAGAAACATTAAGTGCATTCTCCTTAGGGTTATATTATACAACAATATCCATTGTCGAATTACATTTGATTATGAGCAAAATGACAAAGTTAAGCCCGAAGCTTAAACTAAGCCTAAAGTTTAATGATCTTAAGACTCTATTGCTTTCGCATGATAGGTTAGATCACCATGGAGCTACTATGTTAAGGAAAATTATTGATGACTCTTTTGGGCACTCCTTAGAGAATCACAAATTGACCATACCTAATGGGTACTTATGTATCTCATGTTCACAAGGAAAATTGATTGCCCGATCTTCTTTTGCTAAGATTACATTAGAATCTCTATCCTTTCTGCAAAGGATACGAGGCGTCATTTGTGGACCCATAAATCTCCGTAGTGGACCTTTTAGGTATTTTATGGTTTTGATTGATGTCTCCACCCATTGGTTAGATGTTTGCCTACTTTCAACTATGAAAAATAGCTTCGGTCCACCTATTAACTCAAATCATTAAACTTAAGGCCCACTTTACTGATTATCCTATTAAGTCTATAAGACTTGATAATGCAAACAAATTTACATCAAAGGTTTTTAATGACTACTGTTCATCTCTAGGAATTATAGTCGAACATTCGGTCCCTCATATCCATACCCAGAATAGTTTAGTTAAATCCATGATTAAGCGCATCCTACTTATTTCTAGTACTATACTGATGCAGTCCCAATTACCAGTTAGTGCTTGGGGACATGTTGTGTTACATGCATAATTATTAATTAGACTTCGACCCACTGTCTATCACCAATATTCTCCTACACAACTCATATTAGGTCATCAACCAAATATTTTTCACTTGTGTAAACTTAGTTATGCAGTTCAAGTGCCAATACTCCCCCTAGCGTACTAAGATGAGACCTTAACGTAGATTGGGAATCTATGTAGGTTATGACTCTCCCTCGATTATTCAATCCCTAGAACCACTAACAAGAGATGTCTTCATTGCTCATTTTGCCAATTATTAGCTCGATGAGACAATATTCTTACCACTAAGGGGGGATAAGATTGTTCCTAAAGAATGTATTGTTCGGATAGAATAACCCATTCCTAAAAAACGGTGAGAATTAACATGGAATACTTCCACTTTGTCTCATCTTGATCCATAAACTTCACATTGTGAAAGTGAAGTGCATAGAATTGTGCATTTATAAGAAATTGCAAACAGATTACTTGATGCATTTAATAATGCAGTAAATGTGACTAAGTCACATATGCAAGTTATGAATGCACTTGCCATGAACAATGTCCTTGTTGGACAAAGTTAAAGTACAACAGCAAAAGTTTCTGATGAGACTTTGTAAGCCCTTGAAGAGGCATTGGTACCGAATAATGAAGAGATATCTATACTTTACAATTATTGAAGAGAGAGATGAGATAGAAAGGAAATTGTCATCAATGAAGCATTTTCATATGCAGTAGCTACACAAATATCAAAGGAAAATGATGATGATGATTATGACACAGAACCATGTACTATAAATGAATGTTAACAAAGGAAAGATTGGCCAAAATGGGAAAGTGCCATCAAAATAGAGTTATAATCTCTCAATAAATATGGTGTGTTTGGACCTATAGTAAAACCCCAAAAGGTGATAACTATGTAGGTTGCAAGAGAGTGTTTGTAAGAAAAAAGAATAAAATGAGTGAAATTACCAAATATAAGGCACTACTAGTGGCATAAGGTTTCTTGCAGAAACCTGTGATTGATTATGAGGAAATATACTCCCATGCTATGGATACAACAACATTCAGATATTTGATAAGTTTAGCAATTTATAAAAATTTAGATATGCGACTCATGGATGTTGTAACTGCTTACTTGTATGGGGACTTAGACATAGAAATTCATATGAAAATCTTGAAAGGATTTGCTTTGCCTGATGCAGAGTCAAGGAGTATGTACTTAAAACAACTAAGACGATCATTGTACGGCTTGAAGCAATCCAAAAGAATGTAGTACAATCGTTTTAGTAAATACTTGTCTAAGGAATGGTAGAAAACAATCCCATTTATCCATATATCTTCATAAAGAAATTCTTGAAAGAACTTATAATAGTAGCAGTTTATGTCAATGACATAAATTTAATAGAGACTCTAGAAGAACTCGAGAAAACTACTGATTATTTGAAAAGAGAGTTTGAAATAAAACGCCTTGGGAAAACAAGATTTTGTCTCGGCATCTAAATGAAAAAAAAAGGTTCTAATGGAATATTAATCCATCAATCTAACTTTACCAAGAAAATTTTAAAATGTTTTAGTATGGACAAGGCACATCCACTAAGTATCCCCATGGTCGTCTGGTCTTTAGATATAAACAAAGATTCATATCATCCGATGGAGGAAAATGAATAGGTATTAGGTCTTGAAGTACTATACTTGAATGATATTGGTACTCTAATGTATTTAGCACAATATACTAGACCGGATGTTTCATTCTCAGTAAATCTACTTACTTGACACAGTTCTGCGCCAATGAAAAGGCACTAGACTAGTATCAAACATATCCTATGATATTTACATGGAACAATTAATAAGCCTCTTTTATTGTAAAGATTCCAAGTTCATAGGATATAAGATTCAGCATATCTCTTTGATCTTCATAAGTGTCAATCACAGATAGGTTATGTATTTCTTAGTCATTTTATTGTCATTTTTTAGCATTTTACTAAATAGACTTTGGTAGTAACTTCTTTTAACCATGCTGAGATTTTAACCCTCAATGAAACCAGTAGGGAATGTATGTGGTTAAAATCTTTAATTCAACGTATTCATAGTTTTTATCAAGTGCCTCCTAATAAAGGTACCTTAAGTATTATCTATCAAGACAATGACACATGTATTGAATAGATTAAAGAAAGGTCCATCAAAGGTGACAAAGCGAAGCATATTGCACCAAAGTTCTTCCACACACATGAGCTTCAAAAGAACAATGAGATTTAAGTCAAGCAAGTTTGTTCAAGCAACAACCTAGCTGATTTGTTTACCAAGTCATTACCAAAGTCAACATTCCAGAAGCTTGTATATGAAATCGGCATGCGTAGGGTCTATCATCAAACAATGTAGAGGTTGTTATTGTCAAGGGGAGTAACTGATCAGGGGAGACATCCTGAAATATGTTACCCAGGACATATGTGAGTTGTAATATTTTTCCTTTTTTAGGTTTCATACCACTATGTTTTCTTAGTTAAGGTTTTAATGAGGCAGCATCATGCACGTCCAACACCAATTCAATAATCTTATAGAATGTGAAACTCTTTTTCTTTTGCTTTAGTTCTTATCCCATTGGATATTTCTTTTGTAAGGTTTTAATAAGGCAACTGTCATTGAATGATAGTCATCCAAAGGGGAGTGTTATAAGATGTATTATCAAGAAGTGGATGCCCACATTGGAACCCACATGAGATAAGGAGATTACTTAGGGTTATATCTTGCCATACTAAGTTGCTTGGGAAGGAAGTAATCTTATTCTATAAATAAGACCGTCCTCCCACTTATTCCGTACATACATCTCTCATTCTAATAAGATTCTCTCTCCCCCCATTTCTTTCGCTTGTCTTCTTCTTCTTGCCTGGGCTTTTAGTTTTGCAACAATCTTTTCATTTTTAAAATTTAGGAAGCATGTAAATGTGGGCAGTGCTGTGCCCGCCCCTTTCAAGGTGTGCCTGGGAACCTAAGGGCCTGTTCTTTTCTAGATTTCACAAAATTCATGTTTGAGAAATCCTAAAATTCCCATACATGGAATTCCTAGATGGTCCCTTGCACTTGAGCATCTAGAAATTTTAGCAAAAGGTGAAGGAAGTAGAATTCTGAGATTTTCAAGGGTTAATTGAGACCTTTTAAGTGGTGGAACTTAGAAATCCCCACAGATGAACATGGCATAAAAGATTAGCCTAGCACACCCCAATTGTGTTGTGTTGGGTTGTGCTGCCCATGATCTAGTAATCAACCCTTTATTTTAGGTTTTTTTTTAAAACTAAGAGAGAAAAGAATAAAAATAGGAGAAAAAAATTAACAATAAAATAAAATAAGATGGCCAAATAACTTAATAATTCTTGGAGAAAAAATGAATTATATTATAATTCCTCAAATGAAGTTTATAATGGCTTTGATACAAATGTAGAAAAACTTTAAAAAGAATTACAAATTATTGGTAATTTCAATTTTATAAAGTTTTAATTAGAAAAAGAATTATAAGTAAAAAAATTTTGTGAATTACAAGTATAAAAATGTTTAAGTGTCACTCTAAATCTCTAACATTCAAACTTGAATGAGATTTTAGGAAAAAAAATACAAATATAAAAATTTGGTGAATAATATGAACTATGAAGATATGTCTAAATAGAAGTCATCTTCCATTTCTTCATCTTCCATGAAGTTTTGCTCCCTCTTCTCCACTAGAAACCAATCTCTCAAGCACATGCTTGGCTCTATTGTTCTTTTTTTTTATAGCGTCATTCTTTTGTTGTCTATTAGTCTTCCACCTGCACTAAAAGCTTGCTCAACGACAACTGTAGATACTGAAACTGTTAGTGAATTACAGGCCATGGCGGAAAGTATAGAAAATATTAATTTACTTGTTTCCCACCACGCCAAAAAATTGAAATCAGTTTCATTGTCTGGGACTTCAACCAGATCTATTTGTAAATACAATGATAATTCATTGATAGATTTATAAAAGGAAGATAAACTACTTCATCTTTCAACTTTACTTTCAATAAGACTCCATATCTCCATCTTCTTCCCTTTCTATTGTTGGGGATGGCCCAAAGGGGTAAACGGTGTTTTTAATCTACCCATTTTGGCAGAATATTCAATATAAAGTTGTTTTAAATGAGATTTAATTATAGATATATTATTTACATTAGTACCATTCCTATTATTATTTATTGCCTTGAGTTAAGTTTCTAAACCTATTAATTTTAATGTAGGCTCTATTATAATGGCTAACAAAATGCAAATGGAGCATTTCTCCAGTATTGTGAAAACTTTATTTTCATTGTTCTACACATTTTTTGAAAATTCCATATATTTTTATATTTTTCAAAAACAAGACTGATTCCATAAATGTGGTTTAAAAGCTTGATAAGATGCAAGATAATAGACCCCAGAAAAAAATAAGGTTGCATCATAGAAAACTTGTAAAAAACTTGTTATTATTTCAAGTATTTGCCAATTATCTTCACCTATAAAAACATCTGCATGTGATAAATGTAATGCACAAAAGTAAATTTATAGTCACTCCCTAACACATATTCAAGGTCCGCGCGCCTTAATAGAGGCTTGAATCATCTTGGAGAATACTTGAAGAGAATCTGCATTAGCTTAGATATAGGCAGGACTTGCCATTATATCGTGCCGTTACTCGAGGGAGCAGTGTAGAGATGTCTCTACAATTTTTGTGTGAGCATCTAAAGAACTACCACAATTTTGTGATTTGTAAGATGCTCGTGGTAATTTTGGAAGTGAGAAGAACGGGACTAGTTGGTATGTAGTTCCCATTAGAAAGGTCAAATTTTATTGGAAGGACCCTCTTGTTGTTTATATTCGAGAGGGAGTGGCTAGTCTCTGTTAGGTGCGTGGACCTTTTATATAGGAGAAATAATTTTGTAGATACTCAATCGTATGTGCCTTCGAGATTTGGGAGGCATTTAGGATTCTTTCAGGGCATTGTAGGTGGCCTCAGTTAATAAGAGGTTCACAGGGTACCATATTGGATGCAAGGAATGCTTGGCATTTCTTTAATTCTTTTGATATCAGCACATTTTTTTCCATACCTTAGTGTCCTAATGCTACATTAACTACAAGTTTTGTGCAATGGCATGTGAAAAGTTGTTCCTCCATTCGTGATGCTAATCGTGAACCTCAAGCGAATCACAAAGGATTGCTTGTATCTATCCTGAGAAAAATCTAATTCTAACCTATGAAAAATATATACAAACTATTCATCTACAATGCTAACAAATTAGTTAATTGCATCAAATTAAATCCCATACAAATCTTGAATCTAAAAATCCTAGTATAAAAATCCTAACTAAATTACTGCAACCAGAATAAACAAAATCAAAACAACTAATGGAAGGAAAGTAATAATTTAAAGAAAACAATTAAAAATCAATGAAATTAAAGAGGTGTTAATAAGTTCTAACAATCTAGATAAGTGTTTCATTTCAAAGATTAGAAGTATAGATAATTCTAGGCCTCTCTTTTGATCATGGGTCATCAATCCATAATAAGAAAAAAAAACAAAAAATGAGAGAAATTTAGATTAGTCTCAGGCATATTCTAATTATCATTATATGATCTAAAATTTCTTTTTACTCATAACTATAATGCCTCCAAGCATAAAGTGTATCTGAAAAAACACAACAGCTCAAGAGGTTACTAGATGTGGCAATTGAATGCAAAAATAGTTCCCTATGTTAATAGAAAGTTCTCGTTAATCTTAGCCATTGATTACACACAAGACTAATATCAAATTTAATTGCATCAATCCTTCATCCTAGAGAAGATGAAACTAGCCTTCCATTGAAAAAGTCTTCAAGTAGCTTGAAATTCCAACATTACCTTCTTCTACAAGGTTTGAAAAAGACCCAATAAGAGGCTAGATGGTTGTCACGACCTTACTGTTGCAATCGTGTTTTGCAAGGTTGTGTTGGTGGGGATTGAGGTTGACTATGATGTAACTAGCCCACATCCCCACGCACTTACATGCCTACTTCACCGTGCGAGCATTTATACATTTGCATCATGTAATCAAGACAGTATAAACAATCCCACAATAATGTTAGAGTAAGCACAAAGTCAAATAAAGGCATTCCCATTAATGTCAAAGTTGTTAGTACAAAACTATTTTTAATTACAATCCAAAAGAAAGGCCTTACAAGTATGGTTTTAAATTTTGGTGCTAGTCTTCATGTCCATCGGGGCTGGGACGAGTTCGTGTCAACCCGTGTCGGATCGGTACAACAGTGCTGGTTTTAAAAATTGATCTATAAAATAGAAAATAATAGAAAATTAGTGAGATATGAAAATTAAGTTATTTAACAAGTAGTCACTCTAAATATAGTGATGTTTAGTGTTGTTGAGCATTGAGCTGCTGATGGTCTAACATATAATTATTGAGTTTTAGAAGGAAAAATTATCTTTTTTTTATCTTTTAACATAATGGAGGAGTCATTTTTTAAAAAGTTAAATTCATCAAACAAAGAAAAAAAAGTTAAGGGAGCATATAATTGGTATAAGTTTTATTGACAAATGAAAACTTACATATATTTAAGCTTGCAAAGCTCACTAACTTAAGTTACTTTCAATGAGGGCCCACCATGTGACTATTGAGTTAAGAGAAATTTTAACAAGTATTTGCGAACATCTCTTATAACAATAAATAAATAAATAAATAAATAAATAAATAAATAAATAAAATACTGCATTTGTGGAAAAAATTAATTTTACGTGGTGCGGGTTTCGAACCCATGATTTACTCTAAGGAACACAAACAACATGTATACAACTACTTACTAGTGAACCTCCAAGTCAATTTTATTAAAAAGAAGAATATATTCTATAAAACTTAAAATTAGAATACAGGTATCAATTTCTTTTTGGGTTTAATCGGCACTAGAGTCGACTCAGTTCTGGTCAGAATTTAAAACCATGCTTATAGGTGGTCGTACAATAAACCCAAAATAAATGAAGTTGTGAACGGGATCTCCAGTACAAAAGCAATGCTATAAAGTACTTCGTCTGTAGTCCGCTCTACTAATTTCAATGGTTCCTCCACAAGCACCTCCTCCTCTATGGCAAAGGGAAGGGGTCAATAACTGTTTGCACCAAAGAAAAGTAATCATTAGATACTATTATCTAGAAAATACTCAACATAACTGGCATATCATGATAACATAATTATTGAATCGAAGGACATGTGATCATGTTGAAATACTGAGAGTAAAACTAAGCAAGTCATGTTGGAATGGGAATACTAGCAGAATCAAGTAAATAACAGGCTAACAAGTAATCCTAGCAAAAGCAATAATACAATAAATATAACATGCAATGCAATCCAACCACATGGTAGGTTGTAGTCACGTAAAGGGTACTAGACCCCACGAACTAGCCAAGATTCCATTGTTGGGTTAGCAGAACACGATCTAATCCCATGGTAGATTGTAATAAATTAACGGGTACTAGACCTTATAGACTGGTTGAGATTCTATTGTTTGGTTGGTGAAACCTAGCTAGCAAAACCAATCACACAACAACACAACAACATAATCGTTGATGGCACACAAAATATTGGTCACACAGGAACCCAAAGGTTTGACTGTTGCAATGTTAGTAACATGATTCATGATATATATACATATAATACATATCCTGTGAAGCAAGTACAATAAATAAGGTTTAGCAAATCCTATCACTGCTCTTTAAACAGAGGCACAATATGGTAACATTGAGGTCATAAACTAACGAACAAAGTAGAAAACAGGTACAAAGCCGGACAAGTCTAACTATGATCAAGTGTGTCAATACTAGCTAAACAGACTTGATTTATTATGCAAAATTGGTATTTAACCTAAGTTTACATGGACAACATTCCAGATAGAAATGAGTAATCGGAAAGGAAAAACTAAAGTGTATCGAGTTAATGTGGAAGGTAGTATGACAGCTAGGGCCAACTCATCAACCACATGACCACACAAGGATCTTGTTAGTCTAATGGTAGAAATGACACTGAGGTGCATGCGCTTTAAAGGGACCAACTCAATCATCACAGAATAGCTATACTAAGGTCAATTAAGTCTAGGGTTGAATACAGGTATGGACTAAGCATAAACATGCATGATAATGCATATGGCAAAGTTTACATGCACCTTGCATGTAAATGTACACAAATTCAGTGTTTTGATTGGGTTTCACCCATTTACCAAACAAAGAGCCATCCTCTAGATCTTAATTTGGGCTCCGAATAGCCATTGATGATCCACGCATTCCAATTTCACTATCTGTATACTTAAGGTTCAATGCCAAGTTTACATGTCCTTTGGTGCCTTAAAGAGGAATTAGCATTCGGCCTTAGATTAACATCCCCTCGACTTTGAAATGTGTGAACACATCTTGGATGAGTCCTTGGGGTGTGGATGCGTTAAAACGTCACCCCGTTGAAGTTCCAAGGTCAAACTATGCATGGGCGTTCAAGTTTGGACTACTAATTATGTCCCCAGGTTATGATTTCAACCGATGCAACCAAGGTCTAAAATGTATCAATTTGGTCCATAAACAGAACCAAAGTAGGCTCCACAAACCACTCCTCAAGTCCCCTAAATATCATGGAGAGAATGGAAGAGGAGATGGTCTAATTGCCCAAGAGAAAGGGTTAAAAATGGGCAGTTCATGTTTGCTTGGACATGGGTTGCTTGTTGGTATCTTGGCCAAACATGGCCCCATGTCTGGCCACAAAAGCTAGTGGTTGGCTGTACATGAGTTCATGTCTAGCCACACAAGCTGATGGCCAATACAAGCTGGAGTTAGTTCACTAGCCAGACATGGCTGAACACAACAACACAAGGCTGTGGGGTTGAATTTAATTGGGGATTTCTACTCCAAGTTATGGGCCATTTCTAAGGAAATCTTTAGCACATAGATATGGCACAATTATAGATAAACTTAGCCTTAAAATTATCATTTCAATGGCCAAATCGTAGATTGATCATTTGATACAAATGAGTGAAATATAATGAACAAGTGTGAAACACTTAGCATGCATGTAATCCCACTCAAATTGAGCACTTGCCTTCTTTTACTAAGGTCCGAATGGGGCTATTTACACTCAGAGGTATGGCCCAAACACTTCCAATTAGTAGAAGCCACTCCACGTTCGTTGAAGGCCTAGAAAGGTCAAAATGGAGCAATACTTGGAATTAGGCCTTGAAGATTAAATGAGAGGACATGGGGACTGAACTAGCTTGCACATGAATTTTGGTTCGATTCCTTTACCTCTAAGACACCTAACGAAGATCGATTCCTTTATTAAAAGTCCTGTCGTTGACCAAATTTCATGAAAATGCACGTGTAGCTAGAGGAGGCTTTTACAAGGAGCATGGCAATGTTAGATTTACGAAAAGGCAGTTGGAAATGATATTTCTAGGGGCATCAAGCTCTAAGGGAAAAGAGAGATGACAAGAAGGGTGTTTTTGGAATAGTGGAGTGAATGGAGTGGATGGGGTGACTGTAAGGTCCTGACCCTACTTAATTATAATTTATATTAATTAAGTTTGATTTCCTATTAATATGTGTATTTTAGTCTTAATTTTTAATGGGTTTTAGTTGGGTAGGTAGTTGGGTTCTAGCTTTACTTAGGTAGTTAAGGACCTTCATGTAATTTAGAGTCACATTGTTGCATCATTTTGGCACCACATTAATTGTATCATATGCATCTCATCTTGTGAGTCAACTTTCATATTTGGCCCAGCTCAATTCGGATCTATTCAGGCCCAATTGAATCCCATTTGCCTTAAACTGTAATTTTCCAAAACAATTGGACTTGCATGAAAAACTCTAGAAAAATTGAGTTAAAAGGGGGTAACCATTGTTTCTTCATTTCATTTTCCTTTTCTCTTGCTGGAGCTCCATCTCTTTCATTCTTCTCTCATCTCCACTTTAATTTGGAGCTAGAAACAAGACTTGGAGCCTTGCATGTGCTCTTACTAGGTTCCATCCACCCCTTTCTTCATCTTTTTGTGCATCTCCTTCATCATAGGCATCAAATTCATCTTTTTCTCATAGTCTACAGCTCGCTGAGGTAAGAGACTACTTTCATTTCACTAATTGAGTCCATAAGAGTCAAGACGACTCAAATGAGCAACATGCATGCATTATACACTTGATTCACCATTTGCATGTCCTTGCATGTAATAGGATTGCTTCTGTTGAGGCTTCCTCCACCATCAAACCAAAGGAGAGGCTAATTTTGGGTGAAGCACTAATACTAGGCAAGTATAAAAGTATATATTACTACATGCATGCCTAACTTTATTAATTGTTGGTGTGATTACTCTAAATGCAAGTTCATAGTTCATCTACCATTGATTAAGTATACATATATGTTAGATTAGGTGATAATGAATATAACTATGCAATAGTAATGATATGTGGGCATGTAAGACCTAAGATTATAATTTGGAGCAAAACTCGTACTTAAACTCATTGGACCCCAATTTGTAGAGTTCTGTAATTAAACTCGTACTTTAGAACCTATTTTTTGGAATTTTGAAGCTTACGGTGAAGCCCATGGCTAAGCCGTAAGTATCTACTACTCAGAATCCAGAGAGCTCAAAGACCCACATTTGCACTATGGCTAACCCTCGGCTAAGCCGTAACCCTCTCGTGACCAAGCCATAAGCCATTCTACGCAAACTTTCCTGAGAACCCCAAAATCAAGAATTACTCTATGGCTCACCCATGGTTAAGCTGTGAATCATGCTATGGTTAAGTGATATCCCAGCCGTAGGCTTACTACGGCTAAGCTGCAGACCAATATACGCTAAGCCGTAAATAGGTATAAAATTGAAAGAAAGACTAAGCCATTCGGCTAAGCCGTAAGAACATTGTGAAATTAGGATATTAGGAATTTCAAATGACTTTGTAGGGGTTTAGATATGGCACCTTTTACACAATTAAATTCCTCTAATGGTGATCAATGATAATAGTGATGAGTGTAGAGCTATCACTTATCTCTTTCGATTTTCTAGATGAATTCCCGATGTTACGTCATAGGTGTTGGCATAAGAAAAGGTGTCCTTTACATACACAATGTAACGCCAAGATACCGGACGTTTTATAAATACATCGTGTTGAATTCCCTCAGGATCACCGATTATCTAGCTTAGGATTGGTTAGTAAACATCCTTGATACTTATTCAATCTAAATGCATTCATATTGTTAAGTAACCTTGCCCTCAATATGATTAAATCATATGCCATTCTTCTTGGCGAACCTTGAGGCAAAATTGGGCATGCGCTTCTATTGAGTGTATGCCTGTGAGCCAAAATGGGCGTAGCTAAGGTTGAGAGGCTTTGAGTTTTATTAGCTCATTTAAGTATGCATTGTCTAATTATTAGTTACTTGTTTAATTTCGATTTTTATGATTGAATATGATCTCAAGACCGAAACTCCCTTATGTATGATATGATGATAAGTATGTATAACATGAATTCAGGATGGTCTTGATATGTCGAGTCGGCACCACTTAGCTTGTACCCTTATTAGGTTTGACGAGACCAAATTTGGGTGCCCCTTTGTCACTACTGTAGTAGTTTTATGGAGGAGTTATCGGCACACCTCAGGAAGTTAAACTGATCCCATAGCATAATTCCCATATGTATATTAGACGCTCTCTCTAGATAATACGCTCTCTTTTGGGAGAATATACCCTTGTGGATGCCAACTAGTAGGTATGATATTTTGTTTATGATTCGTTACTTATGTTTACTCATGCACAACATGCCTAGTTTATGATTATTGCCTTCTTTTAATCTATATAATTCTTAATTCCTTTGTTATAGCATAATGGTCTTATATATATTTATACTTGCTTAATCGTCATTTTAATAGTGCTACCCTTGGTGTTACAAGTACTAAACCCAATGCCACTACGGCAAACGACGCGCCCTGGTAGGAACCTCAATAGAACCTCGGGGAGTAGATAAGTGCAATGAAGACGATGTCTTCTATTAGTCGTCTTACGAAGAGTGATAATGGGTTCTTTGTTGAGTTGTTTATGCTTGGACTAAGGTTATTTTGCACTTAGAGATTTGATAGACATATAATTTTGGACTTTTGTATATGTTTAAGTAATTATTGCCATACAGAAGTGGAGGGTTAAATACAGACTTCAGACTTATTTATGATATGGATGATGTTTCTTTTATTATTGCTTATGATAAATACAGATGTATTACACATGCTTCTGTTTATTATTGAACGTAATTTATGTGTTGGAAAAATTTCTCTACACGGTTTTGTAGAATCTCTCTTGTAGTGATTTGTATGTGTCTTTACATTCACAGATTACTACGAGATTACGTATGCATACCCCGTGGGGCCCATTCTAATCTCTAATTCCCGAGATCGGGGCGTGACAGTGACTTTATATAAAGTTGCTTCAAGGAAATCACAAGGTTCTTAAATGAGTGGGCACAATCATTTTGGGCTTAAATGAGGGTCTTAGGGCATCGTAAAGGTACAAAGTCTTTATTACATTTGCTCAAAATTGAATTAATTTTTTTAAGAGTCCAAAATCAAAAGTTTTTGACAATCATAGCGCAATCCCGACTTTCGCCAAAATGATACCATCCCGATTTTGGAGAAAAGTTGTGAAACAAAGGGTTTCAAAACATTGAATGGACTTGACATGAACATGAAAGTTGTCTGAAACCACCAAACCTTTTATTGAGCCTATTTGGGATTTTTGTGAAATGACCAACATAAAATTTGATTTAATGGAGTCCAAAAGATGCCCCCGGCCGGTGTCTTGGTGGGTATTCCAACTATTAAACATTCTAAAGTTGGTTCGGGTTTAATGCTATTTTGTTCCGGGTTTTTCCATTTGAAGTTAGTGTGATAGGGCATGAGTCAAGGTCATTAAAATTAATAATTTGATGTCTAATTAGAGGGAAAATCAATGGTTAATTATGGACAAAATGTGCTGAACAATCCTTGAACAAATCCCTCAAAATTCGGAAATGGAGTGCTTTGCAATCACCTAAAGTCAGGCCTCACAAAGGGTGTCCAAGCCTTGGCCGAAAACATGGACCCTTTGACTAGGTATACTAGCCGGATATGGACCTTGGGGTCCCATGTCCGATCTCCAAATATCTTTAGCCGAACATGATCAATTAGGTCATGTCCGGTGCTATTTCGGGGTTGTTGTTAGTCCCAGATTTTCCAATGAATTCAACCCGACTTTGGGGCATTCTTTGATACACTTCCGACAAGAATTTAGGCCACTGACTACCCTTCTAATTGAACCTTGATCCCCTTTTAGAATCACTTGAAATGAAGACAAGAACCCATACATGATCATGAGAAAACACATGAATTAGAAACTAGTAATTTGAACAAAACATGCATGCATCACCAAGAAACCATTTCAGTCACTTGCCTGATCTCCAAAGCTCACAAGGACACCTTTGAACACTTCAATTAAGCCAAGAACACTCCTAACACAAAAATCCCCAAAACACATTAATTCACTCGAAAATGGAAGAGACGAAAGAAAGAAGGAAACCCCCCTGTATGTGGTATCAATAGGCTCATAGGGGGTCCAGAGAAGCTTAAACCACAGAATGAAGACCATCTCTTACACATAAGCAGTCCAACTAGTGTTGAAATGCAAGTCAAAGGGGTTCCCAAGGTCTAATGGGAGTAAAAATGATATGCATAAAGAGAGGGGAAGGTGGGGAATAAGGTGTTGGACTTAGGTTTTTAATTTGATGAAGTTTGAGTTTGTTTGGAGGGAGAGAGAAGCAATGAGAAGGAGAATAAAGGTTCTAGTACTGTATCAAGAAGTCCGTAAATGAAGAGGAATTAATAAGAGGAGGTAGAGCTCTTGGCCATATATATAAGGGTGAGGTTGGCCATGCTATTAATTGAACTTCAGATGCGATTTTGAGCACTCTGTAGGCACCAGATCGAAAGAGTCAAAGAACTTTCATTGCTTAAATTAAATATAATTTCTAATTAGCAAAAAATTAACTCGGTCGAAATTTTTGTTGAAAGTTGAATTTTCAAAAATGATCATTTTAACCCTATCTGCATTGAAGTCATGAAAGATGGATTTTCGGGGCTCCGAATGGTTATATGTAGAACATGAAAGTTATTGGAAACATTGCTTTCTATCTAATTAGCTCAAACCAAAATTTTATAGAATTTACAAATAACCTCCCAGTGTCGTCCTAAAATACAAGTAGGACCCTGCGGTTCTCCAATTAAGTTCAAAGGCTTTTAAAACTTTCCAAAGCTATAAAAAATATATTCTAACACACAAACTAAATGGCTTAATGCTAATCCCACTTAGTATGCTACAACACATTTTATTAACACTATTTATGCGATTAACAGGTCGGGATTTTACAACTGAGCTCTAAGGTAGAAGAGAGATGGGGGGACGGGGTAGGTTCTAAACGGTAGAGTGAATGGAGTGAATTTAAATAAAGTTGCTTTATGAAGATTACAAGTTTGCCCTTAAATGAGTGAAAGCGATCGTTTTGGACTTAACAAGTGTCTTCGGCATCGTAAGGGTCACTACAAGAAATTATTTTTTTTGCTACGCAACAAATTCATTGCAAAAGAAGACAAAAACGTTGGTAAAAATTATTACCAGCAAAATTCTCATCGTCAGTCCACCATTGACAAAAACCCTTGGGGAAAGTATTTACCAATAGAATAAAAAAACTTCGGCAAATATTAACCTTTCACTGACGCTTTTTTACTTCGGTAAAGTTTTTTTCAAAACCAAAATATTATGAAAAAGACTTTACCGATGAAAAACAATGTCTACAATGACTTTACATTTTACTCCAAAATGTCTTTGAAAGGATTTACTGACTTTTTTAACATTGGCAAAAATATTTCTTTATTTTTTTAAAAAAATGTTTAAATTTACCGATGTTGAAAAACGTTAGTAAGAATTTTATATTTTAATTCAAAATGCTTTTAAATGTATTTAATGAGAAGAGAAAACATTGGCGAAAATATTTTATTTATTTTTCACAAAAGATTTTATATTTACTAACATTAAAAAACATGGGTAAGTATTTTATATTTTAATCGAAAATGTTTTTAAATGTATTGACCGACTTTTTAAAATTTCAATGATAATATTTTATTTATTTTTTTAAAAATTTCATATTTACCGATGTTAAAAAATGTCGGTAATTATTTTACATTTTATTCTAAAATGTTTTTAATTGTATTTTCCGTAGTTGAAAAACATCGGCAAAAATATTTTCTTTATTTTTTTTAAATTTTATATTCACTGACATTGAAAAACTTTGTTAATGATTTTATATTTTAATAAAAAAATATTATAAATATATTTACTGATATTAAAAAATGTCGGTAAAACTCATATTTCGTCAGCAAAGGTTTTTTTTTTTTTTTTTTTTGTAGAGAATGAGATATTATTTATTTTTTCAAAATAATTTTCTTGTAAACTAGTTTATACTCCCAGCTAAAACCAGTATCGAGCATTAGATATACATTCATACAACAGTTGCTCATAAACAAACCACTACTGTTATTTTATACAATTTCGAATAACAAGCTACCGCTTAATTTATATATCGAGTCTTTCATCTCATATAATAAATGTTACAATTAATTATACAGTCCCATACAAATGTTTGAGATACAATTACAAATAAACAAAGAGCCATACAAATGTTTAAAATACGATTACAAATAAACTAAGAATTGGGAAAACACCACTACAAATTTGCAAATGAACCCAAAGCATCCATCAATCTACAATGATAAGAATAAAATTAGAATCTTTTCAATGAATTAAATTAAAAATGTAAGATAAACATGCATATATGTAGAATATTTTCCTAGATTTTTTCAGCGTCCTATTTTCGAGGCTAAGTTTTGAGAATCCTGGGTTTTTCAATCTAATTTACAAACCGAGAGTCCGATTTGCGAGCCATCAATTTCAACAAGTTACTTTGGGCTTCAGCGAAGTGCTCGTGCTAGTTTTCGATTTTTTTTGGGGCCGTTTTTAGTTTTGGAGCTCTGACGGTTGGTTTTGGAGCCTAAGTATTGAAAATCCTAGGTTTTTTAGTCTAATTCGCAAAACGGTTCGATTTGTAAACTATCAGTGCCTACAAGTTACTTTGGCCTTGAATGAAGTGCTCGTGTTGGCTTCCAATTTTTCAGGGGCTGTTTCCCGCTTTGGACCGCCAACGGCTTGTTTTGGAGTCTAAGTGTTGAAAATCCTAGGTTTTTGCATCTAATTCTCTAACCAGAAGTCCAATTTATGAACCGTTAGTTCTTACAGGTTACTATGGGCTCGAACGAAGTACTCGTTTCATTTTTTGACTTTTTCGGGGGCCATTTTCCATTTTGGACCACCGGTAGTCGGTTTTTGAGCCTAAGTGTTGAAAATCCTAGGTTTTTTAGTTTGATTTGCAAACCATGAGTTCTATTTATGAACCATCAATTCTTATAACTTACTTTGGCCTCGAGTGAAGTGCTTGTGCCAGTTTCCAATTTTTCGGGGGCTGTTTCAAGTTTTGGAGCTTCGGTAGCTAGTTTTCAAGCCTAAGTGTTGAAGATCCTAGGTTTTTCAATTTAATTCGCAAACCGGGAGTCCGATTTGTAAACCGTCAGTTCCCATAAGTTACTTTGGCCTCGAGCGAAGTGCTCATGCTAGCTTGCAATTTTTACAGGGGCCGTTTGCCATTTTGGACTTCCAGTGGCCGATTTTCGACCTTAAGTGTTAAAAATCCTAGGTTTTTCAGTCTAATTCACAAACCGAGACTTCGATTTGTGAACTGTTAGTTCCTTTAAGTTACTTTGGCCTTGAGCAAAGTGTTCATGCTAGTTTTTTATTTTTTGTGGGGGCATTTCCCATTTTGGACCTCCGGTGGCTGGTTTTCGAGCGTAAGTGTTGAAAATCCTAGGTTTTTCAATCTAATTCGCAAACCGGGAGTCCGATTTGTTAACCATTAGTTGCTACAAGTTACTTTGGCCTCAAGTGAAGTACTCATGCTGGTTTCTAATTTTTTCAAGGGCCGTTTCTTGTTTTGGACCTCTGACGGCTAGTTTTCGAGCCTAAGTATTGAAAATCCTAGGTTTTTCAGCCTAATTCGCAAACCAAGAGTTTGATTTATGAACTGTCAGGTCCTATAAGTTACTTTGGCCTCGAACAAAGTGCTCGTGCTAGTTTTTGATTTTTTTGGGGGCTATTTCCCATTTTGGACCTCTAGTGGTCGATTTTCAAATCAAGTGTTGAAAATCTATTCTCAAACTGGAAGGCCGATTTGTAAACTGTTAGTTCCTATAAGTTACTTTGGCCTCGAACGTAGTGCTTGTACCAGTTTTTAATTTGTTGGGGGACTATTTCCCTCTTTGGACCTCTGATGGCTAGTTTGTGAGCCTAAATGTTGAAAATCCTAGGTTTTTGCGTCTAATTCTCTAACCAGGAATCCGATTTGCAAACTGTTAGCTCCTAGAAGTTAATTTGGGCTTGAGCAAAGTACTCATGTTAGTTTTTTATTTTTTTGGGGGCCGTTTTCCATTTTAGACCTTTGGTGGTCAGTTTTCGAGCCTAAGTGTCGAAAATCTTAGGTTTTTCAGTCTAATTCACAAACCGGGAGTTTGATTTGCAAACTGTTAGTTCCTACAAGTTACTTTGGCCTTGATCGAAGTGCTAGTGCCGGTTTCCAATTTTTTAGGAGGGCATTTCCCATTTTGGACCTCCTGCAGTTGGTTTTCGAGGTTAAGTGTTAAAAATTCTAGCTTTTCTGTCTAATTCGCAAACCAGGACTCTGATTTATGAACCGTCAGTTCCTACAAGTTACTTTAGCATCGAGTAAAGTGCTTATACCGGTTTCCAATTCTTTTGGGAGTGTTTCCCATTTTGGACCTCCAACGGCCGGTTTTCAAGCCTAAGTATTGAAAATCCTAGGTTTTTTGCATTCATAAATTCTGATGAGTTACTTTGTTAAAATTTCAAAAGAATCATATACTAATCAATAAGTCACATCATGATCTCCAGTCGCTGTGCCATCAACAATAGAACAAAATACTTTATTGCAAGCTTAAGGTTAAGTTATATTAAGGAAAAAAAAAAGGAAGAACAAAATAGCGGAATTGCACTTCTTGCTACAAAAAAGCTTTGTTCTCCCATTGACCAACTATTTGAAGCCTTACATTGGACATTCAAGAAAAAAGAAAGAAAAAAAAAGATAATGCGAATAAAAAACCAACCACATAAAACAAACATGAGGTCCACTTTGTTCTCTAATTCACTACAATTTTTTTTATCAATAATTGATGTCTGTTAATACTGTAAAAGATTATACACATACAAGAAAAAATTCCAAAAACAAAAATCTTCAATAATTTTTTTAAGAAAAATGTCCACATTAAATACAAATAGAGGAAGTGGAATCCTATTAGAAATATGCATCTACACAGATCCATTTATACACATCATAAAATCAAAATCATCCATAGAAAAAAAAAAGTAAATGTAAAAAACTGTTGCCTAATGCATTAATTAGATTCAAATTTTTAGACTGAAGAATCCCTTGCCTTTGTAATTGTTCTTCTCTATTCCCAAAAAGTGCCAATTTTTTTGGGTTTCTACAATTCAACAATTCTTTTAATCCAAGTTTTTTGGCCTTGAGTAATTGACTGGATGAACAGATGCCCCTTCGATTCAACACAACATAAGTCATTCAAAGGATCTATAATCCACCTAAGTAGAAAGGCCATGGTTGATTAGAAAATTTATTCCTATGCAAAAAAATAAATAAATAAATAAAATAAAAATAAAAATGAATAACCATACGGATAAGATTACACCACCCATGAATCTGAGGTCAAAATCCAGATATCCATTGAAAGGCAATGGGAAGAAATAGGAACATAAAACAATTAACTCAAAAAAAAAATGGTATTCTATTAATTTAAAGGATGTTCTTATGGAATACATTAAAATGGCAAGCGTACTAAAACACAATGTAGATGATGTGGGGGCCCAGATCACCCCCATGAACAAAAAATCAAGTTCTTTTGAGAGAGAGAGAAGGATGATAAGCAGTTCCACAACATAATGGGGGTAGTTTAGCAGTCACCCCCAAAAATCTTTGATGGCATATCAATTAAGTGCTGGTGGTAGAAAATGGAGCCAACATAAAAGCTTAGATGTTCCAAATCAAATATTGTAAGAGTAAAATGAGTGCATTGAAGCTTGGTGCAGGCTAGGTCTAATAGAAAGGGAAGACTAATGCATAAAAAGAGGTGGGATTTCTAAGCCTAAGGAATTTGATAATCACCAAGTTTAAATTAAATGTAGGGGTTTTGCTTCTAGCTTAAAGACAATAACAAGAACTTTGATCTGGCAGGCACCATATAGGAATGCCTTTCTATAAAAAGGGTCATCAAATAATCTCCTGTTTCATAGGAAATGATTTACCAAACCATCACAACCCTTCTGAATTGAATGAATCCCAGTAAAGTGGTGATCCTATCTATCTAGATCTCCAAATTATACCCAATAAAATGTGCCTCAACAAAATTCATTAAGAAAATATTCATCAATCAAAGGTTCTTGCTTCGCATTTGCAATAAAAAATCAAGATAGACAAAAGCTTCACAAAAATCTACATTTTTACAAACTACACATGGGTTTTCAACAAAATGCTATTAACTTATGACATATAATTAGGAAAATCTAAATGGAGAAGAGCTAGGTTAGAATGTGGAAAATCAAGAACAAGCTTAGAAATATGGACAGTGAATAAGAGCTGTATCTTTTTCCACTCTTCAATGGACACACATTTAGATATAAGGTAATGGGCAATTTCAAGAATGTAATTGGTTTATGTGTGTTTATATCCTAAGAGAGTAGATAGAGGGATTTGTAGTGGGAGACAGGAGGAGGAAAGAGGAAGAGGGCTCAAAAGGGGAGGGGGCTCAATCGAATGGGGAATAAAGAGGGAAGAGATGATATGGGAGATAGAGACGAAGACAGAAGAGATGAGAGAGAAAGTTTTCCTGTAGAGAAGGGAGAAATGTAGAGGCAGCAACAGCAGAGAAGGTAAACAGAGCGAGCGGTGTGCAGAAAGGGGGTCGATGTTGGTGCTGGGATCGGAGGTTGAGATGCAGAGAGGGGACGATTGATCGAGTAGAGAGGGGACGCTGGTGCTGGGATTGGAGGCTGAGATTGCAGCGAGGGCGAGGGTTGTGCTCTACGAGATCACGACGAGCGCGGCAGAGATCAGTAGCACCACAGAGATCACGGGGAGCACGACTGAGATCAGCAGTGAGAAGAGAGCCAAAATTGGGGTTTTTTACTTTTTAAGAAGACCTTCTCGCGCAGAGATCACAGAGAGAGCCGGGGTCCTCTTGCAAAAAAGAGGGAAGCCGGTCCATTTGTGTTTTCGTGCTGGGATCAGAAGAAAAAGGAGAGCAGAGAGGGAGGGAGGGAGGGAGGGAGGAAGAGAGGAGAAGAAGGACGCCAGTGTTCTCGCAAAGAAGAGGGACACCGAATCGAAGGAGAAATCAAAGAAAGTAGAGACGGAAGAGAGGAGAAGGAAATCGAGAAAGCAAATTAAGAGGGTTTTTTTTTTTTGTTTTTTTTTGTTTTTTTTTTCGTGGGGCGTGGGAGTGAAATGAGCATTTCCCCACGGGCAGTAAAAAGGAGACCTTTACCGATGACTTAATTTTGTCGCTAAAAGTCATAACTTGTTGGCCATAATTTTTTTATTTTTTTCTAAAATATGTTAAAAAGTAAACCTCTACCGATGAATTTATTATTTCCAGCAGCAAAAATCACACTTTTCCCAATGTTCTATTTAAAATGTTGGTCATTATATTTATACTTTTATCGACATTTAACTTAAACCGTCGGCCATTAAATTTACTGACGATATTTTTCGTCGCAAAAAGATACAAATTCGTTGATAATAATTTATTTTATTTTATTTTTTTCTTAAAAAAGTTAAAATGTCCTATCCTTTTGCTGATGGATTGTTGTTTTACGTCGTGATAATATAGTTTTTACAGACATTCTATTAGAAACGTTGGTAGAAATACTTTTTTTACCTACATTTTGTAAGAAACGTCAGTAATTATGTAGGTTTCACCGATGATATTTATATGCGTCGGTAAATAATGAGAACCCAATGTTCATGGCCGACGTTATATTTATTTCGTCGGTAAAATATGACCATTACCGATGAAATTATAAACTTGTCGCAAAAAAACGTCACCAAAACTGCTTCTTCTTGTAGTGGGTGTGCAGTCTTTACTAAACTTGCTCAATTTAAATTAGCTTTCTAATGAACCCAAAATCAGAACTTTTGGACATTTGGAAGAAATCTCAACTTTCGCTGAAAGGATGCCTATGCTCATTTTGCCAAAAAGTTGCCAAATGAATGGTTTTAGGACATTGAATGTACTTGGCATGACATGAAAGTTGTTCGAAACCACACGAACCTTTTACTGAACCTATCTTGAGATTCTTGTGAAATGAACAAAACACCTTTGGTTTGGCATGTAGTATCCGACTAACCCATGTAGGTACCGAAACAAGTTCAATCGAACTCAAAGCTTTGCAGACACCATTCCAATGCACAAACTAAGGTAAGTAACACATAGTCATGCTTAGTGCCTAAGTAACCACAATTAATTAGCATTAAATCCTTAATTAAGGATTGGGATCTTATGGTTGGCCTAAACAAATATCATAACCAAGGTGGGCTAAGCTAATGGAATGAAGAGATTTGAACAGAGCAAGAGTTTAGAGAGGAAGATTGTAATGTTTTGTTACATAATATGAGTATTAGTCTAATTAAATTGTATTTTGGCTAATTAAACTTCGTTAGAGTCTAGACAAGTTTGGCTTAGTGTTGAGATTGTGTGTGAAGTTTCGTCGGGTTTCGAGCTAATTCAAGAATAGTAGGGGAGATTTGTAATTTTAAAAAGTATAAAAGCCCTTTACCATAATTTACTATTTTGTGAGGTTTTGGGTTCATCGGGTAGCTCTCCTATTTCCAAGATAGTTATCCTTCTACCTTGATTCGAACTGAATCCGTTTAACCCTCCTAATACCCCATTCTCTAAAACTAAATCCTTATTTGTAATTTCCCTAAACCTATTCTCTTTATAAGGAACCAAAACCCATCTCATTCTTTCTTTTTCTTCTTCCTTATTCTCTCCTTGTTCTCTTTTTCCTCCTCACCCCACTTGCCATCACCGGATTTCAAGCCACCAAATTGCCGGACTGTCTCTCCCATCTTCTACCCCAAGCTTCTCTCAACCCAAGGACACCATTTTCATCTTCTTCCTCCAACCACTAAGCCCTAGGTAAGCTCCAATCCTTCCCATTTCTAGGTCTTTATTATTTTTGAGCTTAGGAGGTGTCTAGGTTGCTTACAAGTCTTCTTTCTTTGTGTTTGTAGTGTGGTTTTGGTTTGAGTTAAGTATCTTCTTTGTTTGAGCTCTGTTGGGGTTTGTGAGAGCTAGGGCATCTTCTTGTTTCACCCTATTTCATCTAAGGCAAGTTGATATACATTCATTTATAATGATATGCATGTTATTTCTTGATTTTAGCACTTACGCTTTCATTTAGATGGTTTGCCCTTTGAAATGGAAGTTGAATAAAATATTAAAATTAGGTGTGATTTTGAATGGATGAATGGATAAAGGGATTAATGGTGGATTTGTGTGTGAAATAGAGAGGGCACAACCCCATTTTAATGCAGGTACAATAAGGAAGAATGTAGGGGAAAAGATCCCCAAGATTGATGAAAAGGAGGGACTCCCCCTTGGATTGGTCCTAGGCTTGATTGATCCGAGTTGGAACTAGTCAGGGCCAAAACTGTGGTCCAAATGATCAGGCTCTTGCCTGACTGATCGAATTGAGATTCTATCTCAAGGATGGTTTTTGGTCTTTTGGCCAATGTAATAATGTTTAATGGGTTCTTTGAGACCTATATTTCTCCTACATGGATATTATATCACTCTTTCAATTGACGGACCCTATATGACTAGTATCTTGATAAACCTACATTAAACACTGAGTAAGGGACATATTTGGGCATATGTACCTCTTATGGATCATCCGAATGGTGTACGGTGAACAATCTACATTACACTTGGTTGAAATAAGAGTTGGGGCTACACATTTTGGATATTTGACTTTATTACCCCAAACTTGCCTCAACTGTGGTTCAAGAAAGAGATGTTGTGTACTTCATTGGTAATGGATTAACCAGGGGTTGGTTGGCACACACTCATTGCTCTTTAGGTTTCATCTTCACATTTTTTTCTTAATTACACTCAATGTGCATACCTCTAAATTTGCACCTTTGCATTTGGATTTGGACTGTGTAAAGGCTTGGGAATGTTGGTACTTGGTTACCAGAGCACTACTCGCATTGGTTGGGTTTGAATTATGATTCGAGAGTAGTTCCTCCATTTATTGGTCATATATGTGTATACAAGAAGCCAACCCTTCACTTTGACTTAGGATCTGAGTTTGAGTGCCTCTAAGTTGGGTCTATATTTATATTATGTACTTTGAGGTCTGTGACAACTGTTGCAGGAGATTTTGAATGGATTGATCACCATATTTGATGGATTGCTTGGCATTTGATATTTGACGGGCTCCTCCTAATTTTAATAGTATTGACCCCCTTGATTTGATAGGATTGACCCCTAATTTGATATTGGAATGCTTTCTGATGAGTTGAGGGTTAAGCCCCTTTGGCTTGGACTTATACGTTCATTTGTGTAGCATGGAGTAGGACTCCTTTCTTCTAATCTATTGATATTGTTTCTTCCTCACATGATCACACTGTCTTTACTCGCTTTCGTTACTACATGTTTATTATGGTTTATGTTATCCACTTGCTAACTCATCATGGTCCAATAATTCTTTGTTGGTGCGTAGGTACCGACCATTTTTACTCTGAAGAGGAGGCACAAGGTAAAGTGTTACAAGTGCCTGAGCCACCTGATGAGCCCGCGTGGGGTGCAAATGATGGTTTCAGACCCATCTACCTTGAACATGAGTGATCCTCATTGGGCTGATATCATTTTGGTTTTTGTTGGGTTTATTCTTTTTGAGGCCCAAATTTTAGTGGGCTTATAAGAAAAAACATGTTGTTAACTTGAAACTTAATCTTAAAATCCAGTATCTTTTGATATGCATAATATGTATAGTAATTTGATACCAATTACTAGATAAAGCTTCCATAGGTATTGGTAAATGTTTGGTTTCATAAACTCACCATGGACTAAGATCATGTGTGGGGTCGATTAGAAGCCACGTGTTGTTTTAAACATGAAAAGTTTCAATTGGCCCCTAATCTCACACTTTACCCTGGATTATGTTCTGGGGGTGTGACAAAGATGAAATCAAAGGATTGGGAGGAGATCAAGAGCTTAAAGACATTGATGGTAGGGGAGGTAGAGACGCTTTTATAGTTCTAGTACAAAATCTTAATCATTAGAGAGGGGGAAATGGTGCCAGGCTAGAATTCTTTCTGGTGGCAAGGCCGGAGTAGGGGTCCTTAGATTTGCCTTTTTTTCCTGTTTGAGAGGGGGGTAATTGAGGGAGGAGGATGAGGCATGTGATGAGGAATTGTCTCACCCTAAACCCGGGAATTGAGGACTAGGGTGGATTCCGATGTGCAACACACATAACGTGTAACAAACCATGCCATGTCAATACACGCACGGACCACTACAAGGAAGATTCCACAGGTACGTGTGAGAAAGATCCATATACACATAACATTTATTTATATAATTAAGCAGCAACTTGGATAATTCACATATAATCATCATAGGCATTAAGAAAGCCACATTCATTTATTCATTAATTGTAACACTCCGATCCCCTTTGAGCCGGATTAGTGGCTCATTAGTGTGTGTTTTGTTTTGTTTATTTCTTTCGGACTTGGTTTTGGGCCTTGGATAGGTAGTTGAGTGACCTCTGACCTGAGATAGTTAGTTCTAAGCCCTTTTTCGTAATTTTGCTTTTGTTTTGCTCATATCATCTTTGCATCATCTTGGTGTCGGCACGCGTATTTCGTTGAGCTCGTTATTTTCCGTAACTGTGTCAGATCCGTTTGGAGTCAATTGGGGAAGATGGACCTTCGCGTGACTTAATCTGTAAATTGCTTAAACCCATTGGACCTTGTTTTAAAACTACAAATCTATAAATATAAGTCATGCTCCAGATGTCCAACTCCTTGCCCATTTGTCTTGGTCGTTGCATGCAAGGAGAATTCCAGGGAAGCTCCACGTTGTCTCATTCTCTCTTCTTCCTTCTCTTGCTCGATTGTGGATTGGAGCCCTTGTTTGATTTTGGGTTTGCTACTCTTCATTGGAGTGGGTTCTTCTTCATTCTTTCCTCTCCGTCTATGTTTTGTGGCTTTGGGTAAGTGGGTTCTCTCCCTTCTTCTTCTCCAATTGTAGCTCTTTTCCTTGTTGATGTGTCTTCATCTCATGCATGTGCTATTGCGTTGATTTGTTTTGATTTTTAGTGGAGTGGAGCTTGATTTCAGAGGATTTGTCAGATTTGAGGCAAGTATAAGTACAGGCTTTGATAACACATATGGGTGTTTTGTTTGATGGCTTTGATTCACTTCTTATTCTTTGTCTAGCATGTTTTACAGCCACATTTTGTGAATTTGGAACCTCTGTAGCTTGTTTGGAGATGTTTCTGTACCAAATTTCAGTTTCTGTAACTATCCCGAATTCGTGTTCTGTATTGTACGGCTAAGCCGTAAGTTTCTACGGCTCACTATCCAGAGACTTGAAATTTCACTTTTGTTCTACGGCTAGGCTACGGCTAAGCCGTAATTTGCCCTACGGCTGAGCCGTAAGCTAGCCGTGACCCAACAGTACCCCAGCCGTGAATTAAATCTCTGATCAGTCGAAACTTTTCTGATATCAGTACTCCTACGGTGAGGCTACGGCTAAGCCGTGGAATGCTACGGCTAAGCCGTGGATTGGTCTACGGCTAAGCCGTATACTGACTGTAGCTCAGCCGAAAAAGGCATCAGATCAGAGGTGAAAGATGATCAGTTTAGCTGTGTTTTGAATGGAACCAGGGTTAAGCCGTAGTGCATATTACGTCGAGCGTGTAAGATGTCTTCGGCTCAACCATAGGTCCCCCATAGCTAAACCGTTAGGCATGGCAATTCTGAAACATAACTTAGGACAATGGTGAGACTTGTAGGACTCAAATACAGGTTAACCACCCATGTAAACCGGCCCAATGGATTCTTGGATCGCATGAATAGTCTGTTAGGCTGTGACTTATTCATGTGAGTGTTGATTTACTGTTAAGCACCTCCCCATGGGTGTTGGTTTAAGGGACGTCGGTGCACGCACAGATTACATTGCAACACTTTGATGGCAACGGTGCATTGACTAACTTAAAACTACATCAACATGCACGGTTAGTGACAGTGAACAACTAGCTTAGGACCGGCTTGTAATGAACCTTGACTCCGTATGAATCTGAGATGCACTGCATATTGTTTATGGTTTTGCCCTCTGTTCTGTTAATCTATGTTATGCATTCCGTAGTCATTTTTGCTTTCGTTCTGTATATCCGTTTTATTCTTCGTTCTGCACTAAGCTTTGATCTATGCTATGCTTCGGCTTTATATATCTGCTTTGTGGGCTTTGTTTATCTCTGATTTTGGGTATTCCCTGGTGGCTCTGCCCAGAGGTTAATACGTGAGGATAAGATCCGGTCTTTGTCATCGGTGAGTCCAAAGCGGATAATCTCCCTTTCTATGGATTTGATTTGATTGGTATTGGTCTGGCTCTACTCAGCCTCAGCCCTAGGATGCCCGACGGGGTTACCTCCGGCTTAGATCTCTGTATCTCTGTATAACTGCAGTGTCGCTTTGTCTTGGGACCCCGGAACCCAGGAAACCGAGACCCGCTTGTACCTTTGGCCTGGACAGCGGTGTTCTCCTCTGCTCTGCTCTGCTCTGCTCTCTATTGGAGAGAACATGGTTAACGTCGTAGCCAACTAGTTCAGTATTCTATGTTTTGATTCACATATCATGTTTTACTTCTATGCACGATTTGCTTAGTTTCCTAATATGGAACTCTGTATTTAATCTTCTGTCATTATTATATCCTCTTTGATACTATGCGTGTTTCACCCCTGTTACTTGTATTTGCTGGATCGTTGTATTCATTAGTGTTGTCTGTGGTGTTGCAGGCACAGATACCTTGCCCAGCTCCCCGGCGGTCGAGGAGGCTGCAGGGGCGAGTGTAGAGGCACCCTCAGGTTTGGCAGAGTGGGCCTGATCATCTCTGCCGAGTGCGTTCAGGCATACTTCCAGTGGCTTTTGTTTTGGGATTTTGAGTTTTGGTTTCAGGGGATCTGTATTTGGACTTTGGACTTTGGATTTGTATTCTGTGTATTTTGTATATATTGATTTGGTGTGTATTCGGTTTTATATCAGTGTATTTGTCTTTGTCTTTTCCGTTCCGCATTTGTTTTAGCTTCCGCTATTTATTTTCTTTGTTGCTTGCTATGATATCTACAGCTTCCGCGTTCGTCTGTTTCGCACGTGTTAGATCCCTTGTGTGCGTGCAGCTGGACTGGGTTTGGGTGCACGTGCACGGGAGTACGTGTGTCACTGGTTTGGCTTTTCGCTAACCCCCGATTTCTGGGCTCGGGTCGTGACATACGTATTGTATGGTATCAGAGCATGCTAGTTATAAGCATGTAGGCATCTAAGATCGTGGTGAGATAACGATATCAACTATTTGACTCGAAGTCTCATATGTTGATTTGGGGTTTGACTAACTCAGGGCATTTTATATTTGTGTGTTGTGTTTCTTTTCCTTTTGCAGGATGGCATCAGGATCGGGATCTCGGGATGAAAACCAACAGGGCCATAACGGTGATAGTGGATCAGTACCTCCACACATCAGTAGTGAGGAGCGGATGATGATGATGATGCAGTCTATGCAGTCATTACAGGCACAGATGGCATCCATGGTAGATAGACAGAGTCAGGCTGCTGCAGTAGCATCACCTCGTATAGATCAGCAGGTGATTTTCCAGCCGAAGGAATCAGATCCGAATGCTCTTTTCGACAAGTTTCGTAAGCGAGGGGCGACTGAGTTCCATGGGATAGAGGATGCATTACAGGCTGAGCAATGGTTGGAACAGACTGAAGAGCTTTTTGATACGATTGTGTGCAGTAACAAGCAGAAGGTAGTTCTCACAGCTTCTATGCTTCGGAGTGTAGCCAAGACATGGTGGAGGAGTGTCAAGAGCTCATTCCAGACTATGCCCAGTGCCGCAGTTTGGGAGACTTTCAAGCAGCAATTCCGTCGGAAGTTCATGCCTCTGCATATCCAGCGAGCCAAGGAAGTGGAATTCTTCAACCTTCAGCAGAGACAGCTATCAATCGCGGATTATGTACACAGGTTTACAGAGTTGTCTCACTTTGCAGAGGACATGGTGAACACTGAGCATAAGAAGGTGACTCGCTTCGTCAACGGTCTGAATCCGAGGCACAAACGCCACGTGGTTGCTTGTATGTGGCCGGCTACATTGGATGACGCTATTGACAGGGCTTATGATGCCGAGGCCATATTTGAGGAGGAGCGAACCGAGGCTAAGAGGACGGCAGGTTTCAGTGGCAGAAGTCAGTTTCAGAAGAAGTTCAAGGGTAAGCAGGGCAGTTCGAGCAGCACTCAGGTGGTTTGCGGTTACTGTGGGAAGGATCACCCCACCGACCGATGCTGGAGGAAGAGTGGGGCTTGTTTTGGTTGTGGCTCCACGGATCACAGGCGGGCCCAATGCCCGAAGTTTCAGTCCTCTCCACAGACGAGACAGGCAGGACCTACAGCGCAGGGCAGATCCCAGACAGCTCGCCCAGCTCAGAAGCAGAACCGCCAGACAGCCCGAGCATATGCTGCTACGCATGAGGGCGCGGAGGAGGCCACGGTAGTGGAAGGTAAAATTTTAATTTCTGATGCAGAAGCTTTAGCTTTATTTGACTCAGGGTCTA
The DNA here is from genome assembly GCA_037013555.1 of Sextonia rubra. Lineage (NCBI taxonomy): Eukaryota > Viridiplantae > Streptophyta > Magnoliopsida > Laurales > Lauraceae > Sextonia > Sextonia rubra. The sequence continues at coordinate 14,089,784 of JASUAD010000018.1, read as the reverse complement.
CGCGTTCGTACGTAGCACCCCATTTTGCTGTGCAGCTTCGACAGCGACCCACACCACTCCCATACTTGTTGTTAGTATCCACTCCAGTTGGTAAGCGGGTGGAGTGCAGTGTTTTCTACCCTCAGTGTGATGTGCGGATAGCTGGTCATCAGCTCCCAGTAGACCTCGTGTTGCTCACGACACTGGATTTTGATGTGATCCTTGGTATGGACTGGCTTGCGAGATATCATGCGTGTATCAATTGCTACAGCAAGGCTATCTACTTTGATTTGGGCAGCGGATTCCGATTCGAGGGCAGCCAGATGAAGTGCCCAAGACGTGTGATCTCTGCTTGTAAAGCAAACAGGATGCTTCGTAGGGGATGTGAGGGATTTCTTGCATTCATTTCAGAGAAGAAAGATCAGCGACAGCTCAGTGAGATTCCAGTAGTCAGCGAGTTTCCGGATGTTTTCCCGGAGGATGTGCCAGAGTTGCCACCAGTTCGGGAGGTAGAATTTGCTATTGACGTGGTACCAGGTACAGCACCTATCAGTAGAGCTCCATATCGTATGGCACCTGCAGAGTTGTTGGAATTGAAGAAACAGTTGCAGGATCTGTTGGATAAAGGGTTCATACGCCCAAGTGTTTCACCTTGGGGAGCTCCTGTATTGTTTGTCAAGAAGAAGGATGGCAGTTTCCGGATGTGCATTGACTATAGGCAGTTGAACAAAGTAACTATCAAGAACAAGTATCCATTGCCTAGGATTGATGAGTTGTTCGATCAGCTTCAGGGTGCAGCTTACTTCTCGAAGATTGACTTGAGGTCAGGATATCACCAGCTCAGGGTGAAGGATGAGGATGTTCCGAAGACAGCTTTCAGGACTCGGTATGGACACTACGAGTTCCTTGTCATGCCGTTTGGTTTGACGAATGCACCCGCAGCTTTCATGGCCTTGATGAATAGGGTGTTTACTTCCTTCTTGGATCAGTTCGTTGTGGTTTTTATAGATGACATATTGGTCTATTCGAAGACTGCTGAGGAACATACAGACCATTTGAGGAAAGCATTGCAGCTGCTTAAGGACCACAAGTTGTATGCAAAGTTGTCCAAGTGTGAGTTTTGGCTCGAGCAAGTTACATTTCTGGGACACAAGATTTCTAGAGATGGATTGATGGTGGATCCGGCTAAGATTGAAGCAGTAGTTCATTGGCCCCGTCCCAGATCAGTGACAGAGATTCGGAGTTTTCTGGGTTTGGCGGGATACTACCGCAGGTTCGTGCAGGACTTTTCAAAGATTTCAGCACCGCTGACTCAGTTGACTCGGAAGAAGGTTCCATATGAGTGGACAGAGAAGTGTGAGCGTAGTTTCCAGATGTTGAAAGAAAAGCTCACTACGGCGCCAGTGTTGACTCTCCCGGATGGTAGTGAGGGATTCGTGATTTATTCCGATGCTTCTCGAGTTGGATTAGGCTGTGTACTGATGCAGAATCAGAAAGTGATTGCTTATGGATCCAGACAGTTGAAAGAACATGAGAAGAACTATGCCACACATGACTTGGAGCTAGCAGCTATTGTATTTGCACTGAAGTTGTGGCGACATTACTTGTACGGTGTGAAGTTCGAGGTCCATTCCGATCATCACAGTCTGCAGTACTTGTTTGATCAGCATGACTTGAATATGAGGCAGCGTAGATGGTTGGAGTTTGTCAAAGACTACGACTTTCCGATCAAGTACCACCCTGGCAAGGGGAATGTGGTTGCAGATGCACTTAGCAGGAGGACAGACAGTCTTCAGGCGTTGGCAGGATTCTATATGCTTGTGCATGATCAGCCTGTAGAGGTTCGGATGGTAGGTGAATTGGTGACATTAGCTACTACCGTCGTATTTCAGCCTGAAGTGATTCAGCAGATCAAGGATCGCCAATTTGAGGACCCCCTCCTGGTGAAGTTCAGAGATCGGATTGCAGATCGACCGGATTTTAGCTTGGTGGATGGAGTTTTGTACTTCAGGAATAGATTGTGTGTTCCCGCTGTGGACGAGCTGAAAGATAAGTTGATGACAGATGCGCACGATGCCCGATATGCGATGCACCCAGGGAGTACGAAGATGTACCGAAACTTGAAGGACAGATTTTGGTGGAACAATATGAAGCGGGAGATCGCAGGGTTCGTAGCTCGATGTTTGACCTGCCAGAGAGTGAAAGCTGACCATCAGCGACCTCCAGGACCATTACATCCATTGCACACTCCGCAGTGGAAGTGGGAGCACATTACGATGGATCTCGTCTCCGGTTTTCCGCCGACCAGTAGGAAGAATAATGCGATCTGGGTAATAGTGGACAGATTGACCAAGTCAGCGCATTTCCTTCCGTTCAAGAAAGGGATGACATTCACAGAGATGGCCAGGAAGTTTGTTGACGAGATAGTCAGATTGCATGGCACCCCGGTATCGATTGTGTCGGATCGAGACAGTCGTTTTGTATCTTCATTCTGGAGAGCATTTCAGGAAGCTATGGGCACGAAGTTGAGTTTTAGTACGGCATACCACCCCCAGACTGACGGACAGTCGGAGCGTACCATTCAGACATTGGAGGATATGCTCAGAGCTAGTGTGCTGAACTTTGAGAAGGAATGGGATACACATCTGGCCTTGTGTGAGTTTGCTTACAACAACAGCTTCCACGAGAGTATTGGTATGGCACCATATGAGGCTCTTTACGGACGTAAGTGCAGGACCCCGGTATGCTGGGAAGAAGTTGGAACTAGAAGTTTCCATGGTCCGACGATCATTGCTGAGACGACAGAGAAGGTGCAGAAAGTGATAGAGAATCTGAAGATTGCTCGGTCCAGGCAGAAGAGCTATGCTGATACGCGGAGGAGACCTTTGGCATTCCAAGTCGGAGATTGGGTATTTCTTAAAGTTTCTCCGATGAAGGGCACAGTTCGATTTGGTCAGAAGGGTAAGTTCGCTCCGAGGTATGTAGGACCGTTCGAAGTCAAGAGCCGAGTTGGAGATTTAGCTTATCGGTTGACGCTTCCAGTTGAGTTCTCCGGTGTGCACGATGTCTTCCATGTGTCGATGCTCCGTAAGTACGTGCCAGATTCGAGCCATGTGATTCGCTACGATGATATTCAGATTCAGCCTAATGCAACTTACGTTGAGCGTCCGCTTCGCATTGTTGGCACACGAGAGCAGATTCTCCGTACCAGGACTATCAGATGGGTTAAAGTGTTGTGGGAGCATCACGGTCCAGATGAGGCTACTTGGGAGCTAGAGGAGCAGCTAGCACGCCAGTACCCCCAGCTCTTTGCGCAGGTAGGTAGTCATTCCGAGGACGGAATGATTCCTAGTGGGGGAGGATGTAACACTCCCATCCCCTTTGAGCCGGATTAGTGGCTCATTAGTGTGTGTTTTGTTTTGTTTATTTCTTTCGGACTTGGTTTTGGGCCTTGGATAGGTAGTTGAGTGACCTCTGACCTGAGATAGTTAGTTCTAAGCCCTTTTTCGTAATTTTGCTTTTGTTTTGCTCATATCATCTTTGCATCATCTTGGTGTCGGCACGTGTATTTCGTTGAGCTCGTTATTTTCCGTAACTGTGTCAGATCCGTTTGGAGTCAATTGGGGAAGATGGACCTTCGCGTGACTTAATCTGTAAATTGCTTAAACCCATTGGACCTTGTTTTAAAACTACAAATCTATAAATATAAGTCATGCTCCAGATGTCCAACTCCTTGCCCATTTGTCTTGGTCGTTGCATGCAAGGAGAATTCCAGGGAAGCTCCACGTTGTCTCATTCTCTCTTCTTCCTTCTCTTGCTCGATTGTGGATTGGAGCCCTTGTTTGATTTTGGGTTTGCTACTCTTCATTGGAGTGGGTTCTTCTTCATTCTTTCCTCTCCGTCTATGTTTTGTGGCTTTGGGTAAGTGGGTTCTCTCCCTTCTTCTTCTCCAATTGTAGCTCTTTTCCTTGTTGATGTGTCTTCATCTCATGCATGTGCTATTGCGTTGATTTGTTTTGATTTTTAGTGGAGTGGAGCTTGATTTCAGAGGATTTGTCAGATTTGAGGCAAGTATAAGTACAGGCTTTGATAACACATATGGGTGTTTTGTTTGATGGCTTTGATTCACTTCTTATTCTTTGTCTAGCATGTTTTACAGCCACATTTTGTGAATTTGGAACCTCTGTAGCTTGTTTGGAGATGTTTCTGTACCAAATTTCAGTTTCTGTAACTATCCCGAATTCGTGTTCTGTATTGTACGGCTAAGCCGTAAGTTTCTACGGCTCACTATCCAGAGACTTGAAATTTCACTTTTGTTCTACGGCTAGGCTACGGCTAAGCCGTAATTTGCCCTACGGCTGAGCCGTAAGCTAGCCGTGACCCAACAGTACCCCAGCCGTGAATTAAATCTCTGATCAGTCGAAACTTTTCTGATATCAGTACTCCTACGGTGAGGCTACGGCTAAGCCGTGGAATGCTACGGCTAAGCCGTGGATTGGTCTACGGCTAAGCCGTATACTGACTGTAGCTCAGCCGAAAAAGGCATCAGATCAGAGGTGAAAGATGATCAGTTTAGCTGTGTTTTGAATGGAACCAGGGTTAAGCCGTAGTGCATATTACGTCGAGCGTGTAAGATGTCTTCGGCTCAACCATAGGTCCCCCATAGCTAAACCGTTAGGCATGGCAATTCTGAAACATAACTTAGGACAATGGTGAGACTTGTAGGACTCAAATACAGGTTAACCACCCATGTAAACCGGCCCAATGGATTCTTGGATCGCATGAATAGTCTGTTAGGCTGTGACTTATTCATGTGAGTGTTGATTTACTGTTAAGCACCTCCCCATGGGTGTTGGTTTAAGGGACGTCGGTGCACGCACAGATTACATTGCAACACTTTGATGGCAACGGTGCATTGACTAACTTAAAACTACATCAACATGCACGGTTAGTGACAGTGAACAACTAGCTTAGGACCGGCTTGTAATGAACCTTGACTCCGTATGAATCTGAGATGCACTGCATATTGTTTATGGTTTTGCTCTCTGTTCTGTTAATCTATGTTATGCATTCCGTAGTCATTTTTGCTTTCGTTCTGTATATCCGTTTTATTCTTCGTTCTGCACTAAGCTTTGATCTATGCTATGCTTCGGCTTTATATATCTGCTTTGTGGGCTTTGTTTATCTCTGATTTTGGGTATTCCCTGGTGGCTCTGCCCAGAGGTTAATACGTGAGGATAAGATCCGGTCTTTGTCATCGGTGAGTCCAAAGCGGATAATCTCCCTTTCTATGGATTTGATTTGATTGGTATTGGTCTGGCTCTACTCAGCCTCAGCCCTAGGATGCCCGACGGGGTTACCTCCGGCTTAGATCTCTGTATCTCTGTATAACTGCAGTGTCGCTTTGTCTTGGGACCCCGGAACCCAGGAAACCGAGACCCGCTTGTACCTTTGGCCTGGACAGCGGTGTTCTCCTCTGCTCTGCTCTGCTCTGCTCTCTATTGGAGAGAACATGGTTAACGTCGTAGCCAACTAGTTCAGTATTCTATGTTTTGATTCACATATCATGTTTTACTTCTATGCACGATTTGCTTAGTTTCCTAATATGGAACTCTGTATTTAATCTTCTGTCATTATTATATCCTCTTTGATACTATGCGTGTTTCACCCCTGTTACTTGTATTTGCTGGATCGTTGTATTCATTAGTGTTGTCTGTGGTGTTGCAGGCACAGATACCTTGCCCAGCTCCCCGGCGGTCGAGGAGGCTGCAGGGGCGAGTGTAGAGGCACCCTCAGGTTTGGCAGAGTGGGCCTGATCATCTCTGCCGAGTGCGTTCAGGCATACTTCCAGCGGCTTTTGTTTTGGGATTTTGAGTTTTGGTTTCAGGGGATCTGTATTTGGACTTTGGACTTTGGATTTGTATTCTGTGTATTTTGTATATATTGATTTGGTGTGTATTCGGTTTTATATCAGTGTATTTGTCTTTGTCTTTTCCGTTCCGCATTTGTTTTAGCTTCCGCTATTTATTTTCTTTGTTGCTTGCTATGATATCTACAGCTTCCGCGTTCGTCTGTTTCGCACGTGTTAGATCCCTTGTGTGCGTGCAGCTGGACTGGGTTTGGGTGCACGTGCACTGGAGTACGTGTGTCACTGGTTTGGCTTTTCGCTAACCCCCGATTTCTGGGCTCGGGTCGTGACATACGTATTGTATGGTATCAGAGCATGCTAGTTATAAGCATGTAGGCATCTAAGATCGTGGTGAGATAACGATATCAACTATTTGACTCGAAGTCTCATATGTTGATTTGGGGTTTGACTAACTCAGGGCATTTTATATTTGTGTGTTGTGTTTCTTTTCCTTTTGCAGGATGGCATCAGGATCGGGATCTCGGGATGAAAACCAACAGGGCCATAACGGTGATAGTGGATCAGTACCTCCACACATCAGTAGTGAGGAGCGGATGATGATGATGATGCAGTCTATGCAGTCATTACAGGCACAGATGGCATCCATGGTAGATAGACAGAGTCAGGCTGCTGCAGTAGCATCACCTCGTATAGATCAGCAGGTGATTTTCCAGCCGAAGGAATCAGATCCGAATGCTCTTTTCGACAAGTTTCGTAAACGAGGGGCGACTGAGTTCCATGGGATAGAGGATGCATTACAGGCTGAGCAATGGTTGGAACAGACTGAAGAGCTTTTTGATACGATTGTGTGCAGTAACAAGCAGAAGGTAGTTCTCACAGCTTCTATGCTTCGGAGTGTAGCCAAGACATGGTGGAGGAGTGTCAAGAGCTCATTCCAGACTATGCCCAGTGCCGCAGTTTGGGAGACTTTCAAGCAGCAATTCCGTCGGAAGTTCATGCCTCTGCATATCCAGCGAGCCAAGGAAGTGGAATTCTTCAACCTTCAGCAGAGACAGCTATCAATCGCGGATTATGTACACAGGTTTACAGAGTTGTCTCACTTTGCAGAGGACATGGTGAACACTGAGCATAAGAAGGTGACTCGCTTCGTCAACGGTCTGAATCCGAGGCACAAACGCCACGTGGTTGCTTGTATGTGGCCGGCTACATTGGATGACGCTATTGACAGGGCTTATGATGCCGAGGCCATATTTGAGGAGGAGCGAACCGAGGCTAAGAGGACGGCAGGTTTCAGTGGCAGAAGTCAGTTTCAGAAGAAGTTCAAGGGTAAGCAGGGCAGTTCGAGCAGCACTCAGGTGGTTTGCGGTTACTGTGGGAAGGATCACCCCACCGACCGATGCTGGAGGAAGAGTGGGGCTTGTTTTGGTTGTGGCTCCACGGATCACAGGCGGGCCCAATGCCCGAAGTTTCAGTCCTCTCCACAGACGAGACAGGCAGGACCTACAGCGCAGGGCAGATCCCAGACAGCTCGCCCAGCTCAGAAGCAGAACCGCCAGACAGCCCGAGCATATGCTGCTACGCATGAGGGCGCGGAGGAGGCCACGGTAGTGGAAGGTAAAATTTTAATTTCTGATGCAGAAGCTTTAGCTTTATTTGACTCAGGGTCTACGCGTTCGTACGTAGCACCCCATTTTGCTGTGCAGCTTCGACAGCGACCCACACCACTCCCATACTTGTTGTTAGTATCCACTCCAGTTGGTAAGCGGGTGGAGTGCAGTGTTTTCTACCCTCAGTGTGATGTGCGGATAGCTGGTCATCAGCTCCCAGTAGACCTCGTGTTGCTCACGACACTGGATTTTGATGTGATCCTTGGTATGGACTGGCTTGCGAGATATCATGCGTGTATCAATTGCTACAGCAAGGCTATCTACTTTGATTTGGGCAGCGGATTCCGATTCGAGGGCAGCCAGATGAAGTGCCCAAGACGTGTGATCTCTGCTTGTAAAGCAAACAGGATGCTTCGTAGGGGATGTGAGGGATTTCTTGCATTCATTTCAGAGAAGAAAGATCAGCGACAGCTCAGTGAGATTCCAGTAGTCAGCGAGTTTCCGGATGTTTTCCCGGAGGATGTGCCAGAGTTGCCACCAGTTCGGGAGGTAGAATTTGCTATTGACGTGGTACCAGGTACAGCACCTATCAGTAGAGCTCCATATCGTATGGCACCTGCAGAGTTGTTGGAATTGAAGAAACAGTTGCAGGATCTGTTGGATAAAGGGTTCATACGCCCAAGTGTTTCACCTTGGGGAGCTCCTGTATTGTTTGTCAAGAAGAAGGATGGCAGTTTCCGGATGTGCATTGACTATAGGCAGTTGAACAAAGTAACTATCAAGAACAAGTATCCATTGCCTAGGATTGATGAGTTGTTCGATCAGCTTCAGGGTGCAGCTTACTTCTCGAAGATTGACTTGAGGTCAGGATATCACCAGCTCAGGGTGAAGGATGAGGATGTTCCGAAGACAGCTTTCAGGACTCGGTATGGACACTACGAGTTCCTTGTCATGCCGTTTGGTTTGACGAATGCACCCGCAGCTTTCATGGCCTTGATGAATAGGGTGTTTACTTCCTTCTTGGATCAGTTCGTTGTGGTTTTTATAGATGACATATTGGTCTATTCGAAGACTGCTGAGGAACATACAGACCATTTGAGGAAAGCATTGCAGCTGCTTAAGGACCACAAGTTGTATGCAAAGTTGTCCAAGTGTGAGTTTTGGCTCGAGCAAGTTACATTTCTGGGACACAAGATTTCTAGAGATGGATTGATGGTGGATCCGGCTAAGATTGAAGCAGTAGTTCATTGGCCCCGTCCCAGATCAGTGACAGAGATTCGGAGTTTTCTGGGTTTGGCGGGATACTACCGCAGGTTCGTGCAGGACTTTTCAAAGATTTCAGCACCGCTGACTCAGTTGACTCGGAAGAAGGTTCCATATGAGTGGACAGAGAAGTGTGAGCGTAGTTTCCAGATGTTGAAAGAAAAGCTCACTACGGCGCCAGTGTTGACTCTCCCGGATGGTAGTGAGGGATTCGTGATTTATTCCGATGCTTCTCGAGTTGGATTAGGCTGTGTACTGATGCAGAATCAGAAAGTGATTGCTTATGGATCCAGACAGTTGAAAGAACATGAGAAGAACTATGCCACACATGACTTGGAGCTAGCAGCTATTGTATTTGCACTGAAGTTGTGGCGACATTACTTGTACGGTGTGAAGTTCGAGGTCCATTCCGATCATCACAGTCTGCAGTACTTGTTTGATCAGCATGACTTGAATATGAGGCAGCGTAGATGGTTGGAGTTTGTCAAAGACTACGACTTTCCGATCAAGTACCACCCTGGCAAGGGGAATGTGGTTGCAGATGCACTTAGCAGGAGGACAGACAGTCTTCAGGCGTTGGCAGGATTCTATATGCTTGTGCATGATCAGCCTGTAGAGGTTCGGATGGTAGGTGAATTGGTGACATTAGCTACTACCGTCGTATTTCAGCCTGAAGTGATTCAGCAGATCAAGGATCGCCAATTTGAGGACCCCCTCCTGGTGAAGTTCAGAGATCGGATTGCAGATCGACCGGATTTTAGCTTGGTGGATGGAGTTTTGTACTTCAGGAATAGATTGTGTGTTCCCGCTGTGGACGAGCTGAAAGATAAGTTGATGACAGATGCGCACGATGCCCGATATGCGATGCACCCAGGGAGTACGAAGATGTACCGAAACTTGAAGGACAGATTTTGGTGGAACAATATGAAGCGGGAGATCGCAGGGTTCGTAGCTCGATGTTTGACCTGCCAGAGAGTGAAAGCTGACCATCAGCGACCTCCAGGACCATTACATCCATTGCACACTCCGCAGTGGAAGTGGGAGCACATTACGATGGATCTCGTCTCCGGTTTTCCGCCGACCAGTAGGAAGAATAATGCGATCTGGGTAATAGTGGACAGATTGACCAAGTCAGCGCATTTCCTTCCGTTCAAGAAAGGGATGACATTCACAGAGATGGCCAGGAAGTTTGTTGACGAGATAGTCAGATTGCATGGCACCCCGGTATCGATTGTGTCGGATCGAGACAGTCGTTTTGTATCTTCATTCTGGAGAGCATTTCAGGAAGCTATGGGCACGAAGTTGAGTTTTAGTACGGCATACCACCCCCAGACTGACGGACAGTCGGAGCGTACCATTCAGACATTGGAGGATATGCTCAGAGCTAGTGTGCTGAACTTTGAGAAGGAATGGGATACACATCTGGCCTTGTGTGAGTTTGCTTACAACAACAGCTTCCACGAGAGTATTGGTATGGCACCATATGAGGCTCTTTACGGACGTAAGTGCAGGACCCCGGTATGCTGGGAAGAAGTTGGAACTAGAAGTTTCCATGGTCCGACGATCATTGCTGAGACGACAGAGAAGGTGCAGAAAGTGATAGAGAATCTGAAGATTGCTCGGTCCAGGCAGAAGAGCTATGCTGATACGCGGAGGAGACCTTTGGCATTCCAAGTCGGAGATTGGGTATTTCTTAAAGTTTCTCCGATGAAGGGCACAGTTCGATTTGGTCAGAAGGGTAAGTTAGCTCCGAGGTATGTAGGACCGTTCGAAGTCAAGAGCCGAGTTGGAGATTTAGCTTATCGGTTGACGCTTCCAGTTGAGTTCTCCGGTGTGCACGATGTCTTCCATGTGTCGATGCTCCGTAAGTACGTGCCAGATTCGAGCCATGTGATTCGCTACGATGATATTCAGATTCAGCCTAATGCAACTTACGTTGAGCGTCCGCTTCGCATTGTTGGCACACGAGAGCAGATTCTCCGTACCAGGACTATCAGATGGGTTAAAGTGTTGTGGGAGCATCACGGTCCAGATGAGGCTACTTGGGAGCTAGAGGAGCAGCTAGCACGCCAGTACCCCCAGCTCTTTGCGCAGGTAGGTAGTCATTCCGAGGACGGAATGATTCCTAGTGGGGGAGGATGTAACACTCCCATCCCCTTTGAGCCGGATTAGTGGCTCATTAGTGTGTGTTTTGTTTTGTTTATTTCTTTCGGACTTGGTTTTGGGCCTTGGATAGGTAGTTGAGTGACCTCTGACCTGAGATAGTTAGTTCTAAGCCCTTTTTCGTAATTTTGCTTTTGTTTTGCTCATATCATCTTTGCATCATCTTGGTGTCGGCACGTGTATTTCGTTGAGCTCGTTATTTTCCGTAACTGTGTCAGATCCGTTTGGAGTCAATTGGGGAAGATGGACCTTCGCGTGACTTAATCTGTAAATTGCTTAAACCCATTGGACCTTGTTTTAAAACTACAAATCTATAAATATAAGTCATGCTCCAGATGTCCAACTCCTTGCCCATTTGTCTTGGTCGTTGCATGCAAGGAGAATTCCAGGGAAGCTCCACGTTGTCTCATTCTCTCTTCTTCCTTCTCTTGCTCGATTGTGGATTGGAGCCCTTGTTTGATTTTGGGTTTGCTACTCTTCATTGGAGTGGGTTCTTCTTCATTCTTTCCTCTCCGTCTATGTTTTGTGGCTTTGGGTAAGTGGGTTCTCTCCCTTCTTCTTCTCCAATTGTAGCTCTTTTCCTTGTTGATGTGTCTTCATCTCATGCATGTGCTATTGCGTTGATTTGTTTTGATTTTTAGTGGAGTGGAGCTTGATTTCAGAGGATTTGTCAGATTTGAGGCAAGTATAAGTACAGGCTTTGATAACACATATGGGTGTTTTGTTTGATGGCTTTGATTCACTTCTTATTCTTTGTCTAGCATGTTTTACAGCCACATTTTGTGAATTTGGAACCTCTGTAGCTTGTTTGGAGATGTTTCTGTACCAAATTTCAGTTTCTGTAACTATCCCGAATTCGTGTTCTGTATTGTACGGCTAAGCCGTAAGTTTCTACGGCTCACTATCCAGAGACTTGAAATTTCACTTTTGTTCTACGGCTAGGCTACGGCTAAGCCGTAATTTGCCCTACGGCTGAGCCGTAAGCTAGCCGTGACCCAACAGTACCCCAGCCGTGAATTAAATCTCTGATCAGTCGAAACTTTTCTGATATCAGTACTCCTACGGTGAGGCTACGGCTAAGCCGTGGAATGCTACGGCTAAGCCGTGGATTGGTCTACGGCTAAGCCGTATACTGACTGTAGCTCAGCCGAAAAAGGCATCAGATCAGAGGTGAAAGATGATCAGTTTAGCTGTGTTTTGAATGGAACCAGGGTTAAGCCGTAGTGCATATTACGTCGAGCGTGTAAGATGTCTTCGGCTCAACCATAGGTCCCCCATAGCTAAACCGTTAGGCATGGCAATTCTGAAACATAACTTAGGACAATGGTGAGACTTGTAGGACTCAAATACAGGTTAACCACCCATGTAAACCGGCCCAATGGATTCTTGGATCGCATGAATAGTCTGTTAGGCTGTGACTTATTCATGTGAGTGTTGATTTACTGTTAAGCACCTCCCCATGGGTGTTGGTTTAAGGGACGTCGGTGCACGCACAGATTACATTGCAACACTTTGATGGCAACGGTGCATTGACTAACTTAAAACTACATCAACATGCACGGTTAGTGACAGTGAACAACTAGCTTAGGACCGGCTTGTAATGAACCTTGACTCCGTATGAATCTGAGATGCACTGCATATTGTTTATGGTTTTGCTCTCTGTTCTGTTAATCTATGTTATGCATTCCGTAGTCATTTTTGCTTTCGTTCTGTATATCCGTTTTATTCTTCGTTCTGCACTAAGCTTTGATCTATGCTATGCTTCGGCTTTATATATCTGCTTTGTGGGCTTTGTTTATCTCTGATTTTGGGTATTCCCTGGTGGCTCTGCCCAGAGGTTAATACGTGAGGATAAGATCCGGTCTTTGTCATCGGTGAGTCCAAAGCGGATAATCTCCCTTTCTATGGATTTGATTTGATTGGTATTGGTCTGGCTCTACTCAGCCTCAGCCCTAGGATGCCCGACGGGGTTACCTCCGGCTTAGATCTCTGTATCTCTGTATAACTGCAGTGTCGCTTTGTCTTGGGACCCCGGAACCCAGGAAACCGAGACCCGCTTGTACCTTTGGCCTGGACAGCGGTGTTCTCCTCTGCTCTGCTCTGCTCTGCTCTCTATTGGAGAGAACATGGTTAACGTCGTAGCCAACTAGTTCAGTATTCTATGTTTTGATTCACATATCATGTTTTACTTCTATGCACGATTTGCTTAGTTTCCTAATATGGAACTCTGTATTTAATCTTCTGTCATTATTATATCCTCTTTGATACTATGCGTGTTTCACCCCTGTTACTTGTATTTGCTGGATCGTTGTATTCATTAGTGTTGTCTGTGGTGTTGCAGGCACAGATACCTTGCCCAGCTCCCCGGCGGTCGAGGAGGCTGCAGGGGCGAGTGTAGAGGCACCCTCAGGTTTGGCAGAGTGGGCCTGATCATCTCTGCCGAGTGCGTTCAGGCATACTTCCAGCGGCTTTTGTTTTGGGATTTTGAGTTTTGGTTTCAGGGGATCTGTATTTGGACTTTGGACTTTGGATTTGTATTCTGTGTATTTTGTATATATTGATTTGGTGTGTATTCGGTTTTATATCAGTGTATTTGTCTTTGTCTTTTCCGTTCCGCATTTGTTTTAGCTTCCGCTATTTATTTTCTTTGTTGCTTGCTATGATATCTACAGCTTCCGCGTTCGTCTGTTTCGCACGTGTTAGATCCCTTGTGTGCGTGCAGCTGGACTGGGTTTGGGTGCACGTGCACTGGAGTACGTGTGTCACTGGTTTGGCTTTTCGCTAACCCCCGATTTCTGGGCTCGGGTCGTGACATACGTATTGTATGGTATCAGAGCATGCTAGTTATAAGCATGTAGGCATCTAAGATCGTGGTGAGATAACGATATCAACTATTTGACTCGAAGTCTCATATGTTGATTTGGGGTTTGACTAACTCAGGGCATTTTATATTTGTGTGTTGTGTTTCTTTTCCTTTTGCAGGATGGCATCAGGATCGGGATCTCGGGATGAAAACCAACAGGGCCATAACGGTGATAGTGGATCAGTACCTCCACACATCAGTAGTGAGGAGCGGATGATGATGATGATGCAGTCTATGCAGTCATTACAGGCACAGATGGCATCCATGGTAGATAGACAGAGTCAGGCTGCTGCAGTAGCATCACCTCGTATAGATCAGCAGGTGATTTTCCAGCCGAAGGAATCAGATCCGAATGCTCTTTTCGACAAGTTTCGTAAACGAGGGGCGACTGAGTTCCATGGGATAGAGGATGCATTACAGGCTGAGCAATGGTTGGAACAGACTGAAGAGCTTTTTGATACGATTGTGTGCAGTAACAAGCAGAAGGTAGTTCTCACAGCTTCTATGCTTCGGAGTGTAGCCAAGACATGGTGGAGGAGTGTCAAGAGCTCATTCCAGACTATGCCCAGTGCCGCAGTTTGGGAGACTTTCAAGCAGCAATTCCGTCGGAAGTTCATGCCTCTGCATATCCAGCGAGCCAAGGAAGTGGAATTCTTCAACCTTCAGCAGAGACAGCTATCAATCGCGGATTATGTACACAGGTTTACAGAGTTGTCTCACTTTGCAGAGGACATGGTGAACACTGAGCATAAGAAGGTGACTCGCTTCGTCAACGGTCTGAATCCGAGGCACAAACGCCACGTGGTTGCTTGTATGTGGCCGGCTACATTGGATGACGCTATTGACAGGGCTTATGATGCCGAGGCCATATTTGAGGAGGAGCGAACCGAGGCTAAGAGGACGGCAGGTTTCAGTGGCAGAAGTCAGTTTCAGAAGAAGTTCAAGGGTAAGCAGGGCAGTTCGAGCAGCACTCAGGTGGTTTGTGGTTACTGTGGGAAGGATCACCCCACCGACCGATGCTGGAGGAAGAGTGGGGCTTGTTTTGGTTGTGGCTCCACGGATCACAGGCGGGCCCAATGCCCGAAGTTTCAGTCCTCTCCACAGACGAGACAGGCAGGACCTACAGCGCAGGGCAGATCCCAGACAGCTCGCCCAGCTCAGAAGCAGAACCGCCAGACAGCCCGAGCATATGCTGCTACGCATGAGGGCGCGGAGGAGGCCACGGTAGTGGAAGGTAAAATTTTAATTTCTGATGCAGAAGCTTTAGCTTTATTTGACTCAGGGTCTACGCGTTCGTACGTAGCACCCCATTTTGCTGTGCAGCTTCGACAGCGACCCACACCACTCCCATACTTGTTGTTAGTATCCACTCCAGTTGGTAAGCGGGTGGAGTGCAGTGTTTTCTACCCTCAGTGTGATGTGCGGATAGCTGGTCATCAGCTCCCAGTAGACCTCGTGTTGCTCACGACACTGGATTTTGATGTGATCCTTGGTATGGACTGGCTTGCGAGATATCATGCGTGTATCAATTGCTACAGCAAGGCTATCTACTTTGATTTGGGCAGCGGATTCCGATTCGAGGGCAGCCAGATGAAGTGCCCAAGACGTGTGATCTCTGCTTGTAAAGCAAACAGGATGCTTCGTAGGGGATGTGAGGGATTTCTTGCATTCATTTCAGAGAAGAAAGATCAGCGACAGCTCAGTGAGATTCCAGTAGTCAGCGAGTTTCCGGATGTTTTCCCGGAGGATGTGCCAGAGTTGCCACCAGTTCGGGAGGTAGAATTTGCTATTGACGTGGTACCAGGTACAGCACCTATCAGTAGAGCTCCATATCGTATGGCACCTGCAGAGTTGTTGGAATTGAAGAAACAGTTGCAGGATCTGTTGGATAAAGGGTTCATACGCCCAAGTGTTTCACCTTGGGGAGCTCCTGTATTGTTTGTCAAGAAGAAGGATGGCAGTTTCCGGATGTGCATTGACTATAGGCAGTTGAACAAAGTAACTATCAAGAACAAGTATCCATTGCCTAGGATTGATGAGTTGTTCGATCAGCTTCAGGGTGCAGCTTACTTCTCGAAGATTGACTTGAGGTCAGGATATCACCAGCTCAGGGTGAAGGATGAGGATGTTCCGAAGACAGCTTTCAGGACTCGGTATGGACACTACGAGTTCCTTGTCATGCCGTTTGGTTTGACGAATGCACCCGCAGCTTTCATGGCCTTGATGAATAGGGTGTTTACTTCCTTCTTGGATCAGTTCGTTGTGGTTTTTATAGATGACATATTGGTCTATTCGAAGACTGCTGAGGAACATACAGACCATTTGAGGAAAGCATTGCAGCTGCTTAAGGACCACAAGTTGTATGCAAAGTTGTCCAAGTGTGAGTTTTGGCTCGAGCAAGTTACATTTCTGGGACACAAGATTTCTAGAGATGGATTGATGGTGGATCCGGCTAAGATTGAAGCAGTAGTTCATTGGCCCCGTCCCAGATCAGTGACAGAGATTCGGAGTTTTCTGGGTTTGGCGGGATACTACCGCAGGTTCGTGCAGGACTTTTCAAAGATTTCAGCACCGCTGACTCAGTTGACTCGGAAGAAGGTTCCATATGAGTGGACAGAGAAGTGTGAGCGTAGTTTCCAGATGTTGAAAGAAAAGCTCACTACGGCGCCAGTGTTGACTCTCCCGGATGGTAGTGAGGGATTCGTGATTTATTCCGATGCTTCTCGAGTTGGATTAGGCTGTGTACTGATGCAGAATCAGAAAGTGATTGCTTATGGATCCAGACAGTTGAAAGAACATGAGAAGAACTATGCCACACATGACTTGGAGCTAGCAGCTATTGTATTTGCACTGAAGTTGTGGCGACATTACTTGTACGGTGTGAAGTTCGAGGTCCATTCCGATCATCACAGTCTGCAGTACTTGTTTGATCAGCATGACTTGAATATGAGGCAGCGTAGATGGTTGGAGTTTGTCAAAGACTACGACTTTCCGATCAAGTACCACCCTGGCAAGGGGAATGTGGTTGCGATGCACTTAGCAGGAGGACAGACAGTCTTCAGGCGTTGGCAGGATTCTATATGCTTGTGCATGATCAGCCTGTAGAGGTTCGGATGGTAGGTGAATTGGTGACATTAGCTACTACCGTCGTATTTCAGCCTGAAGTGATTCAGCAGATCAAGGATCGCCAATTTGAGGACCCCCTCCTGGTGAAGTTCAGAGATCGGATTGCAGATCGACCGGATTTTAGCTTGGTGGATGGAGTTTTGTACTTCAGGAATAGATTGTGTGTTCCCGCTGTGGACGAGCTGAAAGATAAGTTGATGACAGATGCGCACGATGCCCGATATGCGATGCACCCAGGGAGTACGAAGATGTACCGAAACTTGAAGGACAGATTTTGGTGGAACAATATGAAGCGGGAGATCGCAGGGTTCGTAGCTCGATGTTTGACCTGCCAGAGAGTGAAAGCTGACCATCAGCGACCTCCAGGACCATTACATCCATTGCACACTCCGCAGTGGAAGTGGGAGCACATTACGATGGATCTCGTCTCCGGTTTTCCGCCGACCAGTAGGAAGAATAATGCGATCTGGGTAATAGTGGACAGATTGACCAAGTCAGCGCATTTCCTTCCGTTCAAGAAAGGGATGACATTCACAGAGATGGCCAGGAAGTTTGTTGACGAGATAGTCAGATTGCATGGCACCCCGGTATCGATTGTGTCGGATCGAGACAGTCGTTTTGTATCTTCATTCTGGAGAGCATTTCAGGAAGCTATGGGCACGAAGTTGAGTTTTAGTACGGCATACCACCCCCAGACTGACGGACAGTCGGAGTGTACCATTCAGACATTGGAGGATATGCTCAGAGCTAGTGTGCTGAACTTTGAGAAGGAATGGGATACACATCTGGCCTTGTGTGAGTTTGCTTACAACAACAGCTTCCACGAGAGTATTGGTATGGCACCATATGAGGCTCTTTACGGACGTAAGTGCAGGACCCCGGTATGCTGGGAAGAAGTTGGAACTAGAAGTTTCCATGGTCCGACGATCATTGCTGAGACGACAGAGAAGGTGCAGAAAGTGATAGAGAATCTGAAGATTGCTCGGTCCAGGCAGAAGAGCTATGCTGATACGCGGAGGAGACCTTTGGCATTCCAAGTCGGAGATTGGGTATTTCTTAAAGTTTCTCCGATGAAGGGCACAGTTCGATTTGGTCAGAAGGGTAAGTTAGCTCCGAGGTATGTAGGACCGTTCGAAGTCAAGAGCCGAGTTGGAGATTTAGCTTATCGGTTGACGCTTCCAGTTGAGTTCTCCGGTGTGCACGATGTCTTCCATGTGTCGATGCTCCGTAAGTACGTGCCAGATTCGAGCCATGTGATTCGCTACGATGATATTCAGATTCAGCCTAATGCAACTTACGTTGAGCGTCCGCTTCGCATTGTTGGCACACGAGAGCAGATTCTCCGTACCAGGACTATCAGATGGGTTAAAGTGTTGTGGGAGCATCACGGTCCAGATGAGGCTACTTGGGAGCTAGAGGAGCAGCTAGCACGCCAGTACCCCCAGCTCTTTGCGCAGGTAGGTAGTCATTCCGAGGACGGAATGATTCCTAGTGGGGGAGGATGTAACACTCCGATCCCCTTTGAGCCGGATTAGTGGCTCATTAGTGTGTGTTTTGTTTTGTTTATTTCTTTCGGACTTGGTTTTGGGCCTTGGATAGGTAGTTGAGTGACCTCTGACCTGAGATAGTTAGTTCTAAGCCCTTTTTCGTAATTTTGCTTTTGTTTTGCTCATATCATCTTTGCATCATCTTGGTGTCGGCACGTGTATTTCGTTGAGCTCGTTATTTTCCGTAACTGTGTCAGATCCGTTTGGAGTCAATTGGGGAAGATGGACCTTCGCGTGACTTAATCCGTAAATTGCTTAAACCCATTGGACCTTGTTTTAAAACTACAAATCTATAAATATAAGTCATGCTCCAGATGTCCAACTCCTTGCCCATTTGTCTTGGTCGTTGCATGCAAGGAGAATTCCAGGGAAGCTCCACGTTGTCTCATTCTCTCTTCTTCCTCCTCTTGCTCGATTGTGGATTGGAGCCCTTGTTTGATTTTGGGTTTGCTACTCTTCATTGGAGTGGGTTCTTCTTCATTCTTTCCTCTCCGTCTATGTTTTGTGGCTTTGGGTAAGTGGGTTCTCTCCCTTCTTCTTCTCCAATTGTAGCTCTTTTCCTTGTTGATGTGTCTTCATCTCATGCATGTGCTATTGCGTTGATTTGTTTTGATTTTTAGTGGAGTGGAGCTTGATTTCAGAGGATTTGTCAGATTTGAGGCAAGTATAAGTACAGGCTTTGATAACACATATGGGTGTTTTGTTTGATGGCTTTGATTCACTTCTTATTCTTTGTCTAGCATGTTTTACAGCCACATTTTGTGAATTTGGAACCTCTGTAGCTTGTTTGGAGATGTTTCTGTACCAAATTTCAGTTTCTGTAACTATCCCGAATTCGTGTTCTGTATTGTACGGCTAAGCCGTAAGTTTCTACGGCTCACTATCCAGAGACTTGAAATTTCACTTTTGTTCTACGGCTAGGCTACGGCTAAGCCGTAATTTGCCCTACGGCTGAGCCGTAAGCTAGCCGTGACCCAACAGTACCCCAGCCGTGAATTAAATCTCTGATCAGTCGAAACTTTTCTGATATCAGTACTCCTACGGTGAGGCTACGGCTAAGCCGTGGAATGCTACGGCTAAGCCGTGGATTGGTCTACGGCTAAGCCGTATACTGACTGTAGCTCAGCCGAAAAAGGCATCAGATCAGAGGTGAAAGATGATCAGTTTAGCTGTGTTTTGAATGGAACCAGGGTTAAGCCGTAGTGCATATTACGTCGAGCGTGTAAGATGTCTTCGGCTCAACCATAGGTCCCCCATAGCTAAACCGTTAGGCATGGCAATTCTGAAACATAACTTAGGACAATGGTGAGACTTGTAGGACTCAAATACAGGTTAACCACCCATGTAAACCGGCCCAATGGATTCTTGGATCGCATGAATAGTCTGTTAGGCTGTGACTTATTCATGTGAGTGTTGATTTACTGTTAAGCACCTCCCCATGGGTGTTGGTTTAAGGGACGTCGGTGCACGCACAGATTACATTGCAACACTTTGATGGCAACGGTGCATTGACTAACTTAAAACTACATCAACATGCACGGTTAGTGACAGTGAACAACTAGCTTAGGACCGGCTTGTAATGAACCTTGACTCCGTATGAATCTGAGATGCACTGCATATTGTTTATGGTTTTGCCCTCTGTTCTGTTAATCTATGTTATGCATTCCGTAGTCATTTTTGCTTTCGTTCTGTATATCCGTTTTATTCTTCGTTCTGCACTAAGCTTTGATCTATGCTATGCTTCGGCTTTATATATCTGCTTTGTGGGCTTTGTTTATCTCTGATTTTGGGTATTCCCTGGTGGCTCTGCCCAGAGGTTAATACGTGAGGATAAGATCCGGTCTTTGTCATCGGTGAGTCCAAAGCGGATAATCTCCCTTTCTATGGATTTGATTTGATTGGTATTGGTCTGGCTCTACTCAGCCTCAGCCCTAGGATGCCCGACGGGGTTACCTCCGGCTTAGATCTCTGTATCTCTGTATAACTGCAGTGTCGCTTTGTCTTGGGACCCCGGAACCCAGGAAACCGAGACCCGCTTGTACCTTTGGCCTGGACAGCGGTGTTCTCCTCTGCTCTGCTCTGCTCTGCTCTCTATTGGAGAGAACATGGTTAACGTAGTAGCCAACTAGTTCAGTATTCTATGTTTTGATTCACATATCATGTTTTACTTCTATGCACGATTTGCTTAGTTTCCTAATATGGAACTCTGTATTTAATCTTCTGTCATTATTATATCCTCTTTGATACTATGCGTGTTTCACCCCTTTTACTTGTATTTGCTGGATCGTTGTATTCATTAGTGTTGTCTGTGGTGTTGCAGGCACAGATACCTTGCCCAGCTCCCCGGCGGTCGAGGAGGCTGCAGGGGCGAGTGTAGAGGCACCCTCAGGTTTGGCAGAGTGGGCCTGATCATCTCTGCCGAGTGCGTTCAGGCATACTTCCAGCGGCTTTTGTTTTGGGATTTTGAGTTTTGGTTTCAGGGGATCTGTATTTGGACTTTGGACTTTGGATTTGTATTCTGTGTATTTTGTATATATTGTTTTGGTGTGTATTCGGTTTTATATCAGTGTATTTGTCTTTGTCTTTTCCGTTCCGCATTTGTTTTAGCTTCCGCTATTTATTTTCTTTGTTGCTTGCTATGATATCTACAGCTTCCGCGTTCGTCTGTTTCGCACGTGTTAGATCCCTTGTGTGCGTGCAGCTGGACTGGGTTTGGGTGCACGTGCACGGGAGTACGTGTGTCACTGGTTTGGCTTTTCGCTAACCCCCGATTTCTGGGCTCGGGTCGTGACATTAATTATAACCCAAAGTCTGTTACTTAACTATCTACATGCACATGATAACAAAATTCTTAAACATAGACATACTCCAAAATGACAAGTCCATCAATAGTAACTCTAAACCAAAATGATAACGATGGCATTGGCTCCTCCATAGGCCAACTATGACCAAGCCTAAGCAACCCAAACAAACCCTGCAACGCATTATGTCGGATGACTAGTAAACTACATTATCCTCATTCCACTCATCTACACCCTAAGGTACCGTTGAGGTTTCCTCCGATGATGCATCCATTGTTAGATTGGCATTGAGTTTTGTACCTGTAACACTAAGGATAGCACTGTAAACATAACAGTTAAGAAATATAAGAGTACATAAAACTATCATGATGTATCAATTGAATTAGAACATATTGATTAAAAGAGAGCAATAATTATAAGTTAGTTATGTTGTGCATGAAATAAGTATGAGTAACGAATTATAGACAAAATTATAATAACATAATAATTGGCATCCATATGGCTATCTTCTCTCTAAGGAGAGCATATCATATTGTGGGAAATCACTAGCGGTCAGGCCAAACCATCTAACTACCCTAAGAGTGTCGACAAACTCTTCTTACTGCTACTGTAGTAGGAAACGTATATAATACCCGCATTCGGTCTCGTTGAACCTCCTATGGGTACAAGCTAAGTGTTGTCAACTCAATGGTCTTAAGATTGATCATAGTTCATACTTTCTTATCATGCATAGCGATCAACTCATTCTTATAGAAAACATATACCATCTTGAGATCGTATTCAGTTATAAAAAATGAAATTAAACGAAGTATCTATTATTCAAACAATGCATACTGAAATGTGCTAATGGAGCTCGAACCCTTTCAACCTTAGTTATCCCTTTCTTGACTCATGGACTCACACTCAATAGAAGCTCTGTCTCTGATCTTGCCTCAAGGTTCACCAGAAGAATGGGTACATGATTTAATCATGTTGAGGGAGAGGTTTACTTAAATAATATGAATGTATTTGGATTAAGTAGTTAACAAGGATATTTACTAGCCAACCCTGGCTAAGATAATCCGTATTTCTTTAACCATTCAATATGATGTATTCATAAAACATTCGGTGTCAATGTGTTACCAAGTCTTGGTGCTATATTGTGTAAGTAATAGACATCTCTTCTTATGCTAAGACCCATGATGTGACATCGAAAACTAGCAGGAAAATCAAGAGAAAATGAGTGACAACTCTACACTCTACCTTTTTAGTATTTATTTGCCATTGGGCTAATTAATTGAGGTAAAGGTACCGCTTTTAAGATCCTACATGATCTTTGAATGTACTTAAAATCCTAAGGGTAAGATTTGTTTTAATTAGAGGTTAAAAGTGATTTTAAAACAGTTTTTACAAAAATTAGCCAGGCACGCTTGAGCGCAACCCCAGACGCCCTTGTGTGCCTTTGGCTCTATTTCAGGAAGTTTTGACTGATGAGTTTTTTGTCAGGTCTCTGTACACGAGCTCGTGCGGGGTTTGAATAGGCTTGAGTGCATTTTGTCTCTGTTTTCGGACAAAGACTACTAACGCGTTTTTCGTCGAAAAATTACACAGGCACTCGTGCACGTGCTTACGCTTGCTCGAGCACGCTTCACGTGCTTACGCTTGCTTGAGCGCGCTTTCCCGAATTGCAATTCAAGATTTTACTACAAGCACTCTTTTTCTTCATTTCATTCCCTGCATGGAACCTTTATGCGCCCATCCATTTGAGACTCATTCCACACTTCCTTAGCACCAATCAACCATCATACATTCTTAATTTCACTCATTAACCCATAAATCATTCACATTTCTAAAATCATAGGTAGGAGAGTTGTAATTTGTCATTAATGAAGAACTCATCAAGAATCAACAAAATAAACCATGCATGTAGTAAATCTGTACTTATACTTGCCTCTAATCTCAGTGCTTTGTCCAAATCAAGCTTCTCCCTGGTTTGATGGTGGAGAAAGCCTCAATAGAAGATGATCTAACTACATGCAGAATAAGAAATGGGTGTGGAATGAACGCATGTTGCAAATTGTGTCTCTTTGGCTCTATTGAACCCAAAGGAATGAAGTAGTGATGGAGCTCTTACCTTGGGGAGCTGTCAAGAAGAAGAGGAAGAAGGAGATGGAATTGTGAGCTCCAAAGGCGAAAGGTGAGCAAGAAGATGATGAAGAAGACAATGGCAGCTTTGGCTCCAACATGCACGCTTCAAACTTGAAGAAGAGATGAGAAATAGAGTGAAAAAGAAGGAGAGGGTGAAGCCCCAGTAATAAGAGGAAGAAGATGTAGAGAAGGAGCAATGAAATGGGTTTTTAAATCCAAAATTTTCCTGTAATTGCACACAAGTCCTTTTGGTTTCCCAAATTTTGGAGTTTGAGTCAATTGAGACTTAAGTGGCCCAAAATGGATTCCAATTGAGTTGGGCCAAATATGAAAGTTGATCCACAAGATGAAATACACTTGTTATAATTAACATGTCTCCTTAATGATGCAAAACCGTGTAACTTCAAATTACATGAGAAGGTCCTTTGCTATCTAAGTAAGGTTCGAACTGATCCAACTACCTATCCATGATCCAAACCCAAGGGGATTTAAGTTGAATTAGTCTAATTATTTATTAATTAAGGTAAAACAAAATCAATTATAGTAAATTAAGTTTAGCTCGGGTTTGGTTCTTATATCCTCCCCCTCTTTAAGAATGTTCGGCCCTCTGAATGCAACATACCTTAGGTAAAAGCCCTAGATACTTCTCCCGAACTTGTTCCTCAAGCTCTCACGTGGCTTTTTCTGGTCCATGATGTTCCCACATAAATTTTACCCATTTAATTGAACGGGTACACAGCACTTGGTCCTTTGTGTGAATAACACGAAGAGGTCATTTTTCGTACTCACATTTGACTTCACTTGAATGTCATCAATCTCAAGGACATACGAAGGATTTAGAAGATACTTCCTAAGCATTGACACATGGAACACATTGTGAACTCCCGTGTGTTGAGGTGGTAATTCTAATCGATAAGCCAAATCTCTAACCTTATTTTGAATCTTAAAAGGTGCTACAAATAGTAGAGCAACCTTGCCTTTCTGTCCAAACCTATAGCACCATTAATCGGAGAGACTTTCAAGAAAACCTTGTCCCCAACCTGAAATTCGAAAGGTCTACAGTGATTGTTAGCGTAGCTCTTCTGATGAGATCATGCAACCTTCAACCTATCTTGGACTTTCTGTACCTTTTCAGCTGTGTCTGCTATAAGAGAAGGTCGATGATAACTTTTAACTCTGAATTTTTCCCAATGCATCAGTGTACTGCATTTACGCCCATACAAGGTTTCAAATGGAGCTATTCTGATGCTTGCATGGTAACTATTGCTATATGCAAATTCACACAAGGAAAGGTGTTCATCCCACTATTTCCCAAAGTCTAAGATGTTGGCTCGAAGCATGTCTTCTAAAGTTTAGATCATACACTCTGATTGTCCATCTGTCTACAGATGGTACGCAGTGCTGAAATTGAGCTAGGTACCCATGGATGTCTAAAAAAGCTGCCAAAAAGAAAAAACAAATCTACTATCTCTGTCGGAGACTATGGAAACCGGGGTACCATGCAACTAAGTAATCTCATTGGTAAAGATCTTGGCCATCTCATGGAATTTCACACCTTTTCTGATGAGAATAAATGGGCTGATTTTGTTAGTCGATCGACAATCACCTAAATAGCATCATGACGTCTGCTCATCCGGGGCAGCCTTAAAACAAAATCCATCGAAATGTTCTCCCATTTCCACTTCGGACTATGTAAGGGATGTAACAAACCTGGAGGCTTTTTATGTTTAGACTTTACATAAAAACCTGCAATATCTCTCTTCATGATGACAGGTAAGACATCTTGCCACAAAACCTGCAATATCTTTCTTCATGTTGTTCCACCAGAACCTGCCATTTAGATTTCGGTACATCTTAGTACTCCCGGGGGTGCATGGAATATCTAGCAAATGTGCTTTGGTCATGATTGCTTCCTTTAGATTTTGAACTGTTGGGACACATAGTTTATCACGCTCCCAAAACTGGGCCAGATGTAAACCCGGTTCTACAAGTGTAAGAATTAGGGCCAATTAAAAATTTTCTTATATAGATAATGCGGGCCCCATTCCGGTTGGATGAAGTCTTTCGTGAGGCTATGCTTTGTAATCAAGTAACCATAATCACACGCGGAACTGAAATCCATAATCTACATAGATGAATATAATACACCAACCACAAAACAAATCTCAATAATAATAAAGTCAAGGTTAAGTACTTCAAAGCATCATAATTAAAGTTATAATTCCAGAACAAATAAATTTAATACATAAACTAATGGCTTCAAACACGGTCTTATTACATTATCTAAAGTTCCGATCTCTGCACTAACACTAGGACACCTTAGACGATGTCATTGGTGCTCCACTCAATAACTCCGCCATCTGATGGAATCTCCTGTGTCGCCTGACCCTCTGTTTTAGCACTGGTAATGGAACCTTCACACCAAAAGTAGTGGGTTAGGTTGACGTAATCTGGCAAGAAGGTAAATTGTAAGCAATGGTGTTAATCAATTGAATTAAAACATAATATTCATTTTGACCCAAAATATACCGAATGCAAACCTAATGGCATGAATGCACAAAAACGGGTAACCTTGCAGATACAATATACAAAAAATGGGTACTCTCGTAGATATGAAATACAAAAACGAGTATTCCCGCAGACAGATATACAAAAACGGGTATTCCCTCAGACAGATATACAAAAACGGGTATTCTCGTAGCTAGATATACAAAAACAGGTATTCCCGCCAGATATAATAAATGGCACAACTGTGTACTATATTCTACATTACACGCTGACCCGATGGCGTATGTCCACCTCCCAACTGCAGTAGGTCAAATATATATAATTATATGTATATACAAATACATGTCTACTAATGCACAATGAACCATACTATGAAACTCTTAATTTATAATATTCAACCTAATATCAATTTAAATACTTACTTACTTAATTTAAAAGTATGTTATGATTGTGTGTCAGTTCAGGACGTTCGAAGGTAAGCACTAATCCATCTAATGGTCATAGTTAGTTAAATATATACATGAGAACCAATCCTCTTTTACAATGAGAATGGAAGTTTACAATGCCAATATCCTACTTTCAGTGACTATCATGTAATGAACCCGAATCTCACATTCCAATTTTGAATTCAGTCTAATTCTCATCTGAACATTCAACAAGCTTTTCTAAAAAGAAAGTATTCCATCTAATCCAATTTTGTATAGTTAACGTGTTTTACAAACTGGGTAAAAGAGGTTCAAATTCCAAATCCAAACTTAAATCAAATTATGATTAATAAGGTGTAACACTCCGACCCAGCTTGACCTCGTTTAGTGGGTAATTAATCTTGTTTTCGTCGCAATCGTGTTTTTTTGTGTTTTCTTTTCGTTACGGGTCATGGATAGGTGGTTGGGTTGAGTTTGACCCGGATTAAGTAGACCAAGCCCTTTTTCGTAATTTTAGCTTTTCTAAGACATGGTCATTTTTGCATCATCTTGATGTCAACACGTGTCTTTCGTTGAGCTCGTTAACTTTCGTAACTACGTCGTTTGCAACCTATGTCGTGTGATTCGATTGGACCCAGATTTGACTCAAACTGAAAATAGACTGTTGACTTGGACCCTCTTGTAATTTGACCACCTCATGAGCTTATATATAACCCATCCATCGACCAACTCACATTTCCTTCTCTCGTTTTCTCTCTTTCTCCTCACTGTGCACGTGGAGCTTAGCTCTCTCCCTCCTTCTCTTGAATTCTCTCCTCCGAATTGCTCTCCTCCATCGATCAAGAGGAAGTTGGGTCTTGCATGTGAGGTGAGTGGATTCCTTCCATTCTCTCATCTCCCTTCTCTATCTCTTCTCCTTCTTGTTTCCATCGTTGCATGGTGTGTCTGTGTTGTGGATTTCTTTCCAATCCTCATGCATGCATGTGGTTTGATGTGTGTTAGGTTGTGTTTGGATCCAAGAACTTCAGTTGGGCAATTGATTTCCAATTAAGGCAAGTATAACCATAACCTTGAGAACCCATGTTGGTATGCATTTGATTTGGTTGGTTTTGCATGAATTAATAGGGAAACATGTGTTTATAGCCCATTTGATACTCATTGATTCAGTACTTGTCTGTTTCCATTGAAGGGTTGCAATTCTGATACTTCCCAGACATTCTGTATGTGTTTCAGAAATTTGAATTCGTGCAGGTACGGCTAAGCCGTATGCCACTTACGGCTCAACGTCCAGAGAGGAGAAAAACCCAGTTTTCCTCTACGGCTAGGGCACGGCTAAGCCGTGGATTGCCCTACGGCTAAGCCGAAGCTCAGCCGTAGAACAATACAGGGTGCATTTTCTGGATTTAACTGAGAGTCATCAATTGACAGACCTTCTACGGCCCAGTCACGGCTAAGCCGTAGACCACACACGGCTAAGCCGTAGCACACACACGGCTAAGCCGTATTCACACTAGACTAATGTAAAACAATGATAGGTGTAAGGGAAAGACCGATATGGCCTTCATGATAGAATGTAGAGCACCTAACCCTGTCCAACGGAATGTGATACAACGCGTGAATGATCTCGAGGGCTGCGAATCATTCATGTTCGTTATCCAGATGTTAAGTACCTCCCCATGGGTGTTGGTTTAAGGGACTTCATGCACCGCCCGATTCAATGCAACACTAGACAACGGTGCATCGAATAACTTAAAACTACATCATCATGCACGGTTAGAAACACCGGATAATTAGATTAGAATTGGTTTGTAAATAAAGATGATTCGATTTCGCATGATTTGTTAGATAACATATTGCATTCGATCATTGATCTCAACGCTCTGATATGATTACTTGTATTCCGTTACCTTCACATTGCGACTCCTTACCTTGAGTATGCATGTATGATATGTTCACTCACAGATACGCACGTATGATATGTTGACACGATCTACTCAGGGTTTCCATGATTGACTCTGTATGGTCAGGCACTACTTAGCCTCAGCCTTAGGATCCTGACGGGGTGAATTTGGTATAGTTATATGGACTTGCTGCAGTAAGGATAAGTCTTGGGGAACCGGATCCCAGGAAACCGAGATCCATTGTACCTTGGCCCGGACAATGGTGTTCTTTGCACGTTATAAGATCCCTCTTTTGGGAGCATATGGTAATGTAGTAGCCACTAGTTATGTACACAGCATGTATTCATTGATTCACTTAGCATATTTCTTTCTTGCATGACAGCCTAGTATACGAAAATGCCTTCTTTAATCACATGATGTTCTTTATTCTATTAGACACAGCGTGTGTTAACTTGCTATGGTTTATACTTTGCTGAATCTTCGTATTCACAGTTGTTTTTGGTGTTGCAGGCCCAGATACCCCTGCCGAACCCTTGCCGGTCGGCCAGACTCCAGATGAGACCCCCGGGGTCCCATCAGGCCTAGAGGAGTGGATGTGATCACTCCACGGGAGAGCGTTCCTGGCATGCATTGCATCGGAGTCTTATTCTTGTTGTTTTGAGGATTTCAGCTTTGTGTATATGTCATGACTATATATGTTATTTTGTTCCTTTTTGTAAGACTTTCATATGTGTAATTATGTCAGTTCGTCCTTGGTATCCTCTTTTTGAACTGTTAGTTTAATGTTTCTGATATTTACAGCTTCCGCGTACTTGCTTGGCACGTGTGAATGTTCCCTTGTGCGTGTGCATTTAGACTCGGTCTACGTGTGCATGCACGGGAGTACGTGTGGCATTAGGTTTGGCTTTTGCTAACCCCCGAACCCTGGGCTCGGGTTGTGACATAAGGGAAGAGAACAATTAAGTTCTTAATTAACCTTGTTGTGTATAGAAATACCTTATCATCTTATATAAAACAAAAGATCTAAATCCCATATTCAAATTTGAAATTTAAACTCAATCAAAATCCAAATTAGAAGTTCAAATACTTTCTAATCAAGATTTAATCACTCCCAATTAAATTTTAATAAAATTCTAATTAATTTAAATAAATGATTAATCACAAGTAATTAAACCTTAATTAAATTTATAAACAATCAAAACTAAATTTCTAATAACGCCTAATTAAGAATTAATTAATATGATCAATTCTCCATTAATCTACTAGACCATTTGTCAAAATACGATGTTGTAAACTATTTATAAATAATATACTAAATACTAATATATATATTTATTTAAACTGGGCCTAGTTCGATCAAACCTAGTCTAGCCTAGCCGCAGCTGGGCCCAGCAGCAGCCTGACTCGGCCACTGCCCGGCTTAGCTGCAGCCAGGCCTGACCTGGCCATGTTGCCAGGCTAACCAAACAACAGACACTGCGCAAGCAGCCATGCGGGTGTCTTTTTTTTTTTTAATTTTTTTATTTCAAATAAAAGAAAAAAAAACCAAATCTTCATCATCAAGGACATCAAACCCAAATCGAACAAAACATATGTATTTCTTTATTTCAATCAAAATAAAAATTTCTTTATTAATCCATAGCCCAAAACATTAAACAAAATCAAATATATCATAGTTAGAGCATGTGATTTAAGAAAGCAACCAATAAGACATTATTTATAGTTATCCACTTACTTGGATTTCGATGCCAATAATGGATTTGAAGATCAAACCTTAGTTTCTCCCCGGAAAGCTTTTAGGGCTTGGTTGAAGAGAAAAGGAAGAAGATGGAAGAATGAGAAAAACCTTAGGGTTTATATTATGTGAAGGTTTCTCTAAACTACAAGGAAGGGCTCTGTGCTTTCTAATGAGTTTTACAAAGTTTCGAAAAAAGTCTTTTTGGCTTAAAAGGGTCAAGTGACTTAGGCCCAAAGCCTAAGAGTGTTAAACCAATTCATCTAACCCCTCTTAACCTAACTCCAACCTAACAAACAGATTCAACCAAAAAAATTAAAATCCGGGGGCCTGACATAGTCTATCCCTAAAATATAAGCACCATCAACCATCCTGAAATCTGGTCTCTGTGATATATGATCACGGATCTTAATGAATTCTAGATCTTTAAATTGTCTCTCTTTAATTTGCTGCATCAGGGTTGTTTCGAAGATAGACATCGTTACCAGCATGACCTTGTCATCAACAGATTCAATTTCTACATCCGGATCTCGAAATTTTTCCACTAGTGACCACTTACCACACATAGCTGCCATTTCAACAGTTGATTTTTTGCTATGAGCATTAGCCACTACATTTTTTTTTCTAGAAAGTACTTGATTGGAAAATCATAGTCCTTTATAAACTCTAGCGATCAGCGTTGTCTCATGTTGAGGTCATGTTGAGAGAATAGATACTGAAGATTATGATGATCACTATGAACTTCAAATTTCTCTCCATACAAATATTGTCTTTATAACTTCAAGGCAAAGACGACAGCTGCCAATTCTAGATCATGTGTGGCATAGTTCTTCTCATATTTTTCCAACTGTCCAGATCCATAGGCTATCACCTTCCCATTTTACATCAACACACATCCTAATCCAAATCTCGAAGCATCAATATATATGACAAATCCACCACTACCTTTTGGAAGAGATAAGATCAGGGCTGAGATTAACTTCTCTTTAAGGAATTGAAAACTCAACTCAGATTCATCCGACCAAATAAATAGTTTATTCTTCCGAGTCAATTTTGCCAACGATGTTGCTATCCTAGAAAAGTCTTTAACAAATCTTCGATAGTAGCCAGTTAGACTGACAAAACTTCTAACTTCTGTAACTATTTTTGGGCTTTGCCAACTGGTTATCGCCTCAATCTTAGCTGGGTCTACTATAAGTCCATCTTTTGAAATTATATGTCCTAGGAAAGCAACTTGTTCTAATTAAAAACTGCACTTATCCAGTTTGGCATATAATTGATGATTTCTTAATAACTAGAGTGAAGTCCTCAAATGCTCAACATGTTTATCTTGGGTTTTGGAGTATACCAATACATCATCGATGAAAATTACCACAAATTGATCGAGATAAGATGAAAAGATTCTATTCATCAAGACATGAACATAGCGGGGGCATTGGTCAACCCAAATGGCATGACTAAGAATTCATAATGCCCGTATCTTGTCCAGAAAGCTATTTTAGAGGTATTTTGATCTCTAACTCACAACTAATGATATCCAGATCTCAAGCCAATCTTTGAGAAATAGGTTGTACCCTATAATTGATCAAACAGTTCATCAATTCAAGGTAATGGATATTTGTTCTTTGTCACCTAATTTAACTGCCTGTAATCAATACACATTCTAAGGAAGCTATCTTTCTTCTTCACAAATAAAGTTAAAGCTCCCCATGGTGAAGTAGTAGGATGAATAAATCCCTTGTATAATAAATCTTGCAATTGTACCTTCAACTCATGTAATTCTGTAGGTGCCATCCTATATGGAGCTCTAGAGATTAGAACTATACCAGGTACAAGTTCTATGGTAAAATCTACTTCTCTAACTAGAGGAAGTCCGGAAACTTCATCTGGAAATTCATCTGGAAACTCACAGACTACTGGGATCTATTCTAACTTCTTAGGTGGCTTCTTCTCAACAATGGAGGCAATATACCCTTCACAACCACTATGGATTAGTTTATCTGCTTGGAGTGCTGAAACTAGCCTAATATTTAAACTCTTTTTCTCACTTTGAAAAATAGCACTTAGATCGTCTACATGCACAGTGACAGTTTCACGGAAACAGTCCAGATAAGCCATGTACTTAGTCAAGCAGTCCATACCTAGGATTACATCGAAGTCATGCATCGGTAACACGATGAGTTCTGCTGGAAATAGCATCTTGCCAATTAAAACTTTATAACCTAGGTAAAAGACTTCACAAATCACCCTTTTATCCATAAGGGTGATGAAGTCAACACATGCAGTAGTTGCACTGCGGCTCCCGTATCCTACTAGAAAATTGAGGTGCAACAAAAGAATGCGAAGATCCGAAATCAAATAACACGTTGCCTTCTATATCACGGAAAGAAACTTTACCTATGACCGCATGATCTGTTGCTTCTGCTTCCTCGTGAGTCAGTGTGTATGCACGGCCTTAACTCTGGGGTCGATTCTATTGCCCTTGCCTCTACTGACCTTGTCTGCATTGGCCTTGTCCCTGTCATGCTTGTCCTTGACCTTGCCTTACTTACTGTTGTTGACGTGGAGGAGCGGGTGGTATTGCTCTAGGAGATTGTGAATACTACTGTTGTGAGGCTTGACTGGGATTCTTCCTTTTTTGGGCATTTTAACAAACGGTAGTCCATAGATCCACAACCGAAACACGCTCCTGCAATCCTCCAGCACTTGCTTGTCTCATGGTTCTTCCCGCACATGCCACAGACTAATCTTGATAATACACTGTCAACTCCTTTCTACTTCTTGGGGTACTGTTGGCTTCTTTCAGAAGGTGGGGCACTCTTCCTAGGTTTACTTAAGAATAGGCTCTTCTCAATTTCTTTCGCTGCATAAGCTCTCTCCACAGCATCATCATACTCTACTGGACGCCGGAAAGCCGTAGTGTGTCCCTTAATAACTGGCCTTAAACCTTCAGGAAACCTTTCAATTTTCTTCTCCTCGGTATCAATCAAATTCATAGCAAATCGAGAGAGCGACTGAAGATGTGCACATACTCCACAACTGTCATGGTGCCTTGCTGCAAAGTAAGAAACTCTACCTTTTTCTAGCGGTTAACATGCACTACAACAAAATTCACTTTTGCCAACACACAACAAAACGTTGGAAAAGGTCAATAAATGTTGGCAAGATACTTTACCAACCCAAAAAAATGTGTTGGAAAGGTGTTGGTAAAAGTATGTGGGGAGTGCCTTTTGCCAACACAAATAAAAAATGTTGGCAAACTTTGATCTTTACCAACATAAAATAGTGTTGGTAAAATTAGAAATAACATGTTGGCAAAGCAACTTTTGCCAACACAAATTAAAAATGTTGGCAAACGTTGATCTCTATCAACATAAACGGGTGTTGAGAAAACTAGGAAAATAGGTTGGTAAATAAACTTTTGCCAACACAAACAAAAAATATTGGCAAATTTTGATCTTTACCAACGCAAAATGGTGTTGGCAAAATTAGATATAACATGTTGGCAAAGCAACTTTTGCCAACACAAATTAAAAATGTTGGCAAACGTTGATCTCTACCAACATAAACGGGTGTTGAGGAAAGTAGGAAAATAGATTGGTAAATAAACTTTTGCCAACACAAACAAAAAATGTTGGCAAATTTTGATCTTTACCAACGTAAAATGGTGTTAGCAAAATTAGAGATAACAAGTTGGTAAAGCAACTTTTGTTAACACAAATTAAAACCGTTGGCAAAAGTTGAGGTCTACCAACACAAATGGGTGTTGAAAAATGTAGAAAAACAGGTTGGTAAATAAACTTTTACCAACACAAAATACAATGCTACCACAAGTTAAATTTTACCAACACACTATGGTGTTAGCAAAAGTAAGAAAAGAAATTGGCAAAACAACTTTTGCCAACATAAAAATGCATTGGTACACAGAAATGCGTTAGCACACATAATTTGTGCTGGGAAAAGTAATTTTGATTTTTTTTTTGTTTTGGAAAAAATGTTTTTGCAACCTGTTTATACCTGTTTATATCACATCCAAACACATTAACAATACAGTAAATACAAATCCAAAATATGAGCACATAAATGAAACATTTATATTAAAAAAGTCAACATATACTTCAAAACATATATATCCCATCGAATAAACATCAAATGTTTGTAAATATCTTAAAAGAAAGATTGAAAAATATCAAAGTACATATATCAAACTAGAAGTCTGTCTGTTGCAAAACAGATGCTAACTAAGAGAAGCCTCATCGTGCCCTCCAGCCAATGTGGCATCACCACTACCGCTCCCTGGACTAAATATAGGGACGCTGCTGGATATATCCCTGTTTTTTCAGCCACCATTAGCAAAAAGTTTTGAACTTCTGACATTTAACTCTGATATTTAGCAACCTGCTGGCGTAGAGTGATCAACTCAGTATTAGATGCTTGAGATTGTGTAAAAGATGAACAGGTGTTGCGAATCCCGTATCCCAATGTGTAGGCCGACCTCTTTCCAAGCACTTCTTGGGAAACTTGCATCTCAATCTGTGGATCTGGGACATCTGACTGCGACTGTGAGGTAATCTTTTCCACCATCATAGCCTATCAATTTTAAATACATTAACCTCTAACAAAAAATAACAATGTAGTTTTGGGTGTTTATTGCAAATGAGTTAGGTATACGTACATGACGTTGCTCAGCAATGTCGTTTATCCACACACCTCTCTTTTTATGACGTTTGTGGGTGTCTGCGAATCTATCAGGCATAGACTGTTGTACACCACTCTCCTTTGTCTATTATTTCATTTGATAAATCAATTATGCTAATTAAACACTGAATTTTATAATAATACTGTAAGAATTTCTAAACATGCACTCACAGCAATATCAGCTCGGGACGCAAATGATCTGGAGCCGCTTGTATGATTATATGTCACGACCCGAGCCCAGAATTCGGGGGTTAGCGAAAAGCTAAACCGGTGACACACGTACTCCCGTGCACGTGCACCCAAACCCAGTCCAGATGCACGCACACAAGGGATCTAACACGTGCGAACTAAGCGTACGCGGAAGCTGTACATATCAAAGCAAGCAACAAAGGAAAATAAAATAGCGGAAGCCAAAGTAAATACGAAACGGAAAAGACAAAGACAAATACACTGAGATAAAACCGAGTACACACCAAAATCAATATACACAAAATATACAGAATACAAGTCCAAAGTCCAAAGATCCACAGTCCAAATACAAATCCCCTGAAACCAAACTCAAAATCCCAAAACGAAAAGCCACTGGAAAGCATGCATGAACGCGCTCGGCAGAGATGATCAGGCCCACTCTGCCAAACCTGAGGGTGCCTCTACACTCGCCCCTGCAGCCTCCTCGACCGCCGGGGAGCTGGGCAAGGTATCTGTGCCTGCAGCACCACAGACAACACAAATGAATACAACGATCCAGCAATTATAAGTAACAGGAAAGAAACACGCATAGTATCAAAGAGGATATAATAATGACAGAAGATTAAATACAGAGTTCCATCTTAGTATGCTAAGCAAATCGTGCATAGGAGTAAAACATGATAATGGAATCAAAACATAGAATACTGAACTAGTTGGCTACTACGTTAACCATGTTCTCTCCAAAAGAGAGCAGAGCAGAGCAGAGCAGAGAACACCGCTGTCCAGGCCAAAGGTACAAGCGGGTCTCGGTTTCCTGGGTTCCGGGGTCCCAAGACAAAGCAACACTGCAGTTAAAACAGAGATACAGAGATCTACGCCAGAGGTAACCCCGTCGGGTATCCTAGGGCTGAGGCTGAGTAGAGCCAGACTAATACCAATCAAATCAAATCCATAGAAAGGGGAGATTATCCGCTTTGGACTCACCGATGACAAAGACCGGATCTTATCCTCACGTATTAACCTCTGGGCAGAGCCACCAGGGAATACCCAAAAATCAGAGATATACAAAGCCAGAGAATATACAAAGCATAGCATAGATCAAAACATAGTACAGAGCGAAGAATAATACAGATATACAGAACGAAAGCAAAATGACTGAGGAATGCATAACATAGATTAACAGAACAGAGGGCAAAACCATAAACAATATGCAATGCATCTCAGATTAATACGGAATCAAGGTTCATTACAAGCCAAGTCTAATCTAGTTGCATCACTGTCACTAACCGTGCATGTTGATGTAGTTTTAAGTTATTCGATGCACCGTTGCCATCCTAGTGTTGCAATATAATCTGTGCGTGCACCGACGTCCCTTAAACCAACACCCATGGGAAGGTGCTTAACAATGAGCAACACTCACATGAATAAGTCACAGCCTAACAGACTATTCATGCGCTCCAAAGAATCCATTTGGGCCGGTTTACGGGTATGGTTCACCTGTATTTGAGCCCTACAAGGTCACACCATTAGCCTAAGTTTAACTGATATTTTACAGGTCTTACGGTTTAGCCATGGGTGACCTACGGCTTAGCCGTGGCATCCTACGGCGTAGCCGCAATATGCACTACGGCTTAGCCGTGGTTCCCTTCAGAACACGGCTAAACTGTCAGCTTTTCCACCTCTGATCTGATACATCTCACGGCTGAGCTACGGTGGAGTCCACGGCTTAGCCGTAGACCATCACGGCTTAGCCGTAGCCTCACCGTAAGAACACTGATATCAGAAAAGTTTCGGCTGATCAGAGATTAAATCCACGGCTTAGATACGGTTTGGTTCACGGTTAGCTTACGGCTCAGCCGTAGGACAAATTACGGCCTAGCCGTAGCCTAGCCGTAGAACAAACTCGAATTTGTCACTCTCTGGAATCTAAGCCGTACAGGGTTACGGCTTAGCCGTACAATACAGACGCGAATTCGGGAAGATTACAGAAACGAAATTTTTGTACAGAAACTGAAATAAATAAGCTCAACTGATTCTCATAGCTTAGAAAATGGCTGTAACACATGCTAAACAAAGAATAAGAGTGAATCAAAGCCATCAAACAAACACCCATATGTGTTATCAAAGCCTGTACTTATACTTGCCTCAAATCTGACAAATCCTCTGAAATCAAGCTCCAAGCAACTAAAATCAAAACAAATCAAAGCAATCACACATGCATGAGATGAAGACAAAGCAACAGAGAATGGGAGAAGCAATTGGAGAAGAAGAAGGGAGAGTTGGGAGAGAACCCACTTACCACCAAAGCCACAGGGAGAATGGAGAAACCCAAATCAAAGAAGGGAATAGCAACCCAATCGAAAGACCCAATCGAAGAGAGAGAGAGAAGAAGAGAAAACAGAATTGAAGAGGAAGAAGAACGTGGCTACCGAATTCTCCTTGCATGCAGCCGATCGAGACAAATGGTTAAAAGGAGAATGACACCTGGAGCTGAATTACTTATATAGGTTTTGTAGTTTTAAAACAAGGTCCAATGGGTTTAAGCGATTTACAGATTAAGTCACACGAAGGTCCAACTTCTCCAATTGACTCCAAACGGATCTGACACAGTTACGGAAATTGTCGAGCTCAACGAAATACACATGCTGACACCAAGATGATGCAAAGATGATATGAGCAAAGCAAAAGCAAAATTACGAAAAAGGGCTTAGAACTACCTATTCCAGGTCAAAGGTCACTCAACTACCTATCCATGACCCAAAACAAGTCGAAAAGAAAAAAACAAAACAAAACACACACTAATGAGCCACTAATCCGGCTCAAAGGGGATCGGAGTGTTACATCCTCCCCCACTAGGAATCATTCCGTCCTCGGAATGACTACCTACCTGCGCAAAGAGCTGGGGGTACTGGCGCGCTAGCTGCTCCTCTAGCTCCCAAGTAGCCTCATCCGGACCGTGATGCTCCCACAACACTTTAACCCATCTGATAGTCCTGGTACGAAGAATCTGCTCTCGTGTCCCAACGATGCGAAGCGGACGCTCAACGTAAGTCGCATTAGGCTGAATCTGAATGTCATCATAGCGAATCACATGGCTCGGATCTGGCACATACTTACGGAGCATCGACACATGGAACACATCGTGAACACCGGAGAACTCAACTGGAAGTGTCAACCGATAGGCTAAATCTCCAACTCGGCTCTTGACTTCGAACGGTCCTACATATCTCGGAGCTAACTTACCCTTCTGACCAAATCGAACTGTGCCTTTCATCGGAGAAACTTTAAGGAACACCCAATCTCCAACTTGGAATGCCAAAGGTCTCCTCCGAGTATCCGCATAGCTCTTCTGCCTGGACCGAGCAATCTTCAGATTCTCTATCACTTTCTGCACTTTCTCTGTCGTCTCAGCAATGATCGTCGGACCATGGAAACTTCTAGTTCCAACTTCCTCCCAGCACACTGGAGTCCTGCACTTACGTCCGTATAGAGCCTCATAAGGTGCCATACCAATACTCTCATGGAAGCTGTTGTTGTAAGCAAACTCACACAAGGCCAAATGCATATCCCATTCCTTCTCAAAGTTCAGCACACTAGCTCTGAGCATATCCTCTAATGTCTGAATGGTACGCTCCGACTGTCCATCAGTCTGGGGGTGGTATGCCGTGCTAAAACTCAGCTTCGTGCCCATAGCTTCCTGAAATGCTCTCCAGAATGAAGATACAAAACGACTATCTCGATCCGACACAATCGATACTGGGGTGCCATGCAATCTGACTATCTCGTCAACAAACTTCCTGGCCATCTCCGTGAATGTCATCCCTTTCTTGAACGGAAGGAAATGCGCTGACTTGGTCAATCTGTCCACTATGACCCAGATCGCATTATTCTTTCTACTGGTCGGCGGAAAACCGGAAACAAAATCCATAGTAATGTGCTCCCACTTCCACTGCGGAGTGTGCAATGGATGCAATGATCCTGGAGGTCGCTGATGATCAGCTTTTACCCTCTGACAGGTCAAACATCGAGCTACGAACCCTGCGATCTCCCGCTTCATATTGTTCCACCAAAATCTATCCTTCAAGTTCCGGTACATCTTCGTACTCCCGGGATGCATCGCATATCGGGCATCGTGCGCATCTGTCATCAATTTCTCTCTCAACTCATCCACAGCGGGAACACACAATCTGTTCCTGAAGTACAAAACTCCATCTACTAGGCTAAAATCCGGTCGATCTGAAATCCGATCTCTGAACTTCACCAGGAGGGGGTCCTCAAACTGGCGATCCTTGATCTGCTGAATCACCTCAGGCTGAAACACGATGGTAGTAGCTAATGTCACCAATCCACCTACCATCTGAACCTCAACAGGCTGATCACGCACAAGCATATAAAATCCTGCCAACACCTGAAGACTGTCTGTCCTCCTGCTAAGTGCATCTGCAACTACATTGCCTTTGCCTGGGTGGTACTTGATCGGAAAGTCGTAATCTTTGATGAACTCCAACCACCTTCGCTGCCTCATATTCAAGTCATGCTGATCAAACAAGTACTGCAGACTGTGATGATCGGAATGGACCTCAAACTTCACACCGTACAGGTAATGTCGCCACAACTTCAATGCAAATACAATGGCTGCTAACTCCAAGTCATGTGTGGCATAGTTCTTCTCATGTTCTTTCAGCTGTCTGGATCCATAGGCAATCACCTTCTGATTCTGCATCAGTACACAGCCTAGTCCAACTCTAGAGGCATCTGAGTAAATCATGAATCCCTCACTACCATTCGGGAGAGTCAACACTGGCGCCGTAGTGAGCTTTTCCTTCAGCAACTGAAAACTACGCTCACATTTCTCTGTCCACTCATACGGGACCTTCTTCCGAGTCAACTGAGTCAGCGGAGCTGAAATCTTCGAGAAATCCTGCACAAACCTGCGGTAATATCCCGCCAAACCTAGAAAACTCCGAATCTCTGTCACTGATCTAGGACGGGGCCAATGGACTACTGCCTCAATCTTAGCTGGATCCACCATCAATCCATCTCTAGAAATCACATGTCCCAAAAATGCAACTTGCTCTAGCCAGAAATCACATTTAGCCAACTTTGCATACAACTTGTGATCTCGAAGCAGCTGCAATGCCTTCCTCAGATGGTCTGTATGTTCCTCAGCAGTCTTCGAATAGACCAATATGTCATCTATAAAAACCACAACGAACTGGTCCAAGAAGGAAGTAAACACCCTGTTCATCAACGCCATAAAAGCTGCGGGTGCGTTCGTCAAACCAAACGGCATGACAAGGAACTCGTAGTGTCCATACCGAGTCCTGAAAGCTGTCTTAGGAACATCCTCATCCTTCACCCTGAGCTGGTGATATCCTGACCTCAAGTCAATCTTCGAGAAGTAAACTGCACCCTGAAGCTGATCGAACAACTCATCAATCCTAGGCAATGGGTATTTGTTCTTGATAGTCACTTTGTTCAACTGCCTATAATCAATGCACATCCGGAAACTGCCATCCTTCTTCTTGACAAACAATACAGGTGCTCCCCAAGGTGAAACACTTGGGCGTATGAACCCTTTATCCAACAAATCCTGCAACTGTTTCTTTAATTCCAACAACTCTGCAGGTGCCATACGATATGGAGCTCTACTGATAGGTGCTGTACCTGGTACCACGTCAATAGCAAATTCTACCTCCCGAACTGGTGGCAACTCTGGCACATCTTCCGGAAAGACATCCGGAAACTCGCTGACTACTGGAATCTCACTGAGCTGTCGCTGATCTTTCTTCTCTGAAATGAATGCAAGAAATCCCTCACATCCCCTACGAAGCATCCTGTCTGCTTTACAAGCAGAGATCACACGTCTTGGGCACTTCGTCTGGCTGCCCTCAAATCGGAATCCGCTGCCCAAATCAAAGTAGATAGCCTTACTGTAGCAATTGATACACGCATGATATCTCGCAAGCCAGTCCATACCAAGGATCACATCAAAATCCAGTGTCGTGAGCAACACGAGGTCTACTGGGAGCTGATGACCAGCTATCCGCACATCACACTGAGGGTAAAAAACACTGCACTCCACCCGTTTACCAACCGGAGTGGATACTAACAACAAGTAGGGAAGTGGTGTAGGTCGCTGTCGAAGCTGCACAGCAAAATGGGGTGCTACGTACGAACGCGTAGACCCGGAGTCAAATAAAGCTAAAGCTTCTGCATCGGAAATTAAAATTTTACCTTCCACTACCGTGGCCTCCTCCGCGCCCTCATGCGTAGCAGCATAGGCTCGGGCTGTCTGGCGATTCGGCTTCTGACCTGGGCGAGCTGGCTGAGATCTGCCCTGTGCTGTAGGTCCTGTCTGTCTCGTCTGTGGAGAGGACTGAAACTTCGGGCATTGGGCCCGCCTGTGGTCCGTAGAGCCACACCCGAAACAAGCCCCACTCTTCCTCCAACATCTGTCGGTGGGGTGATCCTTCCCACAGTGACTGCAAACTATCTGAGGACTGCTCGAACTGCCCTGCTTACCCTTGAACTTCTTCTGGAACTGACTTCTACCACTGAAACTTGCTGCCCTCTTAGCCTCTGTTCGCTCCTCCTCAAAGATGGCCTCTGCATCATAAGCCCTGTCAATAGCGTCATCCAATGTAGCCGGCCACATACAAGCAACCACGTGGCGTTTATGTCTCGGATTTAGGCCGTTGACGAAGCGAGTCACCTTCTTATGCTCCGTGTTCACCATATCCTCTGCGAAATGAGACAACTCTGTAAACCTGTGTACATAATCTGCAACTGACATCTGTCTCTGCTGAAGGTTGAAGAATTCCACTTCCTTGGCTCGCTGAATATGGAGAGGCATGAACTTACGACGGAATTGCTGCTTGAAGGTCTCCCAAACTGTGGCACTGGGCATAGTCTGAAATGAGGTCTTAACACTCCTCCACCATGTCTTGGCTACACTCCGAAGCATAGAGGCTGTGAGAACTACCTTCTGCTTGTTACTGCACACGATCGTATCAAAAAGCTCTTCAGTCTGCTCCAACCATTGCTCCGCCTGCAATGCATCCTCTATCCCATGAAACTCGGTCGCCCCTCGCTTACGGAACTTGTCGAAAAGAGCATTAGGATCTGATTCCTTGGGCTGGAAAATCACTTGCTGATCTATACGGGGTGATGCTACTGCGGCAGCCTGACTCTGCCTATCTACCATGGATGCCATCTGTGCCTGTAATGACTGCATAGACTGCATCATCATCATCATCCGCTCCTCACTACTGATGTGTGGGGGTACTGATCCACTATCACCGTTATGGCCCTGTTGATTCTCATCCCGAGATCCTGATCCTGATGCCATCCTGCAAAAGGAAAAGAAACACAACACACAAATATAATATACCCTGAGTTAGTCAAACCCCAAATCAACATATGAGACTTCGAGTCAAATAGTTGATAGCGTTATCTCACCACGATCTTAGATGCCTACATGCTTATAACTAGCATGCTCTGATACCATACAATACGTACGTCACGACCCGAGCCCAGAATTCGGGGGTTAGCGAAAAGCTAAACCGGTGACACACGTACTCCCGTGCACGTGCACCCAAACCCAGTCCAGATGCACGCACACAAGGGATCTAACACGTGCGAACTAAGCGTACGCGGAAGCTGTACATATCAAAGCAAGCAACAAAGGAAAATAAAATAGCGGAAGCCAAAGTAAATACGAAACGGAAAAGACAAAGACAAATACACTGAGATAAAACCGAGTACACACCAAAATCAATATACACAAAATATACAGAATACAAGTCCAAAGTCCAAAGATCCACAGTCCAAATACAAATCCCCTGAAACCAAACTCAAAATCCCAAAACGAAAAGCCACTGGAAAGCATGCATGAACGCGCTCGGCAGAGATGATCAGGCCCACTCTGCCAAACCTGAGGGTGCCTCTACACTCGCCCCTGCAGCCTCCTCGACCGCCGGGGAGCTGGGCAAGGTATCTGTGCCTG
This sequence comes from Sextonia rubra, assembly GCA_037013555.1. Taxonomy (NCBI): domain Eukaryota; kingdom Viridiplantae; phylum Streptophyta; class Magnoliopsida; order Laurales; family Lauraceae; genus Sextonia; species Sextonia rubra. Next base: position 14,046,975 of record JASUAD010000018.1, on the reverse strand, counting down.
CAGCACCACAGACAACACAAATGAATACAACGATCCAGCAATTATAAGTAACAGGAAAGAAACACGCATAGTATCAAAGAGGATATAATAATGACAGAAGATTAAATACAGAGTTCCATCTTAGTATGCTAAGCAAATCGTGCATAGGAGTAAAACATGATAATGGAATCAAAACATAGAATACTGAACTAGTTGGCTACTACGTTAACCATGTTCTCTCCAAAAGAGAGCAGAGCAGAGCAGAGCAGAGAACACCGCTGTCCAGGCCAAAGGTACAAGCGGGTCTCGGTTTCCTGGGTTCCGGGGTCCCAAGACAAAGCAACACTGCAGTTAAAACAGAGATACAGAGATCTACGCCAGAGGTAACCCCGTCGGGTATCCTAGGGCTGAGGCTGAGTAGAGCCAGACTAATACCAATCAAATCAAATCCATAGAAAGGGGAGATTATCCGCTTTGGACTCACCGATGACAAAGACCGGATCTTATCCTCACGTATTAACCTCTGGGCAGAGCCACCAGGGAATACCCAAAAATCAGAGATATACAAAGCCAGAGAATATACAAAGCATAGCATAGATCAAAACATAGTACAGAGCGAAGAATAATACAGATATACAGAACGAAAGCAAAATGACTGAGGAATGCATAACATAGATTAACAGAACAGAGGGCAAAACCATAAACAATATGCAATGCATCTCAGATTAATACGGAATCAAGGTTCATTACAAGCCAAGTCTAATCTAGTTGCATCACTGTCACTAACCGTGCATGTTGATGTAGTTTTAAGTTATTCGATGCACCGTTGCCATCCTAGTGTTGCAATATAATCTGTGCGTGCACCGACGTCCCTTAAACCAACACCCATGGGAAGGTGCTTAACAATGAGCAACACTCACATGAATAAGTCACAGCCTAACAGACTATTCATGCGCTCCAAAGAATCCATTTGGGCCGGTTTACGGGTATGGTTCACCTGTATTTGAGCCCTACAAGGTCACACCATTAGCCTAAGTTTAACTGATATTTTACAGGTCTTACGGTTTAGCCATGGGTGACCTACGGCTTAGCCGTGGCATCCTACGGCGTAGCCGCAATATGCACTACGGCTTAGCCGTGGTTCCCTTCAGAACACGGCTAAACTGTCAGCTTTTCCACCTCTGATCTGATACATCTCACGGCTGAGCTACGGTGGAGTCCACGGCTTAGCCGTAGACCATCACGGCTTAGCCGTAGCCTCACCGTAAGAACACTGATATCAGAAAAGTTTCGACTGATCAGAGATTAAATCCACGGCTTAGATACGGTTTGGTTCACGGTTAGCTTACGGCTCAGCCGTAGGACAAATTACGGCCTAGCCGTAGCCTAGCCGTAGAACAAACTCGAATTTGTCACTCTCTGGAATCTAAGCCGTACAGGGTTACGGCTTAGCCGTACAATACAGACGCGAATTCGGGAAGATTACAGAAACGAAATTTTTGTACAGAAACTGAAATAAATAAGCTCAACTGATTCTCATAGCTTAGAAAATGGCTGTAACACATGCTAAACAAAGAATAAGAGTGAATCAAAGCCATCAAACAAACACCCATATGTGTTATCAAAGCCTGTACTTATACTTGCCTCAAATCTGACAAATCCTCTGAAATCAAGCTCCAAGCAACTAAAATCAAAACAAATCAAAGCAATCACACATGCATGAGATGAAGACAAAGCAACAGAGAATGGGAGAAGCAATTGGAGAAGAAGAAGGGAGAGTTGGGAGAGAACCCACTTACCACCAAAGCCACAGGGAGAATGGAGAAACCCAAATCAAAGAAGGGAATAGCAACCCAATCGAAAGACCCAATCGAAGAGAGAGAGAGAAGAAGAGAAAACAGAATTGAAGAGGAAGAAGAACGTGGCTACCGAATTCTCCTTGCATGCAGCCGATCGAGACAAATGGTTAAAAGGAGAATGACACCTGGAGCTGAATTACTTATATAGGTTTTGTAGTTTTAAAACAAGGTCCAATGGGTTTAAGCGATTTACAGATTAAGTCACACGAAGGTCCAACTTCTCCAATTGACTCCAAACGGATCTGACACAGTTACGGAAATTGTCGAGCTCAACGAAATACACATGCTGACACCAAGATGATGCAAAGATGATATGAGCAAAGCAAAAGCAAAATTACGAAAAAGGGCTTAGAACTACCTATTCCAGGTCAAAGGTCACTCAACTACCTATCCATGACCCAAAACAAGTCGAAAAGAAAAAAACAAAACAAAACACACACTAATGAGCCACTAATCCGGCTCAAAGGGGATCGGAGTGTTACATTATATTTCAGGGCAGCTCGAGCAGTTTTCCCATTCTCTGACTTTTTCTGCAAGGAAAATATAATCAATTAACAAGATGTGTATATAAAAAAAGAACTGGAAGTAAAAGATTGATAATTTTTATATATTTATATAAATTACGAAGAGTAGCTCTAGGCTATATACCTTCCACTTGTCATTATTCTCCTACACATTTTCAATCATCCACACCCAGTCATCTGGTTTACAAGGAGGATCTTTAATGCTCTTGAGGTCAGCCACTCCCTCCTCCTTAAGCGCAAGGTACTGCTTGTGTAAGATGCTTTTCCAATACTTCAACAATTTTTGGCACCTTTTGTCAATGATACTTCTGACTAACTCATTATTTGTGTAATCCCTAAAGTCAAAGGTTTGCTGCATTTGGAAACAACAAAATTACTCCAGTTAAAATCATAAATAATATGTTTGAAATACATACATTATAAAAATTACCGAAACTCTTTAAATAATTGACTCCCTTAATCCACTATCAAGTTTTGTAAACTTGATATCTCGGAGCGGTACAAAAGATCGAATTTGTTCTCCAAAAGCACTCGCCAAGGAAGGGGCCCAATAACCCACTATTTCCTTTTGGTCAAAGTCAATTTCAACTGGAATAGCATGACCGAGTTGTTTTCTAAATGGGAGCTTCTAAATATAAACAGTTTTTCTCTCTTCTTACACCAGAATTTTCTTTATTTTTTTTTACAGTTTTGCCCATGCATGAAAGGACTAAAATGCCCTTGTCTCTTCTAACATTAGCCCAAAATTTCTTTTCATACACACTCTTCCATCATCTTCCCTTCCATCCTTCTTCCCTTTTTTCCTCCAAGAGCATCCTTCCTCTTCTTTCTTCCCTCTTCCCTCTTACCTCTTCCATGCAAAAGAGCATCCCTAAGACCCTCTCCTTCCCTCTTCCACCTTCCTTCAAATAGAGTACAAGTTGGCATTATCTTCCTTTCTCATTACTCTCTGTCATAGCAAACATCAATCAACACTTAAATAGTGTAATGGAGGAGGAGATTAACACTCAAATAGTTGTTTTCAATGAGAATGGCAGTGACAAGGTGAGTTTTTTTGAAATTTATACATTCCTTTTCTGTTTCTTTTTTTTAAATTCTCTGCATGCTCGTGCTCTGTTCGGTCCCGGAAATCCGAACACTTTTGACATGTTCGGCCTGCAATGACCGAACATAATAAATATGTTCGGCCTACAATGACCGAACATAATAGATATGTTCGGCCACAAATGGCCGAACATATCAGGTCTGTTCAGCCATTATTGGCCGAACACATCAAATGTGTTCGGCCATTAATATCCGAACATGGTAGATATGTTCGGCAAAATATGGCCGAACAATACCTATTTGTTCGGCCATTCAGGGCTGAACATAGTATATGTGTTAACATTCCATTTTCTTTTCATCTGTAGGATGGTCCGTCTACACAGTGCAGCCGAGTGACTGATGAATGTGTAATGGATTATACAAGTGAATTTACCACTCATGAGGTAAGGCGCATAGTTGAATAATTTTGTAATTTAATTGCATCCGTTAATATATAAGAGTAAATGTTTTTTTGTGTAGATATTCAAGAGCCGGGATGCTTTAACCAAGTGGGCTCGTGATGTTGGCAAGAGGAATGGTATTGTTGTTGTGATTAGGGCTTCAAATGCAGGTGGGGTTGGTGTAAAACCAAGAATTACCCTTGCATGTGAGAGATTTGGATATTATAATAATGCGTGCGAGTCCAATAACAAAGGGACTCCTAAAAAGAAGATCAAGCAAACAGGATCAAAGAAATGTGGATGCCCGTTCACATTAAAGGGCAAGAAGTTGGCTACAGGTGATGATTGGATGTTGGAAGTTGTGTGTGGTGTTCATAATCACTCGGCTGCCCAGTACCTAGAAGGGCACTCATTTGCAGGGAGACTATCAAAGGAAGAGACGGAGTTGTTAATTGATCTGTCAAAGAGTATGGTTAGGCCAAAAGATATTTTGGTTACATTAAAACAAAGAAGTGAACTAAATGTAACAACAATGAAGACTATCTACAATGCACGCTATAGGCAGAAAATCACTGAACATGGTGGGAGAAGTCAAATGCAACAACTCCTATGCAAATTGGCAGAGCATAAGTACATTGAATGGCATAGGAACTGTGATAATACTGACACCCTCAGGGACATTTGTTGGACACACCCAACCAGCTTAGAATTGTTGCGTGCATTTCCACATGTCTTGATAATGGATTGCACGTACAAGACGAACCGGTATCGGCTTCCTCTCTTGGAGATTGTTGGAGTTACGTCCACAGAAATGACATTTTCCGTATGCTTTGCTTATCTCCAAGCTGAATGTGAAGATAATTATGCATGGGTGTTGAGAGTCTTGCGTTCTATCATTGTTGACGCTAATTGTGTTCTTCCTGGAGTCATTGTCACCGACAGAGAGTTGGGACTCATGAAGGCCATCGACAGTGTATTTCCGGAGAGTACTTATTTATTATGTACTTGGCACATTAATAAGAATGTCTTAAGTAAATGTAAAAAGTTGTTTGAAACCAAGAAAATGTGGGACAAGTTTAATATAAGTTGGAATATGGTGATGTCTGCTTCCACAGAAGAAGAGTATAATGAACTTTTTGGTAGGCTACGTAAGGATTTTTGTACTTATCCCGAAGCACTGCAGTATGTGAAGAGCACATGGTTAGATCCATACAAGGAAAAATTTGTGTCTGCATGGGCAGATAATTGTTTACATTTGGGGAATACTACATCGAATAGGTAATGTGAATGTTTGTTATTGATTGAGTTACATTTATTATGTAATATATCCATATGAATTAATAACGTTTATTTTTCTTACAGGGCCGAGAGTTCACATGCACAATTAAAAAGACAACTTGGATCATGTCAAGGAGATCTTGAATCAAACTGGACAAAAATCCATAATCTGCTCCAACTGCAACATACTAGTATAAAAGCATCATTTGAAAAAAGTAAAACAGTTGTGCAACACAATTTCAAGCCTTCTGATTTCAATGACCTTCGCGGCAACATAAAAGCTCGAGGTCGCCCATCTGTTAAGGCTAATACATCGACCCGGCGTGATCCAAGTGCCTTTGAGATAACGCAATCTGCACATGATAGTTACTCTCCTGTATTTAACGAAGCGAAGGCTGTTCACAGCAAGGCAACTGTACATGGTATAGTTAAAAAAAAAGGAAAGGCGAAGGTGCATCACACAAGATCACAGCCTACTATTTCTTACCGTGAGCAATTTCCAGATGGGATTCAAGACTATATATGCGTCATAAAAGACGTTGCAGCTGATGGCAACTGTGGCTTCAGAGCCATTGTAGGGCTACTTGGGCTAACCGAAGATGATTGGTCACGGGTTAGGAGAGATTTAGTAAATGAATTACTTGCCCATTCAAAAGAGTATCAACAACTTTATGGGATTGAAAACGGAGTTCAGGAATTGATTGAGGCATTGTCATATTATGATAATTATCCCAGTTATTCCCATTGGATGACTATGCCAGACATGGGGCATATTATCGCTTCTCATTATAATGTGGTATTATTCCACTTTAGCATGCAACAATGTCTTACCTTTCTACCTCTTTGGTCTGTGCCACCGTCCAGAGTATCTCGCAAGGAGATAGCGATTGGTTTTGTAAACAACAATCACTTTGTTCAGGTTATTATTCCACAATCAATTTTTTTTAAAAAACATTTTATTATTTCCATATGAATCTTCTAACTTCTGTTATGTTGCAGCTGTTCTTGGAACCAGGCCATCCAATTCCACCGATTGCGAATAAGTGGCGTGAATTTCATCTTCCATGTGCAAGTGAATGGGCAACTGCATACAATGGTCGCATTGAGCATTTCAAAGAGCTTGTCGGTTCAAATATAGCAGCAAGTGAAACGATAGAGATTGGGTGAACTTATTGTAGCACATAACACATTTGGGATGTAATCAATATTGAATGTAACTAAATGTAACTTTGATTAGTAGCAATACAGTTGTTAATTTCATACATGAAATTTGTCAACTGCTTACAGACTTACTTCCATGTACAAAAAATAAAGAACCCCATCTTAAACAAAAAACAGCAGCATGGACACATCAACCTCTGTCACTCCTACTCCGGCGTGTGTAAGTACTGGAAGTCATATTGGGATCCCTCACAATTCGTTGCGCCTCTTGAAGTGAAAGTCCCCTTAAGACATGGCGCATGCGATCAACATTAGCATACATCCCCTGCGGGTCACGATAGAAGTCAGCTTCTGTCAGTGGCTCAGCGATACTTAGTGCTTCTTGACAACGTTGTTCGTAACTTGCAGACGTGCTCGCCCCACTTGCCTCATTTCTTTGCCCCCACCTGGATCGATACCTTGGGTTTTGTACTGTCCTCCATGATATCTGTGTGTACCAGCTCATATAATCGGGAACACAATCAGATGGAAATCTGACAGGCCGACTCCGGTTTGCGGGTGACAATACATGGTTCTCCCATCTTTGCCATTGCTGATCGACCCATTGATGTGCAATTTGATATTGCTGAGCACTAAGACCTCGATGTGCCCGGTCTGGAGTCAATGGTGCTGGAGGAACCGATTGCAGTCTTCCAAATTGCCTCAACACTCTCTCTGGGTGGTACGGTTCCACAACCTCCAAACACCTAATACATCTAGAGTAGAATGCAAAATCATATAATGGATGTTGTTGCTTTGAATTACGATATGGATCCCAAGTAACCTGCGTCAATTTACATAGATCTTTAGTAGCACATAAATACAAAAATGCAGATTAATTTGAAATTACTACTAGTGAGAAACGCAATACCTTTTCATTGCCCATTTCGTCAATAATTTCTCGTAATGACTGAAGGCGACCATCTTTATTTGACTCTCTGCTCGGTTGCCACAATAATGCTCTAGGGTCATGTTGAATGTACATGAGATTTGGGTTAGGAGCAAAACATGGAAAATGCTCATATATCCATGCTTCCAGGAGTGATAGATACCCGGCTATTTGTTTCACTTCATACCGAGTAGCTAACCCCAAATGCCGATAAAGATAGGCCAAAGTAGCAGCACCCCATGCATATGAAGCCACAGCATCAACATCGATGAGGAAGTGAAGATAAATGACCGAAACGCGTGTGCCACTTTTGTCACTAAACAGTGTACACCCAAATATATATATCAAATAAGCTCTCACTGCCCGATCAATGGCTACTTCTCCATCAGAATCTGTCACTGCATCAAACTTATTCTTTAGCCACTCTAACCTTACTGAATGACCCCGCACCTGTGCAAGCTCATCATGAGCCTCCGAGCGTTGAACTCCTAATGCTCGGTGTAATAGCTCTTTAGCTTCAGAAAATCCAAAATCATCATTATACGAAACAGTTATTCCCGTCACTGGGATCCCAAGAATGGTGGCAACATCATCTAACGTGATGGTCATCTCTCCAAAAGGCATGTGGAACGTATTTGTCTCTGGATGCCACCTTTCTACAAACGCTGACACAAGGCTCTTATCAACAGATTTGTAAGAAGTCCTGATCAACGGTGCTAGACCAGATCTATCAATCTTCTGTCTAAATAAATCAGACTCGTTCAAATTCCACATCCTTACTTTTTGCCCATGACTCAAACACTTGAGCGGAAGACGGACCTGAAAATATACATATACATTAAAGATGAAAGAAGAGATCACATTTATATTGAAAATATATAAAACATACCTCTCCATTCCAAATAAATTTTGCAACATGTGTTTGAAAACTCTTCAAGATCGAAGGGTCAGTCGGCCCAACCATTTCTTCTCCATTATCTTCTTCATCCTCTTCCACCTCCTCATCTTCATTCTCCGGGACTTCCGGTTGTTCTGGCTCTTCAATAATTGGCTCTTCAACGCGTTGATGACGCCTTCTTTCAGAAGCTGTTGGACGAGCTCTAGAACTACTAGCCATATCTGCAAGTAATTCAATCAGTTGTTAGTTGAGTGGGGGTACAGTGTCCTCATTGTGTTCGGCTCTGTATGATCGAACACACTGAACGTGTTCGGCCATACAGGACCGAACCTTTTTAATGTGGTTCGGCCCTGAATGGCCGAACAACCTAGATATGTTCGGCCAACTGGGGCCGAACATATGAAATATGTTCGGCCCTGTATGGCCGAACACTATGTTGTTGTTCGGCCATACCAGGCCGAACAATGTGCACTGTGTTCGGCCACGCAGGGCCGAACATGGCGACGGGATGGCGACGGGATGAATGAGCACACAGCGGAATGGAGGGAAAAATGTATTCTACTATCACAATATAAACATGCAAGAACCCATTGTAATGAATAATATGTAGAGAAGAGAAGAGAATACCTTAAAGAAGATAATTCCTTTGAGAATGGTGGAGAAGAGAATGTAGATTGGAGAGAAGAGAATGTAGAATACCTTAAGTAACTGTGGCAATGGTAGAGAAGAGATGAAAGCTTACCTTCAAGATTGGAGAGGAACCCTTGGGGAAAAAAAGGGAATGGAGGAAGAATAGAGATCCCTTGGGGAAGAAAGGGAAATGGAAAGAGGCATTTTTGGTGTAGAGAAAGAGGAATTTGGGTGGGGGTATAATATGGAAATGTAGTGTGTATAAAGAGAGGAAAACTAAACCCCCTCACTTACTTCATTGTGTATGAAGAGAAGTGGTGTAAGAAGAGATAAATTCAGTGTATGTTTAGCAAGTCCCTTTCTAAATTTATCGGCGCTCAAACCCCGGAATGCACCCCGTCCACACATTTTAGAAGGTGCTGGAACCGATGCTGTTAAGACAATAATTTAATTTGAATTAGTTTATAAAAAATATTAAAGTAAGGATAATTTGTTATGTATATATAAAGCTATATATTTCTTACCAACGCTGCTACCAATAGTAGGTGGATTGGTCATCTGGTCAGGTAGGGTGGGTTGTGGGACTTGATTAACTATAGCGATCACAGGCATGCTCACTGCATGATTGGCCTCTATTGGTGAAGGTTGTGTTGAAGATGAACCATGGGCATGCCCTTCACATGATTGACCCCTGCCTCTTTTCTTTGACCACGAGGCCATATGTTTGACCTGGCATAGCAGAAAAATGAAGTATTAGTATATGAGTCAATAATTGGAAACAACTTGATATATTTAGAAACAACTTGATATATATGCAAATGTGATTATAAACAAAAAATAGGAAACATATTTGAGACACACATTACCTTCGACGCGTGAAAACCAGCAAACTCATCATCCTCATAATTACTAGTATCTTCATTGGAAGAACTCCGTCCTTCCTCAGCCTCGGGCGGTACATACTCCTCGTCATCATCATTTGCCACCGACCTGATTCTCTTTCCCTCTCTTTCGCATGTACTCATGGTCCGCCTATGTGAACTGAGCATCAAATCTGCCGCTTTACTTAACCCTAATTCTTGAAGTTTCTTTGAATTCTCCTCAATAGTTTGCTTTCTCTTCTTCTCCAAAGCATTCATTTTAACTCTCTTTACCCACCCAGGCATGACAAACGATTTGCCGCCTTTAGGCATTTTTTTGGCAACTATATATGAACATGTTATTTAATAAAATGAAATATGACATAAATGAATAATATGAAATAAAATATGAAACAATATTGAGACATTAAAGCAAAAAATGACTATCCAATCATAACACATGTCCATACATGATTAAAGTAAAAAACAAAAACTACATCTAATAATCCATATCAAGATCTATATTAGGATTGGGCAATCTCTCCATCTCATCGTCTTCGTCATCTACATACTCTGCCAAGGTGTCATCCTCATCACTGTCATCATTTATATGCTCTGGCCTTAGTTCATTGATATGAATGATCTCGGGATCCCTATCATCCCTATGGTAAGGAAGATCCATGTCTTCATCATGGGTTGAGAGACCAGAAGTGGATTTATCTTGTTGAAATGCATCAGCATCATCTCGCTCTAGAACATCCCATATTCCACGGTGCCTAACCTGTTCTACAATTCTCCAATTTTTGCCTTTGCTGGTATCATTAACATAGAATACTTGACTCACATTACTTGGTAAGACAAATGGATCATCTTTATACGAACGCCTTGTAACATCAATAGATGTGACATATTTGTCATTGTAAATTCTACTTCTATGACTTGTGTTGTACCATTCACATTGGAACAGAACCACTCTACCCCCATGCAGATATCTCAACTCCCATATTTTGCACAGATAACCATAGAAATCAATTTGTTTTCCTTTATGGTTCCCTTCTACGACTAACCCACTGTTTTGGCACCTACGACGGCTTTCACGGTCTTGAGTATGGAATCGGATGCCATTAGAGATACATCCAGAATAAAAATCAATAATAGGATCGGGACCATTTGCCAATGACCAAAGTTCTTCAGTTGCTTCTCCTGACCCTTGAGTTCGCAAATCATTCATCTACATGATACAAATATGAAAAGTGCACTAAGTTAATATCAATTGTGGTCTAGTTCATTATAACTGAGTGGTTTTCATTTTTTTAATATATCTTACCCGTTTTTTGAACCAATTTGGAAATTCTTCTTGCTGTACCTGAGTTATGTCACGTCCTTGTCGAATTTGCACAATACTCTTGTGTTCTCTACTCAAGGAAATTTTAATTCATTAGTATCTAAAAGCTGTGTAAAAATAAATGAGTGTAAGAGCTATATGTACATGTAATTAGACCAAACTACATACTCTAAATAAGGTGAGACCTCATCTGTATTGTATAACACAAACCAATGCGCCATTTCCTTTTCCCTCTGTGAAGGGTTGGAAGCCCTTGAGATATGTGAGAAAAGACGGACATGCTGGGAGAAGATCTCCATCCCAGAGCCACGTCCGCCACCATCGTCATTCCGTTTTATTTTATCAAACCCTTTTAAGTACATTGAACAAAATGTAAGGCACTCTTTGACAATATATGACTCGGCTATGGAACCTTCAGGATGTGCTTTGTTGGTGACATACCCTTTTAGTGTCCCAAGAAACCTTCAAACAAACAACAATTATATTATAATTACATATGGAAGAGAATTACACTAATGAACAACTAATTTTACATAAGAAGGTATCATTTACCTCTCGATCGGGTACATCCAACGGTATTGCACTGGTCCAGCAAGCATAGCCTCACGTGGCAAGTGAACAGCTAGATGGACCATCACATCAAGGAAAGCTAGAGGGAAGATCCTGTCTAGCTTGCAGAGTATGAGTATTATGCTTTCCTGTAATTTTTCCAAATCACTCAGCCTTAATGTCTTCGAGCAAAGCTCCTGAAAGAAGCTACCCAACTCAAATAGTGTCGTCCATATCTCTTTGTTCACAAAACCATGCATGCCTATAGGAAGAAGATGCTGAAGGAGGACATGATAGTCACGACTTTTCAAACCTGATAACTTGCCATTTTTTGTGTTGACACATCTCGAGATGTTGGCTGCATAACCATCCGGGTAACAGATTGATTTCAAGAATTCACAAAAACCATCTATCTGTTTTGGGTTCAGCGTGTAGATTGCCGAAGGCTTCACAATGGATCCATCTTCATTCCTTTTTAGGTGTAATTCTGGCCTTATGTGCATATTTTCCAAATCATCACGGGCCTTATAGGTATCTTTATTCTTCCCATCTATGGCCATCAGAATTCCATAGCAGTTTTCACATATGTTCTTCTCAATATGCATGACATCGAGGTTGTGCCGAAGATTCAATGATTTCCAGTATGGTAGCTCCCAAAAAATGCTTCTTTTTTTCCAACCTATTTGTTGAGGGTCACGGGGTCTTTTTTTGTTAGAAGGAGCCTTTCCGAACTTGACTTCCTGCAGATGATTTTCCTCCACCTGAGCTACTACCTTTTCCACCAGTAACTCTAAGGATCTTGTCTGAAGCTCACAATGTCCATCAAACCTTTTGTCCTTCCTCCAAGGATGGTTCTCAGGCAAGTAAGCTCTATGGCCCACCCACCCAAGCTTATCTATCAACCTGCGGGACATTGGATTATCGTTGCAAATGGGACAAGCATAGTAACCTTTTGTTCCCCACCAAGACACATCACCAAATGCAGGGAAGTCATTTATAGTCCACATGACAGCTGCATGCATTCAAAATATCTTTTCAGTCGAAACATCATAAGTCAAAACCCCGATCTCCCATAGATCCTTCAACTCGTCAATTAATGGCCTTAAGTAGACATCAATGTCCTTTCCCGGTTGATTCGGCCCTGGAATAAGTAAAGATAACATGAAAAATGGATCCTTCATTGCCTTCCAGGGTGGCAGATTATAGGGCATAAGTATTACCGGCCACATGCTGTAAGAAGTGTTCAAGTTTCCAAATGGGTTGAACCCATCGGTGGCTAAGCCCAACCTTACATTGCGGATCTCTTGAGCAAACTTTGGATAATTCCGATCAAAGTCCCTCCACTCCTTACAATCAGCTGGATGACTCACTAACTCTTCATCGAGACGCTTGCCACAATGCCATCTCATGTCATTCGCTGTCATCTTGGACATGTACAATCTTTGCAACCTCGGTGCCAACGGGAACCAACGCAGTATCTTGTGAGGAATCTTCTTACCCCGGCCATCATGAACCTTGTACCTAGACTCCTTACATACAGGACATCTTTCTACTTTAGCAGTCTCCTTCCAGAATAGTGCACAATCGTTTTTACATGCATCGATAAGTTCATACCCCAACCCTAAGTCACGAAGTAACTTCTTGCACTCATACATTGATCCGGGAACTATATTTTCCTTTGGTAAGAACTTCTTGAACATCTCCAACATCTTGTTAAAAGAATTATTGCTCCACCCGTATTCTACCTTTACTTGTAGCATCTGAATGACGAACGATAATAGAGTATCTGACTCTTTGCATCCCGAGTACAAGCCTTGTTGAGAGGCCTCCAACATTTTCTCAAAGTTATGTACATTCTCTAGCTCTAGGGTATCATCCTCTATGTAAGTCCCCCTATAATGGTCTTCCATTAATTCATCAATATCACGATGGTCCTCATCGAATTCATCTACGATCTCATCCGACTCATCAGGTTGTGGAATCTCCCCATGATCTAACCAAACAATATAGGATTCCCTCATCCCATATCTGAGTAGATGACGTTTCACAGTACCATACAGGTGTGTAAAATGGTTGCAACAGTTTGCACATGGGCACTTAATCTCTCCAACCCCAGCTAAATGCGTTTTTGCAAATTCAAGAAACGAATCCACTCCATCCATATGCTGCTTACTAAATTTATCTCTAAGAAATATCCAACTCCTATCCATATCTGATTACATGCAAGTTCATTATTAGATAATCAGAGAATAGAATTCAAAATATTAAAAATAGGCAAAAAAAAAAAAACGACCTCTTTCATTTTTAGATTTATATTTGATTTTAACAATTAAAACTAATATTTTTCAATTGAACAATAGATAGGTTTAAACTAACCTAACAATGGATAGGTCTAAAAGCTTAAAATTTTTTAGTGTTGCCTCAAAGAAATCCGGACTCATTTTTCTAATGATAACCAAAGTTCAATTTCTAAGCTCCACTAGAATTAAAAAGGATAGTATTATTAGGTTTTTTAGAGTTTTCTTTTTTACATTAGAATACGTCATTTTAAATTGACAATGATGTGAGTTGCTTATTCACATAGGAATTAATATGTCTATATGAATAAACCATGGACCGAAACTTGAATTGATTTTATCATTGCCAGGCAACCAACTTTACCAAAAATCAATTAACATGTACTCTGTTTTACTGCTCAGTTATTTATGTTAAAGAACAAAAACAACTTTCACTTGAATGTGACTTAGGATACCTCAACTGGGTCCTTAGTGAGGGTATGGATAATACTATAATAATTTTTAGTACTTTCAGTATATCTAAATTGGGATTTGCATTGGATTGGATATTGTGGATCATCTTCCCAACCAATAACCTAAGCCATTGCTTTAAAAAAAAAACAAGAAACACAAGAAAGAGGGAAAAAAATAAAGGCATTAATTGGCACAGAATGATTTTGAACAAAAAGATGGGAAGAAGACTTTTATCATACCTTATGATGTTTAGAAGAGAAGGGATAACCACTCATGGTGCCAATATATTCAGACTGTTAAATATTTTCTTGAGCATTTAAACATACTTTTATGATTTTAACTTTCTTGAGTGGTAGTTTTCACAAAGCTTATAACGTTTTTTTTTAATCTTCTCCTAAGTTGCTTCATTCTTTTCTCTTAATTTATTAATTTTAAGCTAGGATCTGCTAATATTACTAGCAAATTTATCTCCTGTAGCCATAGGTGGGCTGGTTAGGAAGCTCATATATGGGACAACAATAGTTTATATTCTATATATTTCTTAATAGAATTCACAATATTAAAAATAGCAAAAAAAAAATCAACCTCTTTTATTTTTAGATTCATATTTGATTTCAGCAATTAAAATTAATATCTTTCAATTGAACCCAAGAAATTTATTATTGTTCACATATAATTAACTCGGTAAGGCTATTGCTATAATTCATTAGTGGGGCTCATTTATGAAATCTAACCCACTAAAGATCATTGACCCACTTGTTTAACCCCAAGGATAATTTTATGCTACTAAAAGTTAAGCTCATTGGGACATTAAATGAACCTAAAGGCTAAAACACAACATTAAAATTAGAGAAATAAAAATAAATAATATTTTTTAATGTGATCGATGATGCCGGGCCAACCATTGATTTTTAACCTCATCCAATTTTCACTCTAATAAGGGATGTGCTGTTACTAAATTTATCTTTTTAAATTGATTATTTGGTTAATCTGATAATATGCCAATTACCAGTTAGAGTGAAATTTTACCAGGGCAAAATAGAGAGAGGGGAAATAATTTTGAACGGTTTGGATCTTATGTAAGTGGACATAATAGTGGGGACCACGAAGTGGGATGGTTATAAAGTTACAAACATGCAAGTATTGACTACTAAACATTAAAAAAACAGAAAAGCAACCATTAAAAAAGGCATTTGCCATCGCCTTTTGCACCGTCTTCTCAGAAACAGAGAGCCCTGCATAACAGGGATGAAAAACGGGAAAGAGAAACGGGAAAGGGAAGGAGAAAAGGAGGAAGAAAAGGAAGAGGAGGGGGAGCTCGGAAGCAAGAACAGACGAGGCTAGATGGCTCCGAGGCGGCAAGGCCAGATGGCTAATCAGGTACCTTTTCACCTCCTTCCTCCCTTTCTCTCTGCATCTTTTAATGTTTATTTTCCTCTTTTTTTCTTTTAATCAGGTGATCTGGTCTGGTTTTGTTATCCAGAAAAAAAAAGGTTTTTGTCTGGTTTCTGCAAACTGGAAGATCAAAATGATTGCATCATGTCAACAGAAATTGTGAACCCAAAAGGAGCACCTGATGCCAAATCTCATCCTCAAATCTGGTGGGACATTGTTGGGCGACCACACCACACAAATTGGGTCCATCCTTACATTTCAAGACCTTTGGGCTGCATTTGATTGCATCTTCACAGAATGGTTTTGACAGATGAACAGAGAATGAACAGAAACTTAAAAAAAAAAAACGAAACAAAAGCATACCTGCTAATCGAACGGTCTTCTTCTAGTTGAGGACCCTTCACCAATGATCAAAGAGCTTGCAGCAAAGGGAGCAGGAAGGAGATGTTTTCATTAGATGTTTCTCACGGGAGATGTTGAGAGAGAAAAAAAACAGTGGAGATGAAATGTCCATGTTGAAGACCGGAAGACAGGCGTGAGCAGAGAAATTTTTGGCCCATTTTCATGAGGATTTAATGTTTTATTGGAAAGAAAATCCTTAATTAGTTCTTTCCTTAATTTATAGTTTGATTTTTTTTATGCAAATCCTTATAGATTTATTAGACCACTTTACAAAAGTTTAGTTTTAATGGGTTTTTCCTATAAGTCATTGAAAAAAAAATTTAAGGAAACTAACTTTTATTGTATACATGAAATTTTGAAAATAGATATAAATCACTTTAAAAAGATTTTTATAATATATCTTTTACTAACTTATTAAAAATTTATAATAATTTTCATTATATGGGACTTGATGATTTTGATGCACGTTACATCCAAGCCACCCGGCAGAATGTACCTGGGCGTGAGTTTCGCTCATGATGCCATAAGTGGGGTCCACTTATGATCACACTCATCACCTAGAGTTTGGATAGGATCCAACTCGTGCCTGTTGGCATTAGGAGCCTCATCCTAATAGGATGCATAAAATCAAAATAAAAATTGATTTTCAACATTATTTCCCTCTGTTCCTTTGGTACCCTCAGATCTTGTCGAATCATTGCTCATGTTTCAATTTAATTTGAGGCACAGAATCATAGACAGGAAAGAAAACCACGAATAAACATACTGATGATTCAAGTAAAAAAAAATACAAACATCAATGAAATAGCTTTACTCTCCAACAGACTCTCTAAAACGAGCAATTGACACACTCTGATAACATAGAAATGAAAATAAGAACAAAAGAACCTATAATTTTTAACTATTAATAACAGCACAGTTCTTCCTAATCTCCCCTATAGATCCTGTCTTTACTTGGATTTGAATCAACTTTTCCATTGATGATGTGAAATCCTCGTAGAATTTTGAAGTCTGGCCATTGAGGAGTTGGCTGACATAAGATCTGGAAGTGCTGTCTGTGATTAGAGCGGCATCAGAAACGAATAAACCTCTCCTCTTTAGTACAAGATTGTAGTAGCTGAGGTTAAAGGTCCTGAAGCTCCCCGGATCCATTTCGACGATTGTAGTATTGTCTGTCTGAGTCTTGCATTTGTTCGCCTTGAGGTTTGCGGCATACTCGCTGTCAAGGGAAGGATCTTCGTCACCCACCCTTGTGAAATTGTAGAGTCGCCTGCTAAATGCCGAACAGTGAGCGATGCCAATTGTGTGGGCTCCTGAAAATGTTGAACCAAGTTGTGCACATTTAGTTCTTAAGAAAAATTATGAAAATCAAATATCTCTAACCATAATGTTTGGATCTGTACCAGATCACAATCAATTTATATGATTTGAAATAACAGAGCAACTGCGTACTCTCCTACATTTAACTGATTTGAGATTAAAAAACAAAGTAGGAAAAACCATATAAAATCAATGAAAATTTCAATTTCCTCGGTACTGAAAGTTTTGTAGAAATGTAGTATCAATTTTCCCGAAGATCTAAACTGAATAGATTTTGGATACATCCAAATGTGCTTCTTTTACTTTTATCAAGTTCCAGTGAGATGTGGTGGCTAGGCATTTTTGAATTTCTAATGGGCTTAGGCATGTAAAGACCCATCAGGGCAAATATCTAAAATCCAAACCCAACCCAAAACAAATTTGGGTTTTTTTTTTCCTTAAGTTTTAGGTTAAAAAAAAACAAGTGTCCAAAACTATGGTATTTACCAACTTAAACAAGTGCTTAAAACCATTATTTATGTTAATAATTTTTCCACAAAAGATTAAGTCCATAGGATATAATCACTTGGAATTGAAAAGATCGACAGTGGAGAGAGAGCATAGGAACTTATAGGTAACATTTCTCTGTGAGGAGCAGATATCTTGATTGGTCGTAAGGCATAGTGTGGGGGGGGGTGTGGAATCTCTCGCACTATATTTTGGACTTTTGTCAATGTATCCCATATTGCTTCAGAAAAGGTATACATTATCTCCACCTTTCACCAACGTATTATTTTATTTGTTGGAAAAAGTATCTCATTTACCAACACACGTTATTACGTTGGTGAGATTACCAATTCTTACGACCTTTTCCAACACATTATTTGATATGTTGGTAAAAGATAACCTTTACCAACACATTTTATTGCGATGGCAAAATGGTACTTTCACCAATGCAAATAATAATGCGTTGGAAAAGGTAACCCCGCTTTTGACTTTTTCCAACACATTCTCATCTTTGTTGGTAAAAGGTAACCTTTTACCAACACATATTTTACTGTGTTGGCAAAAGGGTAAGTTCACCAATACAAATAATACTTCGTTGGCAAAAGTACTCTCCCCTTATAATTTTTTCCGACACATTCTCATTTGCGTTGGTAAAAGATAACATTTTATCAATGCATATTTTATTGTGTTGGCAAAAGGGTAAATTCATCAACACAAATAATACTTCGTTGGCAAAAGTACTTCCCCCTTATGACTTTTTCAGACACATTCTCATTTACGTTGGTAAAAGGTAATATTTTACCAACGCATATTTTATTGTGTTGGCAAAAGGGTAAGTTCACCAACACAAATAATACTTCGTTGGCAAAAGTACTCCCCCTTTATAACTTTTTCCGACACATTCTCATTTGCGTTGGTAAAAGGTAACATTTTACTAACGCATATTTTATTGTGTTGGCAAAAGGGTAAGTTTACCAACACAAATAATATGTCGTTGGCAAAAGTGCTCCCCCCTTATGACTTTTTCCGACACATTTTCATTTGCATTGGCAAAGGAGTACTTCTACCAATACAACTAATAATGTGTTGGTAAAAGTATTTCCCCCTTTGACTGTTCCCAACACATCCCCATTTGCGTTGGCAAAAAGTGCCCTTGACCAACGCATTTTGGGTTGTGTTGGTAAAAAGTGTTGGTAAAGATGTAATTTGTTGTAGTGATGTTCTAGAATAAACTTCTTCCTGATCCCAAATAGTAGCTTTTGGCATAACTTTGATATGTTCACAGATACTCTTCTACCATATATCCGTTACATCTCTAAACGTGGAGGCCGTTAAGATCACTTGTTATTTCTTTGTGCAGGTTAGAGAGTCAAAGACATTCTCCATATGTTCAAACCATTCATCTGCTTGTAATGGATCTTCTCTTCCTGTAAATTTCGTGGCCCCTTATTTCATGGCCCCTCATTTCCAAAATTTCTCATATAAGGAAGTAGGATCTCCAGCTTCATTCTGCCTTTCCAACAAACTTGCGTTGCTGCTTGATTTGTATTGCTTACAGTCAACTGATACATCATCATCATAAAGCATTCATCTGTACTATACGTAGGATGAGGAAGTGGCTGAGGATTCATGTCTTTTAATGTGACGTTATCATGTTCGTTGTCTCCTAAGTTATTACCGGATCCTAATCCAAAAGCCATTTATCTGCAATTATAATTGTGGTCAGTCACAATAACACCTTAATACATAGGGTAAGTTATAAATCCTTATACAAAATCCATTTTCCAATCAAACCTATCGTATCCTCACCACGTTTCCCGGGGTTACTAAGTTTTTTAATTGACCTATTAATGCTCTGATACCAATACTTACGTAAGTCATGCCCCGAACTATGGAATTAGGGATTGAGGTAGATTTCGAAGTGCGACACATATAACCCATAGCAATCCGTGCCATGTCAATACACGCACGAACCAATACAAGGGCGATTTCATAGGTATGTGTAAGGGAGATCTATATACACGTAACAATCATTTACAGAATTAAGCGAAAACCTAGAGAATTCACATATAATCACCATAGGCACTAATAAAGCCACAATCATTCATTCATTTATTATAACCCAAAGTTTGTTACTTAACCATCCACTTGCACATGATACTAAAATACTTAAACATAGACATAATCTAAAATAACTTGTCTATCAACAGTAACTCTAAACTAAAATAATAACAATGGCATGACTCCTCCATAGGCCAACCATGACCAAGCCTAGACAACCCAAACAAACCTTGTAATGAACTATGTTAGATGACTAGTAGAATACATCATCCTCATTCCACTCATCTACACCTTGAGGTACCGTTGAGGTTCCCTCCGAGGGGGGGTCGATTGCCAGATTGGCATTGGGTTTTATACCTACAACACCAAGGGTAGCACTGTAAACATGACAGTTAAGCAAATATAAGAGTATATAAAACTATCATGATGTATCAATTGAATTAGAAAAAAAGTACAATAATTGTAAGCTAGGCATGTTGTGCATGAAATAAGTATGAGTAACAAATCATAGACAGAAATATAATAAGATATTAGTTGGCATCCACATGGCTATCTTCTCTCTAAGGAGAGCATATCATAATGAGGGAAATCACTAGCGGTCGGGCCAAGACCATCTAACTACTCTAAGAGTGCTGACCAACTCTTCATACTACTACTGTAGTAGGAAACGCATATAATACCCGTATTCGGTCTCGTTGAACCTCTTATGGGTACAAGATAAGTGTTGCCGACTCAGTGGTCTCAAGACTAATCAGAGTTCATACTTTCTTATCATACAAAGCGATCGACTCATTCTTATATAAAACATATACCAGTCTTGAGATTGTATTCAGTCATAAAAATCGAAATTAAATGAAGTAACTATTACTCAAATAATACATACTTAAATGAGCTAATATAGCTCGAACCCTCTCAACCTTAGCTACCCCTTTCTTGGCTCACGAGCTCACGCTTAATACAAGCTCCGTCTCCGATCTTGCCTCAACGTTCACCAGAGGAATGGGTACATAATTGAATCATGTCGAGGGAGGAGTTTACTTAAACAATATGAATGCATTTGGATTAAGTAGATAATAAGGATATTTACTAGCCAACTCTAGCTAAGATAATTTGTGTTTCTTTAACCATTCAATATGGTGTATTCATAAAACATCCAGTGTCAATGTATTACCAAGTCTTAGTGCTATATTGTGTAAGCAATGGACACCTCTTCTTATGCCAACACCCATGATGTGATATCGGAAACTAGTTGGAAAATCAAGATGAAATGAGTGACAACTCTACACTCTGCTTTCTTAGTATTTAATTGCTGTTAGGCTAATTAATTGAGATAGAGGTACTACTTCTAAGGTCCTATATGTTCTTTGAATGTACTTAAAATTCTAAGGGTAATATTAGTTTTAATTAGAGGTTAAAAGTGATTTTAAAACAGTTTCTATAAAAATTAGCCAAGCACGCTTGAGCGCAACCCCAGATGCCCTCGTGTGCCTTTGGCTCTATTTCAGGAAGTTTTGACTGATGAGTTTTTCATTAGGTCTCTGTACACGAGCTCGTGTGGGCTCTAAATGGGCTCGAGCGCATTTCATCTCTGTCTTCGAACAATGACTACTAATGCGTTTTTCATCAGAAAATTACACAGCCACTCGTGCACGTGCTTACGCTTGCTCGAGTGCGCTTTCCCGAATTACAATTCAGAATTTTGCTGCAAGCCCTCTTCTTCTTCATTTCATTTTTTGCATGGAACCTCTATTTCCCCCATCCATTTGAGACTTATTCCACACTTCCTTAGCACCAATCAACCATTATACATTCTTAATTTCATTCTTTAACCCATAAATCATTCACATTTCCAAAATCATAGGTAGGAGAGCTGTACCTTGTCATTAATGAAGAACTCATCAAGAATCAATAAAATAAACCATACATGTAGTAAAATGCACTTATACTTGCCTCTAATCTCAGTGTTTTATCCAAATCAAGTTTCTCCTTGGTTTAATGGTGGAGAAAGCCTCAATAAAAGATGATCTAACTACATGCAAAATAAGAAATGGGTGTGCAATCACATTTTGCAAATTGAGTCTCCTTGACTCTATTGAACCCGAAGGAATGAAGTAGTGATGGAGCTCTTACTTTGGGGAGTTGTTGAGAAAAAGAGGAAGAAGGAGGAGATGGAATTATGAGCTCTAAAGGCAAGAAGATGATGAGGAAGACATTGGTAGCTTTGGCTCTAACATGCACAGCTCCAAACTTGAAGAAGAGATGAGAAAGAGAGTGAAAGAGAAGGAGAGGGTGAAGCTCCATCAGCAAAAGGAAGAAGGTGTAGAGGAGGAGTAGTGAAATGGGTTTTTAAATCCAAGTTTTTCTATAATTATAAGCAAGTCCTTTTGGTTTCCTAGATTTTGGAGTTTGAGGCAATTGGGACTCAAATGGGCCAAGATGGATTCGAATTGAGTAGGGCCAAACATGAAAGTTGACCCACAAGATGAAATACACTTATTACAATTAACATGTTGCCTTAATGATGCAAAACCATGTAACTTCAAATTATATGAGAAGGTCCTTAGTTACTTAAGTAAGGTTTGAACTGACCTAACTACCTATTCATGACCCAAATCCAAGGGGATTTGAGTTGAATTAGCCTATTTATATATTAATTAAGTTAAAACAAAATTAAAATTTTAAATTGAGATTAGCTCTGGATTAGACCTTCTAGGAATCGATATGGGAGTGGAGGATTGGGGGACTGCTCTTTTCATGGGATGGATCAACCTCAAGTGTGATTGTTAGATCCCTTCGATGATCTTGAAACTTAGAAGAGTTGATTTAAAGCACATTGTGAAGGCTTCGTCCAAATTACATGTGATTTGGATCTGCTGAAGTAGTATTTTGATCAGTGACCCATAAACTGCATGTTTTAAGTCAGTCCCCTTTTATTGTTGGTAGTTAGCTTGTTTTCCATCTAAATGAATCCAATTGCTTTGAAACTTTGAAAAGTTAATCCTAATCACATTTTTGAGTCTCATCATAATTTCATCAACTTTAGCCACTTGGAAGCAGGACTTTGGTCAGTAACCCATGGTTTGGGGATCATTGACCCAAAGTTGACATGTTTGATGAATTTGGATCATATGAGATCCAATTGAATTGAAATTTTATAAAGCTACTTCTAAATATATCTTAAGAATTCTCTAGGAGTTCTAACTAATCTGGTCTTCATGAAGTGTTGTTTTGCACAGTGACCCTAAGGAGCTTGAAAGACAGCCATTTGAACTTAGTTTAGGTCCAAGTGATGTCTAAATGTTCTAAAAGTTTGAAGGATTGTGCTTGTTTGTATTTGAAGACATCCCTCTGAGTTTAAGAGGTTTTGCAATGTTGAAGGGTTAGTAGCCACATTGACCCCTAGGAAGTTGGGAGTTAGTTATTGAAACTTGAATTTGAGTTGAAATGAAGTCCAAATGCTTTGAAACTTTGAAGCATCATTTCTAAGTATATTTTGGAGTTTCCATATGATTTTCAGTCACTTTGGTAAACTAGAAGCTTGAATGTGCACGGTGGCCCCAAGGTTTTTAGTCAGTGAACCTTAAATTTGGTGATTGCTAAGTTAAGTGACCAAGTGAAGTTTGATAGCTTTGAAATTTGAATTGTTGCACTTTGAGCTCATCTAAAGTCTTTTAAGTTGAGTTGCATCAGCTTTACACATTTGGCTATAATACTTGATTTGGTGTTCCACAACCTTAGGGCTTATGTGCCCTTGAGCTTGAAACTTGTTTGTGATGTCTTCATTGTAACACTTATAATGTTTATAATTTTTTATGGGTCAATAAGTGCCCCTCGAGGTGCAATGATAAAAGGATGACTTTGGAATCATTGTGCCCCAAAATAGCCAATCTGTTTGGAGTATAAATGGCTTGCTATAAATGTAGTTTTGTCAAGATAGGTTGATAAAAGGATCACTTTGGAATCATTGTGCCTCAAAATACCCAATCTGGGAGGAGGATGAATGGCTTATTGGAAATGTAGTTTTTTTCAAGATAGGTTGTAGGCCTAGACTTGAAGTGTTGAAATTTTGATAAAAAATCATGAAGGCTTTGATGATGGAATTTGGTTAAAACATAAGGAATCCGATTTTCTTTGCGCTAGTTTTCACTAATATCAAAAGCAGCGTCTTTGTGGAGACTATGTGGAACACCCACAACATGAAATCCCTAAGGTATTAGAAAATTCAGAAGCTATGAATTTGTCATGGTTTTTGGGAATGGATTTGATTTTATCATGACCTATTTATTATAGATTTCTAAAGTAGCATCTCTATGAAGACTATAGGAAGCACCCACAAAAAGGAATCCTTGATGTTTCAAGAAGTCAAGTTTGAAAATTTGAAATGGATTTGGGTTGGAAATTTCATGGATTTTGGTTTATTTTCAAAATTCAAGGTTTAGGTTTGGACTTGGCTTGACATGAGTCAAAATGAGATAGAATTTTGGGGAAAATTGCCCATTGTTGAAGTTTTGATTGTTACAATATTGAGATGGCCAATGTTGCTCAAAACTTGGGTTTGATCAACATGAACTTGAAATTTGGGTGATGTTGGGTTTGAAGAAAACATAATAAACATTTTTTGTCTTCGGAAAAAAAAACCCAAAGTAGATTCACCATACCTTAGGGCATCTAATATCATATGAAGGGGTGTGAGATGTTAAGCCCTGGGCCCCACTATTCAAATCGATAGTGGCCGAAAAAGGGTTGTGGCCGGACACGAGTAGTATATACTGCTCTTTTTTTTTTCATTGTTTGAATCAACCGGGTGACAAGACAAGAGCAGTAGCTCCTTCCATCATTTCTTCCTTCAATTTCAAACGAGTTTCGAGCCCCTTCTTCTTCTCAAGGTTCATTAATAGCTAGTTTTTCAAGTTTCCCCCTTTGGTGTTTCATCCATGGCCGAGTGTATGTCTTGAAGCTTTTTTGATTTCTTTTCTAATTGCTTTCATGATTCATGTTTTTTTTTTCTTTTGATTCTTAAAACATGTTCCCACACTATAATCCATCTTCTTCACAAAATTGTAGAAAAATGCATCCCTCAATTTCAACCCTTGCCCACGGTTTTGAGGGTTTTATGCATTTGAAGCCAACAACCAGGGCTGGCCCTGTTTGCTTTTGATTTTAATTTATGAATCTTGATTCTGATGAGAAGATGCTTGTTTAAATTGAATTCTCAATTTTGAGAATGCCATAACATGAATCTCCGAGTGCTAGAATGTTGCCCTAGTGTACTCCTGGTCATAGCCTGTGAATTGACCATCTCCCTTTTTTTCTCTTTTCTGTTTTTTTTTTCCGTTGCTTTGGATGCTTGTTTGAATTTGATATCCTTGGTGCATAACCATTCTTTTGGGCTTCATGACATGAACTATTGTAGAATTTCATAAAGTTTCACCATACCCAAGCACTGTCCAGGCACACCCATTGTCATAGCCAAGTGAACTGAATTTGGCACATCTTTTATTGTTTGCTTTGCTTCACAAAATCACATTGCTAAGATGAACTACACTTGACTTGGTTGAGATGTCCTAAAATGTACATGAGACATTGAAATATTTAGTCTCCTGTTTTACTCGAACATAGACACAATCTGAGCACATACTCGACCATTATAGCCTGTGGGAAGTATAGGGATGAATTGTGACCATTCTCCTAGTCTCAAGCATAATATAAACACAGGCCTAGCCATTGTAGTCTCTGTGGGAATTTCCCATGGCCAATGAGCTAATCATGTCTGGCAAACCCTCCTTTTTACTTTGAAGAGAAAGTTACTCCCCCTAAATCTCAAGAAGTATGAGATGTAAAAATACCATGAACATGAGTGACCGGTATGAAAACCATTGAAGATAGGATCATCCTATGGTCATAGCACTAGTGATGTTGCAATGTTGAGCTTTTTATAGTGTCTCTCAACCACAACTTCTAAGGCTAATTCGTATTTCCTTGCCTTTTCTAACTTTGGCCCCTTGGTATGTTATCCGAGTCGGACATGGTGGTGTTGACCATCTTTTTGAGAAATAAGCCGCCAAATACCGAGGAGGTACTCTACATGAGTTTGAGCATACATCCTAAATGTGGAGTCTCTGTGATGACTTGCATTCAAATTGCATTATCAAACTCCTGCAAAAATGTCTAATGGCCCCATCATAGCAAATCACCATGGGATTTTGATTTCCGAGGCAACAATCTTGGTTAAAGTACATGTTTGAGTACTTTGCTTGGGTTTGTTAGAAAGCTATTTTTGGAATGTTTAAAGTCCTTTTGCTAGCTTCAACTTTGAGTGTAGAGGATGAAATAGTCTCCAATAGTTACAAGTGTTGGAAGTAGGTGGGTCTCGTGGATAGATTTTCAAAACTTTTGATCCACTTGACACAGGGATCAACTATACACAAGACCAAAACCCAATCCAGGATGCGTTACCCTCAATCTCGTGACCATGTACAGTAAAAAATTCTACCAACACTAGACATCCAAAATAATCTACGACATAGAAGAAGTAGATCATACCTTTGGAGATCCGCAGTGCTCTAATGGATTTCTTCTACACCTCTTAGCCTTCCACGCTATGACCCGAATTGGATTACTTCTCTCGAGAAGAATGGTGGGATCTTCAGGAGAAAATTCCCAACTCGAAACTTCAAGGAACTAGAAGAGAGAAGGAGAAACTCGTGCAACTCTTGCACGAAAGGGTTTTGGGCGTAAGAGAGACTCTTTTGGACGTCCAAGGATATTTTATAGACTTCCAAATCTCTCCCTTGTCTAATTGAAATAGAAGTCTTACTTCCAAAGCAATTAGCAAGTTTCTCCTTTCTTATCTTTTCTTTCTAGAGTTCGAGTCGGATTACTATTTTCCAATAACTTGGGCTAGCGTGGGGACCACTAGGGATTCCTTAGAAAGCTGGCTCCAACTGGAACACCGCGACCCCACATCTCATGTGCAATCTGGGCCCACAGTTAATTGCAAATAACACCACTATATAAATGCAATTGCACTCCAGTCTTAGGAATAAATTACAATGAAGACCCTAAACTTCCCAATTACCACAAGTAGGCCCCTCTATCAATATCCGTGGATCAATTGGAATAAATCCGTCTCTTCCAATCTAAGTTCCACATCTTATTATCCTTGAGCCCCAATTAATCACAGTAATCATCAGTACCATCCAATTAACTCTTAATTGAGATGGGTGCGCACTTACTAATGACAAATCCATTAATTGGCACAAGGGGATAATATAGATAGATTCCATCTTGATCATTCAACGTTCCCACAGTTCTACTACCATATACCCAAGACACCGAGGTGTTAACCTATAGTCGGCCTCACTCATTGGTGACTCAAAGCAAATGAATAGATAGAAACTTGAGTTCGTCAATGTCTCAGGATTGAGAGCCTATTGCTAGGGAATTATGAGAGCATACCTTATTATTGAGACGGAATTCCATAAGGTGCATCTCATGGTCCTTCAATACATCCAATGTACCAGCACCGTGATCCAGAATCTTACATTCTGATGATTGAGACAAATCACACTATCTCATAGTGATCAAAGTGCTGCAACCTTATCAAATGAGATGCCCAATCTCATTACTGGTTGTGAAGCTATTTTAAGCATAAGATTTGTGACATATATCTCCCGTGTGTGGATCTCATCCATGCACATATATCACATCTAATATACTAATGGGACCCTGTTCAACTCATGAACCATTATGTCATACGTATTGGTCATGTGCATGAAGTAGTAAAATAACATTCATCTCATGAAAGTAAAGCATGATTTTATTGATAAATAAAGAAATTAATCAATTTATTACATCAACTGATGGATTGAGTCCACAAAATCTAACAGCAAGCAAGTCTAATAAAACCACGGGAAATGACCAGGCACAAATGCCATTAGATTGCCAACTTTACTTGCTTTTTCTTCAATGTTTAATTGATGCTGTTCTTTTGTTGTAACATGCCATTTGTCTTTACACGCTGCATTTTCATACATGTTAAGCTTGTGTTACTACGCTTTGTGTTGTATTTATTTGTCTCCATGCTTTGTTTGTGCTGTGCATGCTTTTTTTACATTGGATACTATATACTCTGTGCCAGAGTGCACACAAAATTGTCTTATAAAAGGTCTTAAGGTGCTTGAACACTTGTTTGGACCGAAAAACTCAATTATGGGGCTTAAGTGTGCCTTGAAGCTAATTCTGGGTCTCAGAATTGAAAACTACTTTCTCCTTTGAGTTTTTTATTAAGGGGAGATGTTGCTGAAATTTGGGTGGAATTCCATGCCTTAGTCATTTTTGCTATAATTAAAGCTCTCTCTCTCTTTCTCTCTCTCTCTCTCTCTCTCTCTCTCTCTTTTGTTCTTCAGATAGGAAAGGCAAATCACCCGTCGTTTCATCTTCTGGAGTGCAAAGAGGTCACTTCAAGATTTAGGTTTAGGGTGGCCAAAAAGATAGAGATCCAAATGAGGTGTTTGTTGAGGTGTTGAAGAATCAGCGAACTAGAGCTTTGGCCATAAGGAACTGGTACACCTATTTGTATTTGCTCAGTGACACTGATTGGGTCAATAATGTGTAAGTGGATTTTGATAACCCATCTATATCTTTGGGGATGCTACACTTGAGTCCATGAAGCAGCTGAATGAGAGTGTGAGCTATAGATATATGAACACTGTGGGAAATTGTCATGAAGTAATCATTACTCGAGTGATAAAGAGATACCCAAGGGTGAGGACATTGAATCTTACCATTCAAATTAGGTCAAATCCCTTTTCTTGGATAAAGCATCATGTACATTTAAGAGCTGGCAAGTTCATGTGCCAATATCTGTAATACTAACCGGGGATTCCAAGACTTGAAGTAAAAGCCCTAGATCCTTGCACTTTAAATCTTGAAGGAGGTACATCTTGAGGATGGTTTAACTTACTTGGAGAGTGGCATAATTGGACAACATTGATCAAATCTCATAGTTGAGGATACTCCGTCTTGGAATTCATACTAAGGATGCCATGCTTGGATTGGAGAGAAGCATGCATCTCGAGGATGGTTTAACTCACTTGGAGAGTGGCATAACTAGACAACATTGATCAAGTACCATTACGAAGGTATGTTGAGAGTAGCTGGTGTTTTTGAGGCTATTAGTGCCACCACTAAACGGGTGCCTTACGAGAACAAGAACATATGAAGGGCAATTCTTGAGATGTATTATCTTGCTAGTAACACATTCATCACCCTGACTAGGGAATTAAGGCTGTTTTTAAGGGAGATGAAGAGGATTTTTGGCTTATCACCCCGTGGAGAGATTTATGATGAAATGATCCCAACTAATGCTGAATTAGCAACCATGGATGATGAATTCCAGGATGCTTTTTATCTTCTTTCTACTCTTGAAGATTCAATGTAGACAAATAGTTACAGTCGAGGCAAGATTGGATTATGGATGGAATAGGTGTAGACCCGTACAAGCTCCTTTTTCATGAATGAGGGGTATTGCAAATAGAGGGAGATTGTACTAGCAAAGACCCCAAGAAGTAATAAAAGGTTGATCATCATGAGAAGACGGACTTTATGCCATATATCTTTTCCAAATATCCAGATTTGAAGATAAAGTGTTGGGTTACTACATTTTTGACATCATGGCTATTAGATATTCTTTTTCCAAGTGCGGGGAGCAAGGTCAAACCTAACAGCATATATCTAGCTCTCAGAATGGCATTTGGGAACAGGCGTGCCCTAGGTCCTACTTTTGTAGCATATATGTCAACTGAGTTGAAATTGTCAGCCTTCACGATTAGAGAGGGGAAGCCTTTCAACTAATATTATGCAGAGCATTTGTTGTACACTTGGTTCATGTTTCATTGTGATGGGTTTCATTCACACAATGGAGCTCCAGGTAGCATTTTTATGGAAAGAATTGTGGGAGGAAGTTGTTTGATCAACACCCGCTTGATGCTTGAATTACGTCAGCATTTGTGTTATTTTAACAATTATGTGGCTTCTCGTTCTCTTATGCCAAACATTGAATTCTTAAACTGCACAATAAATACTGCAGAGCCTTTGATTGACATAGTTTGAAATGGCAGTCACGAGTTTGGTCTTTTAGATGAAGAAAAGAGTTGGCTCCTTTCTATGAGACCCATGGATCTAGTGTATACAAAGAATGCATATATTAACATTCAACCCTATGTACTCGAGTGGTTTTGCAATCAATTTGACTTTCACCAAGCTAATGTAGGAGTGCTTGGCCAAATGTGTGGTGCCATTAACTCCTTGTAGGATGCTAGGAATGCTTGGTGGTTTTATTTTGCATTTAGCACTAGAGGCTGCTTCGGGTACCTACGCATTCCCCACGCTAGCTACATAAGTGGCTTCACTTAGTGGTATGTCAAAAGTATCACCGCCATTGTAGAAACTTTTGCAAGCAATCCTTCTGTTAGGTGGCAACCTCGGCTAGTTCACTAGAAGGGCAAGAAAGTGGGGAAAGATTGTTTTGAAGATTGGTTGTATGATGGGAATAGGTGGCGAATTGGATTGCTTATCAGATCTAACAATTGCAAGGCCCATAGCTTGTTGAGAGGTGAAGAAGATGAGGACATTCTAGCTCCTCCCAATGTGTAGAGGGCCAAAAATGAAAACCTTCAAGAGAGAGAAAGTCTTGTTGATGCCAAACACGTAAGTAGAGATCCAATGGACTTTGGGTCTAGTTCTCGCTTTGCCAGGACTAAAGTGTTGATGGGTGAATAGACACGAGGTCTGAAGAGGTGGAGACAATCATACGTGCAATTGTAGAGTTAAATATGACTAGTCAGAGTTTAACACAAACCACCATGGGTTCTCAACAAGCAAAGGCACCTGTGGTTTCAAGTCTATGGGAGGTGATGTAGCTAGTAGAGATAGCCATTGAATCAAGCCCATCCTCTGTTTCATTATTAAGATCTCCAGTTGGGCCTACTGCTTACAATAAGCTCTTGGTAGTACGCCCACTCTCAGTGGCAGGACAACTCCATCCAAGAAGAGGAAAGTCGAGAGTCCCGGAACTCATCGCTCACAGAGACTAAGAGATGGTAAGCCTTTTCTTTGTAATTTATGATATTTTCCTTTTGCTTCCCAAAACTTGTTAATTTTTTAACATATGCATTTGTTTTGTACTTGCACAAATTCAAGTTTTAGCCACTGAAGGAACTTCAAAAGGTAAGCTCATACCCTTTGTTTGGATATCATGGGTCTCCTTATTTGAAATATTTTTTGCATTTTGTTAATATTTCTTCATCTTGTAGGAGTGACACAGATTGTGGAGGAGTATGGTAAGCTCATCTCCTTTTATATCAAATGTTTGGATAAAGACTTTCTCTTTATTGACCATGAGCTTATCTTTCTTGCTTTTCTCTTTTGCATGTAGTTTCTGATGATGATGAGAGAGAAAACAACTTTGATATTCCCACTACCCAGAATAGGACCGGGTGTGACATCAACATAGAATTTGACTTTGAAAGGGATATAGATGACTAGGCAAGGATGATGCCTAAGTATGCGGAAGAAATTGCAGCGGATGTTCATGTGGAGTCCATTACTGAAGACCGAGCTGATGATGATCTGGGCACTGCTTCTATTGTTGACAAGGTAACTAACAATGATATAACCATGGAGCTAGCTTTTGAGAAAATGAGTGCTGACGACGGTCATATTAGCGTTCTTGTCAAAGAGGCAGTCAACATCAGTAGAGTAGGTGAGCCCATCTTTGGGGATGAACTAGGAGGTGATGTGGATCCCATTGAACTAGAGATCCCCATCTTTGAAAAGGACACTATCCTTCAAGTATCATCACAATAGGAGGTTGCACCAGAGGTTTTTGAGGGAGTAACCACTGATGTTGTGATAGAGAAAGAAGTAGTTCCTAGCACTGTTAAAGGGAATTGAAGTAGAGCTAAACCCTGAGGGTAAGCCTTGATTTGAGTGTTTAAAGATGATTTTTCATCATTTTTTATAGTATCTTGAGTTGAATTTCTCCTCTTCATCCCTTTTCAGGTGCTTAATTTAACCAAGATGCCCCCTTTGTACCTCAAATACTAGCAGGAATGTCCTTTGGACCCCAATTGAGGAGGTGACAGAGAAAGAGGGTCTTGAAGCTCCAATTACTTGGCAACATCTCCATTCATAGTGGACTCTTTGAGGCATCTCCAAATAGGTCTTTGAAAAGGGATTTGCGAAGGGTTATGGAAAATCCCTCCATTTTGGTCTTGTCAATGAGGAGTGTTAATAATGACCCAAAGCTAATGTCTACCATTAGTTTACAGTCACTCGCCATTCTTCCTTCACCATTCTTCCTTCAATGATGCCCAAGGAAACACCAGTGATTAATTTGGAATGAAGATCTCTTAGCGTTAGTCCAACAAAAACATCAAAGGAGTCAAAGGCTGAGATACACTTTGTGGTTCAAACAGTTCAAGGGCATGAATCTATGAATCTAGTTAAAGAGGATACTGATCTCAGAGCTGAGACTATTAAAGATTATGATCAAATAGAGCCAATCGCAACAAAGATTGACCTTCCCGCTCAAGGGAAATTGGAGATCCCATGGATAAAGTTGCTCCTCTAATCATGGCTATTCACAACTTTACATCACCAAGGGCGATGACTCTCTCTAAAGTGCATTTTATAGAGAAGCAACTAACTCTCACTAAGAGAGTTGAAGGTCCAACTATGCCTAAGGTGTCTAATGAAGCTTTAGTTGCAGAGGGTGAATGTTTCCATAAGGCACCACAGACTATTACAGTGACACCACATGTGAATCAGGAGCTTTCTGCCACCATATCTTTGCAAGGATCACATGACTTTCCTTTTTTGGATAGAGTTGAGCTTACCACTCATGGAGGTGCAAATGTAAAGACTAAGAAGGAAGAGGAAGATCGTTTGGGCTATAAAACTCAGTTAAATTCACAAGAATGTGAGTCAAACCCCTCTACTTATATGGAGCTAAGTTTGTTTGGTGATGCCTCCAAGACTCAGTTTGCTATAAAAGGTGCCATGAAGATAATGATTCGCAATATCTTAGACACACTTTTCCAGGGAGATCTCACCACTGATAAGATTCAAGTTGCTAAAGTATTAGCTGAAATGCTAGTGTCTTTTGAAATTGTAACAGATCTGGGTAGCCTCCATGATGCTTTTATAGTCCTTTTACTTGATTTGAAGAAAAGGATACCTAGAAGAGGGATGTGAATTATGCAAAAGCTTTTCAAGATGAAGTGCTGAGACGAAGATGTTGCTGTTCCAGCTTATGCAAGTTACAAGGGGCGTGTCCTGATGGAAGGTGTTTTGCACACATGGAAGCAATTTGAGAAATTCTTGAACTGATTTACCTTATCTTAGCTTTTGTTTTGTTCTTTCCATTTGATTAGCTCTAGTTAGCCATGTACTTTTGACTTCGTTTTGTACTGAACTTTAATTGAATATCAATGGCAACTTTATGCCTTTTTTCGCTTCATTTTTCATTGGTATGGAATGTATGAATTGATTTTGTATGGATGTTTTGATGTGATTGGCATGGACTGTTTGGATGTATGTATGGTTTGCTTTCCTTTTTTTTTTTTTTTTTTGTTTTCTCTGACTTGTATGCACATATGACTTATGATCTTTTGGAAGTCACAAATAAAAAAGGGGTCATATCGGTGGACATTATCTAGTGCACGTGTATATGACTTAATCTTTTTGGTGTCGAAAGGGGTCGAACAAAGTAGATGTTATCTAGTGCCCATGTGTGTGGCTTTCTTTGGGGTCCTTGACTCTATCTTTAGGACAAAAGTTTGGTTTTGTTTATTTGGGTTTTGGTTATACAGGATTTGCAGAAAGACTTATTCCATACAATTGAAGATAGCCATATAAGATTTGTAAAAAGACTTGTTTTATACAACTATGGGTTAGAGACATGGGGTCTACAAAAAGAATTATTCCATAAAACCGAGGATAGCTATATATGGTTTGTAAAAAGACTTATGAGTACCACATAGGCTAGAAAGAATTTCTTTGAGTACTTGGCTTACTTATTTTAATGATATGCAATGAAGAAGAACTCCATCATATGACTTGCAGTAGAAGGTCTTTGAAGACAAATCAAAATGAAACTTTAGAGCCAGTCATTGAATGCTAGTTCAGTCTTTAGCATTCTTCGACAAGGCTCCATGGAGAACATAATCAATAAAAGAGTCTCTGCAGTCTCTGAATGAGTTTTGAAAAGATAAAATCTAATTCTTGGTTACATCAAAGCAATCTGCTACTGTTTTATGGGTGTTGAGTGAAGTAGAAGTTTTATTTTGACTACTTCTAGTGCTCTTTTGTCATTCTCTGGGATTGACATTGATGCTACTAGTCCCGCTAGTGCAACTATGGTGAAATTCAAGAAGCAGATGATGGTGGATTCACCATATTCGCACTGGTTCACCATATTTCAACAAATTTCTCCTTGTGTTCACAGGCTTTGTTGAAAAAGGGAAGCAAATTTGGTTTCTTCACCTCATATTTAAGATTCATTTGTTTGATTAGGAGTTGCAAAACTCTATAGACTCCAAGCATATTGATGCCCGACTTGAAGGCTAGCTCGGGACCTATAATCAATGATGTGTATTCTACCACATTGTTCGTGTATGGTTATGATAAGGAGTGAGGGATATAAAATCTTTTTGGGTTGCAGAAAATGATTCCCACATGAGACTGGGTTTTCAAACAAATTAGTTCTGGAAGCTCTATCAAAATGCATGATCCAATGTTGGTTTGGATCGATGGTAGGTTTCCATGTTTGCTCAACAAAGAAGACTGCCTCGTTAGGAAGATTATCTTGATATCCAGAATCCTCTAAAGTGGATGTTCTATCAGAAAATTGGTGAGAGTCTATCCTTTCATTGCCTTTGCAAGAGTGTACTAGATGTCGTATTGAAAGCGCAAAATAGACCATTTGGCAAGACAATCACTCAATGCACCAGCTTTTGTCACTAGTGTCTTCAATGGATTGATATTGGAAATCAAGTACACCACATTGAAGACAATGTAGTGACATAATTTTTGCAGTACAAACATTAATGCAGGACATTCTTTTTCCATTAGATGATAATTATGAGCAGCCCCAACTAGCTGTTGACCCATAAAAAAATTACAAATATTGAAGTGAAGACATCACAAACAAATTCCAAACCAAGGGTGTATAAACCCTAGAACTATGGAATGACAAGTCAAGTATTGAATCCAGTTGTTCGGAGCTGAGGCAGTCCATTTAAAAGACTTCAGATGAGCTTAGAGTGCAACAGTTTGAATTTCAGAGTTAATGAACTTCATTTGATCACTCGACTTACAAAACTTCAACTTCAAGGGTCATTGGCTCGTCATTGAACACACTCAAGATTTTGGGCTAGTAAATTGGCTGAAAATCACATGGCAACTCCAAAACATGCTTGGGAATGATGCTTCAAAATCTCAAAGCATTTGGACTTCATCTCAGCTCAAACTAAGCTTCAGTGACTGTCTGCCAGCTCCTTGGGGGTCACTGTGACAACTGACACTTCTACTTGTCAAAACAAGCTAAAGCTCCTGGAGGAAGCTCAAGTTATGCTAAAGGGAGGCTCTACAAAATCTTAGGTCCAACGACATCATTTGACCCAAAGTCAACAAACATGTTAACTTTGGGTTGGTGAACCCCAAGGCATGAGGTCACTAACCAAAGTCCTATTTTTAGATGACCAAAATTGATGAGATTTGGACATAAATTTTTAGTCATTCTAAAAAATATTCTGCAAATTTTCAAGTCAAAAGGACTTCATTTGAGCTTACTTCAATCACATGTTAGTTAGGAGTCTGTGACTTCCGAGTCATAGGGGTCACTGACCAAAGTCCTATTTCTAGGAGGCCAAGTTGATTAAATTTGGATTAGAGATTCAAAATATGTTTAAAGTCAATTCTTCAAAGTTTCAAGTCAATTGAACGTCATTGGGGTAGAAAACAAACTAACTGCTTATAGTGTGAGGAGAATATTGACTTAGAACATGCAACAAGTGGGTCGCTATTCGAAATCCTGCTTCCAAAGATCAAAACTGCATGAAATTTAGATGGATACTTCAAGATGGCACTGACATCAGTCCCTCCATGTTTCAAATCAAACTAAGGTCATCTGGGCCTCAAACAACCGAAACCAAGGCCCATTTTCATGAAAAGTCAAGGGGGGTTGACCAACTTTAGAAAATCAAAATGGGCTAAAATTTCATGACACACTCAAAATAGTGTTAGAAAGTATCTCTCCAAGTTTCATGAAGATTAGACATTGTTTGGGCCCCAAATAGATGAAAACGGGTCATATATACAAAATAATTGGGCTTGTAAGTGGCCGCTGTTGTGGTCACTGACACCTGTGAAGTGGTTCCGACGGTTTTCAGTGGTTTTCTCCACTTCATTTCAAACTCTAACCTCCCATAAGCCCTCAAACCACTTCTGGAGTCTATAAAAGGAAGGTTTTCTCACTTGGGAAGGGTTTGAATTAAGTTCCAAGCCATCGAAGCAAGTTTCATTCAATTACACACTAATTCAACAAGTCACAATCCTTGTTCTAAGCATTCACAAGGCTCCCAAGGCACTTCAAATCTACTTTTCTTCTCTTTCTCACTAACTTGAGATGATAAATAGTTCAGAAAAGGAGAAGAAGCATGCATTTCACTTAAAGAAGACAAATGCAAGGGCCACTTGGATGTAGGCTTCTTCTTTTGATTTTCTCACTTAAAAAGGGTTTTGGGCCATCCCGGAAGTTGTGAACAAGTCTCTTTAGGCTTCATTCTATTCCTTGAAATTATAGGTTCATAATGACACAACTTTGGCTCAATTTTTGCTTGTTTAAGCACCCTTTTTAGATTTGTACAAAAATAGTCTGTAATGAAAAGGTGACGATTATCAAATGTTTAAGTCAATTCCATGGCCAAATCAAGCATTCTTGGTGGTCATTCAACACTCCTAAAGTTGAAGGAAACAAGCCCCACCACTCTGACAGCGGAACAGAAATGAAATGGGGAAGAAACAGTAAATAGTGGCCTTTTCGACCAC
Organism: Sextonia rubra; assembly: GCA_037013555.1. NCBI lineage: Eukaryota > Viridiplantae > Streptophyta > Magnoliopsida > Laurales > Lauraceae > Sextonia > Sextonia rubra. The sequence goes on along the minus strand of JASUAD010000018.1, from coordinate 14,009,954 downwards.
TGTCTATCAGTGGCCGTGGGCCACCATCAGTGGTAGGGGCTAGTGACCGTGGGTCATAGTCACTACTTGACTATTTTCTCCTTGTTGCAGTGCTTTTGCCATTTTTTAATGTATATTCTCATAATTTTCAAGTTTAGATCACATCTGAGACTAAAGGGAGGGATAGTAATTTTTTAAAACTTGTAAACAACCTGCATCCTCGCGGTCAAAGCATTTGAAGCCATGTAAACAAAAGGAAAATAGTGATGAACTGTAGTTATTTCCCATTCTTCTTAAGGCTTAAAGTGTTTGAATGTTAGACTTGAATCTGTTGCATTTTACATCAAGTTTCGAGTGCGATTAGAAGATTGGCGCCGTTTGTAGGAAATTGTGTTTTTGCTCTAATTTGTGATTAAATTTGGCCAAAAAGATATGAAAAATTGCTAAAATCCCTGAAAAATGTTGAAAAAAGTGTTGAAATGTGCTGCTGTGAGCCAGTGGCCATTGGATGCTGTGTAGAATAACCTGTGGTTACGATATGCTGTGTAAAATCACTATGGCCATGGGAGACTATGTAAAAAGTGTTGTGATAGCAAGAGACAATGGAAAATAGGTAGTGACCATGGGCCTGCAGTCACTGACCTGATTTGCCTCCAAATTGACTTGTTTGACTTTTGAAGAATCCATGCAAGACCTTGATGTTTATGATGGGTTTGGGAGCATTAATGAAGGAACTTTACACCTTGAAGTGCACCGTTTTATCATTAAAATGAAGGCATTAGGCACCTTGAAGTGCATACTTTTGCCACTTAAATGAAGGAACTTGCACCTCGACATGCATGGACCAAATTAACACTCTTTTATGCAATAGAAGAGTGTTGATTCGGTCCAAAAGGCTTTATGTTACTGGCTGTCTAATCACCACTTTGTTTATAAGACCTAAATAAATGTTTATATCAAAGTAGTGATAAGACCAATGACATTGCATTCATGCATTGTCCGGTGTCACCCACTGATGGTCTTGTGTGATCATTGTGGTAGTAGTGCAGGCTTGATCCTGTGGGCCCTATCCCTTTGATTAGATCCAACCCTCTCTTGTTTCTAAGTCTGATGCATAGTCCCAAAAATGCTACAGAAATTCTAATAGCCAGGATTGGTTAGTAGAGCATAATGAGATTGGATTTATGCATATTTCTAACCATTTCGGTTCAAAACCATGTTGATTCAGAAGGAATTCATAAACCCTTCCGATTAGCCCAAAAGGCAGCTATGTTGGTTGTGACACTAATATAGTCCTTTGGGCCTACTTTTTTGCAAAGATATTTTAGGATTTTTAATCATCAATTTCGATGAGGCCAAAGAGAGATGAGGCCAAGGAGATGGTCTTCAGAATCTCCATGACCCAAAACAAATCATCTACAAGAGCACTAAAGAGGGCTCAAATTGACTCTGCTACTCCTACATTGAAAATCTTAGTTTTCCAAAGACTTTCTACTTCTATGGGCTCCATGACTTCGGTTGATCTAGATGGGTCATCAGTGACCCCTAAATCCATTAAGAAGACCAAGACTCCCAAACCTTGGGTTTCCAAATATTCCCAAAATTTGTTAGGGGTTTTCAACAACGTTTAGGAGGAACCTAAACAAAAACTGAAGTCAGTAGGCAGTAGCGTTGATATCATCAAGCCTCATCTAGGGGCAAGACAAGTCTGGTTCACGAATCACAAACCAATATCACTTGGTAAGGCACGTTCGGTGGCTGCCCAATGTTCAAGATCCTCATTTACTCGGCCCAAACAATGGGTCGTTAACAAGCAAGCTCCAGAGCTCCTTCGGTAACTCTTAACTTATAAGAAGTCCAAGAAGCATGCGTCCATTTTTGGATGTAGTATATAGTCAGCACAACCATGCATTTCCAAATCTAAAAAGGCTGAGAACAAACTCTTAACCTCACTTGAAGACAATACCTTCTACCTTCTCACACAAAAAGAGGGATGAAGGTTTGGCAGGAAGTATCTACCCTTTATTATTGTAGCATCAACCCCACCATCTATTATATGGTGCTGAAGATAAAAAGAGAGCTGAACGATTGGTCATCAACAATTTGACTGATCTCGCTTGCTTCAAAGATTTGCTCTAACAAAAGAAGGAGTAGAATAAAAAAGAACAAGAGATGTGCTGTTGACATCCTTTCGCTTCCCACTTTCAATTTCATTAATTGGGAACGAGTTGCTGGCAGTTCCAGACCATTCGTTGTTGGGTTCAAAGATCAAACCTTGGCAGCTAGATTGGTTAATCAAATAAAGAAGAAAGCTTTGGCTCGCCACAGGGATCAAACCCAAAAGCTATCATAACATACAATCACTCAAAAATGGGTGATGATCCGGACTTGACCTCATCATACATGGTTTGACCAGGCTCAGCTCAAAGGATTACTCGGCGTATGGTTCGGACTTAATCACAAGAGTCTGACTCTAACTCCCATTCGAGCAGGACTTCTAAATGTGATGTTGAAACATACTCTGATGAGGATCCTATTATTATCTTAGATAAAGAAGACAGTCAATCCACTCCTCCTGCATTAACATCCTCCTACCCCTGTCAGTACATTGTATTCATGGCTAAAGGGAGTGGGACAAGCAAGGATGAGAATGATGATGTTAGTGGAAGCAAAGATGCCGGTGAAGACGATGCTAGTGAAAATCAAGAGGATGATGTCAGTGACGTTGTCAAGTAACAAGGAGTTAAAATTGATCACTTGACTGCCCAGTTGAAAATCTTGGCAGATATGTTAGGTGGTCTAGTTGAAGCTCCTGTCAATCCTCTGTTTGTTGATAAAAGAGAACAAGTAATGATTAGGAGAAATGCCACTAAAATTGACCTACTCATAGTTCAAATCAAGTCCTTGACGGACAAGGTGATAGCTACAGGTTCCTCTGGTGGTGATCATTTATCAATCCTTGATCTTCATGTAGATTCTAAAAAGCATGTAACCTTTAAGGAAGTTGAGGAAATACTAGCAAAAATCAAAAGTAGAGACCAGGATGAAAAAGAAGGGTATCTCACCTAAATATCCTCTAGAATTCGATTTGGTTCCATTTCCACATATTATAAACTTCGGACTTTCTAGCTATACCATGGGAAGGGGTTAGCATATCAGCATATTGTCCATTTCAAGTCACTCTTTTGAAGCTTACCAGAATTAGATGCATTAAAAATAAGGCTGTTCGTTGACACATTAAAAGGAGTTGCCTTTGATTGGTATAAGTAGTTACTAGAACTCACTTTCATGACATGGCCTATCACGAAAGATAAGTTTTTACTTCACTTCTAAGACAAGGATCAAACAGCCACCATTGCCATGCTTGGTAGCACAAGGCAAGGAGACAATGAAACTGCTCAGTCCTTCCTTAATAGATGGAGAGTATTATCTTACAAATGCTTAGAACAACCATCTCAAAGGGCAACTATTGACATGTGCAAAGCCAATTTACAACTAGAGATCAAGGCTATCATTCTTAGTCACAAAACTAAGTCTGGCTCGATTGGTTAAGGTGGCTACTGACGCAGAGCTAACCCTCAAGGAGATCAATTAGAAGAAGGCAAGTTCCTAAAAAGTAGAGTCGTCTTTATCTTCAGCTCCGAAACTGAAGAAGAAATAGGAGGTTTTCAATGTGCAAACTCCAAACCTCCTCAAAAGCCTTACAATGTAAAAACTGATCAAACATGAAAAGAGGAAAAAAATCTAAATATCCTTTTGACAAGGATATTGAAGTAATCTTTTGATCATTGATGGATAACAATAAAATTGAAGTTCCACCAATGAAGAAGCTTGAACAACTGGGTCGCGTCAATGATTCAAATTATTGTGCACACCACTGGGTCATGTCTCATCCTCTTAAAGGTCTCTTCATTTTGAAAGAAAAGGTCAATGACATGTGGAAAAATTGAGTGATAACTTTTAATCGGAAGTACGATTCTGCTCCTGTCAACATGATCTCCTCTGGACAATTTGCACCTGTAGTAGTTTCTACTTCAACAAAGCCAATGACAGTTGAATTCCATGTCGTCAATGCAATACATGACGAACAAAGTGTTATACCTGTCAAAACTTTTTCAGGGGAATAAATGTGGGTTCACTCAGATCTAGTAAATAATGAAGGTTAGGAGAATGTTAAAATTAAACTCACACCTGCAGAAAGAAGGAAGGTTAAAAGGCAACTTAAAAACCTTTAAAGAGCAGCCCAGAACTACCTGACCAAACAAAAAAAAAAAAAACAAGCTAAAAAGAAGACAGAAAAGGTGGTTGAAGTTTCAGAAGAAACATCAATATCCAGTTGCAGCAGGATATCATGGGATGGCACACCTCCTAATTCAGATGATGTGGAAGATTGGTCAGATTATTCTGATTTTGAAGATGATTAGTGGATTGATGACTATTTCATGGATGAATACCCTTCTGATGAAGATGAGAGTTTTGAATAAACTTTTGATCTTGAAATGGGTACCCTCAATATCAAGCATGGTCTCAATACACTGTCAGTAGTTCTTTATGATATACACAAACGGAGCACAAGTGGTTGGTCAAATGATGTACTTCCTTTTTTTCCACTACCTCCAGAAGTTCATCCAGATCCTTTGCCATTGGTTGAATTCGATGAAGCACAGTAACAACAAGCATCGTCTTCTTGTTCACATGTAGTAATCTCTATGCCAGTTGTTTCTCCTAAACCAACTGTTGAATCAGCCTTTTTGAAGTCATATTCTAAACTAAGCACTTAACTTATTGTTCCTGACTCAATTGACGAGCTTGAGTTACAAGAAGGACACAATGAACTTAGCATTGGTAGTCCTACTGTACCATAGGAAGTCTTCCAAGTTTAGGATAACCTCTCTAATTTAGAAGAAGAGAAGCCATTGGCTCCTACTTTGGTGGTTCTTCGCACTTCTACTGATGAACCCTAAACATCTCAAGGCGTTCTTGACAATGCAGATCAAGAAGCAAACTTGGAAAAAGTTAGTCACGTTTTTTTTGACCCTGAAGAAGTCAATGTAATAAGAAACGATACTCATCTAGAAGTTGACCGAAATAACATAGTCAGTGATGACACTCATTTTGGTCATAACTATAGAGTCAACTATAATAAACTGTCTTCTTCTTCTTCTTATATAAACCCTTTGGGGAATAACACAAATGTAAATATAACTTCTTTAGATATAAATGCTAATGCAAGGCCACCAGAGCTGTTCATGTATGATGTTATTGAACACCTCAAGCACATACTAGTACGACTGCATATTTTTGATCTTTTGCAGATGTCCAAGGAGACTCATAGCAACTTCATACGAGCCCTACAGGCTTTGAATACAAACAATCAAACTCATGTTGCACAAGCTCATCAAATAGAGAAGAACTATATGAAAACAAAATCCAAAAGGCCCCTCAGAAGCAGTGTTTGGAGTGTCTTTCTATTCATAACACTTCTAAAGCCACCATTTCCTTTGCCATAGATGATCTCCTCTTAGGCGACATGAAGCACACAAGGCTGCTCTATTTCATGGCTTACATTAAATATATACCTATTCCAAGAGTTCAAGTTGACCCAGGATCAGTTCTAAATCTCATCAAAATTACAGCTCTTCAGGAACTTGGTATCCCGGTGAGCAAGCTATCTTGTACGGAAACCTCAATCCAAGGCTATGATGGGGAAGTCTAGGATCCGATTGACAAGATTCAGATTCGGTTCTAGTTGGGTGATCTAAACTCAAAAGCCACTTTGCACTTAGTTAAGGTGAGTGCTTGCTGTAACATCCTCTTGGGAAAGTGATGGCTTCATGATTACTCTATAGCATCTTCTACTCTCCGTCAATGTCTCTAATATATTGATGATGAGGGTTAGGTGCATCGAATCTTTGTAGATGAAAAGCCATTCAAAGGCATGGAGGTTTACTTCTTCGATGCAGCCATGTATCAGGAAAGTCCTAAAAAGTCTAAACCTGATACAAATAACTCTCCAATGGGTGATAATCCTGCAGAACCCTTTACTACATCAGCAAAAAAGAAAACCTATCTAGGTTTTGGCAAAAGATCTGATCCTATTAGAAAATTGTAGTCCACAAAGAAGCAAGCAGTCAAGTTTGTGGATTCCAAAGCTCCTTTGGTGATCAAGGTTAAATCTGAAATCAAACAATCAGATTAACCTTTAGTCATATCCATAAAACTGCCAAGGACAAAGCAAATAGGCATTGTTATCCATATAAGCAAGACACGTAGTCTGTCTATATAACGCCTGCTCAGAATGGCGAACCATCTGATGGAAGACAGCGTAAGCTCTCATAATCAGATAATGTGATTTCCTTGGTTAGTAACTCAGATTCTAACTAAGAAAGCAATGATATATCTCCTCCTACAAGGGAAATATCACTGATGAGGCTAGATTCTCCTGTCACTTTCAGTCAACTCGTGCTAACATCACAACTAAGAGGTGAACTGTCTTACAGATACATCAATAGATGGATTCATTTGGTTGAAAGATATGACAATCCTCCACACTACTCAGCATGGATACATCTGTGCTGATAGGTTTCCGGCTAGCCCTTCGCGGCTTGACCATGGCAATAGAGTTTCAAACCTTTAATGAGATGTCTCAAATTGTTTCATCTTTCCAAGTTGCACTCTATCATCTACGCGGAAGGTTTAGATGGATGTGCCTAGTGCATATTATCTCAAAGGTCAGAGATTCAAATTCTGAGTAGGATTTTGAGGATGTTGAAAAGATGGACACCTCTGTGCACTCTATAGCAGATTGGGTTCTCCACTTTTGCCATGGCCCATTCCATCCCAAATTTATGATTTTGGAGGTTCTTGCTTCTTCGTGCCTCCATCCAAGCAATATAATTACTCGATAGTTTTTCATCGACCCAAAGATGCTTGTGCTTCATATCCTATCAACAAGATCACCAATGATGGGAGAATAAGGCTTGACATGTACGATCTTGTGGTCTATAACATGATGAAGAACATGGGGTACAATGTCAAGAAACCCATAGGCCTCGGATTGAGTGCAAATGGGGTTCAAGTCCCTTTTGATGTCTTCACTCCAAAAATAAAAGAAGATCTCAAAAAGGGATCTAGAATTGAACATTTACGGCATTGCATAGGGTATGTTCCTTACCGCAACATTCTTAAATTAAATCAAAATTTTAGAGCAAGATTTATGGTCTTCATTGGAGGGTTTTACTCCAATCACTTTCAAGAGGCCATTATCTTCCAAGATCCTATTGATTGGGTTGCTTTTTAACATCCGAAGGGGGCAAGTGATAAGGATGACTCCATGTCACAAGTCACTGGATATTGGCCACCTAAACTCAATGAAGAAATAGAATCATCTCAACACACTTGTTGGGAATGTTTAGCCCTTGGTGCAAAAGCTAAAAAGCCTAAAAAAATGAATCCATAGAAAGTGATCAGGCCTTGGCTTAACCCCCAAATGAAATCCCCAAAGGTTTCACAGAGTTGGAAACTTCTAAAAATGTTACGGAAGAACCTCTTCTCAAACCTCCAACTAAGGACTAAGTACATGAAATCAACTAGGGAACCCCAAAAAATCCTCGTCCTACCTTTTTAAACTCTCAAATCAAAGGAAAAAAACTTAATGTGTACATGAGTTTCTTGTGAGAGTTCATGGATTGCTTTTCATGGACCTATGCAGAATTGCCAGGTCTAGATCCAGAAGTTTCCATGCACAAATTGAATATAGTAGATGATGCTAAGCCCTTAAGCAAGATCAAAGAAGGACAAAACCAGAAATCATGGTTAAAATAGAAAAAAGAGTCTAAAAACTTAGAGATGTTCACTTCATCCATGAATAGCAACACCCTGACTAGCTGGCCAACATTGTGCCAATCACCAAAAAGAATGGGCAGAATAGAGTTTGCATTGACTTCAGAGATCTGAACAAAGCTTGTCTTAAAGATGATTTTCCATTACCCATACCAGAGATCATGATTGACAATACTTTTGGATTTGAAAAGATGTCATTCATGGATTGGTTTTCAGGATATAATCAAATCAAGATATACAAGGAGGATGAGAAGCACACATGCTTTAGAACCCCCTTTGGACTGTACTGCTTCACCATCATGACTTTTGGTATCAAAAATGCGGGAGCTACATACCAAAGGACGATGATGAAAATCTTCAAAGACATGAAACATAACTCTATCGAATGCTATGTCGATGACTTGGTAGTCACGAGCAAACAGAAGTCAGACCATCTAGCTGATCTTCGCATAGTCTTCGAGAGGTTGTGAAAATTCAACCTTCGGATGAGTCCTCTGAAGTGTTTCTTTAGAGTATCTTTCGGGAAATCTCTAGGATTTATGGTTCGAAAAGGTGGCATTGGACTAGATCCAGTCAAAGTTAAAGCTATATTGGAGATGCCTTCTCCAAGAACTCTAAAAAAGCTCAAGGGATTGCAAGGCAAACTTGCCTCATCTTAAATTTATCAAGGAAGTGCAGGGCATTCTCCAGACTAATCAAGAAAGGACTAGACTTTGTGTGGGATAAAATTTGCAAAGATGCCTTTCAAGATATTAAACGGTATCTCACAAACCCACCATTTCTTTCAGCTCCAATTCCAAGCAAACCTTTCATCCTTTATACTCAAGCTCTTCAACACTTTCTAGGGCATTATTAGCTCAAAATAATGACAAAGGTAAGGATTTGGCTCTTTATTATTTTTCACGGATGTTGGTTGGTGCTGGGCATAATTATCATCTAGTGGAAAAAGAATGTTTTGCATTAATGTTTGTAACACTAAAACTACGTCACTACATCCTCTAAAATGTAGTTTACTTGGTTTCAAAATTATTAGGGAAGCGTAGAGCGTTCTCTAGACTGATGAAGGAATGAGTAGACTTTGTGTTGATAAAATTTGCGAAGATGCCTTTCAAGATATCAAAGGTATCTCACAAACCCACCGGTTCTTTCAGCTCCAATTCTAAGCGAACCTTTCATCCTTATATTTGAGCTCTTGATCACTCCTTGGGGGTATTATTAGCTCAAAAGAAGGATGAAAGTAAAGAGGTGGCTCTTTATTATTTGTAATGGATGCTGCTTGGTGCTAAGCATAGTTATCATCCAGTGGAAAAAGCATGTCTTGCATTAATGTTCATAATACAAAAACTACATCACTACATCCTCTCCAATATAGTTTACTTGGTTCCCAACATCAACCCATTGAAGACACTCGTAATAAAAGCCAAAGCACTAAGTGATTGTTTATCCAAATGGTCTATTCTTTTTTCTTAGTACGACATCAGATATACTTCCCCAAAGGTGGTAAAAAGATAGCCTTTTATAGATTTTCTAGCAGAACATCCATGTTCGAAAGATTTTGAATTCATAGATAATCACTCTAACAAGCCAGTCTTCTTCATTGAGCAACTATGGAAACCCACCATTGATTCAGACTTGCATTGGATCATGCTTTTTAATGGAGCTTCCAAAACTAATGAGCTAGGAGAACCAATTTCAAGGTTGGAATCATTTTTGGCAGCCTAAAAAGATTCTATGTCCCTCACTCCTTCTCATTAATCAAGCCATGTTCAAACAATGTGGCAGAATACACAGCATTGATTATGGGTCTCGAACTCGTCTTAGAATCAAGCATCAATAAGCTTGGACTTTATGGAGGTTTGCAACTTGTAATCAAACAAATGAATCTTGAGTATGAAGTGAAGAAACTAGACCTACTTCCCTTCTTCAAAAAATCTTGTAAACTTAAGGAAAGATCTATGCTAATTGAGTTTCATCACATTCCAAGACATCAAAATGTCAAACCAGATGCACGGTAGGATTGGCAGTCTCAATGTCAATCCCTAAAATGATAAAATGGAATTGGAAGTAGTTGAAAGAAGACTTCTACCTTTACTCGATACCCATAAAGCAGTAGCAGATTGTCACACCCTGAACCCAAGAATTGGGGATTTGTTATGAGTTCCGAGGAATGACACACGTACCCGTGACAATTCATGCCATGACAAGACATGTACGAACTGTCACAAGGGTGATCCCACAGGTACGTGTGAGGAGGGTCCTCAAACACGTATTATCAACATAAGGCTTTTAAGCGAAAACCTAGAGATTTCACTTGTATATATATCATAAGCATCCATAAAACATTCATTTCAATTCATTTTATAAACCAAATCTGTTAATTAACCCAACTACATGCATAAATCATAAAAATCCATAAGAATAATACAAATGTATCAAATGCCAAGGTAAACCCTAAGTCCAATCCCAAAATAACCCTATTACGCTCTATTGAGGAGGATCACGAAAAGATGTCTTCCTCGTTCCACTCGTTTATATCCAGATGTAACACTGGGGTTCCCTCTGGGCGCATTGAATGCCGGATTGGCATCGGGTTCTGTACCTATAACACCATGATAACTGGTTAACACGACGGTTAAGCAAAGATAAGGATACATGAGCTTATCATGATGTAACAATTAAATTGAATGACGAAATAAGTAAAGGAGATCAATGTCGAAATCTAGGCACTTATACATATGAGCTAGCATGAACATGGAGTCATGAATCAAGAGCATATCATACCAAAATGGCGACCACATATGCTATTTCCTCTCTAATAAGAGAGTAAATTGATCTGTGGGAAATCACGAACGATTGGGCCAGGACCGACTAGCCACCTTATGAGCGTCAACTCACTCTTCTGATACTACTGCAGTAGGCAACTGATAACATACTCGCATGGGGTCCCGTTGAACCTCCTATGGGGTATAAGCTAAGTGGCGCCGACTCTAAGTATATTGGAAATAATCTAATGTCCATACTTATTATATACTAATCTGTTTATACTGATACAGAAAGTAACTCAATCTTATTGGGATTATCAATCAAAGCATTGCAACTAAGTAAAATGCTGTTTATCATTGATGCAAACTGATATAACTCTTGTGTGGAGGTCAAGGTTACCATTAATATGAATGCAATTAGATTATAAGGTTATCAAGGATAATTATTAGCCAATCCTATACTAGATAATCTGGGTTTCCAAGGTCATTCAATACGGTGTATTCATAAGACATTCGGTGTCCCGGTATTACCATTCTAGGTGTTACCTCATGTATATAAAGGACACTCCATCATATGCCAACACCCATGACGTGACATTGAAAACTAACTGGAGAATCAAGAAGAAAAGAGTGACAGCTTAACATTCCTCCTTCTCCATGTTTAGTCACCGTTGGGTTAGTTTGAGGTAGCAAGGATCCAATTCTATGGTCCTATAAGGTCTTGGGTTGAACCTATAACCTATGGTAGATGTGGGTAGATACCTCGGTCTCTTTCTAATGTTTAAGGGAGTAACCCATTATTAGGCTATCCCATAGACTATAGATAGTCCATAGTCAACATAGAACTCATCTTGGAACACATTTCTATAAGTTACAGGTCAGGCCTACCCGATTGATTGGACCGCTTCCAGAAGGGAAATTCGACCAGTTGGGCTGGGTGGCCGACCAGTCGGACTACCAGGAAGGCAATTTGACCGATCTGGTTTCAGGACCGACCGATCAGCCCTGAAGCACCCTGTTACGGAATGTTCAGTTTTTAAAGGGTTCCCTTTTCCAATATACCATTCCTCCTGTAATCAAATTAACTTACAACCTTCCATTTCACACTTTTGGATTCCCTAAAGGCCCATTATCATTTTATTCATCCAAAAATCATCACAAAACACCATCAAATCCATGCATTTTCCATTGAACTGTAAAAAGGGTAAAGTCACAAAATCCATCAAGAATCAAAGAATAAAGCAATATATGTAAAGAAAATGTATCCTTATACTTGCCTTAAGCTTGGTGCTTCACCCAAATTGAGTTGCCCCTTGGTTAGATGGAGATTAAAGCTCTCTAATGGAAAATCTAACACATGCATGAAGGAAAACAAGAATGAGATGCATGCATGCCAATAGATTGGATCTCTTGATCCTCTTTGAACTCAATAACTCAAATGGAAGATGGGATTCCTTACCTCAAGTTTCCTACAAGCAAGAAAGTTGAAGATGGTACCTTGATTCCAGGGAAGAGAGCAAGAAGACCAAAGAGGAAGAAGGAGAATCTCAGGCTTCTTGCATGCAAGTCCAAGCACCATGGAATGGAGGCTAGATTGGAGAAGAAGGTGATGGAAGAAGGAGAGACCGGTGCTGCAACGTGAGGCAGGAAGGAGAGGAATAAAAGGATCGATGGGTTGAAGGTTTTTAAATGAGTGAAGTTCTAGAATTTACAGATTGGCCCTCCTGTTTATGTATATTTCAATTTGAAGTAGCTGGACTCAAAATGGGCTGGAATGAGTCCAAATGGAATTGGACCAAACATGGAAAATGTCCCACAAGATGAAACTCACCCACCGCAACCAATATGATGTATAAATAATGTAAAACCATGAAAATACAAAAATACAATGGTCTTGGACTACCTAATGAGGTTCGAATCCGACCCAACTACCTATCCATGACCCAAACCTCTTAAGACTTAGGCTCAATTAGCCTAATTATATATTAATTAGAGTAAAACCAACTTAATTACTATAAATCATAACTATCTAGGGTTAGGGACCTTACATCCTCCCCCTCTAAAAGAACATTCGGTCCTTCGAATGCAACTTACCTCTGGCAAAAGTCCTGGATACTTCTCTCGAACTTGCTCCTCGAGCTCCCATGTAGCTTCTTCGGGTCCATGATGCTCCCAAAGGATCTTGACCCACTTGATCGTCAAGGTACAAAGCACTTGGTCTTTGGTATCAATGACACGAAGAGGTCGCTCTTCATAGCTCGCTTCCAATTTCACTTGGATGTCATCCATCTCGAGAACGTGAGAGGGGGTTTAGAAGATATTTCCGAAGCATCAATACGTGGAACACGTTATGGTCTCCGGCGAGTTGAGGAGGTAGCTCCAACCGATATGCCAAATCCTTAACTCTACCCTGAATCTCAAATGGACCAATAAGTCATGGAACAAGCTTGCCTTTCTGACCAAACCTGATTGTATCTTTCATTGGAGAAACTTTCAGAAAGACTTTATCTCCCACTTGGAACTCGAGAGGTCTTCGACGATTGTTTGCATAGCTTTTCTTATGTGACCTTGCGATTCTCAATCTGTCTTGGACTTTTTGCACCTTCTTCACTGTATCTGCAATAATAGAGGGTCCATGAAAACTCCTAACTCCAACTTCTTCCCAACACACCGGTGTATGACACTTGCGTCCATACAAAGCTTCAAATGGAGCCATTCCGATGCTTGCATGATAACTGTTATTATACGCAAATTCGGACAAAGAGAGGTGCTCGTCCCATTCCTTCCCAAAGTCTAGCACGCTGGCTCGAAGCATATCCTCTAAAGTTTGTATCGTACACTTCGACTGTCCATCAGTCTGAGGATGGTACGCTGTGATGAAGTTGAGCTGGGTACTCATGGATTCCTGAAAAGATTGTCAAAAAGAGGAAACAAACCTACTATCTCGATCTGAAACTATAGACACAGGGGTGCCATGCAATCGCGTAACCTCATCAATGATTATCTTGGCCATCTTATGAAACTTCATCCCCTTCCTAAAAGGAATAAAATGGGCTGATTTCGTCAATCGATCAACAATCACTCAAATAGCATCATGGCGTCTACTTGTTCGAAGTAGCCCTAAGACAAAATCAGTCAGGTGTTCTCCCATTTCCACTAAGGAGTATGTAGGGGATATAACAAACTGGGAGGCTTCTTATGTTCAGCCTTCATACGCTGGCAAGTAAGACATCTAGCCACAAACCTGCAATGTCTCTCTTCATATTGTTCCACCAAAACCTGCCATTTAAATTTCGATACATCTTAGTACTCCCGGGATGCATAGAATATCTAGAATGATGTGCTTCGGCCATGATTGCTTCTTTTAGATTTTGGACTGCTGGAACACATAATCTATCCCGGAAATACAGCACACTATCAACCAATCTGAAATTTGGCCTTAGAGTTATATGCTCTCGAATCTTGACAAACTCTGGGTCCTCAAACTGCCTCTCATTAATCTGTTGAATCAGTGTTGGTTCAAAGACGGACATGGCTACTAGCATCACCTTATCAACCACAAGTTCTACTTTTGTATCCAAATCTCGAAATTCTTCTACTAAAGACCACTCACCAAACAATGCTGCAATCTCAACCATCGACTTCCTACTCAAGACATCAGCCACCACATTGCCTTCCCCGGAAGGTAGTTGATCGGAAAATCATAGTCCTTTATAAACTCTAGCCATCGACGCTGCCTCATATTAAGATCATGTTAAGAGAATAAGTATTGAAGACTGCAATGGTCACTATGAACCTCAAATCTCTCTCCATACAAATAATGTCTCTATAACTTTAAAGCAAAGACGACAGCGGCTAAATCCAGTTCATGGGTGGCATAGTTTTTCTCATGCTCCTTTAGCTGCCGAGAACCATATGCAATAACCTTCCCATTCTACATCAACACACATCCCAATCCAATCCTGGAAGTATCTGTATAAATAACAAATCCACCACTACCCTCTGGTAAAGACAGAATTGGGGCTGAGATCAACTTCTCCTTAAGTAATCGGACACTTGACTTACATTCATCCGACCAAACAAATAGTTCATTCTTCTGAGTCAATTTAGTCAATGGGGCTGTAATCTTGGAGAAATCTTTAGCAAACCTCCGATAATAACCTGCAAGACTAACAAAACTTCTAACTTCGGCAATTGCTTTTAGGCTTTGCAACTAGTTATCACCTCAATCTTGGCTGGGTCTATTGCAAGTCCATCCTTCGAAATAATATGCCCCAAGAAAACAACTTGTCTCAACTAGAAATCACACTTGTCTAGTTTAGCGTACAAGTGATGGTCTCTTAATAACTGAAGTGAAGTCCTCAAATGCCCAACATGTTCATCTCTGGTCTTGGAATACACCAATACATCATCAATGAAAATCACACAAATCGGTCAAGATAAGGAGAAAAGATTCTGTTCATTAAAGCTATGAATGCAGCAGGGGCATTGGTTAACCCAAATGGCATAACTAAGAACTCATAATGCCCATATCTAGTTCTAAAAGCTGTCTTAGGTGTATCTTGATCTCTAACTCATAGCTAATGATATCTAGACCTCAAGTCAATCTTAGAGAAATATGTAGCACCCTACAATTGATCAAACAACTCATTTATTTGAGGCAGTGGATATTTGTTCTTGATTGTCACCTGGTTCAACTGCTTGTAATCAATGCACATCCTAAGGGTGTCATCTTTCTTCTTCACAAATAGAACTGGAGCTCCCCATGGCGATGTGCTAGGATGAATAAATCCCTTGTCTAATAGATCTTACAACTGCACCTTAAGCTCACATAGTTCTGTAGGCGCCATTCTATACGGGGCTCTAGAAATCTACGCTTACCGAGCACAAGCCCTATAGAAAAATCTACTTCCCTAACTGGAGGAAGGCTAGGAACTTCGTCTAGAAACACATCCGGAAACTCACAGACTACCAGAATCTCCTCTAACTTCTGAGGTGGTCTTTTCTTGACTATAAAAGCAATATGTCCCTTACAGCCATTCAGAATTAACCTCTCTGCTCGGAGTGTAGAAATTATCCTAGTATTCGAACTCTTCTTCTTACCTTGAAAAACAACACTTAGACCGGACTCATCAGTCCTCACAGTGACGGTCTTACAGAAACAATCCAAATAGGCCATATACTTATTCAACCAATCCATGCCTAAGATCACATCGAAATCATGCATAGGTAGCATAATGAGTTATGCTATAAATGACATCTCACTAATCACAACCTTACAACTAGGGTAGTACACCTCACAAATCACCTTCTCGTCTACAGGGATGAAAACATGTAACACGTATGGTAGCTGTGCTGGTGGCTCTCGTATTCTAATAGAAAACTAAGGTGAAATAAATGAATGCGATGATCCTGAATCAAACAACACCTTAGCTTCTATGCCACAAACAGAAACCTTACCTACAACTGTGTGATCTACCACTTCTGCTTCCTCTGAAGCTACTTCATAGGCGCGGCCTTGTCGTTGAGGTCGGTTAGATTGTCCTTGCTTAGGTTGACTTTGTCTCGGCTAGCTCAGTCCCGATCACAATGGCCCTTGGCTTTGTTTTGCGGGTGCTTGCTGTCGTGAAGGAGTAGATGGTAGGGTCCTAGAAGACTGCGAAGACTGCTGCTACTGAGAAGTTGGTTCTGCACTCCTCTTCCTTGGGCATTCGGATCTTTGATGACCCATAGAGCCACAGATGCAGCACGCTCCTGTCACTTTCCAACACTTACTAGTCTCATGGTTCTTCTCGCACACATTATAGATCGGCCTTGAGGGACTACTAACAACTCCCTTCTGCTCCTTGGAGTATTGCTGGCTCCTCTTTTTTTGAACTTCTCGTATAGAGAGATTGGATCTTCCGCTTGGTTCTGCCTTTCCAACAAAGCTGCTAGCTACATTTGCATCGCTGCTTGGTTGGCATTGCTTGCCGCCAACTGATGCATCATCATCATGAAGCGTCCATCTGTCGTGTATGTAGGACATGGAGGTGGAGGCGGTGGGATCAACACCCACTATCTCCACATTATCTCTGTCATCATCTCCCATGTTGTTACCTATTTCTGATCCACAAGCCATTTATCTGCACTATAATAGTGATTGGTCTCAATCAATGCTAATATAGAAGGTAAACTATAAGTCCTTATGCAAAAATCTATCCCCCAACTAAATCTATCGTATCCTCACAAAAAGATCATAGCCTCTAATTCTTCTAAGTAAACTAAGCACTCAATAGAGTACTAGTAACCCTAGGAATTAGGTGCCAAGATCTTACATCCTCCGCCCCGTTTAGGGCATCGGTCCTCCAAATGACCACAACTACCATCATGTAGCAAGTTCAGACACTATTCCTCATGTGATACCTCTTAGATTCTGGAAGCCTCAAGGTACACAATCCTCCTACAATGACAATCAGTCCATGAAGATTGATCTCACTGCTAAACTCGCTCCGTAAAGGTCAAAGGTCTAGATAAGCCCCCCCACATGTGTAGTACCTACTAAATCTTCATTGGCTTGTACAACAACATGAGTGAAGGATTCAAGCATACTTCCACAATGTTAGCATCTAGCAAATGTTATGCACCCTCAAATTTGGCGATGAAACGAATTTGTAGATGGTGAATCCAATTCAACTGGAGATTTAAAGTGGCCAGAATTGTCTTGTTCACTCCACCATGACGTTCGTCCATCAACAAGTTCTTTTAGGCACTTTATCCCCATTTATGAAACCCTTAATCTCTTTTGGTACAACCACATAGTTTCCTTTGTTGGCTCCAACCGATCTTCGGCTTTTTTTCTTGCCTAGGACAATTTTGTTGCTTGTCTCCACAACTATAGCTAGTCCAAAAAAATATAAACACTAACTTTTCACAAACCCATGGGGTCCTGGTTCTTCGGTTGTACACATCTCTTATCCAAACATTGAAATTCTCAAAATCACTACAATCCTGTCTACTCCGATGCCTTATCCTAATTTGTTGTTATGCGAGCCTTCTAGGGATAACATTTTTTGATTCTACACTACAAAATCTTTGGAGAATATGCCTTTCCAATCTCTAGTGCATCTTCATGCTGTCTGGGTGAGTTGTATTCCTTGCACAAGGCTTCTTCTTCATGATCCCATGGATTGAAAGGTTCGCACTTGGCGTGTACAATCTGGTTAAAGGTATGACACTGCATTCTCCATCTTGAAGTTAATTTTTCTTCAACGTACTCAAGGGTTTTTGTCCACTTTGAGTGGTCCGGCTGGATGTTCTTGATTATTTAGAAAATATTTTGTCCACACACAACATGCTCATCTTCTCTTTGAGCAATTGTGATTCCACCTTAATTCTCAAGACTGTCTCCTTAGGTTTTGACCTTTCCACATAAATGCCAAAGTGAATGACCTCCAATTCAACTTATTGTAACAACATTTGTCTTCCATGGTTGATGCTTGACCACCAATCCATAATTATACTAGTGGTTCCTTCACGATTCCTGGTGATTGAGTCTTCCTGCAACGTACTCGAGGGTCCTTGCTAATTTTGTTGGCTGCTTTCTACATAAAGATCATTCCCTAACACAAATATACTTGCATCTTTGTGACATCTCTTTAACAATCAAAACTCAATGTTGTCCTAGATACGCTCTGTCCTCCAATTCTGCTTCGTATTCAATCCTTTGGTGAGAATCATTGTAGCCAACTCCAATGATTTGTAATCACGTTTGGCTTATCATGTCCAAGTAGTGTCTCTATATTCTTGATCGAAAGTGACAATTATGACCATTCTGGGTTCTGCATCACGTAATTCTAATTTCATTCCTCTGAATACATACATCTAACTATGCCAATGACACTTTCTTCTAAGCCAATTAACCAACAAGACTTTTATTGGATGCAAATTTCAACATCTAAGAGAGAGATTACCATTGAACTATATATATGATGTTTGTTTTTGTACATTGAAAATGAGGATTTCGACTATCCTCATAATCAACGGATCACAGCTGATAGCTATGGAAATTGTTACAACATTGCTCTTCGGCAAAAGCTAAAGAGAATATGGGAGAAAATTTGGGTGGCTTCTTCTTTTGTCTAATGTGTTGCTGACAACACACAATGGTTGTCCTTTCACTTAATATGGGTTTTCCAAATGTGAGGTAAATTAAAATGGTCATCACAAAAGGTCCAAATTTTGGGTTAGTCCTTACATATAAGATATAGTAAAGTCGAGCAAAATAGCTAACTAAAATTAATAAATAAAATGGGGAAGGTGCCAAAAGTTTTAAGCAGAGGATTAGCCCCGTGGCAAAATATGGTTTAGAGGCCAATTTTTCAAATTGAAAAAATTATGCAAATGGGATTTCAATGTGTGATTTCAGTGTGTGAGATAAAGATGAAAATAAAATAAAAGGTGGTCGATGGGTTGATTGATTGAGGGTGACCGCTTTGGGGTCAAATTGGTTGATTGATTGTTGCTGGAATTTGTTTGAAAATCACTCACTTAGTCTTAAAATTCTCATTAGTCCCATTTTTAAAATCAGTCCTTCATTTCCTTTATCATTAAGCTCCTTAAATATTTGGCACCGAAGGTGGAATAAAAAGGATAAAATCATTTTTGGTTTGATTTTCTTGATTTTATAGTTGTTTTTTTTTTTGGGATATTTTAATAATGGGATTGGAAGGTCCTAACTAGGGAATTTTCTACTTTTTGACGTTAGCTAATTAGATCATTAAAGTCAATCATCGAATTAACCCTAATCCTAAAATCCTAAACTGTTTACATCGGCTTTCCCAGTCTACCTAACAGAACAAGAAAAGCGATGAGATGAAGTCTAACATTTCACTAAGCCTAATGGGAAAATCCGGTTCATTCTAAAATGCAAACAACCTAAGCACGAGGAATTTTTGGGCCAAAGTGGTTTGCTTGATGTGCTCTTATGTTGGTTTGATTTCTTGAAAGATTTGATAATGATTTAGTTCGAGTATGTTTTAACATTAAATCAGGTGTGTTTTAATGTGTTTTAAGGTCCTGGTAATTCAATATTTTAAGATTCCAAAATTCTGGAGTGAATCGGGATCAAAACTGCAAAATGGGGCCACAAGAGTGGGCTGGGAGCAGCAGGGGGACTCACAGCCAATCTATGCAACCTGGGATAGCAGGCGTGGTGCCTAGGTGGACAGTACATCTTGGGCATGGCAAGGGTGGTGCCAAGGTAGCTTTGCAATAGTGTCGGGGCTTTTCAATCAATTTTGGGCCATGGTTTTCAACTTTCTATATTGTTTCAAGTTATGGATTAATTGATTTTAGGTATTGATTATGCTTTAGGGTTCAAAGTGTTTTAACGTTTTAATTAATGGTTTAAATTAACAAAATTGTAAGGTTCATTAACATAGTTATAGTTATTAAAGCGACTAAATTTGTTAAAGTTGTTAAAGTATTAAGTGTAACAAATGTTTTAAAGTTCTTGAAATTATTAAAGTTCTAAACTCTTAATGCTTTCAAAATGTTTCTAAGGTTCTACGGTTTTAAAGTTTTAAGGCTTTAAGGTTTTAAAATTTTAAAATTTCAATGTTTCAATGTTTTAGGGTTCGAAAGGTCTTGAGATCTTAATGCTTTAAGTATTTTAAATGTTTTAAGTATTTTAATTCTTAAGAGTTTTAAAGTTTTAATGCTTTTAATCTTTTGAATATTTTATCATTTTAAAGTTATAAAGTATTAAAAGCTAGATGTTTTAGGGCTTTAAATATTTTAAATGTTTAAAGATTTAAAGTTTAAAGGTTTTAGTATTCTAAAGTTTTAGGGTTTTTAAAGTGTTAAGGCTTTAAAGTTTTTAATATTATTAATGTTTTAAACATTTAGAGGTTTTAAGGTATAGGATTTTAAAGCCTTAGAGCCTTTTAAATCATTTAAAGTTTTTTGAGTTATTAACTTTTTAAAGTCTTAATTGATGTTTTAAATGGTTTAAAGTTTTAAGCTTTTAAAGTCTTTAAATGTTTTAAATGGTTTCAAAGGTATCGAAGTTTTAAATTTTCTAAAGTTTTGATGTTATTAATTGTTTTAAAGTTTTAAATATTTCAAGCTTTTGATGTTTCAAAGTTTGAAGGTTAAAAGTATTCAGTTTTAAAATTTTTAATGTTTAAAGTTTTTAAGTTTTGGATTTTCTCAAAGTTTTTAGAGTTTTAAAATTTTAAAGTTTTAATTTTAAAATTATTAAAAGTTTTAGTTAATTCTTATATTTATTAAGGTTTTAAAGTTTTGTTAAGGTCTTAATTCATTAAATTTTAATTTTATTAAGGTATTTAAGTTTATTCACATTTTAACTTTAATAATGCTTTGAGTTGATTAAGTTTTTAAGTTTTCTTAATTCGTTTTTTAAGTTATTAAGGTTTAAGGTTCATTATATCTTAATTAACGTTTTAATCAACTTGTGAGAGATCCTGATTTTTTTCTACTAGATTAAAGATATTTTTATGTTGTTTATTCAATATTAATTAGTTTTGTGATGAGATAATTGATTTTTAATGAGATTTTAAGCGAGAAAGGATGTTCATGCATTTATATATAAATATCAGGGCGTTATATGTAATTTTTTATGATTGTTTTGAAATTAACGATTCATAATTTCCCACTGTTTCCTTCTGCTTCTTCTCCTTTTCTTTTGTTTTTCTCTCATTTGTTACATGTTCTTCTTTCTTATCTGTTCATTGATCGAGAGAGAGGTTTAGAGATTGAGAGGGGGAAATTGAGATTGAAAGAGAGATTGAGAGGGAGAGTATAGAGATCTGAAGAGAGATTGAATGAGGAGACTTGTAGTCTCACCTTCTTCTTCTTCTTTTACCTGTTCCTGAGTTAATTCTCCATTAAGGGTTGGGATTGACATTGAATTGAGTTTGGAGATATCCAAGTGAGGTGAAATGCAACTGCTACTTCATCTTCTTCTCCTCTTCTTAAGCTAATGTGATGTTGGTGCTGTTGTTTGCAGTACTTCTTGTTCTTTTTCTTCTTCTAGTGGTAGCTCTTATTTTACTTCAAGCAGTGGATTTGTTGGTTTAGGGAGTAAAGGAAGTTAAGAGAGAACTTCTGAGAACCTAGAATTGAGGGAAGAACCAATAGATTTTAATTTTCCTGAATTTTCTTGAATTATTCAATAACTTGTATATTTTCAATTTAGGCATAGTTAATGGTTTCTGATGCTTCCAAATGGTGAAAACAGGTTTCTTTTAAAGTTTAATTTATTTGAGGAAATATTGTAAAGAATTGCTCAGGCTCGAAATGGAACAGAGCACCTACAACTTGCCTCTATGGAACCTGAGGTCAACCAAGAAAAGTTTCATGTCGGCTGTGACTCCTTTTCCCAATCGACCAAAGGTCGACAGCGGTATCAACGATGGACACAGCCTGACGAAAAGAACTATGACTTTTCACCCGGACTAGTACCACGGTCAACTTAGGTCAACTGTCGAGTTGACCGTGGACACTAAACTAAATCCGTACTTTTCTGAAAGCAAACTATTTTGCTTGGAAAAATACCCTATGATTTTCTAATGATCTTTAAACTTATGGAAAACACTATAGGACCTATTTATAATTGTTTTGGATCAATGGTCTGATTTAAATATGAATTTTAATCAATAAGCAACCTTGTGTGTTTTCTAAAGGGTTATTCAGTGTATCTTACTTGTAAATTCAATTTGAAAACCCTCGAGATATACATTGGTGTTTTCTGATGATATTTCTATTTTTTTGATTTGTTATTTATGTTCTACATCTTGCATTGGAATTATTCAAACACCACTTAGCTTGTTCATCCAAAACTGGGCACAGTAAAAGATTGGATGTACTGTGTATACTAGCTACTATGTAATCCTGTCGTAGGTGTCACTAGTTACTCACCTCTGCTATCAAGTTGACAATGACCACCATTTTGTGTAGTGATAGTACTTCATCCTATATATTCCATATTATTATTATTATTATTATTGTCATTGTTCTATTTCAGTTATAGTGGGTTGTCTACTCTGATCCTGTACATATTGACATTTTATTATTTGTTTATATGCAAAGCATCATTTATGTTCAGTTTATTTATTATGCATCCTAAGAATTCATTGTTATATCCCGATTATATTTTCTGTACATTTCAATTATTATCTGATTTTCTTCAGGTTTGACACTACTCACCTGTTTTAATTAACTTATTTCTTACTTGCTCTATATTGATGTGTTGATTGACATTATAAGCGAAGCAGTCATTATTGATTCCCAGATATAAGAGACGTGCAAGGCAGTAAACCCTGAGATTGGTGAGTGGAGTTCAAATGATGTGGTTTAGTGAGTTGGAGTAGGATTATGAGAGCTTATCGTTGATAGCATCAAGTGGGTGGTGGTGTCTCATGGAAAGTCCTAGTTGTGGTTAGATGACCTTAATGTTGATGTAGATAAGTAAATAAACCACTATGGTAATGTAACTTAAATACTCTATAGATGTAATATTGTAAGACTTCATATGCTCTGTATATTATCAATGTTAATATAAATAGAGGATCTGTTGATTTAAATTATGACTTTAGCCAAAAAAAGTATGACATATTTATCTATTATGAAATTTAAACATACCAGTGATATCCTATGGGATTGGTGTAGAGATAAATTCATTGTAAAGTCGAAATGACTATAAATCTCTAAGCTAGTTACGTCTTAGAACCGGAATCTAATTGACCTCCTATTTTGGGAAGTGACAAGTCTAGTATCAAAGTATAAGTAGTTATGGAAATCTAATAGATACTAGAACATTAGGGGATGTGGTGAGGAACGCTAGACTTGAGATTTGTTTGTTTGTACTAATATAGTAAAGTATACTTGTTTTGTGTTATGTGTTGTGATTTTCAAATGATGGTGACCATAATATAGGGTGATACTAGACCTAGTGAGCCAGCTGTGTGGAATACTGATGATAGATTCGAAGCCAAGTTGTGAATGATGATGGAGCATCAAAGAGCTAATGTGAAAAGAAGTGCTATGCAAGATGAAAGGATAGCAAAACTTTTATAAAGACACGCTCGGCCTCCTCTTGTACCTCAAGTCATTGTTGCTCTAAGAAACATATATCCTAATGCACTATTTGAGAAATTCATTAAGATGGATGCTACCAAATTTGTAGGAGGTGCAGACCCTTTGGAAGTTGATGAGTGGATCACTCATGCAAAGAACGTCTTTGAAGTTTTGGAATGCATTAGAAGACAAAGAGTTGTCTTGGGTAGTTATATGCTTAGGGAAGTAGAAGACACATGGTGGAAAAGCATTCATGATCCTTATGTTTATATGGATGATGCTATGGCATGGCAAACTTTTAAAAGAAAATTCATATCAGACCATGTGGTGCAATAGAAAATTCATATCAGACCATGTGATGGAATAGAAAATTCATATTAGACCATGTGGTGCAATAGAAAAAAGTTGAATTTGAAAGATTGAATTAAAGAGAGATGTCTGTGGCTGACTACATCCATGAATTTGTTGGAAGTTTATACTAAAAGCATACTTTTATGTATTTGTCTTTGACTGATTTATTTATTAGTAAAGTTTGTCTTTTCATCTTAATAAGAATTTGTATCGGTAAATGGTTGCATTGTTATTTATTATGCATGTGTGTGTCTTTTATTCTATAAAGTAGACAAGTTGGTGTGTACAGTTCAGCTTACATATGAAAGACTTATTTGTCGGTTCTTATAGAATTTAAGTTGTTGTTCACAATCTAGATGGAGTTGGATAAACCATCGATATAATTGTAGCATGACATTTCAGCAGGCTTGCCTTCGCTACGGGAAACAGTATAATTTTGACTGGTTATGCTAGTACGCTTTATTTTAATTGACCAGGACCACTTTTGGGTTTATGTCTTTATACTGACTATATAAGATGATTAACATTTAAATGGTTATTATGAGTGCTTGTACTCTTAATCCTAATATAAACAATAGATACATACATTTAGTGTTTGGCATTTCATTTATAATCGAGTGAAACCTTTTATGAGTTAATAATCTCAGTAAATTGGATGACTAAATTATGTGTATGTTGCATATTAGTTTATTAACGGAATCCATGCTCATAATAAAGATTGATGATATCCCCTTGATAAAGCTTATAAGTTTTGATTATATCAAACCTTGCAAGTAAACTTTGTGTCCGACATATCAAATAAGTTAAGTGTAAGATCTCAAGGAATTATCAAGATATCGATTAAATATAGGTATCAGTAATTATTTAATCGATGGATATCTGAAATCTTAATGTGGGAAGATTAACAAGCATCTAATAACAAGAAGTTCAAAATATTATTTTAAGAATAAGGACAGGAGTGCAATTATAATTCTCTAGTGGACTAGATTGTAATTTATGGAACTAGGATTCTAATTTGGGTCAAATTAGGGTTTTCTGTTTTCATAAGAAGCCTATTCCTTATTTCCTTCCTAAGGACCCTATTGTAGCCTATAAATATGCGCTATTGCTTTCTAAGAAATACACACAAGAGAAATCTCATTTTTTAGAGCAAAGAGAATACGTAGAAGAGGCCTACACCATAGTGCGAGTTCGAGTATAAAGGAATACAATATAAGGTATTGAGATTTTCAGATTGTTGTAAGACCGTGGTCAAATCAAAGATCATGCAAATATGGTTCTTGAATCGTCATTGTCTAAAGTTATTTTTGCTATGATTTATATGCAATATCTAGGGTTTGTGGCAGCTGCCTCCCAACAAAATTCACTTGGTTGTCTTGTTTTGCTCCTAGATCAATGTACTCTAATGAGTAAAAGATAGAAAGATTCTTAGAAGGTTTAGGCTTGAAACTCATAAGGATGCAACTACAATTTTGAAGAAGCAGTTACAAGAGCCTACTAGTCTAGAGAAGAAAATCTGAAAATTTAAAGACAAGAGGTCAAGAGAAAAGAAGTAATTGCTACTTCACGGCGAGGTAAGAAGCTAAAGCCTAAGAGTAGTGATTCCTAAAGGATTGTCTTATGTGATTTTTGTGGAAGAAGACATGGTGTAGGGCAATGTCGAAGGCAATAGTAGCTTGTTTTCGTTGTGGTTCTTTTGAACATCAAGTGAAAAATTGCCCCGAAGAAAGTAGATTCTAGATCATCGCATTAATCAGCATCGCCACAGTCATCATATAATTCTTTTTCTCAAGTACTATAATGAAGGCCATTTGCAATGCAAAGGCTAACTCCACCACAACAGCAGAGTAGATCATCAATGCAGCAATAGAAGCCATCTCAGTAGTTTAGGAATCAGTAGAAACACCAAGTGTTAGGAAAAGTGTTTGCTATGACGCATGCCGATGCTAGTGCAACGGAGAATGTGGTGGAAAGTATTCTTCTTATTTGTGATTATTATGCTAAATTGTTGGTTGATCCCAGTTCTACTCATTCCTATATTTCTCCATTGTTCTTTGTTAGTCTTGGTGGTGAGTTAGCACCAATGTAGTATATTTTGACTGTCTCTACTCTTCTAAGAAGGAAGATGGTGTCTGATGTTTATTACCTTGATCGTGTAGTGAAGGTAAGGAAGTATGAATTGTTGGCTAATTTGATTGTGTTGGATATGCATGATTTTTATTTTATTCTAGGAATGGACTGGTTCGTTGCAAATCATGCAAGACTATTAGTTTTCAAGTTAATGAAGTTGAATTGGGTTTGTTGTTTAAAGGAATCAAAGAGAAGATTGATACTCCCATGATTTTAGGTTTGAAAGCTAAGAGATTATCTAAAGTGGTTATGAAGGATACATTGCATTTATAACATAAAAAAAAGGGCCTAAGAAATTGGAAGATATTCCTATAGTCTGTGAATTTCCAAATGTGTTTTTGGATGAGCTACTACATTTGCCACCGGTAAGGGAGTTTGATTTCACTATTGGATTGATGCCAAGAACTGCTCCAATTTCTAAAGCACCGTATAGAATGGCAGCTGTAGAATTAAGAGAACTGATGGGACAATTACAAGAATTATTGGAAAAAGGTTTCATTCATCCAAGCGTATCACCTTAAGGAGCTCTGGTATTATTTGTGAAGAAAAAGTATGGCTCCATGAGGATGTGTAGTGATTAGGGTAATTGAACCAAGTGACTATTAAGAACAAACATCTTGTGCCTAGAATTGATGAATTGTTTGATCAGTTGCAAGGAGTTGCATATATTTCGAAGGTTGATTTAAGATCAGGATATCATTAATTGTATTTAAAGTGGAAGATATTCCAAAGACTGCTTTCAGAATAAGATATGGGCATTATGAAATTTTTTATACCTTTTGGATTAACTAATGAACCTAAAATTTTTATAACATTGATGAACAAAGTGTTTACTCCTTATTTGTATCAATTTACAGTTGTTTTCATAGATGATATTTTGGTGTATTCAAGATCCAAGGATGAGCATGTGCAACATCTTCGAGTTTCTTTGTAGTTATTGAGAGATAATCAATTGTTTATTACCTTAGCAAAATGTGATTTTTGGCTTGAGAAAGTTGCTTTTTTGGGTCATATGATTTCAAGGGATGGTGTTTTAGTTGATCCCTGAAAGATTGAAGTAGTGGTGAATTAGGAACAACCAAAAAATATAGCTAAAATATGAAGTTTTTGAGGACTGGCAGGATATTATTGAAGATTTATTCAAGGATTCTTTACTATTGCATCCCTATTGACAAAGTTAACAAGGAATAATGTGCCTTATGAATGGTATGATTAGTATGAGTATAGTTTTCAACTATTGAAGAAGAAATTGACTATAGCTCTAATTCCTACTTTACCTATTGGTGGTGAGGGATTTGTAATTTTCATAGATGAATCCAAGATTGGATTGGACTATGTAAAATTGCAGAATGCAAGAGTTGTGGCTTATAGATCTAAATAGTTGAGGACACATGATAAGAATTATGCCACTCATGATTTGGAGTTCGCAGCAATTGTTTTTGCTTTGAAAACTTAGAGCAAATTAAGGATTACGGTTTTCCTATCAAATACCATCCAAGAAAAGGGAATGTGGTTGCAGATGCTTTGAGTAGAAAATTAGTAGAGACTGCTAGTATGCAAGGAGAATGAATTTTGATTGAAGAATTCAGAGATATGGATGTTGAAGTTCAATTCTAGGGTAATAAAAGAATGATAGCAGTAATGGCAATGTTTGGAATTGTGATTCTTCAGAAGATCTAAGAAATGAAAAGAGAAGATCCAAAATTGATTCATATCATGGAACATATTGATGGAAGACAAAATTTTAGAATAAAGAATGATGTGTTGTATTTCAAGAACTGATTGTGTGTGCCTAATATAGAAGAATTGAAGAATGAAGTCATGACAGAAGCACTTCATGCTAAATGTGTAATGCGTCCTAGAAGATTGCAGGTTTTGTGGCTCATTACATGACTTGTCAAAAGATCAAAGCGTAGTTGGAGATGCCTAAGTGGAAGCCAGATCATATTACCATGGATTTCATCTCAAGATTGCCATAACCAAAAAATGGAAATGATGTTATTTGGGTAATTGTTGATAGATTTCAAGACAAGTAAAAGAATGGATTACATTGTTGAACTGTTTGCTTTTCAAGACTACATGGAAGTCCTCTTTCTATTGTTTCAAACAGAGATAGTTAGTTTGTGTGTCGATTTTGGATGACTTGGCAAGAATCAATGGGAATGAAGTTACTTTTCAATACTTCTTCTCATCCTCAAAAAAATGGTCAAACAGAAAGAACAAATCAAGCTTTGGAAGTTATATTGAGAGCCTGTGGATAGGATTTTAAATCTCAGTGGGATGACAGTTTGTATTTATGTGAATTTGCATAAAATAACAACTATCATTCCAATATTGGTATAGCACCAAATGAGGCTCTCTATGGAAGTAGATGTAGAACTCCTTTGCACTGGAAGGAGATTGGTGTTAGAAGTTTTCATGGACCTTCATTTTTCAATAGTACAAGTAAAAGGTAAAGTAAGTTAAAAAAAAAAAGATTAAAGATAGCTAGAAGCAAACATAAAAGGATATTGATAATCATATAAAGGAACTGGAATTTGAAGTTGGAGACATGGTATTTTTGAAAGTTTCTCCAATGAAAGGAATTGTGAGGTTTGGAAAGAAAGAAAAAATGGCTCCAAGATTTATCAATCGATTCTAGATTCAAAAATCAATGAAGTTGTATATAGATTGGAATTACCTTTAGAAATGGTTGGCATTCGTGATGTATTTCACATCTCAATGTTGATAAAATATATACCAGATCCTACCCATATCATTCAGTATGATCCATTGCAAATCAAGGAAGATGTAACTTATGAAGAGATGACAGTGCATATTTTGGACATGAACGATCAAGTGTTACGCATAAAGACAATTTAATGGGAGAATCATGGACTGGAGGAAGCCACTTAGAAATCGAGGAATAAATGCAGAAGTCCTATCCATATTTGTTTCCTGATGTATGTTTTATTTACATATGGGGGACCAAATGTTCTGAGGTGGAGAAGATGTGAGATCTTTTTTTCTTTTTTGCATGATTAAATATATTTTATGTTGTTTATTAGGTATTAATTAGGTTTGTGATGAGAGAATTAATTTTTAATGAGATTTTAATTGAGAAAGGATGTGCTTGTATCTATATATATTAGGGGGCTAAATGTAATTTTTGGTTATTATTTTGAAATTACCCAAAACCACACTATTCTTTCTTATCTATTCACCAATTGAGAGAGAGCTTGGGAGATTGAGAGGAGGAAACTGAGACTAAAAGAGGGTTTAAGAAACAGTAGAGAAATCTGAAGAGAGATCAAATGAAAAGACTTGCAATCTCACCTTCTTCTTCATCTGTTACTACTTCTTGGGTTAATTCTACATTAAGGGTTGGCATTGAGATTGAACTGAGTTTGGAGATATCTGAGTGAATTGGAATGCAACTACTACTTCATCTTCTCCTCTTCTTGTGCTACGTGATGTTGGTGTTGTTGTTTGTACTTCTTCTTGTTCTTGTTGTTCTTTTTCTAGTGGTAGCTTTTGTTTTACTTCAAGTAGTGGATTTGTTGGTTTGGGGAGTAGAGGAAGTTGAAAGAGAACTTCAGAGAACCTATAAGTGAGGCAAGAACCAATAGATTTTAATTTTTCTACATATTCTTGAATTATTTTGTAACTTGCATATTTTGAAATTCATGCATAGTTTATGGTTTCTGATGTTTCCAAATGGTGAAAACAAGTATCTTTTAAGGTTTTAGGAAGCTTAGAATGATTTGAGGCAATTTGGTGAAGATTGCTCAAGTTTGAAATGTAATAAAGTGCAACTTGTCTTTACGGAACCCATTGTCAACCATGAATGCTTTCATGGTTGACCTTGACTCCTTTTCTTGGTCGACCTTAAGAGAAAAATTGCAACTTCTCGACCCAGGTTAGTACTCCGGTTGACTAAGTTCAACTGTGGGGTTGACCATGGACACTAAACTGAATCTCTACTTTTCCGAAAGTGAAATGTTTTCCTTGCAAAAATATCCTATAGTTTTCCAATGATCTTTAAACCTATGGAAAACATTGCAAGACCTATTTATAATTGCTTTTGATCAATGGTTTAATTTAAATCTGAATTTTAATCAATGAACAACCTTGTGTTTATGTTCGTCAACTTCAAGTGCAGAGCTGCGATGCAGTAATATCCCGATAAGTACAGGGTTGAATCCACAGGGAGCTATATTTAAAATATTTTCAACTTGACTTGCCTTAAAATAAAAATCTAAAACTAGCCTTGTTTAAGATTTTTCAAATACAAGCATTCTAAAAAATTAACCAATTACAACAACAATTCCTAAAGTAAAATTCCTAAAACTAAAATTTCCTAAAAATATAAACTAAAATCTCTACAAAACAAAACACACATTAGACCTTCCAAACATAAAAACTAAAATTAGAAACTAACTAAAGTAAACAATGTTAGAAACAAAATAAACAAAAGTTGAAAATTCTCCTAAGTTAGAATTTCCAAAACTAAAAAACTTTCCAATTTAAAATCTTCAATTAAAAACAAATTTAGAAAGATCTTTAATTCTGGAAATTATCTAAAAAAATCAAAAACATAAAAGTAGAAACAAATTTAAAATTAGAAAGTTAGTAAAATTAGTAATGCAATGCATGCCATGAGATGTTGAAAAATTCTAAGTCTGAAAAACTAATACGCCGATGCAAATTTTATGCATGATTTGAATTATTCTAATGCACCTTAAATTTAAGTTTAATGGTTGGAAATCATGCTCTACTGATGTAAGAAACTAACGAAAAAAATTGGAAGTGAAAAAGGATCTAAAACGAAAAAGTTATGAATACATGAATATGACAACTTTGTAAAATTCTGTGCAAAAATTCTGATCCGAGTTAACTAATTGGCAAAGTTTAAGCTTTTGGTTCACAAGCCTTCCAAGATTATTTTGGTCTGAAATTTTGAGAAATGAAAGAACACATTCTAAATTTTAATTTTTCCATGTTTCGAAGAAAAATATTACATTGGACTAGTCTACCCACTTCAAACTTTTCATCAAAAACTATTTCTGTAGTTTGCTGAAACTGTTAATTTATGCTATTTGTGTATTGAGTTTGAATTTTTTCATTAGATTCAGATCTGAAGGCTTAATTTTCATCAACTTAAATAGGCACAAAATCTTATGATATGAAAATACATTCAATAAATTCTAATCCAACCACCAAACTATGCAAAAACAAAACTTTAAATCAACATGAACACAACAAGAAAAATAACAAAAGTGCAAAAAATAAAATAAAAGTGCAGGAAGTCAAATGCACTAATAATAGGAAGTCAAAGGCGGTAAATTGCTCCTTTCAATTATTTATCTTAATTTGGACTCAAAAATATTTGAAGTGTTGTCCTAGGGTCTCATTCTTCATTTTAGGTCGTCAATCCAAGTGAAAATAACAAATCTCCATTTAATGTAGAAATAAATTTCAGAATTGGCCTCTAATATTTTTTCACTCAAACCTATTTTACTCTATCTTACATTGCCTCCAAACATACAATGTATCCAAAGAGACAAAGTATATTAAAAAGGTTACTAAGATGGGTTACTAGTTATGATTCTAATTCTATCCCAATATTTGAACAAGAATGAAAATTAACCCAATCACAAACAAGACTAAAATTATGAAGACCACAAAATAAAAGACAAGAACAATTGAAAAGAAACAAATTTTACTAGCAAGAAATTGTTTTACAAAAGATTGAAAATAAAAAACAAACAATTACATACTAAGATGGATGAGAATTCCTTCTTCTAGTTGTCACTTCAAGGTTGGTAGTGTGGCTTTAGGGCTAAGTCTCTTTGATAACTTAAGATGGAGAGACAAAAGAGAGGGGGAGGTGGAGTATAGAAATTCTAGAGGTGGGAGGTGAGCAATTCTTCCATGAAGGATATAAAAGAGGGATGCCCTATTTGTACTTTTTCAAATCCTACTCCTTCTCAAACTCTAAAATCTTAAAAATAACTTTAAAAATGAAAGAAAAAGGGTCCCAAACAATGGCTTAGGCATGAGATATCTTTTGGGATATTTTTTTCTATTTTTTTCTTTTCTGCTTGCTTTGTTTAAAAGCCCCTCTTGGATGCTTCTTTCCTTTTTTGTATGTAACACCTTGCATTGAGATCTTTTGAGAGATGATTTAGGGATAAGAATCCTTTCTTAGAATCAAACTTGGCCCACATGAAGTGTAGAACTTCCCCTTTTATCTCTTTGCATTGTCAACTTTCCTTTTTTGAAAAGTTCTTTTTGTTAGGACCAAACTTGAAAAGATCTTTGAAGATAACCCTCTTGGTTTTTTTTTCTTTTTCTTTTTCAGCAAAAAATCTGAATTAAATCCTCTTTTAGATGTGGAATGCTTGGTTGGATATTTATTTTTATTTTTTTTCAATTAAATTTTCTCTTTCTCCAAAAGGAACTCCTATGTGGCTTTCTTTGTCTTCAAATTTTCTTCAAAATTTCTTAAAAATGTGCAACAAATAAATGGACCCCATCTTGGATGTTTTATAAGTGTACGCCACACATATGTGTGTGTGTGGGACCATGAAGATGATTTTTTGCAATTTTCTTTTAATTTTTTTCTTTTCAATTCTTCTCTCCTTTCTCTTGAAAATCAATTCCTTGCTTCAATTCTTTACAAGTGGGACTCATATCATCAATTTCCTACAAATCAAATGTGAATTTATGTGAAAAGACAATTTTACCTCTAACATCACAAATGCATGAATGCGGGCCCATTTCTCTTGAAATGACAATGAAAATGCACACCATTTTTCATGATTTTATGTGAATGAGCTAATGATGATGAAAATTAAATTTAATTCATGAGAAAAATTATTTTCGTAAAACTTTCCAAAAATAAACTTTCCAAAAATGGTAGATTTCATGAATGTATGCAGAAAGTGTGATTTTTAAAAAAATTATGCAGATAAATACTAAAATAAATTTAAAATGCTTGAAACCACTAGATCACACTGAATAAGTCTCTTTCAAGTTAATAAGTCCTTAAAATGGTCCAAAATGTTTATGAAAATATGCATATTTAAGAACTTATCAGTTTACCTGAGGAGTTATTCGGTGTATCTTACTTTTAACTTTAATTTGATAACCCTCGAGATATATATTGTTGTTTACTGATGATATTTCTATCTTTCTGATTTGTTATTTAAGTTTTGCATAAATGCATTGGTATTATTCAAATACCACTTATCTTGTCCATCCGTAACTGGGCACATTGAAGGATTAGATTTATCGTGTATATTGCCTACAGCTCAGTCCTATCATAGTAATCACTAATACCTCACCTCTACTGTAAGTTAATAGTAGATACCATTCTATATAGTGAGAGTACTTAGTCCAATATATTCTGAATTATTATTATTATTATTATTATTACTTTTATTGTTGTTGTTGTTGTTGTTGTTGTTGTTGTTGTTCTGTTTCAGTTATGGTTGGTTGTCTACTATGATCTTGTACATCATTGTCATTTTATTATCTATTCATATGCAAAGCATCTTTTATATTCATTTTATTTATTATGCATTTAATTGAGAAACTAAATGTGATGAACTAAAGTTGATGGTTACATGAATGGCTTGATGGTGCTTGATGGTTTTGAGCTTGATGTTTGTTATTTAATGTGATTTTTAAACAATCAAAAGTAGTAATTCGAAGGTAGTAAACATGTAAGCAATAATGACAATAAAGGAGTAGTAATTGGTGGAAAAACGGATTTGGTAAATAAAAGAAAATGTGGAAAAAGCATTGGAAAACCACCCAGGAGCAACAGGGGCAGCGCTTAGCCTACAGTTGCCTAGGCACAATAGGAGTGATGCCCAGATGGTCAGGGGGAACTGGCATAGCATGGGTGGCACCTAGGTGTTCTGGATAGAACTTCAAAGCCTTGTTTTTAGTTTTGCACGATTTTGAGCAAATTCTGCACATTTCTGAGTTTTCCGAAGATGTTGTGAATGCCTAATAAGGGTTATATGCAGTGGATGGTCCAGATCTGATTGGTTGCAATGCAAAAAATGAGATTTGGATGCCTACAATGATGATGTTACAAAATCTAACCAAACCATGAACCTACTATGATGCAAATAATGCAATTTTAAATAGTTCCATGACCCTAAGCATGTTTCTACACATGTAGAATTATAAACAACTAGATCTAATCAAGTAATAAGCCTAGAATAGAAACAGGAATGCAAATCTACATGCTTTCATGATCCTAAATATATTTCTACTCAAGTTGAATGATGAATAACAATCTAAAGAACAGAAATTAGGGCCACCGATTACAAAAAGATTTCCCTCAAGATTTTGCAGAGATCCATGATTCCAAAAGCTTTTCATCTCTCTCCTTCCTTTTCTAAATCTAGGGTTTCTAGTTTTCTCCTTCTCTAATGGTTGCTTATTACTGTTGTTGAGTTTCTAGAGGCTAATATGTTTTTTTATAGTGCTTGGGGCATCAAAAGGAGCCTATGGTTCTGTAATGAGGGCTTCTAGAAGTTTTCTCACACATCCCAAAGCAAATGGGGCCCAAAATCCCAAAAGTGGGATGAAATGCATGTTGGATGCGACCTGGGGTTATGACCACCTCGTCGCAGCAGGGGTGGTGCATAGGTGGCTCCCCGCAGTATGGTGTGGGTCGAATTAGGTTTAGCTTGGTTTTAGGTTGTTTAGGTTCAAATTCAGCCCAAGTAATGGTCTTATTAATGGATTTGGACATAGCCAAGCCTAAGCTAGTAGGAATATGCAAGCTAGGTGCCATTGTGGCAGTGCTAAGGTATCAATTTATCACATTTGGGGCCCGAAATTGTAAAGGCCATAACTTTTGATTTGCTCGCCCATGTTTGGTGTGACACATACCGTTGGATAACTCTTAGTGTCTAGAATCTAATGGTTCTTACATAAGAATGATCAATGGTCGAACTGTAAAGTGATAGGTTGGTTTTTTAATCTAGATCAATCATCTCATGCAAATTCTAGTGCAATCTAGAGACTCTAAGATTCTTTTATTAATGTTGTAGTCTGCTTATATATTGTCTCCTATGGAAAATGGAATATCATAATATCTCCAATGGAAAATGGAATGTCAAATCAAAATCTCAGTGTTTCTCACTTTTCTCTCACGAATTCATGTGAATAATCAAACTACAAATGAAATTAAGCAACAAGCGTCATCATCATCATTAATTAATTAGCATTATGTCATTGGTCTTTCAATTGGGGATAAATGAGGACATCACTATGTATAACACGTATTTTATACAAACACACGTGGCCAAATGAGGTCTCTAGAGTATGCCCCTCTTTGGATGATAGCACGTTGAGGTCTCTCCAAAGACAGTAGACACACCACTAATGACTTACAGGAGCTTTTGAGCTCACGAGAGTGGCCGCCTATGGATATATGTAGTGTCAAATTAGTTCCAATAGTGAGGTTCATTCTCGAGGATTAATCTTGATTAGAAAAAAAGGAAAAAAGTTACATTACTGAAATTGTGAATAAAACTCGAGATTTGTGCCTCGAGCTCATGGTATTGCCATGTGGTAGGTTATGGGAACTTTGCCCCCGTTAATTGATTAATTGAATTTGGCTAAATCAATGGAGATCTCTTGAGGAATTTCATTCGTCCTTAGGATGAAGTAAATTCAAGTTGTCATGCATTGTATCTTTTAACTTTCATCCACTATTGAATGTTTAAAACATAGTTAAAATAAATTAACAATAATGTAGATCTTGAAGACAATCACAAACATATTTTAAACAATGTGTGTTCATGTGAATGGAATGCATTTTAAATTTTGAAAAGATTTTTAGTTTGAAACTCAAGTATGCATCGAAAAAGTGAAATCAAGGGAAAATGATCACTGAAATAACCGCTGCTCTTTAGGGATCTTGGTCTTCATCGTCATCAAAGTAATAATGAGATCTGGAATAGATGCGTTCATTCTTTTGTGCTTGTCATGGAGAGTTCCAAATTACACTATTTTTGTCATCCAGCGTCATGATTCGAGTCGACGAACACTCAAATTCATGAGAATGCGGTATTATGGCCACCATACCAATAATAAACACTTAAGGGGGGCCTACGACGACTCAATTTCCAAACACAAAATTAAATCGTGAAAATTATAGATGGAAAAACTTGGTTAATACATAATTAGAATATCAGTCTTCATGCCATTAAACTAACATGGTCGTCTTAAGAGTTTCGACTGAAATGGTTAAGAATACAAAACGTTTCCCTTTTCCTTTAATACTACCCTCCCCTACAATAACGGGTGACCATTTTAATGGGCAGGATTTTAGTACAGGGAGAACAGCTCCGAAACAGGAAGTAAAGAAGGGTCGGGCTTTCGCCGTTCTTAGAAAAGCGACCAAACATAAATAACAGCAATAACCAATTGAACCAACCAATTGTAGACCATGTAAAGTCCAAAGGTGGAAAGCAGGGCAACTAAATGCTTGCTAAGCCATAGGGACTAACTCATATTAATGCAAATAGACTAATATTTGCATTGTCTTACTGATTGGATTGATTCCTGAAAGAAATGAAACCAAATGGCCATGATTAGTGCAAGCCAACTTTAACATTGCCTATCAACTGGTTAGTGCATGTTAATTTTGTTTAGGTCTAATTTGAAGAAACAATGGACCTAGGATCTCTGCTTTCTTTTTTGGGCAAAACTCCATGGAAAGCAACCCCAAAAATTTCAAAACCTTAGAAAATTTAGAATCCCTTTTCTTAGTGACTGCCTGTCACACCCTGAGCCCAAAGGAATAATTACAATTTTTCTCGAGGAGCAAGCACACATGTTCATGCATGGGGTTCAAGTAAAGAACTCATGCTTATGTTCCCCACGAGGAAGTCCCACTGGATTCATGTGTGCGGCTGAGCACACATGCCCTAAAGAATAAGGTATACAGAATTCTTTTTAGTAAATGTGGAAGCCTGTATAACTTTCCATCAAATCAAAAGTATATATAATCATCATTCTATGACAATAATCATGTGGTAATGAGCATAATCCATCCATAGCACAATTAAGTTCAAGTTTGCACGAGTAAGAGTAAGAAAAGTAATCAAGTGTGGAAGAGGTAAAGTTAGTTAAGTTTACAACCAATAAACATAATATAATTTTTCTAAATGATAAATATCCATAGGCCAACCTACCCCAATCATAAACAATGTCATGATGAGTACTCTCGTGACCATGACATCTAGAAGACGTCATCAGCACTCCACTCAGCTAATTCTTGAGAGGTCTCCTCAACCTTTTCATTCTCTTGGCAATGTCAGGGTTGTCGTTACCTGTGACACCAAGTGTAGCACTGTGAATACAATGATTCAACAAGATAAACCACACATAAAACATAAGCACGATGTATAAGATAGAGTAAAGACAGGTATCATATCATGTGACATCAATCATTAGTAAACTAGGCACGTTAGAATGTGTAAACAGAATCATTTAAGACAATACAGTTAAACTTATAACTATTTGGTAAACCACTTACCTAAATTCTTTTTCTTGGCTGAAACTTGTTACACAAAAGCTAAGTGAGTGAGCATGTATGTGATGGTATCACTAGAAGGTTGAGGGCCCCATGTCCTTTCATCATGAACCTGGAGTTCCGGACAACTCCCATATAAAATAACTAGACTGCATCTAGGATGTGTATTCTCTGAACCCACACTTCACACCTCCAGGTTTGGATAGGGTTGAAGCTATATGCTACTGACAATTGTGCATCATGTATTAACAATGTATATGGTACATATGCAAGCATAAGGATGTACTCCAACATATACAAACATGATACCTGAACAATAATAATATGAAGTACCCACATGGACAATCTAGGCAATAGCGTGACAAGTAAAGCATGAACACAAACATAAGTATAACAATAAATGAATGATGACAACAATTACAAAATGAATAGCAATAGTTACAAAAGAACAATAGAGAGTACATCAACAAGTCATGTGAGGACAAGAAATGTAATACAAGTTGTGTGCATAAAATTGAACAAGCATTCATAGTAAATTACTAGCCAAACTTAGGTATGGATTGCCAGACACATCACACCATCCAATTCGATGTAGTGCTAGGGTCCTCAACGTCATGGGTTACCATGGCCTTGATGTCACAAAATAAGCAAGGATACAAGTACCCTAAGCTAACACGCTTGATCTAGTAATGACGCGTATCAGATACCCAAGTAAGAAAATGAAAGCTCCAACATATCCAAGATGAAAGCTCCAACATCTCTTAATCTTTTAAAAACCATTAGACCTTGTTAGAGGGTAAGGGAAGCCATTCTAGAGGTTCAAATTTCTTTTGAAACAGTCATACAAAAACTAAGTTTAAGGGGCAGAAGAAGGGTTACACTTTGCACTCAATGTGCAAGATAGAACTAGACCTCGCTCGAGCGGACCTGGGTTGGTTTTGTCCATTCAAATTGTTTTAGTTCTGGGTGTTTTGTGATTTATTCCCTTGCTTTTCCAGCTATTCTAAAACACATTTGTAATTCTTTAAAACATCTAAAACCCATATTTTACATGAAATCAAATGCAAGAACAAATCTAACTTGGAAAATCCCATTTATGAGCTTTAGAAGGGTATGTAACATGAAAACCAAACTTGAATTAATGATTTAAATACACATACCATGAGTTATGAGTCTTCAGTTACCGTAAATAGTGCTCTAGTTATTTCCCACGAATTTCAAGCTTTTGCCCACATTGAGCAAATTTAAAATCACCAAATCCCTCATGTAGAATCCCAAACAAATCTTAACAGGTGAATATATGAAATGAGCATCAAATCCACATATGGGTAGCCAAATGAAACTAGAAGGTTGATTCTAGCAAGAAAGGATGAAAATAAAGGGATTTTCTTACCGTTACATGCAATAGAAGGAGATGGAACTCAAATGGTGAAATGGGTGCCTGGAGAAGATGAAGGGAAGAAAGAAGATGAACTTACAGCTCTGATATGTCTCCTGTCCTAGCTAGCTCTTATTTGATTAGGGTGGCATAATGGAGGAAATTACATGGTAGAGAAGAGAAAGAGGATGGGAGAGTGTGAAGATGAAACAAAGAGATGAGGGTTTAGGGGTATTAGGGTTGAGAAGTTTTTCCAGTAGTTACATGTTAACTTAGAGGTTTATAAATTTTATAGAATAGGGCTTTTGGCATTTAATGGGCTTGGATGAGCTCAAATGGTTTGGGTCAAAACATAAAAAATGATTCAAATGTAATGCTTTATGTGATGCACCTAAAATCCCATCAAAATCGCACACGAAACTGAATGTAGACCATACCTTAACTTACAAAATGGCCCTTAAACTACTTAGGCAAGGTCAAATACCCTTAATTCTACCTTGCAACAATCATAAACATTCAAAACAATACAATTAGCACTCAGACATTTTAGTGTGCATCTAATCAATGTAAGGAGGGTCGGGGTGTTACACCACCAACTGGCCGACTGGTTACGCCTTGGCAGACTCAGTTGCAATCAAACATTCTAGTGTGCATCTTGTTCTCCTAGTTTTGAGTGAACCATTAGATTTTTTTTCTTGTTTTTTTTTAGATGGCTTTTCCCTTTAACGATGCTAATCTTTTGTCATGCTCAAAATCCATTGACGAGAAAGGAACCGCAAGTCAAAGTGAACAAAACAAGAAGACACAGGGAAGGAAAAATAACTGAACATTTTTAAGTTTAATTTTGCATGGGTTCTTCCTAATAACCTCATAGGTGTAGTTTTTTTTTAGGACATTTTTATTATGGACACTCAAAACAAAAAGAATTTACACACTGGGTTGACTAAGAGAGAGATGAGGAACTGTTTGAGGAACCACCTGTAATTGCTTTGGTCAGCAAGTGGTTGCATGCAAAAGCTTGTTGCTTGCACTTTCTTTGTTGTTTGATGACAACTTGACTCCCATGTTTTGCCAACATAGATGGGGAGAAGTAGTTTTGAGTTGGATTGCAAATTAGGCAATCCTTGTGATCCACTATTCATTTTTCTTGATCATGCTAAAAGGGCGAATTCCAAGGGAGTTACTGGCTTTTGTGTGCCAGTGAAGTATCCAAGATTGTGTTATTCTAATGCCATTGTATGGTAAGCCAGAATGCTGAACAATGCACATTCTAGGACCTCCCTAGACTCCATGAGTAGAGAAAAGAAGCAAAGTCCAAAAAGAAAGGTACTTAGAGGATTTTGGGTTCATTTTATATGGTTTAAGTACTTAGTTTGTATCCTTTGATTATGTTTCAGAGGCTAAGTATCTTGAAGGGTGTGAGCATGAGGTTTGGTAGAGGTTTTGTAGAGTCTTGAGTCTTTTGAGAGCTTGAAAATGCCTAGAGATTCAAAGATCCTTGCTACTGCTCCCCCAAGGCTCCTATTATAGCCTTTTCCATGAAAGGTGGTTACTAGTAGCAGAGTTAGTGGGCAAATAGATGTTTCCCGCTTGCTAAGGTGGATCGCCAGCAGTTGCACTTGTGGTTGGTTGGTGGTTGACTTGGTTAGTTTGCTTTATAATGGGCATAACTATCTAACGTGCAAAAACTGCTTTTGAACGTTGTGCTGACAGTTGCATGTGCTGTCCGACGACGGGTTATGTGGCACATGCCGATTGCTACTTGATGCTTACACTGGCTGGTGCTTAACCCTGGTCGCCCATTGGTTGTAGGCAATGACCTTCATTTTAACTTTTCTTGTTTTTCTTGTATTTCCTTCTTCTTGCAAACTTCAATGGAGCCTTTTAAATGTCTCTTAAGCTTGCCTTGAGCTTTGTCTTATGCTTTCTTGAATTGTTTAACCAATTTAACCAACGTTCACTGGTCAATTGCCCCTTTGTTGTACCTGTAAATTCTTTTTATGTACCAATAATCTGATCACACAAACTTACAGTCAATGTCTAACGGTGAAAATGAGCATATTGTGGATGATATGAATGTAGGACTTTGAACAATAACAACCTATGGCTCTTTTTACCCGATTATTAGGTTAGACCCACTAGGAGATTTTGGATAAAGATGTTGATTTACATGAACCTTTCTTCAATGAGAAACTCTTAGATTCTGATTCCTATTTTTCCGAAACTGTGGAATTATGCATTGTTGATTCCCAAGAATTTGATGATCCATTGTTAAATGAAACAGTAATTGCACATTATAAGCCCCCCATGAATGATCACATTGAGAATTTTGAGGACAATGGCCACCCTTAGATCTCCAAGTCTGACACCATAGACTTATGCGTGGCAACTTTCTCAAATTCAAATTATGACATTGCAACCATATTTTCCGAACCCATACCAAATGAAAATGGAGAAATTTGTTTTAAGAATTGTCGGCAATGGGGGACCATGGACCACCCAATGTTGACCTAAGACCTCTTCCTATGCAATTCAAAGATTCATTCTTAAAAGGAGCAAGTGATTTTCATGGTGGGCAACCCTCCATTACATGACAAGGAACATGTGGTCCTCGTATTCATTGTTCTTAATAATTTCATGCTCACAACTTTTCATATCCTCCTTATTGACTATGTGGAGCAAAGTCTTGTTTGGGATCCAGGTGGATTCCCAATTGCAAATCTAGTAATCTTTTTTTTTTTTGTTTTTGTTTTCGTGGGTTTTGTCTACCCATGGATAGGTGCTTGGAAAATCTTCACATCTTCAAGTGCCTTCTTTCACTTTACCCTCTGTCAATTATTTTTCTTATGTTATTTTCTTTATATGTTTGCATTGCATGCATAACATTGAGGATGATGTTTATCTTAGGTTAGGGGTTGGGGACAAGCACACTTGTCTGTTGTCAGACAGAATCTTTACACAGTTTCCATGTTATTTTTCTATGCTTTTAGAGTTTTTAGGAATTTAAAAAAATACATTTTTTTGTTGATTTCTTAGTTGTTTTTTAATCTTTAGGAAGGAAAATTTTTGAAAGAATTCCTATAATATGAAGATTTGTTGGACTCTAGACTTTTCAAGAGTTTTACACAAAAGTTGAGTTTGGTTCACTAATCTTGGGACAAAAAGATTTTTTGAAAACTATTAAATTTCAACCATTTCACCACATAGCTAGTATACATATTTAAAGTCTAAAATGAGATGTTATAGCGTTGTTTTTGAAAAATCACTTAAAATAGGACGTGAGATCGAAACTTAGTTTGATTAGGTTTCCTAGTTCATTTGGGTGGTAAGATTGGGTAATTAAACCCAAAAAAAGAAGTTAGATGCAATCAAATGAGAAGATTAAGGGAAATCATTCCATGAAAAGAAGAAGAAGAAGAAGAAGAAGAAGAAGATGTCATATGTCCAACAAATCTGATTTCTACATAACAATAAGGCACATCATTTGAAACTCACTGGAATATTCCATGAAATTGAAAAGCAAACAATGCTTACACCTTTTTACAATTAAATTCTAGATATTAGAATGAAAACACATTCAGATCTCTCTCTCAACAACATCATTTGGAACTCATTGGGTTAATGTCTTGAGGCATGGGGATTCAAGGTTCAGGGAATTGGAGACTTGGGGTTTGAAGGTTTACGATTTGGCCATGAGAGAGAAAGAGATAGAGAGAGACCTGAACATTTTGGCCATGTGTGTTTTGTGTGAGAAAGATAGAAACCTGAACAGAAGAGGAGCTAGGTCTTTGTAGAACCGTCATTTCAGTGCAAGGAGCTAGAGCGATGAATCAATGACAAGACTCCATCATTATATCCATTTAAGAGTTGGAGCTAGCACTAGAACAACGAATCAATGTGAGGGAGATGGAGAGGAGCTGTGAGGAAGATGGAAGAGGAGAAAGTTAGAGAAAAAAAAAGTGAAG
Source organism: Sextonia rubra (assembly GCA_037013555.1). NCBI lineage: Eukaryota > Viridiplantae > Streptophyta > Magnoliopsida > Laurales > Lauraceae > Sextonia > Sextonia rubra. The sequence continues at coordinate 13,966,919 of JASUAD010000018.1, read as the reverse complement.
GATCGGGTGGGACATAGTGTATTAACATCTCCAGAGCCTGACAATAGCGTTACATGGGTAACGATATCATCCTAGAGTAAATTTATCCAAAAAAATTTACAACACCCTAATTTGTTGTATCTGTGTTTTTCATAACCAATCCATTTAATCCAAGTTCAGGATGAATTTCCATTAAAATCCCTTATTATTATTATTATTATTATTATTATGTTAGAGTTTAAAGTTCTCTTGTATTTCTATGGCTAGTCAGCCTCATCAATTCCATCATGCCTATGAAAGGTAGTAGAGCTATACGTGTATTGCGCCAGCTTTAGAGGATGTGTATACATCCGGAAATGGTGTGGATATTTTCTCCCCTCTGTGGTCTAGCAAATACTCACACACCCATACAAATACACTCACCTGAGTCAGTCTCCAACACTGCTAGTCATGGATTGATCTTTGATTGCTTAATTTTGTATAAGGGAGATGCCACAGTACTGATCACCAATGAACTACCAGTGGATTGACATACTGTGTGCTTCTTGGAAGTAGTAAAACATGGATGAGTGGTTTTATTTATTTATTTATTTATTTATTTATTATTATTATTATTTATTTTTTGGTGGTGGTGCGGGGTTGTTTATAGATAACACTGATAAGTTGGAGGCTCGGAGCTCCAAAAAAGTTTATTTAAGAATTAATTTGGTTATTTGTATCGGTAAGGAATGTGTCCCGTTCAATCAAATCTAGAATTTGTGCCAATATTGAGCTTTTTATTCCTTTCTTTTGTTTTCGTATTATCACTCTCGAGTTGCAAAAATTGAAAATTTATTTTCCATGAGATATTCCATGATTAGGCATTAACTATATTCTCCTTGCCCAGTGGGTATACTTAAGTGGCAGCGATTTCCTTGATCCACCAACCCAATAGGTAAGTGGCAGCACTTTCCGTGCTTGGTACACCGACACAATCATTGAGGATTTGGGTTCATCCTCTTCTACATGGTTGGGTTGAGGTTATCAATAAATGGGTTGTGTTGGGGTTACAGTTTTCTTACAACATAACCGTGTCCAGCCCAACCAATTTCTTTGACCTCCAGCCTCCCAATTGGACCCAAACTTGCCCTGGTTTTCTTTCCAGGTTAATTTCATCCTTGTAACCCCTTTAGTTTTCGAGAGGAGTCCTTGAACAGGAAAGAAAACAGCAAGAAGAACAAAGAACGAACACCAGAACAGAAAAAAAAAAAACTACTGCATAGAAAAATAATTGTTCGGAATCCAGCCCGGAATATCCACCTCCCAAAAATAATCCTTATCTAAATAAAAACTATGATTAGCCAAAAGATGGGTACCTTCATTGAACTTTCTTCCAATAAAGGAAAACTTGATAAATGCATTAGCTCTGGAGAAATTATTAATATCCAAAACGAAAGTGCTGATCATGCACTTGATAAACTGGCAGCTCCTGTACCATTAATGCTTTCAATCACTTTGATTAATAAATTGGTTGGTTTAGGGTTGGCCATATTCGTCATACCTGCAGCAGTAAACGAGATCTGCCCACAGGAGATTTTTTTTTCTCTTTGTTGAAACTAGAAAAAGATGGTAGTGGACGAAGTAGGTCTGGGGTTGGGTCACCTGGGTCCATTCGGAACGCATTTTCCAGTAAGACACATCGGTGCAGGATTATCAATCCTAACCATCCACATAATAAAATCATGAATTAAAGGTGCTCGCTATCTAGAACTCTGAGAGGAGAAAGCATCCATCCATATTAAACCCTCAATTTAACATCTGTTATTAACAGCGGTCTCTCGCCTTGACTTGGAGGTTCACGTTGCGGGACCCATACCAGACCTTCAACTAAAGATAGGAACCCGGGCACGGGATGAAGGGCTTGGTGGCCCATACACTAATGGAAACCCCAAATACATTTAGACCCATATAGCACACAGTGTAATTAATATTACCGACATTTTTGCCTTGTCCCATGAAACATGGTCAACTTGTTTATGAATGCACTTTATGGAATGTTGCCAAGAATACCCGTTTCTGAATTTATTTATTCATTTATTTTGTAGGAACCCGTTTATGATTTGAAGGACACAGTCTGCAAAACCTTGCTTAGGGTTCAAATCCATTGTCCCAGCTGGCTTCGAGCTTGAGAAACTCCAATCCGAACAGATTCTCTTCCAATGCCACCTAACTATGTTGTTGCCCAGTTTGTAAGATCAATGCTAGGGGTGTGCTCCACTTTGCCTCTCATGTTCTTGTTTGCCACTGGCGATCCCATCTCATCGTTCTTTTCAACCTATTTTTGTTCGTAAATCTTTTTGCCTGTCCAGGATGTGGGAATGGTTTGTTTTTGTATCTGTTTCTCTCTTGGCGGTTAGCTCTTTTATACTGCAATTTTCATTTAGAGGGGCTACTACCATTGATCTGTCCTCACACACCCACCTTGGCTATGCATTGATTTGAATTTGTCATTCATTGAGGCCTCAAATCACTATAGGTATGTTTTCAAATTTTGAATGTAGGCAGGATAACTATAAAATTTTGAGGACCTAAAACGCTAGGACCATCATCATTTACATTTGCCTGATATTCCACTTGTCCAAATTAAAGTCTAATGTCTGGAAAATCTTGAACCAGCCATATTTGACTTTTCCAATCTGAGCCCTCAGCTATTCAGGGCCAAATTTCATCCCTACAAATCGTCACTATTGTGGTCCCATTTATTTACATTTTAAACTTATGCCCAGGCCAATGACAATTGTATGGACCAGAATTCTTGGTTCTTGCTCCCTGGCATGAACCGTTGGTCTAGAAATGAGAATCGGGTCATTTCAATGAAAATACTGATAAAAAAAGCCCAAATATTTAGGAGCGTGGAGTTGGATTTACAATTTGATTAAACACATGGATGCTGACGTCGAACTCAACCCAGAACTGCACTGAGCCAAGCCCATGAGCCTCAATCCAGCTGGGCTAACTAACAGAAGAGGTTGATGGGCAAAGCTGTACTAGTTCCCAAGGGAAGATTTCTCTACCAGGGCATTGCACTTAAATAAAAAGCAACCATTAGGTGTGGGCCATTTTCCTTCTGGGTTTAACCCTCAAATCATGGTCGATCCTAAGTATGAGGCCATGGGTTTTGTTGCACCTACTCCTGGGCCTCAACATTACAAACATACTTGAAATCGCATAAGCATTTTCCAAGGAATTTCATATCCTCCCGCTTCCATTTTCTATGGATTTCTCTACATTTTAGGTACATATTTGGTGTCCAGACTACTTACAGGCTTCTTTCATGGTGAAATTGGCCAAATTCTGTTATTTCGGCCCGACAAGCAAGCAGGCTACTAGAGGCCCATTTAATCAGTCAGACTCCCATTCAAAGCCGGTCCTGATTATTTCTATCCAGTATTTGTTATTTCTATCGATTATTACAAATAGTGGAACATTTTGAAAAGATCGTGATATTATCATGATATCCTACAGCAGTATTTTCCCTGTAGTATCAGGAAATTGAAAATACTGTGAAAATTTATGGCTAATATAATAAAACAAATAAAAAATTGGAAAAGAGCATAAAATATGTTTTATCAGTATAACTAATTTCCCTTGACCTTTGCAGATCATATCCCCAGAAAATTCTAAATTGAAAAAAACCTGTTATTGTCCGAAATGATAAATTCCCGAGAACTACTACACTTTTTACTTAACTATTGACACTATAGGCTATGGGCCAATGGGCTCGTGGCTCAAATAGAAGTGATCCCTATAAATATATGTGTAAGAAGCTTACAAATGCCGCACACCCTGGCCTGTGCATGATACTTTGTCATACTCTTTTACACCAACCTTTCCTTCTGTTCTTTCCCTCTGTTTACAAACTCAACATAACATGGTTTCAGTGTCAGGGTTCTTCAGACCCCGGCCAACTTACCTGCACAACACTAACCTGGACCTGAACTCGGTCCAGGAACTGCCTGACTCGCACCTATGGCCACCGTTCGACGCTGAAGCATCAGGAAACTTGACATACGTCGAGTCCATGCCGGTTATTGACCTTGCCGATCCAGACGTTGTGGGTCGCATGGGACATGCGAGCGAGACCTGGGGAGGATTTCATGTAACAGGCCATGGCGTTCCTTTGAACCTAATTGATCGGCTTGAGTCGCAGGTTTGTCGACTCTTCTCACTCCCTAGAGAGCAGAAGCTCAAGGCTGCGCGTGTGCCCAACAGTTTCAACGGCTATGGTCAGGTCCCCATCGCCGCCTTTTTTGAGAAGTCCCTTTGGTCTGAAGGTTTCACCATTACTGACTCTCCTGTCAGCTGGGCCTGCCGACTTTGGCCAGATGACTATATCGAGTTCTGGTAAGTCTAAAAAATACATGCTTTTCATAACTCGGGCTGGAGCTCTCTGCTCACATGAGTTGATTCAACTCAAAGGTGCTGAGTATGGTAGTCGTTCGGGCTTGGCAGAGTACCCTGCCATACGCGCCCGAGTTAAAGTTGCAGACTGAGCTATGAGTTATTAATTTTTTTTGGCAGAAAGCTGTGAGTTGCAACAATGGTCAATGATCAGACTGTCCTAATTCTTCGGTTGGTAGCGTTCAAATGGATACTTGAAACAATGGTCAATGATCAGACTGTCCTAATTCTTCCGTTGGTAGCGTTCAGATGGATAGTTGAAACAATGGTGAATGTGTAGAGAATTGGGTTCCACCTAACATGGGATCTTGAAAAGTATTTTAACTATACTAATAATTCTAAGTTTTGGTATAGATGGTTAGCTAAAGAAAATTTAAGATAGTATCAAATTCAATTGGTTGTGAGTTTGAATCCTGGAGAAATATCTCGGAGTTAAAAAAAAAATGTGTAGCTAAATGTACACTGACCGGATTCCACCTAAGGGATAGTGTTGAGAAATAGGCTTAACCCATTGGAGACTATTAAAAAGTATTTCCGCTATCTTTACTGACACTATGAAGTTTTAGTAGGAATGGTTAGCAAAAAAAATTCAAAATAGTAATCCACATAAAATTTCCTTGTTTCTAATAAACCAAATTCAATGTTTGTTCTCATGGGCCATCCATGGAAACAGTCAAAAGTTGGACTCTTTGTCCTTGGGATTAATCCTGTGGCGGCCCCACTCTGATAGTGTGAAAATCAAAAGGAGGTTGCATTTTGAGAGGGTGATTTCCGTCAAAACACAGGTCAAGCCCACCCAATTGGCTGGGACAACTGAATGGGTCTAGTTAGTTTTAGAGATCTATCACGCCTTACCAATAGCCCAATGAAGCAAAACACTAGATCCATGAGATTGACCTAGCCCATTGGGTTCGGCTTTACCTGTGCCTTGAGAAATTCCACAGAACAGAAAATGAGGTTGACATCATGTGATCATTTCTCTTTTATATACAAAACAGAAATGACTTTACCTCAGGGCTCGCTTTGCTTGACCCAGCTCACTTTGATCGCAGCCTCTATGACATCACATTGCTATATATCTTTCACATAATCAATTGGGGCACGTGTTTTGGATGAACGGTTTGGATTCAAGGACATGGGGTTCCACCTTTTCTCCATGGTATCCATTTATAGCACAAGCTCAAAAACATCATAGGCTATATAACCAAGCTTACTCTATTGATTGATATATACAGTTCATTGATTATTTTCAAAATATATAGTTACAACTTTCACCTTCAATCTCATGGCGTATGTCACTATATTTGGACTGAAATTGAGACGCGAATATAACTACAAGGTGCACTATGAAATTGAGGCTGATATCACTCTGTTTTGGCGGGGATGATTTGTTCTTTCAAGTTTTTTTTCCTAATTATTGAATTTTCTTTTACCACAAAAGAAAGTCACCAATTTTTTGAAACTGGAAAACGTTCTGTCTGGCCCGCCTGTAGGCTTGCATATCATTGGGTTAGTGTGGGTTAGAGACTCTGGTGGGAATTTTATGATGATAATCACCGATTTAAGAGCCTCAGAACTTAATTAAAGCTGTTGCTGATTTGACTGCCATGGTCAGCGGATCGTGCCAATTTGGTATGCACCCCTAATCCAAGCTTACAATTTCCTATCCCACCCTAACCTCGTGATTTGCATCGTACATTAAGGTGGCCAACCATTAGAGCATTTGGGTCTGCCCGGGCTTGGGTCAACTAAAGGTTCCGAACTCAAACCAGACCCAGAACTCTTTTGGGTTTTATCCTTTCTAGACAAGAAGTCATATATCTATGTGGGAGTGAGCCTAAAAGAACAATGGTTTTCCCATGCAGTGAAGTAATGGAAGAATACAAGAAGGAGATGAAGGCCCTTTCTGTAAGGATCATGTGGTTGATGCTCGCCTCGCTGGGAATAACGAAGACAGACTTAGATTGGGCCGGCCCCAATGGCGACTTTGGCGGGTCGTGGACCACACTGCAGTTGAACTGGTACCCACCGTGCCCGGACCCCAACAGGGCCATTGGCCTGGTAGCTCACAGCGACTCTCCCATCCTCACTGTCCTCTATCAAAGTAGCACGACTGGTCTCCAATTCCTCCGAGAGCATGGGACACAAGCCCACTGGGTTACCATCGGCCCAGTTCCAGGCTCATTTGTTGTCAATGTGGGAGACCTCCTCCAGATCCTCACTAATGGAAGATTCCGAGCGCCCCTGCACCGTGCAATTGTCAACCGGAGCCACCACCGTCTCTCTGTCCCGATCTTCATTGGCCCACCGAAAGATGCTCTGATCACACCGCTATCCAAGCTGGTCAGTGAAGACAGGCCCCAGCTCTACCGAGCTGTGACATGGGGAGAGTACCTTGGAATCAAGAGGAAATACTTCCAAGATGCTCTTTCTGTGGTTAGCCTACGTGCACCAGTGGATGAGTCTTCCAACAATGTAAGCGACTATTTAGAGTCTGCTTAATGGGGAAAAATTACTAAACTTCTCGCGTAACCTGGCAAGTTACGACGTTGAGTGCAGTTCGTAATGCGATCAAAATCGTGCGTGTTGGTCGCACTTAAAATATAGGAGTGATAACTAAACTGTCTTACGGAATACCATTTCATTAAGTCTGGCATCCATAGTGGTAAATGGAAGATATTGGTGGTTGATTCATAGCTTTCTTCCTTTTTAGTAAAACTCAGTTTGAAAGTATTTGTATATGAAGGATAAACAAATTTGAAAACAGTGCCCACTTTTGATACGCGGCTAATCTAGAGCATTCACTTGCATTTTCTAGAATCTAATGGTCCTTTCAAGGAACCGCATAATTTCCAATGATGCAAGTTACACTTGGTCTTAACTAGGCCGGTCAATCTAGCCTTCTAGCAAGAGGACCAGGCCCGCCCAAGCTTGAGAAAATGAGGGTCTTTTCTCTTGTGCAAAATTCGGAGGGTACGGTAGGGCCTGATTTTGTAGATCCTCCCATCTTGATTGTAGAGCTGAGTAAAGAAAGATCATCCCATATTTGGATTTTTACATTTTTAGATTTCAATTCAAAATATATGTAGCGAACGAATAAAAGAATTAACAAATAAACCAATCACATACCATGAGAAGGCACACAGACTTTTTACATAAAAAATCCTACTCAAAGCAAGTCATGGGTTTTGTCGTCTAAACGAAAGACAAACAAGCATTATGTAATCGAAGGTTACAAGATATACTCACAGACCCTTTTTTAGTATCAACTTGACCTTTAAATAACCCACAATTTGTGCCTTACGTTTAGAGTCCTTGTACAATAAAAGCGATCAATTTGGCACAAATAGAAAACAACTCCATAAAGGAACGTGGGAGTTTTCCCTCAATGTGCTCTAGCTGTTGTGATTTTTTGAACAATCACCCGTTGTGCGCATCCACGGAATCACAAAATCAAACACGAACAAGCCACAAGAAGAGACACCGAGATTTACGTGGTTCACCCAAACCGGGCTACATCCACGGGCACAGGAGGACGAACATCTTCACTATGACAAGTAAAGCATACAAGAGATTCCCACACTCTCACCTCATCTCTCCTATGTGGTGTGGGAACACCACGGGCAACTGATGCCGCCGCCGCAAGGTCTAGGGTTACAGACTATACAATATATAATCTCCGCTTTCTTGGCCACCAAGAAAGCCCCGGTACAATTACCAAAATACCCTTGACCTTAAACCAGTCCCTGGCTAACCCAGTGGACTCATCCGGCTAAACCGGAATACAAGACATAAACCAAACAATCTCCACCTTGGCTTGAATTCCGTACAACTCCGTACAACTCGAGCTACTAGGAGATAAAACCGGCAATGTCTTCACGTACCCTGCTGAATGGCACGTCACTGCACCAGGGATGCAGTCTTCTTCAACACTTTGACATGTTGAACCAGCACATGAACTTTGAACAAAGTTCATCTCGTCAAACTTCACCTCGAACTAAAAGCTCGAAACCATTGACGAATCTGAGTGATATCTGAATCACTCACCATCCTGCCCCATCTTCAACATCACTGTGAAGATCCAATCACCACAAGCATGCAAGCGAAATAGATCGGGAATACAAGTCCAGATGACTCCATTGCAGAACAACCTCTGCCTCCGAGCAGTCAAAAAACTCCATTTGACCGGGCCTCCGATCAATCAATCAAACAAATGTTTGACAACTGCTGACGCATCAGCTCCTCCTTGCTGCTTTTCCGGCTTGGCTCTGGCAAGATGAATAACATCACATGCGATCATGTGAACCCCAAACGAACAACATCGTTTGAATCAGCAAACCCTTTGCAACTAGGCCGGCGACTCCTATTATTGGGTTTGCAACAACAACCAGGTCGAGTAGACCTGATTCTAGCCTGAATCCACATCTGTTCAGATCTCCTCCAAATTTCTGCATCAAGTTATAGATCTCGTCACCACGAGCACGCTGGAAGAAACGGATCTGAAATCCGACTCAGGATGGCTCCGATAACGTAGAAACAAGTTTCTACGCTCCAATCGATCAAACCTCCTCCTTGAATGTCAAACAGCCAATCAACCTCTTCCACTGCATAGATCTGCTCGAAACGAGTCCGTAGGCGCAAACGGATCTCCGATCGGACATCGGACGATCAAGATATCGCAGAAACAATTTTCAGCCGTTGAAACTGGTCAAACCTGCCTGTTGAACGATGCTGACATCACTGCTGACGTCACTCTGCGCAGTCGACTGGGCTTCTGGAGCAGACCCGGGTCGGGTTCACCTGACCCGGAACTGAACTGCCTTTTTGCGCTGGGCTGGACCGTCTGCTAACGAGTCGGGTCGGACCTGACCTGACCCGGAATCGAACTTGCTTTGAACTGCTGGGCTTTGATGCTAGCGGGTCGGGTCGAACCTGACCTAACCCGGAACTGAACGTGCAGCCAGTCGACTGGGCTTGTACCACGGGTTGGGTCTGACCCAACCCGAAACCCGGAACCCGAACCTGTTCTGCCGGGCTTGTTTCCGCGGGTTGGGTCGGACCCAACCCAAAACCTGAACCAACTTGAAACCTCGCTGAGTTTATTTTCCACGGGTCGGGTCGGACCCAACCCGAAACCTGACCTGACTCGGATCTGGACCCGACCCCTTCTTCTCCTTCTTCCTTCCTCTGTTTCTGCAACTTGCAGAGATCGCCTCGCGAACCCTTCGTTCTCGGCGACGGTCAGGCTGGGGTGGCAGCGGTTGACAGCGTCTTCTCCGGCGACAAAGACGGCGAGGATCCCGGCGGAGATCTCGGTGGTGACCGAGACGATGGAGTCGCGCGATTTTCGTGCAGCAGCGATGCAGTGGGCGGGCGGCGACGGCTGCGGCGTGCGTTGGCTCCGGCGACCTGGGCGGAGCAGCAGCGGCGCGATGTGGAGGTCGGTGGTGGTGCTGCTGCTTGGCAGCGGTGGCGGCAGGAGGGAGGGGCACGCAGACAGGTATTTTTTTTGTTTTTTCTTTTTTTTTTCTTCTTAAATCTGGTCCTCAATTTCGGCTTCTGTAATCTGGTTTCTCTCCTTTTCAGATCTGAAAGCTACTGAGCAAAACCGATTTCTCTCCTTCTCAGATCTGAAAGCCCGGAAATCAACCAGCCACGATTTTCTCCAAGATCTGAAAACATGTGAATCCTTTTTTCCTCCGATCCCAGCGAGACCGGAGAACCCAATCTCGTCTTCTTCTTCTCCGATGGTGGCCCAACCAGAAATCACGAACCTGATCTCAGTTAATCTTCATGCGTACAACTTCCAAACCACTGAGCGATCTCCACCTCGCTCAGAAACCCGAGGAACACCAACCTCGGCTCTGATACCACTTGTTGTGATTTTCTGAACAATCACCCGTTGTGCGCATCCACGGAATCACAAGATCAAACACGAACAAGCCACAAGAAGAGACACCGAGATTTACGTGGTTCACCCAAACCGGGTTACATCCACGGGCACAGGAGGACGTACATCTTCACTATGACAAGTAAAGCATACAAGAGATTCCCACACTCTCACCTCATCTCTCCTACGTGGTGTGGGAACACCACGGGCAACTGATGCCGCCGCCGCAAGGTCTAGGGTTACAGACTATACAATATATAATCTCCGCTTTCTTGGCCACCAAGAAAGCCCCGGTACAATTATCAAAATACCCTTGACCTTAAACCAGTCCCTGGCTAACCCAGTGGACTCATCCGGCTAAACCGGAATACAAGACATAAACCTAACAATCTCCACCTTGGCTTGAATTCCGTACAACTCCGTACAACTCGAGCTACTAGGAGATAAAACCGGCAATGTCTTCACGTACCCTGCTGAATGGCACGTCACTGCACCAGGGATGCAGTCTTCTTCAACACTTTGACATGTTGAACCAGCACATGAACTTTGAACAAAGTTCATCTCGTCAAACTCCACCTCGAACTAAAAGCTCGAAACCATTGACGAATCTGAGTGATATCTGAATCACTCACCATCCTGCCCCATCTTCAACATCACTGTGAAGATCCAATCACCACAAGCATGCAAGCGAAATAGATCGGGAATACAAGTCCAGATGACTCCATTGCAGAACAACCTCTGCCTCCGAGCAGTCAAAAAACTCCATTTGACCGGGCCTCCGATCAATCAATCAAAGAAATGTTTGACAACTGCTGACGCATCAGCTCCTCCTTGCTGCTTTTCCGGCTTGGCTCTGGCAAGATGAATAACATCACATGCGATCATGTGAACCCCAAACGAACAACATCGATTGAATCAGCAAACCCTTTGCAACTAGGCCGGCGACTCCTATTATTGGGTTTGCAACAACAACCAGGTCGAGTAGACCTGATTCTAGCCTGAATCCACATCTGTTCAGATCTCCTCCAAATTTCTGCATCAAGTTATAGATCTCGTCACCACGAGCACGCTGGAAGAAACGGATCTGAAATCCGACTCAGGATGGCTCCGATAACGTAGAAACAAGTTTCTACGCTCCAATCGATCAAACCTCCTCCTTGAATGTCAAACAGCCAATCAACCTCTTCCACTGCATAGATCTGCTCGAAACGAGTCCGCAGGCGCAAACGGATCTCCGATCGGACATCGGACGATCAAGATATCGCAGAAACAATTTTCAGCCGTTGAAACTGGTCAAACCTGCCTGTTGAACGATGCTGACATCACTGCTGACGTCACTCTGCGCAGTCGACTGGGCTTCTGGAGCAGACCCGGGTCGGGTTCACCTGACCCGGAACTGAACTGCCTTTTTGCGCTGGGCTGGACCGTCTGCTAACGAGTCGGGTCGGACCTGACCTGACCCGGAATCGAACTTGCTTTGAACTGCTGGGCTTTGATGCTAGCGGGTCGGGTCGAACCTGACCTAACCCGGAACTGAACGTGCAGCCAGTCGACTGGGCTTGTACCACGGGTTGGGTCTGACCCAACCCGAAACCCGGAACCCGAACCTGTTCTGCCGGGCTTGTTTCCGCGGGTTGGGTCGGACCCAACCCAAAACCTGAACCAACTTGAAACCTCGCTGAGTTTATTTTCCACGGGTCGGGTCGGACCCAACCCGAAACCTGACCTGACTCGGATCTGGACCCGACCCCTTCTTCTCCTTCTTCCTTCCTCTGTTTCTGCAACTTGCAGAGATCGCCTCGCGAACCCTTCGTTCTCGGCGACGGTCAGGCTGGGGTGGCAGCGGTTGACAGCGTCTTCTCCGGCGACAAAGACGGCGAGGATCCCGGCGGAGATCTCGGTGGTGACCGAGACGATGGAGTCGCGCGATTTTCGTGCAGCAGCGATGCAGTGGGCGGGCGGCGACGGCTGCGGCGTGCGTTTGCTCCGGCGACGTGGGCGGAGCAGCAGCGGCGCGATGTGAAGGTCGGTGGTGGTGCTGCTGCTTGGCAGCGGTGGCGGCAGGAGGGAGGGGCACGCAGACAGGTATTTTTTTTGTTTTTTCTTTTTTTTTTCTTCTTAAATCTGGTCCTCAATTTCGGCTTCTGTAATCTGGTTTCTCTCCTTCTCAGATCTGAAAGCTACTGAGCAAAACCGATTTCTCTCCTTCTCAGATCTGAAAGCCCGGAAATCCAACCAGCCACGATTTTCTCCGAGATCTGAAAACATGTGAATCCTTTTTTCCTTCGATCCCAGCGAGATCGGAGAACCCAATCTCGTCTTCTTCTTCTCCGATGGTGGCCCAACCAGAAATCACGAACCTGATCTCAGTTAATCTTCATGCGCACAACTTCCAAACCACTGAGCGATCTCCACCTCGCTCAGAAACCCGAGGAACACCAACCTCGGCTCTGATACCACTTGTTGTGATTTTCTGAACAATCACCCGTTGTGCGCATCCACGGAATCACAAGATCAAACACGAACAAGCCACAGGAAGAGACACCGAGATTTACGTGGTTCACCCAAACCGGGTTACATCCACGGGCACAGGAGGACGTACATCTTCACTATGACAAGTAAAGCATACAAGAGATTCCCACACTCTCACCTCATCTCTCCTACGTGGTGTGGGAACACCACGGGCAACTGATGCCGCCGCCGCAAGGTCTAGGGTTACAGACTATACAATATATAATCTCCGCTTTCTTGGCCACCAAGAAAGCCCCGGTACAATTATCAAAATACCCTTGACCTTAAACCAATCCCTGGCTAACCCAGTGGACTCATCCGGCTAAACCGGAATACAAGACATAAACCTAACAATCTCCACCTTGGCTTGAATTCCGTACAACTCCGTACAACTCGAGCTACTAGGAGATAAAACCGGCAATGTCTTCACGTACCCTGCTGAATGGCACGTCACTGCACCAGGGATGCAGTCTTCTTCAACACTTTGACATGTTGAACCAGCACATGAACTTTGAACAAAGTTCATCTCGTCAAACTCCACCTCGAACTAAAAGCTCGAAACCATTGACGAATCTGAGTGATATCTGAATCACTCACCATCCTGCCCCATCTTCAACATCACTGTGAAGATCCAATCACCACAAGCATGCAAGCGAAATAGATCGGGAATACAAGTCCAGATGACTCCATTGCAGAACAACCTCTGCCTCCGAGCAGTCAAAAAACTCCATTTGACCGGGCCTCCGATCAATCAATCAAACAAATGTTTGACAACTGCTGACGCATCAGCTCCTCCTTGCTGCTTTTCCGGCTTGGCTCTGGCAAGATGAATAACATCACATGCGATCATGTGAACCCCAAACGAACAACATCGATTGAATCAGCAAACCCTTTGCAACTAGGCCGGCGACTCCTATTATTGGGTTTGCAACAACAACCAGGTCGAGTAGACCTGATTCTAGCCTGAATCCACATCTGTTCAGATCTCCTCCAAATTTCTGCATCAAGTTATAGATCTCGTCACCACGAGCACGCTGGAAGAAACGGATCTGAAATCCGACTCAGGATGGCTCCGATAACGTAGAAACAAGTTTCTACGCTCCAATCGATCAAACCTCCTCCTTGAATGTCAAACAGCCAATCAACCTCTTCCACTGCATAGATCTGCTCGAAACGAGTCCGCAGGCGCAAACGGATCTCCGATCGGACATCGGACGATCAAGATATCGCAGAAACAATTTTCAGCCGTTGAAACTGGTCAAACCTGCCTGTTGAACGATGCTGACATCACTGCTGACGTCACTCTGCGCAGTCGACTGGGCTTCTGGAGCAGACCCGGGTCGGGTTCACCTGACCCGGAACTGAACTGCCTTTTTGCGCTGGGCTGGACCGTCTGCTAACGAGTCGGGTCGGACCTGACCTGACCCGGAATCGAACTTGCTTTGAACTGCTGGGCTTTGATGCTAGCGGGTCGGGTCGAACCTGACCTAACCCGGAACTGAACGTGCAGCCAGTCGACTGGGCTTGTACCACGGGTTGGGTCTGACCCAACCCGAAACCCGGAACCCGAACCTGTTCTGCCGGGCTTGTTTCCGCGGGTTGGGTCGGACCCAACCCAAAACCTGAACCAATTTGAAACCTCGCTGAGTTTATTTTCCACGGGTCGGGTCGGACCCAACCCGAAACCTGACCTGACTCGGATCTGGACCCGACCCCTTCTTCTCCTTCTTCCTTCCTCTGTTTCTGCAACTTGCAGAGATCGCCTCGCGAACCCTTCGTTCTCGGCGACGGTCAGGCTGGGGTGGCAGCGGTTGACAGCGTCTTCTCCGGCGACAAAGACGGCGAGGATCCCGGCGGAGATCTCGGTGGTGACCGAGACGATGGAGTCGCGCGATTTTCGTGCAGCAGCGATGCAGTGGGCGGGCGGCGACGGCTGCGGCGTGCGTTTGCTCCGGCGACTTGGGCGGAGCAGCAGCGGCGCGATGTGAAGGTCGGTGGTGGTGCTGCTGCTTGGCAGCGGTGGCGGCAGGAGGGAGGGGCACGCAGACAGGTATTTTTTTTGTTTTTTCTTTTTTTTTTCTTCTTAAATCTGGTCCTCAATTTCGGCTTCTGTAATCTGGTTTCTCTCCTTCTCAGATCTGAAAGCTACTGAGCAAAACCGATTTCTCTCCTTCTCAGATCTGAAAGCCCGGAAATCCAACCAGCCACGATTTTCTCCGAGATCTGAAAACATGTGAATCCTTTTTTCCTTCGATCCCAGCGAGATCGGAGAACCCAATCTCGTCTTCTTCTTCTCCGATGGTGGCCCAACCAGAAATCACGAACCTGATCTCAGTTAATCTTCATGCGCACAACTTCCAAACCACTGAGCGATCTCCACCTCGCTCAGAAACCCGAGGAACACCAACCTCGGCTCTGATACCACTTGTTGTGATTTTCTGAACAATCACCCGTTGTGCGCATCCACGGAATCACAAGATCAAACACGAACAAGCCACAAGAAGAGACACCGAGATTTACGTGGTTCACCCAAACCGGGTTACATCCACGGGCACAGGAGGACGTACATCTTCACTATGACAAGTAAAGCATACAAGAGATTCCCACACTCTCACCTCATCTCTCCTACGTGGTGTGGGAACACCACGGGCAACTGATGCCGCCGCCGCAAGGTCTAGGGTTACAGACTATACAATATATAATCTCCGCTTTCTTGGCCACCAAGAAAGCCCCGGTACAATTATCAAAATACCCTTGACCTTAAACCAGTCCCTGGCTAACCCAGTGGACTCATCCGGCTAAACCGGAATACAAGACATAAACCTAACAATCTCCACCTTGGCTTGAATTCCGTACAACTCCGTACAACTCGAGCTACTAGGAGATAAAACCGGCAATGTCTTCACGTACCCTGCTGAATGGCACGTCACTGCACCAGGGATGCAGTCTTCTTCAACACTTTGACATGTTGAACCAGCACATGAACTTTGAACAAAGTTCATCTCGTCAAACTCCACCTCGAACTAAAAGCTCGAAACCATTGACGAATCTGAGTGATATCTGAATCACTCACCATCTTGCCCCATCTTCAACATCACTGTGAAGATCCAATCACCACAAGCATGCAAGCGAAATAGATCGGGAATACAAGTCCAGATGACTCCATTGCAGAACAACCTCTGCCTCCGAGCAGTCAAAAAACTCCATTTGACCGGGCCTCCGATCAATCAATCAAACAAATGTTTGACAACTGCTGACGCATCAGCTCCTCCTTGCTGCTTTTCCGGCTTGGCTCTGGCAAGATGAATAACATCACATGCGATCATGTGAACCCCAAACGAACAACATCGTTTGAATCAGCAAACCCTTTGCAACTAGGCCGGCGACTCCTATTATTGGGTTTGCAACAACAACCAGGTCGAGTAGACCTGATTCTAGCCTGAATCCACATCTGTTCAGATCTCCTCCAAATTTCTGCATCAAGTTATAGATCTCGTCACCACGAGCACGCTGGAAGAAACGGATCTGAAATCCGACTCAGGATGGCTCCGATAACGTAGAAACAAGTTTCTACGCTCCAATCGATCAAACCTCCTCCTTGACTGTCAAACAGCCAATCAACCTCTTCCACTGCATAGATCTGCTCGAAACGAGTCCGTAGGCGCAAACGGATCTCCGATCGGACATCGGACGATCAAGATATCGCAGAAACAATTTTCAGCCGTTGAAACTGGTCAAACCTGCCTGTTGAACGATGCTGACATCACTGCTGACGTCACTCTACGCAGTCGACTGGGCTTCTGGAGCAGACCCGGGTCGGGTTCACCTGACCCGGAACTGAACTGCCTTTTTGCGCTGGGCTGGACCGTCTGCTAACGAGTCGGGTCGGACCTGACCTGACCCGGAATCGAACTTGCTTTGAACTGCTGGGCTTTGATGCTAGCGGGTCGGGTCGAACCTGACCTAACCCGGAACTGAACGTGCAGCCAGTCGACTGGGCTTGTACCACGGGTTGGGTCTGACCCAACCCGAAACCCGGAACCCGAACCTGTTCTGCCGGGCTTGTTTCCGCGGGTTGGGTCGGACCCAACCCAAAACCTGAACCAACTTGAAACCTCGCTGAGTTTATTTTCCACGGGTCGGGTCGGACCCAACCCGAAACCTGACCTGACTCGGATCTGGACCCGACCCCTTCTTCTCCTTCTTCCTTCCTCTGTTTCTGCAACTTGCAGAGATCGCCTCGCGAACCCTTCGTTCTCGGCGACGGTCAGGCTGGGGTGGCAGCGGTTGACAGCGTCTTCTCCGGCGACAAAGACGGCGAGGATCCCGGCGGAGATCTCGGTGGTGACCGAGACGATGGAGTCGCGCGATTTTCGTGCAGCAGCGATGCAGTGGGCGGGCGGCGACGGCTGCGGCGTGCGTTGGCTCCGGCGACCTGGGCGGAGCAGCAGCGGCGCGATGTGGAGGTCGGTGGTGGTGCTGCTGCTTGGCAGCGGTGGCGGCAGGAGGGAGGGGCACGCAGACAGGTATTTTTTTTGTTTTTTCTTTTTTTTTTCTTCTTAAATCTGGTCCTCAATTTCGGCTTCTGTAATCTGGTTTCTCTCCTTCTCAGATCTGAAAGCTACTGAGCAAAACCGATTTCTCTCCTTCTCAGATCTGAAAGCCCGGAAATCAACCAGCCACGATTTTCTCCGAGATCTGAAAACATGTGAATCCTTTTTTCCTCCGATCCCAGCGAGACCGGAGAACCCAATCTCGTCTTCTTCTTCTCCGATGGTGGCCCAACCAGAAATCACGAACCTGATCTCAGTTAATCTTCATGCGCACAACTTCCAAACCACTGAGCGATCTCCACCTCGCTCAGAAACCCGAGGAACACCAACCTCGGCTCTGATACCACTTGTTGTGATTTTCTGAACAATCACCCGTTGTGCGCATCCACGGAATCACAGGATCAAACACGAACAAGCCACAAGAAGGGACACCGAGATTTACGTGGTTCACCCAAACCGGGTTACATCCACGGGCACAGGAGGACGTACATCTTCACTATGACAAGTAAAGCATACAAGAGATTCCCACACTCTCACCTCATCTCTCCTACGTGGTGTGGGAACACCACGGGCAACTGATGCCGCCGCCGCAAGGTCTAGGGTTACAGACTATACAATATATAATCTCCGCTTTCTTGGCCACCAAGAAAGCCCCGGTACAATTACCAAAATACCCTTGACCTTAAACCAGTCCCTGGCTAACCCAGTGGACTCATCCGGCTAAACCGGAATACAAGACATAAACCTAACAATCTCCACCTTGGCTTGAATTCCGTACAACTCCGTACAACTCGAGCTACTAGGAGATAAAACCGGCAATGTCTTCACGTACCCTGCTGAATGGCACGTCACTGCACCAGGGATGCAGTCTTCTTCAACACTTTGACATGTTGAACCAGCACATGAACTTTGAACAAAGTTCATCTCGTCAAACTCCACCTCGAACTAAAAGCTCGAAACCATTGACGAATCTGAGTGATATCTGAATCACTCACCATCCTGCCCCATCTTCAACATCACTGTGAAGATCCAATCACCACAAGCATGCAAGCGAAATAGATCGGGAATACAAGTCCAGATGACTCCATTGCAGAACAACCTCTGCCTCCGAGCAGTCAAAAAACTCCATTTGACCGGGCCTCCGATCAATCAATCAAACAAATGTTTGACAACTGCTGACGCATCAGCTCCTCCTTGCTGCTTTTCCGGCTTGGCTCTGGCAAGATGAATAACATCACATGCGATCATGTGAACCCCAAACGAACAACATCGTTTAAATCAGCAAACCCTTTGCAACTAGGCCGGCGACTCCTATTATTGGGTTTGCAACAACAACCAGGTCGAGTAGACCTGATTCTAGCCTGAATCCACATCTGTTCAGATCTCCTCCAAATTTCTGCATCAAGTTATAGATCTCGTCACCACGAGCACGCTGGAAGAAACGGATCTGAAATCCGACTCAGGATGGCTCCGATAACGTAGAAACAAGTTTCTACGCTCCAATCGATCAAACCTCCTCCTTGACTGTCAAACAGCCAATCAACCTCTTCCACTGCATAGATCTGCTCGAAATGAGTCCGCAGGCGCAAACGGATCTCCGATCGGACATCGGACGATCAAGATATCGCAGAAACAATTTTCAGCCGTTGAAACTGGTCAAACCTGCCTGTTGAACGATGCTGACATCACTGCTGACGTCACTCTGCGCAGTCGACTGGGCTTCTGGAGCAGACCCGGGTCGGGTTCACCTGACCCGGAACTGAACTGCCTTTTTGCGCTGGGCTGGACCGTCTGCTAACGAGTCGGGTCGGACCTGACCTGACCCGGAATCGAACTTGCTTTGAACTGCTGGGCTTTGATGCTAGCGGGTCGGGTCGAACCTGACCTAACCCGGAACTGAACGTGCAGCCAGTCGACTGGGCTTGTACCACGGGTTGGGTCTGACCCAACCCGAAACCCGGAACCCGAACCTGTTCTGCCGGGCTTGTTTCCACGGGTTGGGTCGGACCCAACCCAAAACCTGAACCAACTTGAAACCTCGCTGAGTTTATTTTCCACGGGTCGGGTCGGACCCAACCCGAAACCTGACCTGACTCGGATCTGGACCCGACCCCTTCTTCTCCTTCTTCCTTCCTTTGTTTCTGCAACTTGCAGAGATCGCCTCGCGAACCCTTCGTTCTCGGCGACGGTCAGGCTGGGGTGGCAGCGGTTGACAGCGTCTTCTCCGGCGACAAAGACGGCGAGGATCCCGGCGGAGATCTCGGTGGTGACCGAGACAATGAAGTCGCGCGATTTTCGTGCAGCAGCGATGCAGTGGGCGGGCGGCGACGGCTGCGGCGTGCGTTTGCTCCGGCGACTTGGGCGGAGCAGCAGCGGCGCGATGTGGAGGTCGGTGGTGGTGCTGCTGCTTGGCAGCGGTGGCGGCAGGAGGGAGGGGCACGCAGACAGGTATTTTTTTTGTTTTTTCTTTTTTTTTTCTTCTTAAATCTGGTC
This sequence comes from Sextonia rubra, assembly GCA_037013555.1. Taxonomy (NCBI): domain Eukaryota; kingdom Viridiplantae; phylum Streptophyta; class Magnoliopsida; order Laurales; family Lauraceae; genus Sextonia; species Sextonia rubra. The sequence goes on along the minus strand of JASUAD010000018.1, from coordinate 13,947,053 downwards.
CTCAATTTCGGCTTCTGTAATCTGGTTTCTCTCCTTCTCAGATCTGAAAGCTACTGAGCAAAACCGATTTCTCTCCTTCTCAGATCTGAAAGCCCGGAAATCCAACCAGCCACGATTTTCTCCGAGATCTGAAAACATGTGAATCCTTTTTTCCTCCGATCCCAGCGAGACCGGAGAACCCAATCTCGTCTTCTTCTTCTCCGATGGTGGCCCAACCAGAAATCACGAACCTGATCTCAGTTAATCTTCCTGCGCACAACTTCCAAACCACTGAGCGATCTCCACCTCGCTCAGAAACCCGAGGAACACCAACCTCGGCTCTGATACCACTTGTTGTGATTTTCTGAACAATCACCCGTTGTGCGCATCCACGGAATCACAAGATCAAACACGAACAAGCCACAAGAAGAGACACCGAGATTTACGTGGTTCACCCAAACCGGGTTACATCCACGGGCACAGGTGGACGTACATCTTCACTATGACAAGTAAAGCATACAAGAGATTCCCACACTCTCACCTCATCTCTCCTACGTGGTGTGGGAACACCACGGGCAACTGATGCCGCCGCCGCAAGGTCTAGGGTTACAGACTATACAATATATAATCTCCGCTTTCTTGGCCACCAAGAAAGCCCCGGTACAATTACCAAAATACCCTTGACCTTAAACCAGTCCCTGGCTAACCCAGTGGACTCATCCGGCTAAACCGGAATACAAGACATAAACCTAACAATCTCCACCTTGGCTTGAATTCCGTACAACTCCGTACAACTCGAGCTACTAGGAGATAAAACCGGCAATGTCTTCACGTACCCTGCTGAATGGCACGTCACTGCACCAGGGATGCAGTCTTCTTCAACACTTTGACATGTTGAACCAGCACATGAACTTTGAACAAAGTTCATCTCGTCAAACTCCACCTCGAACTAAAAGCTCGAAACCATTGACGAATCTGAGTGATATCTGAATCACTCACCATCCTGCCCCATCTTCAACATCACTGTGAAGATCCAATCACCACAAGCATGCAAGCGAAATAGATCGGGAATACAAGTCCAGATGACTCCATTGCAGAACAACCTCTGCCTCCGAGCAGTCAAAAAACTCCATTTGACCGGGCCTCCGATCAATCAATCAAACAAATGTTTGACAACTGCTGACGCATCAGCTCCTCCTTGCTGCTTTTCCGGCTTGGCTCTGGCAAGATGAATAACATCACATGCGATCATGTGAACCCCAAACGAACAACATCGTTTGAATCAGCAAACCCTTTGCAACTAGGCCGGCGACTCCTATTATTGGGTTTGCAACAACAACCAGGTCGAGTAGACCTGATTCTAGCCTGAATCCACATCTGTTCAGATCTCCTCCAAATTTCTGCATCAAGTTATAGATCTCGTCACCACGAGCACGCTGGAAGAAACGGATCTGAAATCCGACTCAGGATGGCTCCGATAACGTAGAAACAAGTTTCTACGCTCCAATCGATCGAACCTCCTCCTTGACTGTCAAACAGCCAATCAACCTCTTCCACTGCATAGATCTGCTCGAAACGAGTCCGCAGGCGCAAACGGATCTTCGATCGGACATCGGACGATCAAGATATCGCAGAAACAATTTTCAGCCGTTGAAACTGGTCAAACCTGCCTGTTGAACGATGCTGACATCACTGCTGACGTCACTCTGCGTAGTCGACTGGGCTTCTGGAGCAGACCCGGGTCGGGTTCACCTGACCCGGAACTGAACTGCCTTTTTGCGCTGGGCTGGACCGTCTGCTAACGAGTCGGGTCGGACCTGACCTGACCCGGAATCGAACTTGCTTTGAACTGCTGGGCTTTGATGCTAGCGGGTCGGGTCGAACCTGACCTAACCCGGAACTGAACGTGCAGCCAGTCGACTGGGCTTGTACCACGGGTTGGGTCTGACCCAACCCGAAACCCGGAACCCGAACCTGTTCTGCCGGGCTTGTTTCCGCGGGTTGGGTCGGACCCATCCCAAAACCTGAACCAACTTGAAACCTCGCTGAGTTTATTTTCCACGGGTCGGGTCGGACCCAACCCGAAACCTGACCTGACTCGGATCTGGACCCGACCCCTTCTTCTCCTTCTTCCTTCCTCTGTTTCTGCAACTTGCAGAGATCGCCTCGCGAACCCTTCGTTCTCGGCGACGGTCAGGCTGGGGTGGCAGCGGTTGACAGCGTCTTCTCCGGCGACAAAGACGGCGAGGATCCCGGCGGAGATCTCGGTGGTGACCGAGACGATGGAGTCGCGCGATTTTCGTGCAGCAGCGATGCAGTGGGCGGGCGGCGACGACTGCGGCGTGCGTTGGCTCCGGCGACCTGGGCGGAGCAGCAGCGGCGCGATGTGGAGGTCGGTGGTGGTGCTGCTGCTTGGCAGCGGTGGCGGCAGGAGGGAGGGGCACGCAGACAGGTATTTTTTTTGTTTTTTCTTTTTTTTTTCTTCTTAAATCTGGTCCTCAATTTCGGCTTCTGTAATCTGGTTTCTCTCCTTCTCAGATCTGAAAGCTACTGAGCAAAACCGATTTCTCTCCTTCTCAGATCTGAAAGCCCGGAAATCCAACCAGCCACGATTTTCTCCGAGATCTGAAAACATGTGAATCCTTTTTTCCTCCGATCCCAGCGAGACCGGAGAACCCAATCTCGTCTTCTTCTTCTCCGATGGTGGCCCAACCAGAAATCACGAACCTGATCTCAGTTAATCTTCATGCGCACAACTTCCACACCACTGAGCGATCTCCACCTCGCTCTGAAACCCGAGGAACACCAACCTCGGCTCTGATACCACTTGTTGTGATTTTCTGAACAATCACCCGTTGTGCGCATCCACGGAATCACAAGATCAAACACGAACAAGCCACAAGAAGAGACACCGAGATTTACGTGGTTCACCCAAACCGGGCTACATCCACGGGCACAGGAGGACGTACATCTTCACTATGACAAGTAAAGCATACAAGAGATTCCCACACTCTCACCTCATCTCTCCTACGTGGTGTGGGAACACCACGGGCAACTGATGCCGCCGCCGCAAGGTCTAGGGTTACAGACTATACAATATATAATCTCCGCTTTCTTGGCCACCAAGAAAGCCCCGGTACAATTACCAAAATACCCTTGACCTTAAACCAGTCCCTGGCTAACCCAGTGGACTCATCCGGCTAAACCGGAATACAAGACATAAACCTAACAATCTCCACCTTGGCTTGAATTCCGTACAACTCCGTACAACTCGAGCTACTAGGAGATAAAACCGGCAATGTCTTCACGTACCCTGCTGAATGGCACGTCACTGCACCAGGGATGCAGTCTTCTTCAACACTTTGACATGTTGAACCAGCACATGAACTTTGAACAAAGTTCATCTCGTCAAACTCCACCTCGAACTAAAAGCTCGAAACCATTGACGAATCTGAGTGATATCTGAATCACTCACCATCCTGCCCCATCTTCAACATCACTGTGAAGATCCAATCACCACAAGCATGCAAGCGAAATAGATCGGGAATACAAGTCCAGATGACTCCATTGCAGAACAACCTCTGCCTCCGAGCAGTCAAAAAACTCCATTTGACCGGGCCTCCGATCAATCAATCAAACAAATGTTTGACAACTGCTGACGCATCAGCTCCTCCTTGCTGCTTTTCCGGCTTGGCTCTGGCAAGATGAATAACATCACATGCGATCATGTGAACCCCAAACGAACAACATCGTTTGAATCAGCAAACCCTTTGCAACTAGGCCGGCGACTCCTATTATTGGGTTTGCAACAACAACCAGGTCGAGTAGACCTGATTCTAGCCTGAATCCACATCTGTTCAGATCTCCTCCAAATTTCTGCATCAAGTTATAGATCTCGTCACCACGAGCACGCTGGAAGAAACGGATCTGAAATCCGACTCAGGATGGCTCCGATAACGTAGAAACAAGTTTCTACGCTCCAATCGATCAAACCTCCTCCTTGACTATCAAACAGCCAATCAACCTCTTCCACTGCATAGATCTGCTCGAAATGAGTCCGCAGGCGCAAACGGATCTCCGATCGGACATCGGACGATCAAGATATCGCAGAAACAATTTTCAGCCGTTGAAACTGGTCAAACCTGCCTGTTGAACGATGCTGACATCACTGCTGACGTCACTCTGCGCAGTCGACTGGGCTTCTGGAGCAGACCCGGGTCGGGTTCACCTGACCCGGAACTGAACTGCCTTTTTGCGCTGGGCTGGACCGTCTGCTAACGAGTCGGGTCGGACCTGACCTGACCCGGAATCGAACTTGCTTTGAACTGCTGGGCTTTGATGCTAGCGGGTCGGGTCGAACCTGACCTAACCCGGAACTGAACGTGCAGCCAGTCGACTGGGCTTGTACCACGGGTTGGGTCTGACCCAACCCGAAACCCGGAACCCGAACCTGTTCTGCCGGGCTTGTTTCCGCGGGTTGGGTCGAACCCAACCCAAAACCTGAACCAACTTGAAACCTCGCTGAGTTTATTTTCCACGGGTCGGGTCGGACCCAACCCGAAACCTGACCTGACTCGGATCTGGACCCGACCCCTTCTTCTCCTTCTTCCTTCCTCTGTTTCTGCAACTTGCAGAGATCGCCTCGCGAACCCTTCGTTCTCGGTGACGGTCAGGCTGGGGTGGCAGCGGTTGACAGCGTCTTCTCCGGCGACAAAGACGGCGAGGATCCCGGCGGAGATCTCGGTGGTGACCGAGACGATGGAGTCGCGCGATTTTCGTGCAGCAGCGATGCAGTGGGCGGGCGGCGACGACTGCGGCGTGCGTTGGCTCCGGCGACCTGGGCGGAGCAGCAGCGGCGCGATGTGGAGGTCGGTGGTGGTGCTGCTGCTTGGCAGCGGTGGCGGCAGGAGGGAGGGGCACGCAGACAGGTATTTTTTTTGTTTTTTCTTTTTTTTTTCTTCTTAAATCTGGTCCTCAATTTCGGCTTCTGTAATCTGGTTTCTCTCCTTCTCAGATCTGAAAGCTACTGAGCAAAACCGATTTCTCTCCTTCTCAGATCTGAAAGCCCGGAAATCCAACCAGCCACGATTTTCTCCGAGATCTGAAAACATGTGAATCCTTTTTTCCTCCGATCCCAGCGAGACCGAAGAACCCAATCTCGTCTTCTTCTTCTCCGATGGTGGCCCAACCAGAAATCACGAACCTGATCTCAGTTAATCTTCATGCGCACAACTTCCAAACCACTGAGCGATCTCCACCTCGCTCAGAAACCCGAGGAACACCAACCTCGGCTCTGATACCACTTGTTGTGATTTTCTGAACAATCACCCGTTGTGCGCATCCACGGAATCACAAGATCAAACACGAACAAGCCACAAGAAGAGACACCGAGATTTACGTGGTTCACCCAAACCGGGCTACATCCACGGGCATAGGAGGACGAACATCTTTACTATGACAAGTAAAGCATACAAGAGATTCCCACACTCTCACCTCATCTCTCCTACGTGGTGTGGGAACACCACGGGCAACTGATGCCGCCGCCGCAAGGTCTAGGGTTACAGACTATACAATATATAATCTCCGCTTTCTTTGCCACCAAGAAAGCCCCGGTACAATTACCAAAATACCCTTGACCTTAAACCAGTCCCTGGCTAACCCAGTGGACTCATCCGGCTAAACCGGAATACAAGACATAAACCTAACACTAGCCAGTTGAATGGATGCTCGAGCGCACTAAATTCTAGCTAGAAACCCCATATTGGGAGCTCGAGAGATGGTGCACGAGTGTCCTAACTTAGAGCTTTTGCCCCTCTTGATTTGTCTAATGAAATCATGCAATCTCATATTTACATGACAACTCATAGTAAAAGAGAAATAATAGTCATGTTTAAATAGTTTGACTTTCTAAAAAGTAGGGGAAAACGCATTAGCCAATTAGAAAAGGAGACTATTTCATATAAAAATGTTTGGGGCATTTTCTAGCATGCCTATATATAATATTACATATATACATAGAGGCAAACCCAAGTAGAGGCCTCTGTTTCTAAAGCCTCCACTTAGGCCCTAAAAAGGTCAAAAACCCCCTTAGGAAAGTGAAAACTTAATGAATTTTTTTAAAATTCCTCCCAGATTTCTTTTTTTTTTATTTAAACAGTAAGCGCCCCCCCCCCCCCCCCCCCCCCAAAGGAGAATTTTTTTGGTCTGCCTCTGTAATATATATAGATATATATATATATGGAAAATGGTCCTGTAAGGACAGTCTTTATAAACCATTTTTTTTTATCTTTTTGGATAGTGCGGCCCACGTTGCGTGCCATCTAAATGGAATACACACATGACCCCTGTGAATTGTACACACTCACAAATTTTGGGTTTCATCCTAATAGATTGGACCATTAGATTAACTGAGGATAGATGTATAGTTGATTCAATGGTCCAGTCTATTTGGATGGAACCCAAAATTGATGGACATGTGCAATTTAGAGGGATCATGTGTGTAATCCATGTGAATGGCTTGCAACATGAGTCGCACTATCTAAAATGGTGAGAAATGGTCTGTATAGACAGCCTTTACAGGACCATTTCCCATATATATATATATATATATATCTCTATTAAGAGGCGAACTTAGAAAATTCTCCTTTCACGCGCTCAATGTGAAAAAAAAAAAGAAATTTGGGAAGAATTTCAAGAAAAGATCATTAAGTCTTCAACTTCACAAGGGGGTTTTTGAACCTTTTAGGGCCTGAGTGGGGCTTCAGCACCAGAGACCTCTACTTGGGTACTCCACCCCTATATATATATATAATATTATATATGAGGCAAGCTAGAAAACACCTAGCTATTTTCATATGAAATAGTTTCCTTTTCTAATTGGTTAATGTGTTTTTTCACATTTTTTAGGAAGTCAAACCATTTAAACATGCCTATTATTTCTTTGTTAATATGAGTGTCATGTAAAGATGAGATGGTATGATTTCATTAGACAAATCAAGAGGGGCAAAACTTTTATTTTTAAAATGGAGAGCTTTTAGAATTTCTCATTATATCTATGAGGGAAAGCTTTGTGAGGCTCACCTGGGGCCTGGGTCCATGCTAATTATGGGATGGGGAGGATAAAACGATTTTAATGAGACCTACTACTATGATCTCAATGAATCATCCTAGCTGCTTGACCTATAGATCTCATGTTTAATGGTTTTAAAAAGATATCATTTGTTTTAAGATAATCCATTAGTGAGTAACTATTGGATGAGTATCAACTTTTGACTTGTGCCAATTCATGGGGGACCCATTTGCAACGTTCCTAAAAAATGGGGGATCCACATAATATCTCTCATGAGAAATGTCCTTCAAAGAGCATTGGCCATTATATAAATATATCTTTATGTCCATGCGAGAAGGTCCATTTGACAATGAATTACAATGCTTTCCAATTCCATGCAAAAAGGAGTGTCCATCTAAATAAATTATTTTTGTATACAAACAAGTGCATCTAAATCAATCACGTGCTATGTGTTTAATTCCATCCAAACAAACAAGCCCATATAAGTCAATTTTCCCTCAACATTTTGGTGAGGGACACTTCTTTTTTTGGACCTATCAAGGTCAAAAAAATATGTGTGAGGTGTGATGGTTTTACACATTAATACTTTTTAAAAAAGAATTATTCCTCACCAAAATAGTGAGGGACATATGCACATAAATATTCGCCATATATATATTCATAGACAATATTAATGTGCATATGTCCCTCATACAAATGGTAAGGGACACTTTATATTTGGAAAATATTAATGTATAAAAGGACAAAACTATTATACTTCACATACCTTTTTAACCTTCATAGGACAAAAAAAGGAAGTGTCCCTTACCAAAAGGGTGAGAGATGGATGCATAAGAAATATATATATCGAAAATATTCAAGTGAGAAGTGTTCTCATTGTTTTTTTTTCGTGAAAAGTCTAGGTGGGGCCCATCTAACACTCAAACCAAATCTTGCAGTACACACGAATCCCCTTGAAAGTCACACATTCCAAGTTTTGGTTAAATCTGAAATTTACTGGACTATTAAATCAACTGCTCACTAATCTGAATGGATTGGATTTCTAAGCCACAAATAAAGGGGTTAGAGACATATGATTGGGGCTAAACTTGATATTTGGGGTGGTCCCGCATGGATCTTTCTATCCCCCTGGTCCCATCCCCATATGGAACCCACAAGTAGGCTAGTAAAAAGTTCTCTCGGTAAGTAGGTGAGAACAATTTTTACTTGAATATCATCGCATATATATATTTATATAAATATATATGTAAACATTCCTGTAATGATGATCCTTACAGGTCATTTCTCACCGTTTTAGATAGTATTGCCAACGTTGTGATCTATCCAAATGGATCACACACATTACCCTCGTGAATTGCACACGGCCACCAATTTTGGGTCCCATCCGAATAGATTGGACCATTGGATTGGCTAGCTGCACATTCATCGAATAGACTTTATACATATTTATCTATATATATGAGTGTATTATCAATCCAATAGTCTAATCTATTCAGATGAGACCTAAAATTGGTGGATGTGTGAAATTTATGAGAGTCATGTGTGTGATCCATTTGAATAGCTCCAACGTAGGCTGCACTATCCAAAATGGCTAAAAATAGTTTGTAAGAACCGTTCCTACAAAACCGTTTTTCATATATATACATATATGTTCCAGATCCGTGCGAACAAATAGGCCCATCCATCATTAAATTCCTATGCCTTCCAATTTGATACCAGTAGACAAGCCCATTATGTCATGTAAACAAGCAGGCCCATTAGACAATAAATTTCTATGTATTTTTAATTTTGTGCAAACAAGCAAATAGGCCCATCCATCAGTAAATTCCTATGCCTTCCAATTCGATACCAGTAGACAAGCCCATTATTTCATGAAAACAAGTAGGCCCATTTGACAATAAATTTCTTTGTATTTTTAATTTCGTGCAAACAAGCAAATTCATTTCACAATGAATTTGCAAGTATCCAATTCCATATAAAAGACAGGCACACTTAATGCATAAACTTTACTCCCATACCAAAAAAACAGCAAGTCAATTCGATAATTACCTATTCGAATGCATGGATTAAAAGGAAAATTTTAATTTTCTTCTAGCCCTACCCGAAGGTAATGTAATAGTGAGGCGTATTCACCCGGTGCTTTTGCTTGACATAGACCCAGCCCGCATATGTCAAAAAGTAAGGGCAGACCATGCAGTGTTTTGGGTTTTGAGAGCCTTAGTCTATCCTAGTTATGTCATTGTTGGTGCCCCTGTCAGCGAGAGACATATTTATCGGGCACCATTCTTTTCAAACTTGGCCGGCCGGCATTGAATCTACTCAGGACTAAGACTTGCCTCCGCTACCGGTCACGTTTCTTGCTGAGTCTGTATGGAAAATCAGACCGGACCAAAAAACAAAAAAAAGGGTAAGGCGCAGCCGATTTGCTTGACTCAAAAGTGGTATTATGGATTGTACAATTTCAGGTGACCGAAGCATATCGATTGAAATTTTAACATCTGGGTCAAAAAGTTGGGAACGAATTAAAATGAGTGGAATAATGGAATTTTATATGGAACTGAGATTGAGTCGGGAAATTCATTTGCATAACGCTGGACTTTCCAATCTTAAAGTGGTACTTTTTTGTTTTAAGGGAAACAAACCTTGTAGAGTTATATAGTGGCGGGGTAGATTTTCACCTGCACGCAGACCATATACTGAGTATTTACTTTTCAGCTGCACCGGCTCTTGGAGCTCTTTTACAGGCTTTCCTATCAGTGGAGGTAACATAGATGGAAAGGTCTTATAGATAAGGATCACATAAAAAATAAGCACCATTACAATATCCTAACCCTTGATTTTATAGGTTTAAAGTTCAATGGTCATTTTTTAGCAATAAGTTTAATGGTCTTATATCCACAGGAATTTTTGGGAGATTCAATTCAAACTGTGAGTAAAGTGATAACTGATAAATATAAAATTGGACATCCTGCCATACCATTGTTATATAAGAGTATGAAAAGAACTGCATTGAAAAGGCAGGCACAAGTGCCTCCTATATAGTTGAACTATATACATTTAGTATGCCTGTCGGAGAAGATTCCCCATTGTGTTGGATTTATATTAATTGAGGGCCTATTCTCCCAATTTATTTCCAAGAAAAACTCATTGGATAGTGATGTATAAAAAGAAAAAATAAAAAGTGAGCGAGTGTGGTCGGCCGCTTTTCTTGGGGATTCCTTGGCATGGGAGATACCATCAAAAGCCGACAAAACATTTATGTAACAGAAAATGTACTTGACCCAATATAGAGGGGAAACACAATGTAGATATATTTATTATTGCACTTCATTTTCAAATACAAAATTGAGTTTTTACATCAAGATATTGAGGACTCGATGTTTGGCTGTCCTTGTGACATCCTGGAGTTCCACATCGACTATAGAGAAGAAAGTGAATAGGTTCATATAGAGAGCTTGCACCCTTATCTTGCATGAGGCCTTTTGGTGGGTTGAGGCCCACCAGAAATAAAACCGTGAGGCTCATGGGCCAAAGCGGACAATATCATGCATATGTGAAGGGTGGGGCGTTATAGTCCTTTGATACACAAAATTACACACTTGTTCAAAATTGCAATTTGACAAAGAAAAAGCTACAAAATATGTTGGGAAGAAATGGCTGAAATGCTGCCTCGGAGGTCTCTGAGACTGTTGGGTAAATATAAATCCAATTCATTGTACGTTTTGGTTTCCACGTCTATTTCAGGTTTAGCCTTTAGAGAATGGCATCCCGGTGGGGAGTCAGATTTTGGTCCGAGCACGACCCGCGTAAACCGATTTATGTTTGCTGCCCGTGGTGAAAGCAATTTGCATGATAGGGTTTGGTCCAAAGTCGTTTTAGTTAGTGCCATAGTCATCTATGCACTATCCCTGTCTTGTTAATTCCTTCTCAAGTTCAAGACCTTGCCTCTAAGAGCCTCTCAAGGAAGATCAATTTTAAAGGCAGTAATTCAAGTCTTGGAAGATTCGAGACTCATCTAGTCAAAGACTTCATTTGTGCCAACCTATTCAGGTACATTAGACCTTAGGAAACTAAGAAAAAGACCCTATATTAATTAGTAAATCAATAGGGTAAATTTGGCTGAAACTGAGCTATTGTTTTGCTCAATTTTAAGTCAGGGGGTTGGTTAATCGCTGGCCATGTCGTTCAACTCACGGTTCCGTTTTCTGGAGCTCACTGCTTGTCAAGATGAACCTTGTTTAGATTCTGATTAGCAGTATATGCCTAGCCGTAAGGGCCACTTGGCTAAGCATAACGCTAGTCGATGCACTAATACCCTACTTTTGACCAAAGTGAACTAGCTGTTGTAGGATGGCCACTAGGGTCGGCTAACCAAAATGTTGGTGTCGGCTAACTGCTAGCCTTTTTATATATACTTGAGCTCTTTTAAATTACATTTAAGATACCCAACATATAACTGATTTTGAAAGCTCTTTCACCCACCAAGTTAAACTCTTCTTAAGCCTTCAAAAGCAAATTTGCACTCATTTCCGAACGCATATAGGCAAATCCTAAAGAGCATCGTAAGTTCTTGAAAGAGTGATTAGTGGAACTAGGACTTCTAATCTTGAAGTTCACTTACTCCCATAGCCAAAACCTATTCTATTCTTCATGGCCATCTTCCACACTTTCTAAATGCATTAAAGGCATATCCTTGAGCATTCAAAGCTCATTTAAAGAGTGCTTAGTGGAAGAATCCTTTACTAGGGATTGGGCTACCCTTTGTGCAAAGCTTATTCACCCTAGACTTTGACTCCCATGGTTGTGCACTCTTGCAGCATCTCAATACCAAGGGATCAAAGGCAAGGAATTAAAGTTTGGAGCTTCGGTTTTAAGAATCAAAAGCGCACTCAAGGATTTTCATCATCAAGAAGTAAGCATTGTTGACACATCAAAAATCACAAACATTACAAATGTTGTAGTAAAAACGACAAAAGCAAATTCCAAACTCAGGGGCACATAAACCCTAAGGTTGTAGGATTCCAGGTCAGGTATTGCAGCAAGATGTCCAAAGCTGATGCAACTCACTCAGAAGACTTCAGATGATCTCAGAGTGTAGCAGTTCAAATTTCAGAGCTAGTGAAATTCGTTTGCTCAGTCAACTTACCAACCACCAAATTCAAGGTTCATTGACTCAAAACCATGAGGTCACTGAACACACTGAAGCTTATGGATTACCAAAGTGGCTAAAAATCATATGGCAACTCCAACACATGCTTTGGAATGATGCTTCAAAGTTTTAAAGCATTTGGACCTCATTTCAACTCAAACTCAAGTTTCAGTGGATGTCTACTGTCTCCTTGGGGTCACTATCGCAACTAACACTTCTACATGTCAAAACAAGGTGAAACTCAAGAGAATGTGTTCAAATACATTCAATGACTATCCTTTAAAGTTTCAGAACATTTGACCATCATCTGGACATAAACTTAGTTCAGGTGGCTGTCTACCAAGCTCTTTGGGGCTACCATGTAAAGTGACACCTCATGAACATCAAATCAACTAAAGCTCTTGGAGAAAGCTCAAATTATATTTAGAAGTGGCTCTACAAAATTTCAAGTCAAATGGATGTAGTTTGACCGAAGTTCAATAAACATGTTAACTTTAGGTTAGTGACCCCCAAACCTTGAGGTCACTCACCAAAGTCCTACTTCCAAGTAACCAAAGTTGATGAAACTTAGATGCAAAGCTCAAGTCATGTTCAGAAAAGACTGCAAATTTTCAAGCCAAGGAGACTTCATCTAACTTTACTTCAGCTACATGTCACCTGCTTCTAAGAGGCCAAAGTTGGTGAAATTTGGATCAGAGGTTCAAAATGTAATTGAAATTAATTCCTCAAAGTTGTAAAGTAGTTGGATATCATTTGGGTGGAAAACCAGTCGACTGCCAGTAATACAAAGGGACACTGACTTCGGACTTGCAACAAATGGGCCACTAATCAAAATCCTACTTCCACAATTCCAAATCATCTGAAATTTGGATGGGTACTTTAAGATACTCCTGACATCAATTCATCCTAGTTTTAAGTCAATCTGAGGTCATTTGGCCCTCACACAATTGAAACAAGGGCCCACTTTTATGAAAAGTCAAAGAGAAGATTAACTAACTTCAAAAGGTCAAAACATCATGAAATTTTTATGACATACTCAAAATGGTGTTACAAAACATCAGTCCAAGTTTTGTGAATATCAGAGATTGCTCGGGCCCTAAACTAATGAAAATGTGCACATGGGCAAAAATGCCACAAATGGGCCTGTTTGTGATCGTGGCCATGGTCACGGACACCTGTAAAGTCACTTTGGATGGTTTCAAGAGGTTTTTTCCACTTTAGTTTGAAATCCAACTTCCCATAACTCCCCCAACTTCCTCTGAAGCCTATAAAAAAGCATGCTTAGGCACTTGGGGAAGGGTCCAACAATGGTTCGAAGATTCAAGTAAGGTTCGAGAGGTTCAAGCAAGGTTTAAAGTCTCCACAACATAGTAATCATTTTCAAAAGGATTTGGGAAGCATTCACACTCCACAAGCATCCAAGATCCCTCTGTTCTTTTTCCCCTCATAAGCTTAAGGTGAGAAATGGTTCTGGGGAAGTAGATATGTCTTGTCATTGCTGATGGAAATTGAACTTCAAGGTTACTGAGTGCCAGAGGAGTTCTACAGGATGAAACTATCTTCTTTGGTTCTTTCACTTGAACGGTTAGAGGCCATTTTCAAAGTTGTGAACAACTTGTTTTGGGCTTCATTTTGCTCTTTGAAAACCATAGGTTCAGAATGACATAACTCTGACCTCAATCGCTTGTACAAATGCAACCCTTCCAAATTTGCACAAATGCGATCTGTAAAATTAAAGTGCTAACTACCAAAGATCATAGATAATTCTAAAGTTGAGTTCAGCACTCGAGGTGATCATTTAGTACTCCTAAAGTAAGAAGACATAAGTTTCAACACTTTAAAGGCACTACAGAAGCAAACAAAATCAAAACAGAGATAAATAGCAGCCAAAACGGCCACTGTCTTTCAATGACTGTGGGCCACAGTCACTAGCAAGGGCTCAGTGACCTTGGGCCATAGTCACCACCCCCAGTTTCTTCATTTTTCCCATTTTTCCAGTCTTTCATAGAATTTCCTTATTTTTCCTAGTTTGGATCACATCTGAGACCAAAAGAAGGGGTTGTAATTTTCTAACACTTGTAAAAAACCTGCATCCCTGAGGTTAATGCATTGAACCCATGTAAGCAAAGGGAATTTAATGATGACCTGTAATTATTTTCCCATTCTTCTTCGTATTTGAATATGTGAATGTTGGACTTAATTCCATTGCATTCATCATCATTTTAAGGGTGAACAGAAGATTGGCACCATTTGTGGGAAATGTTTATGCTCTAATTTGTGATCAAACTAGGCTAAAAGACATTAAAAAGTGCCAAAATACATGGAAAAGTGCTGCTGTGAGTTGGTGACTATAGGGTGCTGGGTGTCGTGTAAAAAGCATTTTGATTGTAGAGTGCTATGTAAAAAGTACCATGACAGCAAAGTGCAGTGCAAATTAGGTAGTGATAGTGGGTCCATGGTCACTGACTTATTTTGACTTCAGTTGGGCCCATTTGACTCTAAAGACACACTATTCAAGACCTTTGATGTCTATGATGAGTTTGGTAGCATTTATGGAAGAATTTTACACCTTGACATGCATCAACTTATCACCTCAATTAAAGGAAATTTGCACCTTGAAGTGCATGGACCAAATCAACACCCATCTATGAAATGAAAGAGTGTTGATTCAGTTAAAAAAGCTTTACGATACTGGCTGTAAGGTCACCAATTCGTTTATAAAACCTAACAAATGTATATGTCAAATCAGTCATAAGAATAATGATATTTGTAGTTATGTATTGTCTGGAGTCTTGCACTAATGAATCTAGTGTGATCAATATGGCAGTGGTGCAGGCTTGATCTAGTGCGCCCTATCCCTTTGGTTGGATCCAACTTTCTCTTGTTTATAAGTCTAACTATATAGTCCCGAAATGCTGCTGAAATTCTGGTAGCAAGGACTAATAGCATAGCATGCTTCTAAGGCTGATTACATAGTCCCCAAATGTTGCCAAAATTTTGGTAACCAGGGCCGGTTAGCATAGCACAATGAGACTGAACTCATGCTGGTTTCTGAACATCTCGGTGCATCCAATAAAGAGACTGTGTTGGTTCAGAATGCATTCATAAACTATTTTGGCAGGCTCAAGTGGCAACCATGTTAGTTATGAGACTAATACAGTCCTTTGGGCTTGTTTTTACAAAAAATACCAACGGTTCCTTGATTATTACTTTTGATGAAGCTAAGGAGAAGCTGTTAAAAATCTCCATAACCCATAACATGTTGGAATTTTATACTAAAAGTATACTTTTATATATTTATTTTTGATTGATTTACTTATTAGTAAAGTTTGATTTTTCATCTTAATGAGAATTTTGTATGGGCAAATGATTGCATTAGTATTTATTATGCATAAGTGTGTCTTTTATTCTATAAAGTAGACAAGTGGGTGTGTAGAGTTCAACTTGCGCATGAAATACTTATTTGTCGGTTCTTATAGAATATAAGTTATTGTTGTTCACAATCTAGATTGAGCTGGACACACCAATCAGTACGATTGTAGCATGATGTTTTAGTTGGCTTGTCTTGGCTGTGGAAAACGATATAGTTTCGACTCGTTATGCTAGTACGCTTTGTGTGTATTGAACATGACCGCTTTTGGGTTATTATCTTTATACTGACTATATAAGATGATTAAGATCCAAATGGTTATTATAAGTGTTTGTACTCTTAATCCCGATATAAATAATAAACCCATGCATTTAGTGTTTGGCATTTTGATTTACAAAGAAGTGAAACCTTTTATGGGTCAATAATCTCAGTAAATTGGATGACTACCCTACATGTATGGTACATATTAGCTTATTGACGGAATCTATGTCCCGTAATAGGGATTGATGATATCCTCTTGATGAAGCTTATAAGCTTTGATTTTGTCAAACCCTACAGGTGGACTTTATATTCGACATATCAAATAAGTTAAGTGTAAAGTCTCAATAAATTATAAAGATATCAATTAAATATAGGTGTCAGTAATTATTTAATTGATGGATATCTAAAATCTTAACATGGAGAGATTATTAAGCATTTAATAACAAGAAGCTCGAAATATTATTTTGAAAATAAGGACAATGGTGCAATTGCAATTCTCTAGTGGATGGAATTTTAATTTATGGATCTATGATTCTAATTTGGGTTGAATTAGGATTTCTTATTTCCATAAGAAGCCTATCTCTTATTTTCTTCTTAAGGTCCCTATTGTAACCTATAAATATGCGTTATTGCTCTCTAGGAAAAACACATAAGAGAAATCTCATTTTTTAAAGCAAGGAGAATTCGCAGAAGAGGCCCACACCCTGGTGGGAGTTCAAGCATAGAGGAATACAATAGAAGGTCTTAAGACTTTCGGGCTGCTGTAAAACCGAGATCAAATCAGAGAGATCCTGTAGGTATAGATCTTGTATCATCATCATCTAAAAATATTTCTGCAGAGATCAATGCGCAATATCTAGGGATCCTAGCGCTTGCCCCCCAACATAACAGTCCATCTGTAAGAACTCTTAAGCGGGCTCAGATTAACCTTATTACTCTTGCATCAAAGGTCTTAGTCTTTTAGCGGCTCTCTACTCTTATGAGCTTAGATGTTTCCACTGATCTAATTAAATGTGTGATCAGTGACCTTGAAGTCTACCAAGAAGGCTGAAGTTCTCAGACCTAGGGTTTCCAAATATGCTCAGGATCCACTTGGGAATTTTGCTAAGGTTTTGGAGGAACCTAAACCCAAAAAACAGTTAGAAGGTAGTAGTCTTTACATCATCAAGCCTTGTCTAAGGGCAAGACAAGTTCGATTTATGGATTACAAATCAACCATTCTTGGTAAGCCTTATCCTATGGCTACACAAGGCCTAATGTCAACATCAACTTGACCTAAGCAGTTGGTCATAAACATTTAATTGCTTCAAGCACCTGAGGACCTTCGGCAGTTCCTTATTCTTAAGAAGGCCCAGAAGGATGCGTCCATTCCTAGATGCAGCATATGGTCACCACAACCACTTACTTCAAAACCTAACAAGGCTGAGAACAAACCCTTGGCCTCACTTGAAGAGAGCACCTTCTACCCTCTAACTTAAAAGGAGGGACAAAGGTTCAGTGAAGGCATTTATTTTCTATCATTATAGAACCTATCCTACCATCTCCACATCAATGTCTATCATATGTTGCTGAAAAACAAAAGAAGACTGAACGATTGGTCAATGACAATGCAACTGATCTTCCTTACTTTAAAGAATCACTCCAGTAGAAGAAGGGGCAAAAGAAAAAGAACAAAAGAGATGTTGTCGATATCCTTTCGTTTCCTATTTTCGATCCAATGGATTGGGAATGAGTCATTGGCATTTCAAGGTTGCTGGTAACCAGATTCAAAGATCAAACCTTGACAGTTAGGTTGGCCAACTGAATAAAACAGAAAGCCTTGGCTTGCCATAGGGAGTGGACTTAGAAGCTATCTCAGCACAAGATCACTCAAAAGTGTTAAAGAAGGCGATCTTGACTTGACCTTGTCTTTCATGGTCGCACCAGGTTTCACTCGAAGAGTCACTTGGAGTATGGTTTAGACTAAATCACAAGGGTTTGAGTCAAACTCTCATTCCAGCAAAACTTCTAAAGGTCATGTCCAGATTGACTCTGAAGATGATCCCATCACAGTCTTGGTTATGGAAGACAATTTGTCTACTCGTCAGACATTGACATCGTCCTAACCCTGTCAGTACACTTGTTTATGGCTAAGGGGAGCGAGACTAATAAGGATGGAAATGATGATGCTAGTGGTGACAAAGTGGCCTATGAAGAGGATACTAGTGAAAATGAAGATGACAATGTTAGTGATGCTGTAAAATAACAAGGAGCCAAGATTAATCTTATAACTGCCCAATTGAAGATCTCAATGGATAAGCTAGGTGGTCCGGTCGAAGCTCAAACGAATCCTCTTTTCGCTAATAAAATTGAATGCTCAAACAAATCCTCTTTTCGCTGATAAAATTGAATAAGTATTGATCAGGAAGAATGCAACTAAGATTGATCTGCTCATGGCTCAAATCAAATCCTTAACAGACAAAATAACGGTTGCAGGTTCTTTTGGTGATCATTTGTCAATTCTAGGTTTTTACACAGATCATGAAAAGCATGTAACCTTCAAGGCGGTTGAAGAAATATTGACAAAATCAAAGGTAAAGACTAGGATGAAGAAAAAGGGTATCACACCAAAGTACTTTCCATGGTTCGATCTGGTTTCATTTCCACTAAATTATAAGCTTCCTATTTTCTAGCCATACCTTGGGAGGCGATCGCTTTTCAACACATTATGTAGTTCAAATCACTTCTTGGAAGTTTGCCAAAATTAGATGCATTGAAAATAAGGCAATTTGTTAGCACACTGAAAAAAGTCACCTTGAATGGTACAAGCAGTTGCTAAAACTCTCTTTCATGACATGACTGATCACAAAAGAAAAGTTATTACTCCACTTCCAAGAGGTGGTTCAAACAGTCACCTTTTCTATGCTCAGTGACACAAAGCAGGGAGGTAATGAAACTGCTCAAGCCTTTATCAATAGATAGAGAGCATTATCCTATAGATGCTTGGAGCAACCATCTCAAAGGGCAACAATTGAAATGTGCAAAACCAATTTACAACCAGAAGTCAAGGCTATTGTACTTATTCATAAAACTAAGTCTCTAGTTCGATTTGTTGAAGCTGCCATTGATACAGTATTGACCCTCAAAGAGATTAGTCAAAAAAAGACAAGCTCTTGAAAAATAGAATCATCCTCATCTTCTGTAGGAAAACCAAAGAAAAAATTGGAGGTCTTCAACATGCAAACTTCTAAACCTTCTCAGAAGCCTTAAAACACAAAGATTGATCAAACTAAAAAAGAGGAATATAAGAAAAAGAAGAAAACTAAGTACCCTTTGATAGAGAAATTGACATAATAAATTGGTCATTGATGGGTAACAACAAAATTGAACTTCCACTAATAAAGAAACCTAAACAAATGGGTCGCATCAATGATCTTAACTAATGTGCACACCATCGGATGGTGTCACATCCTCTCAAAGACTACTTCATCCTAAAAGAAAATGTCAATGAGATGTAAAAGAATGGAGTGATAACTTTTGACCAGAAGTATAATCCCACTCCGGTCAACATGATCTCCTTTGGATAGTTTGCACCTGTTGCGGATCCTTCTACACCAAAACCTATGACAGTTGAGTTCCATGTTGTCTATGCAACACATAATGAACAAGGTCTAATACCAGTCAGGACTTTTTCAGGACAAAAAATGTAGGTCCACCCAAACCTAGTAAATGATGAAGGCTGAGAGGAGATTAAGACCAAACCCACACCTGCAGAAAGAAAGAAGGCTAAAAGGCAATTCAGAAACATGTAAAGAACCGCCTCAAACCACTTGATCAGATAAAGAAAAACAATTAAAAAAAAAAAAAGAAAAGGTGACAAAAGCTTCCATTTCAGAAGAACCTTTTAAGTCAGTTTGTGGTTATTTTACCATGGTTGACATTATCATTCCAATTCCAAAAGACAAGGAAGAACCACCAATATCCTGTTGCAATAAGATATCATGGGATGGTACACCTCCCAATTTGGATGATGAGAAATATTGGCTAGAATTATCTAACTTAGATGCGATCAGTGGGTTAATGGTTATTTCACTGATGAATACTCCTTTAATGAAGATGAGAGTTTTGAATAAACTTTCGAACCTGAAAAGGGTACGGTCAACATCAAACATGATCTCCACACATTGTCGGTGGATCTTTATGATTTGTATAGACAGAGTGCAAGTGGTTGGACAAGTGATCCTCCTCCTTTTCCACTACCTCTAGAGATTTACCCGATTCTTTGCCTTTTGTTGAATTTGACTGGGAATAACAACAGCAGGCATAGTCTTCTAGTTCCTAGGCTATGACCTCTATGCCATGTGGTTCTCCTGAACCAAGTGTTGAGCCAAATTCTTCAAAGCTGAGTTCTAATTCAAGCACTCAACTCATTGTCTCCAAAACAAATAATGAGCTTAAGTCATAAGAGAAACACAATGAACTCAGTATTAGCAATTCTACTGTGCCTCAAAAAGTCTTCGAAGTTCAAGATGATCTTTCTGATTTAAAGGAAAAGATTCCACTAGGACCTGCTTTGGTAGTCATTAGCACTTCTGCTAATGAACCCTCAAATCTCAAGCCACTTCGAACATTATAAATCAAGAGGCATGCTTGGAAGAAGTAAGCCAACCTTTTGCTGAAACTGACGAACTCAATGCCATAAAAAGAGATACTCATCAAGAGGTTAATTGAAACAATGTAGTCATCGACGACACTTGCTCCGGTTGCAACTGTAGAGTAAACTATGATAGACCTTCTTCTTCTTACCCTTTAGGGAACAATCTGAATGTAAATGTAACTTCTTCGGACTTAAATGCAAATGAAAGGCCATTAGAGATATTCAAATATGTTGTTGTTGAACACCTTAAGCACATACCTGCACAACTTTACATGTTTATCTTTTGTAGATATTTGAGGACACTAGTAACAATTTTATATGAGTTCTACAAGCTTTGAATACCAACAATCAAACTCATGTGGCCCAAGTCCATCAAATAGAGACGAACTATCTTAAAGCAAAGTCCAAAAGGCCTTAAAAGCAATGTATGGAATGTCTTTCCATTCACAACGCTTCTAAGGCCACCATTTCCTTCACAAAAGATGATCTCCTTTTAGGCAATATGAAGTACACAAGGCTACTTTATTTCACAGCCTCATCAAGGACATACTTGTTCAGAGAGTTCAAGTTTACCCAATATTAGCTTTGAACCTCATCACAATCACAGCACTTCAAGAACTTGGCATCCCTATAAGCAAGCTATCTGCTAGCAAAACTTCGATCCAAGGCTATAATGGAAAAGTCTAGGATCCAATTGGTAAGATTCATACTTGGTTCCAGCTAGGTGATCTAGCCTTAGAAGTCACTTTGCACATGGTAAAGATATTTGCTTGATAAAATATCCTCTTGAGAAGATAATGGCTTCATGACTATTCCATAATGCCTTCCACTCTCCATTAATGCCTTAAATACATTGATGCTGAGGGCAAGGCATATCACATCTTTGTAGATGAAAAGCCATTCAGAGTCAAGGAGGTCTACTTCACTGATGCAGTCATGTATCAAGAAAGACCTGAAAGTCTAAATCAGATGCAAGCTACTCTTATGTGGATGATGATCCGGTAGAGCCCTTCACCATCTCAATAGAAAAGAAAACCTATGAGGGTTTGGTAAAAGATTTGAGTGCACCAAGAAGTTGAAGTCTATAAAGAAGCTGACAGTCAAATTTGTAGATACCAAAGCTCCTTTGGTGATAAAGGTCAAATTTCAAATCAAATAATTAAATCAACCTTTGGTGATATCTACAAAGCTATCTTAAACAAAGCAAGCAAGCTTTGTTATTCATAGAAACAATACATATAGTATAGCTATGTATATAGTACCTGCTCGAAACTTAGCAATGCGACCAATATAGTACTTTTCAATGCCAATGAGGAATATCAAACCACTGATGTGTTTTACAAGGCAAACCTAAAGGATGTACCAACACTTCCAACACCAGTTGGGCAAGGTACATCGTCTACCATGCCTCATAGAATTGAACAAGCATTTGAGGCAAGATTTTCTTCCTTTAGCCTTGTCTCTTGTAGAGTCTTGCAACTTATGGGCCATTAAGAAGGGAAAGATAATGGCATGATGTCTTCTACTTTGGCAACTTTGGTCTCACGCATTGTGGATGTAATTCAAAGATTCCCATGAAGATCAAGACAGAGAAAGCTCTTTTATCAAACAAATGTGGTTTCCTTGTTGGTGACATAGATTTTGACCAAGAAAGCAATGAAGTTCCTCCTTCTATCAGAAGAATGTTACCAATAAGGCTTGATTCTTTTCACTTTTAGCCAACCTGTACTGACACCACAATGTAGGGGTGAGTCATCTTATAGATACATCAATAGATGGCTTCATTTAGCTAAAAAATGTGAGAATCCTTTAACTACTTAGTATGAATTCATCTGTACTAGATAGGTTTAAGGCTGCCCCTTTATAGCTTGATAACAGTAATGGAGTTTCAAACCTTTGATGAGATATCTAGAATTATTTCATCATTAAAGTAGCACTCTATCGTCTATGTGGAAAATTCAGATAGATACGCCCAGTGCATGTTGTCTAAGTGGTCAGATATTTAGAATCTAAAGTCAAATTCTGAGGATCCGGAGAAGGTGGGCACTTCCATGTACTCTATTGCGGATTGGGATCCTCCTCTTTTTCCATGGCCTAGTCCATCTCAAATCTATGATTTCAAAGGCGCTTACTTTTTTGTACCTCCATCCTTGTAACATAATCACTTAGTAGTCTTCCATTGAGCCGAATACGCTCCATCTTCTTATCATATTGACAAAATCACCAATGATGGAAGAATAAAACTTGATATCTACAATCTTTTGGTTTGCAACATGGTGAAGAGCATGGGTACAATCTCAAGAAGTCCATTAGCCTCGAAATGAGTGCAAATGAAGTTTAAGTCCTTTTTGATGTCTTCACTCCAGAAATCAAGGAAGATCTCTAAAAAGGGCACATAATTGAACAACTGCGACATTGCATAGGATACGTTCCTTACAGTAACATTCATAAGGCAAAGTAGAACTTTAGAGCAAGGTCTATTGTCTTCATGGGGGATATGACTTTGATGACTCTCAAGAAACTACTATCTTCCAAGATTTTGCTGATTAGGCTACTTTTTCAGCATCTATAGGGGGTAAGTGGTGATGATGACATAATATCACAAGTCACTGAATATTGGCCATCTGAATTGAATGAAGAAATAGATCCATCTTAGCACAATTGTTAAGAATGTCTAGGCCTTAATATAAAACCTAAAGAGCTTAAAAAATTGAATACAATGAAAGGGATCAAGCTTTGGCTTAAAGCCCCAAATGAAACCTCAGAAGGTTCTGCGGAGTTGGAAACGTCAGAAGATACTGTGGAAGAACCTCCTCCCGAACCTCCAACTGATGACCAACTACAAGAAATAAACTTGGGTATACCATAAAATCCTCGTCCTACCTTTATAAGCTCTCAAATTAAAGGAAAAAAGCTTGATGTGTATGTGAGTTTCTTGTGACAGTTTATGGATTGTTTTGCATGGACTTACGCAAAAATGCTGGATTTAGATGCAGAAGTTTCCATGCCCAAGTTGAACATAGTAGAAGATGCTAAACATTTGAAGTAGAAACAAAGAAAAACGAAACCAAAAACCATGGACAAGATAGAAAAAAAAGTCCAGAAACTCAAGGATGTTCGCTTTATTCATGAAAAGCAACATCCTGATTGGTTGGCTAACGTAGTGATAGTCACCAAGAGGAATGGGCAAATCAGAGTCTGTATTGACATCAGTGAGCTGAGTAAAGCCTGTCACAAAGTGGATTTCCCACTACCCATACCAGAAATCATGATTGATAACACTTGCAGATTTGAAAGAATGTCATTCATGGATGTGTTTTCGGGATATAATTAAATCAAGATGTACAAGGAAGATAAGAAGCACACATCCTTCCAAATCCCTTTGGTTTGTACTACTACACCATTATGTCGTTTGGCCTCAAGAATGATAGCACCACATATCAAAGGACAATGTTAAAAATATTCAATGACATGTAGCACAAGTTTATCAAATGCTACATTGATGATTTGACAATCAAGAGCAAATAGAAGTCAGATCATCCAGCTGATCTTCAGGTTACTGAAATTCAATCTTCAAATGAATCTTCTGATATGTTTCTTTAAAGTCTCGTCTGGGAAATTCTTGGGGTTCGTGGTTTGAAAATGTGGTATCAAACTGGATCTAGTTAAAATCAAAGACATATTGGAGGTGCTTTCTCCATAAGCTCTCAAAGAACTCAAAGGATTGCAAGGTAGACTTGCCTATATCCGCTTGTTCATTTCAAACTTATTTAGGAAGTGCAAAGCATTCTCTAGACTAATGAAGAAAGAAGTTGAATTTGTGTGAGATAAAGCTTGTGAAGATACCTTTTAAGATATCAAACAGTATTTCACAAGCCCACCAGTTCTTTCAGCTCCCATTCTAGGAAAACATTTCATCCTCTACACTCAAGCTCTTGGTCACTCCCTGGGGGCATTATTAGCTCAAAGAAATGAGGAGGGTAAGGAGGTGGCTCTTTACTCTTTGTCGTAGATTTTAGTTAGTGATAAAGATAAATATCATCCAATGGAAAAAGAATGTCTTGCATTGATGTTCACAGTATAGAAACTATGTCACTACATTCTCCCCAATGTGGTGTACTTGGTTTCTAACATCAATCCATTAAACACACTTGTGACAAAAGTTGGCGCACTAAGTGATCGTCTAGCCAAATGGTCTATTCTTCCCTCTCAATATGATAACAGGTTCACTCTTACAAAGGCGGTAAAAGGATAGGCTCTGGCTAATTTTCTAGCAAAACATTCACTTTCAATGGATTCCAAATTCAAAGACAATCTCCATAACGAGCCCGTCTTCTTTGTGTAACAAATATGGAGACTTACCATTGATCTAGACATACATTGGATCATGTACTTTGATGGAACTTCCAGAACTAATGAGTTCGGAGATCCAGTTTTAGTGGTAGGAATCATTTTCTACAGCCTTGAAAATTTTATGTCCCTCATTCCTTCTCTTGATCAAGCCATGCACAAACAATGTAGCACAATACATAGCATTGATTGTGTCTCGAGCTAGCCTTGGAGTCAGGCATCAATATGCTTAAAGTCTATGGAGGTTCACAACTTGTAATCAAACAAATGAATCTTGAATATTAAGTGAAGAAACTAAATTTGCTTCCTTTCTTCAACAAAGCTTGTGAACTCAAGGACAGATTCGTGTTGATCGAATTCCACCATATTCCAAGGTATCAAAATGTTAAAGCAAATGCACTAGTAGATTAACGGCATTTATGTCAATCCCCCAAAATGATAGAATGGCATTAAAAATAGTCTAAAGAAGACTTCTACCTCCACCCGACACCCATAATGTAATAATAGATTGTTTTAATGTGATCAATAATTGAATTTCATCTTTCTAAGACTTATTCAAGGATTGGAAAGACCATTTTATTGATTACATTCTTCATGGGGTCCTGCTAGAGATTGCTAAGGATAGAACTAGTATTAAAAGACGAGCTCTTAGATTTCACTTTGATTTGCCTTCAAAGACTTTCTACCTCAAGTCATGTGATAGAGTTCTTCTCCATTACTTGTCGCCAAAAGAAATAAATCAAGTACTCAAAGAAGTTTATTCTGGCCTATGCGGTTCTCACTAAGTTGGACCAAAGTTTCATAATCAGATTCAAAGGTTAGGTTACTACTGGCCTACCATGGTCTCTGGCGCCATCAATTTTGCAAACAGATGCAATAAATGCCAAATCCATTGAAATTACATTCATCAACACCCTAACTATCTACATCCTACGTCTATATCTTAACCATTTGAGGTTTGGCGTAAGGATATTGTTGGCAAAATCAATCTACCATAATTCATTTTGGACATAATAGATTACTTCACCAAATGAGCAAAAGCGATGACTCTCGCATAAGTCAAAATAGATACAGTCTTCAACTTCTTGAAGACTCATATCAATTGTCATTTTGGGGTCCCTAAGTAACTACATCATGACAATGCTCCTCAATTCAACACCAAAAAGTTCTATAGGTTTTGTGATAAGTACGGAATCTAATGTTGTCCTTTCATGGCATACAACCTTACAACTAATGGATTTGTTGAACCTTTCAACAAGACTATTTGCAAAATTATGAAGAAAATGATCTTTGATAACAAAAAAAGTTTAGGCACCTAACTTCCTAAAGCTTTGTGGGCCTACAAAACTACAGTCCGTGGTTCAACCAAATCAACACCATATTCATTGGTTTATTGCTATGAAGCTGTGATACTTTTGAAAATTCAACTTCTTTCTCTTTGTGTAGTTATAATAAAAAAATACACTAAAGAAAAGAATGCAAGCTCTGACTTCAAGAGTTAGAAGCCCTTGATGAGAAGAGGCTTGCCGCTTGACAAAGCATTGAGCTATATCAAGCTCATTTGGCCAGGTCTTTCGACAAAAAGGTCAAGCACAGGGCTTACAAGAAACGAGACTTAGTCCTTGCAGTCAAGAGGCCCATGTTCTCTACACACTTGTCAAAAGGCAATTCAAATCCAAATGAGAAAGACCTTTTATTGTCGAAAGGTCTACTGCAACAATGCCTACGCACTTCTCGCACTTAGAGGAGACAGATGCATGTGTTATAATGTTATAATGAAGACTTCACAGTACGATTTTTTGTTGGAACAAGTTGCCTTCTTAAGGCGTATAATATCTAAAGATGGGCTTGTAGTAGACCCCGCTAAGATTAAGGCCCAATTGGCAGAGCCCAAAGCAGGTTACAAAAGTACAAATCTTTGTTGGACTTGTGGATTATTACTGAAGATTTGTTAAGGACTTTTCCAAGTAACA
Source organism: Sextonia rubra (assembly GCA_037013555.1). Lineage (NCBI taxonomy): Eukaryota > Viridiplantae > Streptophyta > Magnoliopsida > Laurales > Lauraceae > Sextonia > Sextonia rubra. The sequence goes on along the minus strand of JASUAD010000018.1, from coordinate 13,920,266 downwards.
GCACCATTAACAAAATTGACTTAGAAAAATGAATCATTTGTTTGGATGGTGAATTTGAATCCAGTATCCAATTTCTTAGGGAGAAGTTGATCTCAGCCCTAATCCTACCTTTACTAGAAGGGAGTGGCGGATTTGTTATATATACTAATGCTTTGAGAATTGAATTGGGATATTTGTTGATGTAGAATAGGAAAGTTATAGCGTATGGATCCCGACAGTTGAAGGAACATGAGAAGAACTATGCCTCGCATGATCTAAAATAGGCTACTATAGTCTTCATTTTGAAGTTATGGAGATGCTACTTGTATGGGGAGAAGTTTTATGTTTATAGTGATCACTGTAGTCTATAGTACTTATTCTCTCAACATGATCTCAACATTAGACAGCGTCGTTGGCTAGAGTTCATAAGGGACTATGATTTTTCGATAACATACTTTCCAAGGAAAGGAAATGTAGTAGTTGATGCTCTTAGCTAAAAATCAACTGTTGAAGTGGCAACCATGTGTGGTGAGTGGTCATTAGTGGAAGAATTTCTAGATTTAGATATACAAATCAAATTCATTGATGATAAGGTCATGCTAGTAGTAATGTCTGTCTTCAAACCAACTTTAACGCAATAGATCAGGAGAGACAGTTTGAAGATCTAGAGCTCATTAAGATTCATGATCATATCTCATGGAAGCCAAATTTCAGGATGGTTGATGGTGTGTTGTATTTCAGAGATAGATTATGTGCTCCAGCGGTCAAAATTTAAAAGAAGCAATTATGACTGAAGCACATCATGCAAGATATTCTATGCATCCTTGGAGTACTAAAACCTACCGAAATCTGAATGGCAGGTTCTGGTGGAACAACATAAAGAGAGACATTGCAAGTTTTGTAGCAAGATGTCTTACCTCTCAGCTTGTAAGGTTGAATGTAAAAAGCTTCCTGCTTTGTTGCATCCTCTATATATTCCGAAGTGAAAATGGGAAAATTTTTTCGATGGATCTTGTTCCAGGGCTGCCCTGGACGAGCAAGGGTCATGATACTATATGGGTGATTGTTGATTGATTAACAAAGTCGGCCCATTTTATTCCCATCAAAAAAGGTATGAAATTTCATGAGACGGCCAAAATCTTCACAGATCAAATTACACGGTTGCATGGTACCCCAATTTCCATAGTCTTTGACAGAGATAGTAGATTCGTATCTTCCTTCTGACAATCTTTTTAGAAATCTATGGGCATCAAGCTCAACTTTAGCACTATTTATCATCCTTAGATTGATGGACAATTGGAGCGTACATTCCAACCTCTTGAGGACATGCTTTGGGCTAATGTGTTGGACTTTGGGAAAGAGTGGGATGAACATCTTCCCTGTGTGAATTTACTTAAAACAATAGTTACCACGCGAGCAACGAAATGGCTCTATTCAAAGCCCTGTATGGGCGGAAGTGCCATACACCAGTGTGTTTGGAAGAAGTCGAAGTTAGAAGCTATCATGGACCTGCCCTTGTTGCAGATACTGCAGAAAATGCACAGAAAGTCTGAGACAAGTTGAAGGTTAAGCAATCTTGTCACAAGAGGTACGCTGGCAATTGCCGTAGACCTCTCGAATTTCAAGTGGGAGACAAAGTTTTTTTGAAAGCCTTTCTAATGAAGAGCACTATTAGGTTTGGATAAAAAAGCAAGCTTACTCCACGATTTGTAGGTCCTTTTGAGATTTAGAGTAGAGTTGGAGATTTGGTTTATCGGTTAGAATTACCACCTCAACTCGTTGAAGTTCACAATGTATTCCACATGTCTATGTTTAAGAAGTATCTTCCAGACCCTTCTCATGTTCTCGAGATTGATGACTCCCATGTGAAATCAGATGTGAGCTATGAGGAATGACCTCTTCGTGTCATTAACACAAAGGATCAAGTGTTACATACCCAGATAATTAAATGGGTCAAAATTCTTTTGGGAACGTCATGGATCAAAAAATAACTACTTGGGTACTCGAAGAACAAGTTCGAAAGAAGTATCCAAGACTCTTACCAAAGGTATGTAATGAGTCCTTAAAGCTTCCTTTTTTAATGTATAATTTCATATATTTTAAGGATGTAATCATTCTAAAATGCATCAATTAGGGTAAAATCATGATTAGTGCACTTAAAATCTATTCATTATCATTTAATAATAATGATCGCGCTTAAAAAGTAGGCGTGGAAAATGAATTACGGAATCAAGGTCCGACATTCACGCACTTCAAGCGTTAAGAAGAATGGGAAATAATTACAGTTCATCATTAATTTCCCTTTGTTTACATGGGTTCAAGTGCACTGACCGCGGGGATGCAGGTTGTTTACATGCATTTTGAAAATTTACAACCCCTCCCTCAAGTCTTAGATGTGATCTTAATTTGGAAATTACAAGAAAATGTACATAAGGTGGAAAAAATGTGAAAAAGAGGAAAAAAATGGGGGGTGGCCATGACCCGCAGTCACTGCCCCATTCCAGTGACCGTGACTCACCCACGGTCACTGGGGCCTTCCAGTGACCGTGGGTCACGGTCACTGGTAGACGGTGGCCATGAAGCCACTGTTTGCCTCCATTTTTTATGCTGTTCGCCTTGGTTCTTTCTTGGAACTTCTTTCAAGTGTTGGAACTCCATTTTTATGACTTTGGAGTGGTGGATGACCATCAGGAAGATCACATTTAACCATGGAATCAATTGAAACCTCTGTAACTCATCATTCGTGCTTACGGACTGCGTTTTTGTTTCAAGTCCGAAATGGGCAAATATGAAGCCGGAGTTGTGTCATCTTGAACCTATCATTGTCAAGGAACAAAATGAGGCCTAGAGAGACTTCTTTCACAACTCTTGCGATGGCTAAGAGGCCCTACGAATAAGAGAAACAGAGGTGACAATGTCATCCTCTCAGAAATTGCCGACGTACGAACATAGCATGAACTTTGGCCATTCCACTTCCTTCTCTTCTTCTGAATTTTCTTCCTCACCTTCAAAACTAAGAAAAGAAGGTGGGAATGTTCCTAGAAGTACTGCTGGCGTTTGCTTCTTTGTTGCTTTAAGTGCTTCTTTCTTTGATTTCTTCTCTTTTCTTCTTTGTGTATGTGTTCCTCCTTTTTTCCTTCAAAATTTTGAACCTTTTATAGACTCCCAATCAGTTTTGTGCAGTTTTGGGGAGTTAATAGCAGTTGTGGGGAGTTGGATTTCGAAGAGGAGTGGAGGGAAACTGCCCAAAATCGTGGGAAACATCTTTTGAAGGTCCGTGACCGCAGGTTGGGTCACGGACGAGGCCCAATTTCCGGTTTTCGCGTATGTGGTCCATTTTCATCTGTTTTGGGCTCAAACAAAGTCTGATTGCCATGAAACTTGGAGGGATGCTTCTTGACACTATTTTCTGCATGTCATAAAAATTTAAGCCCGTTTTGACTTCAGGAAGTTGGTCAACTTTTTCATTAATTGGGCCCCGGTCACGGACAAGGCCCACTTTTGGAACATTGCATATGCGTTCTATTTTCCATTGTTTGAGGCCCGAATGATGTCCAATCATCACGAAACTTGGACAGATGATGCTTGACACTATTTTAAGTGTTTCATAGAATTTTCAGCTCTGTTTGACCACCTGAACATGGTCAACTCCTCTTGTTTGTGGGCCCCGGTCACTCCCAAGGCCCATTCTTGAACTTTTGCATATGTGGCTTGTTTCTGCTTGTTTGGGGCCCAAATGGTGTCCAATCGCCACGAAACTTGGAGGAATCCTTCTTGACACTAATTTGAGTGTGTTACAGAAGTTTCAGCTCTGCTTGACCACCTGAACTTGGTCAACTCCTTTTGTTTGTGGGCCCCGGTCACTCCCAAGGCCCATTCTTGAACTTTTGCATATGTGGCTTGTTTCTGCTTGTTCGGGGCCCAAACGGTGTCCAATCACCACGAAACTTAGAAGAATGCTTCTTGACACTATTTTGAGCGTGTCACAGAAGTTTCAGCTCTGTTTGAACACCTGAACTTGGTCAACTCTCCAGTTGACTTTTTTATGATAGTGGGCCCTTGTTTCAGCTGTTTGAAGCCCAAATGACCTCGGTTTGATTTGAAACTTGGAGGAACTGACGTCAAGAACATCGTGGAGTATTCGTCCAAATTTCATGCAGTTTGGATTTGAGGAAGTAGGATTTCAAACAGTGGCTTATTCATTGCATGCGTTAGGTCACTATTCACTCCACATTGAGATAGTTAGCTTGTTTTCTATCCGAACAGCCTCCACTTGACTTGAAACTTTGGGAGAATAACTTGGGGCATTCTTTGAGCATTTGTGCCAAATTTTATCTGCTTTGGCCTTCTGGAAGCCGATAACCTCCAAATTCAGGATTACTGTCCTCTAAGCTGACATGTAATGAAATATAGATCAAACGGAGTCTTTTTGACTTGGAAATTTGCAAAGTATATTCTGAGCATGACTGAAGCTTCGCGCTCAAATTTCATCAATTTTGGACATCAGGAAGCAAGACTTTGGTTAGTGACCCCATGGCTTGGAGGGGAACTGACCTCAGGCTGACATGCTTGTGGCTTTTGGGTTTGATGATGTCTGTTCAACCCGAAATTTTACAGGGCCTATCTTGGGCATTATTTGAACTTCCTCCGAGAGTTCCAGCTACCTTGATCTCCATGGGATATCACTCTGCACAGGGATCCACAGAGCATAGTATATCATCACTTCGACATGTAGGAATGCCAGTTCTCACAGTGATTCCCCAAGATTTGGCAAATAACCTCTGTAGCCTAAATTAAGTTGAGATGAGGTATCTTCGCTGCAGTATTTGCAAATTTTTTTTATAGGTCAACAAATAATTCTCTCAAAAATCATCATTTTAGCACAAAATCATGAAGATTGATTTTTCTGAAACCCTAATTTTTCAAAATTTTGAAGCAATCCTATTTGAATCAGGACTATTTGCTAAAAGTCTCAGTTAGATTAGAACTTTGCTAATTCTTATCATTTAAACCCTTTTTACATATATTGTGAAAACTAGGGCCTACTAAATATCAATTGGAAAAGACACCCTTCTTGGATGAAGAATTCTATTGACATCATGATTCTTGCTTGGGATCCAGACGCAGCTCAGAAAATCATATTAGGTCTTGTAGTAAAAATTGGAGCTGAAAAGGTGCTGATTTGAAGATGAACAGAGAAGAATTAAAGTTAGTGGACCCGGCAAAACATTCACACATGTAGAGAGCTACACATGTGCCATGGGTAAAAGGGGGATCCACTCATCCCACTTGAACCATCCTTACAGCCTTTTTATGAAAGTTCGAAAAAATTCCACGATGATGTAGTAATTGAAGAAATAGTGCGAAAAGGAGTTTGTAAAGCCACAAGCGGACCCACACACAAGCATGCATGCCTAAGCCTCTTATATTTTTATGTTTGGATCATACTTAAACTCTTTTAAATTATCTCCCCATTATTTATGCAAAATTTGAGAACAAAAGTAGATAATTCATGAGAGAAAAGAGAGTTTTAGTGGGAAAAGGATAAGCCACCAAAGGAGATCGGCCCCTATCCTTTTAAGGAGTGTTTTATAGATCTGAAAGAGGCTGTCCTTCAACTTTGGACATCCAACCAAGGAGTTGGACCCTACTCTACTTGAAATTGAAGAAAAATTAAAGAAAACTGGGCCATTTTATGTATTTCTGCATTCTACTTGAAGTGGGCCCTGTTGTCATTGCTTTTGGATAAAATTCAAGGATATTTTGAGCAACAAGACTCCTCCTTATCTTATCCTTGTCAAGCTTGGAGTTTAAGGAGTGAACAGAAAGTTTTAATTGAAAAAAAAAAAAGAAGAGTCCTATTAGAAGAAGGAAAGTCAATCTCGTTTTTTTTCAGAACAGCCTAGATTAAAATATTCATATCTCTCAAACCATAGTTTAGATTGAGCCAATCTTGGTGTCATTGGAAAGCTCTTTTAGAATAGATATCCATAGAGCCCAAGATTATTACAATTTAGAGCTGAAATGAGAAAGTTATGACCCCGAGAAGATAGCTGTGATTTTTTTACTTAGGATTGAGATTATCTTACCAAAGGTGGGCCTTATCATTTGGCAAGTGTTAGCTAAAATTCAAAAGGTAGATACACTTAGAATTCCAACAAGAGAAGAAATCTTATCTCATCTCAAACTTAAAAGACTTGTTGGCGAAGAAGAGGATTTACCAATTACAAAAAAACTTTACTATAAAGTAGGATCTATGGAGAGAAACAAGGGCCTCTCAACTCCTGTAAATTAAAGGCATTGGCCTCCCATACTCTTCATGGGAAGATAAACCATCTCTCTCTAGAATTACTACTACACTTTATGTTCTTCATCTCTCTCTCCCTCCACTGAAGTCCTCAAGGAGATTTGGCCCAGAAATCATACTACACCCTTGGGTTTTTTCATCTAGAAGAGGCTTCTCATCCTAGTGTAAGTAGCATCTTTTATTTCAATTTATGTATCTTTTGTAATAGACTACTTCATTAGTAAAGTTTTGCTTTTTTGTAGATCTTTCTTTCGCATGGTTTGTCTCAATACTTTGATTATAATGCTCATGGATGTGCTTGGATTGACGACCTAAGTATTTGGGATTATGTTCTAGTTGATGGATAAATTTTGTAAATGATTAGATCTTGAGATAGCAAATCTACTACATTTACTTTTCTATAAACTACATTTATATTTCTTGTTGACTACATTAAAATTTTTTTTTTACTACATTTACTTTCATTGTTCACTGCATTTAAATTTTTCCAAAAACACTACATTTAAATTTCATTGTTCTTACTTTATTTGTGTTTTTTATGTTGCATGATTTATTGCTGGGATTAATTTTTAGAAGCATGCATTCATATCATGTGTTATTTTAGTTGCTAGAAATTTGAATTTTAGATTTGGAATTCATGATTTTTTTATGGAAATAAAAAGGGATAAATTTCAAATCTAAAAAGACAGCAAAATTAGATAGTAAACAATTACTATTTTTTTATGAATATTGGTAATTTAAAACGTGACATAAAAGATTGTTTTGCCTTGAAATTTGGAGGAACTATTGCTGGATGAGTTAACTTTATTCCATAAAAATATCAAAGAAAAATGATTAAGGAAGGTTAGGTTTTCAGTCATTGAAATACTCGCCAATAAAAAAATCCTATACACAGAAATCTGCATAGGGCAGATTTTTAGTTCGAAAGTTTTGAATTAATGGGCACATCAAATCAGTGAGCTTTGCTATAAAAATTGGATGAATTGAACCTTGATAAGTAAACTTTAAAATCACAAAGTTTCAAATTCAAAAGATTATGGTAAATTCAATTTCCAGAAGCCTAAACGAAGACTAACAGCTAACCTGCATATCAGAAATTTTATTTTTTTAGTAACCATTATTTATGCATATTTTTTTTGCATTTTTGAATATTTTTTAAATTCATTGTTTTTAGGTTCTTGCATTAGTAAAGCATGATTTCTAGCCATTAAATCTAGTTTAGGATTGCATTAGATTAGGATTATATTTTATTTAAAATTTGCATCTCATATTAGGAAAATTTGTATTAGTTACATGGCATACATTGCATAGATTGTGTTTCTAATTTTAGATTTGTTACTAATTTTAGGTTTATGATAGTTCAAGTAACTTCCAAATTTGAGGTTCTTTCTAAAAGTGTTTGATTACAAAGATTTTGAAATTGGAAAGATCTTTAGGACTTGGAAAATTAACATAGTTGTAGTTTTTAATTTTAGTATTTTTCTATTTTTGGAAGTTCTAACTTGTGTTTTAGTTTTGCAGCAATTTTAGTTTTGTTTAGGAATTTTTAGATTTAGGATTCCTAATTTAGTAATTTTTATTTATTTGGATTATAATTGTTTATTTTTTATTTTTGCAAAGTAGAAATAGTTGTATTTGTTAGTTTTTAAATTAGGCTAGTTTTAGATTTTATTTTAGGACAAGTTATAAATTGAAAATACCTTAAACACATTGCTCCCTGACGATCGACCTGGTCTCACCAGTTTTTATTACTACATTGCAGTTTTGCACTTGGAACTCACGATCAATATGTTGCATTTGGAGGACCGAATGATCCTAAAGGGGGGAGGATGTAAGGTCCAAACATAAACTAATCTTAAATTACTATAATTAATCTTGTTTTATGCTAATTAATGCTTGTTTGGGCTAATTCATCTCAATTCCTATGGGTTTGGGTCATGGATAGGTAGTTGTGTCGAGTTCGAACCTTACTTAAGAAGTCGAGGACCTTTTCATAACTTAGAGATATTTGGTTTGCATTATCATGGCACCATACTGATTGCATCATGCGTATTTCATTTTGTGGGTCAGCTTTCTTATTTGGCCTAGCTCCATTCGGACTCATCTTGGCCTAATTAGAGTCCAATTGACTCAAACTATAATTCTCTAAAAACATAGTGGACTTTTTCGCAATATCCAAGAAAAATGGATTTAAAATCCCCTTTAAAGCACTCTTCCCTCTTCATTCTACCTAAAAATCTGTTGGAGCAACCCTTCCCTCCCTCCTTTTCTTTACCTTTCATTATCTTCCTTATCAAATCAAACTCTTTAAGCCTTACATGCAGGAGGAATAGGTTTCATCCTTCTCTTTCTTCATCCCCTTGTGTATCTCCTATATTGAAACCTCCAATTTTATTCCGTCATCTTCTCTACAGCTCTTCAAGGTAAGATCCCCAACATCCTTCTATTTCTTTGAATTTAAGAGTCAAGAAGACTTAATTTGGTGACATGGATGCATCTCATACTCATTTCAACCATTGCATGTCTTTACATGTAGTACAATCATCTTCTATTGAGGTTTTCTCCATCATCAAACCAAAGGAGAAGTTGATTTGGGTAAAGCACTGAATTAGAGGCAAGTATAAGAGTGTATATTACTGCATGTATGCTTATTTGTGTTGATTCTTGAAGAATTCTTCGCAAATGCACATCTATAGCTCTTACTCCTTTTAATTTAAGAAAATAAGATCGTTTGATTGAATGATGAATACGTTTATGAATGAATGATGGAATGTGAGTTATGAAATGTAAGATAATAGATTGGAGCAAGAAAACCACATTGGAACCAATTGGAAAAAGATCTATATTGAATTTTGCTCCAGCTTTAAGAATGCTGAAGCTTACGGCTAATCCATAACTATTCTATGGTTAACTTTCTAGAGACCCAAACTTGACATTTCTTTTGAGGCTAATCCCACGGCCAAGCCGTGGGATGCGATAAGGCTAAGCCGTGGCACAGTTGCAGGCTAACGACGGTTAAGCCGTAAGCTGACATATGGCTAAGCCATCACTGGGGGAAAAAAATCCTGTAAGACACGGCTAAGCCATGGCCTATTCATGGCTAAACTGTAGGAAAATAGTGAACTTAGGAAAATTAGGAACATTCAAAGACCAAATAGAGCCTTTGAACTAGTACCCCTTACCTCCAACAAATAGCCCAACGATAATTAATTACTGAGGAAGTATGTCGAGCTGTCACTCATTCCCTCTTGATTTTCCAATTGTTTTCCCGACATCATGTCATAAGTTTTGGCATAAGAAGAGGTGTCTAATGCCTACACAATGTAACATTAAGATTTTTGGTAACACATTGACACTGGACATTTTTTTAATACACTTTATTAAATGACTATGAAGACACTAATTATCTTAGATAGGGTTGATTAGTAAGTATCCTTGTTTGTTAACTACTCAATCCAAATGTATTCATATTGTTTAAGTAAACTTTGTCCTCAACATAATCTAATCATGTACCTATTCTTCCCGGTGAACCTTGAGGTAAGATCAGAGATGGAACTTCTACTGAGTATGAACAAGTAAGCCAAGATAGGGGTAACTAGGGTTGAGAGGGTTTGAGCTCTAATAGCTCATTCAAGTATTCATTGTTTGAATAACAGTTACTTCGTTTAATTTCAAACTTTATGACCCAACAATTTCAATACCAATATATGCTTCTATATAAGAAAGAGTCAATCACTATGTAAGATAAGTATGAAAGTTATGAATCTAGATTGGTCTTGATACATTGAGTCGGTACCACGTAGCTTATACCCATAGGAGGTTCGATGGGACTGAATGAGGGTATTCAATATGTTATTTATTGCGGTAGTTGTATAAAGAGTTGGTTAACGCTCTTAGGATAGCCAGATGGTCTTGGCCCAACTACTAGTGATTTCTCATTGTATGATATGCTTTCTTCTAGAGAGAAGATAGCCATATGGATGCCAACTAGTGTGTTATTATATTTCTATTTATGATTTTTTACTAATGCTTATTCACATACACAACTTGCCTAGCTTATGATATTGCTCTCTTTAAATCAATATGTTTCTAATTCAATTGATATATCATGATAGTATTACACATCGTTATATTTGCTTAACCATCGTGTTAATAGTGCTACTCTTGGTGTTGTAAGTACAAAACTCAATGTTGGTACAATAGTTGATGCGGGCCTGGAGGGAACCTCAGTGGCACCTCAGGGTATAGATGAGTGGAACGAGGATAATATCTTCTATTAGTCATCCTTCAAAGAGCATCATGGGGTTCATGTTTTGGGGTTTGTTTAGGACGTGACCATGCTTTGGCTTGTGGTTATATTATGTTATTTTGGAGTTACTATTTAAAGGACATGATATTGGTGATGTTGGATATATTTAAGTATCTTAGTTTTATATGTGCATGTGAATGGTTAACTTAATAGACGATGGTTTATATTAATGAATAAATGTGGTTTTATTAATGCCAATGATGAATTAAGATGAATTCTCCAAGTTTCTGCTTAATTGCACAAAATGATTGCTACCCTTGTAATAGTTCGTACGTATCTTAACACGATATGGATTGCTATGGGTTATGTGTGCTGCGCCTCGGGATCCACCCTAATCCCTAATTCCTATGTTTAGGGCGTGATAAGGATCCTCTTGTGTGACTGTATCCAATATACTACAAAGCATCATTCTCAAGACTCCCTTAATGGTAAAATCAGGTCTGGAGGCATCACTAAACAAATTCAGCTCTTACAGTGTGGATGGACTTGACTCACGCTCCTGTAAATTTGATTGAGTTTAGGAACCTAAGCGGTCATCCTTTCCCTTCTCGACATTTACACCCAGACCCCCATGAACAATCAATCCTCCTTCATGAATAAAAGGTGAATCACGTGATCCCTGTGAAAACAAGGTGGAGAAAGGATCCTGATTTACATGTGTTGTCACTATAATATTCAACAACACTCTACAGGAACCTTAACCCTCTGCAACTAAAGCCTCATCTGATACTTTCGATGTAGCTGGGCCTTCGACTCTCTTGGTAGGTGTTAGTTGCTCTGCCTTAAAATGCTCTTTTGAAGGTGTCAAGGCCTAGGTGGCATGAAGCTACGAGTGACTGGCATGGCAGGGACATCATCTTCCATAAGATCCGCACCCTCATCGTCAAGAACCAATTTCCTTTGAGCAGGAGGGCTGATCTTCGCTATGATTGGCTCTACCTTGGCAACCTCCTAAGTTAGGATCATTTCAATATTAACATCCTTTTCAACTATGCCAACGGGTTCAACATTTGGCTTTATTTGAACACTAAGAGTTACATCAATCCTTGGCACATCGGTAGCTATTGGTGATCCACTTGTGTGTAATCCTGATCTTGAATCAAGACTCACCAAAGAAATCACACCTGGTACTATTGGGGGTATAGTGTAGATGGGTGGAAAAATAATTACTGATGAAAACTCTAGATTGTTGATCACATTCTAGGTTGGCGATTCCAAGAAGGAGGAATCTTCATGGCCCTTAGTAGATCACTCTTCAGAGTATTGTTCAGAAATGCCTCAAAGTATTTTCTATGGATGGAAATGTTATCCAAATTAATTAGAGATTCGAGATCCACTTTCTTTTTCTCTGTTGGTTCTTCAATTGGTAACCCAAAAGGCATTCTTGCTAATGTGGGACACACACTAGGGGCACCTTGATTCATTAGAGTACCTGAAAGCGAACCAACAAAAGGAGATCAAATCAAGATGCTATAATACAAATTTTCAACTTTCACTATTCAAATCAAGGTTTACCTCAAGAGTGAGCTTTGTAGTAACTACCTTAGTAGTGCCAGGAACTTCACTTTTGTCCATCATAATGTTAACCCATAAAAAATTAAAAATATTGCAGCGAAGACATTACAAGCAAATTCCAAACCAATGATACATAAACCTTGGGATTGTGGAATGGCAAGTCATGTACTGCTTCCAGATGTTCAGAGTTGGTGGAATCCATTCAGAAGACTTCAGATGAGCTCAGAATGCAGCATTTCAAACTTCAAAGTTAGTGGACTTCGTTTTGTCACTCAACTCACTAAATACCAAATTCAGGGTTCATTAGCTCAAAAACTATGGGTCACTGAACACAGTCAAGGTTTTGGATCACCAAAGTGTATGATAGTCACATGACAACTCTAAAGCATCTTGGGAATGATGTTTCAAAGTCTCAAAGCATTTGGACTTCATCTTAACTCAAACTAAGTTTCAGTGACCGTTTGCTAGCTTCTTGGGGGTTACTATACAAATTGATACTTTGTGAAGATCAAATCAGCTGAAACTCTTGGAGGAGGCTTAAATTATGCTCAAGGGAGGTTCTGCAAATTTTTAGGTCAAACGGACATCAATTGACCCAAAATCTACAAACATGTCAACTTTGGGTCAACGACCCCTAAGCCATGCGGTCACTGACCAAAGTCCTGCTTTTTGACACCCAAAACCAATGAAAATTGAGTACAAAGCTTCAGTCATACTCGAAAGAGGTTTTACAAGTTTTCAAGTCAAACAGATTTCGTTTGTTCCACTTCCACTACATGTCAGCTCAAAAGTCAATAACTCCCGAGCCATGGAGTTCACTGATCAAAATCCTACTTCCAGGAGGGCAAAGCTGACAGAATTCAGAAAAAAAATTCAAAATATGTTCAAAGTTAATTCCTCAAAGTTTCAACTCAATTGAACATCGCTCGAGTAAAAAACAAGCTAACTACCTACAATGTGGGGTAAATAGTAACTTGGAACATACAACAAATAGGTCGCTGTTCAAAGTCCCACTTCTCCAAATACAAAATGCATAAAATTTAGATGGACACTCTAAGATACTCCTGACATCAGTCTCTCCAAGTTTCAAATTAAACCGAGCTCATTTGGGCGTCAAACAACCGAAATAAGGGCCCATTTTCATGAAAAGTCAATAGGGGAGTTGACCAATTTCAGAAGGTCAAAATAGGCTAAAACTTTGATGACACACTCAGAATACTGTCAGTAAGCATCCCTCTAAGTTTCGTGAAGATTGGACATCGTTCGGGCCCCAAACAGGGGAAAACAAGCCACAAATGCAAAAGTCCAAAAATGGGCCGTGAGAGAGACCATGGCTCGATGAACGAGGAAGTTGATCAACTTCAGAAGCTCAAATCTAGCTGAACATTCTATGGCACACTTAGAATAGTGTCAAGAAGTATCCCTCCAAGTTTCATGAAGACTGGACATCGTTCGGGCCCCAAACAAGTAAAAACGAGTTACATATATAAAAATCCAAAAATGGGCCTTCTCCGTGACCGTGGCTTGATCAATGAGGGAGTTGACCAACTTCATATGGTCAAAATGAGCTGAAACTTCGACACACTCAAATTAGTGCCAAGAAGCATCGCTTCAAGTTTCGTGAAGATTGGACATCGTTGAGGCCCCAAACAAGTGAAAATAGGTCATAAATACAAAAGTCCAAAAATGGGCCTTGTCCGTGATCGCGACCCGATCAATGAGAGAGTTGACCAACTTTAGATGGTCAAAATAGGCTGAAACTTCTATGAAATACTCAAAATAGTGTCAAGAGGCATCCCTCAAAGTTTCATGAGGATTAGACTTGGTTCGGACCCCAAACAGGTGAAAATAGGTCACATATGCAAAAGTCCAAAAATGGGCCTTGGGAGTGACCGCGGGTCACGGTCACTCCCACCTGTGACTTGGTCCTGGACGGTTTCTGAGAGTTATTTCACTTTACTTCGAAGCGTAACTCCCTTACAACTATTGGGAACCGTCCCAACTCCCTCTAAAGCCTATAAAGGCACATTTGAATTCTTAGAAGGAGGGAGCAGCAAGAGAGGAGCATACAAAGAGGATCTCAAAGAAAAAAATTCAAAAGCAAGGCATACTCCAGCACTTGGACGACCCTTTTCTTCTTCTTTTCTCAGTCACTCAAGGTGAGAAAGAAGGTTAAAGGAAGGTTCAAAGAAGGAGAAGGCTGCAGGGTTGCTTAAGAACAAACTATGTTCATGCATTGGTGATTATTTAAAGGATGACTTCGTTCCCTTTATTTTTCTCATTCAAAGGGTTTCTTGGCCATCACAAGAGTTATGAACAAGCCTCTTTAGGCTTTATTCTATTCCTTGAAAGTTATAGGTTTAGAATGACACAACTTTGGCTTCGTATGATGCCCTTTTCGGACTTGAACAAAAAATAATCCATAAACAACAATGATGAATTACAAAAGTTTCGATCAATTCCATGGTTGAATTCGATCTTCTTGATGGCCATTCAACACTCAAAATTCAAAGGAAATGAGCTTCAGCACTTTGGAAAATTTACAAAAAGAAAACAGCATGAACTAGTGGGCAAAATAGTGACCTTACGGCCACTATTTGCCAGTGACCGTGACCCACGGTCACTCCCCATTTTTCCTTCATTTTTGGAAATTTTCTCCACTCTTTGTATATTTTTTTGTATTTTCCAAATGGAGATCACATCTGAGACTTGAGGGAGGGGTTGTAAACTTTTCAAAACTATGTAAACAACTTACATCCCCGCGGTCAGAGCATTTGAACTCATGTAAACAAAAGGGAATTTAATGATGAACTGTAGTTAATTCCCATTCTTCTTTAACGCTTGAAGTGCATGAATATTGGACACGAATCCATTATACACATTTCACCCATTCACCAAGCACGATCAGAAGATTGGCGCCGTCTGTGGGAAAATTCTTACCCTAATTTGTGATTAATTTGGTTAAAAATGCATAAAAAGTGCTGAAAATTATTGAAAAGTGCTGCTGTTGTGCTGAAAAGTGCTGCTGTCATGCTAAAAAGTGCTGCTGTCATGCTAAAAAGTGCTGCTGTTGTGCTGAAAAGTGTTACTGTTGTGCTGCAAAGTGCTGCTAAAAGCCTGTGATTGCAGGAAAAGATATCATGGGTTCCCTGATCATCATTTTTTATGAGGCCAAGGAGAGGCTCTTTGAAATCTCCATGACCCAAAACAAACCAACTGTAAGAGCTCCGAAAAAGGCTCGAATGGACTCTACTGCTCCTATGTCGAGAGTCTTAGTCTTCCAAGGACTCTTTACTCCAATGGGCTCTATGACTTCAGCTGATCTAAATGGGTCATTAGTGACCCCTAAATCCATCAAGAAGACTGAGACTCCCAAATCCTGGGTTTCCAAATATGCCCAAAATCCATTTGGAGTTTTCAACAAGGTTTAGGAGAAAGCAAATCACAATCTGAAGTTAGAAGGCAGCCAGCTTCATATTACCAAGTCACGTCTGGGGGCAAGGTAGGTCTGGTTCACCGATCATAAGTCGGTGACACTTGGCAAGTCACATTCAGTGACTGCTCAATGCTTAAAGTCATCACCTACTCAGCCCAAATAGCGGGTCGTTACCATGCAAACACCAGAGAACCTTCAGCAGTTTCTGACTCATAAGAAGGCCCAGAAGGGTGCATCCATCCCAAAATACATCACGTGGTCACCTCAACCACACACTCCAAAATCCAATAAGGCTAAGAACAAACCTTTGGCCACACTTGAAGAGAATACCTTTTGCCCTCTAACTCAAAAAGAGGGACGGAGGTTTGGCAAGAGGCGTCTACCCTCCATCATTGTGGCACCATCCCTGCCATCTTCACTGTAGGGCTTATCACATGGCGCTAAAGACAAAAAGCAAGCTGAGCGATTAGTCATCAATAATTTGACTGATCTCACTCGTTTCAAGGATTCACTCCAACAGAAGAAGGAGTAAAAGAAAAAGAACAAGAGCGGTGCTATTGACATCCTTTCACTTTCCACTTCTGATTCCATGGATTAGGAATGAGTTGCCAGCACTTCCAGGCCTCTAGTTGCCAAGTTTAAAAATCGAGCCTTGGCAGTCCGGATGGCTAACCAAATCAAGAAGAAAGCTTTAGCCCACTGCAATAACCAAACTTAGAAGCTATCGCAGTGCAAGATCACTTGGAAATGGGTGGTTAAAGAAGATGATTCGTACTTGACCTCGTCTTACATGGTCGGGTCAGGTTTAATTCGAAGAATTACTCAGAGTATGACTCGGACTCAATCACAGGGATCTGATTCAAACTCCCATTCAAGCAGTACTTCTGAAGGTGATGTCAAAACTGATTCTAATGATGATCCTATCACTATCTTGCATGCAAAAGATAGTCAATGCACTCCTTAGGCATTAACATCATCTTATCCCTGTCAGTACACTGTGTTTATGGCTGAGGGGAGTGGAACTAGCAAGGATGAAAATGATGATGCTAGTGGAAGTAAAGATGTTGACGAAAAATATGCTAATAAAAATGAGGACGACAATGTCAGTGATGTTGTCAAACAACAAGGAGCTATGATTGACTACTTAACTGCCCAATCAAAAATCTTAACAGATAAGCTAGGTGGTCCCGTTAAAGCTCAAATAAATCCTCTTTTTGCCAACTAAAGAGAACAAGCAATGATCATTAAGAATGCTACTAAAATTGACCTTCTCACAACTTAATTTAAGTCCCTAACAAACAAGGTGATAGCTGCAGGTTTTGTAACAATCCGACCCAGCTTGACCTCGTTTAGTAGCTAATTAATCTTGTTTTCGTGGCTAATTGTGTTTTGTTTGTGTTTTGTTTTTGTTGCGGGTCATGGATAGGGAGTTGGGTTGAATTTGACCTGGATTAAGTAGACCAAGCCCTTTTTCGTAATTTTAGCTTTTTTAAGACATGATCATTTTTACATCATCTTGATGTCAACACGTGTCTTTCGTTGAGCTCGTCAACTTTCGTAACTACGTCGTTTGCAAACGATGTCGTGTGATTTCATTGGACCCGGATTTGACTCAAATTGATAATAGAATTTTAACTTGGACTTCATTGTAATTTGGACATCCCCTTTATCTTATATAAGCTTCATACTATCGACTTAAGCTCTTTCTCTCACTCTCTTCGCTCACTGTTCACGTGAAGTCTCTCTCTCTCCTGAATTCTCTCCTCCATCGTCGATCAAGCCAAAGGAGGGTCCTTGCATGCTCTGTTGTGTTGATTGTGAGGTGAGTTGGGGATTATTCTATCACTCTCATCTCCTTCTTCTATTTCTCCTCCTTCTTGTTTCCCTGTTGCATGACGTGTCTGTATCTTGATATTCCTTCTGTTTTCTCATGCATGCATGTTGTTATGGTTGGTGTTAGGTTGTGTTTGGGCCCAAGGACAGCAAGTTGTGTAATTGAATTCAATTGAGGCAAGTATAACCATAATCTGTAAGAACCCATGTTTGTATTTGTTTGGTTTTGGTTAATTCACATGAAATGGCATGGCAAACTTGTTTACAGCCCTAAATTGTTAGTATTCTACCTTATCTCTATCGGATATTTGCAATTCTGATGGTTTCACAGGTTTTCTGTGCTTGATTCAGAACTTGACTTCGTGCATGTACGGCTAAGCCGTATGTCACCTACAGCTTAAAGTCCAAAGAGGGTAAAAACCCAGTTTTCCTCTACGGCTAGGGCACGGCTAAGCCGTGTATTGCACTATGGCTAAGCCGAACCTCAGCCGTGACCCAACCGTAGGTCAGTACAGGGTGCCTTCTTCTGGATTAACTGAAAGCAATCAATTTGACAGACCTTCTACGGCCTAGCCACGGCTAAGCCGTAGAACACACACGGCTAAGCCGTAGAATAAAATACGGGTGAACCGTAACTGCGGATGAACAGTAAAGGGAACCGCGGTGGAGCTGCAATGCATATTACGGCTAAGCCGTAAGATGCCTACGGCTAAGCCGTACGTTCACCTATGGCTAAGCCGTATCAACCCTAGAACAGAGAATGACAAGGATAGGTGTAAGGGAAAGACCGATATGGCCTTCATGATAGAATGTAGAGCACCTAGACCTGCCCAACGGAATGTGATACAATGCGTGAATGATCTCGAGGGCTACAAATCATTCATGTTCGTTATCCGGATGTTAAGCACCTCCCCATGGGTGTTGGTCTAAGGGACTTCGTGCACCATCCGATTCAATGCGACACTAGACAACGGTGCATCGAATAACTTAAAATTACATCATCATGCACGGTTAGAAACACCAGATAATTTGATTAGTATTGGCTTGTAAATAATGATGATCCGATTTCGCATGATTTGTTGCATAACATATTGCATTCGATCATTGATCTCTACTCTCTAGTATGATTACTTGTTTTCCGTTACTTTCACATTGTGGTTCTTTACCTTGAGTATGCATGTGTAATTTCACGTATAAAATATGTTCACAGATATGCACGTATGATATGTTGTCACGATCTACTCAGGATTTTGTATGATTGACTCTGGATGGTCAGGCACTACTTAGCCTCAGCCTTAGGATCCCGACGGGGTGAATTTGGTGTAGTTTTCATGGCCTTGCTGTAGTAAGGAAACGTCTTGGGGAACCGGGCCCCAGGAAACCGAGACCCATTGTACCCTGGCCCGGACAATGGTGTTCTTTGCACGATACAAGATCCCTCTTTTGGGAGCATATGGCAATGTAGTAGCCATTAGTTATGTACACAGCATGTATACATTGATTCGCATAGCATGTTTCTTTCTTGCATGACAGCCTAGTATACGAAAATGCCTTGTTTACTTTACATGATATTCTTTATTCTATTAGACACAGCATGTGTTACCGTGTTATGGTTTATACTTTGCTGAATCGTCTTATTCACAGTTGTTTTTTTTTTGGTGTTGCAGGCCCAGATACCCTTGCCGACCTCTCGCCGGTCGGCCAGACTCCAGATGAGACCCCCAAGGCCCCATCAGGCCTAGAGGAGTGGATGTGATCACTCCATGGGAGAGCGTTCTTGACATGCATGACACTGGAGTCTTGTTTTTGAGCTTTGTCACAATTATATATATTATTTTGTTCATTTTGTAAGACCTTCACATGTAATTATGGCAGTTCTATCCACGTATTCTCTTTTTGCACTGTTAGTTGATGTTTCTGATATTTACAGCTTCCGCGTACATGTTTGGCACATGTGAATGTTCCCTTGTGCGTGTGCATTTAGACCAGGTCTACGTGTACAGGCACGGGAGTACGTGTGTCATTGGTTTAGCTTTTGCTTACCCCCAAACCCTAGGCTCGGGTTGTAACATACGTATTGTATGGTATCAGAGCATTCCTTGCTCTAGATGATAAGCATGTAGGCATGTAGGATCGTGGTGAGGATACGATTCTTGCTTTGTGGTTTTTCTAGATTTTGGGGCTTGTTGGGCGAGATTGTTTTGTGTTTGTGTCTGACTCTTTCCATTTTATAGGATGGCGTCAGATTCGGGTTCTCAGCAGAACGCCGAAAATAATGAAAGCGGATCCACACCATCACTGCAGACACAGAACACAGATGAACGCATCCTCATGTTATTTCAGTCCCTGCAGGCACAATCGCAGTCAATGCAAAACTTACAAGCACAAGTTACAACCATGTTAGACCGACAAAGCCAAGCCCCAGCTCCGTCACATATAGACCAGCAGGTGGTCTTTCAGCCTCGAGAGAATGACCCGAATGCCCTCTATGATAAATTTCGCAAGCGAGGAGCTATTGAGTTCTATGGGACAGAAAAGCCATTGAAGGCAGAATAATGGCTGGAGCAAACGGAGGATGTCTTTGAGACCATCGTGTGCACGAACCGGCAGAAAGTTGGACTAGCAGCCTCCCTGTTTAGAGATGTCGCGAAAACTTGGTGGAAAAGCGTGAAAGACTCATACAGAGATATTCCTAATGCGACAGTTTGGGAGATGTTCAAGCAACAGTTTAGGAGGAAGTTCATCCCGGCTCATGTGTTTCAAGCCAAGGAGGTTGAGTTTTTAGCTCTCCGCCAGCAGCAGATGACCGTGGCAGAATATGTGAACAAGTTTACTCAGTTGTCGCACTTTGCTCCGGATATGATCAGTACCGAAGAGAGGAAGGTGAATCGGTTCGTTGAAGGTCTGCATCCCCGGTACATGCACCACATGACGGCGTTTCAGCATCCGGCTACGTTTGATGATGTAGTGGACAGGGCCTATTCTGCTGAGGCCATCCACCAAGCTGCGAGAGCCGTTGAGCCTAAGCGATGCCGCCTTTCAGTGCACGAGGACAAGTACAGAAGAAGACAAAAGGCCAGCAGAGTACTTCCTGTTCTACTGGAGTGACCTATAAGCATTGTGGCAAGGGCCACATGACTGAAGCTTGTTAGAGGAAGGCAGGTGCTTATTTCATCTGTGGTTCGAGGGAGCATATGATAGCCAATTGTCCTCGATATAGAGCCTCCCAGCCCACACCATCTAGTACTACCTCCGGTGCAGCCCCTGGCAGACCTAGTGCATCTACAGCTCCGAGCAAGTCACAGTCAGCCCGTCCAGGCTTGAGACAACCTCGTCAGACAGCCCGTGCATACGCCGCTACCCATGAGAATGCCGAGGATCCACAAGTGGTTGAAGGTATTGTTTTGATTTCGCACGTCGAGGCATTAGCATTGTTCGATTCGGGGTCTACGCGGTCATACGTAGCACCTCATTTCGCCGAGCGGTTACATCAGCTGTCTAAACCGTTGCCATATGTGCTGGTTGTATCCACCCCAGTTGGCAAGCGAGTGGAGTGTAGTGTATACGACCCCCTTTGCGACGTGCAGATTGCAGGTCATCAGTTACCTGTTGATTTGATCCTGTTGTCGATGCTGGACTTCGACGTGATCCTTGGGATGGATTAGCTCACTCGATATCGTGCCTGTGTTAATTGTTACAATAGGACGATCTTCTTCGATTTAGGCAAGGGTTTCCGTTTCGAGGGCAGTCAGCAGAGATGCCCCAGACATGTGATTTCGGCATGTAAGGCAGATTGTTTGATCCGCAGAGGGTGTGAAGGCTTCATTGCCTTTATCTCAGTGAAGAAAGAGACGAAGCAGCTAGGTGAGATCCAGGTGGTCTGTGACTTTCCCGATATCTTTCTAGACGATGTGACAGATCTACCCCCAGTTCGAGATCTGGAGTTTGCCATTGAGCTTGTTCTCGGCACGGTACCAATTAGTAAAGCTCCATATCGCACGGCCCCAGCTGAATTATCAGAGTTGAAAAAGCAATTGCAAGAGCTTTTAGACAAGGGTTTCATTCGCCCGAGCGTCTCACCTTGGGGAGCTCCAGTCTTGTTTGTCAAGAAGAAGGATGGTATTTTTTGGATGTGCATAGACTACCGACAGCTGAACAAAGTGACTATCAAGAACAAGTATCCCCTACCCAGGATTGATGAGTTATTTGATCAACTTCAGGGTGCAGCGTATTTTTCAAAGATTGATTTGAGATCTGGATATCACTAGTTGAGGGTCAAAGAAGATGACATTCCTAAGACTGCCTTCACGACTCGTTATGGACATTATGAAATCCTCGTGATGCCTTTTGGACTAACCAACGCACCTGCAGTGTTTATGGCATTGATGAATCAGATCTTTGCTCCTTTCTTGGACCAGTTCGTAGTTGTTTTTATTGATGATATATTGATATACTCTAAGTCAGCAGAGGAGCATAGGGAGCACTTGAGGAAAGCCTTGTCGTTGTTGAGAGAACATCAATTGTTTGCTAAGTTGTCGAAATGTGATTTTTGGCTTGAGCAGGTGGCATTTTTGGGTCATATCATTTCACGAGAGGGATTGGCAGTTGATCCATCTAAAGTAGAGGCAGTGGTGAGTTGGCCTAGTCCTAAGACAGTGACAGAAGTTCGCAGTTTCCTTGGTCTAGCGGGTTACTATCGTCGATTTGTCCAGGACTTTGCTAAAATCTCTTCTCCTTTGATGAAGTTGACCAGGAAGAATGTGCCGTTTGATTGGGCTGAGGAGTGTGAAGCCAGTTTCCGGACTTTGAAAGAGAAGTTGACTACGGTCCCAGTGTTAGCTTTGCCAGATGGTAGTGAAGGGTTCGTGGTATATTCAGACGCTTCTCGAGTTGGTCTAAGCTGTTTGTTGATGCTGCACGGGAAGGTTATTGCATATGGATCGAGACAGTTGCGAGAACATGAGAAGAATTACGCCACCCATGATTTGGAATTGGCAGCCATTGTGTTTGCATTGAAGCTGTGGAGACATTATCTGTATGGTGTACGATTTGAGGTTCATTCTGACCACCACAGTTTGCAGTACTTATTCACGCAGCAGGAGCTGAACATGAGACAACGCAGATGGCTTGAGCTTATCAAAGATTATGACTTCCCGATCAAATATCAGCCAAGAAAGGGAAATGTGGTGGCAGATGCACTCAGCAGGAAAGCAGAGTCTGTACAGATGTTGAGCAGTTTCCTCTTAGAGTTCCATGGTCTCCCTGTTGAAGTGAAACAAGTGGATGAGTTCGTGACGTTGGCTAGTACGCTAGTGTTTCAGCCTGAGATGATCCAGCAGATGAAAGACAGGCAATTTGAAGATCTAACCTTGAAGCGCATTAGAGATCACATTGGAGACAAACCCGATTTCAGACTAGAGGACGGTGTACTCTACTTTCGGAGTAGGTTGTGCGTGCCAGCAGTTGATGATTTCAAGGAAAAACTGATGAACGAAGCACACTACGCTCGCTATGTGGTGCACCCAGGCAACACAAAGATGTATCCGAATCTCAATGATCGCTTCTGGTGGAACAATGTGAAAAGAGAAGTAGCAGGATTTGTTGCTCGATGTTTGACATTCCAAAAGGTGAAAGCAGATCATCAGAGACCTCCAGGCTCGTTGCATCCTTTGCATATACCGCAGTGGAAGTGGGAACACATTACCATGGACTTCGTTTCCGGATTACCGCCAACGAGCAGGAAGAACAACGCCATTTGGGTGATTGTAGATCGCTTGACGAAGTCAGCGCATTTCATCCCTTTTCGGAAGGGTATGACGTTTTCAAAGATGGCGAGGAAGTTCGTGGATGAGATCGTCAGGCTCCATGGTACCCCAGTGTCGATTATATCCGATTGTGACAGCCGTTTTGTTTCGTCATTCTAGAGAGCATTCCAAGAGGCTATGGGTACGAAGTTGAGCTTCAGCACGGCATACCACCCACAGACGGATGGGTAATCAGAGCGGACTATTCAGACCTTGGAGGACATGTTGCGAGCCAGCGTTTTGAGCTATGAGAAGGAATGGGATCTTCATCTATCGTTGTGCAAATTCACCTACAATAACAGCTTCCACGAGAGTATTGGGATGGCGCCATATGAAGCATTGTACGGGAAGAAATGTAGAAGTCTGGTATGCTGGGAAGAAGTTGGAACTCGGAGTTTTCACGGACTGACAATCATCGCCGAAACTACGGAGAAGGTACAGAAAGCAATTGAGAACTTGAAAGTTGCTTGGTCGAGGCAAAAGAGTTATGCAAACACTCGCAGACGGCCATTAGAGTTTCAAATTGGTGAGTGGGTTTTTCTGAAGGTCTCACCGATGAAGGGTACAATCCGTTTCGGCCAGAAAGGCAAGTTAGCTCCACGATATGTCAGACCGTTCGAGATCAAGAGTCGGATTGGTGATTTGGCCTATCGATTAGATCTTCCCGAGACGTTTTCAGGAGTACACAATGTTTTCCACGTTTCGATGCTTCGGAAATATGTTCATGATCCCTCCCATGTCATTCATTACGACGATGTTCAGGTTCAGCCAAATGCTACATACGTTGAGCGACCGCTCCGTATCGTGGGAACCCGAGAGCAGATACTCCGCACCAGGACAATTCGATGGGTCAAAGTACTATGGGAGCATCACAGTCCCGATGAGGCTACATAGGAGTTAGAAGAGCAGATGGCACGACAATATCCCGATCTGTTTTCGCAGGTATGAGTGCGTGAGTGTTCATTCCGAGGATGGAATGATTCGCAAGTAGGGGAGGATGTAACACTCCGACCCAGCTTGACCTCATTTAACAGCTAATTAATCTTGTTTTCGTGGCTAATTGTGTTTTGTTTTCGTTGCGGGTCATGGATAGGGAGTTGGGTTGAGTTTGACCTGGATTAAGTAGACCAAGCCCTTTTTCGTAATTTTAGCTTTTCTAAGACATGATCATTTTTGCATCATCTTGGTCAACACGTGTCTTTCGTTGAGCTCGTCAACTTTTGTAACTACGTCGTTTGCAAACGATGTCGTGTGATTTCATTGGACCCGGATTTGACTCAAAATGATAATAGAATTTTGACTTGGACTTCATTGTAATTTGGACATCCCCTTTATCTTATATAAGCTTCATACTATCGACTCAAGCTCTTTCTCTCTCACTCTCTTCGCTCACTGATCACGTGAAGTCTCTCTCTCTCTTGAATTCTCTCCTCCATCGTCGATTAAGCCAAAGGAGGGTCCTTGCATGCTCTATTGTGTTGATTGTGAGGTGAGTTGGGGATTCTTCTATCACTCTCATCTCCTTCTTCTATTTCTCCTCCTTCTTGTTTCCCTGTTGCATGACGTGTCTATATCTTGATATTCCTTCTGTTTTCTCATGCATGCATGTTGTTATGGTTGGTGTTAGGTTGTGTTTGGGCCCAATTAAGGACAGCAAGTTGTGTAATTGAATTCAATTGAGGCAAGTATAACCATAATCTGTAAGAACCCATGTTTGTATTTGTTTGGTTTTGGTTAATTCACATGAAATGGCATGGTAAACTTGTTTACAGCCCTAAATTGTTAGTATTCTACCTTATCTCTATTGGATATTTGCAATTCTGATGGTTTCACAGGTTTTCTGTACTTGATTCAGAACTTGACTTGTGCATGTACAGCTAAGCCGTATGTCACCTATGGCTTAAAGTCCAGAAAGGGTAAAAACCCAGTTTTCCTCCACGGCTAGGGCACGGCTAAGCTGTGTATTGCACTATGGCTAAGCCGAACCTCAGCCGTGACCTAGCTGTAGATCAGTACAGGGTGCCTTCTTCTGGATTAACTGAAAGCAATCAATTTGACAGACCTTCTACGGCCCAGCCACGGCTAAGCCGTAGAACACACACGGCTAAGCCGTAGAATAAAATACGGGTGAACCGTAACTGCAGATGAACAGTAAAGGGAACCGCGGTGGAGCCGCAGTGCATATTACGGCTAAGCCGTAAGATGCCTACAGCTAAGCCGTACGTTCACCTATGGCTAAGCCGTATCAACCCTAGAACAGTGAATGACAAGGATAGGTGTAAGGCAAAGACCGATATGGCCTTCATGATAGAATGTAGAGCACCTAGACCTGCCCAACGGAATGTGATACAATGCGTGAATGATCTCGAGGGCTGCGAATCATTCATGTTCGTTATCCGGATGTTAAGCACCTCCCCATGGGTGTTGGTTTAAGGGACTTCGTGCACCATCCGATTCAATGCGACACTAGACAACGGTGCATTGAATAACTTAAAATTACATCATCATGCACGGTTAGAAACACCGGATAATTTGATTAGTATTGGCTTGTAAATAATGATGATCCGATTTCGCATGATTTGTTGCATAACATATTACATTCGATCATTGATCTCTACTCTCTAGTATGATTACTTGTTTTCCGTTACTTTCACATTGTGGTTCTTTACCTTGAGTATGCATGTGTAATTTCACGTATAAAATATGTTCACAGATATGCACGTATGATATGTTGTCACGATCTACTCAGGGTTTTGCATGATTGACTCTGAATGGTCAGGCACTACTTAGCCTCAGCCTTAGGATCCCGACGGGGTGAATTTGGTGTAGTTTTCATGGCCTTGCTGCAGTAAGGAAACGTCTTGGGGAACCGGGCCCCAGGAAACCGAGACCCATTGTACCCTGGCCCGGACAATGGTGTTTTTTGCACGATATAAGATCCCTCTTTTGGGAGCATATGGCAATTTAGTAGCCACTAGTTATGTACACAACATTTATACATTGATTCGCATAGCATGTTTCTTTCTTGCATGACACCCTAGTATACGAAAATGCCTTGTTTACTTTACATGATATTCTTTATTCTAGTAGACACAGCGTGTGTTAACTTGTTATGGTTTATACTTTGTTGAATCGTTGTATTCACAATTGTTTTTTTTGGTGTTGCAGGCCCAGATACCCTTGCCGACCCCTCGCCGGTCGGCCAGACTCCAGATGAGACCCTCGAGGCCCCATCAGGCCTAGAGGAGTGGATGTGATCACTCCATGGGAGAGCGTTCTTGACATGCATGACACTGGAGTCTTGTTTTTGAGCTTTGTCACAATTGTATATATTATTTTGTTCATTTTGTAAGCCCTTCACATGTAATTATGTCAGTTCTGTCCGCATATTCTCTTTTTACACTGTTAGTTGATGTTTCTGATATTTACAGCTTCAGCGTACATGTTTGGCACGTGTGAATGTTCCCTTGTGCGTGTGCATTTAGACCAGGTCTACGTGTACAGGCACGGGAGTACGTGTGTCATTGGTTTGGCTTTTGCTAACCCCCGAACCCTGGGCTCGGGTTGTGACAGGTTTTACTGGTGGTGATCATTCATCAATCCTTGGTCATCATACAGATCCTAAAAAACATGTAACCTTTAAAGAAGTTAAAGAGATATTGACAAAATCAAAAGTGGAGACCAGGATGAAAAAGAAAGGTATGACAGCTAAGTATCCTCCAGAATTTGATCTGGTTCCATTTCCACCAGATTATAAACTTCCGACTTTCTAACCATACCTTGGGAAGGGGTCAGCATATCAGCATATTGTACATTTCAAATCACTCCTTGGAAGCCTGCCAGAGTTAGATGCATTAAAAATAAGACTATTCGTCAGCACATTGAAAGGAGTTACCTTTGATTGGTACAAGCAGTTACCAGAACTCTCCTTCATGACATGACCAATCACAGAAGAGAAGTTCTTACTCCATTTTTAAGAGGAGGATCAGACAGTCACCTTTCCTATGCTTAGCAGTACAAGGCAGGGAGACAATGAAACTGCATGGGCCTTTATCAATAAATGGAGAGCATTATCCTATAAATGCTTGGAACAACCATCTTAAAAGGCAACGATCAAAATGTACAAAACTAATTTGTGACCAGAAATCAAGGCTATCGTACTTAGTCATAAAACTAAGTCTCTGGCTCGATTGGTTGAAACTGCCACTAATTCAGAACTAACCCTCAAAGAGATCAGTCAAAGTCAAAGCTATATTGAAGATGCCTTCTCTGAGAACTCTTAAATAACTCAAGGGATTGCAGGACAGACTTGCCTACATTTGTCGGTTCATCTCAAACTTATCTAAGAAGTGTAGAGCATTATCCAAATTGATGAAAAAAGGAATTGAATTTGTGTGGGACAAAGCTTGTGAAGATGCCTTTCAAGGTATCAAATGGTGTCTGACAAACCCATTAATCCTTTTAGCTCCAATTCCAGGCAAACCCTTGATCCTCTACATTCGAGTTCCTGATCGCTCTCTAGGGGCATTGCTAGCTCAAAAGAACAATGAGGAAACTACGTCACTATATGGGGGCATTACTAGCTCAAAAAAGCAAAGAGGAAATTATGTCATTATATTCTTTCGAATGTAATGTACTTGGTATCCAACACCATCCTATTAAAGATACTTATGATAAAGGCTAGTGCACTGAGTGATCATCTAGCCAAATGGTCCATTATTCTCTCTCAATATGACATTAGATATACTGCTGTAAAGGCAGTGAAAGGACAAGCTCTTGCTAACTTCCTAACAGAACATCCACTTTCAGAGAATTCTGAATTCAAAAACAATCTCCCTAATGAACCAGTCTTCTTCATTGAACAAATATGGAAACCCACTATTGATCTAGACTTACATTGGATCATGCACTTTGATGGAGCTTCCAGGACAAATGAATTTGGGATCTAGTTTCTAGGGTTGGGATCATTTTTTGCAGCCTAGAAAGATTCGACGTCCCTTACTCCTTCTCATTAATCAAGTCATGTTCAAATAATGTGGTGGAATATATGACATTGATGATGGGTCTCGAGCTAACCTTGGAATCCAGTATCACACATGGAAATTCGCAACTTGTAATCAAACAAATGAATCTCAAATATAAAGTGAAGAAACCAGACATGCTTCCTTTCTTTAACAAAGCTTGTGAAATCAGGGAGAGATTTGTGCTAATCAAATTTCACCACATTCCAAGACATCAAAATGTCAAAACAGATACAATCCTCTACTTCTTAAAGACTCACATCATTTGTCGTTCTAGGGTACCTAAACATCTACATCATGATAATGGTCCTCAGTTCAACAAAGATAAATTCTACAGATTTTGTGACAAATGCAAAATCCAATGCTGTCCCTCCACGGCATATAACATTGCAGCTAATGAACTTGCTGAAGCTTTCAACAATACTATTTACAAATTTTTGAAAAAAATGGTCTCTGACAAGAAAAGAGTTGGAGTACCAAACTTCCTGAAGCATTGTGGACATACAGAACTACTGTTCGTGGTCCGACCAAATCAACACCATATTCCTTGGTTTATGGCTGTAAAGCTATGATACCCTTATAAATTCAACTTCCTTCTCTTCGGGTAGCTATGTTGAACAAATACACTAGAGAAAAGAATGCCAAGCTTAGACTTCAAGAGTTGGAAAACCTTGATGAAAAGAGGCTTGCTGCTTAACAAAGCATCGAGCTCTATCAAGCTCATATGACTGGATCTTTCGACAAGAAGGTCAAAATATAAAGCTTATAAGAAAGGAGACTTAGTCTTTACAGTTAAAAGGCCGATGTTCTCCACACACATGTCAAAAGGCAAATTCCAATTCAAATGGGAAGAACATTTTGTTGTCGACAAGGTTTACTCCAATGGTGCACATGCACTCCTCACACTCGAAGGAGACAAATGCTTAATGCTTATCAATGGAAAACTTTTCAAGAAATACTATACTTGAATGTCATTGGTATACCCAAACCATGTACAATGTACCCAAACCATGTATAGTGTACATTCACACTCCTAACCAAAATCAAAATCCTCTAGTTTCGAGCCTCATAACCTATGAGTCTTAACCAAAATCAAAATCCTTTGGTTTCGAGCCTCACAACCTATGACTCTTAACCAAAATCCCTCAAACTTATATAAAATGACTGCGAGGATCAAGTCCTTCGACCCTTCCAGTCAAACTTTCGTTACTTGGATAACATCCTTATAAGACTTCTTGTAACATCCTGCTATATAGATTAAGTCTTTTTGCAGACCCTGTATATAAAAACTTAGCTGTGTGGAATAAGTCTTTTTGTAGACCCCATATAACTAATCCTTAATTGTATAGACTAAGTCTTTTTGTAGACCCTATTTGACCAAGTCTTTTGGTCATATAGATCAAGTCTTTTTGCAGACCCTGTATAACTAAAACCTAAACAAAAACCAAAACCAAATCTTTCTCCTAAGGAATAAGTCAAGGATCCCGGGGAAAGCCTCACACATGGGCACCGGATAACATCCACTTTGTTTGGCTCCTTTCGACATCAAAATGATCAAGTCATGGACCCTGGAGAAAGCCTCACACATGGGCACCAGATAATGTCCACCTTTATGAATCCCTTATTTTCGATTTGTGGATCCAAAAGATCATAAATTACACCCTTATATAAGTTTGAGAAAACCAAACCAAACAAACCATTCACACAAATTACATTAAACATCCACAAAAAAAAAAAAAAAAAAAAAAAAAAACCAAACATCCATACCAATTACAAAATGGAGGAAAAGAAAAGTTTTTCCGTTGATATTTATTTGAAGTTTAAGTACAAGGAATGAAGTCAATGTATATATGGCCACCCAGGCTAATCAAGATAAAAGAGTCAAACAAGAAGCCGAGTCAATGAAACCTGGTCCAAGAACTTCTCAAGTCGCCTCCTTGCATTCAGAATTTCTTCCCTTAGGACGTGCCCTTTATATCATGGATAAGCTGGGACAACAATATCAATGTCAATTTCATTCAGTTTGATACTCATTTCACTTTCAAGGAATTGAACAAAGTCATTCAAGGTTGTTTGCTTCGCCTTTACTTTGGCAAGAATGCACTCTTTGCAAGCTTGGTTCCTTGAACTAGACTTCTCCAAGCCATCTATGGTTCCTTGAAGCTTCAATGCATCATCTTTCAAGAATGAAAGTTGTTGTTGCAATGTGATGATCTATGGTTGCAATGTTCCTCATAGCCAAATTTTTTGTTCTATCTTAATACACAAAATGGTGAACCCACTTTGGGCATTTTGCCCTAAACAAAAATATGTGTTTTCTTGAAAAGCCAACCTAATCCAAATTTTAAGTTCATCCTGTGACAAACCCAATTTTGAGCTAAATTTGTCATCTCAAATTGCTTTGAATCAAAATCCACAAAATCCAAAAGCCAATCTCCTTCAAAATTGCATCTCATTTTGAATCATGTCAAGCCAAGTCAAGACCTAAACTTTGATTTTTTTTCTCCATGAAAATCCAAATCCATTTTAAACCAAACTTCTGATTTTCTTAAAACCTCAGGGATTCTTTTTTGTTGGTGTTCCCCACATCCCCACAGAGATGCCACTCTGAAATTTGTGACAAACAGGCAAAGAGAAAATCAAATCTATAAATTCCTTATTTATCTTAAAACCTTAGGGATTTCTTTTGTGGGTGTTCGCCGCAGTCCCCATAAAAATGCCGCTTTAGATATCTGTGATAAATAGGTCATGAGAAAATCAAATCCATTTCCAAAATCCAAACCAAAATTCATGAACTTTTGAATTTTCTAAATACCTAAGGGATTCTTTGGTGGGTGTTCTCCACAGTCCCCACAAAGATGCTACTTTTGATATCTATGAAAATAGAGTAAAGAAATTCGGAATTCTTATGTTTTTTTCAAATTCCATCATCAAATCCTTCATGGTTTTTATCAAAATTTTTAAAATCCCAAGTTTAGGCTTACACCCTATCTTCACAAATTGTATTTGTTGGAAGTAGGTGGGTCTCGTGGATAGATTTTCAAAACTTTTGACCCACTTGACACAGGGATCAACTATCCATAAAGCCAAAACCCCATCCAGGATGCATTACCCTCAATCTCGTGACCATGTACAGTAAATATTCTACCAGCACTAAACATCCATAATAATCTACGACATGCAAGAAGTAGATCATACCTTTGGAGATCCGCAGTGCTCTAATGGATTTCTTCAACACCTCTTAGCCTTCCACGCTATGACCTGAATTGGATTTCTTTTCTCAAGAAGAATGGTGGAATCTTCAGGAGAAATCTCAACTCGAAACTCCAAGGAACTAGAAGAAAGAAGGAGAGAGTAACTCGTGCAACTCTTGCACGAAAGGGTTTTGGGCGTGAGAGAGACTCTTTTGGACGTCCAAGGAAATTTTATAAACTTTCAAATCTCGTCCTTGCCTAATTGAAATAGAAGTCTTACTTCCAAAGCAATTAGCAACTTTCTCCTTTATTATTCCTTCTTTCTAAAGTTCGAGTCGGATTAGTATTCTCCAATAACTTGGGCTAGCGTGGGAACCACTAGGGATTCCTTAGAAAGCTGGCTCCAACTGGAACACTGCGACCCCACATCTCATGTGCAATCCGGGCCCTCAGTTAATTGCAAATAACACCACTATATAAATGCAATTGCACTCCAGTCTTAGGAATAAATTACAATGAAGACCCTAAACTTCCCAATTACCACAAGTAGGCCCCTCTATCAATATCCGTGGATCAATTGGAATAAATCCATCTCTTCCAATCTAAGTTCCACATCTTATTATCCTTAAGCCCCAATTAATTACAGTAATCATCAGCACCATCCAATTAACTCTTAATTGAGATGGGTGCGCACTTACTAATGATAAATCCATTAATTGGCACAAGGGGATAATAGAGATAGATTCCATCTTGATCATTCAACGTTCCCACAGTTCTACTACCACATACCTAAAACACCAAGTTGTTAACCTACAGTCGGCCTCACTCATTGGTGACTCAAAGCAAATGAATAAATAGAAACTTGAGTTCATTAATGTCTCAGGATTGAGAGCCTATTGCTAGGGAATTATGAGAGCATACCTTATCATTGAGACGGAATTCCATAAGGTGCATCTCATGGTCCTTCAATACATCCAATGTACCAGCACCGTGATCCAGAATTTTACATTCTGATGATCGAGACAAATCACACTATTTCATAGTGATCAAAGTGATGCAACCTTATCAAATGAGATGCCCAGTCTCATTACTGGTTGTGAAGCTATTTAAGTATAAGATTTATGACATATATCTCCCGCGTGTGGATCTCATCCATGCACATATATCACATCTAATATACTAATGGGACCCGGTTCAACTCATGAACCATTATGTCATATGTATTGGTCATGTGTATGAATTAGTAAAATAACACTCATCTCATGAAAGCAAAGCATGATTTTATTGATAAATAAAGAAATTAATCAATTTATTACATCAACTGATGGATTGAGTCCACAAAATCTAATAGTATTTTCATCAAGCCATTCATCGTTCTCACAGATTGGCTATTTCGAGGCACAGTGATTATTATACTATAATCATTGCACCTCGAGGCACTTGTTGACCCATAAAAAATTACAAATATTATAGCGAAGGCATTACAAGCAAATTCCAAACTAAGGATACATAAACTTTGGGATTATGGAATGGCAAGTCAAGTACTACTTCCAAATGTTCAGAGTTAGTGGAATCCATTCAGAAGACTTCAGATGAGCTCAGAATTCAGCATTTCAAACTTCAGAGCTAGTGGACTTCATTTTGTCACTCAACTCACCAAATACCAAATTCAGGGTTCATTGGCTCAAAAACTATGGTCACTAAACACAATTAAGGTTTTGGATTACTAAAGTGTATGATAGTCACATGAAAACTCCAAAGAATCTTGGGAATGATGTTTCAAAGTCTCAAAGCATTTAGACTTCATCTCAGCTCAAACTAAGCTTCAGTGACCATTACCAGCTCCTTGGGGGTCACTATAGAAATTAACACCTTGTGAAGATTAAATCAGCTGAAACTCTTAGAGGAAGCTCAAATTATGTTCAAGGGAGGTTCTGCAAATTTTTAGGTCAAATGGACATCAATTGACCCAAAATCTACAAACATGTCAACTTTGGGTCAACGAACCCCAAGCCATGGGGTCACTAACCAAAGTCCTACTTTCTGACGCCCAAAACCAATGAAAATTGAGCACAAAGCTTCAGTCATACTCCAAAGAGGTTTTACAAGTTTTCAAGTCAAACGGATTTCGTTTGATCCCACTTCCACTACATGTCAGCTCAAAAGTCAATAACTCCCGAGCCATGGAGGTCACTGATCAAAATCCTACTTCTAGGAGGGCAAAGTTGATAGAATTTAGAAAAAAGATTCAAAATATGTTCAAAGTTAATTCCTCAAAGTTTCAACTCAATTAAACATCGCTCGAGTAGAAAACAAGCTAACTACCTACAGTGTGGAGTAAATAGTAACTTGGAACTTGCAACAAATAGGTCGTGGTTCAAAGTCCCACTTCTCCAAATACAAAATGCATGAAATTTAGATGGACACTCTAAGATACTCCTGACATTAGTCTCTCCAAGTTTCAGATTAAACCGAGCTCATTTGGGCGTCAAATAGCCGAAATAAGGGCCCATTTTCATGAAAAGTCAATAGGGAAGTTGACCAATTTCAGAAGGTCAAATAGGCTAAAACTTTGATGAAACACTCAAAATAGTGTCAAGAAGCATCCCTCCAGGTTTCATGAAGATTGGACATTGTTCAGGTCCCAAATAAGAGAAAACGAGTCACATATGCAAAAGTCCAAAAATGGGCCTTAGGAGTGACCGTGGCCCAATGAACGAGGGAGTTGACCAACTTCAGAAGGTCAAATGTAGCTGAAAATTCTATGACACACTTAGAATAGTGCCAAAAAATATTCCTCCAAGTTTCGTAAAGATTGGACATCGTTCAAGCCCCAAACAAGCGAAAACGAGTCACATATGCAAAAGTCCAAAAATGGGCCTTACTGGTCAATGTGGCCTGATCAATGAGGGCGTTGACCAACTTCAGATGGTCAAAACAAGCTAAAACTTCTATAAGATACTCAAAATAATGCCAAAAAGCATCTCTCCAAGTGTTGTGAAGATTGGACATTGTTCGGGCCCCAAACAGGGGAAAACAGGTCACAAATGCAAAAGTCCAAAAATGGGCCTTGTCCGTGACAGCGGCTTGATCAATGAGAGGGTTGACCAACTTCAGATGGTCAAAATGAGCTGAAACTTCTATGACACACTCAAATTAGTTCCAAGAAGCATCTTTTCAAGTTTTGTGAAGATTGGACATTGTTGAGGCCCCAAACAAGTGAAAATAGGTCATAAATGCAAAAGTAAAAAAATGGGCCTTGTCCGCGATCGCAGGTCACGGTCACTCCCACCTATGACTTGGTCCCGGATGGTTTCTGGGAGTCATTTCACTTTACTTCGAAGCGTAACTCCCTTACAACTACTGGGAACCGTCTCAACTCCCTCTAAAGCCTATAAAAGGCACATTTGAACTCTTAAAAGGGGGGAGCAGCAAGAGAGGAGCATACAAAGAGGATCTCAAAGGAAAAAATTCAAAAGCAAGGCATACTCCAACACTTGGACGACCCTTTTCTTCTTCTTTTCT
This sequence comes from Sextonia rubra, assembly GCA_037013555.1. Classification (NCBI taxonomy): domain Eukaryota; kingdom Viridiplantae; phylum Streptophyta; class Magnoliopsida; order Laurales; family Lauraceae; genus Sextonia; species Sextonia rubra. The sequence goes on along the minus strand of JASUAD010000018.1, from coordinate 13,885,343 downwards.
CAGTCACTCAAGGTGAGAAAGAAGGTTAAAGGAAGGTTCAAAGAAGGAGAAGGATGCAGGGTTGCTTAAGAACAAACTATGTTCATGCATTGGTGATTATTTAAAGGATGACTTCGTTCCCTTTATTTTTCTCATTCAAAGGGTTTCTTGGCCATCACAAGAGTTGTGAATAAGCCTCTTTAGGCTTTATTCTGTTCCTTGAAAGTTATAGGTCCAGAATGACACAACTTTGGCTTTATATGATGCCCTTTTCGGACTTGAGCAAAAAACAATCTGTAAACAACAATGATGAATTACAAAGGTTTCGATCGATTCCATGGTTGAATTCGATCTTCTTGATGGCCATTCAATACTCAAAATTCAAAGGAAACAAGCTTCATTAGTTTGGAGAAGTTACAGAAAGAAAACAGCATAAACCAGTGGGCAAAACAGTAACCTTACGGTCACTAGCAAAATGCTAGTGACCATGACGCCAGTGACTGTGGGTCACGGTCACTGGCAAGGGGCTAGTGATCGTGACCCACGGTCACTCCCCATTTTTCCTTTTTTTTTTTTTTTGCATTTTGTCCACTTTTTGTACATTTTTTTGTATTTTCCAAAGGGAGATCACATCTAAGACTTAAGGGAGGGGTTCTAAACTTCTCAAAACTATGTAAACAACTTGCATCCCTGCGGTCAGGGCATTTGAACCCATGAAAACAAAAGGGAAGTTAATGATGAACTGGAGTTAATTCCCATTCTTTTTTAATGCTTGAAGTGCATGAATGTTGGGCTCGAATCCGTTATACACATTTCACCCATTTTTTCAAGCGCGAACACATAACATTAGTAGCCGGCCTCTTAAAAGCCCTAGATGCAACCACTTGCTATGTTGGTATCGAAAAATATTCTCCTTCCCAACAGTGGGCATCTTTGGCTCGATGGGATGGACACCACTCCTTGGTTCTTCCCCAGTGACATGCTCACCAACACTATTGATGTCAGTTGCTTCCCTGACGACAACACCAAGATGAGCTTCATCGTTGCTCAATTGGTCAAAAGCTGGCTACATGGTTTTATCACTACTAAGTACCTTGTTAACTGTAGTGGTAGTACCCACGTCATTGCCACCTCTTTCTGCAGTAACGGACTCTACTAGGATGTTTATTGCAATCTTCCTCCAGACTTAGGCATCATCATTGCATGGCCAAACTTGTATCTTTCAAAATCAAACTCAATATTGATGTCACTATCGGTTATTCCCTCAATAATGGGTGTGTCAAATCACTTCCCTTTTCATCGGCATCATCAGAAGCATACTCCACCATAATCTCGGCTAGTTCTTATGAGGCTCCTCCATTGGTCTAAGTCTGAAATTGTGATACTACAAAACAGAGCAAGGATGTCAAGACAAAAAATAGAGAAAATAGGAGAATGAGTGAAAAATTTCATGAAAGTGATATTTACCAGCTCTTAGCCTTTTAAAGTGACAAGTTCTGGGGCTTTCAACTTTCCTCTTTTTTGATGGAGTTCCTTTGCTGCTAGGAGCTCTAGATACATTCTTTGAGTCTATCTCTAAAAGCTTCCTATGAAGAACTAGCCCCGCTGGACGTTTTTACAATGAAGCAACAGGTGGCCTTGACTCAACAGCTATCTCTACTGACTGCACTGCATCTGCTGGACTTGGAGTTATGTGTGCCTCTGTTCGAAATGAACTAGCAGTGGTCTCTGGTAACTTCTGGCTAGCCATGTCTACCTCCATCGCTGCACACATAATGGTCTGTTCCTCTTTAACTCGTTTGCTTTGCTCACCAACTAATACTTTGGTCCTTGCAGTACAAGAACTAGACCCAAGGTTCAATGAAGCTTTACCAGCTCACATGGCCTTAATAAGACTTTCCTTCACTTGAAGGTTTTCATTAATGGCCTATTGCATCCTTGCTGCACTAACATTGGGAGGAGGAAGGTAATCCCCATCTTCTTCACCTTTCAACGAATGATGGACCTTACAAACATCAGATCCGGCAAGCAATCCACTCTGCCACTCGTTCCCATCAAATAGGTAATTTTCAAAAATAGATGGGTTAAAACGATCTTTCTCCACCTCCTCTCCTTTCTTGTAAACTAGTGGAGCATGCCATTTGATTTAAGGATTGCTTGTAAACATCTCCACAACAGCAGTAATACTCTTGGCATACCATTGCGTGAAACCATTCATGTAACCAGCATGAGGAAGACGTGGATAGCCATAATGACCTCCGGTACCAAATTCTAGGTAAAACTCCTAGGCACTTCCAGTATCTTTTAGAGATCCAAGTGTCCCAGTTGTTGCCGGGTGCTCCCACAACAAGTTGGTAGAAATCATATTGTTTGTAAAACTTTGCAGGGACATACGGCTAAATGTTGATATAGAAATTTTTCCTGTACACCAAATCCGTAGGTCTCAAGTTAAGGAGTCAACTTTTCTCTTCATCTGAATGGTTACTCGCTTGACTGCCTTCTCCAACTCTGTCAATCGGTGGCTCTACACCATTTCTTGTGTGGTTTCGAATGTTAATGCTGGGTACAAAAAAGCGAGCGGTGACAGAATTATTGAAATTACGCAAGTACTAGCATAATCCAATCATGGCATGGGCATTGATCAAACAACTTCCACTCACCATGCCTTCTAGTTTAACTCTTCTTTGGTGCACCACTATGCGAACAAACTCCATTGCAATGGTACATAAACCAGGTGTATAACTGGTGCTCTGCATAATACCAGTTGAATAATTTCCCCTCTTTAACCATTAACGATGACAGCTTCAACTCAGTTGACATATATGCCACAAATGCAAGATGGATAAGTCTTTAAAAATATATATTTTCATACACATTTTAACCCATTTTAAGGATTTATTGAGTCAAAAGTGCCTCATTTAGTGTGATCTAGTGGTTTTATGCATTAATACATCATTGTAGTGCATTCCTGCATAATTTGTTTAAAAATCACATTTTTTTCATACATTCATAAAACCTACCATTTTTTGGAAAGTCTATTTTTAAAAAGTTTTGTGAAAATTTATATTCTCATGAAATAAATAGAATTTTCATCATCATTAGTTCCTTCATGTAAAATTATGAAAACAGGTGTGCACTTTTATTATCATTTCATGAGAGATGGCCCTACAGCCATGCATTTGTGATCTTAGGGTTAAAATTGTCTTTTCACATGAAATCATATTTGTTTTGCAAGAAATTGATGATATGGGTCCCATTTGTAAAGAATTGAGGCAAAAAAATTATTTTTAAAAGAAATGAGAGAAGAATTGGAGAGAGGAAAGAAATTGGAAGAAAAATGCAAAAGTTGGCTTCATGGACTCATACACAAATGCATGTGTGTGGTACACATGTGCGACAGCTAAGATGGGTCCATTTGTTTGTTGCACATTTTCAAGATATTTTCAAGAGAATTTAATAAATATTTCATCAAAGATAAAAAAGGAAAGCCACATAGGAGTTATTTTTTGAGAAGGAGAAGATTTGGAAAAATCAAATAAATAAAAAAAAGGAGAAAGCTATTCCACGCCCAAAAGAGGGTTTGGATCAGATTTTTGGTTGAAAAAGAAAGGAAAAAATAAGGAGAGTTATCCTCAAAGATCACTTTAAGTTTGGAGCAAACAAGGAGTATTTTCTAAAGAAGGCAAGTTGACAAAGAAAAAGATACGAAAGGAAGTTCTACACCTCATGTGGATTAAGTTTGCTTCCAAGAGAGGATTCTTATCCCTAACTTACCTCTCAAGAGATCTCAATGCAAGGTGGCAAAGAAAAAGAAGGAAAAAAGAAGCAAAGAAGGACTGCCAAATAAAGAAAGAAAAGAAAAGAAAAAAAAATCCATTTAAGGAGATTCACACCCAAGCCTTTCTATTTTTTATTTTTTTTAAAGATTTTTATCAAATCAAGTTTGAGATGGAGTAGGACTTGAAAAACTATAAATAGGGCACCCCTCTAGCATTCCAAGGCATAAAAGAAGAGACCCCCTCTCTCTAGCTCTCTCCCTCCACTCTCTCTATATCTTTCTACTCCATAATTTCTCTATTCAAGAAGGCTCTCTCCAACTTAAAGCTTCCACTATAAGAGGATCTTTCATCCTAGATCATGTAATCTTTTTTTTTACTTTATTCTCTACATTTATGTAAAAGCATTCATATCTAGTAAAAATGTGTGTTTTTGTTTCCTTTATTTACTTCTTCTTAATTTTTAATAATGAATGCTTGATGTCTATTTTTAACCTTGTTACTCTTGGATTGATAACCCAAAAAAGCCTAAGAACACAATTTGAGCAAACATAATCTAGGATAAAAGAAGAATTTAGGAAAAGAAAAACAATCATACACTTCCATACATTTAAACTTCTTGTTTTCCGCACATTTAAATTATTTGTTTTCCACACATTTAAATTTCTATCTCACCACACATTTAAATTCCTGCACTTTTATATATTTTTTCTGCACTTTATTTAAATTTTTGTACTTTATGTTCTTGCACAGTTTTTTTTTTACTGCTGAAATTTACATTAGGTTCTTGCATACTTCAATTTTTAGAATCATGTTTGACGATGATGATCATGCCAAGTTTAGAAATCAGATTTTCAGCTTTGCTAAGTTCTAAGATTCTGAATTGAAAACAGTCCATAAATCAAGCCAAATCTGAATTTTACAATGGGTCATATATTGGACGACTTTTATCAACAGTTTATACATGTTTATAATGACTGAATGCTTGATGTTTTCAACTGTTTTAAACTTGAACTCAGACCTGAAAAATCAATGAGAACAGTCTAAAATATGAGAACAGTCTAAAATCAGTTCTAAAAAGGTGGTGAAAGTTGGCTATTATTCAATGGTTGTGTCATATATTTGTGAATTATTTAAGCTATTCTTAAAATCTGATTTTCTGTACATGAAAAATGCAACTTTCAGATCTGAAACATGCCTGAATTAGCTCCATTAAATTTGATTTCTAAAGTGAATATGGTCATCCATCATACATGAATGCCCCATTCAATCATGAATCTTGTAATTTTTTTTTAGAACTTTGCATTGTCATACATCATACTTTTAAGTTTCAGATTTGTGTTTTTACTTTTAGAAAGATTTTCATGTATGATAATACAAGATAGATTCTTTCTTAATTTAGAAAGTTGTACTGTAGCTGTTTGTATAATTGTATTATATTTTGTTTTAGAAACTTGTTTAGCATTAAGTGATTATTAATTTGATTTTTGTTTCCATGTAGAGTTCTTTATAAACTTAAATTTCTTTCTTGAATAAGATTTAGAAATCTTTTTTCGTAGAAATTGTAGATTCTTAACTTAATTTTTAATTTAGGAAAGTTTATAACTTTTGTTTATTTTGTTTCTAACTTTGTTTCATTTGGTAAGTTTCTGATTTTAGTTTTTGTTTTATTGGAAGGTCTAATGTGTGTTTTATTTTGCAAAGATTTTAGTTTTTACCTTTAGGAAGTTTTAGGATTAGGATTTTTAATTTAGGAATTGTTATTGTAATTGTTTATTTTTTTATGAATGTATTTGTTAGATTTTAAATTAGAACAGTTTTAGAGTTTGAATTAGGCAGGTGACAAGTTAAAACCTTCTTTAAACATAGCTCCCTACGGATTCGACCCCGAACTGACCAGGATATTACTAAATTGCAACTCTGCACTTGGAGTTGACGAACAAAGACCACGAGCAAGCATGTGCCCAAATGCCATTCAAAGTATTGGGCATATGCAACTAGCCGGATTTCGCTCCTATCACTTAAAAAACGGACATCTGATAGCCATGCCATCAAAAATGCAGCAAGCAAGCATGCCATCTTCAAATTCGAATATTTAGCAAAAATAGATGGCATGAAGTTAGGCTTCTCATGATAAAAAAAAGTTTCAGTGGCTTCTAGGGATCTTTGTTTGGAATAACCTCCCTTCACTTGCAAACTCCCTTATTTGAAAAGAAGGAGCTTGTCGTCATTTTCACCCACTCCATCCACAAGGCAATTTTGCACCAACTTCAGTTGCTTGTTTGAATTGAGTCTTAAAAAGCAAAAAGGAGGTAATAGGTAGCCTGAAACTCATCATTCATAATGGCCATTTCTACATTTGATGGGATGTTCTCGTCATAATCTTGCCATAGGGTGATAAAAGATCTTCTTCATCTCCCATAAAGAAAATCCTCGCTCCATGTTTGGAGTGATGAAGGTGATGGTTGCACGATAGTATAATTCAAGGATTGCCCCGCGTATGTTCTTGTTTTCACAAGGCACACCCTGAGTAGTGGCATTCACTGCTTAAAAAATGCCGACTGCTCTCAAAGTTTCTTCGTAATTGCACTTGATCAAGGTCATCCAATTTTGCCATTCCCTAATGCAATTAAACTATCCGCGGGACATGTGCCTTTTTCCAACACAGGCGCTACTATCCTCAGTATGGATGCCGAGTCCTACTACCCTCAGTTGCGAATGGTGGTACCGACTTCAAGATTTAGAGTACAAGGGTCCAAATCTTCTACTTCTGATCTCAGAAAATCTAGAAAGTAATATGGAATGTTAGCGCATAAACTTGCCAGTCTTAAAGTGCATATGGTGCTTTATGTAAGAAAAAAGGGTCCAACCGCACCGGAATGGTTGGAGTCATTCTCATCACCCTTGAGTACCTCTTCAAAGATCAAATGGTGACCACTTCATGAGAGGTTCCTACTGTGTCCAAGTACCAGTACCTTACATTCTCATTTGGCTGCTTCATTGACTCCATTGTCGCATCGCCAAAAATGTAATGGGGTTTGTCAAAGCTCACTTGATTGATATTCAACTAATTGGTGTTGTTAACCAAACACTAGTAGGTGTACTAGTTCCTCACAACAAGGGCTCTGGTTTGTTGATTCCTTAAATTAATGGAAAAAACTTCATTTGGGTCGCTTGTATCTGGGTTACTATCAACTCAGCCCTTGGAGCGACTTTTTGACACTCTAGAAGATGAAGTAGTGGGCGCTTGCCTTTTCTATTAGAAGAGCAAAAAAATAAAATGAAAGAGCTTCGATAACAGCAAAAATGGCTAATGCATGGAATTTTATCGAAATTTTAGCAGTGTCTCCCCTTAGCAAAAAGGTCAAAAGGAGAAAATAATACTCAGTTCTGAGACCATGATTTGGCATGAAGGCACACTTAAGTCCTAGAACTGAGGCTCCTGATCCAAACAGGTGTTTAAGCACCTTAAGACCTTTTAGGGGCAATTTGGTGTGCACTTTGGCATAGGAGATTCAATATTTAATGCATGGAATGCATGCACAAGCAAAGCATGACAACACCTATATACATCACAAAAGCGTAACAAGCTCAACGTGCATGAAATGGAGCATGTAAAGGCAAATGGCATGTTTTCAACAAAAGAAAAACACCAATTTATACATTGGAGACAAAAAAGTAAATGCTGATAATCTAATGGCAACCATCTCCGGTCATTTCCCGTAGTGTCATTCAACTCACCTGCAACTATTAGAGATGATTTCATTCTTCACAGTCAAAAGTGAAGCTAGTAAAAGGATCTCAACATTCCTGAGACGACATCTTCAATAAACATAAGCAAAGTATCCAAATAAGTACTTTAATCGAGGCTTTTATCTTGGCAACCAAAACCCATGTGGTGATATGCTATGATGGACCATTAGACATTCTTGTAGGAGTTCAATAATGAAATTAAAATGCAAAGTCATCTCACGGACTCCTCACTCAAAATGTACATTCAAACTCATGCAAAATGCTTCATCAACGGTTATCGGCTTATTTCCCACAAAGAAAGTTGACATCATCCAAACTCAGTTGGAGCCGGGAAAGACAAGGAAGGGTGATTGAGTCTTGGAAGTTATGGTTGAGAAAGACACTGTAAAAAGCTCAAAATTAAGGTATCACTAGTGATTGTTCATAAACTACATGTGATCATTTGACTGGAGGCTAATCCTATCTCCATTGGTTTTTACATCGGTCACTCACATTCATGGAATTTTTACTTCTCATGTTTATTGAGATTTAAGGAGAGCAGCCTATTGGAAAGTTATACTAAAAGCATACTTTTATGTATTTGTCTTTGATTGATTTATTTTTAGTAAAGTTTGTCTTTTCATTTTAATAAGAATTTGTATGAGTAAATGGTTACAATGTTATTTATTATTCATGTGTGTGTCTTTTATTCTATAAAGTAGACAAGTTCATGTGTAGAGTTTTGTTTACACACGGAAGACTTTTTGTCAGTTAGTATAGAATATAAGTTGTTGTTCGCAATCTAGATGGAGTTGCACACACCATCGGTATGATTGTAGCATAATGTTTTAGCAGGCTTGTCTTAGCTGCGGGAAATGGTATAATTTTAACTCATTATACTAGTACGCTTTATGTGTATTGAATAGAACCACTTTTGGCTTTATTATCTTTACAATGGATATATAAGATGATTAACATCCAAATGATTATTATGAGCACTTGTGCTCTTAATCCCGATATAAATAATGAATACATACATTTAGTGTTTGGTATTTTGATTTACAAATGAGTAAAACCTTTTATAGGTTAATAATCTCAATAAATTGAATGACTACACCACGTGTATGGTAAATATTAGTTTATTGAAAAAATCCACGTCCCATAATACGAATTGATGGCATCCCTTTGATGAAGTTTATAAATTTTGATTATGTCAAACCTTGCAGGTGGACTTTGTGTCCGACAAATTAAATAAGTTAAGTGTAAGGTCTTGAGAAATTAGAAAGATATTAATTAAATATGTCAGTAATTATTTAATTAATGGATATCTGAACTTTTAACATGGGGAAATTAATAAGCATTTAATAACAAGAAGCTTGAAATATTATTTTGAGAATATAAATAGGAGTGCAATTATAGTTCTTTAGTGGATGAAACTGTAATTTATAGAACTAGGATTCTAATTTGAGTCCAATGAGGATTTCCTATTTCCACCACCACCTTTTAGTAAGTGGATTATAGAGTTTGTAGGCTTTAGACTCCTCACTATATCCAATGAAGATACACTTTTCTCCCTAATCATCAAGCTTCTACGTCTTGGCCTTTGGTACTTGGGCATATGCAACATACTCAAAGATTCTTAGGTGTGCCACAATTAGTTTATGGCTACTCCACTCCTCTTATGGTGTCTTGTTCTTAACACTCTTCATAGGGCATCGGTCAAGCAGGTAGGCAGTACATGTAGTTGCTTTGGCCCAAAATTCTTTTGGCAGACCTTTTGCTTTAAGCAAATCCTTGTCATGTCAAGGATGGTATTTCCTTTTCACTATACCATTCTGCTGCAGTGTGTAAGTAGTTGTAAATTGATGTCTGATGCCTTACTATCTACAATATTCTTGAAATTCTTTTTAGGTATACTCTCCAACTTTGTCAGATCTGAGTGTTTTAGTTTTACAGCCACTTTCTACTTCAACATGAGCTTTAAAATTTTTGAAGGTTGTGAAGGCAATAGATTTCTCTTTGATAAGGAATACCCAAAGCTTTTCTATTATAGTCATCAATAAAAATGATGAAGTATTTGTTAACTCCAAGAGAAAGGGTCTCTAATGGTCCACAAATATCTGTATAAACCAACTATAATAGTGTCTTAGTTCTCTATGATTTTCCTACTGGAAATGAGTTTCTTTGTTGCTTGCCAAGTGTGCAAGACTTGCACACATGCTTAGGCTTTTCAATGGTTGACAAGCTAGGCACTATATTTACAGTGGATAATAGCCTAAGCCCATGATAGTGGAGATGCCACTTCCATGCTGCATTGTTTATAAGTACATGGAAGCACTTCTCTAGCCTTGTGTTAAGATGGAGTGGGAACATATGATTCTTCTCCATTTGGACTTTATCTATATGCCTATCATGTATATCTCTCAATGAAAGAGAGAGATTCTCCACGTGTATTACATGCCCCTTTTCTAAGAGTTACCCAATATTGAAGATGTTACTTTTCATGTTGGGAACATAATACACATTAGAGAAATATTAGGTACTCCATCTTTCTGATTAATATTAACTTTTCCCTTACTATGTATGGGAAGCTTTGATGAATCTCCCAGGCTAACTTTTCCACTAACATCTATAGCAAGTTCTTCAAAAAGTTCTTTCCAACTGTACATGTGGTTGGTTGCTTCAAACTCTAGATTCCACATGTTCTTCTGGTCATATCCTTCTTCTTATGCTTGAAGAACTATGGAAACTGCTTTTTCTTTGTCACTTGCTTCTACAAAGTTGGTCCGCTCGTCCTAATCATCAAGTCTGTTCTAGCAATTTGAAGCATAGTGTCTAAACTTATTACAGTTGTAGCATTAGACACTTCAAGAGAGAATCTTCCTTGGCTAGCTCCTCTTCCACTATTAACGGTGCTCCTCAATTGAGTTTTTACTTGGCTTTGAGGAGTTGAGCCCCCTTTACCTCTTCTACAATTTTTGTTTGAGCTACCACCAATTTCCCAGTTTTCGCGATAGGGCTTTTGCTCACCTAGAGTCAATTTTGACTCTAATGCTTGTTCCAAGGCTATAGTGTTGGCATTCTTTTGCATACATTGCTCATGGATTTGGAGTGATCCTATTAGTTCTTCTATTGAGAGATTTTCTATATCTTTTGACTCCTCAATAACCACAACCACATGTTCAAAATTGGTTGTGAAGGATCGCAATGTTTTCTCTACAACTCTGATATCTTCTATATTTTCTCCATTTCTCTTTAATTGATTAACTATGACTAGTAATTGGGATAAATAGTCGAGATATTCTCACCTTCTTTCATGTGAGCAGCTTCGAACTGTGCCCGAAGAGTTTGCAGATGAACTCTCTTAACCCAATCAACTCCTTTGAAGATAGTATTGAGAGTCTCCCATGATTTCTTGCTTGATGTCGCTTTAGTGATCTACTCAAGAGTTGATTCATCTACCCCTTTATAGAGTAGGAACAAAGCCTTCTTGTCTTTCTTCCATTGCTCCTTGAAGGTAGTCTTTTGTTTTGTGGTGTAGGAAGTTTCTTTCTCGGCAATGAGTTCCACGTATCCATCGGTGATGATCTCCCATAGATCCTATGACCAAAATAGTACCTTCATCTTGGTTCTCCAATTCTCGTAGTTCACCTTCATCAGCTTCGAGATTTGGGGTTGAACCGAGCTTGAAGCCATCTTTAATTATCGATGGAACCTGGCTCTGATTCCAATTTGTTAGAAGATGGCTCTAATACCCACTTGGTTACAACTTCTAATTACAATTTACAAAAATAAAAATTACAAGAACAAAAAGAACACACTTTACAAATTCACACAGTTGCACTATTACAATGCTTACAAACTAGACCTACAAATGCACCACTAGAAGGCTTATGAGCCACACACAAATTATAGAAACCCTAATTAGTTCTCTTTAAGCCTACACACCACTTAGAAGGTGACACTCACTACTCAAAGTGTTCACTCTCTTCAAAGAGACCTCCCTTAACTTTTCACTTAAACTTGCACTTGTGCTTAACTCACTTGTGCTCATTTACAAATGACCCAAGGCACATGTATTTATAGTGCCTTGATCCTATGTCGGTGGGGAACTTGTGTTCCTCAAGTGGGCAACGTGGCCCCATTGATTACCATGCACAAGGCCAGTTTTTAGATTGGTCTACAAGAGTTGATGACTTGAAGTTTCTTGCATATGAGAGAGTTTGGAATGGATACTCTCTGGAACGTTAGAGGTACTTGGGAACAATATGTCATAAAGTTGGAGTTTGACTATCATGATCGTGGGCTAGCTGATTGAAGATGGCCTAAGCAGTAATTTTGTATGTTATGAAAGGTCACTAGGCTGGTTCCTGCTCCTGGGTAACGACCCCTCATTTGTCGAAGGACTATCCTACCCATGGTTTCAAGGTGGCAAGCTTTTTGAGCAAAAAAGGAGTAGCGAATCAAGCTAAGCGGGCCCCTCTAAGGGGAAAGGGACCAAGAGGAGGAAGCTTTGTGTAACGTTCCAAAATCCCACGATATAATTAGTCCTAGTTAATTGCCTATTAGCCAATTAAGTACGTTCAGAAGCTAAGCAAGTCCTAATTATTGTTAGAATCATGTGTGCAAAGCCTTGTTAGGTTTTGAGCTCATTTGAGCTTAGTAGGGGTTAGCTTGCAATTGTAAGAAGTTAGAAGCCCTTTTGTAGTTTTTTTTTCCGAATTATAAGATTTTGGGTTCATCGGGTAGCTCTCCTAATCTAAGATCATCTTCTAATTCCTCTACCCAAATCGGACCCATCTTGGCTAGAAAATATCTTATTTTCCAACAAATAAGCTTTTTTATGAAAAATACCTAAAAACCCATTTAATAATGCCAAAATTCCAATTATTTCAAACTATTTTAAAAGTATACTCATTGGAAAGCTTATTTTATTTCATGAATGGTGGCACTTACAGTGACTCAATCCAACCTATGGTTTATGAGTTACGGCCAAAACCAGTTTTTAACCAAGTTATTATATGGATGGCAATTTTATAAATTTCGCCAAATTCCAACCCATTTCCTATTTCCCTTACTCTCTCCCCTCACTCCCTCACTCATTTTCCCTATTCTAGCAATGAGTCTCTCTCCTCATTTCCTTTTTCTTTTCTCTCTTTCCTCTCTTAATTCCCATCCCCGCAATGAGCCCAGCCCTTTTTTTTTCTCATTTTCCCCTCTCTATCTCTCCCATTTCTTTCATCTCCACATGCCCCAGCCAGCACCAGAGATACCACCAGAGGATCAAGACTCCCCCCAAGTCACCACCGCTCACCATCCTTCTTCGAACTACTGATCTCTCACCTCATCTTCATCTCTTTCTCCCCCTTTCTCATTCTTTCCCTTTCTCTTCATGTTGTCGGATGTCCACGCCATTGCCGGAGTTTTATCTTCACCATCCCCTCTGGTCATCTTTTTCCTCGTGCTCTCTTCTTTCCAACGACACCATATTCAAGCTTTCTTATCTTCTCTCCACCTCTAGGTAAGCTACTTCCTCTCCCTAGGTTATTCTTTTGCTTTTGTAAATTAGAAATGGTATTAGGCAGTCCCTTAGACTCTCATCTTTTGATTTGTAGGTGCAGTGTGTTTATGGGTTTTGATTTGTATGAGTTAGAGCTCTGATTGAGTTCCTTGGTGAGCTAGAGATGCCCATTTTCCCATTTTCTTCATCAAGGCAAGTGGATAGCATTTCCATTGTTGATATGTTGATTTAAAATTGATTCTAGCGTGCTTATCATATGTGATTTGGTTTTGCCCATTTTGAATGGAATTAGAATTAATGCTAGAATTAGGAAATAGATGGATTATATGGTTTATGTGGATGTTTTGTGGATGGAATGGAGGGGCTAAAACCCATTTGACTAGGGATTGATTGTGGGACCCTCCATTGGAGCCAGATGACTTGGACTACCCTTATTACACTAAGTAGGAGTGATGTTTGGGCAAAATGCACTCTTACGGGACATGCGGTTTGAGTACAATGCACAACCTACGTAGAACAAGGTGATGTAGAGATTGAACCTGTGCGCCTGTGTTTGTTTGATAGGACATTCAACTTCACATCACCCATGGTTCTAATAAAATTGATGGTTGCTCAAATTGCCGTCATAGATTAGGAGGCTAGTTTGTAAATCCTTCTTGGCCTTCGGGCATGCATTGTTCATATCGCTAATGTGCATTTCTTAGAGGTGACACCCTCTTGCACTGATTGGACCATATTGTGGTTTGGCAAGCAGTGTGATGCTCTAAGAGGACTACTCGGTGTGTGTGTGTGTCTGTATGGACCTAGTTTGGGGACAGAACAATGAACGTGAGCAGTTCCTTAATGATTAGACCGCTCTACAGAAATGCCAACATTTCACTTAACATAGGATGTACTAGGCGTCGAACACCACTAAGTTGTTAGTCTAGCATAAGAAAGGCACCTCTGTGTAGGGGCTATTTGTGTTGTGTGGGGATCTAGGTCTTTTGGATGACTGCGCAGCTTGGTATTGCTTTGTGACATCTGATGATGGAATGATCCACCAAATCTGGACAAGATGTGTATCATTCGAAGACAGGCAAAACCCCATAGATTGTACGGGCGTATTCCTGAAATTTTAGCTCTTGTGGATTGTTCACTTATGTAGATCATTGGAAAGGGTGTTTCCATTCTTAAATACTTACTATTATTTTACCATGCATCGTTTGTTGTACTCCTTCAAATGATCATTATTGTTGTTACTTGCTTACTATATTGCATGTTTCGTATAGATGATGTTTACTCAATTGCCATGACTTTTGTAATCTGATGATGCTATCCTTGGTGCATAGGTACCGAGTATGCTTACCTTAGATGTTTCATAGGAGATACATCAGTCGACTAAGCCTAATGTGTTTGAGTATGGGTGATGTGCAAACGGCATCCTCCGATGTGTCATGTCCTATACACAAGTGACTTTACATTGTTAAAGGTAGTTGTTTATATTTATGTTGGCCTAGCATTTTAGTTGTAGCCATTTAATTAACTTATCCTTTTAATTGTTCACTTTAACTTTAGAAATAGATTTACATGTTTTTTGCTTACTCTAAAATGTTTACTGTACCCTCTGTATCGATCAAGTGTTCTGCTATATTGATTGGTGAAGTAACCAATATTGAGACTTACCATGGACTATGATCCATGACGGGACCATAATTGGGGGCCACATGTTGTTTTAAACACGAATGGTTTGTTGTTTATTATTGAGAAAGATTTTAATTGGCCCCTAATCTCACGTAACCTTGGATTACGATCTGGGGGTATGTGTTCGTGAGTTCCAAGTGCAGAACTGTGATGTAGTAATAAAAACTGGTGAAACTATGGCGATCCTCAGGGAGCAATGTGTTTTAAGGATCCTTTTTTCAATTTGTACCTATCCTAAATAAAAATCTAAAACTAGCCAAATTTAAAAACTAACAAATACAAGCATCCTACTTGCAAAAATTAAATTAATTACAACCAAAGAAAGTGAAAATTCCTAAATCTAAAAATTCCTAAACAAAACTCAAGTTTTTGTAAAATAAAACACGCATTAGAACTTCCAAAAATAAAAAGGTTACTAAAATTAGAAACTACAACTATGTTAACTTTCAAAGCCCTAAAGATCTTTCCAATTTCAAAATCTTTGCAATCAAACACTTTTGAAAAGAATCTCAAATCTAGAAATTACTTAAATTAACAAAAATCTAAAATTAGTAACAAATCTAGAATTAGACAATCAACACAATCTATGCAATATATGCCATGTAACTAATGTAAACTTTCCTAATATGAGATGCAAAATTTAAATAAAATATGATCCTAATCTAATGCAATCTTAAACTAGATTTAATGGCTGGAAATCATGCTCTACTGGTGCAAGAACCTAAAAAAAATGAATGTAAAAAAAATATGCAAAAAATATATATATATGCATGAACAATGGTTACCAAAAAATAAAAATTTTGACAAGCAGTTTGGCGGTCAGTCTTTGTTTAGGCTTCTGGAAATTGACCTTCCCATAATTTTTTTGAATCTTAAACTCTGGGATTTTAAATTTCACTCATCAAGGTTCAATTCATCTAATTTTCACAACAAAGCTCACTGATTTGATATGTCTATTAATTCCAAACTTTCCGATCAAAAATTTGCCCTGTGCAGATTTCTGTATATAGAATTTCTGACTAGCGAGGGTTTCAATGACTAAAAACCAAACCTCCCTTAATCCTTTTCTCTTAAATTTTTATGGCACAAAGTTAACTCATGTATCAATGGTTCCTCCAAATTTCAAGAAAATATTACCTTTCTATATCACGTTTTAAATTTCCAATATTTGAACAAAAAACAGTGACTGTTTGTTATCTTTTTAAATCCGAAATTTGTCCCTTTAATTTCCCAAAAAAATCACAAATTCCAGATTTAAAATTCCAATTTCCAGCAACTAAACTAACACATGATATGAATGCATGCTTCTAAAAATTAATCCCAGCCATAAATCATGCAATATAAAAACACACAAATAAAGTGAGAAGAACAATGAAATTTAAATGTAGCATTTTTGCAAAAATTTAAATGTAGTGAACAATGAAAGTAAATGTAGTAAATAGAATTTAAAGGTAGTCAACAAGAAACATAAATATAGTTTACAGAAAAGTAAATGTAGCGATATTATTTTATCAAAAATTCTTTCTTAGACTGGTTCATATTTACCTCAATATATTCTCAAGAACTTGGGTCATAAATCCAGGCATCAAAGCAAGAAACATAAAAAAAGCATCAACAAACCACAAGAAGAAGAATTACGAGAAAAATAACTTTTTACTAACATGTAAAATTTTACATAAGACAAGAAAAATAATATCAAAGAAAATAACATGCAAGGATAGAAAAGAAAACCTCTTCTAGTGGAAATCTCAAGGGTGTAGTATGACCGCGATAGAGTTTCCTTGAGGACTATGATGAGGGGTAAGAGAGAGTGTAGAGAGGCTAGAGGTGAAGTTCTTCTAAGAAGAGTATGGGAGGCCAATGCCCTTAATTTATAGGAGTTGAAAGCCTCTTGCCTCTCTCTATAGATCCTACTTTGTAGCAAAGATCTCCTTTAATTGGTAAATCCTCTTCTTGGCCAACAAGTTTTCCAATGTTTGGCGAGTATGTGAGAGATTCTTAATTGTTTCCTTGCTTAAAAATTCTCTGCACAAGCTTTCTAAAAATAACTTTATCAAATCTTCACAATTTGGCCACACCAAAGATGAATGCATGGTAGACCCCATCTTTGATCATCATTTTACTTCACTTTGCTTTGAATGGGCCCCAACTAAAGGTGTGTAAAATGGAGAAAATTTTTAAACTCTTTGTAATCCTACCTAAAAATATATTGTGAATTTCCCGAGGTCATGTCTTTGTCATTTTAACTCTGATTAGAGCAATCTTTGATCCTATGAATATTTACTCGAAAAAAGCTTTCCAACAGTAAGTAGATTGTCCAAATCTGACACTCGGCTTAAGAGTTATGACCATTTTAATGTATGTTATTAAAAGAAAAATGGGATTGCTTTCTATTTTTGAATTCTACTTCTTTGACTTTTCTTTCCTTGAATGCTCTCCACCTTGGCTTTTTTTCTTGCATGATTTTGAATTCTTACAACAATTGGAGGTGGGACCCCTTTCTTCAATAACCTATAAACAAAAATAGAAATTTGTGTAAAAAGATAATGTTTTACCCTTAATTCACAAATGCATGACTGTGAGCCCATCTCTTATGAAATGATAACATGTGATGACATCAGTGTGCATAATTTTAATTGAAGAAATTAATGATGAAAAATTTTGATTTATTTAATGGGAATATAAATTTTCACAAAACTTTCCAAAAATAGATTTCCAAAAATGACAGGTTTATGTTTTATGAAAAAATGTAATTTTTAAGTAATTTATATAGGAAATATCTAAAATGAATTTAAAATGCATGAAACCATTATATCACACTAAATGAGGCTCTGTCGACTCAATAAATTCATAAAACTTTTGACCGAAAATAACCCTGAAAAAGTATGTTTTTGACGACTTATCACACCCCCCAACTAGCATTTTGCTTATCCCTAACAAAAGTTGTGAATAAAAATAATGAATTCACCATGACCTAATCTGACCTAAAACTAATGCAATGCAATAAAAGTAAACATGAATGACACGCTACTTTCTTTGGCACCCTTTACTACATTTAGCGTATGCAGCAAGCTCTTAAACCCATAGGTTCCTTCTAGTGGACAAGTTATGCCTCGTGAGGGTTTGTACTGAATATGCCTACAAAAATTCTCTTTTTTTAATAAAGGAAAAATAAACAAAAGAAAAAGGATAAAAAAATTTCCCAAAAGAAAATTCACTCATATCCGATATTTTCAAAATCTAGAATAATCAAAATTTCAGAGTTTTTAAAATTTGGTTTATAATTCTATTTTCAAAAACTTTCTCAAATTCAAACCAACTTGCATGCATGGTGAAAAATGTATGCATCAAAAACTTATTTCAAATATTCCATGATAATGCTACAAAAACAAAAATTTTCCTTCAAATAGTCTGATCCTCCAAAATTTAGCAAAAATAAATTTCATCTGAAAGCTACTAACATAGCTACCAAATTATTGTTTAATTCGATGGGCCTTTTTTCTCTCACTGTCTTTTTCCTATGCAAGGGTTCCAAAGTTCATATGATATAAGAAAAGTTATGATCCAGGGAGCAAATTAGGTCCATGTTCTTCTCCGCACATACTCCCTTGAAAACTCTTGCGGACACTTTTCACTCACTTATTTTTTTTCAACGTAGAAATTTTCAAATTCATATGATATAGGAAAAATTAGGATCTAGAGAGCAAACTTAGTTGATATGCATTTTCACACATATCCCTTGAAATTTTCAACAGACACTTGCTGAGCCATAATTCGTCATCATTCTTCTTTTTTTTCTAGTAAATCATTTTGTGACTGTGCAATGTTTAGGTCCCTTAAGCTTTCTAATTACCCCATGTGACGAGCATTAGGACAATGACTCCCAAACTAGATGCCTTTAGAGAACTAGATATAGACATATTCCTCCAAGCTTACTAGCTCGAGTTAAAAAGGCTACGATAGTCACAAACTTTTTTTTACATATATCTTTTTTATTTCCATTTTTTTCCAAATCGAAAGTAAACACTAGGTGGCCTTTCTCATTTCTCTTGAATTAATTTATCTTGGCTCTAGTATATACAATTCACCAAAAATGAACTAGGAAACAAAAATATTATACAAACTAAATCTTAAGTTCATATGTATTCTCTTGAAAATTTTCAAAAACAGCATTATAACTTCCTATCCAAAACTTAGTAAAAATGTATACGTGTATGTATATGAAAAGTAAGTTTTGGTACACTTTCGATTAAGTTTCCTCATTTAGAAAATGCTAACTTTCTTTTTACTTCCTTCCAAAAGTATAAAAATTCTAGATTTATACATATCTTTAAGTCACTTCAATTCCTTTGAAAGCTTTCTTTTCTACAATGAAAAATAAATGCTGACAAAAAAATGAAGGTCCTAAAAAATGAATTTTTTTTCTAAAAATTGACGAAAATAATAAAAGTAATAGAAAATTCAAAAAAATTTTGTCTAAAATCGGATAAGCATGCTTGTTTCCACCCTCTAACCTAAGATGAACATCGTCCTCGATGTTTACGGAACAACTACTGCAGTAGGTAACATATAAATACCCTCATTTGGTCCCGTCGAACCTATGATGTGGTGTTGACTCAATGTCTCAAGACAGATTGAGATTCATCACTTTCATGCTTATCTTACATAGCGATTGACTCATTCTTATATAGAAACATATATCAATCTGGTGGTCATAATCAATCAATAAAAGTCAAACTTAAACCGAGTAACTGATATTCAAACAATACATATTTAAATAAGCTATTAGAGCTCGAACCTTCCCAACCTTAGTTACCCCTATCTTGGCTTAGTAAAAGCTCCATCTCCGATCTTACCTCAATGTTCACTAGGAAGAATGGGTACACGAATAGATCATGTTTAGGGCAAAGTTTACTTAACAATATAAATTCATTTGAGTTAAGAGGTTATCAAGGCTATTTACTAGCCAACCTTATACAAAGTAAATCCGTATTTCTGTAGTCATTCAATATGGTGTATTCATAAAACGTCCGATGTCGATGTGTTACCAAATCTTGGTGTTATATAGTATAGGCAATAGACACCTCTTTTTATGCCAACACCCATGATGAAACGTAAGAACTATTTGGAAAATCAAGAGGGAATGAGTGAAAGCTCCACAGTCTTCCTTCTTAATGTTTAATTACCATTGGGCTAATTTTTTCGAGGTACCGGTAACATACCTAAAGCCTTACATGATCTTTGAATATTCCTAATTTATCCTCAGATCATGTGTTCTTATGGCTTAGCCATGAATAGACTACGGCTTAGCCATATTTCACTTGATTTTCAGCAGATACGGCTCAGCCGTGAATTAGCCTATGGCTTAGCAGTAGGTAGCTTATGGCTAGGCCATGGCTTGGTTACGGCTTAACTGCATTTCACAGCTTAGGCTTGGCTACAGCTTAACTACATTTCACAACTTAGCCGTGAGGTTATCCATATAAAAAAGTCAAATTTTGGGTCTATGGAAAGCTAGCCGTAAAACAATTATGCCTTATCCATAAGCTTTAAAATTCCTAAAGCTATGTCAATACAAATGTTCAGATTAGTATACTTCTTTCATTTGGTTCCACTATGATTTTCTCTACTCCAAACTATCATCATACATTTTCAAAACCCATATTTCATCATCATTTCATAAACATACTCATTATCATCTAGACCAACACGTATTCTTAAATTAAAAGGGGTGAAAGAATTGTAGATTGGCATTTAAGGAGAGTTCTTAATGAATCAATAGAAATGGACATACATGCAGTAATATACACTCTTATACTTGACATATCTCAGTGTTTTACCCAAATCAAGCTCTTCCCTTAGTTTGATGGTGGAAAAAGCCTCAATAGAAGATGATCTAAAACATGCAAAGACAAGCAATTGAGGAAATGGGCATGAGATGCATGCATGTTGCTTATTTGAGTCTCCTTGACTGTTTTAAACTCAAAGAAATGGAATGGTGATGGGATCCTCAGCTTAGAGAGCTGTAGAGGTAAAAAGGAGATGGAATTGTAAGATTCCAATGAAGAGGAAAGGCAAGAAAATGAGGTGGAAGAAGATGGAGTTGCTCTAATAGACATGCAACCCCTTTTCCTCTTGGATTTTGCAGGAAGAAGAAGAAAAGATGAAGAAGACTAAGAGAAGTGAAGTGCTCTAACAGTTGGGTTAAGAGGAAATGAAGAGGGAACAGTGGTTAGTCTCTCTTAAATCAAATTTTCATAAAACTTACATGCAGGTCCAGCTTGCTCATAAAATTTACAGTTTAAGGTAATTGGACTTCAATTGGGCCAAAATGGATCCAAATTGGGCTAAGCCAAATATGAAAGATGACCCTCAAGATAAAATGCACATGTTGCAACTAATATGGTGCCAAGATGATGCAAACCATGCAACTATAAATTACAAGAAGGTCCTTGACTACCTATGTAAAGTTTGAACCTAAACCAACTACCTATCCATGACCCAAACCAAAGGGGATTTAAGTTGAATTAGTCTAAATAAGCATTAATTAGGTAAAACAAGATTAATTATTGTAAATTGAGATTAGTTGGTATTTGGACCTTACAGCACCAAGTATGACCGACTAGTTTTGACAAGAGGTCTTCATACAGTTCAACCATCTTTATCCAGCTATTGATGAAATCAAACACCGGCTCATTGTTTTCTTGCTTAGATCTAGCTAATTGGTCATGGAGATCAATCCTTGTGCCTTTTGTATGGATCAATGTTATCACCATGAATGACTTGCCATGCTTTTTGTTTTGGATCAGGAAGGTCTGATTCAAAAAGGCTTTTATAGGGATGACTGATGGGCAGTCTTTGTCTTTGATCACAGTTGGCTATTTTGTGAATTAGACTACTAAGGATTTGCTTTCCTGTTTCCTTTGAGTGTCCATTGATTCTCCCATCGGAGGTGGTTTGCTTCTATCTCTTTTGGAATTTGAATCTTTAGATGCTTCTTTCTAAATAGTCGAATCTGTGAAGTACACCTCTTTTGCTTTGAAAGGTTACTTGTTTGCAAAGACATGGTATACCTTGCCATTATCATCAATATGTTTGAGACACTAATGTAGTGTGGAAGGGATGATGGCATAATTTTGTAGCCATCACCTTCCCAACAAGATGTTGTGACAAGCTCTAGCCTTAGTGACATGCAAAGTGGCTTCAAATTTAAGGTTCCCTAATTAAAATTTGATGCATATTTTTCCAATTGGGTTTTACAGTTCCCCATCATATCCTTGTATTGATGTGTTTAAGGTAGACTGTTTGATAGTCGGGATACTTAACTCCTATAAAACCATTATGGTGATGTGGTTAAGTGCTGACCCAGGAACAATTTGTACTCTCAGCAATCGTATTTCTTTAACATGTGTTATGAAGTAGAGGGGCCAAGTGTGCTTGGTTTCAGCCAGTAATTAGTCTTCATTTGAAAAGGAGATCATTGCCTTTGCTACATTTTGAATGAAGAGGCATTCTTGACACCCTTTCGGCTTTTCAATCTGTTGACTTTAATATTTTTTTCTTAATCCGGTAGACTTGCTCCATATAAGCTTGGTTTTCCTAATTGAAAGCCTGCAGTTCTCATATTAAGTTGTCATGGGTTTCCTTTAACATTTGCAATAAGTCAAGGATATACAGACATGCTAGAATGTGATTCAAATGTTCTACAACATCATACTTGAATATGCCTGGCAGCTTTCATTATTATTTTCAAGTACATTTGCATTAGTGCCCTTTTGTGTGGGGTGTACATAAGAATCAAAAGGCTAACTGTAGTTAGCCTTGTAGTTTCTTCCCGATCATGTCCTTTCTTTTAGGACAGGACTTTCTTTTGTTCTAAAGGTCTTTCAGGTAATGAAGACCTCTTCTGCTTCTAGTAATCTTGAATTGGCCCCTTCATTCCCCATAGCTTTAGAGTTTGAGGGTAGGTAAGGGCTAGCCACCATCAAGCTTGGTGCTATTAGCACTTCTTCCTCGATATCCAAGCTTTGTTGTGCACTTTCTTGAGTCTAAAGCTCTCTATTGAGGAGAACTTTGTTGGATTGCTGATTTAGCCAATTGATCAAGTGGGAATGATCATTCCTTTGTAGTGAGGCTTCTGTCCTTGCCCTTTGTTCAATAGGCTTATCATTTTTTGTTGGTATGTTAGAGTCATAGAAGGACATCGTAACCTCTAGCATTTTAAGGTAGATGAAGTCATCTTCATTTATGACTTAATCGAATAGGTATTCTTCATTGTTTGGGTCATCCCATGAAGGTAGACTTTTTCTGTCGTCATTCTCAAAATCTAAGGGATAATTGGCTGAGGCTATCTGATTGCAACAATAAACTTGTGGGTCTTCCTCATCGCTATCATGAACTAGAATCATAAAGTCTACTAATGTGAAGGGTTTGTTAGTGGTTGGGGAATAGACTATTTCCTCTAGGGCCTTTCAGCATTTTTGCCGAAGGTGTTTAGACCACTCGAGCTACCTTTTTGGCCTTTCTTTTTCCTTTTTTCTTTACTTTTGAAGTTGACCCTTTGACTTGTTCCCAATCTTCATCATTGATGAATTAGGGTGGACCTAAAGTCTTTCTCTAGGGTTAGTCTTGATGGGTATCAAACCATTTTTGCACTGGATCTGAATTATGACTAAAACTCCACTGTTTTTCGGTGTTGGAGGTGCGGAATTCACCATGGGCTCAAATTACGTGAAGGATGTCATGTTGATGAGCACCAGATAATATTTTTTATGATCCCATTTTTCCACATCTCATTTATCTTTTCCTTCACAATGAAACAGTCATTCAAGGGATGTGAGACTAATCTGTGATATGCATAGTAGTTGAGGCCATTGACTTTCCCCTTTTGATTTGGCCTCTTAGGGGGAGGAAGTTTGTTCTTTTCAATTAAGGATCGAAAGATGATTTTGATATCGTCATCAAAAGGGTACTTTGCATTCTTCTTTTTCTCATAGCCTTCCTTACGAGCTTGTTCATTTGTTGGGCTCTAAGCTTTGTGCGGAGCTTTAAAGGTCTAAATGTTGAACGCCTTTTCTTTCTTTTCTCAATCCTTGGCATCTTTGAAGTAGTAGTATTGCTTCTTTTTCCTTCTTTCTCGTCTAACTTTTGCAAACATTTTCAGATCAAACATTTGTTTCAATGAGCTCGGATAAGGATTTGCTTTTCAAGCCTATTATCATGGCACTGGTTTCTAGCCTAAGATTATCCATGCACATTTCCACTATTTCGATTTGTGATAAGGGCTTCGTGCATCTATAGGAGAGTGCCTGCCATCTATTGATGAAGGCTTGGGCAGACTTGTTATCTTCCTATTTGGTGTTGTTAAGGAAGTTGAAGATTACTACTTGATCTTGCTCTTGAAAATGTAGTAAGAACTTTCCTTATAGAACAGCCCATGAAGTAAGGGAGTAATTAGGCAGTTATCTATGCCAATCAAAGGCAATTGCCTTGATGGCCAATGAATAGGCTAATCTTCAAGGCGACTTTATTTGGTAGATTCCCGAGTAGGGACTTAAAGTGCACTAGGAGTCGATGTGCAGATCCCTTCCCTGCATAGGCTTGGAATGTGGGCTGTTTGTAATTTTTTGGAAATGGGACCAGATCGAATTCTAGAGGATACTTGGGCAACATTCGTTTCTTTTTTAACTAGTTTTCTCCTTCTGACTTAGTCATCATGTTGATGATATCTTTGTATGTCATTGGTTTATCGGGGTTGACTTTTCGACTACTGCTGGAGGAGTGATCTCCTGAAGTCTCTACTTCTAGTGTTTTCCCATCCAAAGCCTTGACTTGGGGGCCATAATCTGATCTATCAGATTTTTGCCTTTGTAGGCCATGCTTTTGGCTAACTGGGGGATTGGAGTCGTCTGATGACATTGTCCTTTCTAAAGGACTTGTAGTTAAGCGACAATCTGATCAATCTGCTACCTTGTTGTTTAACTAGGCGATCGAGGTCAACTTCTTCTCCTTCATCGTTGTTGGAGGCTCATCCATTTTCCTCCACATTTTTCAGGTTTATCCCACTTCCTTTGGCCATGAAGACTGAATACTAGTGGGGTTCAGCTGGGGAGAAGGTATGGGCAGTGACGTTTTCTCCTGCCTTTGTACCATTGTGCAAACTGTTGTCTATTTGGATGTGGCCTTCCGAAGTCTCATCTAAACTGGAGGGTGGCT
The DNA here is from genome assembly GCA_037013555.1 of Sextonia rubra. NCBI lineage: Eukaryota > Viridiplantae > Streptophyta > Magnoliopsida > Laurales > Lauraceae > Sextonia > Sextonia rubra. Next base: position 13,860,437 of record JASUAD010000018.1, on the reverse strand, counting down.
GGGAGGCCTGATTTTGGGCCATGCATCCATTGACCTATTGTACTGACCTAAGTCGGACCATTTTAACAGATGCAACGTTTGGGTCGAACTTTTTCACGATCCATTTCTAGACCACTTTGGGAGCTAGAAAGTGGTGTTGCTAATTTTGCACCTTCAAAATTTGAATGATATTTAGCTAGCAGGGGTTTTTTCCCTTCTGGCAATGATAGAACTTCAATGGTTGCTATTTCTCTCCATTGATTCCTTCTTCGTTGCATCTGAGTTTTTTACTGAGTGGTTGAATTAGTACTTTGGGAGTTACCGAATGACCCTTTTCAAGCTAGAGGGTAGACGGAGTTACCCTTAACTTTCCTAGAAGTTCTTAAATTTTTTGAACTCTTTGGGTCTTCCAGGGTTCAATAGACCAGGTGCAGTATTTGAGCACCATAGATTCCTATCAAACCCTTTTTTGCCCCCATGTCTTCTTTAAGGTGTATTGGGTTGTTCTAGTCTAACTTGTCTCCTTGGAAATATGAAGACTATGGGAGTGGCTATCTTGTTGTCCGGGCATCCTTCTCCCGATGGGTTTCTTTTCGGGCCAAAGGTGGTCTCCAAAGGATTCTGGATGCATTTGGAGACCTAAGGTGTAGTTGTCGAGCTCACGTTCTTAAGGACACAGGGTCTTAGAGGTGGCACCATTCTGGCTGCAGATAGCATGGGTCCTCAAAAGGTTGGGACCCTTGTTACATTGGTAACTAGGATTCGGGTTATGTTTGTAGTGTGTTGAGTAGGCTTGCCAACTTCATGTTGAGTGTGAGTGAGGGAGAACATAAATAAGCGCTCCTTGGTCTCATCAAAGATGATGATGAGGGTGGCCATTGGTCCTGCAAAGCAAGCTAACAAGTAAATATTTTTAGCACTTTCTTTTTCTCTTTATTCTAATCCATCTGCATCTAGATGCAAAAAGAGTGGCTACGTAGTGGGAAGAGAAAAGGTTGGGTCCGACTTGGTCTGACCGAAGTACAAATAATTAGCACAACTGGCTTGAACTAGTCATTTGGACTCTATTTGTTCTAAGGACTACAACGAATCAGTGCTTACCATGCCACTTAGATAGATTTATAATATCACATCTTCCCTTCTCTTTTCCCAGTCCTCTTCACACCTTTCGATGTGAAGGGATTGATCCCGAAGTGGGAGAGAAAGGTCGAATCCAGCACAATTTAACTAAAGTGCAACATTTAGCACATCCACTAGCCCCATAGACCTTGTATGTTCCAAGGACTATAGCAAATCAGTGTTTATCATACTACTTGGTCAGACTTTAAGGTGTTCATAGCCACCTATGTGGATTTCATTAAAATTTGCAAACCCAAGGGAAGATCCTCTTTTTTTTTTTGGGAGGGTAGTAGATCTATGAAAGGGTCAGTTACTTTATAAGCAAAATTCTTACGTTAAGGGTTTTCAAAGTGTTGATCAAACCAAAACTTATAATTGGCTTGTTTTTTTTTCACATAGATGGCGCCAATCTTTTGTGCTCACCTAGAAAGGGGTAAAATTGAGTCATGGGAAATGTATCTTGATTATTTCTTTCTGACAATTGGGAAAAAGACACGGAAGAGAAAGAAAAAAATGTTGAATTTTTTGAAATTTTCATTTCTGAGTTTATTTTTTGTGGGTGCAACACTTTCATTCTAACCTTTCGGGTATAGGCTATTTACATATACTTTTTTTATCACAGCGCCGCCCCCAACACAACCCCCCCCCCCCCCCCCCCCAGGTCTTGGATGATCAACACTTAAGAAAACAAAGGTACATGAGAATTTTACATAAATAAAGAAAAAAACATAGTATAGGAGATTGATCCGGGTTATATTGAATGCATGCCACCTTTTTGGTTTTAAGTCAATCAAGCAATCTTCGAACTTATCACCCGCTTTCCTTGGATGTAGAATTCAAAGGGGAGTTAGAACGAAGGTTCTACAGTCATGGTTGCCCCTATGGATCGCTTATCACGTTATCCCAATGGGTTGGCCATAGTTCTACTCATATTAACTTCAACTCCTAAGTGAAGAAAACAATAAAAGTCTCAAAAGACTTCTCTTCTTCGGGGATCCTCTTGAATCAAGGCATTATCCTTCTAATTATTTTTAGAAGATCAAGTACCTTGTGGTTTGAAGTCGAAGCTAAAAATTAAAGAAGTTGAAGTGTCAAAGTTGTGTTAAAGAGTTTTTATACCTCTATCTGTTGTGTTGTTGTTCTATCTCTATTGTGTGCCTGTCATTGCGGTGGAATGGGCACCCAAGGGGGGTATTTATAGCCTCCTAGCCTTCTTTAGCCATTTGTGGTAAGGAAAAGATTGAGCAAAAAAGTAGATTTATAGGGGTAGCTAACCGTGCATTTCTATGGTCAACTACCCTCCCAAAGTTAATTTTGTGAGGTGGCAACCAGATCTTTATCCTAAGATCATGTCAATCAACTTGAAATCAACTCAAAAATGATTTGACTAGATCTACATCAGCTACTCAATGGTCGACCAGTCACTTTCCTCTGTTGACCACTGACTTGTTTAGTGGACCAGTGTACATTCGGCCACTATCTTGTTTAATCGGCGAATGTATATTTTCTTTTCACTTTTTGAAGTATTTTGACTTGTATTCTTTTCCTAACTTCAAGTTGTTCTTTTAGGCTTTGCCCTTGAGCTGTCTATAATTTGTATTATTGAGCTTGAGTCATGTTTGAGGCTTAAGCTGATTTTCGATTTATTGAACTGCTTGTGGATTTCTTCCAAACTTCTTTGCATATCAACACATATATTGCAACGTCTGCGAAATAGACTTTCCCTTTGAAAGGCTTCTTATTAGCAAAGAAATGGTGTACTTCCCCTTCATCATCAATGAATTTGAGGCACTAATAGAAGGTGAAGGGAACCACAACGTACTTGTGCAACCATCTTCTACAGAGAAGGATGTTGTAGGAGGTTCTGATTCTGATTACATATAAGGTGGCTTCAGAGATCAAATCCACCAATTGGAATTTGACTTCAATCTTCCCGATTGGTTTCTGCACCTCTATCATAGACTTGAATGGAAGTATTGGTACTAGTAAGTTGCTCGCGGGGATGCCAATTTCTTACAAAGCTGGGATAGTGATCAAGTTCAGAGTAGACCGTTGGTCAACCTGAACTCTGTTGATTGCCATGTCTTTGATGTAGGCTGTGCATTACAGAGGTCTTACATGCATAACCTCTCCCAACAACTAGTCTTCTTATGAGAATGAAATGAGAGCATTTGAAGCACTGTGACTAGATAGGCATTCTTCACAATGTTTCTTATCCTTGTCTGCTTGAGCGGTTTTTTTGTCCTTTGATTACCATCAATAGAAAATGGTACATTTACATCAGAATTGCCCCTAGCAGTTACAAAAGAAGTGGGCCAATCATAATTGGCTTTGTGTGGTTGACCCGAACAAGTTCCATTTTTCGTTCTCTGACCTCCCTCGTTGTCACAGCGGGGATTTCTCCTTGTTGTAAATACTACTTCAAGCTCAGAGAACAACAACCTCATCCCTTCCGAAGGATCTTCATCCATTCGCGCTGATGTGGAAGGTTGGTCAAAACTAGCTACCATCAAAGAAGGATGCTGTAGACACCTCATTTTGGCACCCCCTATGTACTATTTTCAATATCTTCATTACAGATGCTATGATTTTGCCATATTCAAACAATTTTGAATAAATAAGTTAAGACCTACATGTCCATCTATCAATATCCTTATTTTAGGAAAAGTTTTATTATTATAGTCTCCATTTTTAGGATGGATCTCACTAAGGAGCTTCTATTTAGTTGAATCTCACTTGCCTAGGAATCTAAACATCGTGAGATGTCCAATGGTACATGGTTTTTGGCAATCCAACAGCCTGATTGAGAGATATGATTTTCTTAGCTTAGTTTTCACTAGAAAACCAAAACATTTTTCTAGCCTTTGAATTAATTGGATCATTATCCCTTCATGATCTATATGTTCAGTGACTTTTAGTGGCTTGTTAATTGTGAAAATCTGACGGCTAGATCAAGAGATATTCTCATTTTGAAAATTGATCATACGTGGGTCCCTAAGATTTTCATTTTTTTCCTGGCCTTCAATTATGTGAGGCCATACACTATTATGATCTACTCACTAAGAGATTTCCAGGGCCCTTAGATCACAAAGATCCGACGATCGGATCTTAACTTGCAAAATGTTACTTGATCATCACAAATCTTTCCCCCAAAAAAAATCAAATTTCAATCAGATCTTCAAATGGCCCAAATACATATACCATAATAATCCACTTGCCGAAATCTTTCCAACGATACATGGAACTTTGAAATCCAACAAATAGACCAAAATCTATAAGGCCGGGGTTCTCCGCACCTAACTCGAACACTATGGGGCCCACTCATAAAAACCCTTCTTTCTTTTATCTAACTTCCCTCCCAAATGCCAAAATTGAACTCCTATACCGCAAATTGAGCATGAGAATTCCTTTCTCAACTGCACATAGTATAACTTAAGATTTCCTGACCTAGGATTGGCTCACTTTATGAACCCAGGGTCTAGCCCAGGCCACATGGTGAGCTCCACCATTACCTTCATTTCATCTTTAGTATTTTCATTATCATGTGGACACTAATCATTCACCATGGAATGCATAAGCCCGACTAGCCTGCTATGATCCGCTCACAAGGTTGACCCATTTGAATCCAGCCCAACCTCCAACCTTGACCAAACTCAACTGCAAAACCTGATCGAGCCAAGGCTCACCAATTGAACTCCAATCCAAGTTTGGGTCCACGACATGTCAACCAAGCTCTAAACCACAACCTGAGGCCTTAACCCATCAACCTAACCCAACCCGAATTCTAGCCCATGATCCATGTCCAACACTTTGTCCCATTAGCTCATCCAATCATTCAATTTTAAAACTAAAATCTGAGGTAATCTCATCTCCCTCACAATTACCACCATGCCAGCTCATCTAACTCCCTCCTCATCATTACTTTATCCCTCTTCTTATCACCATCTCATCATCAAACCTGATCCTAGCCATCCAAACCCCATCCAAATGACTCAACCCAATTCAAACTACAAATGAATCAATCCCGAGAGGTTTTCAATTTGTTTCGAACTCCCCCAGTCCTAATCGTCTCTCATGGAAAATTAGAAAAAAAAAACAGTAAGGAGAGGAGGAGGCTAGTAACAGAAGGAAGTGAGAACACCAAAGAAGAAAAAAAAAAGAACTAAGAGAGTTTCGACTAGGAGAAAAGGAAGAAAAAAAAAAAAAAAAAGAAAAAGATACAGAGAAGTGGGGAATAAGAGGAAGAGCAAAGGAAGTAGACCCTCATCCACCACCCTCCCATCTCTTAACATCTCTGCAATCACCACCCTCACCAGCCATCACCTTCACTACTTCACCTCAACCTCCATCTCCACAGCACCACCCAGCACCAACACCTTCCTCTACCATCATCACAACCATCTCCATCACACACCATTGTTCTCTGAAGCCATCTCCATCACCTTCACCTTCATCACTACCCTGTAACCAAAGCCAACGCTCATCACCTGTCATGCCCCGAATTTTTATTTTTGGGTCATAGCAGTCTGTTGGGTTTGAGTCGGGTTGAGAGGGTTTATATGGGCTGAGTATATACTTTTGGGCCTTGGGTTTACGCTATTTGACCCTTTTAAGCTAATAGACTCTTTTTTGAATTTTGTAAAACTTACTAGAAAGCAGGGAGCCCTTATTTGTAATTTAGAAAATTCTCCTCTTAATATAAACCCTTAGGGTTTTCCTCATTCTTCCGTCTTCTTCCTTTCTTCTTTAACCAAACCCTAGAAACTCTCCGGGGGAAAACCAAGGTTGGATCTTCTAATCTTCAGATTTGCTTTTGGCTTCAAGATACAGGTAAGTGGATAACTGTAACCAATGTGATTTTGGTTGTTTTGTTCAATAACATATTTAAAGATATGGTTTATTTAATTGGTTTTAATGTTTTGATTAGATGTTTATAATGAAGATTGATTTCTTGATTTTGATTAAATGTTTTGATTAAGGTTTATTAATGAAGATTGTTTCTTTTAATTTTGCTATAAAAAAAAAAAGAGGCAGAACGGATCTGGCCTGGCCCAGCTGGCTGGGCTTGTTGTTGCCGACCTGGCCAGCTGCTGGGCTGGGCCGGGCCAGCTGAGCCGGTGGCTGGCGGGTCTGGGCCCAATTTAAAAAAAACATATATATATATGTAATTAGAACTTTAGGTTATTAATTATAAATGTTTAGAATATTATGAAGTGGTTAATGATTTAGTTGGTTAATGAAGATGTGGTTATATTAATTAATTATTAAATTAGATGTGATTAAGATTTGATTAGGATTATTTATAAAAGTAGTTGGGGATTTTGTACTTGAGATTAATATTTTTATTTTAATTGGTTACCAATTAACTAAGATGAAATTTGGGTGATTAAATCTTAATTAGAATGTATTTCTAATTCCAATTTGGGTTTTTAGCTTGAGTTTACATTTTAAATCATAATTTGGGATTTGTACATTTGTTTTGTATAAAATAATAAGGTGTATTTAGGTACAACGATGATATTTAATGAATTGATTTTCCCTTTCCCTTTTGATTATAATTTGATTTAAATTCGGATTTCGAATTTGAACATTTTTTACCCAAATTGTAAAACAAACTAAATATACATTATTGGATTAGATGATTCATGTCTTTTTAGGAAAAGTTAGTAGAACGTTCACATGGTAATTAGACTGAATTCAGAATGGAAATGTGAGATTCGGGATGCATCACATGATAGACACTGAAAGTAGGATATTGGCATAGTGGACTCATATTTTCATTTTGAAAAAGGGTTAGTTCTCATGTGCATATTCATCTAACTTTGACCGTTAGGTGGATTAGTGCTTACCCTCAGAGAATTTGAATTGATACACAATCATAACACACTTTTAAATTGAGCAATTTAAATACTTAAATGGATTTTGGGATGATATTATCAATTAAAGGTTTTGTATCATGGTTCATTCTGCATCAGTATATGTATGTATTTGTAAATCTGTATATTTGTATATATATATATCTGACCGACTGCAGTTCAGAGGTGGACGTACTCTATCGGGTCAACGTGTACTGTGGATAATGGTACACAGCTGTGCCTTTTGTTATATTTATCTGCGGGAATACTCGTTTCTGTTTATCTGTTTGCATGAATTCCCATTTCTGTATATTTATCTGCGAGATTATCCGTTTCTATTATTATCTGCGGGATTACCCATTTCTGTTATTATCTGCGAGATTACCCGATTCTGTTATTATCTACGGGATTACTTGATTCTGTTATCTGTATGCAGGACTACCCGTTTTTTTTATCTGTATGCGGGATTACCTGTTTCTGTATATTTATCCGCAGGAATACCCGTTTCTGTGCATTCATATCATTGGGATTTGCATATGATATATTTTGGGTCATAATGAATATTATGTTTATTTCAGTTGATTAATGCATTGCTTGCAGTTTACCCTCTTGCCAAATTATGTTAATCTGATCCACTACTTTTGGTGTCTAGGTTCCGTTACCAATGCCGAACTCAGACAACGCAGGAAATTCCGCCAGATGGTGCAGTTGTTGAGTGGAGCACCGATGACATCATCTGAAGTGTCCTAGTGTGGTGCAGAGATCGAAAACCTTAGATTATGTAATAAGGCCATGTTTGGGCCATTAGTTTATTAATTTGAATTTAATTGTTTTGAAATTATAACTTTAATTATTATGCTTCGAAGCACTTGGCCTTGATTTTATTATTAATGAGATTTGTTATATGGTTGTTATATAATATTTATCTGCGATGAGTATGGATTTCAGTTCCGCGTGTGATTATAGTTGCTTGATCACCAAGCATAGCCTCACGAAGGACTTCGATCCACCCGGAATTGGGGCCCGTATTGTTTATTTTAGAAAAATTTTAATTAGCCCCAATTCTCACACCCCTGGAACCAAGTTTGAATCCGGCCCAGTTTTGGGGGCATGACATCACCCACAAACAGCCACCACTTCATCTTCACAGCTCGACCTTAACCTTCATCCATCTTTCACACTGAACAAACCCATCATCACCTTTACCCATCACTGCCTACACAAGGCCTCATCAATATCACTGCAGCCCCCACTTCCACTGCACTTCACCCTCTACATAACAGCCGGCTATCACTGTTACCAACAAAACCTGCCACCTTACCAGCCACCTCCCCTGTGTACACAGTCACACCTTCATCACCACTAAAGCCTCCCTCACCCTTACTCTCCAAATAAGCCTCACCAAAATGATAACTTCTCATCACCTTCTCCACTCAAACACAAAAAAATAAAAAATAAAAAAAACACCACAGAAACCATCCACCTGGGACCAACAAGTTACGATCTGGCCACCATCCAGCCCATCAACTCAACGACTTCACACACTCAACGTCACTGCATTCATCTCGGTGGAGCCCGCAACGAAAGGTTTTACCAATGCAGGAGAAGACATTGCGTTATTCAGAGAAAGATCTTAAGAGGGACGTCAATTAGATCCGGTATTTTGACTTTAATTCAACATCCATCCAGTGAGATCCAACCATCCCTCCTCTAAGTTTCATTCATGTTTTACTAATATGGTTGTGTTGGTTGCCTTAGTTTAATTTTCACATCTTTAGTTTAGGTTGCCACTTCATTTAATTGCATGTTCACACTTTACTTGCATGCGATAGTTTAATTTCGTGCATCCTTAATTTAGTTATAGATTCATCATTAACCATCTTTATATTAGTCTAATTGTGTGAATTTTAGATATCCTGTTGCAATTATAGCATCCATTTATCCTCACTCATCATCATAATTTATTTGTCCAAACCACAAGTATTAGCATTCTTCACATCCAACAATCCACCATGTGCATCCTCATCCTCTTCATGTAATTTAGTTTCCTAGGGACTAGGAGATCGAGCGGCGGTAGATGGGTTGACCCTTTCATGGTGTCAGTCCTTCCATGTGCTACAACATCGAACGAGATGAGCGGTTAGATAAGGTTCCATGCATACCCTTATTTAGGCCCTTCTAGCCCCCATTTTCAAAAAAATAAATAAATAAATAATATTTTAAATTTCTTATCTTGCATCCAATTATAGATTACGAATTTCTATCATTGTTTTCATAAATCTCAAAAAAAAATAAAAAAAAGAAGATTTTATTTTATTTCTTGTATGCACAACCTAGCTTAGGCTTTTCTAACTGTTGTTTTAAAAGAAAACCAAAATAAATAGAAATTTTGGAAAAACCCAAAAAAAGTAAAAAATTATAAAAATCCAAAAAAGTGTGCCAATGTTTTGTTACATCTCTAGCAAATAGGGTAAACTTATTTTCTTTAAAAAAGGTCGATTTTGATGCTTTATGTATTAAAAAAATGCACAAAACCACCCACCATTGTTTCAATCAAATTGTCAATTTTTCAACACCTAAGCGATCGACCATCGTTTTAAGATGCAATAGCAACATTGCCCCTCATTCATCGCGACTCCCTAGCGATAGCCTCCTCGGAATCCTATGATTGATCGCAGCACTGTCCCACCCATCTTTAGTCTAGGTTAGCCTTTGGACCCTTAAGCTTTCATATTTGTGCTCTAATGTCACACAACTTTTTATTTTAATACATCTAAGCATTATTCCAGTTACTTTTTTTTAAAAATAAGCCTACCCTTCTTTGCCATGGGACTTGAAGTGGGTATCCGATAATACTAATTTGATCCCATCAACAAGATATTCGCACCAACCCCCTTTTATTTATTTATTTATTTCTTTATTTTCTTTCTTCTCCCTATTTTAACTTTTTCTATTTCTTTGAAGTGAATATGCAAGTCAAAAATCATGGGTTTTGATTCAGTGGTTGACGTTTTAATTACATGTAAGACCTTTGGGAGTAGGGTAGTTTGTGCAACGACTACAAGGTGACTGGGTACTAAAATCAATTTTGTGCATAAAACAAAATTCATTTTGTAAACAATTGGTGATTTTGTGCACACCAAATCTTTTGTCGGCATTTCTCAAAAGGGTATGGATACTTGGGTTATTTGGTAGTATTTTTTTCAAATTGAACACATGAGTTCACTCTATTAAAGAAAACCAAGAATCATCTCAATCTGAATTTTGTGTGATTTACTAGAATTTTCGCACTAAAACTAATCCCAATGAGAAAATTCCTAAATTGTGTTTTTTAGGTTTAATACACCATTTTCCCTAAATTTATTTGTTGAGCAACTCTTATTAAAAGTATTTCTTGATATTTCTGGAACACAATGTATGGTTATAAAAATGCAGGTCATGGAAGATTGGAATTATTAAAAATCAGTTACCAATAGATTGCAAATTACAAAATCCTGCAGTGTAAATTTCAAGCAAATTGAAGCCTATGTTTGTAGTCCAATTTCCTGAATTTAGTTGAGGCCTAATGTGAATTTAATCAATTTACTTAAAGCTGCAAGTGTATAGCTGTCTTTTTGAGACAATGGCAAGTACAGATAGAACCCACAGGGAGCACTTTTGACATTTCTCTCTTTTTTAATCTGATTTTTTTTATAAATAACAATGAAATAAATATGAATCATAGTAAATCAATACATGAATGAGAAATCAAAAAATAACTATGCAAATAACTAAAGACAATGATGATAAAAGTATATCAAAGCAACAAAGAATCCAATAACTGAATTTAATAACCAATCTATGCAATGTAATTTAATCATTAGTCTCGAAAATAACTTAGATGATAAAAAAAAACCTCAATGTTTCTAATCCGAAGGATTTCTCTTTTTAAAAACCAACTTTTAACAAAAAGTACCCAAGATCTCCACCAACTCATTAAAGTAAAAATAGTTTTGAGCAGCATTTATCAAATTAAGAATAAAATATGAAAAGTATATAAGCCTAAGCATATTTTATCAAAATAAGAATAATTGATCAGGAAATAATTTATTATGAACATAAAATGGAGGTTTGCCTGAGGCGCAATGATAGATCTATTATTCTAAGCATGCATATAGAGACATTTAAAAGGATAAATTAAAAACATAAATGAAAGTAAAATGATCACTTAACTTCATCGTTGTGCTTGGACCTAGAAATCTACTCATCCATTGTAAAGAAAAAAAAATTCATTGATGTTATCATCCTGAGTACAAGGATCCTCTCAACACTCTCCTAGCTTAGTTCTAGAATAGGGCTCCAAAACACCCACATATTTTATTTTATTTTATTTTTTACATTGGAGAGAAAAAAAGGTAAAGGAGAGAGGGAGACGGCATGGAGAGAGAGAAAATTCAATGGGGAGTAATAGATGTCGAAGCATGTTTAAATAGGGCATGGGCTATCCGACTTTTCCTCTCTAGATCCAATATTGTAACAAAAATTTTCTTAATTTTTGCAAGTATCTTCCTTAGCCTCCAAGTATGTGCACTTTTGGCAAGTAAATGTAGAAATTCTTGTTGGAGAGAATCTTGGCTTCTTTGTAATTTTTTGACTTTGGACATTGAGAAATTTTTTGAAAAAGAGTATCTAATGATGAGGTGGCCTTGTTTTCTTGATATATCTTGGATTTTTCTTAAATCTTTTTAAGTTATCTTAAAAATAATTTAAAATAATCCAAGCAAGATTGTGGACCCCACTTGATCTTTAATGTACTTCAATTGAAGAGAAATGGACTCCACCCAAAGGTGTTTAACATGGAGAGACTTTTCAATCTTTCTGTAATCCCATCAAAAAATATATAACCAACTTTCCGAGGCCATAATTTTGTTGTTTTAGCTCCGATTGATGCAATCTTGTATCGTACGGATACTTACTTGAATGACATTTCCAACGGTAGGTAGATTGTCCAATTTTGATACTCAGTTCGAAAGTTATAACTATTTTAATATATGCTTTCTAAAGAAAAATAGGATTAACTTTCCATTTTTAAATTCCTCTTCTTTAACTTTCCTTTTCTTGAATTCTCTCTAGCTTGGCTTTCTTTTTATGATTCAAATTTGAATTTTTTTCAACAACTTAAGAGTGGGACCCCCCTTTGACCATCCAAGCATGTGTGTACATGTGTGTGGGGTCCTCATGAAGCCAATCTTGTAGATTTCTTGTATGGCGTACCCCACATAATATGCTCACATCTTTCTGCAAAATCTAAGTAAACCCATAAAATACGAAAGAGCCCACATTGAAGCAAGACTTGTCTAGACAAAGTTTTACTCCAATTGGGACTCTTTAGAGAAAATTTGTAAATTTCAAAATTAATGCAGAAGATATGTAAAATTTGTGAGAATTCCCATGCATAGGTGAAAAATGCTTAAAATAATGAAAATAACTGAAAATTCATGTAAATCACCTAATTTTGTCCATAATTCAAACTAATTCAAGCTAAAATGATGCAATTTCTTGACCTTAACACACCCCCAACCAGCCTTTTGCTAATCCCTTAGCAAAAGTTGGAAAAAAAAAATGAAGTTCTTTGACTAATCTAAGAAAACAAAAAAGAAAAACATGAAAAAAAAGCTACTTTCATTGGTACTTTTGATTGTATACAATAAGCCCTTAAACCCCTAGATTAACCATAATGGTGAGTTGCGCCTCCTGAGGCTTTGTAGTGCAAAATTCTTTTTCAAAAGTAGTAAAAGTAAAAGAAATTTCTCAAAAGAAACTCCACTTCTATCAAATACTTTCGAAATCCAGATTGATCGAGAATTCATACTTTTCAAAATCTGGTCCACTATTCAATTGTCAAAAACATTCTCAAATTCATATCAAGACTTGTGAGCACAGTGAAAAATGAATACATCACTATCAATTTTGAATATTTCACACCAATGCTAATTAAATAGAATTTTCCTTTAAACTATTCGATCCCCTAAGAATCCAACCAAAATAAATTTTCTCCTCTCAAGGCCAGCATGACGACTTCACATTGCTTTTACGGGCAGGGGGGGGTGGGGACTTCTCCATTCCTCTCCTTTTTTTTTCTTTTCTTTTTTTCAATCTACACACACCTTTTAATCACATGTGACTATACAATGCCCAGGTCCTTAAGCTTTCTAATTAACCTATATAACAAGCATTAGGCCACTGACTCCCAAACCAAATGGCTTTAGGGCACTAGGTATGGACTACCCATATGGGCTTACTAGCTAGAGTTAAAAAGGCTACAAATCCAAACTAGCCACAAAACATTATTCTTCTCACTTACTGCTTACTTTGTAATAACACTTTTTTTGTTCTATTTTTTTCCTTTTTTTTGAAAAAAAAAATGAGGAGAAGCACTCCAATCCCCGAACAAAAGGTAGCATTTTTCAATTTGCCTGAATTACCCTTTAATGAACTAAGAGAGAAAAATATTTATGAACTAAATCTCAAGTTCTCATCGAATCCTTTGGAGAAATTCTGAAAGTAATCATTTTAGCTTCCTATCCAAACTTAGAGAAATGTAAAGTGTATATACTGGGAACAAGTTTAGGTAATCTTTTGATAGGCTTCGTCATTCAAAAAAAAAAGTAGACTTTCTTTTTATATCCTTCAAAAAGTGTGAAAATTCCAAATTCCTTATATATTTTCAATTGCTTTAATTCCTTTGAAAACTTTCTTTTCTTGAAAAATCTTTTTCTTTTTACAGAAGAAATAAAATAACCTAAGACATAAAAGAAAATACAACCTACACTGGTCCACCTCGAACCATCATGGGGGTCTTTTAATGTCAGATTCCTAGATGAGTTGGCTACCATGGCTATGTTTCATCTTACCTCATCAAGTATTCATTTTGGTCCCTACCGATGTAACCCATCTCAAACCAAATTTTTTTGGTCTTACTCAACGGTTCCCAAACCAATAGTTTTCTTCTTTCTTTACTTGATGAGGACCAGACTAATCCATTGTATATTTTTCCATTTTCCCTAAAACTGAGCGGCAATTAAATCCCAGACAACAATATCAACAAAAGATCCTTTTAAGTCTACTTTTAATGGCCTAGAGTCTCCTACCATCAAATGGCAGCAATTGTTTAGCCTTCATTTCCTGTTTGAAGGCCTCCCTTATTTTCATCACAATGATGATCTTAATGTCGGAAGGAGCACCAAACTTTAACACGAGCCAAATGTACTGAACGTAACTGGAAACAATTGGGTTGCCTCCCAGCAAGCACTAAATTAACGTCATCAACAAGACTAAAGACTCCTAATTTTTTTTTATAAGTAGAAAAACTAAAACAAGACAAAAAAAATTTTTTAAAAACAAAAACAAGCTACTAAGTCTCGAACACCCCCTACCTAAACCTAACATTGTCCTCAATGTGATGACTGAAAAATGCAATGGGGTGAATGCGATGATGATGATGCTTACTCGGGTAAATGGGATCCTGAAGAAGGATCTCCTCAATGCATTTGTCTTTCAGCTCAAGAAACGACTTCAACCGTTGACCATTGACTTTGAAAACATCCCCTTTTTTGGGGTTTTCAATTTCCACAACACCTTGAAAGTGAATAGTCCTGATAATGAATGGACCAGTCCACTTGGTTTGTAACTTCCTCGGAACAGATGTAACCAGGAGTTACACAAAAGGACTTTCATACCAAGTTCAATTCATTTTCTCAAACTTGACTATCACGGTTCAACTTCATTATTTCCTTGTAAATCTTGGCATTCTCATAGGTATCATTCCTAAGTTCTTCCAACTCATTGAGTTGCAATTTGCGTAGATTACCCGTAGTAAGTAAGTCAAAGTTGAACTTCTTAATGGCCTAATAAACTCTATGTTCTAGTTCAATAGGCAAGTGGCAAGCCTTTCCATGGACCAACCTATATGGGGACATCCCAATATGTGTCTTGTAAGCGGTTTCATAGGCGTAAAGTGCGTCGACCAATCGCAAAGACTAGTCTTTCCGAGTGGGATTGACCGTCTTTTCCAAAATTTGTTTAATTTGCTTCTTCGAAACTTCTGCTTGGCCACTTGTTTGTGGATGATAAGGTGTAGCAACCTTATGGGTGACATAATATTTTTTCAATAAATGCTCAAGGGAATGGTTGCAAAAGTGGGTGCCTCCATCACTAATGATCGCCCTAGGGGTACCAAATCAGGAAACGATGTGATCTCTCACGAACTTGATCACCACATGGTGGTCATTCCTCTTTGTCGGTATGGCTTCTATCCATTTGGAAACATAGTCTACTACTAGCAAAATGTAAAATTTTCCAAAAGAATTTGGAAATGACCCCATAAAGTCAATTCCCCACAGATAAAAAATTTCCATGATATTTATGAGATTTTGGAGCATCATGTTTCTCCTATTGAGCTTACCAAGCCTTTAACACCTCTCATAATTCAGACCAAAAGTGTGGCAATCTTTAAAGATTATAAGCCAATAAAATCCACACTGCAAAATTTTTGTGGCTATCTTTTTAGAACTAAAATGGCCCCCACATATATGAGCACGGCAGAATGATATGACCAAGTAATGGTCATGATCAGGAATGCATCTCCGGATGATTTGGTTTGGATAGTGCTTAAAAAGATATGGGTCATCCTAAAAAAAGTACATGACCTCAGCTAGAAATCTTGATCAATCTTATTTTAACCAATGGGTAGGCATCTCCCATGTAACAAAGTAATTGATTATATCTGCAAACCAGGGGATCTGGGAAATACTCAGCAATTGTTTTTCAGAAAAATTTTCATTCAGTGGGACCTCATCGAATGGCTCTAAAGGTAACCTCGAAAGATGATCGGCTATGACATTCTCACATCTTTTCTTGTCTCTTATTTCCAAATCAAAATATTACAATAGAAGTATCCACTAGATCAATCGGCTTTTGCATCCTTTTTGGAAAAAAGGTACCTTAAAGCTGCATGAGCCATGATGACTTTAGACCCTATCAAATAGGATCAAAATTTCTCCAAGGCAAAAATCACAGCTAGCAATTTCTTTTCAATGGTTGTGTAATTTAGTTGTGCATTATTAAGGGTCCTACTAGCATAGTAAATCACATGACGTAATTTCCCAACCCGTTGACCCAAAATAGCCCCAATGGCTTTATATGATGCATCACACGAGCTCAAATGGAATGGTCCAATCAGGTGATTGGATGATAAGGGATGAAATTAGTTCCTTCCTCAATCTCTCAAAAGCTTTTAAACAATTCTCATCAAATTCAAACGGAGCCTTTCTGGTCAACAATTGCCATAAAGGTTTAGCAATTTTGCTAAAATCCTTGATGAATCTACAATAAAAACCAACATGGCAAAGAATGATTGAATCTGCTTAACAGATTTTGCTGGTGTCAATTCTAAGATCAAGTCAATTTTTTCATTATCCACCTCAATCCCAATCTCAAAAATAATGTGTACAAAAACCATGCCTCTTTTAACCATAAAATGACATTTTTCCTAATTCAGAATCAAATTCTTTTCTTTGCATCTTTCAAGCAAAAGGGCCAAATGATATAATGATAAGTCTTTAAAAATGTATATTTTCAAATACATTTTGAACCATTTTAAGGACTTATTGACTTAAAAGATCCTTATTTAGTGTGATATAATAGATTCATGCATTTTAAATTTATTTTAGTATTTTTCTACATAAATTGCTTAAAAATCACATTTTTTTGCATAGAATATGAAACCTGCCATTTTTGGAGTTCTATTTTTGGAAAGTTTGTGAAATTTATTTTTCTTATGAAAGAAACTAAATTTTCATCATCATTAGTTAATTCACAGAAAACCATGAAAAATTATGTGAATTTATGCTGTCATTTCATATGAAATGGGCCCACAATCATACATTCATGAATTAAGGGTAGAATTGTCATTTAACATGGAATTCTTTTCTTTTCTTGCAGAAAATTGATGACATGGGTCCCATTTTTAACAAATGAGGTAAGTTAATTATGTTCAAAAGAGGAAGAAATTAGAAGAAAAAAAATGCAAAATTGGCTTCATGGTCCCACACACATTCACATGTGTGAGGGCTAACTTGCGGGACATCCACAATGGGGTCCATCTACTTGCTGCAAGTTTCAAGATATTTTCAAGAAAATCCAAAGAAAATCTCATTAAAGATAAAGAAGGAAAGCCACATGTGAGTTTTATTTTTGCAAAGGAGTATAAACTAAAAAAGAAAAAAATAAATACAATGGCAAGAGAAGATCCCCCACCCAACACCATGATATTTTTGGAATTTAAGCTCAGGTTTTATTGGAAAAAAAATCAAGGAGAGTCATCTAAAAATATCTCTTCAATCTTGGAGCCGACAGGGAGAATTTTCCATGAAGGGAAAGTTGACAACACAAAAGACCAAGGAGGAAGTTCTACACCTCATGTGGGCCATATTTGATTCCAAGTGAGGATTTTTCTCTAAGATATCTCTCAAAGAATCTCAATGCAAGGTGACAATTACAAGAATAGATAGAAGCATCAAAGATGGAGTTCCAAAGAATAGAAAAAAAAAAAAGAAAAAGAAAGCAAGCAAGCCAAGCCCAAGTAGATCTCATGCCCAAGCATGAATGTGCATCCCAAATTTTTTCCAATTTCAATTATTTTTAAGATTTTATCATATCAAGTGGGAAAGGAAATTTTGAGGGTTGAAAAACCATAAATAAGGAACTCCTTTGGTGATCAAAGGCATGGAAGAACTCCCCCTCTAGATCTCTACACTTCATCTTCTTCCTCTCTCTCTCCCTTCATCATGGTCCTCAAGGAGACCTTGCTTTAGTTACACTACACCCTTGATTTTTTACTAGAAGAGGTTTTCTTTTCCATCGTAGCATGTATTCTCTTTGATTTTATTTTTCTATCTCATGTAAAGACTTTATATGCTAGTATAATGTTATTCTTCTCAATGTTTTTTTTTTCTTGTGGTTTGTGTGGTTACTTTGTTAATGTTTCTTGTTTTTGTACTTGAATTGATGACCCAAGATACTAGGATCATACTTCAAGCAACCATGAATCTGGTTAAGAGAAAACTTTAAGAAGATAACGTCACTACAGTTACTACATTTAAATTCCTATTCACTATAGTTATTTTCCTACAATCACTACATATATTTTCCTTGCAGTTAGTACATTTAATTTCACCATCACTACATTTACTTTCATTGCACAACTACATTTAATTATCTTGTTTTCAATACTTTTAATTTCACTGAACAACCACATTTAATTTTCTTGCATATTTGCTTCTATTTTGCTTTTATGTTTTTACTATGTTCCAAATTTTTTTTTACATGATTTGATGGTTGAATGTGTATCATGGCATCCATTAGTTATGGGTTTTTATTTAATTCTGTTTAAGGTATCAACATAACTAAGTTTCAGAATTATTTGACTGAGTTTAAAACTCAGATTTGATGACATGTTTGGACATCTAACATCAGTCCATATTGAAGAAAATTTCTGGTTAAAAATCTAAAAATCACATGTTTGGTTCACATGTTCATTGTTGGTTCAGTTGTAATACTTAAGAACCATTAAAACCTATGATTTGGAGAAGTATTTTTAACATGTTTCAAATCTGAATCTGAGTTCCAGCACTCATAATTAAAAAATTCTGCAACTTTGTTTGGTACCTACACACATCAAGTTCTCATGCATTCTTGCATTATTTAAATTGAAAAGTTCATGGGGCATAAATCTTGCTGGAAACACTTTCTAAAACTTGATTTTCCATCTCAGTTGTGCTCATAAATACCTCAGTTTCAGATGTGAAAACAGCCCAAGAACAACGAGCATCTGTAGTAAAATTTTGCACTGCAGAATTTTTGTAACTAGCTTCATTCATTCCTGCATATTTGTCTTGTTTTTCAATCTTTTTCCTTGCTGTTTTTTTTTTTATTAAATTCATGCATTCATTAAGTGTGTTTTTTAGACATCAAATTTAGATTAGGTTTGTATTAGGTTAGATTCATATTTTTATTAAATTTTGCATCTCAAGTAAATTTCTTCATTCTTTTCTCATGGCGTGCATTACATTGTTAATTTGTTTTCTAACTTTCTAATTTTATAATTAGTTGCAAACTTTAATTTTGAGATTTGACTTAGGAAAGTTTCTAATTTAGATTTATAATTTATTGGTTTAGATTGTTTCTCAAATCAATTTGAGTCTAATTTAGGTTTGGTTGATGACTTGTTTCTAATTTTTGTTTCTATTTTATTTGTATGTCTTATTTTTGGTAAGTCAGTTTTTTTTAGAATGTTTCTAATTTGATATTCTAATTTTTGTGTTCTTTTGCAGTTAATTTAAGCTTCCTTTTTAGATTAGGAAATTTTTATTTTGGGAATGTATTTGATGTAAAAATAAGAATGGTGACTATAATTTTCCAGTTTTAAGTTAGTTTTAGATTTTACTTAGGGCAAGTGACAAGTCAAGTTGGAAAACTTATTTTAATAACTCCCTGTGGATCAACTTGATCTCACCAGTTCATTTCTACATCACAACTCTGCACTTAGGGTTGACGAACATGTAAGTACTGCTTAAAAGAATTGCGAAAGACCGAAAAGTCATCCATGAAAGCCTCAATAAATCTCTCTAGCATGTCAAAAATGTGCTCATCAAGAAAGATGATTGGTGCATTGCATAGCCCAAAGGGCATGCGCCTATAAGCAAATGTGCCAAATGGACAGGTGAAGGTGGTTTTTCCTTGGCCTCGGGTGCAATTGGAATTTAGTTATAGCCGGAACAACCATCAAGAAAAAAGTAGTACGCATGACTAGCTAGTCTTTCAAGCATCTAATCCATGAATGGGAGGGGGAAATGATCTTTTCAGGTTACTAAATTCAACTTCCTATAATCAATTCATACTCTCCATCTAGTTTGTATTCTAATGGGTACCAATTCATTGCCTTCATTTTGAACTACTATTATTTTGGATTTATTTCGTACAACTTGTACCGGGCCCACCCATACACTATTAGATATGGGATAGATCACCCATGCATCAAGTAATTTCAAGATTTCCGACCTAACCACTTCCTTCATTGCAGGGTTCAGTTACCTTTGTCATTCACGAGAAGTTTTTGCATTTTTTTCCAAATGGATTCTATGATGGGCCATAAATGGGCTTATTTCTTTAATATCTACTATGGACCACCTTATAGCTTCCTTGTGTTCATCCAAAATTTTCACGAGTTTTTCCTCTTGGATTGTATCCAAGTCTGAAGCTATAATCACTAGAAGTGGGAATAAAAGCACATATTCAAAATATCTGGCAGCTACTTGTAATTTAGGGGGCTCTACAATTGATGGGACCGGTGGGAAAGTAGATGGAGTTAGAATTTCATACTTCGGTTGCCACCTGATATAGTTCATGACTGGGGCTAAGACTAACAAAGCATTGACCTCCTCAATGTGTTCGTCAATGTTAAAATCACTTCAAAACGGGCCAAACAATCCTCTAGTGTATCTTCAAGTTTTAAATTGGATAAGTGATTTCTACCAATTCATGAATATAAATGACTTAAAAAACCCTATCATCGTCATCAAGAAGTTACTTACTAACATTAAAAATGTCTACTTGAACACTCACGATCCCAAAAGAAATTTACATCACTCCATTCCTGCAATTGATCAAGGCATTCGAGATATCTAGGAATGGTCTCCCTAAGATCACTAGTATTTTGGGTTCAACCCCGATGAGTGTTTTATATCCAAGACAACAAAATCAATGGGAAACATAAAGTCTCATATTTTGATCAAAACATCTTAGACTACCCCCTTAGGGTATTGAATCGATGCATCATCCAATTGGAAGGTCACATAGGTCTTTTCCAATTCCCCCAAACCTAATTCTTTGTAAACAAAGTATGGAAAAAGGTTCACACTCACACCCAAGTTTAGCAAAGCTTTCTCTATGCGATGGTCCCCTGTTTGGCAAGAAATGGTAGGACACCCTAGGTCCTTGTATTTGATCAGGATTGGATAGTAAATGATCGGGCTAACTTGTTGAACTAAAAAAGCCTTCTTAGGCACATTGGTAGTCCTTTTGAAGGTGCAATAGTCCTTTAAAAATTTGGCATAGGCTAAAATCTAGTTGATAACATCAAATAGTGGAATGTTGATTCTCACTTGTTCAAACACTTCTAACATCTTATCCAACTGGGCAGTTGATTTTCCTGGTCTTAGCCTCTAGGGGTATGGTGCCTTAAGAATGTAAGTCCTAGGAGTGGGCTCACTAGGTGATGATCTAGCTATGACTAGGTTCTCCTTTACTGGTTTTGGTTCTACCATGGGTTCAACATTGACATTTGATTCCTCAGTTTCCACATCCTCACTTTATTTTTCCTTAGGTTCCTTGGGTAGTTCTACCTTGTTATCAACCTGTATACCCAACCTAAAAGTAATTATCAATTTAACTTAATCTGGGCCTTTTCCTTTATTATCATGAACAACTTGGCCCTTGGGAATAGGTTTAGCTTGACGAGGGAAGGTTTCCTTCTCTTTAGCACTCATGGAATTGGCCAGTTGGCCTATTTGATATTCCAATTTTGCAAGGGTCTAAGTATGGCCATTTAAAATTTGAGTAGTGGTCTGCTAGAATTGAGCAGTACTCTAAAACATGAGTTTCATGGCTTCTTTTAAGGAATCTACCCTTTGGGTCAGTGGACTAGGGTTGAAATTAGGCTTTTGGAAACTAGGTGAGCCATTGGCCTAAGATTGAATAGGTTGAAATTGATTAGCCTGTGATGGGCCACCCTGAGTTGGACCCTTGGTCCAAAAAAAGTTTGAATTGTCCCTTCAACCTGGATAGTATGTGTTGGAGTATGGATCAAAACTTTGTCGATTATCAAAACGAGTGCTTCTATAAAACGCGTTCACTTCCTGCAAATCTTCATTATTAATCCCTAACCCAAAACATGAAACCAAAACAAATAAATCATAGAAAGAGCATGTGATTTAAGCAAATAACCAAGCAAACATTGTTTACAGTTATCCACTTATCTAGATCTCGATGCCAAAAGCAAATCTGAAAATCACACCTTAGTTTCCCCCCGAAGAACTTCTGAGGCTCGGTTGCAGAGAAAAGGAAGAAGATGGAAAAATTGGGAAAACCCTTAGGTCTATATTATGTAAAGGTTTTTCTAAATTACAAGGAAGGGCTCCCTGCTTTCTAGTGAGTTTTAAAAACTTTCAAAAGAACTCTTTTTGACTTAAAAGGGTCAAATAACTCAGACCCAAAGCCCAAAGTGTTAAATCAATCCATCTAACCTCTCTCAACCTAACTCAAACCCGATAAACTAATTCGACCCAAAAATAAAAATATAGGGCGTGACACATATCATGTGCATAGTAGCCTTTCTCTATATATATATAATTATGAGATGCATCTCAGTCACATCCTTGAATCTAAATTTGGGCAATCTAGGACATGATGATTAGTTAAGAACTAATCACAATTAGAAAGGGTTAGGATCTTACAAAAGGTTCCCACCTAATTTGAATCAATGAGATTTTCTAGGCTTAAAAAAAATGATTTTTGTAATTTGTCCATGAAAACTAGTAGTTATTTGTTTTACTGTCAGATAAGATAAGAGTCGGTTTAGTAAAAAAAAAATTACAGAGGCCTTTTAATACTTGTTTGAAAACAAATCGGCCTTTTTCTTATATAATAGCCTCTTCATTCTTTCACTCATTAGTTATTATCAATATTATTTTTAGCCCCTAATATTAAAACACGGAGAAGAAAATTCAGTAGGTGTAACATTATTTTTATTTGCTAAACAAGGTATAAACATTTGGAGGATCTAAACATAACGTCAGATTGATCGTTCAAGCCTCTCTTTTGTCTCATCCATCAACAGTGGATAAAGACAGAGAAACAAAAGGGAAAGATACTTTCAGATATATGCCTTTTTTTGTCGACACAAAGATAAAGAGTCTCGTTAGTCCCAAGATTTTTTCAACTCCTGGTCCTACATGGCAATTTTCGTCATTAATTTTCTTAAGAACCACTGACACCTTATTCGGAAAAAGAAGCAGAAAAGAAAGATGCCGTAAGATTTTTTCTGCCCTTCTTTAGAAAGATAAGTGGGACTCCACATTGCAAGAGATCATAAAACAAAGGTCCTAAACAGATCACCATTACTTTTTTTAGGGAGAGCTATTAGTGGGTCAGATGCTGCTGTATGGGCCAAGATGGATGCACCCTAATTGAGACACATACTGGTTAATGCTCTGGGAAGGATGGACCCAAATTCCAAATAAGCTAGTCCTCCATGTTATAATCAGAGCAAAGCCCATTAATTTATATTGCGATTGCGACTGGCTTAAGTTAGAAATTAGATGAGTGTCAATGATCAATGGAATTTTTATGTCTTTCGTCACACCCCCAAAACTAAGTCAGATCTAAACCTGGTTCTAGGGGTGTGAGAATTAGAGTCAATTTAAACTTTTTTTGAACATACAACACAAGCCCCATTAATTCTGGGTGAATTGAATTCCTTCGTGAGACTATGCTTGTTAATTAAGCAACTATAATCACACACAGAACAAAAATCCATATACTACATAGCTGAGTATAATATTCAAATCATATAACAAATCACAATAATAATTAAATAAATGGTCAAGTACTCTGAAACATATAAATTAAAGCTATAATTCCGAAACATATGAATTGAATGACTGCATTAATGGCCCCAAACATAGCCATATCACAAGAGTCTACTGTTTGAATTTAAGCACCACTATTAAGACATTTCAGACAAAGTCATCGGCACTCCACTTAACAACTCCACCATCTGATGGAATCTCCTATGTCACCTAACCTTCCAGTTCGGCACCGGCATCGAGACCTAGACTCCAAAAGTAGTAGGTCAGATTGACATAATCTGGCAAAAAGTAAATTACAAGTAATGAGGTGAGATAAATTACATTTTATAACTTAACCACTATACTGAATGCCAAGCCAATGTGATGAATGCACAAACACATGTATTCCCATCCGATACAATATACAAAAATGGATATTCCCACCAGATATAACAAATGGAACGGTTGTGTACTATATCTCATAATACACGCTGGCCTGTTGGCTTACGACCACCTCCAACTGATGTCAATTAGATTTATGGATATAAATACATACTGCATACAAATGCTTAATGAAATCATCCCATGAAACCCTTAACTCACAACACAAAAACCATTAACAATTAAAGTGTTTAGATTGCATAATTTAAAAGTATATTATGATCATGTAGTATTTTCAATTTCTCTAAAGGTAAGCACTATGCCACCTAGTAGTCATAGTTAGATAAGTATACACATGGAACCAAACCTTTTTTGAAATGACAATGTGACCATGATGCTATTGATCTACTTTCGGTGTCTATCGTAAGATGCATCCTGGAACTCACATTCCCATCCTAAATCCAATTCAATTCCATGTGTACATTTAGCTGACCCACCTTAAGAATGGAATTGTAGTATTTTCAGCCCAAGTCATGTACTGATTTATTTATTAATTAATCATTGAGCATGATATATCATTAAGTGATCCTACACTCTAAAAGTCCCTTACCTTGGGTCACTTACCTGTAGGTCACTTACCTATAGTGCAATCCACATGGCTAAATTCTTCACTTATGGTTATTTATTTTAACCTACCAAACTACCAATTAATAAGGTTTTCAGCCCCTCACAGCCTAGCCATCCCCGTCTTACAGCTTAGCCGTAGTCCAACTTATGGCTAAGCAAGACGATCTTACTGCTAGCCGTAAAGTTTGTCACAGTACAATGTCACCCAAAACGGCTCATTGGAGAGTGAGCTATAGCCTAGCCATAGGCTAACCTACGGCATAGTTCTAGGTGCAATCTTAATCAATCGAAACTGCAGATTTCAATTAAAACAACAAACCCAACCATCTAAATTAGATGTTAATCATATCAGTAAATAGAGTGAATAAATTAACATTATTTTATAGTTATCTACTTGCCTCGAATCTTATGCCAAAACTCAGCTTTGCTATTGCTAGATCCAATCATGCACAAACCCTAATCTGGATTCGATTCCCCAATTAGAAATCCTACAAATCCAAGAAATTGCATAGACATCCTTAAGCTATTGAACATGCCCTAATAAACTGAAAGAGACTACATGAAATTTGAGAGATTAGTACTTACTGGGGTTGCAGACTATATCCAACTAGACAAGGAAAGGGAAAAAAAATGAAAAGATGATGATGGTAGACAAGTCTCATTTCTTCTTAAGAGCTTTAGTTCTCTGGAGATGGTTAGGGCTTGGTTGCTGAAGAGACAAGGAAAGAAAAGGGTTTACAAAGAGAAAATGATCAGAGGATTTTAGGGTTTTATTAACATAAAGGTTTATCTGAATTACAAGGAAGGGCTCCTTGTTCTTTACTGAGTTTTAAAAATTTTAGAAAAAGGGTTGTTGGCTCATAATAGTTCAATAACTTAGGCCCAAGGCCCTAGAAGATTTGGCCAACCCATCTCCAATGAGCCCTACACAGAATGTCATACATACAATGATCCAAAACCTCTGAAATGGCCTATTAAACAATTCATCCAACCCTCTCAACTTGACTCAGACTCGACAAACTAACCCGACCAATAATTGAAAGACCTGGGGCCTGACATCTCACCCCCCTCCCCCCTTAAAGGGCATTTTGTCCTCCAAATGACTGACATATCTCAGGAAGAAGGTGCTAATATTGCTTATTCACTTCATCTCTGGGCTCCCAAGTAGCTTCTTCTAGGCAATGATGTCTCCATTGAAGTTTCACCCAATGGATGATGGGATTCCTCAATACCTACCCTTTAGTGTCAACAATACACACTGGCTACTTAATGTAGGTCGTATCATCCTGCACTTGCAACAGTTCATACTGCAACACGTGTGAAAGGTCTGCCACATACTTCCTTAATACAGAAACATGGAAAACATTATGAACGCCTGCTCCAGCGGTAGTGCCAATTGGTAAGCTACATCATTGACCATACTGATAATCTAGAATCGTCTAATAGGCCTCCGAACGAGTTTCCCATCTTGCCCAAACAGTAAAGTACCATGCGCAAGAGACACCTTTAGAATTACATGATCACTAACCTCAAATTTCAATTATTTCCTTCTCTTATCTAGGTAATTCTTCTGGTGACTACAAGCGATCTTCAACCTTTCCCGAATTTGCCTAACCTTCTTATTAGATTCTCCAATCATAAATGGTCCATGAAAACCGCGAGCACCAAAATTTGCCCAACATACAAGAGTTCTAGTTCTTCTCCCATACAACGCCTTGAAAGGTGCCATGCCAATGCTAGAATGATAGCTGTTGTTAAACGCAAATTCACACAGGGCTAAGCTTTCATCCCAACTGGTCTTGAAATCTAGTATACATTCTCTCAACATATCCTCCAAGCTTTGGTTTGTACGCTCTATCTGTCCATCAGTCTGGAGATGGTAGGCTGTAATGAAACTCAACTTGGTTCCTAAAGCTTCCCGTAACAATCCCAAAAATTGGGATACAAACTTACTATCCCGATCAAAGACAATAGAAACTGGTGCTCCATGCAATCTTACCACTTCCTTGATATAAAGATCTCCCATTTTCTCCATTCCATGACCAATCTTAAATAATAGAGCTGACTTTGTCGAACGGTACACTATAACCCAAATTGCATCAAGACCCTTCTAAGTATTAGGTAATCCTAACACAAAATCCATAGTTATGTGCTCTCACTTCCACTAAGGAATTCCAACTGATGCCAGTAATGATTCTTCAGGTCCTAATATAGCATGGTACTACCAAGATAAATAGAATATCGTGTATGGTGTGCCTCTACCATAATTTCATCCTTCAAGTCTTGAAAATCAAGCACACAAATTCTGCCTTTATAATACAAAAAATCATCTTCCAACTTAAAATCAAGCTTTTTAGCTATATAATCTTTAATTCTCATTATCTCTTGGTCTAATAGATGGTGTTCTTTGATCCTTGGAAACAGTTCAGGTTCCCATGAAATTGTACTTGCTATCACTGCCCGCTCACTGATACGCTAGAAATATACATCCATATCTTCCACACTTCGAACCTAAAAATACTCTGTAATCATCCTGCCAGTGAACGCTACTTGTCAACTTAGTACATCTACCACTACGTTAGCTTTTCCTGGATGACACTTCAATCCAAAGTCATAAACCTTGATATATTCCATCCATATCCTCTATCTCATGTTCAATTCACTCCACGTAAAGAGATACTGGAGGCTCTTATGATCTGAGTGCACTTCAAAAGTAGCTCAATAAAAATAGTGCCTCCACATCTTTAAGGCAAAAACTATTGCAGGTAGCTCCAAATCATGGCTTATATATTTTATTTAGTTCATGCTCTTTCAATCATCTTGACCGATAAGCTACAACCTTCTCATCTTACATACACAACCAAGTCTAACTCTAGATGCATCCGTAAAGATCATAAAAACATCACTACCTGCAGGTAGGATCAATACAAGGGCTATGGTCGATCTTCTTTTCAACTCCTGAAACTTTGCTTAGTTTTATCACCCCATACAAAAGGAACTTCCTTACAAATTAATTTCGATAAAGGAGCTGCTATCATGGAAAGCCGTTTAACAAATCGGCGATAATTACCTGTTAAGCCTAGGAAACTTTAGATCTCTGACATTATTTTTGGCTTTCCGACTTCACCACAGCTTCAATCTTTACTGGGTTCCCGATAAGTATTCCCTAGAGATGAGATGACCAAGGAATCCTACCTGCTCTAACCAGAATTCGCATTTACTTACCTTAGCATACAATTGGTGTTCCCTCAACAGTTGCAATGAGGTACAAAGATGTTGTGCATGCTCTTCCTAACTTTTCAAATACACAAGTACATCATCAATAGACACCACCAAAAATTGGTCTAAGTATTCGGCAAACACTCTGTTCATCATGCCATAAATGTTGCCGGTGCATTTGTTAATCCAAAAGACAACACCAAAAATTCGTAGTGACCATATCTAGTTCTGAAGGTAGTTTTTGGAATATTCTGATATCAAACCTTCAGTTAATGATATCCTAATTTCAGATCAATCTTAGAAAAATACTAGGCATCCTACAACTGATCAAACAATTCATCGATTTGGGGCAAAGGGTACTTGTTCTCAATGGTCACTTGATTAAGTTATCTGCAATCAATACACAGTCTCATAAAACCATCCTTCTTTTTAACAAATAAAACTAGAGCCCCGAAGGAGAAACACTCAATCTAATAAAACCTTTGTCTAATAACTCCTATAATTGCTCTTTAAGTTCTCTCAACTCTGCTGGGTCTATTCTATAAGGAGCTTTTGAGATCGGAGCTGTGCGTGACAGAAGCTCAATTGTGAAATCAATTTCACGAACCGACAGCAATCTAGGAATATCATTGGGAAAAACATCTTGAAATTAAGACACCACTGACGTCTCCTCCACCACTTTAGTCCATTTATCCTCCGAGAGAATCACTAGATACCCTTCATAACCTTTCGTCAACAATTTAGTAGCCTTAATGGCTGAGATCATCCTAGTAAACACTTTCTTCTTTGCTCTGACACAATGCACAACAGTGCCATCATCAGCCTTCAACTTAACTATCTTAGCAAAGCAGTCCATCACTGCACTAGGATTGGCAAGCCAATCCATACCCAAGATGGAGTCAAAATCATTCATCAACAACAATATTATATTAGCCTTTAAAACAACACCACTTTTCTCCACGTTGCAATCAGGGTAATACTATTGACAACTAACTCTCTTACCCACTGGGGTAATCATCACTAAATTAAATGGAAGCTTTGCTGCTCTAACACTAATTTTCGGGGCAAATTTAGGGGAGATATAAGAATATGTAGATCTAGGGTCAATTAAAACTTCTGCATTGCTATCATAAATAGAAATAGTACCTTCAACAATGTTCTTTACAACATTAGCCTAATCCTAAATTATAGCATACACTCTACCTGCTTGTTGGGGCCTCAGTTACTGTCTGTTGGTCACTAGGTTCTCTTTATAGTTGGGGTTGCTATGGAGGTTGGTATAATTACATCTGCTGCTATAGTGCCTGAGGTCACGGCTGCTGTAAAGGAGCTAGGGCTATTTGCCTCAAAGGTTGAACTTGAATAGGAGATCCCTATGTGTTGACCCATAAAATTTTGCAAATAATGCAGCGAAGGCATTACAAGCTTTGGATTATAAAGTTCCAAATTATGTCACGACCCGAGCCCAGAAGTCGGGGGTTAGCGAAAAGCTAAACCGGTGACACATGTACTCCCGTGCACGTGCATCCAAACCCAGTCCAGATGCATGCACACAAGGGATCTAACACGTGCAAACTAAGCATACGCGGAAGCTGTACATATCATCGCAAGCAACAAAGGAAAAATAACGGAAGCCAAAACAAATGCGAAACGGAAAAGACAAGATAATTACAACTGGAAAACCAAATACAAGTCTGAATACACGACAAAATAAAGATGTACAAATATACAGAGTACAAAGTCCAAGTACCAAAATACCAAAATACAAAATCTCAAAAACGACTCAAAACAAAAGGCCGCTGATATGCATGCACGCACTCGGCAGAGGTGATCAGGCCCACTCTGCCAAACCGGAGGGTGCTTCTACACTCGGCCCTGCAGCCTCCTCGACCGCCGGGGAGCTGGGCAAGGGATCTGTGCCTGCAACACCACAGACAACACAAATGAATACAACGATCCAGCAAATACAAGTGACAGGGATGAAACACTCATAGTATCAAATAGAATAAGGACAGAATAGTAATTTCAGAGCTTCATCTTAGTATGCTAAGCAAATCGTGCATAGAAGTAAAGCATGATAATTGAATCAAAGCAGAGAAATACTGAACTAAGTGGCTACTACGTTAACCATATTCTCTCCAATAGAGAGCAAAGCAAAGCAGAGCAGAGGAGAACACCACTGACCGGGCCAGGGTACAAGTGGGTCTCGGTTTCCTGGGTTCCGGGGTCCCAAGACAAAGCGACACTGCAGTTA
Organism: Sextonia rubra; assembly: GCA_037013555.1. NCBI lineage: Eukaryota > Viridiplantae > Streptophyta > Magnoliopsida > Laurales > Lauraceae > Sextonia > Sextonia rubra. The sequence goes on along the minus strand of JASUAD010000018.1, from coordinate 13,830,339 downwards.
CAGAGATACAGAGATCTAAGCCAAAGGTAACCCCGTCGGGCATCCTAGGGCTGAGGCTGAGTAGAGCCAGACTAATACCAATCAAATCAAATCCATAGAAAGGGAGATTATCCGCTTTGGACTCACCGATGACAGGGACCGGATCTCATCCTCACGTATTAACCTCTGGGCAGAGCCACCAGGGAATACCCAAAATCAGAGATAGACAAAGCCAACAAAGCATATATATTAAGCCAAAGCACAGCATAGATCAAAGCTTAGTGCAGAACGAAGAATAAAACAGATATACAGAACGAAAGCAAAATGACTGCGGAATGCATATACATAGAGTGGCAGAACAGAGGGAAAAACTATAAACAATATGCAATGCATCTCAGATTAATACGGAGTCAAGGTTCATTACAAGCCAGCCCTAATATAGTTATTCACTGTCACTAACCGTGCATGTTGATGTAGTTTTAAGTTAGTCAATGCACCGTTGCCATCAAAGTGTTGCAATGTAATCTTCGCGTGCACCGACGTCCCTTAAACCAACACCCATGGGGAGGTGCTTAACAGTGATCAACGCTCACATGAATAAGTCACAGCCTAACAGACTCTTCATGCGATCCAAGGTATCCATTGGGCCGGTTTACATGGGTGGTTAACCTGTATTTGAGCCCTACACGTCTCACCATTATCCTAAGTTATATTTCAGAATTGCCAGGCCTAACAGTTTAGCCATGAGGGACCTATGGTTAAGCCGAAGACATCTTACGCGCTCGTCGTAATATGCACTACGGCTTCACCTTGGTTCCATTCAAAACACAGCTAAACTGGTCATCTTCCACCTCTGATCTGATACCTTTTTCGGCTGGGCTATAGTCAGTATACGGCTTAGCCGTAGACCAATCCACGGCTTAGCCGTAGCCACACCATAGGAGTACTGTATTGGAAAAGTTTCGACTGATCAGAGATTTAATTCACGGCTGGGTTACGTTTGGATCATGGCTAGCTTACGGCTCAGCCGTAGGACAATTTACGGCTCAGCCGTAGCCTAGCCGTAGAACAAAATCAAAATTTCCAGTTTCTGGAACATGAGCCGTAGAAACTTACGGCTTAGCCGTACAATACAGAACACGAATTCGGGATAGTTACAGAAACTGAAATTTGGTACAGAAACGTCTCAAAACAAGTTACAGAGGTTCCAAATGCACAAAATTTGGCTGTAAAACATTCTATACAAAGAATAAGAATGAATCAAAGCAATCAACAAAAAACCCATATGTGTTATCAAAGCCTGTACTTATACTTGCCTCAAACTCTGTCAATCCACTGAATCAAGCTCCAAATCAACTCTAATCAAGGCAAATCAAAGAAATAACCATGCATGAGATGAAGGAAAACACACACAGAGCTTGGAGAAGGAATCCAATTGGAAAAAGGAAATCAAACCCACTTACCCAAAGCAAAGACAGAGAAAAAGGGAAAGAACCCAATCAAAATGGGAATCCAAATCCTCAATCGAGCAAGAGAAGTGAAGAGAAGAGAGAGAGAGAACGTGAAGCTTCTCCTTATCTTGCATGCAACGTTGGAGACAAATGGGCAGGGAGAGAGACATCTGGAGCTGACTCATATATATAGGTTTTTGGAAGTTTAAGTCAAAGTCCGGTAAGTTTAAACTAATTACAGTTCAAGTCACACGAAGGTCCAACTTCTCCAATTGACTCCAAATGGGTCTGACACAGTTATGGAATATAACAAGCTCAACAAAATACACGTGCTGACACCAAGATGATGCAAATATGATGCAAGCAAAGCAAAAGCAAAATTACGAAAAAGGGCTTAGAACTACCTATCTCAGGTCAAAGGTTACTCAACTACCTATCCAAGGCCCAAAACCAAGTCCAAAAGAATAAAACAATAGAAACACACACTAATGAGCCACTAATCCGGCTCAAAGGGGATCGGAGTGTTACAGGTCAGCATATCAGCATATTGTGCATTTCAAATCACTCCTAGGAAGCCTGCCAGAGTTAGATGCACTAAAAATAAGACTATTCGTTGGCACGTTGAAAGGAGTCGCCTTCAATTAGTACAAGCAGTTACCAGAACTCTCATTCATGAGATGGCCGATCACAGAAGAAAAGTTCTTACTCCATTTTCCGGAGGAGGATCAGACAGTCACCTTTGCTATGCTAAGCAGCACAAGGCAAGGAGACAACGAAACTGCACAGGCTTTTATCAATAAATGGAGAGCATTATCCTATAAATGCTTGGAACAACCATCTCAAAGGGCAACGATCAAAATGTGCAAAACCAATTTGCGACCAGAAATCAAGGCTATCATACTTAGTCATAAAACTAAGTCTTTGGCCCGATTGGTTGAAGTTGCCACTGATACAGAACTAACTCTCAAAGAGATCAGTCAAAGTCAAAGCTATATTGAAGATGCCTTCTCTGAGAACTCTTAAATAACTCAAGGGATTACATGACAGACTTGCCTACATTTGCTGGTTCATCTCAAACTTATCTGAGAAGCGTAGAGCATTATCCAGACTCATGAAGAAAGGAATTGGATTTGTGTGGGATAAAGCTTGTGAAGCTGCCTTTCAAGGTATCAAATCGTGTCTGACAAACCCACTAATCCTTTCAGCTCCAATTCTAGGCAAGCCCTTCATCCTCTACATTCGAGCTCTTGATCACTCTCTGGGGGCATTGCCAGCTCAAAAGAAAAACAAGGAAACTACACCACTATATTATTTCCAATGAAATGTATTTGGTTTCCAACACCAATCCATTGAAGGAATTTGTGACAAAGGCTGGTGCACTGGATGATCGTCTATCCAAGAATTTCACCACATTCCAAGACATCAAAATGTCAAAATAGATACAGTCTTCTATTTCTTGAAGACTCACATCATTTGTTGTTCTGGAATACCTAAACGTCTACATCATGATAATGGTTTTCAGTTCAACAAAGATAAATACTACAGATTCTGTGACAAATGCGGAATCCAATACTGTCCCTCCATGGCATAAAACACTGCAGCTAATGGACTTGTTGCAGCTTTCAACAAGACTATTTGCAAAATTTTGAAGAAAATGGTCTCTGGCAACAAAAGGTTGGAGTACCACACTTCCTGAAGCATTATGGGCATACAGAACTACTGTTCGTGGTCCAACCAAATCAACACAATATTCCTTGGTTTATGGTTGTGAAGCTGTGATACCATTATAAATTCAACTTCCTTCTATTCGGGTAGCTATGATGAACAAATACACTGGAGAAAAGAATGCCAAGTTCAGAGTTCAAGAGTTGGAAAACCTTGATGAAAAGAGGCTTGCTGCTTAACAAAGCATCGAGCTCTATCAAGCTCATATGACTGGATCTTTTGATAAGAAGGTCAAAATACAGAACTTATAAGAAAAGAGACTTAGTCCTTGCAGTCGAAAGGTAGATGTTCTCCACACACATGTCAAAAGGCAAATTTGAAGTCAAATGGGAAGGACCTTTTATTGTCAACAAGGTTTACTCCAATGGTGCACGCGCACTCCTTAAACTCGAAGGAGACAGATGCATGATGTTTATCAATGGAAAACTTCCCAAGAAATATATACCTGAATGTCATTGGTACACCCAAACCATGTACAATGTACCCAAACCATGTACAGTGTACATTCTCACTCCTAACCAAAATCAAAATCCTCTGGTTTCGAGCCTCACAACCTATCACTCTTAACCAAAATCAAAATCCTCTGGTTTCGAACCTCACAACCTATCACTCTTAACCAAAATCAAAATCCTTTAGTTTCGAGCCTCACAACCTATGACTCGTAACCAAAATCCCTCAGATTTGTACAAAATGACTACAAGGATCAAGTCCTTCGACCCCTCTAGTCAAACCTTTGTTACTTGGATAATGTCCTTACAAGACCCCTTGTCATATCCTACTATATAGATTGAGTCTTTTTGCAAACCTTATATAGCAAAACTCAGCTATGTAGAATAAGTCTTTTTGCAGACCCCACATAGCTAATCCTTAGTTGTATAGAACAAGTCTTTTTGCAGACCCTATATGACTATCTTCGGTTATATAGAACAAGTCTTTTTGCAGACCTTGTATAACCAAAATCTAAACAAAAACTAAAACCAAATCTTTGTCCTAAGGAATGAGTCAAGGATTCTGGGGAAAGCCTCACACATGGGCACCGGATAACATCCACTTTGTTTGACCCCTTTCGACACCAAAAGGATCAAGTCATGGACCCTGGAGAAAGCCTCACACATGGGCACCAGATAACTTCCACCTATATGACTCCCTTATTTTCGATTTGTGGATCCAAAAGATTGCAAATCACACCCTCATACAAATCTGAGAAAAACAAACCAAACAAACCATCCATACAAACCACATCAAACACCCACATAAAATTAAACCAAACACCTATACCAATGACAAAATAGAGGAAAAGAAAAGTTTTTCCATTGATATTCATTTGAAGTTTAAGTACAAAGAATGAAGTCAATGTATACATGGCCACCCAGGGTGATTAAGATAAAAGAGTCGTACAAGAAGCTGCGGCGATAAAATCTAGTCCAAGAACTTCTCAGGCCGCCTCGCTCAGGATGTGCCCTTTATAGCTTGGATAAGCTGGGATAACAGCATCAACGTCAATTTCATTCAGTTTGATACTCATTTCACTGTCAAGGGATTAAACAAAGTCATTCAAGGTTGCCTGCTTCGCCTTTACTTTGGCGAGAATGCACTCTTCGTAGGCCTGGTTCTTTGAACTAGACTTTTCTAAGCCATCTATGGTGCCTCGAAGCTTCTAAACATCATCTTTCAAGGATAAAAGCTGTTGCTACAATATGATGATCTATGGTTGCAATGTTCCTCACAGCCAAAGTTCTGGTTCTATCTCAAGACACAACATGGTGAACCCGCTTTAGGCATTTTGCCCCAAACAAAAGTGTGTGTTTTCTTGAAAGACAACCTAATCCAAATTTTAAGTTCATCATAGGACAAACACAATCTTGAGCCAAATTTGTCATTTTAAATTGCTTTGGGTCAAAATCTACAAAAGCCAAAAACAATCTGTTTCAAAATTGCATCTCATTTTGACTCATGTCAAGCCAAGTCGAAACCCAAACCTTGATTTTTGAAAATGAACCAAAAATCCATGAAAATCCAAACCCAAATCCATTTTAAACCAAAACCTTTGATTTTCTTAAAACCTCAAGGATTCTTTTTTGTGGGTGTTCCCCACGTCCCCACAGAGATGCCACTCTGGATATCTGTGAAAAATAGGTCAAAAGAAAAACAAATTCATTTCCAAAATCCAAACAAAATTCATAAACTTCTGAATTTTCTAAATACCTATGGGATTCCTTTGTGGGTGTTCCCCACAGTCCCCGCGGAGATGCTACTTTTGATATCCATGAAAATAGGGCAAAGAAATTCGGAATTCTAATGTTTTTTTCAAACTTCCATTATCAAACCCTTCATGGTTTTTACCAACATTTTCAAAATCCCAAATTCAGGCCTACAACCTACCTTAGCAAGCTGTCTTTTCATCAAGTCATCAATCATTCCCACATATTGGCTATTTCGAGGAACAATGATTATTACACTATAATCATTGTACCTCGAGGGGGCACTTGTTGACCCATAAAATTTTGCAAATAATACAGCAAAGGCATTACAAGCTTTGGATTATAAAGTTCCAAAGTTTTCAAAGCACTTGGACCTCATCTCAACTGAAATCAGCTTCAGAGACTCTTTGGTAGCTCCTTGAAAATCACTGCGGGACCTAGCACGTCCACATGTTGAAGCAAGCTCCTATTCAACGTAATACTTTCAAGTACATTTAAAGACTACTCCTCAAGAATTCAGAGCAGTTGGACATCATTTGGATCCAAACTTAGTCCAGATGATCATATACTATGCTCTGTGGGTCCCTGTGTAGAGTGACATCCTATGAAGATTAAATTAGCTGAAACTCTCAGAGGAAGCTCAAATGATGCCCAAGACAGGCCCTACAGAATTTCGGGTTGAACAAACATCATCGAACCCAAAAACCACAAACATGTCAACTTAGGATCAGTCCCCCCAAGCCATGGGGTCACTGACCAAAGTCCTGCTTCCTGATTTTGGAGAAATTTAGGTAAATACTCCAAGATATCCCTGATGTCAGTTCCTCCAAGTTTTGAACCAAACCGAAGTCATTTCGGCCTCAAACAGCTGAGACAAGGGCCCACTTTCATAAAAAGTCAACTGGAGAGTTGACCAACTTTTGAAAGTCAAAACAGGTTGAAACTTCTGTGATATGCTCAAAATAGTTTCAAGAAGCAACCTTCCAAGTTTCGTGGTGATCAGACATCGTTCGGGCCCTAAACTGGCAAAAACGGGTCACATGTACGAAAGTCCAAAAATGGGCCTTGTCCGTGACCGCGGCCCAATTATCAAGGGAGTTGACCAACTTCAGGTGGTCAAAACGAGGTAAAACTCCTATGACACACTCAAAATAGTGTCAAGAAGCATACCTCCAAGTTTCGTGGCAATTGGACTTCGTTTGGGCCCAAACAGGTGAAAACAGGTCGCAAATGCAAAAACCCGAAATTGGGCCTTATCCGTGACTGCAGCTGCTATCACGAACCCCCAAAGGACACCTCCTATGGTTTTGGGCGGTTTTTCTCCACTCCCTTTCGAAATCAAAATTTCCACAACTCCCCTCAACTCCCAGGAACCACCAAAAACTGCCTGGAACCTTTATAAAAAGAAGAGTGTTTGAAGGAAGCAAATGAGGACACATAGAGAAGAGAGAAAAAGAGAAGATTGAACAAACGCAAGAGTATTGAAGCAAGAAAAGCAGCATCCCACGACCATTCCCTTCCTTCTTTAGCTACCAAGGTGAGCAAAAGATTCAGAGAGGAAGAGGAGAAGGGTGGGGTAACTACGGAACGAACTATGTTTATGCAATGGCGATGATTCGAGGGATGACGTTGTCATCTTTGTTTTTCTCATTCGGGGGGGGGTTCTTAGCCATTACAAACATTGTGAACAAGCCCCTTTGAGCCTCATTTTGTTCCTTGAAAATGATAGGTTCAGAATGATGCAATTTTGGCTTTTTACGATACCCTATTCGGACTTGAACAAAAGATAGTCCGTAAATAAGAATGATGAATTACAAAGTTTTCAATCGATTCCATAGTCGAATTCAATCTTCTCAATGGTTATCCAACACCCCAAGATGTCATGAAATGGAGTTTCAACACTTGAAAAAGTTTGGAAGAGCAACCAACGCGAACAGCACGAAAAACGGAGGCGAACAGTGGCTTCACGGCCACTGTCTGCCAGTGACCATGACCCTCACGGTTGTAACACTCCGATCCTCTTTGAGCTGGTTTAGTGGCTCATTAGTGTGTTTTTATGTTGTTTATTTCTTTTGGACTTGGTTTTGGGTCATGGATAGGTAGTTGGTAGTCTTTGACCTGGTATAGGTAGTTCTAAGCCCTTTTTCGTAATTTTGCTTTTGCTTTGAGTACATCATATTTGCATCATCTTGGTGTCAGCATGTGTATTTTGTTGAGCTCGTCAAATTCCATAACTGTCTCAGACTCATTCAAAGTCAATTGGAGAAGTTAGACCCTCGTGTGACTTGTCTTGTAATTAGCTTAAACTCAGCGGACTTTGTTTTAAACTCCATAGCTATATAATGAGTCATCTTCCAGATGTCTTCATTCCTGCTTGTTGCCTTAGACATTTGCATGCACAGCTCTGAGAGAGATCCACGTCCTTTCTTTCTTCTCTTTCTCTTCACTTCTCTCGGTTGGTGTTGGGTTAATTGGGTTCTCTCCTCTCTGTGATAATTCTCTGTCTGTGCCTTGAGGTAAGTAGGTTTTGAATTCTTCCCTCCAATTGGGTTTCTTCTTATCCAAGCTCTGTATCTCTCATATATCTCATGCATGGGTTTCTCTTTGATTTGCTTGGGTTTTAGTTGGATTGGAGCTTGAACTCAGTGGATTTGCCAAAGCTTTGAGGCAAGTATAAGTACATGATTGTATAACACATATGGGTATTTTGTTGATTGCTTTGATTTCATCTTCTTCCATGTACAGGATGTTTACAGCCAATTTCTAAGGTATTAGGATCTATTGAGTTTGTTTTGATCAGTTTCTGTATCAGATTCCAGTTTCTGTAACTCAGCTCGTTTTCGTTTATGTATTGTACGGCTAAGCCGTAAATCTGTACGGCTCAAATTCCAGAGACTTGATAATTGAATTTTGTTCTACGGCTAGGCTACGGCTGAACCGTAATTTGTTCTACGGCTGAGCTGTAAGCTAGCCGTGACCCAGCCGGGAATTAACACTCTGATCAGTCGAAACTTTCCAGACACAGTACTCCTATGGTGACGCTACGGCTAAACCGTGGATTGGTATACGGCCAAGCCGTAGACTCCACCATAGCTCAACCGTAAAATGTATCAGATCAGAGGTAGAAGATGACCAGTTTAGTCGTGTTCGGAAGGGAACCACAGCTAAGCCGCAGAACATGTTACGGCTAGGCCGTAAGATGTATACGGCTAAGCCGTAGGTCACCCATGGCTAAACCGTAAGACCTGAAAAATCTGAAATTAAACTTAGGGTAATGGTGTGACTCTGTAGGGCTAAAATACAGGTTGACCACACATGTAGACCGGCCCAATGGATTCTTTGGACCACATGAATGAATAGTCTGTTAGGCTGTGACTTATTCATGTGAGCGTTGATTTACTGATAAGCACCTCCCCATAGGTGTTGGTTTAAGGGACTTCAGTGCACGTGATGATTACATGGCACCACTTTGATGGCAACGGTGCATTGAATAACTTAAAACTATACCAACATGCACGGTTAGTAACAGTGAACAACTAGAATAGAGTTGGCTCGTAATTAACCTTGATTCCGCGTTAATTTGAGATGCATTACATATTGCTTACAGTTTTGCCCTCTGTTCTGCTGATCTATGTCTATGCATTTCGAGATCATTTGCTTTTGTTCTGTATATCTGTTTTATTCTTCGTTCTGTATGATGCTTTGATCTATGCTATGCTTTGACTTATTTCCGCTATGCTCTGTATATCTCTGGCTTTGAAATCTCTATTTCAATGGGTATTCCCTGGTGGCTCTGCCCAAAGATTAAAACGTGCGGATAAGATCGGGCCAGGGTCGTCCGTGAGTCCAAAGCGGATAATCTCCCTTCTCCTTAGATTTGATTTGATTGGTATCAGTCTGACTCTACTCAGCCTCAGCCCTAGGATACCCGACGGGATTACCTCTGGCTTGGTTCTCTGTGCTTTGTATCGCTGAAACGTAGCTTTGTCTTGGGACCCCGGAACCCAGGAAACTGAGACCCACTTGTACCCTTGGCCAGGTCGGTGGTGTTCTCATCTGTTTGCTCTGCTCTCTATATGAGAGAATATGGCCAACGTAGTAGCCACCTAGTTCAGTATTTCTATGCTTTGATTCGTTTATCATACTTTAAATTCTAAGCACGATTTGCTTAGCATACTAATATGAAACTCTGTATTTAATCTTTTGTCATTATTCTATTTGATACTATGAGTGTTACGTCCCTGTCACTTATATTTGCTGGATCGTTGTATTCATTGTGTTGTCTGTGGTGTTGCAGGCACAAATCCCTTGCCCAGATCCCCGGCAGTCAAGGAGGCTGCAAGGCAAAGCTTAGAGACACCCTCTGGCCTGGCAGAGTGGGCTTGATCGCCTCTGCCGAGTGCGTATCTGCATGTCTTCATGGTTTTGGTTTTTGGAGATCTGTATTTTGTACTTTGGACATTGTCACTCTTGTGGATATTTTGTATATCTTGATTTGGTCTTTTTTGGTGTGTATTCAGACTCGTCTTTGGTTTTTACCATGTATGTTATCTTCGTCTCTTCTTATTGTCGATTGGTTTTCCGCTTGTTTTCTTTGTTTTGGCTTCCGCTATTGCTTTTGTTGTTTGCTATGATATCTACAGCTTCCGCGTACGCTTAGTCCGCACGTGTTATATCCCTTGTGTGTGTGCATCTGGACTGGGTTTAGATGCACGTGCACGGGAGTACGTGTGTCACTGGTTTGGCTTTTCGCTAACCCCGATTTTCTAGGCTCGGGTTGTGACAACGATCACCCCCCATTTTTTCCCCTTTTGCCCATTTTTTCATACCTTCTGTACATTTTCTTGTATTTTCCAAATTGAGATCACATCTAAGACTTGAGGGAGGGGTTGTAAACTTGTGTAAACAACCTGCATCCCCGCGGTCAGGGCATTGAACCCATGTAAACAAAAGGGAATTCAATGATGAACTGTAATTGATTTCCATTTTTCTTGATGCTTGAAGTACGTGAATATCGGACATCGAATCCGTTACACATTTCCACGTTATATTTTAAGCGCGATCACTATGCTGATGTCTACCAATACTACTGACCTTTTTTCTTAGGATGGTCTTTCACCTTATGACTGGTGTCTCTGATTTAAAAACACCCTCTTGTTTGCCTCCAACATTTTGATGTTGGGTGATTATTACCACGAATGACATAAGACTCCCTTTTGTGCTTCTTATATTAGTGTTGTGGGGCCGAAGCGAAGCAACATTTTAATTGGGGTTGACTCAGAGGGGCGATCGCCCAATTACCTCTTTGACCCAGTATGCCTTGTCTAAATATTCCTACTAGGCCTTCAGAACCTGCGATTTGGCATGCAACAAAATGTCCGGACAAAGGCCATCAAGAAATTGTCTAATCCTCTCGCTCTCCGGAGTGATGAGTGTTGGTGCAAAATAAGAGAGACAGGTAAACTATAGCTTATACTAGGGAACAGACAAGTTCCCTTACTTCAATCTGTCAAACTCTATCCTCATTTAAATATGAACATACTCTGGTACATACTTATTGTGGAATTGATTATGAAAAGTATTTCAAGCCACTTCTTCGGCTATCGCATCATATGCTTCCTTAACAGTGGTCTACCACCTGTCAGCTACATCCTGAAACATTAAAGCAGCCAGTTTAACCTTTTTTATCCTTGTGTAGACTAAGCTATCAAAAATCTTGTCAATTTGGATCAAGAATTCCTTTGCTACCATCAAGTCTTCACCTCCATTGAACTCCGATGGTCCCTTCTTCTTAAACTTCTCGAATATGTCATCGGGTCCTCTGGTCTGGAGGCAACAACAACCTAAGGCTGTCCAATCCTCTACAAAGCCTTAAGTACACTAATCTGGAATGCTATCTGATTTACCACCTATGGCCGTACCTTGAACGGCGAAGGCGACAGTAGAGGCACTACATGCACCACATGTGGTTGATTTGCCCTTTACGCTACTTCCAGCAATTGGGTCATTTGTTGGTCATGACGATGTTGGTGGACTAGCATAGCCTGAAGTAGGGTCTATATTCGATCATTCGCTGCTCCATTAGGCCCACCTGATTCATCAGAGGACAGATTGCCTTTCGTTTTCCTTGTCTTAGGTGCCATGTTTGCAAAACAACCAATTGTTAGAGACAAAATGATTTAGAATGTGGAAGCTAAACACACCATGAAGACTCTAAACATCACAAAAACTCGTATACAAAAACTATATGCGTCTAAACCTAATGTTCCCACTAGATTTTTAATCTTCACATCGAACCTACAGTTTTAGTATCTTTTAGAACTTTTAGAAACTTGACCTCTTTGATACCATCTGTCATGCCAAAACTGAGGTAGATCCAAACCTAGTCCTAAGGATGTGAGAATTAGGGCCAATTAAAATCTTTCTTGAATATAAAACACAAGACCCAATTTCGAGTAGACCGAAGTTCTTAAAGCTATGCTTGTTGATCAAACAACCATAATCACATGTGGAACCAAAATTCATATACTGCGCAGCTGAGTATCATATTCAAACTATATAACAAATTACAATAATAATTAAATAAATGGTCAAGTACTCCAAAGCATATAAATTTAAGCTATAATTCCAGAACATAGGAATTGAGTGACTACATTAATGGCCCCAAACATGGCCTTATTACAAGGGTCTACTATTCGAATCTAAGCACCACTACTAAGACATTTCAAATGATGTCATTGGCGCCCTACTCAACAACTCCACCATCTAACAAAATCTCCTTCGTCACCTGATCCTCCAATTAGGCACTGGCACCGAAGCCAAGACACCAAAAGTAGTTGGTCAAATTGATGTAATCTGGCAAAAGGTAAATTACAAGTAATGAGGTTAGATAACTGAGATAAATTATATTTTATAACTTAACCACTGTACGGAATGCCAAGCCAATATGATGAATGCACAAACATGGGTATTCCCACTAGATACAATATACAAAAACGGGTATTCTAATCATATATAATATACAAAAACCCATATTCCTACCAGATCTAACAAATGACAGAACTATGTACTATATCACACAATACACACTCGCACGATGGTATACGACCACCTCCAACTACTGTCGGTCAAATATATTTATATAAATATATACTGCATACAAATACTTAATGAAATCATGCCATGAAACCCCTAACACACAACACCCAAACCATTAATAATTAAAGTGCTTAGATTTTATAATTTAAAGGTATATTATGATGATGTTGTATTTTCAATTTCTCTAAAGGTAAGCACTACACCACCTAGTAGTCATGGTTAGATAAGTATACACATCAAATTAAACCTTTTTCCAAAATGACAATGTAAGTCACAATGCTATTGATCTATTTTTGGTGTCTGTCATGAGATGCATCCCAGAATTCACATTCCCATCCCAAGTCCAATTCAGTTCCATGTGTACATTTAGCTAACTATTCTTAAGAACAGAATTCGTCATATTTGTAGGCCCAAGTCACACATTGACTTATTTATTAATTAACCATTGGGCATGATATATGGTTAAGTGATCCTAAACCCTGAAAGTCACTTATCTAGGATCACTTCCCTATAAGGCAATCCACATGGCTGAATTCTTCCCTTATGGTTATCAATCCTAACCAGCCACACTACCAATTAATAAGGTTTTTGGGCCCTCAGGGACTAGTTGTAACCGTCTTGCAGCTTAGCCGTAGTCCAACTTACAACTAAGCAAGCCAGTCTTATGGCTTAGATGTATGGCTCACCATAGTACAATCTCACCCAAAATGGCTCACTAGAGAGTGAGCCGTAGCCTAGCCGTAGTAGGTGCGAACAATTTCGCCCTTTTTTTTTCTGTCGAAAACTCAAACTTAATTAATCGGAACTCCAAATTTTAATTAAAACAACAAATCCAACCATCTAAATCAGATTTGAATTATATCATTCAATAGACTGAATAAATTAACATTATCCACTTGCCTCGAATCTTGTACCAAAACTCGGCTTTGCAATTGCTAGATCCAATCATGCACAAACTCCTATATGGATTTGATTCCCTGATTAGAGATCCAAGAAAGTGCATATATATCCTTAAGCTATTGAACACGCCCTAATAAACTGAAAGAAATTACATGAAATCTAAGAGATTGGTACTTACTAGGTAGGTACTTACTGGGGTTGCAAATGATATCTAACTAGATGGGGAAGGGGAAGAAGATGAAGAGATGATGTTAGTAGACAAGTCTCCTTTCCTCTTGAGAGCTTTAGTTCTCTGGAGATAGCTAGGGCTTGGTTGCTAAAGAGAGATTGGAAGAAATGGGTTTACAATGAGAAAACGATCGGAGGACTTTAGGTTTAAATTAACATAAAGGTCTATGTAAATTACAAGGAAGGGCTCCCTGCTCTTTAGTGAGTTTTACAAAATTTGAAAAAAAGGGCTTTGGGCTTACAATAGTCCAATACTTGGGCCCAAGGCCCTAGAAGGTTTGGCCAGCCCATGTCCAATGGGCACTACATAGAATGCCATGCATGCAATGACGAAAAACTCTAAAACGGCCTATCAAACAATCCATCTAACCCATTTGACTCGAACTATACAAACCGACCCAACCCATAATTAAAAGATCTGAGGCCTGACGTCTTTGATAGTCTAGTGGATTCTAGAAAGGCTTTAGCCTTTTGTCTAATGTTGATTTAATTTCTAATCCTTTTGAAATGGATTTGATTGGAAAGTGTGGGAAGATGTTAGGTGCACATATGAAATGTCAATAAAACTCGGTTTTTTCTTCCACTTGGAGGCTTTTATTATTTCTATTTTTGTTTGAGGGTAAGCTTTTGTGATCTCTTTTGAATCATAGGAACTCAATAGCTTCTACAAATGAGACATTTAAGGGGTGTTTGGATAAACACAGCATATAATATTAATAAAATTTAATATTGTAGGATTTCATTATTGTAGAACAAAATAATATCATGTTATAAGTGATGATGTTTGGTAGCATCTTCAAAAATTCATTTCCTAAATATTTGCTCCTACAGGAATGTAGAAAACAAAGAAATTTTACAATTTTTAGTAGAAAGTTATATATTGTAGAATACATTTTAAGTTAGCCGAACACCTAAATTTTAGGTTGCCAGAAAATACCATAATGTAACATAAAATATCATATAATATTTTAAAATATCTTGTTACCAAACACCCCGTTAAGATTTGACTTACTTAAGATTGTAATCACTTCCTACAAATGGGAGACTGCTTGATGGCCATTTTTAGATTTTCACCACAATCCCTATTAGGCCCTTTGTACGATGCATTTGCTTATTAATCCTAAGAATTCAAAACCCATCAAACAAATGGCCCATTGAAAAATGCGTTAGAACCTAGTGGCAAAGTAGAGTCTCACCTCATAGGAGTCAATCCATGGGCATGTAGGCTTTTCATTGCAATGTTCCCACCCATAGTCGAAGAAAAAAAATAAGGGCCAATCGCTTTTCTTCCGGTTCTTTTTTAGATATATATACATATATATATATATATATAGGATTTTGTTCCCTGTTCTTCTAGTTTTAGATTTTCCTCCCCCTTTTCTCTTTACTTAGACCCCATCTATGAAGTATATCAGCATGAGAAGAAAAATAGAAAAAGGAGACCCTCTTACCCCCACGGACGATAAACGATCAGGCCGTATCATATGGGAAAAATATACGTGAGAATAGCTTGATAAAAAAAAGGTAGCATGTCCAGGCCCCATTACATGTAAAAGGGACTTTGATAAGCCATCTACAAGAAATCAAATTCCTTAGTCAATATGAGCATAAATTCTAAATTATAAATGTGAGCAATACAAAGATTTTATAACGACCCAAGTAGCCCACTGACCTAGTAAATTGGTGAGACTATTATGTGGCCCAAAATGCCTAAGCCCAAAATACTAATAGATTCATATTTCATTCCTAAGTAATGTAAGATAGGGTATTACAACCTACCCCTTTTAAGGTCAGACGTCCCCATGTGGATCTATCTAACTTCACCAAATAATGTGGGACCAAAGCATTCAACACTTGTATCTCCTGCGGATTCCCCCATCTTGACTTATAGGCTCGCTCACCCTGGCTTTATACTGATCTTGCCTCAAGGGCTTTCCCTGCGGGGTTGGGGGTCCCACATTTTCGGCTTCTGGTAGTCTCTAATACAATTAATTGTAACGAACCGAGTAGCCCACTGGCCTAGTAACATAGTGAGCCTATCATCACATGGCTCAAAATGCTTTAGCCCAAGTTACTAATAGTAACTTACATGGTTCATTATATACTAGACTCATATTTCATTCAGAAGCGATGTCGGAGGGGGTGTTATAGTTTTTAGGGATTTTTACCAAAAAAAAAAAAAAACTAGTCTTGAATATCGATTAGATGAATTGATTATAGAAAACACAAAATTGACGAATTAGGGTGCATTACATTTCTTTTTATAGAATTACCCATGTGATTGTATTGCTACGTCGTGTATAGTTGTCCATCTAACACTCATTTTCCATATATCCAAACCAACAAAATTGATATTTTAGTTTCTCCATCTCCGTTTTCAATGAAGTTTCTCTTAAAAACAGTTACACACTTAGAAGGGATGAACACATCAAGTTTGTCAAGATAATACACGTTTAATAAGTTCTCCCTTCTCTTCTCTCTCTCTCTCTCTCTCTCTCTCTCTCTCTCTCTGCTGGATATTAAAATGGTAAAATAATGTTGCCTACTACATCTTTTCTTACAACGAAATTAAAAACTATTTTCTCTCTCTTTCTCTCCCTCTGCTGGATATTCAAATGTTAAAATGCTGTTGCCTACTACATCTCTTCTTACAACGAAATGAAAACCTTTTTTTCTCCATAACTCCTTCAAGCCTTGGTTAGTTGTGATCATCATTGATCTTCATCTTCAATATTTTAAAAGTCTTTACAATATTCAACAATTCAGTGAAAGATGTGATGTTAACAAATGGGGCCCCACTGAAATGGCACGTAAAAATCCTACAGGTAACAGTCTATCTCAAGTCAATTTTGATTAGTGCAGGTCCTTTGACATTCTTATTTTTCTATGGCCTAGCATGAGGCTCAATTTCACTCTTATCTAACCTTTACCCATTGTTGGATTGATATCAAAGAAATCCATGGTTAAATAACACTAAGTTTTATGGGCATTAAATTATGGGCTACGATCATTTGAGGGATGATTTTTCTGTCAACCCTTGTCAATAAGGAGAACTTTGCATGTACCCCACCCCAATTTATAACTAGCATCTTTGGACTTCAAATGACAATTATCCAGGCTGCTCCGACGAGAACATTCCCCATTTATATGATACTACAGTATCATGTCATCCAAGCGATTTTAATCCTATAAATGCTTAATTTACTAGAATTAATCTACCATTGTGCTTAAATTGGTAGTGTTTTTTAGTACTTTCTATCTCTACGTTCTTCTTTTGCCCCCCACCCCTCTTTTCTATTAAGCATAGCGGGTGTTGGCAGCGTATGGTTGCGTGTATGGTTGTGTATGCAGCTTATGATGCCTATTTTAATGCATGTGCATTCATGTGCAGCTTTATAGTAGTGTTTTTATTTCTCTTTTATTTTATATGCTTTTTAAGGTCCAACCATGGATCCACACTAAACCCAATTAAATACTAGGAGGCATTTTGGGGGCCGGTATGAATCTTAAAATTAGGACCCATTTAAGTGGGGGAGAGAGAGAGAGAAAAGAAACCGTGCGTATCTTACCAAAAAAAAAAAAAAAGAAAGAAACTGTGCGTATACTATAGAGATGAATCTTAAGACAAGAAAAATGTGCATGTAGTGTAGAAGAAAGTTCAAAAAGAAGTATGTTGATATCCCACTTGGTTAAAGTGGGGCAGGTGCCAAAATCTATCTGCCAAACAGCAAAAGAAACTTTACCACATTTAGTGGAAATGACCCAAAACACAAGGAAAAAGCGCAAGAGCACCAAAACCATTTCCATTTTATAGATGACAAGAGTGCCCTCATACGTAGGATAATGATCCTAAAAGACTCAATGTCTTCTTACTTTAGAGGATTCTACATCCTTCTTAAAGCTAGCAATGTGGATTCTACAGAAGCATCACCAGTTCCAAAGGGGAATTGGAGAGTCTAAATAATTAATTAATTAATTAAAAATAAAAAATAGGGCAATTGGGTCATTGTCCAAAGGCAGAAGGGACGCTTTTGGTTTAAGATAAGGAAAACACAGCATAATATCTGAAGGGCTTGATATGGATGTCTTTCTGCTTGAGGACAAGACAAGAGCACATGGGAAGGGTAAGAGAGCCATTTTCCAATGGAAGAAGGATGAGATGCCCTCAATTGCTCGTACCTTGGCCTGTAGGGAAAGAGGGAATTCTTTTGTTCTTTCTCCTGTCCAAAGCTTCCTTTTCATTCATTGTCTCTTTCTTGTCACACTCCTCCCAACACCACTCTAAGACAACACTCCCTCCAACAGCCACCTTCACTACTTTTGGCACCATCTCCACCCCCATCAACCCCAATCTGCGCTATATATCCCCTTTCACTTGCTCTTTCCTCCTTATCTTCTCTTTTCTTCTGCTCTATTCTATCTACTCAGTTAATGCTAGTATTTCTTCTGCTAGCTACTCACTTCCTTTGACATAATTCTAAGCATCATACAAACATAATACTGATCATTTTCCACTGAGGATGCTTTCACTTTCAGAGGCTTTCAGAGCCCACCCTGTCCACCTCCACCACTCCCATCTTGACTTTGGCTCTGCAAAAGAGGTTCCTGACACGCATGCATGGCCCCCACTTGATGATCACCTCTCCGGGGACCAATTCGATGTCGAATCCGTGCCTGTTATCGACCTGGCTGACCCGAATGTTGTAAGTGACATTGGTCATGCATGCGAAACGTGGGGCGTGTTCCACATCACAAACCATGGCATCCCCAAGCAACTTCTCAGCGATGTCGAGTCCCAGGGCCACCGCCTCTTCTCACTCCCAACACAGCAGAAGCTTAAGGCCGCACGTCATCCTGATGGTGTCGCAGGCTATGGCCTTGTTCGCATATCCTCTTTTTTCTCCAAGCTTATGTGGTCTGAGGGCTTCACCATCGTCGGCTCCCCATTAGAGCATGCACGCCAACTTTGGCCCTGCGACTACATCCAGTTCTGGTAAGTTTCTTATACAAGTTCCTTACCAGCTCTCTCAGAGTCATTCCCCTTACCAATGCTCTACTGTGTTGGATTTTCTAAAATTTATCGATACTAATAATGCTCTATAATATTTTATGCTGAAAAAAGATGTCACAAGAACTAGAGCTAGAGAAGGGGCATCTAAATACAAGAATGTAGAAATGTTTTTTGGTGCAGTGATGTAATGGAGGAGTATGAGAAAGAGATGAAGAAGCTGTCTGGGAGGCTAATGCTTTTGATCCTAGAATCACTGGGATTAAAGAAAGAAGATGTGAAGGGGGCAGGCCGAGCCTTCAAATTTGAGGACACGTGTGCTGCAATACAACTAAACTGGTACCCGGCGTGCCCGGACCCAACCCGCGCCATGGGTCTAGCGCAGCACACAGACTCTCCCCTCATCACCATTCTCCATCAAAGCAGCACTAGCGGCCTCCAAGTCTTCAGAGAGAAGGGCCAAAGGTGGGTGACAGTGCCCCCGCTCTCGGGGTCGCTCGTTGTCAATGTAGGCGATCTTCTTCACATCCTCTCCAATGCTCGCTACCACAGCGTTCTCCACCGGGCAGTCGTGAACAGGACTCGGCAACGCCTCTCCGTCGCCTACCTGTGGGGCCCTCCCGCTCACATCCAAATCTCCCCATGTCCACAGCTTGTCACCCCTGACCGTCCCCGTCTCTATCGTGCTGTATCGTTGGCTGAGTATCTCAGCATCAAGGCTAAACACTTCAACAATGCGCTAGCATTTATCCGCGAGAACCCACTGGCAAAACTGATCCATTAATGCCAGTGTTCAGGACTGATTCGAAGTTAGCTCCTAGTATGTGGGCCTCTCTCTCCATGTGATTTCTTGGATGGATGTGGGAAGAAAACAAGGAGAGAATTTGGTTAGTTCCAAGAGGAAGGGCCAAGCAGATAAATTATATCAAATCATGTACATGGATGCAAACAAACGGCTGCTGTTCTCTTCTTGTCTTGTATATAAAAAGATAAAGAGGATTCTTATTTGAATATTCAGCAAAAAGACACATGAACCGACATCTTATTGCCCCGGATATGAAGGATCCCTCCCAAAGAAAAAGACAATGCTAGCGATAAAACAGGCTATTTCACCAATCTCACAAAACCCCGCCTCAGCCATGAGACCCATGAAATACCACCTAAAAAGACAACACGAGTCCCCATCAGCCCAACAGAAGCTGATGGTAACTAGTGTCTGTATGTTGTGTCTGCCAGTCATAGAAGTGTATGTTTTTGTAGTATATGGCCGGATTCCTTCTATTTTGTTGACATTCATCTGCGATGTTTGGGTCCTTTAGTAACGACAAGGTCACCCCAGTTGTTCCGGTGATGCCGGCGTCAGTCACTTCTATGACTGGCAGGACCCCGGCTAATCAAAGGTGGATTTGCTGGTTTGCCGCGGAGAGCATCATGTGAAGTGATTTACTGTCTTTTAATGCTGCTTTGTTTCATTTCATATCCTTTCCATCTGCTGAGGTTGGTAAGCTACATCTCAAGGAAATAAAAAACTTTCGAAAAATGTCGATGTTCAAAAAGGTCTGCACCCAAGTCAGGTCATGTTGATGATGTAAGAATAATCCAATGTTGCACTGTTACATGACAGAAATAAGCTACGTATTAGGGAAACCAAAGCCAAAGACATGACCTAGCCGCTACAACAGTCTAATCACTCCAGTTCATGGATTCCTAGTTTAGTCACAGAACATCCTGTATAGTTTACCCTTCAATAATTTGTAAATATTTATTTTGCTTTTGTAACACTTCTGCTCTCCCCACTTTGGGAGTGGTCTCTGACGAGAAGCTAAAAGTGTGGTGACAGACTCTACGTACCTTTAGGATAAGGACAATCTTTAAATAGCTTGAAAACCACATAAAAACAATGAAATTTATGTAAGATAAAAGCCCATTTGTTCCGCCGGTGTTGAATTAATCCTAGGATTTCAAAGCAGTGAGTTCTATCAAGGGCTAGAAGTTAAGGATGAAATGGGATTAAATGTGAATATTCGAGGGGCTGGAGGATCAAAATATCTCCCCGCTGATGGAAATGATCATTACTCACCTGTCACCCTATCAAATTAAAATCCAGGAAAGTAATGGTCCCATCTATATGTCTCCATGTTAGATCCTTCTCCTCACCTTATACTTTTTTTCTAAAACCCCCCTTCTATCTTGAGTTTTAAGGAACTCAATACAAACTAGCAGGGCCCTATGAGAATTTTGATTGTTAAAGAGTACTAATTAAATTTCAACAATAATAACAATTAAAAAATGTATTAATACCGTAAAGCAGTATGGGATTTATTTTCCCTTCCTTGTGTTTACATCAATACGTGTATTTTGGTAATGGTATTTCTATCATTTACAGATAGAATGAGGCAGTTAAGACAATGTTAATCTATCTTCTTTTTTCTTCTTTTTCCTTCTTCTCTAAAAACGTTCTCATTAACATTAGTTTTGTCTTTCCATAGATTGGTACAAGAGGAAAACTAGGGTTGATTTGGATGTGGAGAAAGGTACAGAAGACGGAGGCCTACCGTGACAATTTTCTCCACTTGTTTTCCCTACATCCCAATGAGCCCTTAGAAATGATGGTCTAGTTTTGGGGTTTCGTTGGCATATGTCATACTGATGTCGGCATTCACTTGGTGATTTCAGACAAGATGTGGACCATCAGATTTGTTGTTGATTATCATAACATTTGCATAAAATTCTGAAGATCGCCCTATGAAAATCTGGTCACATCAGAAAGACAAGAAATTCCCATATTCCCCTTTGATGTGCAATGTTTTCAGGACAAATTTCTTGATGACTCTTTCCTCCCCAGATAGGTGCCGCTAATCAGTTTCTTTCATCCAAACATAATTTTCAAGGATAAGAGGTCATTTGGCTCTTTGGCTGTTGGGGGCCTTTGCCCATTTGCCCATGTTCTTTCTTTTCTTTTCAGTAACATTTTACCTCTGCTCCTCATTTCAAGGACTTATGAACAGAACTCCCCCATAATATCAGCAAACGCAGGCAGTCTTCAAAAACATTTTGGTTCAATGGTTTATGTTAAAGTTGCTTGATTTTCTTTTAGGGGGATTCAAATCTGGCAGTGTTCGTTGTTTGTTTTATGGTGTGTGGAGCTTAGTAATCAGCAGTTAATTTGATCTCTCTTCATGTGCCTGGGTAGACCATTTTTGCCATTTTTCTTAGGTTATTTGGAGTAGCAATGGTTGTGAAGAGAATACCGATTCCTATACACAGCAAATCTCTACAAATCTGAGTTCCTTTAGATTACTATACTAATAAATTCCTAATTCACCCTTCTTTTATCCTTTCCTTAAACCCTTTCGCAGAATTTTACCTTCACCCCACAAAAAAAAAAAAAAAAAAAAACACCTTTCAGAGAATATTTATATAATTGTCCTTTGTGCTCATTAGGGTCCTCCCTCTAAGAGGATGAAACAGTTTTTGCCTAATTATAATATTGTCAGCGGTGAGTCAGATTAATGATGATTCTTCAAAGGCTAAGGCGCCATTTAGTGAAAAAATTGTGTGAAAGTCAAGCCTGCTAAAACTGTAATAGCATAAGATAAATAGGTATCTCTTCACTTCACTGCTCCACTGATGAAGAGAAAGATAAGTTGGTACAGCTATTGCGGTGAGAGAAGATAGCATATGAAGCGACAGTATTGAAGTTTAATTCTCTGTATTAAGAATTCATCAAAGCAGATGAACAGAGCATATAACATAGCTAACCTAGGGTTGAGCTTTTGATGGTTTGTCCAAGAATTGATGGCCTTTGGTTTTCTCTGGTTCTTTCTTGTCTAATTTAGTAGGGGCGGCACTATTCCACTTTCGTGAATGCTACTCCAATTTAATGGAGTCGAAACTAGAAAGACACTGAGCATCGCACTAATATTTGTTCATTTCTTTCCCTATGCTTTTTTACTTCTTTCTCTCCAGTCTCCTCACAAAATGTGCCCCAACAGCTATGTGTCACTTCGTATGGCAGATGGTTCTCAATGTTTTTCAGCAAAGGCTGTGGAGGAATTTGACTAATTCAGAAGATATTTGACTAACTCAATGTGTCTGGTTTTTGGGCAAATCTCATCTGGCTGTCATCATCATTGTCACAACTGTGCCCCCCAGTAAAAGGACATTAGGTCTGGCAAGCATTTGCATAGAGAAAGAAGGCTGAAAAAATTCTAAAGAAGTGGAATGTAGTGGTGCATGAATACTACATTGGAAAACATCCACGTTCTGATCCTGAGTATATGTGTGACCAAACCTTGTCTAAACCCCACTAAGGCCTTAAGATTGGGTTAAAATTTTATGAGTCAAAGAACAATATTATGTGAATAGTGAGCATGGATTGTTACAAATAGTATCATAGCCGAGGATGGCTTTATTTTCTAGTGGGGGAGTATGTCTGGCAAGCATCCACCTAAAGAGAGGACAGGGGAAACTCTAAAGGACTATGTATGCAATGGTGCATGAGTCCCACATAAGAAAACATACAAATCAAGTGAATAATATTATGTGGGTAGTGAGGCAAGGTCGTTACAATCATCATCAAAACCTTATCCCAACCCTAGTGGTTGGGCTACACTAATTCTCTTTCTCCAATCTCAAAATTCATATTTAGTTATGATAAGTTTTAATCCTGTTGTCAATCTAGCTAATTTATCACTTGTCATTTATCCGGATTAGGGCCCGCCCAGGAGTAAACTAGCAAAGTAGTTTGTGCAATTATCTTTTGATAACCTAACTAAAGGTTTGAATGATTGTGCTACATTTTATACTTTTTTTTCCATCTGTTGTTCTTTCGATTATTGAAAATTGTTTAGGTCAATTGTGTTGGTATACATGTGCATTAAAGTACTGGTGTTTCTTTAACAACCCGGGCCCGAAAATCCTTAAATTAGGATAATTCCCGAAATGTGACACCTATACTCCCGTGACATTCACACCTATACCTAAGTCTAAGTGGAATTCCATAAGGGATATTCATATTCAAATATATGTGAGGTACTTTTAAATGACACCTATCCAAGCATTCAGCACGCAGAAGCCTGTCAATATCACTTACAAATTTCAACTTTCAATTAACATTTCAATAGTGTCAATCCACACGTGAAACGGTCCATGCCAAACATTCAGTTACAAAAAAGAGATATATATTTCAGTCTATATACTAAAACCTGTACATCCATGCTGGATGATGTGAGTACGTATGTGGCTATGTAAACGATGAACATCTTTAAAATCTATACAAGTGATGATATGAACACTATAGACAGGAAACAATGATATATATCAATCTAGGATGGCTATACAAGGAACTGTCTAATATACATATATATCACTAGTGCAAAATGACACAACATCCCAAAAACATAATATACAAATCCCTAAGATGTGTTCATCTCGCTCTCCAGTCCATGGATCAATCAAAGGGCCTCAATTGTCCACTCATCAAAACTTGAAAGATACATTATGATCTCTTCATCTGTCTCCTCAGCCTTGATGAGACCGATATGGGGATCTGAGCCTGTAACACCAATTTAGGTAGCGGTGAATATGACTATTCAGCAAAGCATAAGATGATTAAAGTAACACAAGTTGTGTCTAACAAAATTAATTGACAGTTGATTGTAAGAGATCAATAGAGTATACTAGGCATAATAAGCATTGAATAATACATGCTATACGAATCAATTAAAGGAAATACACAATTAATTTGGCTACTACGTTTGCTAAATCCTCTCAACAGGGATCCTGTCGCTAGGAACACAAGTGCCCCGTGCTCAAGTACTATTGGGTCCCTATTTTCTAGAGTTTGGAATTTCATATTCCTAATACAGTGGTAATAGTCAATCTACACCAAATTCAACTCCGTTGAGTCTTATAAAGTTGAAGCTAAGTGTTGCCAAACTAATATAAGTCAACCAATAGAAATTAAGTATGAATTCAGTCCATATCAGTCAGTATCAATTACAATCAATTTCAATCACTCGTACTCAATTAAATTCTCATTAGCAACAATAGAACATTAAAGATTATACAACTGAATATGGTATCATTCATAAACAATGATTCAGTTATAATGAAAGAGGGCAACTATCAACCTATCAATGTGCTGTAAAACTCAATTATAAGAATCAAGGTATTTTTACTAACTAATCTTAATCTAATCACCATAGTCTCTAACCTCCATTTTGATGTAGTTTTAGACTATTTGATACACTACTATTTTTACTTAGTGTTACATTGTATGTAAATGTGTATTAAAGTTCCATACACTAACACCCATGATTAAGTGCTAAACAAACGAATGGCGTCACATGAATAAGTCCTAGCCCTAGATTCTTCATGCATATTTAATTCCTATTGGGCCAATTCTTATTGTTAAAGGTTCCAGACTAAAGCCCTATTAGGTCTTTCAATGTCTTAATTTCCTATAATTCAATTTTCGCACCACCATTAACCCCAAGGTTAATTATGAAATGATCAATTGGGGTAAGTATGAAACCCTAAGTCACATTAGTAGTAGTCTAAAATCCTTTCAAAATTGGCAGGGTCTGCTCAAGCATGGCCCAGGGCATGGTCGAGTGCCCGTGCTTCTAGGTTCAAAAGTTTTGAATGACGAACTTTCATCAGACATTCTGTGTGCGCGCTCGAGCTCACGCTCATCTGAGCTCAAATGCTTGCTCCGAAATTCCAATTCAAAATTCTATAACACACTACTCTTTCTCCAATTTATACCTACAATAGAATCTCTTGTTTTCCCATTCAATCATCATTTATTCACACTTCAAATAGCATCATTCTACTCTCCATCTCCATGTCCAATCCATTCACTTCTCAAGTCATAATTTGTATTACAATTAAAACAACAAATAGAGTTGTAATGTAAACAAATTGCAACTGATTACAGAGTCGATAAATTTACCGGCTTGCATTCATCATTAATATGCTTAAACTTGCCTTGATTTGATGTTTAGCACAGAGTTCCTTCATTTAGCTCAATTTGAGAAGAAAAACCCCAATTTCTAAACCCTAACAATGAATATTATGAGTTTTTAAATTCATTTACACCTCAAAATCTAAGATGGAAGATACTGTTACCATAATTAGCAAGTGAGGAGCTATAGAAGGAGGTGTAACTACATTTCTTATAATCCAAGAGTAAAGGAAGGTAGAGTGAAGGTGAGGGAAGAACATAAAAGCTCCTAGTTACACATGCAAGCTCCTTTTCACTCTCAATTTAATGAAGAAATGAAAACGAGAAGAGGAAGGAAAGCTTTAGCACTTTCGAGCAACAGAACAATGATTGAGTACAGGAGGTGGCTTTTTTTATATTATCAACTTTTTGAATTTTACAGAAAAGTCTAGTTTCTAATATGTATTTTAATTTTGAGTCATTTGAGAGTCCATATGATTCAATTGAGGTCAAATGAGTTTGGGTCTAATATGAAAAATCATATAATTGACAAGATGAACACAATGATACCAATATAATGCATGTATTGTTAGTGTTATAGTAAAAGTATGTTGTCAATTCCGTGACCCGAGTCTAGTTCTAGAAAGATCAAGTATCGCCAATGAAACTCAAGTCTAGATCAAGGAGGATCAAGTTACATCAATGAAAATCAAGCAAGATCAAGGAAGATTAAGATCCTTCATGCCCATCATCTAGAAGATCTTCACTAAGGGCAAAGGTAACATTAAACATTAATGTCCCTAGAAATAGAATGGAAAAAAGGTGTTTTTAAATATCCTATTTTTAACTACGGCTTGGATCATGGCTAAACTGTGGATATTATGGCTCACTCTCCAGAGAAAAGTTTTTGAATCTTTGTTCTACGGCTGATCTTACGGCTACACCATAAAAGGCCTATGGCTAAGCCGTAGCATGATTCATTGCTAAACCGTGAAATTTACGGGCCATCTTCCAGAGAGAGAGTTGTTGGTCATATTGCCTACAATTGATCTTATGGCTAAGCCATAAGACTTTCACGGCTAAGCTGTAAAATGTTTCACAACTAAGCCGTAAAGTTTACTGGCCATTTTCCAGATAGCATTATTGGCAAACTTTAGCTTATGGCTGCTTTATGGCTAAGCTGTAAGGTCCTCACGGCTAAGCCATAAGCTTAACCGTAAGAAGGAAAAACATTGAATTTTGGTCAAATTAGCCATTGGATTTTGTCAGAACAGACGGCTAAGCTGTAGACCACCTTTTTCCTAGCCGTAGATCTGACCGTTAAAGTTTCTTTGTATTTAAAAAAAGCACTCTTTTCCTCCAATGTATGAGATCAAATTGAGAGAAATACCAACAGAGCTGAGCCCTTGCACCATTAGTCAAACCTGTACTAAAGCTCCCACTACCATCTTCTCTGTAAAACTTAAAGTGCCATTATTGCTCTGAGAAGAGTAGCTGTGCATTAAGGAAAGGCTTAAATTCAAGCTAAGAAAAACCTAGCCTTCCTAAAACCCAATAAGAACCTCTTCCCTTGGCTGAGCACTCATTTGAAGATCCTCATCACCAAGGAGCAAGCTCAAGAGGTCAAAGCTTAAAGGTCTTCTTTCAAGCTTCAAGAACACCATTCAAAGCTAAGGTATCAAGTTACTTGTCTGGGTGATCTTCCTAATTTCATTTCTCTACTGTATATGGTGGAAGATAAACCACCGCATCAAAAAATGTTTTAGCTGGTGGAATAGATCTAGGATCAACCACTTGATAACAAAAAAAACCTGTTGGTGGAAGACAAACCACCGGATCAAAAATTGTTGTAGGAAGTGTTCTTGTGTAATTACTTCATATTTAGTGGAACCAAGAAAGATTACTCTTGAGAGTGGATGTAGGTCTAGGACCAAACCACTATAAATTTCTGTATTTGCACTTAATGTTTGTGATGGATGCTTTATAGTCTCATTCTCTTGTGTTGATTATCTTCTTTATGCTATGTCATCCTTGTTCTAGCAGTATTTCTACACACTGTAAGCACGCACAACTCTGAGCATCTTTCTTGATCATACTTGTGGATCCATTATATTGATTGAGTTTTTAAATTGCACTCTATAGTAGCCCAATAGCTGGAAAGAATTTTAGGTAGTCCTATTCACCCCCCCCCCCCCTTCCAAGACTTGGTGAGATCTAGTTGTTGCACTTTCAATTGATATCGGAGCCAAATTACTTTTTAAGGGTGTAATAGCCTAAAGTAGATCCTTCAGCTAGATTCACCATGAATCTTGATGGAAGCTCAGTTACCCGGCCCCCTTTCTTTGATGGAACAAACTACGCCTTCTGGAAAGCCTGTATGACAGCATTGTTGAAATCCATGGACTGGGCTGTTTAGGAGGCTGTAGAAAATGGCTGGACAAAACCCACGAAAGAAGTGACTTCAGATGGTGTCAAAATCACTAGACCATTGGATCCAGCAAAATGGTCTGCTGACCAGAAAACCCTTAGACAAAACAATGCTAGAGCTTACAATGCTATAGTGTGTGCTATGAATCAAGAAGAGTTCAAAAAGTTCATAATAACCGCTAATGCAAAACAAGCCTGGAGAATTCTTGAAGTTACTTATGAAGGTGCTTCTGTAATCAAAAGATCTAAACTTCAGATGCTTACAAGTCGTTTGAAAATATTCGTATGGAAGAAAATGAAATATTTATAGACTTTCATATGAAGCTCATGAAAATTGTGAATGAAATGTGGGCTCTGGGTGAAACTCTTCTGGAAGGAAAAATTTGTAGTAAAATTTGAGATTACTTCCGGAAAGATTCCATCCCAAGGTAACCTCTATAAAAGAACACAAGGATTCAAAACAAAAGAAAATTGAAGATTTAGTGGAATCCCTTCAGACCTTTGAACTAAAATTCAACAATAACAAAAAGAAATCAATTGCTCTAATCATTTCTCACAACACCTCTTCTTCTAAAGAAGACATAGGAATAACTAGTGATGATGAGAATGAAGATGTGGCTCTTTTAGCTAAAAGATTTTTAAAACAATTTAAGAATAAGAGAGTCAAAGATTATAAAAATGAGGTCAATAATGAGAAACACAAAGGCTACTCAAGTTCCTTCCCTAGAAGTAAGTCTAAGGAGCCCATGTGTTACAGATTTAAAAATATGGACACATATCCACTGATCGTCCACAAAAACGAAAATACAAAAAGAAGATTCTAGTAGTCACTTGGGATGATTCATCTGAATCAGATTCAGACTCCGATGAATCACATTAAAATGAACCAGACAAATATACAGTTCTGATGGCTACTACTACAACATTCAACTTCTTTGAGGAAGTGATAAAATTTAAAGTATCGCATGAAGAAACCTTAGGAAGTGAGTCAGAAAGTGAATGTGAAATTCAAGTGATGAGGATAATGACAACACAACGGATTCTTATGAACTACTTTATGAGGGAACTTGCAAACTAGTTGAAATTGTCAGTAAGCAACAAAACAAAATTAAAAATTTTAAAGAAAAGGTGATAGTATTAATGATGAAAAGGAGAAATTAATCAAAGAACTTAAAAGAGTAAAAGCACAGTTAACAACAGAAACAGAAAATGTAATCAAATTAAAAGAAAAAGAAAAAACACCTTGGAGGATAAAAGATGAAAATAATGTTCTCTGTAATGAAGTGGCTAAACTGAGACGATATAAAGAAAAGTATGAGTATAGGTTTACCCAAAATGATGAGAAGTACAAAAGACTATTCAAACTTGAGAAATCTTATAAGGATATGACCGACCATGTGTAAGGTCCTGATTCTCACTAACCGTGATTTGTATGAATTAATCTTGTTTTATATTAATTAAATCGTGTTTAGGCTAATTTAATTTAAACCTTTTGGGCTTGGGTCTTGGATAGGTAGTTTAGTCGGGTTCGAAGCTTATCTAAGTAGTTGAGGACCTTTTTGTAATTTTTTCATGTATCATATTGACATCTCATTAATCGCATCTTGTGTAATTCTTTGTGTAGATCATCTTTCGTGTTAGGCCCAACTTGATTCGGACTCATCTTGGCCAAATTGAGGCCATGTGACCTAAACCGTAAATATCCCAAAAGACTTGGACTTGCATGTAATTGTAGGAAAATTTCATTTAAAAGAGTGAACTTAACGTTCCATCTCATTTCCTTCTGTACATTGGAGCCACTTCCTTCCCTACTCTCCTTCTTAATCTCCCTCTACTAGTGAAGCTGTAAACAAGGAATGAAGCCTTGCATGCATCAGTGGGAGTCTCCATCCTTCACCTTCTTCTTCTTCTCTTGTGCATTTTCTCCTTTGAAGCATTCACTTATTCAAGCTATAGCCATATAAGGTGAAGACTTACCTCCATTTCATTCTTTTGGGTTTGCTAGAGTCAAGGGGGATTCACAAGAATGACATGCATGCATTTTATACATGAATCACTCATTTCATGTCCTACTTGCAGAGAACCCATTTTGTATTGAGGCTCTTTCTCTCTACACATCAAGGAAGAGTTAGTGAAGGCAAGCACTATTAAAAAGGTAAGTATTAAAGTATATATGGTGCTGCATGTGTGTATAATTTGTTTACTCTTGGATTGATTATTCTAATCTTTAAGCTATAGCTCCTTTCTTGTTAAGTATATGTGCATATGTTTGATTGAATGAATTAGAGTATGAGTGGCTATAGCAAGTGTTGGGACTAGCATTTGAAACTTCTAGTGACATGTAAAGGCAATGGGAAGTTCATTATAACCCTTTGAGTTAAGAGTTCTTATTGAACTCAAGCTTTCGAATCAGCTTTAGAATTTTTGAAGCTTACGGCGAAGCCACGGCTAAGCCGTAAGTGTGTACAGCTCAAAGTCCTAAGAGTGTCAAAATTCATTTTTATACTACGGCTCACCCTCGGCTAAGCCGTACCCATCCCGTGACCAAGTCATAAGCCATTTTACGGCGAACTTGCCCGAGAGCCTAGAAATCCAATTCCCTTCTTCGGCTTACCCACGACTACACCGTGGAATGCACTACGCCTAAGCCGTACTTAGCCATAACCCTAGCCATAGGCTTAGCTCGGCTAAGCTGTAGGCCAACATATGGTTAAGCCATAAATGTGCATGGAATTAAGGAGAATACCTGAGCCACTCGACTAAGCTGTAACATGCATACGGCTAAGCCGTAAGAACACTGTGAACTTAGGGACTTAGGGATTTCCAATGACCTTTTAAGGCCTTAATGATGGTACATTCTTCCCAACTAAATTAGCCCAATGGTGATTAAATGATAAGGAGGATGAGTGTAGAGCCGTCACTTATCTCCTTCGATTTTCTGGATGAATTCCCAATGGCACGTCATGGGTGTTGGCATAAGAAGAGGTACCTTTTACATGCACAGTGTAACACCAAGACTTGGTAACACAATGACACCAGACGTTTTATGAATATATCGTGTTGAATGCCCTCGGGATCACGGATTATCTAGCATAGGGTTGGCTAGTAATTATCCTTGATGCTTACTCAATCTAAATGCATTCATATTGTTAAGAAATCATGCCCTCAACATGATGTAGCTCTATTAAGTATGCATGAATTGATTATCAGATATCAATGAATGAATGAGTGTAATCTCAAAACCGAACTCCTAGTATATATGATATGACAAGTATAACTGAATATATATATATAAGATATGAATCTGAGTCGGTCTTGATACGTTGAGTCGGCACCACTTAGCTATGCCCTTATTAGGTTTAATGGGATCAGTTTGGCTATCTTTATGTCACTACTGCAGTAGGCCCTGGAGGAGTTGTCGGCACTCCTCAGAAAGCTAGTCTAATCCCCTAGTAATCCATATGCATGCTCCTTATAGACGATATGCTCTTTTTTTGGAGAATTTAGCCTCGTGGTTGCCAACTAGCATGTATGATATCTTATTTATGATTCATTACTCATGATTACTCGCGGACAATATGCCTAGTTTACATTTATTACATTCTTTTAATCCATATATGTCTTAATTCATTTGGTACAACATGCTGTTCTTATATATCTTTATATTTGCTTAACCGTTATGTTAACAGTGCTACTCTTGGTGTTAAAGGTACAGAGCCAAACCCTAACTCAATTATTGATGCATCCCCGGAAGGTGCCTCAACGGTACCTCGAGGTATAAAAGAGTGGAAGGATGACGATGTCTTTTATTAGTCGTCCTGCAGAGAGCGTCCAGTGGTTTAAATAGGGGAATCGGTTGTGACTATGGTCTTTTGCGTGTAGATGTTTACAATGGACCTTGTGGACAAGACTTGTTTTAGTTTTGTGGATTTGTATGTGAGGGAATATGTAATTAAAGGACTTAAGCTATGTATATCTATATATAGATATGTTGGTAAGATATGCTCTTCTATGTTCTGCTTTTGATCATTATAGAGGTATTTCATAAGTGTTCGATTTATGTTGAATTTTAATCTACGTGTTGTTGGTCATACCTCACATGTTCATGTAGAATCTCCCTTGTAGGAATTTATACATATCTTCGCAAAGGCATGGATTACTGCGCGATTACGTATTCACACCCGGGGGCCCACTCAAATCCCCAATTCCCGAGATCAGAGCGTGACACCTTAGATATGACAAAGATGTTAATCAATCTCCAAGTTCCAGAACTATTTTCATCAAAAGTGTACTAAAAAAAAGAAGATACCAATGTTTAAAACATTTTGGATAGAGTTTCTACGAGTACTCATACTATTTCATCAAATGTCATTTGTCACTATTGTGAAGAAAAAGCTCATTTTAAAGTAGAGTGCAAGTTGAGAAAAATTCATCATAACAAAATTTCAAAGAGTGAGAAAAACACTTTAGAGAAAGTTGAACTTGAAAACAAATTATTGAAGTCTCAAATAAAAATTAAAGCTAATTACTGTGATAAGTTCCCTTTGTACCAAAAGATGGATAACCTATTAAAAGAAGTTCAGAAGTTCATAAAACAATTTGAAATTTACAAAAGAGATAAAGCAAATATTGGATCTAACAATATTTTTCCCCAGCATAAAACGTATCAAGTGAAACATCAAAAGCCTGTTGGGATCCCTACTGCTAGAACATCTAGGTGGATACCTAAGAACAAGAATCTAGTGGTCCACACAGCTTTTAAAGCTACAGATCAATCAAGATGATATCTGGACAATAGATGTTCAAGACGTATGACTAATGATAAATCATATTTTTCTAAGATGATTGATTTTAATGGAGGCACCGTTACTTTTGGAGATGGCAGTACTACCAAAATTATTGGTAAGGGAACTTTAAATGTTCCAAACCTACGAGCGTTTGAGAATGTACTGTGTATTGATGGTTTGAAACATAATTTACTTAGCATATCTCAAATTTGTGATAAAGACTACTGTCAACTTCAGTAGTCCTCATTGTGAGATCTCAAAGAATGGAAAGATAATCTTGAGAGGTCTTAGAGCTACTAACAACTGCTATATGGTAGGAAAATCATATTCTTCATCTTCCACTTCTTGCTTACACACCAATACCGAAGAAGCTAAGTTGTGGCATCGAAGACTTGGGCATGTAAACTATAGGGACTTATCCTAGCTAAACAAATATATTGAAGGACTACCCGAGATTAGTAGACAAGAAAAGATAATTTGTGGAGAATGCCAACAAGAAAAAAAGTTAAAAGTGTCCATAAAAATGTGAATGCTATGAAAACTTCCCGACCTCTAGAACTTATTCATATGGACCTAGTTGGACCAACAAAAAGAA
The DNA here is from genome assembly GCA_037013555.1 of Sextonia rubra. Classification (NCBI taxonomy): domain Eukaryota; kingdom Viridiplantae; phylum Streptophyta; class Magnoliopsida; order Laurales; family Lauraceae; genus Sextonia; species Sextonia rubra. Next base: position 13,796,991 of record JASUAD010000018.1, on the reverse strand, counting down.
AGAGTCAAGGTAAGAAAAGGTAATTTCTTGTTATGGGAGATGACTACTCCAGATTCACTTAGGTTGCATTCTTCAGAGAAAAATCTAAAGCCTTTGGAGAATTTAAAAGGATAGTGGAAAAAGTTCAAATTGAAAAAGGCACTTCAATAGCCCGAGTTCGGAGTGATCATGGTGGAGAATTTGAAAATGATCAGTTTGAAAAATTCTATAAAAAATATGGCATTCACCATGAATATTCGGCACCTAAAAATCCACAACAAAATAGAGTAGCTGAAAGGAAGAATTGAGTTCTTCAAGACATGGCCACAGTCATGCTCCATAGTAAAAATCTTCCTAGAGACTTGTGAGCCAAAGCATTCAATACTAGCTGCTACATCATTAACCGAGTCTATCTTAGGACTGGTAAAAATTAGACAGCATATGAACTATGGTATGGAAAGAAACCAAATGTCAAATATTTTAAGGTCTTTGAAAGCAAATGTTATATTCTGAAAGATAGAAAGCAGCTGAGTAAATTTGACTCAAAAGGTGATGAAGGAATATTCTTAGGCTATTCAACATGGAGTTGGGCCTATCGAGTTCTAAATCTAAGAACTGGAGTAATCCAAGAGTCAATAAATGTTATCATAGATGATGAATCCTTAGTATCAAATGATGTAGATGATGTGGAAGCTCCTTTGGAGACTGAACCCACACAATCCATAGTCAAAACTGATATACCTACTTCCGTTGAAAATTTGGTTAATATATAGGACCGTCCTATAGACCAGATTATTCGTGATCTTTTATCAGGTGTAAAGACTCGGAAACAATTGGAGAATATCATGAGTCATATGTGCTTTACCTCTATATTAGAACATACTTGCGTTGATGAAGCTTTTTCTAACAATAATTGGATAAATGCAATACAAGAAGAATTAAACCAATTTATAAGAAGTGACATTTGGTATCTAGTTCCAAGACCAGAGGATAAAAATGTAATAGGTACAAAATGGATCTTCAAAAATAAACTTGATGAAAATTGTGTCATTGTTAGAAATAAAGCAAGATTGGTAGCACAAGGATACTCTCAAATTGAAGGTATTGAATTTGATGAAACCTTTGCTCCAGTTACGCATCTGGAATCTATTAGGATTTTGTTATCTATAGCTTGCTTCTTAAAATTAAAATTGTATCAAATGGATGTCAAAAGTGGCTTCTTGAATAGAATTTTGAATGAAAGTGTATGTTGAACAACCTAAAGGTTTTGTGAACTCAAAATTTCCTCATCATGTATTTAGATTAAAGAAAGCTCTTTATGGTCTTAAGCAAGTACCACGTGCTTGGTATGAAAAATTGACAAAGTTCCTATTAGAGAATGATTTTCAAAGAGGTAGTGTTGATAAAATGCTATTCATCCAAAAGACAAGGAATTCTGTTTTAATAGCTCAAATATATGTAGATGACATCATTTTTAGTTCTACTTGTCATGAATTGGCTGCTCAGTTCGCAAATCTAATACAATCTGAATTCGAAATGAGTATGGTTGGGGAACTGAACTTCTTCTTAGGTCTTCAAGTCAAACAATTACATGATGGTGTCTTTATTTCCCAGTCTAAGTATGCAAAAGAACTAGTAAAACGTTTTGGTCTACTTACTGGGAAACATGTCAATACCCCCATGAGTGTAACAATTAAACTTACTAAGGATGCTAATGGTAAAGGGGTTGACTCAAGTCTATACAGAAGCATGATTAGTAGCTTGTTATACCTGATTGCAAGCAGGCCAGACGTAGACTTTGGTGTGGGAGCCTATGCACAGTATCAATCTGATCCAAAAGAATCCCATCTGACTACTATAAAAAGAATCATCAAGTATATTGCAGATACAACTGAAAATGGTCTGTGGTATTCTCACGACTCATCATCTTCCATTATTGGATACTCAGATGCAGATTGGGCAGGAAACCTAGATGATAGAAAATCCACAAGTGGCTGCTGTTTTTACGTTGGAAATTGTCTAGTAGCTTGGCATAGTAAAAAAAAAATTCCACATCTCTTTCCACTACAGAGGCTAAATTTATTGCCGCCGGAAGCTATTGTTCTCAACCGCTGTGGTTGAAGCAGATGCTTATGGACTATAGCATTGAGCAAGGAACAATGAGCTTGTATTGTGATAACACTAGTGCCATACATATTTCTAAAAATCCGGTCCAGCACTCTCGCACAAAACATATTGATATTCAACATCATTTCATTAGGGAATTGGTCGAAGAAGAAAGCATTGTGCTTGAATATATTCAAATTGAACATCAACTTGCAGACATCTTAACCAAACCCCTAGATGTCTTAAAATTTGAAATTTTGAGAAAATCTATTGGTATTTGCTGTTTGGAATAATTTGTTTTTTCAATTAAAGTTTTGTGCACTGACAGGATCTATGGCTAAGCCGTAGTTCATTTTATAGCTAGGCTGTAACATCTTATACGGTTAGCCTATATCTGCGCATGATTTTACCCTACAGCTCAACTGTAAGGGTTTATGTCTAAGCCGTAAAATACTCTACAGCTAAGTCGTACAGTCAAATACCTTCCCTTGTTCTGTGCGCCGAATTCGTATTTAAGCCTGCCCACTTCTTTTTATTGCTCATTCTGCGCCTGAACCGTCTGCGTTGTCACAACCCGAGCCCAGGGACCGGGGGTCAGAGAAAATCTAACCAATGACACACGTACTCCCGTGCATGCACACCTGGACCCCGTCCAAGCATACACACACAAGGGATCATTCACACGTGCAAACAACTGTACGCGGAAGCTGTACGTATCAAGGCATACCACAATATACCAAAAGACATAGGAGATTACAAACGATCAAAAACTGATAACAATAACAATAACAAAATACAGGAACGTATGTTATGGAAGAGGGCTCCCAAAAATCAAAATACAATATACAGGTATCACTCGAAGCCCTTAGTGCAATTACAGAAAAATCCCCTCAATAGACTCCAACACAAGGAATGGGGAAAACCAAAATGATGCAAACCGTACTCTGGAGGATGGATCAAGTCCACTCCTCTAGGCCGGAGGGGGCCTCGCGAGCCTCTCCTGCAGTCGGGTCGACCGACGCAGGATCGGAAGAGGGATCTGAGCCTGCAACACACAAGACAAACGTATAAGTACAACGACTTAGCAAAGTATAAGCCAACAAGAAGATAACACGAATTGTGTTTAAAACTGAAGAATACCGAACAATAGTCATAATGCAATATCCATAGAAATTTTGTCTGTATACTAAACAATTATGCAAATGAATAAGCATGCTATCAGAATCATGAACAGGTAACAATCAAGTGGCTACTACATTGGCCATTTTCTCCCTTACGAGAGCAATCAGGATGAGAACACCAGCGACCGGGCCAGGGTACGCATGGGTCTCTAGTTCCCGGGGTCCGGAGTCCCAGGACAATCACACTCTGCCGAGGCAAACACTTAAACTAAACCAAAGTTAACCCCGTCGGGTATCCTAAGGCTGAGGCTCAGTAGTGCCAAGACCAATCACAATCAATCGGATGATGCACCTCAATCAATCAATCAATCACTTATCACTTACAGATCTCACATATCATGCTGAACAACAATAGGAAGTGCATCGCATATACGGACTGAATGTACATAAGCAATTACAAGAAGTGCTGACAATGAATATCAATCACAATCACTGACTCATGACTGATGCAAGTACTCCAATGGAACAATGATAACACTGATACCAATATAACAATAGAATGGTTCCGCCCGGGCTTCGCTCTGGGGTTGCTGCATGTCCCACAGAATCGAGAGGTCCAGCGCAGAACACATAAGAGGGCATAACCGTAATCAATATGCTGTACACATCATGATACCTTTACGAATCAAGGTCAATTACAAGCCAATCCTATACTAATTATCCAGTGTCTCTAACCGTGCATGTTGATGTAGTTTTAAGTTGTCCGATGCACTATTGTCTAGTGTTGCAGTGTCAGGAGTGTGCACCGAAGTCCCTTAAACCAACACCCATGGGGAGGTGCTAAACAGCTGGATACAAGCATGAATGATTCACAGCCCTTGAGATCATTCACGTCATTCAAACATTCCATTGGGCATGTCCAGGTTCGCTATATTCTAACATGAAAGTCATATACGGTCTTTTACTTAAACCTAGTCCCTTTTCATTCAATTCTCAGGGTCTCACGGTGTAGCCGTAGGTAACCTTACGGCTTAGCCGTGGCATCTTACGGCTTAGCCGTAATATGCACTGCGGCTGAGCTGAGGTTCCCCAAATATCCCTTCGGATTTACGGCTTAACCGTATTTTGCTCTACGGCTCAGCCGTATCTTGGTCCACGGCTTAGCCGTAAGACAATGTACGGCTTAGATCAGGCTGGGCCGTAGAAGAATGTCAAATTGCCAACATCCAGTTATTTTCAGCTAACAGTCTGTACTGTTCTACGGTTTGGTTTACGGTTGGGTCTCGGCTTAGCCGTAAGCCATTTTACGGCTTAGCCGTAGCACATTTCACGGCTTAGCCGTGAGTGCACGGACTCATTTTTCTGAACTTGTTACAGTCACACAGAAAGTGCACAAAACAGCTGGAAACCGGAAGAAAACAGCAAAATGAGCTGAATAGAGCTGTCTAATACGGAGAAACACAATGAAACATAAAAACAAGACGATCAAATCACTATCAATCGATGTTCATACAACTTGGGCTTATACTTGCCTCACGGACGAAATCCACACGCTGATTGGCTCAGTCCACCGGGAACACACGCACAAACGAGCTCCTTTCTTCCTCCCTCAAGCACAGAAACAGAAAGGAGAAGGAGAGAAAGAGAGCTGTCGAGAGAGAGAGACAAACAGAGAGCGAGAGAGACGATCGAGAGAGAGACAGGGAGTTGGTGGGATTTTTTATACTTAATTTGAGTCGAAATTACATTTAAGGCCAAATAGCTTATACAAATATCAGTTTGAGTCAAATGACAGTCCAACGAGAGCAAACGAACTCATTCGGATTCAAGACAGTTACGACAATCGACAAGCTCGACGAAATACACGCGCTGACGTCAGAATGACGCAAAACTGACAAGGTCAATCAAAAGCCAAAATTACGAAAAAGGGCTCGATCTACTTAGACCAAGTCAAACTCAACCCAACGATCTCTCTACGAGTCAAAACCAAAGGAAAACCAAATCAAAACACTCTTAGCGATAAAACACACGAAATTACACACTAAACCGGATCAACTCGGGTCGGAGTGTTACATCCTCCCCCACTTGGACATCATTCCGTCCTCGGAATGAACGCGTACCTGAGCAAACAGATAAGGATACTGACGCGCCATCTGATCTTCTAGTTCCCACGTGGCTTCATCAGGTCCATGATGTTCCCAAAGTACCTTAACCCATCGAATAGTCCTCGTACGCAAGAGCTGTTCTCTAGTCCCAACAATACGGAGCGGACGCTCAACGTATGACGCATTAGGTTGCATCTGAATATCATCGTAACGAATCACGTGCGTCGGGTCTCGAACATACTTGCGAAGCATAGACACATGAAAAACATCGTGTACTCCAGAAAACTCCACGGGTAGAATCAATCTGTACGCTAGATCACCAATCCGGCTCTTGATCTCAAATGGACCCACATATCTTGGCGCTAACTTGCCTTTTTGACCGAATCGTACCGTGCCCTTCATCGGTGAGACCTTCAAGAATACCCAATCTCCAACCTGAAATGTCAAGGTTCTTCTACGCGTATCTGCATAGCTCTTCTGTCTCGATCGGGCAATCTTCAAATTGTCAATCACTTTCTGAACTTTCTCTGTAGTCTCAGCAATGATCGTCGGTCCGTGGAAACTCCTTGTTCCAACTTCTTCCCAGCAAACAGGACTTCTACATTTCCGTCCATACAGAGCTTCATAGGGTGCCATTCCAATACTCTCGTGGAAACTATTATTATACGCAAACTCGCACAACGAGAGATGCAAATCCCATTCTTTTTCGAAATTCAGCACACTGGCCCGTAACATGTCCTCGAGCGTCTGAATAGTTCGTTCTGACTGTCCATCAGTCTGCGGGTGATACGCCGTACTGAAGCTCAACTTCGTTCCCATGGCTTCCTGGAATGCTCTCCAAAATGAAGAAACAAAGCGGCTATCTCGATCTGACACAATCGACACGGGCGTACCATGTAGTCTCACGATCTCATCAACGAACTTCTTCGCCATCTCGGAAAATGTCATGCCTTTCTTGAATGGAAGAAAATGGGCTGTCTTCGTCAGTCTGTCCACGATCACCCAAATGGCACTGTTCTTCTTGCTCGTCAGGGGTAAACCCGAAACAAAGTCCATCGAAATGTGCTCCCATTTCCACTGGGGAATATGCAATGGATGTAAGGAACCTGGAGGTCTCTGATGGTCAGCTTTCACCTTCTGGCAAGTCAAACATCTGGCAACAAACCCAGCAATTTCTCTCTTCATGTTGTTCCACCAGAATCTGTCCTTGAGAGCTCGGTACATCTTCGTACTTCCAGGATGCATAGAGTAACGTGCATGGTGTGCTTCGGTCATCAAACTCTCCTTTAAAGCATCTACTGCTGGCACACATAATCTGCTCCTGAAATACAAAACATCACCCTCCAAACGAAAGTCTGGTCGATCTGCAATGCTATCCCGAATTCGCTTCAACATCGCATCTTCAAACTGCTGGTCTTTAATACGCTGAATAATATCAGGCTGAAAGCTCACTGTACTGGCAAGTGTCAAACGGTTCTCCACCGATTGCAGTTCCACTGGCTGTGCGTGCCTCACAAAATAAAGGCTGTCCAAAGCCTGAAGAATCTCCGACTTCCTACTCAAGGCATCTGCAACAACATTGCCTTTCCCTGGATGATACTTGATGGGGAAATCAAAATCCTTGATCAACTCAAGCCACCTTCGCTGTCGCATATTCAACTCAGACTGCGTGAAGAGATACTGTAGACTATGATGATCTGAATGCACTTCAAATGTCACGCCATACAAATAGTGTCTCCACATCTTCAACGCAAAAACGATGGCTGCCAACTCTAAATCGTGCGTGGCGTAGTTCTTCTCGTGCTCCCGAAGTTGTCTCGAGCCATAGGCAATCACCTTGCCATGTTGCATCAAAACACATCCCAAACCGACTCGAGAAGCATCTGAACAGATCATAAATCCTTCATGCCCGTCTGGTAACGTCAAAACTGGAGCCGAAGTAAGCTTCTCCTTCAACATCCGGAAATGGCACTCGCATTCGTCCGTCCACAGAAATGGAACACTCTTCCTGGTCAATCGAGTCAATGGTGCAGAAATCTTGGCAAAATCTTGAATAAAGCGACGATAATATCCAGCTAATCCAAGAAAACTCCGTATCTCCGTCACAGTCTTTGGGATGGGCCAATTCATCACTGCTTCGACTTTCATCTGATCCACTGCCAACCCATCTCGTGAAATGGTATGACCAAGAAAAGCTACCTGCTCGAGCCAAAAATCACACTTCGACAGCTTGGCATATAAGCGATGCTCTTTCAACAACTGCAAGGCTCGACGTAGATGTTCCTCATGCTCCTCTGGGGTCTTCGAATACACCAAAATGTCATCAATAAAGACCACTACAAAACGATCCAGAAAAGGAGCGAAGATCCTGTTCATCAAAGCCATAAAGGCAGCAGGTGCATTGGTTAATCCAAATGGCATCACGAGGAACTCAAAATGTCCGTACCGTGTCCTGAAAGCAGTCTTGGCAATATCGTCTTCCTTCACCCGGAGTTGATGATACCCCGATCTCAGATCAATCTTGGAAAAATAGGCAGCACCTTGAAGTTGGTCAAACAACTCATCAATACGCGGCAATGGATATTTGTTCTTGATCGTGACTTTGTTCAACCGCCGGTAATCTATACACATCCGTAAGGTACCGTCCTTCTTCTTCACAAACAGCACTGGCGCTCCCCACGGTGACACACTCGGCCGTACGAAACCTTTCTCCAAAAGATCTTGCAATTGCGTCTTCAATTCGAGTAACTCAGCAGGGGCCATACGATAAGGAGCTAAACTAATGGGTGCTGTACCGGGCACTAGATCGATCGCAAACTCTACATCTCGGACAGGGGGTAACTCGGGTACTTCCTCCGGAAATACATCCGGGAACTCACGTACTACCGAAATATCGCTCAACTGCTTCACCTCCTTCTTCTCCGAGACAAAAGCTAGAAATCCTGCACCACCTCTGCGTATCAAACGATCCGCCTTGCATGCGGAGATGACACGCCTCGGGCATCTCTCCTGATTGCCCTCGAAACGAAACCCCTTCTCAAAATCGAAGTAAATCGACCTGTTGTAACAGTTAACACAGGCACGATACCGCGCTAGCCAGTCCATTCCAAGGATCACATCGAAATCCAACATGGACAACAAAATCAAATCAACTGGCAGCTGGCGACCCTCAATCACCACGTCGCACTGAGGGTAGTATACACTACACTCCACTCTCTTGCCCACAGGAGTGGACACCACTAGCAAATAGGGTAGCGGTCGAGGGGGTTGCGGTAACTGTTCCGCAAAACGAGGGGCAACATACGAACGCGTAGATCCCGAATCAAAAAGTGTATGTGCTTCAGCTCGGGCAATGAGAACTTTACCTTCCACCACTTTCGCATCTTCTGCATGATCATGGGAGGCTGCATACACACGAGCAGTCTGACGCTGGGGTTTCTGGCTCTGGCGAGACGGATGGGGGCTGTTCGAAGCTGCTGAACTGAGAGATTTGGATGACCCCATAGATTTGGACGACTGGAAAGTCCTGGTCTTCGGGCACTGAGCTATCTTATGCTCCATCGATCCGCAACTCAAACAAGCTCCGGACTTCTTCCAACACTTCTCCGTCGGATGTCCAAATCCACAAAACTCGCATCTGCTCCCGGAGAAACTCGAAGTGCCTTGCTTCCCTTTCCATTTCTTCTGACTCTGTCCCCTGGAACTCACTGGTGCACTCCTCTTAAAATCCATGGCTCTCTCTGCTAGGTGGTTGGCTTCCGCAGCGTGTGCTCTGTCGACCGCATCATCGAAAGTAGCTGGTCTCTGAAAGGCAGTCACAAAATTCGCGTATCTCGGGTGTAGACCAGAAATAAAACGATTCACCTTCTTCTCCTCGGTATTGATCATGTCCTCAGCAAAATGGGACAACTGGGTAAAGCGGTGAATGTACTCTGCAACGGTCAGCTGCTGCTGCTGTAAGGCCAGAAACTCAACCTCCTTCACGCGTCGAACATGAGCAGGAATGAACTTCCTTCTGAACTGTTTCTGGAACGTCTCCCACACTGTTTCACTCGGCAAGGTCAGATAGGCGGCACTAACACTCTTCCACCACGTCTTTGCCACCTCTCGGAACATCGAGGCCGTAAGCATAACCTTCTGCCGGTCGTCACAGACAATGGTCGAGAAGAGATCTCCAGTATGCTCTAGCCACTGATCAGCCTTCAACGCATCTTCATTACCATAGAACTCTGTGGCTCCACGTTTCCTGAATTTGTCGTATAACGCATTTGGATCGCTCTCTCTAGGCTGGAAAACCACTGGCTGCTCTGCAGGCCGAACTGGCGTTTGGCTCTGTCGGTCTACGATCGAAACAACCTGCGCTTGCAAGGAATGGATAGCCTGTAGCATAGTCAAGAAGCGCTCGTCAAAATTCACAAGTGGCTGTGGAGCGGCTGACCCACTCTCGTTATCTCCCTGATCATTGTTGTTGTGTGTTCCAGATCCCGATGCCATAGCCTGCAAAACATAAAAGTCAATCTGCTAACACACTAGGGAACGCACACAGACTCACAAGACAAGGGGACCAAACACAACAGTCCAAAACTGGACTACGAAATCTCACCACGTCCTATATGCCTACATGCTTACACACTAAGATAGAGACAATGCCCTGAGAGACAAAGCTCTGAGAGACAATGCTCTGATACCATACAATACGTATGTCACAACCCGAGCCCAGGGACCGGGGGTCAGAGAAAATCTAACCAATGACACACGTACTCCCGTGCATGCACACCTGGACCCCGTCCAAGCATACACACACAAGGGATCATTCACACGTGCAAACAACTGTACGCGGAAGCTGTACGTATCAAGGCATACCACAATATACCAAAAGACATAGGAGATTACAAACGATCAAAAACTGATAACAATAACAATAACAAAATACAGGAACGTATGTTACGGAAGAGGGCTCCCAAAAATCAAAATACAATATACAGGTATCACTCGAAGCCCTTAGTGCAATTACAGAAAAATCCCCTCAATAGACTCCAACACAAGGAATGGGGAAAACCAAAATGATGCAAACCGTACTCTGGAGGATGGATCAAGTCCACTCCTCTAGGCCGGAGGGGGCCTCGCGAGCCTCTCCTGCAGTCGGGTCGACCGACGCAGGATCGGAAGAGGGATCTGAGCCTGCAACACACAAGACAAACGTATAAGTACAACGACTTAGCAAAGTATAAGCCAACAAGAAGATAACACGAATTGTGTCTAAAACTGAAGAATACCGAACAATAGTCATAATGCAATATCCATAGAAATTTTGTCTGTATACTAAACAATTATGCAAATGAATAAGCATGCTATCAGAATCATGAACAGGTAACAATCAAGTGGCTACTACATTGGCCATTTTCTCCCTTACGAGAGCAATCAGGATGAGAACACCAGCGACCGGGCCAGGGTACGCATGGGTCTCTAGTTCCCGGGGTCCGGAGTCCCAGGACAATCACACTCTGCCGAGGCAAACACTTAAACTAAACTAAAGTTAACCCCGTCGGGTATCCTAAGGCTGAGGCTCAGTAGTGCCAAGACCAATCACAATCAATCGGATGATGCACCTCAATCAATCAATCAATCACTTATCACTTACAGATCTCACATATCATGCTGAACAACAATAGGAAGTGCATCGCATATACGGACTGAATGTACATAAGCAATTACAAGAAGTGCTGACAATGAATATCAATCACAATCACTGACTCATGACTGATGCAAGTACTCCAATGGAACAATGATAACACTGATACCAATATAACAATAGAATGGTTCCGCCCGGGCTTCGCTCTGGGGTTGCTGCATGTCCCACAGAATCGAGAGGTCCAGCGCAGAACACATAAGAGGGCATAACCGTAATCAATATGCTGTACACATCATGATACCTTTACGAATCAAGGTCAATTACAAGCCAATCCTATACTAATTATCCAGTGTCTCTAACCGTGCATGTTGATGTAGTTTTAAGTTGTCCGATGCACTATTGTCTAGTGTTGCAGTGTCAGGAGTGTGCACCGAAGTCCCTTAAACCAACACCCATGGGGAGGTGCTAAACAGCTGGATACAAGCATGAATGATTCACAGCCCTTGAGATCATTCACGTCATTCAAACATTCCATTGGGCATGTCCAGGTTCGCTATATTCTAACATGAAAGTCATATACGGTCTTTTACTTAAACCTAGTCCCTTTTCATTCAATTCTCAGGGTCTCACGGTGTAGCCGTAGGTAACCTTACGGCTTAGCCGTGGCATCTTACGGCTTAGCCGTAATATGCACTGCGGCTGAGCTGAGGTTCCCCAAATATCCCTTCGGATTTACGGCTTAACCGTATTTTGCTCTACGGCTCAGCCGTATCTTGGTCCACGGCTTAGCCGTAAGACAATGTACGGCTTAGATCAGGCTGGGCCGTAGAAGAATGTCAAATTGCCAACATCCAGTTATTTTCAGCTAACAGTCTGTACTGTTCTACGGTTTGGTTTACGGTTGGGTCTCGGCTTAGCCGTAAGCCATTTTACGGCTTAGCCGTAGCACATTTCACGGCTTAGCCGTGAGTGCACGGACTCATTTTTCTGAACTTGTTACAGTCACACAGAAAGTGCACAAAACAGCTGGAAACCGGAAGAAAACAGCAAAATGAGCTGAATAGAGCTGTCTAATACGGAGAAACACAATGAAACATAAAAACAAGACGATCAAATCACTATCAATCGATGTTCATACAACTTGGGCTTATACTTGCCTCACGGACGAAATCCACACGCTGATTGGCTCAGTCCACCGGGAACACACGCACAAACGAGCTCCTTTCTTCCTCCCTCAAGCACAGAAACAGAAAGGAGAAGGAGAGAAAGAGAGCTGTCGAGAGAGAGAGACAAACAGAGAGCGAGAGAGACGATCGAGAGAGAGACAGGGAGTTGGTGGGATTTTTTATACTTAATTTGAGTCGAAATTACATTTAAGGCCAAATAGCTTATACAAATATCAGTTTGAGTCAAATGACAGTCCAACGAGAGCAAACGAACTCATTCGGATTCAAGACAGTTACGACAATCGACAAGCTCGACGAAATACACGCGCTGACGTCAGAATGACGCAAAACTGACAAGGTCAATCAAAAGCCAAAATTACGAAAAAGGGCTCGATCTACTTAGACCAAGTCAAACTCAACCCAACGATCTCTCTACGAGTCAAAACCAAAGGAAAACCAAATCAAAACACTCTTAGCGATAAAACACACGAAATTACACACTAAACCGGATCAACTCGGGTCGGAGTGTTACATGCGTTTACCCTAGTTTTTTCCTTTTTTCTTATTTTTCTCTTCATTTCATCCTTTGGCTCTCTTCATTAAGGTATACCTCTCTTTTATGCCCTCTATCGTGTCTATCTCTCCTTTCTCTTTGTTTTTCCTTAATTCAGTTCTCTTCCTTGCTCTCTCCTCTTCTGTGCACGTTTTTTTATGCTAATCATTGTGTAAGTAGTGTGCTTATCTTTCTTGGCATTTTGGATTATCTTTTGGGTGTGGTTGTTCTTTCCATTCTTGTTGATTAGTTCTATCATTATGCCTCCGAGAACCAAAAATGCTTACCCCTCTGGTAAAAGGCCTAGATCTTCTAGTAGTTCATCTAGACCTAGACAAGACTCTCCACCCTCGCCTAGAGTTCTGGTTCCAAGGGAACCTACTCAAGATAGGTCATTTTTTACTCGTCCCATTACTGTTGACCATAGTGTCAATCTTCTTGCCATTCAGAAGTATGAGGTTCATTCGTTTCTTTCCGCAATTGGGTGGGAAAATATCCTCAAATGGGGAGGTCCTGCTTACCCATCTATTATCCGGACTATGTATGCATCTATCAGGGAAGCATCTCTGGACTCGTTATCTTTTGAGGTTGAATTCACTGATGGCACCAATGTCATCACTCCTGCCATCTTTTCTACCTTTCTTAGTGTTCCTCTCTCTAATGTGCCTCATTCAGTCATCAAGGTTTCCCTTTCAAAGGATGAGAAATGCACTGTTACTATAGCCTTATGCGGTAGGCCATTTCTTGGAAAGAAAAAGGTTTTCTCCCTGCGGTATCACTACTTCCCCAATACCGGATTTTGCATGAAATCTTCACATGTAATATCTATCCCTGCAAGGGAAATTTCTCAGACTTGACCCCCTTCATGGTTAATGTACTCTATTGTGTTTATATGGGTGTCAAAGTGTGCCTTACCTCTCTTATATGTGCCTCCATTATTCACTTTTGGCAATTTCCGGTAAAGGCACCAATGCTTACTCATTTGGGCATCTCATGACTCGTCTTGCCTCTCATTTTGGAGTAAATTTGCCTTCGGATGAAGCTCCTGAGTCTCACCCCATCTTTGGGACCATCAACATCCAAAATATGCGTTTCTCTAAGCAGTAGGTAGCTAGGCCCTGCTGTCCTAATTCTAGGGATGAAGAAGACTCTCCGGAGGATTCCCCTTGCCTAGTTCGCACTTCTGGCTCTCATGATCAGCCTCCTCCTCCGGCTTCCTCCTCCGTGTTGCTTGAAGTTTAGCTAGCTGCTATTGAACAGCAACAAATGAAAATGAAGAAGCTCTTGAAAAAGTCATTCAGTACCTCTCCAAGATCTCCAAAAGCTGCCGAAAAAATGATGTTACGATCCCTTCCCCCTCTCCTCCTTCAGATTGATGCCCTCTATTTATGTCGTGTGTTTAGTTACATCTTTTTTATTTGTAGGAGATGCACTCTCTGTATTATGGCCATTGACTGTGTTTTGAACTTAACATGTTTTATTACTAAGTAGTTGCTTCACTATGTGTGCATTCTTCTTCCTGCATTTCTCATGTGTTTTGGCTGTGATGGTTCTCTTGTTTTACTATCTCTTTGTCAATTTTGTGCCAAAAAGGGGGAGATTGATACCTTCAAGGGAAGCATTCTAAACTCCCACCTTTCTAGTACATTGTGCTTAAAGATTTTTGCAGGCAATTACAAGCTAGTTAATTTTCACAGGTCAAGCAACATCTAAGGGAGACCTTCAGACTTTTGAACTTTCAGGATTTTGTAGTACTTAATTGTTTAAGGAGTGTTTAATCTTGTAGCACCTGCTGTATTTTGCTGTTGACTTATAATGTTGTATATTCTTTATTATATATAATTTTGTCATGAAATTGACAAAGGGGGAGATTTTTAGTGTCATAATAAGAGTGTGTTGTCAATTCCGTGACCTGAGTCAAGTCTAGTTCTAGAAAGATCAAGCATCATCAATGAAGCTAAAGTCTAGATCAAAGAAGATCAAGTTACATCAATGAAGATCAAGCAAGATCAAGAAAGATCAAGATCATTCATATCCATCATCTAGAAGATCTTCACTGAGTGCTAAGAGCTAAGGTAACATTAAACACTAATGTTCCTAGAAATATAATGGAAAAATGGTGTTTCTAAATATCAAGTTTTAACTACGGCTTGGATCATGGCTAAGCTATGGATCTTATGGCTCACTCTCCATAGAGAAGTTTTTGAATCTTTATTCTACGGCTAATCTTATGGCTACACTGTAAAAGGCCTATGTCTAAGCCATAGCACAATTCACAGCTAAACCGTGGAATTTACAGGCCATCTTCCACACACAGAGAGTTATTGGTCATATTGCCTACGGTTGATCTTACGGCTAAGCCGTAAGACCTTCACGGTTAAGCCGTAGAATGTTTCATGGCTAAGCCGTAAAGTTTATGGGCCACTTTGCAGAGAGCATTATTGGCAAACTTTAGCTTACGGCTGGTCTACGGCTAAGTATTAAGGCCCTCATGGCTAAGCCGTAGAAGGATTTAAGGCCAAGCCATAAGCTTAACCATAAGAAGGAAAAACATTAAATATGGGTCAAACTAGCCGTAGGATTTTATCAGAGCATACCGCTAAACCATAGACCACCTTTTTCCTAGCCGTAGATCTGACCATTGGAGTTTCTCTGTATTTAAAAAAAAACCCTCTTTTCCTCCAATGTATGAGATCAAATTGAGAAAAATACCAACAGAGCTGAGCCCTTGCACCATTAGTAAAACCTGTACTAAAACTCCCACTACCATCTTCTCTGTAAAACTTAAAGTATCATTATTGCTCTGAGAAAAGTAGCTGTGCATTAAGGAAAGGATTAAATTTAAACTAAGAAAAACCTAGCCTTCCTAAAACGTAATAAGAACCTCTTCCCTTGGCTGAGCACTCATTTGAAGATCTTCATCACCAAGGAGCAAGCTTAAGAGGTCAAAGCTTAAAGGTCTTCTTTCGAGCTTCAAGAACACCATTCAAAGCTAAGGTATCTAGTTATTTGTCTGGGTGATCTTCCTAATTTCATTTCTCTACTGTATATGGTGGAAGATAAACCACCGTATCAAAAAATGTTGTAGTTGGTGGAATAGATCTAGGGTCAACCACATGCTCAAAATAAAACCTGTTGGTGGAAGACAAACCACCGGATCAAAAATTGTTGCAGAAGGTATTCTTGTGTAATTACCTCATATTTAGTGGAACCAAGAGAGATTACTCTTGAGAGTGGATGTAGGTTTAGGACCGAACCACTATAAATTTCTGTACTTGTACTTAATGTTTGTGATGGATGCTTTATAGTCTTATTCCCTTGTGTTGATTATCTTCTTTATGCTATATCATCCTTGTTCTAGTAGTATTTCTACACACTATACGCGCACACAAATCTGAGCATCTTTCTTGATTATACTTGTGGATCCGTTATATTGATTGAATCTATAAATTGCACTATATAGTAGCCCAATAGCTGGAAAGAATTTTAAATAGTCCTATTCACCCCCCCCCCCCCCCCCCCCCCAAACCAGGACTTGATGAGATCTAGTTGTTGCACTTTCATGTATGATATAAAACTATAAAATCTAAAATTATGAAAAGGGCTTTATCTACTTAATCAACGTCAATTCTAGCCTAAACTACCTATTCGCAATCTGAACTTGACCTACTAGACTCAAATTAAACAAAATACGCTTAATCTCAACTTAATCAAACATTAAACATAATTATTTAAAATAAATCTAGGTTAACTAGCTACTAATCATGCGTAATTTGGGTCGGAGTGTTCAAGCTTCCCTTACTTGTTATTTCTCAGAGTCCCACATTAGAAGTGGAGAACTCTATATGAGGCATTTATTTTGATTTCCTCATATGCTTCTAGTGTTTATCTTGGTCTTAGGTTAAGTAATGGTGACCACACATGCGTGTGCTAACCGCCCTTGCCATGTCGTCCATGTGTGGCATTTGCACCCGGCAAATAGCAAATTCTCTTCTCTTTTCTATCATTTCTTCTTCTTCTTTTCAAGTTCTAGCTGTTGCGAATCTATGAAGTGGTCCTTTGGCATTCAGGTTTCACCATTCTTTCGAGAGTGCATGATTGGTGGAGATCGTCTGATTAGGAAGACGTCTTATCCTAGGGGAGACGTCCATGAGTCCATTTGAACCTATGTGGAGGAGAAATGTGCTTATGGAAAGCATCCCTACAGATGTGTTTCAACTACCAATTGTTTGGTCTATACTATCCTTTGCCATTAATTTTTTATTATATAATTTATTTACAATTATTTGCAAACAAATTTTTTCAACAGTTTAGGAAAGTTTTTGTGTTTACAGATTAATTGGAAAAGCTATTGCAAGGGAAGTCTGCCCTAAGGTTTTCAACTTTCAAGGCTAGCATTTTAAAATGTAGCTAATGAAAACGAAAAGTGATGAAAATCTTATATATGCAATCAACTGAATGCCACAAAACGTATGAATATGGGCTCATTGGTCCTTATCAAAATAATCAGTGGAAATTTGATTATTTTGACTGTAAAATGAAATATTGAATCACTTAAATAATTTCTTATATGACGTTTTTTCAAAATATAAAAATGCCAAGGAATATGAAACAAAACATGTGGGCAGCAAAAAATACACTATTGAATATGTTCTTAATTTTCAAATGGAAGAAGGAAAATTAATGATAGCACAGGATAGAAATTTTCAAAGGATAATCCATGAAGTACAAATTGAGAGAATGGATTTACCTAAACAATTCGTAGTAGGCAATACTATACATAAACTCCCACCATATGGAAAGACTTTGGGATCACTTACATACAAAGAAGGAAATGAAAGTAGAGGATCTTATAGCCCTCCTTAGAATCTAAGAGCATCACAGAGAATGTGACACAAAGAGTAAGAATTTTGAATATATGGGTAAGGCCAATTTTGCTAAAACAAAGAATGATCAAAAAAAGATAAAACCCAACATGTCCCAGGCCAAGAAAAATCAAAAGAAGAAAAAAACCCATGCTCCTAAGCCCCGAAAGATATAAATAAGAGAAAAGTTGTTGAATGCTTTTGGTATGCAAGAAAAATGGCCATTATGCAAAAAAGTGCTGCCACATAAAAGGAAACAAAGGAAAAGATCAAGCAAACCTCACGGAAGAAAATTTTGTGGCTATAGTAACAAAGTTGAGCCTTTTCAGTAATTGCCAAGATTGGTGGGTTGACACTCGTGTGACTCGGCACATCTACAATGATAAAAATACTTGGTTTGTCTCCTACAAGTAGGTCAGAAATGGACAATAACTCTATATGGGAAACTCCTCTACTGCGAAATAATTAATTAAGGAAAAGTGATCTTACACCTCTCATCCAGCAAGCCTTTGACTCAACCGAAGTGCTCCCAAAGTGCAAAAGAACTTGGCCTCTGAGTCAATCTTGAGTAAAAATGGCTTTTAAGTTAATGTTGAAAGCAAATAAGCTTACAATTACCAAAAATAGAGTTTTCTGTAAGAAAAGAATATGTTGGTAAAGGTCTTTTCAAATTGAAAGTAAATTTCATCGGTAATAAGAATATTTTTACTTCTACTTATATTGTTGTGTCTTCTAATCTATGGCATGCTAGATTAAAACAAGTAAATTATTCTTTTGTAAAAAAATATGATAGGTTTAGGTTAGATTTCTAAAACCAATTCTCAACCCAACTCTTGTGAAGTTTGTGTTCAATTAAAATTTTCTAAAAAACCTTTCAAAAGTGTTGCAAGATGCTCTAAAATATTAGGTTTAATTCATACTGATATTTGTGATTATATAATATTATTACTAGAGGATGCAAGAAATACTTATTACTTTCATTGATGATTTTTTCAAGTTTTCATACGTATATGTACATAAAAATAAATATGAGAACCTTGAAAATTTTAATCTATTTAGACTTGAAGTTGAGAATCAACTCTGGAAGAATCTTAAAATTGTAAGATATGATAAAGGAGGAGAATAATTGTCCAATAAATTCATTGAGACATGTAAAATATTAGGAATAGTACATGAAGTGATAGCCCCCTACTCCCCGTAAAAAATGGTGTAGCTGAAAGGAAAAATAAAACTTTAGTTGAAATGATGAACTCTATAATAACAGTTTTGGACTATAAGGATCCATTGATCCTTATATAAATAAAATAAGAAGAAGAAGAAGAAACATATAAGAGATGATTAGATCTTTTGTTGCGCCCCAAGATGGGCATCAACCACCTATATTTATATTGTGTATTGCCTAATCAAAGGCTGTATTTACAATCATTTACATCTCATCATAATCTTATTATAGGCAAATAAGGAAAATCCTACACCAGATTTTAGCAGTTAGAGACTACTGACTACATACAGAATATTGACTAAATCCTTTAAAGATCCACACGAGAATATCTTCCAATATGGGTGAATTGGGCCTATGATGATGGGCCTATCCTGTGGACCTTTGAGTCTCTACACTCCTCAAACTAATGCGGGAAACAACAGATTAGCAATTTTGGTTATTATATAGTCATGACGATTGTTGGGTAGGCCTTTTGTAAAAATATTTGCCAGTTGATCATGTCAAGAGTCGTAGAGAAGATGAATTCTGTCAGAGCCAACATGTTGACGAATGAAATAGCAGTCAATCCCAATATGCTTAGTGCGTTAATGGAAGAGTTCATTTTTTATAATTTGGATTACACTAGTGTTATCAGCATAATGTGGAGTAAGGTATTTGAGGAAAACACTAATCTCCCGAAGAAGACAATGAAGCCATTCAACGTAGCCACTAACAAATGACATGGACCGATATTCTGCCTTAGCAGTAGATTTGCATATAGCACTTTGTTTCTTGCTTTTTCAGGAGATGAATGAGGTTCCTAGAAACATGCACCAACCTATTGCTGAGCAACAAGTGTCATGACATCCTACCTAATCAGCAACTATATGCTTGCAATTGTAAGTAAGATGTCAAAGGGTAAAACAATCCTCGATCAAAACTGCCTTTGACATAGTGAAGGATACAATAGATACCGTGAAGATGGAGTTTATGAGGATTGCTAATAAATTGAATAACAGTCTCAACGGCATAGGAGATATCAGGCCGTATCATAGTTAAATAGAGAAGGCTCCCAACCAGTCTTCGAAATAAAATTGGATCAACAAGAGGATGCCCATCCTCTTTGCTGATCTTGACATTAAGCTCAATAGGGATTGCAAATGTTTTGGCATCACCAAGTCTTGCAAATTGAATTAAGTCATCAACATATTTGCATTGAGTAACCCAAATGTTATCTTTGCTCCATGCAACTTCCAAACCCAGAAAGTAAGTTAAGGGACCAAGAGCATTCATCTTAAAAGTACTCATGAAATAAGGTTTGAGTTCAGAGATACCATTGTTGCCACTGATTGTCATATCATCAACATATATCATTATAATAGTACAGCCACGAGATTTTCTTCTAATGAAGAGAGAGTTGTCACTTGAACTATGAGAAAAATGTACTTTGATGATAGCAGAGTGGAATTTTTCAAACCAAGAACGAGGATCTTGCTTAAGCCCATATAAGGATTTATTTAACTTACAAACATGTTGTGAAGGAAAGCATAGCATGGTGGAGGATACATATATACAATTTCGTTGAGATCCTCATGGAGGATGCATTCTTGACATCCATTTTCCAAAGAGGCAAGTTATGAGTTGTGGCCACATAAAGTAAACACCGGACTATACTCATTTTGGTGACTAGTGTGAAGGTTTCCTTATAATTAATGCCATACTCTTGTTTGTACCCTTCTGCAACCAATCGAACTTTGTATGGATCAAAACTGCCATTGGAGCCAATCTTAATGAAGTAGACCCATTTTCTTCCAATAATAGAAGTATTTGCTAGTCGTTGTACCAACTCCTAAGTGTTGTTTGCTTCAAGAGGGAGTAATTCATCTACCATTGCATCTTTCCATCATGGTATAGTAGTAGCCAATGAATGAGAATTTGGGATAGGAATGGGATCCGACGAAGTAAACAGTATGAGAAACCTAGAGCTAACTAGTGGTACTGAGAGACTAGAATATCGTAAGAGACGTACAAGATCATTACCTTCAGTTGGAGTATCACTAGTGTCAAGATCTGGCAAGGTCGGTGAATTGGGAGGAGCATGGGAGGTGATTGTCTTGGACAGTGAGTATAAACCTATGTAATAGTTGCAAAAGAATTAGGTGGTAAAAGTTGAAGGAGATAGAAAACTTGGATATCAAGAGTGCTAAAATAAAGGTAATGAAATGGAACATGCTTCAAGAAAACAACATTCTATAAGATTTGTAGCCATTGCCCTTTGGGATCATAACACTAAAAACCCTTGTGTTCATGACTATAGCTAAGAAACCTGCATTGAGCTACTTGTAGTGATAGCTCGTTCCGCTAAAAAAATGGGAGGTGAACAAAGCATAGACACCCAAATACCCTCAAATTTGAATAGGATGAAGGATGATCAAATAAGTACTCATATAGGGAGACTTTACCCGGGACAAAGCTAGGTTATTTGTTGATGATGTGGATTTCTATATGGGCTGCTTCACACCAAAACTTACATGGGACCAGGGATTCAACAAGTAGAGACCTAACCATTTGCAATAGATGTTGATTCTTTCGTTCTACAATCCCATTTTGTTATAGTGTGTGGGGGCAATATTTTGGAAAGATTCCTTTGTTTGTCAAAAATGTGTTAAATTCAATGGACATATACTCCCACCCCCACCCCCCCTCGGCCCGAGTTTGAACATAGGATTTTAATGGATTTTGGAAATTGATTGTTGACCATATTATAGAAGTATTGAAACATGGAGAAAACTTTACATTTGGATTTTAAGAAATATATCCATGTGTAACAACAGTGATCATCAATAAAGGTAACATAGTACTTATATCCAAGTCTACTTAAGTGAGGGGCAATCCACCAAACATCAGAGTGAACAACATCAAAAGGTGTGGTGGCCTTAAGTAATGAATGGACAAAGGTAAAACATGACTTTTGTTCAAGCAACAAGATTCACATTTTGATTTTGCAAAAGTAGAAACCATAAAACTGGAAATAGATTTATTCAAATATCCAAGTTTAAACAAAGGCATCAAATTGGCATTATTTAAATGACCAAGGCGTTTATATCCAGTGGTCCACACATTATTTAGAACACTCATAGAAGAAGCAAAGAACCACTTTTTGTCTCAATTCCGAAAGACGTAGCTTGCCATGCTTATTCCTCGTCTCGATTATATTCCTAGTCTATTGTTCCTATATGACACAACTAGAAGGAGAAAAATTAACAAGATAACCATAATTAATAAGTTGGTCAATGGAAATGAGATGTGCTGCTAAATTGGGAACAAAATAAACATTGGGTAGAGTGGGGTTCCCAATGGGAATTTTCCCTATACCAAAAATTGACAATTGTTGATCATATTTAGTAGTAATGGAGTTATAGCCATTACAAGGTTTATGTTTTTGCAAGTTTTGAGCCACAGATGTCAAGTGATTTGAGCCACCCGAGTTAAGGAACAATGTGGCAGGTGTGACAGATGGAAATAGTGAAGTGGACGAGTGAAATGCAATGAATGCAGTAAGGGACAAGGACGAACCATTAATAGCGATAAAGGAAAATACGGACACCACAAAAGAACTGATCTACTCCTAAATCTGAGCAATAGTCTATGCAAGAAAACCAATATCAGAGGTGATAGGAGCAAGCAGAGGGCTATTCTAAGCCTGAAGGTTAGTTGGACCATGCTTCTGAGATTGGACAGGTTTCTTGTCAGACTTTCTTATGCAATTGGAAATAACATATCCATTGCGATTGCAATAATTGCAAAATAATTTCTTTCGGCAATCACGAACCACATTTCCTTACTTCTTACATTCAAAGTACTATGATTTCTATCCTCAGATAGTGAAAAAAGTTATCTCATCAGCTTGTGATGGTCCCGATTGTGTAAGAAGTACTTTCGATTCCTCAAGAAGATAATAATAAGATAAAAGGCCGGCTTCCTCACAAAAGGCTTCATGGACATAGGTGTCTAGATCAAGAGAGATTTTCTTATTTATGAGTGTTTCCCGAACGGGCTCATATTTTGGAAGGAGACTCATAAAAATTGGCTAACATGGAGTTGTTGAAGTTAGAGGGCCCATGGAAGAAAATCTGCCGAGACAGATTGGAGGGGAATCTGGTCCCTTTTCTGTCCACACGAACAAAAACCCATTATAGTATTTGTGCAGAGTCTTATTGTTTTAGCAAAATTTAGCCAACTCCATGTCCAAATGAATCTTCGGGCTTTATTTTGTCAATGATAAATTTTCTTCATGTGTTCTACATGTTAGAAGTTTTCATAAAGGCTTGAAGTGCCACTGTGAATGAAAGATCAACATAGTTGAGGATCTAAGTTACAACTTTGACATTCCATTGATTCCAAGTGGCAATTGCTGTACTAGTGGGATCTGCAAATGGTTTTGTATTTATTCCATCCAAATACCCCAACATCCCTTATCCTTCAATAAAATTGTTAAGATGGAATACCCAAGACATATAAGTGGTACCATTAAATTTAACATAAATGATATTAACTTTATCCATTTGATTTTCAAAAAGTAGAATTAAAAAAATGGACAATAGCAGCCATATTAGAAAATACAAAAAAAAAAAAGGACCTTGGGCATCCAAAAATTTTGTAGCAAGAAGAGGTCTTGCTTGCTGCAATGATGTATTTTATCCGATCAGCCTTCCAAGTTAGATTGGTGGCCTAGTTATGCAACTTTTGAAACAATAATTACTATATTCTAAAGGTTAGATTGATTATCAAGCCCCAAGATTGAAATAATTTCTGAAAACTATCAAACTAGAGAAGTTGGCAAACACTGACCTTTTTGAATTGAAAAAATCTCAGAAAAATATATAATATCCCTAGGAATAATAGTTGACCAAGGTGTTATGATTTTCTAAAGGTGGCGCAAGCTGGAAGTGGGGCCCACTATTTGATTAGAAGGCCGGATGACTCTCAATAGCTGCCATAGAGGTTTCTTTCAATAGAGATTGATCTGATTTGTTGTACTGGAGTTGCTGAGATGCTAATCCTTCCTTGATGGGAAGTAGAGAATGGGAAAGAAATAGAGATAAGGGGACAGGACTATCTACCTTTCTCTGTTGAATGCCAGACGACATATATAGAGGGTTTCAGAGTTTCCCTGTGTCTCTGATACCATGTAAGGATCCACTGATCCTTAGATAAACAAAATATGAAAAAGAAGAAAAACAATATAAGAGATTATCGGAAATTTTGTCAGCTCCCAGGATGGGAATCAACCACCTATATTTATATTATGTAATGCCTAATCAAAGGTAGCATTTACGATCATTTACATCTCATCATAAGCTAATTATAGGCAAATAAGAAAAATCCTACACAAGATTTTAGCAGTTATAGACTATTGACTATATAAAGAATATTGACTAAATCCTCTAAAGATCTACGTGAGAATATCAGTTTGATATGGGCTAGATCTGGGCCTATGATGATGGGCCTCTCCTATGAAACTTGTGGGGGAAAACTCTTCTTACAGCCTGTCACATACTTAATAGAGTACCATTCAAAACTACCAACAAGACTCCATATGAATTCCAGAAAGGTAGGACCCGTAACATGAAATACCTCAAGGTGTGGGGGTGTTTAGCCAAAGTTGTTGTACAAAGTACCAAAGGAACTAAACTTGGACTTAAAACACAAAAGAGTATGTTTATAAGATGTCTTGCACAGTAAAGCATATGAATTCCTTGTAATTTCATGTTCAAACAAAGACTCAATTATTAACTCTAGAGATATTGTTTTCTTTGAAAATATTTTGCCTTTTAAACAAGTCTTATCTGGTTCTGGTAGCAACATTAATGATTTTAGACCAACTGCTTCTAATGATTCTAAACCTGTGGACCTAGAGAATTTTGAATCTGGTAGGAGTAAGAGACCTAAAAAGGAATCTACTTTTGAACCTGATTTAATCACTTATATTGTAGAAAATGTAAGAGACCTAGAAAGGAATATACTTTTGTCCCTAATTTTATCACACTCATATTCTAGAAAATTACTCACTTCTTATCAAGAGGCCATGCTTTCTCCTGATGCTGCTTTTTAGAAATAGGTTCTTAATAATAAATTTGAGTCTATTTTAGCCGATCATATGTGGAAACTAGTTGATCTTCCTCTAGGAACTAAACCATTGGATTGCAAACAGATATTCAAAAAGAAACTAAAAATTGATGGGTCAATAGAAAATTTTAAAACTAGACTGGTTACAAAAGGATTTTAGCAAGATGAAAGAGTTGATTATTTTGACACATATGCTCCTGTAACAAAGATCGTGACTATCAGAGTCTTGATAGCTGTAGCTTCCATTCACAACATGCTCACCAATCAAATGGATGTAAAAATCACATTTTTAAATGGTAATTTGGAAGAAGAAATTTATATGGTGCAACCCGAAGTTTTTGTTGCACTAGAGAAAAAAAGAAAGTCTGTAGATTAATTAAATCTCTATATAGTCTAAAGTAAGCTCCTAAGCAATGGCATGAGATGCTTGACCAAGTGATAATATCCAAATGTTTTAGAATAAATGAATCAGATAAATGTGTTTATTATAAAAATATTGGTAGTTCCTACATTATTATTTGCTTGTATGTGGATGATATGCTTCTCTTTTTTTCTTTTTTTTTTTTCTTTTTTTTTTGTACTAATCTTACTTCCGTAGAGAAAACTACAAAATTTATTTGTTATAAGTTTGACATGAAAAATATGGAAGAGGCTGATGTAATATTAGGTATAAAAATACATAAGCACTCAGAAGGGATTATTTTATCTTAGTCTCATTATATTAAAGAAGTCCTTCAAAGATTTACATTTTGGGAATGATGTTTCCACTCCCTTTCATCCACGTCAAATTATCTAAAAATGTCACAACCTGAGCCCAGGAGATCGGGGGTTAAGGCTAAACCTAACCAATGACACACATACTCCCGTGCATATACACTTAGACCCTGTCTAAGTGCACACGCACAAGGGAATTTCACATGTGCCAATACATGTACGTGAAAGCTGTAGGTATCATTGCATAACAAAGGAAGACATATCAAAAAAAAATCAAATATATACAAAAGATTACATAAAGTTCAGTACATGAAGTTCAGAATCAAACAAAATGAGCCAAAATTACATTTGCTAAAGATCACAACTCGACACCCAAAATCAAATGGGATCCCTCATCAAGGAAGAGTTATACATGCATGACCATGTCGCACTCCAGCGGAGTGATTACATCCACTCCTCTAGCCCTGACGGGGCATCTGGGGTCTCCCCTGAAGTCTGGTTGACCGACGAGGGGTTGGTTGAAAGATCTGAGCCTGCAACACCAAGGAGAACTCATAAATGTAACGATTCAGCAATGTATAGGCAACAACAAGTTAACGCATATTGTATCAACAGAATAAGTAACTACAGGTAATCATAGAGTTCCAAATTCTTATACTAGGTAATTGTGCGAACAAAAAAACATGCTATAAGAATCAATGTCTACATGATATGTACATAACTAGGTGGCTAATACATTTGCCTTATACTCCCTGTTGGGATCATATATACTGAGAACACCATCGACCGGGCCAGGGTACGAATGAGTCTCGGGTTCTTAGGGTCCGGAAGCCCCAAGATATAAACTCACTGCGGCGGTGCCATATATACTACACCAAATTCAACTCCGTTGGGTATCTTAAGGCTGAGGCTGAGTAGTGCCTGACCATATGGAGTCAATGATATACTAGAACTTGAGTAAACTATGCATATCATATGAGCATATATCAAACATTCTAATCATATGTTCAACTTATACATACGATGCTCAAGTTAACGAAAACATATCGAACATATCAAACAAATCGAATTTACCACATCAAAAGGGCATAACGAGGGCTATCCCAACCAGACAAAAGAGCGGAGGTCAATATTTGCCATTCAACATGTGATACAACTCAATTAGCTCGAATCAAGAGAACTTACTAGCGAACCCTAATCTAGTCATCTAGTGTTCCTAACCGTACATGATGATGTAGTTTTAAGTTATCTGATGCACAGTTGTCTTTCACAAGTATTGCATTGTATCAAGAAAGTATATTGAAGTCCCTTAAACCAACACCCATGGGGAGGTGCTTAACACTGAACAACACACATGAATGCGTCACAGCCCTCACGACCATTCATGCGATTCGCGTGTTCTATTGGACAAGTTAAGGGTTACTACCATTCTAATATGAGGGCACTATAAGGTCTATTTCATACCTACCTTTTATTGATGGTCCCTAATCACGAGCCACGGGGCCAAGGAATATAGCCTAAAAAGTTCCTTGGTTGGTGTGAAAGGTAGGAGGATAGAAATGAACACATAGGGATTCAGTGTCCAGACTTAATCTCCTGAAGCAGAGTGTTTTAGGGCCGATCAGTCAATTCTGAAGCCCGATCGGTTGAATTTCGATTCTGAAAGTGGTCGATCGGTCGGTTCTGGAGGCCGATCGGTCGGGTAACAGGGATCGGCACAGAACGACTGAGAACTCAATATTTGCACTCACGAAGATAACAAGTAACAAGACTATACAACGACAAAGGGCTGTAATTCACACAACACACATGCACAAGCGAAAAAGAGACTAATAACAACCATCGTATACCAACATGTGTTTAACCAAATCATGCTTATACTTGCCTCAAACAAGCTTTTTTCTGAAAATCCGTTGTCCTTTGGCTCAAATTACCCGTCAAAATGAAATCCTAACACCATGCATGCGAGGAAAGAGAGAGACGGGTTGAGTTCGTGCAGTAACAAACGAGAAGAAAAAGAGGAAAATGATTAAGAACTCCAAATCTTACCAGAAACCACACAAGGAAGGAGTGAAGATTGAGTGCACAAAGATCTCCCTTTTTTCCTCTTGATCGTGTAGAAGGATAAGAAACCGAAAAGAAGAAACAAAGAAGAAAAAGAAGACATTGAAGAGGAGAGAAGGTTGGTGGTGCAGCCTCTTATTAAGATAAGGATGGGCTGCATTTAGATATAAGTCCACAAGTTGAATAGATTTACAGTTTGAGTCAATTAACAATCCAACATAAACAAACGACACCGTTCACCTACGAGTCAATTATGGAAGTTGACAAGCTCGACGAAAGACACGTGTTGACGCCAGGATGATGCATGAATGACAACGTCTTATCAAATCAAAAATTATGAAAAAGGGCTCATGTCTACCTATCCAAGTTAAACTCAACCCAACTACCTATCCAGGACCCAGAACAAAACCGAAACAAAGGTAAAACACAACCAACAACTAATTCGTCATTAATTAGTCGCTAAACCCGATTAAGTTGGGTCGAAGTGTTACAAAAAATAAAGCAGAAATTGTATCTCAATTAGATTATTTTAAATCTATTAGGTGTCTAATGTATATCATAAACTATACTAGACCTAATATAGCATATGTAGTTAGCAAACTGAGTAAGTACACACGTAATTCCAGTAGTGAACACCGGATGGTTGTTATCCGGGTATTCAAATACCTTATGAGAACCATTAATTATGGTTTGCACTACTAAAGATATCCCGCTTTACTTAAAGGGTATAGCAATGCTAATTGAATATCAGATTCTGAATAATCCAAGTCTACGATCGGTAATATATTTACTCTTAAAAATGCAGTCATCTCATGGAAACCAAAGAAGCAATCGTGTATATCCCAATCGACAATGGACTCAAAGATTATTGGTATGGCATTGGCTAGTGAAGAAACTAAATGGTTGAAAAACCTATTGACAAACATTCCTTCATGAAATAAACCGATTCCATCCAACTCTACATGATGATTCTAAATTAGCAATATATAAGGTTAATAACAAAACCTACAATGGAATATCCAAATATATACATCTAAGGCATAATTTGTTTAGACAATTACTTGAGCAAGGGGTAATTAATATAGATTTTGTGAGATCGATGGATAATTTAGCTGATCCACTAACAAACATTGAGAGAAATGAGACTTAAGCCTAAAAATGACTAGTCACCAATAACGGATACCCAACCCGTTTGATTGGAGATGCCATGGGACGGGTTCAATAGAAAAAATGAAGTTATCTTTGGGTGATACTGTGGAAACACTTCAAAAACCCTCATATATGTCTATGCCCAGTTTTATGATGTGAAGTCTTCGTATCCTATATAATAGTTGGTAAAACTCTGTCTTTTACAAGCGAAGTGTTGTACAGGAGCATCCTTGATATAGTATACTTATGTGAGTGTGGAACTCAAGCCGCTTCCTATGAGAAGTTAGGCTACTCTAGAGTGCTCATGAATATCAGGATAGCATAAGGTTGTAAATGTGCATGGTTCTGTAAGAATCTCTAAGACCCTAAGATCACATGTGTAATATGTACGATTTACCAGTTAAACACTTTGTTCAAGATCTTTGTTCACCATAGAGTTTTGGTATCTCAAACATACTACACTAAGTGAAGGTTCCGATAATTTATTAACAATTATCAGTAAATAAAAATTTCTAACAAAATGATGGCCATGAAACAATATCTAAGTCGGGGTTTTGGAGCAAAGAATTGGGTGCTAAAGTAGTTTTTGTAAGATCTCGAAATCCTAGAATTTAGTTAGCCTTAGTTAATTGTGTGTTAGTCAAGTGTGCTTATAAGCTAAGCAAGTCCAATTTACTGTTAAGATCGTGTCTGCAAAGTCTCATTAGGTTTTGAGCTCATTCGAGTTCAATAGGACTAGTTTGCAATTTTAGAAAGTATTTTTTGGTAACGGTGGAACCCGCCGAAACACACTCGGTTGATCATTGGTAAACTCTCAAATACACTACACCACCCACAAGCACCATGTATCAGATAATTTGCATGACTCGAACCAAGACCTCTTGAGGTGGCTAGAATGCCTTAACCACTAGGAAAAATATGTAATGGGTTATAGAAAGCATAGAAGCCCATTTTTGTAATTTCTTGATTTGTGAGGTTTTTGGCTCATTAGGTAGATTACCTAATTCCAATACCATTTGCCTTCTACCTCGACTCGATTCAGACCTAACTCGATCATGAAAAATCTAACCCAAACAAACTAAGCCCTTTTCGTAAATTCGAAAAATAAACCCTAAATAAAAATAAAAAGAACCCCAGCCCTTTTCTCTCTTCCTTCCTTCCTTTCCCTTTCCATTTTTTCTCTTCTCCCTCACCCCTAGTTGCTGCCATCAGAGGATCTGGGCTATCCCATTGCCACCAACCTCCATCTTCATCTTCTCCGAGCCGCCATCCTCTCCCCAATACCTTCAAGCTTTCTCCCAAACTATGGACCCAAGGTAATCTGCTAAGCCTCCCTTAGCTTGGTCATCAAAGGTTTTTGGCTTAGAAGTGGAATAAGAGAGTCCTTTAGCTTCTTCTCGTTCCTCTTATACATTGTTTTGGCTTTGGGTTTGGTTTTGAGGCATTTTAAGCTTCGGTGGGTTCTTTTGATCTAGGGTTCTCCCCCATTTATCAAGTCAAGTAGATACACTATTCTATTGATTATTTGCATTGGTTCACATTGATTCTAACATGCTTACCATTCATGATGCCCATTTTATAGTAATTAGATTAATGCTAGGATTACGTCAATGTATGGGTTAAATGGATGATTTGTTGATAATGGGAGGTGGAAATGTATGTAAGGGAGAGGCTAGGCCCATTTTTATGTAGGATTTTGATTGAAATGCAAGAAGGGAATGGATCCCTTCATTTTACAAGACACAAAGTAATCCCATTTTGCGGGCTTGGGCTCCGCTCAAGTGAACCTAGTTCCCAGGCCTGTTCAAATTTGTGGGCAGTGTTTTGGGGGCATGGGTCTTCGATGTGGACTCCTCATACCTTAGGGACCTTGGACTTGGTTTGTAAGACCCCTATGTGACCTATATTTGGATGACTCACTGTGGACCCTTGGGTAAAAGGCATTGTAGGCAAACGGACCTCTTACGGATTATGCAGTTCGCGTACGGTAAACAACCTAGTCGTACTCGGATGGTGTGAGGACTCGAGGCATCCATTAATAGACTTTGTATCGATAAATGGAATGGGTGTCTTGGTCTTACCTCACCCATGGTTCGAATGGAGATGTCGAGTGCATGAATTGTGATCATTGACTTAGAAGTCGATTTGTAAACACTCATTGACCTTTGGGTTTGCGTCGTTTGGCATGTGTATTGTCTTTCACATGTTCATTTACTTGGACCGTATTGTTTTGTTTGGACCGTGATGTGATTTGGGCTTATACTGTACTAGATTCGAAGGACTACTCATATCAAATTGTATTGGAATTTTCGTACAAGAGTAATTCCTCAACATTTGGACTGTTTGTATGGTATACCCAACCTCTCACTTTGACGTAGGGTCCTATGTCTAAGCACACTAAGTCAATCTACGTAGTTATATGCATATTGTAAATTGGATTGGGTCGATTGAGCTATTGCTGCTCGATATTTGATGGTTGATCACCAAATTAGACAGATTGTTAGGCATTCGATATTAGGTTTCGGGGTTTTCCCTTTTAATTGAACTACACTAACCACCTAACATTATTGGACGAGTTTTCCCGATGTTTGCTTTGAATTAACCATCCACCACAGCGACAGGCTTTTGCCCAATGTGTGACTTACGTGTGTTGCTTACTTTGTGTAGCGATTGGATTAGGATTTTCATTCTTCATGCATTGTCTATTATTATTGTTGCATTTCCCTTATATGATCACATTATCTTTTTTCACTTTGAAATTGTATATTGGTTATGGATTATGTCTATCTGCCTACCAACTTAGTTTAATGATGCTGTGCTTGGTGCATAGGTACCGAGTCTGCTTACCTCGAAGACGTTTCATTGGAGATATATCAGGTAATTAAGCCTGATGTTATTAAGTACAATTGATGTGCAGACGGCATCTACCGATGTTTCGTGTCTAGCACATGAGTGGCTTCATATAAGAATAGATATTTACATTTCTATTGGCCTATGTTTTTAGTTGCAACCATTTAATTAAACTATCTTTTAATTGTTCACCTTAACTTTATAAATTGAGTTATATGCTTACTCTAAACTACTTACCCTTTGTTTCTATTGGAGTTTCCGCTGTATTTATTGGTAAGTTAATCAATATTGAATTTCACCACAAACTAGGATCTATAGTGGGACTACGAATGGGGGCTATGTGTTGTGGTTTATTGGCTTATTGAGTGCAAAAAGTTTTAATTGGGCCCTAATCTCATATTTAACCCCAGTTCCCAAAACAAGGGAGTGACAGTTTCTAAGACTTAAGTCACAAGATCTAGGCACGAGTAAGCAATTTCTCTTATAGAATGTCTCTATAATCGGCTGCCCCTATGAACAACCCTAGTTCTGCCCATACAACTAAATTCATAGTTTCCACCAAAAAAGGAAAAAAAAAATTCATAGAATGGAGCAAGAAACTCCATAATATGTTGTGAAAATTGGCGATAGTGCGGCAAAATCATAACTGATAAACATTTCATACAACTCCTAACTTGACTAGCTATACCGGTTGGTCGCCAGCTAGGTCGGGTCCGATTAAGATTCAACTGCGTTATGCGTCTGATGCAATAGAAGAGATGGGCTTCCAAATTCAATTATAGACGAAGGGACTGAGATTTGTCATCAAACGATTGAAATTCGAAAGTAGATTAAATCAAGAGAAAAAAACGAAGGATTGGGGAAAACGAAAAACCTAAGATTCAGCCAAGTACAAACGCCGTTGCTGAGGGAACCTTCGAGAATTGAAGAAACCCCGGCATTTAAATGGTGGAGAAATACAAATAGCAAAAACTATACTTTCTGTACGAAAAAAAGGAAGTGAGACAGAGAAGATTAAAAAGAAGAGAGGGAAAAAGAGAGAGAACGGTAGGTAAAAGGGCCAATATGTAAATATGCTTTTTCCCTCCTCCTCTTGTACGAGTTACCACTGTCCTGCATCGGGTGAACATTGAGGTCACTGTCCTGATTTAAAAACAGGTCAAATACATGTTAAGCTTCAACCTATAGGCAGCTATAGCAAACGCGACCCATTTTTACTTGAGCCACTTGTTTGATACATCCTTAATTGAAGGCTTGCACTAAGATCTACTAGGCCAGCTATTACATATGTTTTTTTTTTTTTTATAACCCCAGATATCTCCCGCCTAACCCAGCCGTTATTTCATATGTTGTATGAGTGGTCAGTCAGTTTATGAACTCTGTATGTCCCACATCAAGCTTAGCAATAGAATTCTTGGGTTGAAGTCATCTCTAGTAATCACCTTATACCCCAAGCATGCGCACGTTGGAATTTAAGTCTATACAGATACTGATGGTACAGACTGTTAGTTTCATAGATCCACTTTACTTTGGGGTTAATGCACATTTACGAATGAAGAAAACATAGTAATTGAAAGTGTCAGACGATCAGATTGACTCGTTTTATTGCAGTGGCCGAATATCAAGCAAAAACGCAGGACTCATGAACTTGTGCATCCGTCTAGAGTAAGCAGGCAGCAATTTATGCATTTCAAGAAAGAATGCAACATCTTGAACCGAACCATCATTTTGTTGAAGGTGCATGCGGCAACCCACATTATTATTTGCCGCATGTTCATTCGGTCAACACGCCAACTCGAAGTTTCCTCGCCAAACCACTAAGCATGGACAGTTTTCAATTACTGAAGAAGCGAACCTCAGCATGTTTGGCATCCATGCTCCCCTTATAAAGGGCGTATAGAATGGCATTGAATGGATTTTGCATACCTCAGAGCTTTCTTTCTTTTTGGCACTACTGTGCTCTGTGCCTCTGCCACAGGATATTGCCATGTCTGTGCTCCATCAGTGAGTGTAAGGAGTGGATCCTTGGCACTCGGGTTAAGAGTTTAGATGCCCTTCACCACTGGGCCGTATTGTGCTACCCTTCATACATTGTTTTAATGTTTTCATGGTTGTAATGAGGTAGAGCGTAATTCAATAACCCACTGCCTAATTGCGTTGCTGAAAAATACAATGGAATAGTAGCATACTCTTCCTTTTTTATTCCCACTTCGTCCGCTGAAATATTAATAATTCTTTAATTTTCTTTACCCATTTATTACAACTAATATCAATTGACTTTTATTTCATAAACTAAAACAAATTTAAGGTCCAATTCAATAAAAAAAAAAGTCAATCCAAATCAATTTATAAAACTATGGCTACCTAAAACCTACTCCCACCACAATAAGCTTTTTAATTTGAGAAAAAATCTTCAGGCACATCCAAAAGCCTCCTTAGAAATTAACTCAAAAATCTTCAAGACACATCAAAAAGCCTCACTAGAAATTAACTCCCTACAAACCAACAAGTTGTCAGAGCCAACAACGCACATACATGGTTACTAATTTTGCAAATATGCTTTTACAAAAGCATTTAAAATAATTTCAGAAAATAAAAATCAAAAAATTTCCTTAGGAGACCATTTGTTTGCATGGAACTGAATGCAGAAGAATTCATGCCTTGATTTACAGGAGCGGCAGGATTAAGGATATGAGGTTTAAAAGTAGATTGAACTTTGATTCTCTTACGAATCAAATTACTATAGTGATGATTGGGGATTCATTTACCATATCCCCTTACATTCACTTTCCATTAAATGGGAGAGTATTTGATGGCCATTTATGGGATATTCACCTTCGGCACTCCAATTTTAACCACTTTCAAGAATACACTTCCTGGAAGTACAGGGAATTCAACTCCATACAAACAAACCGGTCCCAAGGGACAGTACGGACTGCCTACTTGTTTCACTAATGACCACTAGACCCACTTTTCATGTGATCTATGCATCTTTACTGCCTCCATTTTGGACAAGAACTCCGGCTCTCTCCTTTAAAGTGCTGGATACTGCATCAGTCTGTGATCAAGATTTTTGTGTAGATTCCAGCATGCGTAGATTTAAAGATATTGACAGAAAGATGAAGGGGTTGTTTGGTTTAATAATGATCATTATCTTGCTTTATTTAATTGTAAAAACAGTTTAATAAGTTCCTGCCCAGTCAAATGGTTACATTCAGTTTAAAGTAATGCAACAATGATAGAGGTAAAAAGCATGAGCACCAACCACACTGTTGTTCTACATAGCAATCAGGTTCTGAAGTCTCTCGCTTCTCGCATATTCCTCCTGTAAATTATTAGTTATCATTATAAAAAAAATGGCTCTGAATGGACATGACATCAATCTTTATATAAAGCAGTGAAAACCAACACTGCACAAAAGGCTAACTGAAACAACAGTTGTGGCACCCACCTTTCCAGAGAAATAATGGGCCTGACTTGCAGCGAATGGCTAGTTCACCATCTCTTACCTGTCAAGTGTAACCCATTTATTGTAATCCCTGACCATGGGTGTCATTGCACTCACCGTGGATGGCAGAAGCCACTCCTATTTTGGGTGCCAACCTCACCAACTCTTCAATTGGTGCTGGCCCTACAATGATGTTACTGATGGAAGAAAAGCAATAGCCCAAAAAGGCTAAAACATGGATGGATAAGATCACCAGTCTTGGAAGGATTTCTGGACATCTCATCTACAGAGGGCCCATCAAAACAGCCTGGATAATCAAGTAATGGGGGTACTACTTGCGTGAAACAGAAAGGGGGCAGGTAACAATAAATTTTCTAGAGGGCACGACCCTTCAGATCCTTGATCACATTTCATCATTCTAGTCATTGTCATGCCTTTCAAAATTTGAGGCACTTCCAATCATGCCCTTAGGGCATGTTTGGCAAACGGGCAAGCTAAAGTAGAGTAAAGTTAAATTTTGAAAATTCAAATTTTTCCTCTTCTTTTTTTAAAAAATTCAAAATTTGCTAATCTTTTTTTTAAGTCAAAAAGTCATCACTAAACTAAAAAAAAAATCTCTACTTTTTATACAAAAAGTCAAAAAGATTATTTATCAAACAACTAAAAACAAAAAGTCATCATAATCCAATCATATATTATTCTTTCTTAATTTTGGATTTACTCTACCTTATTTTACCCTACCCCTCTCCCAAACATGCCCTTAAGGTAATGATCAAGTGAAGTAAAAGATGTGTGCTGTGTGCTTAGCAAAAGGACAGAATCATATAAACAGGTATCTATGCTCAAGAAGACAAATCAAGTAGAAGTACCAGGTCAACAGAGTCTTTATTAGTTGAAGACTTCCTAGGAAATTCCAATTGGGTTTTAGATAGATGATGACTATTCCCAACAGCAGCAAAATGGTGTTAATTTATAATGGAAAGTGATGGGGCCTCCCTTTTAGTGCATCAGTTCCAAATGTACAACCATTTGAAGTCCAAGACATAGGGTGATTTCTACTACAGAATGAGTCCTGTTTTAAAAGGTCAAACAATTCTGCATGAAGATAATTCTGTTTGCAGGAAACTGAATTCGTAGGAATTCATGGTAAAATGAGCTCCCAAAGATTAAAAAGGTGCAAGGAGAATGATATAAGGTGGCAACGCCAATGGGACTGCTCTAGGATTTGGTTTGCTGGGGTGCTGGTGGGGCAATCATTTTCCCTTTGTGGATCCCTACATCTTTGTTAATTTTGACGAGAATAATTTCTTTGGTATCCCAGGAATTCAATTCCATGCAAACAAATTTTAGTTGATCCTCAAAAGAATTGGTGACTAGAATGATGTGAGGATAAAAGAGGTCCCACAGTATGCATAGTCAGAGAAGCCAAACAAAAATGGGTAAGCCTGAAAACAATGTCACACAAGCACCCCATTTGGTTTTTGTCTCACCATAGAGTACATCTGCACAACCATGATTCTAACCTGGAATGCCTTTAAAAGGGAAGATCGGCGCCGTTGTTCAGCAATTTCTGCAGCATACGTCTCCTTGAGAATGTCATATTTTTTCTGCTCCGATTGAAGCCCAAGTCGCACCTTTTCAAGCTTCTGTAAAAGTGATTAAACTCTTTAAACACCCTTGTTATATTGTCTTTGCAAAAGAAAAAACAAGAACATAATAGAGATCCATCAGAATCTATTCAACACCAATCTGGACCATCATAGCCGTTGGACTTAACAACCCAATTTTTTTTTCATTGATTTTTTGGTGGCCCCATCTCGAAAGGATTGAGATTTGTTGGACCTCTTATGCAAGCATACCGATTTCCATCTCTTCCTGCTCATATACAGTGTCAAATTGGTACGGTGGAAATGAGCAGGGGAATAGCATGTAAATGATGGATGCGACAAGGTGGGCCCAGAGGTGGACCCCATGGGGTGGCGCTCTTAGGGCAATTAGACTCAACAGATCACAAGTTTGTGTGTGCACGCATGTACTGATTATTACATCATCAAACACAACAACAGATGATCTCCTCAAAAGACCCCATTGCAATTAACTGCAGAAATAATCAGATAAACAAAGGACATACTAAAACAAAAATCTAACACACTTCCATTTACAAGAAAAGTTTTCCAACAGATTTCCTTCAATAAAGCACGGTAAGTTAGGCTAACCAGAAACTTATAAAACGGCTGACCACCTCTTACAGTAATGAAAGGAAACCTAAAACTTGCAGATTCGTTCTTAGGTCTTAGGGAAATTGAAGGAGCAATAGTAGCCTCTAAATGTGACATTTACCTCCTGGATACATTACCAGGCATCAGAAACTGTGAACCCTTGAACTGCGAGCTGCTTTTTTATTTTTATTATTTTTATAAGTAACAGAAAAGATTATATTAAAATGAAGATAAATGCAAGTTTCTTAGAACTGCAGACTTTTTCATCATGTTGGGCAGACGTAAAATTATATTGCTGACTCTTTTGCTAAGCAAGAGGTTGATGTGTCTTCTAATTATGTAGCTTTCACTATGTAACCTGCTTTAGCGGTATAATGCTTTTATAACATAGAGCCCCTTTTAATTTATAGGCTGGGGCCTTTTTGTAATCTTTCTTCTTTAATATTTTTTCATCGTTACCAATAAAAAAAGGAAACTTTTTACAAATAGGAACCTAATAGAGGGGTATGCTCAAACGCAAGTGTAGGCGAACAATGGTGTGGATAGTGATTATCAACCAAATAAAGAACAATCATGCAACTGTCTACTTGACGCCTAACCTCAGATCTTAATGATTTGAAGCAAAAGCAAATACCAGGAAAATAATAACATAGAGGGTCCACGTTTGGTGCTTTCCAACAAAATGTCAGGGATTGCTTTTTCAACCCTTCATAATTCAGCATGAAATCCTTGTCTGACAGTTGCCACGCACTGCTCAGGTCTTTTTGATGGACTTCTATCATTTCTTTTATATCAGTCATTTATGATGACATCTTGTCCAAGCATTGGCAATGAAAGTCCTTTCATATCATTCTCTGACCTGGCCTCTGTCCTGTCTGCCATCTAGGACTCACTCAGCTCCACTGCATTGGGGTTGTGGTTCATGAGTTTCTGTCACAATGATCACAAGGGCGTTTGGGATAATTCAGAGATAATGATGATGATAGAATAATTTACCACCTTAGAAAAATGAATGTTCGATCTGCGTTTCCTGGCAACCAAAACTGTGACATGGTTTGCTTATCAGGAAACTGGACTTTATTCATCCTTCTGGTTAACAGATCTTATCAGAATAAGCCTAGCTAAATTACAAAATCATTTTGTGGTTTCATCCATTTGGTTATAATCCTAGATGGCCATTCCATTTTCCACTGTGTATTCTTTGTGCGTTCATTCACTCGCATCAACAGTAAAGAAAATTAAATGAACATAGATGCCTAAAATGCATATGCATTGTCAGGCAATATTGACTTGTAAATACTAAAAAACAATTAGTTATACTGTGATCATCTTAGGTGTAAGGATCCAATCCCAGATTACATGTTTTCTTATCATTTAATAGTGAAATAATTAATTATAGTTTGATTGCACTTATATCAATTTTTTATGATGATTATTAATAATTGCAAACAAAAATAATTAATACTAAGGTTTAAGCATCATTAACAGTATTCAAGGCTAAATATGATTAAATTATAGTGCCTATTTATTTTTATTATATTTTTCTTGTTTCATAAATTTTTTAATAATAGATTCTCTCTCTATATATATAGACTCTATATATATAGAGAGAGAAAAAGAGAGATTTTTAAAAAATGCTTCTTTTATAAAGGGGCATTTCTGCCCTGTCTAACCGTCCAATGAGAGAAGAAAAGACCAAAAGACTTTTTCCTACTTTAATACTAACATTTATTATCAGTTATTAAGAGGAATGTGTATTTAAATCTTAAATCTATTAGTTAAGATGGAGAGACATTTAAATCTTGGCATGCCGGTCATGAGGGTGAGAAGCTCGAGAGAGACAATTAAATCTATCAGTTAAGATGCTTAGTTTGAAGACTAAGAGGGCCCCACTAAACATGATTTCTCAACCATTGACTCCATTTAGATCTTATCATAAAATAAGAGGGCCCTACTAAAAAGGAGAGAAAAGTTGGGAAGTCCAAAACTATTGATAGAGTTCATTCAATGAAAGAGAAAAGATGGAATTAATTGATTTGTCAAGAGAGAAAGTAGGGATTTCACCACCAAATTTCTTTTCCAAAAAAACTATTGCAAGGATAATTCCACCTATACTCTCATTCATTGCAAATAGGGGCCTTTTCACTTTTGAAAACGCCCAGGCATCATATGGCATTGCTATATATATATAGAGAGAGAGAGAGAGAGAAACGGTCTAATGAGATAGTGTGGTGTATAAGTGAAGCAACGCAGAGAAGAAGAATAGCCAACAGGCTAATCTCCAAGCCAAAAGGCTTAAAGATAGAATGTCTTGGTGCCTCACCAAAGACAAACAAAACTCTTTTAACTAAGAACCAAACTCAAATTCTTATTCAAAATCAATGTCTGTATCTCATGAAGAGATTACATCTTTATTTATAACTAAAATATTATCTAATAAAGGAAACAACTAATTCAAATCAAATAAGAAGTCTTAAACCAAACATGACTGGACTTGCCAAATATTAAGAAAACAACTAAAGTAACTACTAATAATAGGATCTACTCTAATCATTGGGCCTTATTGGTTTTAGGTCCAATGGCCTGGCCAATCATAGATCTGGCCTGCATCAATAAGCTAACTTTTTAGGGCCCACCTGCAGTCGCACCAAACATGAAGGGCATGGGAGATTGAAAGATCATGATGGGAACTAGGTGTGCAAAAAATAACCCCATCCAATCATCTTAGCCCCATCTTCTTAATGGTTCACATTTGCAACAGTTGAAATAAGTTACTTATTTCATACATCAAACTACATTAGATGGGGCTGATTTTTTGCACACACCTAGTTCCCATCATGATATTTCAATCCCTCATGGCCTTCATAGTTGGTACGACTCCAGGTAGGCCCTAAAAAATTAGCTCATATACCACACCATTTCGCTAGACAGTCTCTCTCTCTCTCTCTATATATCTCCTCACTAGTGCTCAAGCTTAGGATAAGCTTGTGCGCTTATGCCTATGGGGCCCACCTAGAGACCCACAGGGATGGGGATGGGGATGGGGATGGGGATGGGGGGTTTTGAAGATCTCCCTGAAAGCCCCCTCCCTGCAAAAAAATCAACCCCATCCATGATCTCTATCATCTCCATTTGGGCCCACAACTTCCTACAGTGTATAGTTCATTTAGATGGATCATCAGTCAATCCAAAGGTCCAGTCACATCAAATGGGGCCAAAAATTAGTGGACATGTGCAATTCAGGGGCCCCTTGTGTGTAGTCCATTGGGATGAACCAATGGTGTGCCCCACACATGTGG
This sequence comes from Sextonia rubra, assembly GCA_037013555.1. Lineage (NCBI taxonomy): Eukaryota > Viridiplantae > Streptophyta > Magnoliopsida > Laurales > Lauraceae > Sextonia > Sextonia rubra. Next base: position 13,756,391 of record JASUAD010000018.1, on the reverse strand, counting down.
GCAGATGGAATTCCCTCCATGCAATTGAGCTTAGTTGAGGAAATCCATATACATATATATATATTTATTTATTTATTTATATATAAAGGGCTCTTAATCTTGTAAGAATTGTTCTCATGCATCTACCATGAGAACTTTTTATTAGGTCCCATTTGGGGATAGGACTAAGGGGGATGAAAAGATCTACGTGGAACTACCCCAAATATCAAGTTTGACCCCAATCACATATCCCTAACCCTTTCATCCGTAGCCTATAATTTCAATCCATTTAGATTGGTGCACAGGTGATCAAACAGTCCAAAAAATTCAAATTTGACTGAAACTTGGGGCGTGTGACTACCAGGGGGGTCCCTATGTATTACAAGGTTTAGATTGGGTGATAAATGGGTCCCACATAGAGTTCTCACAAAAAGTTGGTGACAATAAGTTCCCATAGGATTATTTCCCATATATATATATAAATACCCACCAACTTAAACAAATACTTAAGATCTTTGCTCAAACACTTGACGAAGAAAACACTCTAAGAAAGACTAGCTATGCCAAATTCTATCTCTCAAACTCAAGTACTACAAGGTATTATAGACTATTGGGATGGACTTGAAGGGGCCTTAAGTCTGGAATTATTGGGCAGGACCTCAAACCATTTAGAGTCCATAACAATTCTTGAGCATTATTGGTGCTACAGTGAAGTTGATAATTGCGAAAACAGTGCCATTCATTATTAGTGGTGACATCAACATACATGTCTTGGATAAGGTTGGAGTCATTCGATGCTGTCTTCAACTATTCATTCTTGATATACATCAAGTCTGCAGTGTCAATGTCATCATCATCAGGTAATTGAGAATCCTAGAACAAAGGATTGTCACCAAAAACTGCAAATTGGTTTAGATAATGGAGGAGAAGCTGGAGAAGATAGTGATTCTGCCATTAAGGGCTTCGGTTTTGATTCAAAAGTAAGGCCTTGAGAAATTTGGGACCCTTCGTCTAATAATTCTTTGATTAATTTCTTTTTGAGGCTATCAAAAAAAGAATTATAGGGTCGGAAAGAGGATCCCGTAATTTCTGTTGGAGGAGGAATGTTTAGATATTTCTTTCTGGCTTGGATGCCAATCTTCATTTCGTATTGATCCCACCATGTTATATAGACATTTCGGTTGAGGCATGGAGGAAAACTTTCTTCAACAGTTTTTTCATATTCCCATCTAATGATCCATGGGATACCATAAGCACAGAAGAACTTCGTCAAAAGAGAACAATGAGCAGAACTAGGGAAACACAATCATCAACGCTATAGTTTACTTCTTTAAAATGTTTAAGGACATTTGTGGATTCAGCATCAAGAATTGCAGTATCAGCTCCATAAGTTTGCCACCAACTTTCCAGAAAACAATATGGAATGGAGTCTGGATTTTGTGGTTCAAACCTTAGAAACCACGAGCAATGGTGTGCCTTGTTCTGGAATAGGAGGACAATACTCCAGGCTTTCTTGTATTCACAATAACTGAAAGTAACAGAATCGTTACCTTGCTTTGCCGTTTGGGGAGAAGTCCAACTAGAGCCCCACTGCTGTGGAGTAATAATCCACAAGATTTTGAGCTTGGAAAAGGAGATGTCATAATTTTCTGTGTCCGAATATGTATGATTGATGAAGAGACGCTTTTTGTGAACATGAGAATTCTACAAGAGAATTCATAATTTTTGCCGGGAGAGAGGAAGTGTGTATTAGTTCCGTAGAACATTTTGAGAAGATTATTGGTAGTCATATTGAGATGATAATTTTCTATTGGGAATAAATAATTCGAAGAATTTAAGAGATAAGGGCTTTTGTTTTTTTGTTTCAATTGCTTTGCCCTTTGATTGAGATAATTGAGGAGAGCTTGAGCTTGCGCCTTGAAATAATTGTGAAGGCTTATTAGTCATCTGTGATGACTGAGATACTTGGGGAGATTTTGCCTTATTATTTGCCATCAGCAACGTGTCCTTGCAAAAATTCTCGAGAGAGGTAGTCAGGGAGAGAATTTTCTTTTCCTTTTATATATTCAATATCAAACTCAAACATAGATAATAAGGCTTGCCATCGAGCAAAAACTTGTTTTGAAACAAGATTTTTCACATCTTTTTCTAGAATTTCCTTAGTTGATTTACAATCAATTCAAGGAAGAAACTTTTGATTTAAAACGTCACGTTGAAACTTCAGAATACATGTATATAGCAAGGACTTCCTTTTCTATGGCAGAATAATTACGTTGGGTAGGGTCCCAAGTTCCACTAGTGAAACAGACAGACAACTGTCAACTGTTGGGTCACTCTCATCCTCAACATCCTCAATGCATTTTGGGTTGGGCAATCAAGGCCAATGTACCCACAGCCATGACAACTGTCACTAGTAATCGAGTTGTTCCATTTGGAACCCTTACAAGCGACTCCTTTGCCTTTATTATCCTATAATGCAAGTGGCACATTTGGAGGATTCCTAGAAGGTTGGCTCCCAAAATTTGGTTTACACCTCGAGGAATCTAACCCACGGTTATCACTCTGCTTGGCCTGTTTGCTTTTTCATGGCAATCTCAAGGTTGAGCACTGCCTCATATATATCTTCTAGGCTAGTTGTCCAAGCAGTACTTAATTTCAAATTTGTTTGCTTTTTCATGGCAATCTCAAGGTTGAGCACCGCCTCATATATGTCTTCTAGGCTAGTTGTCCAAGCAGTAATTAATTTCCTTTGAAACTCCTAGCGAAGACCTGTTCTGAAATTAAAAATTCGTGCCAGAATGCCTTCCTTAACCTCACAATGTAGATTAAGCTCCTTGAACTTATTGATGTACTCAGACACAAACATGCTTCCCTGTCAGAGGATGGACCGTTTTGAGTAGGTACTTAGTTTGCAACTGTTTTTTAAACTCATCACACGATGTGATGGCTTTCCCATGTTGGTGATGTAAACCATGCTCAACATATATCCAATACAACCGCGCTTGATTCACCAACCTTATCTTGGCGAATCAAACTTTCCTCTCCTCAGACATCTCACACCACTCAACATAGCGGTCCATGTCAAATTCCCAATCAGAAGAGGCTTTTGGGTCGATCCAACTGTCAAATGATAACACTACTACCTTTAACACTTTTCAAAACCCAATCTTCAAGGTTTTGGCCTCTAATGCTAGCAATGATCAAAATAGCGGTTGGGACGAGCATAGCGGCCAATGGCCAAAACGCTGCATAGCAAGCGATACATAACAATTGCGGTGATACATAGCAATGTAGTGTTGTGAATTTTTTAAGTGGTTAAAAGAATTCAAATCTTGTGTAGCAGCCTTTTTTTTTGGTACTAATTTAGAACCATACAATAATAGAGACAACTTTAGGAAAGAAAATTGAGATTAAGAAATAGGAAAAACAATATTTTAAATTAAAAATGATTAGCTTTAATAGGTTTTAGAGTATTAACGGCGCTATTTTCAAATAGCGTAGTGGCCTCAATTGCGACAGCCGATAATGCAGTTGCTACGTCACGTAGCAGCTGTTATTTTGAACCACAACTACAAGCACTACGTTCATACCCTGACTCAAATTCGAGGTCAGAGTCCTCATCACACTCACTCCTCTGTTGCTCGCAACCCCGATTTTGCCCATACCCTCTTCCTCTCATGGTTCTTATTATGATCATGATGATGTTCATTATCATCTTGATGGGACCTCTCAACGGTCTCAAGGAATACTATGAGTACAACAGCTTGCACTAATGATTGCTGCATCATAGCAGTCATCTGTGCTATGGTGTCCTCCATGTTCTTGGCCATCATGTCTTGTATATTCTTAACTAATTGCTCCAAGGTCAGATTGGTCTGGGAAGATCCTGCCATGTTTAGAAGTTATGGTGGATATCCATACCACTCCTCATGGGCATGCAAGGGTAGAAACCTAGATGAACCAAATGATGCAAAGCAAAAGTAAGCTAGATTTGGATAACCAAGATGATAACTTAACTAACCCTAAGCTCTTATGCAAAAATTGATGCAGGACAAGAATTCTACCCTAATATGAAATTCAGATCAATTTAGGAATTAATAATTTAAATTTGAAACATAAACCACACCATTCAAACTATTGAGCATTGAAATTAAATGCGCAATTTTGTAATGATCCAAGGCAATGTCACAAGTCCTGCAACAAATGCCACTCTGGTAATGAGAAGGAACCTAATGGAAGTTAAAGCTTCCACTTGCTTATGGATAGTCTAAATTCAAGTAAATTACTTGTTCCTTTGCAAGGATTTCAACAGAAGTCAGACTGAACATGCTTGCAATTGGTTTAATGTGTAATATGAGCTTATTGAACAAAATTCAGATTTGAAACAATTCTCCCACAGCAATAGAAAGGCCCACAATAAATTCAGATCTGATGTATTATGTTAATTTGAGTTTAGGATGTGAAAACAGTGCCATTTATGGCCAAAATACACCTGCAATAGTGATTAGGATAATCAAGTGAGGCCCAATAATGTTAGCCAAGTTTGGTGCGACCCACTTAGTATTCGGTCATGTAGGAGCAGGGTGTAGATGGGTTCAGTTGGTGGGGATCCTTGATTGGATGGTTGGATTTGATGGGATGATGGTTAATCGGTAAGATATAGGTGAATGGATATGATCACAGGGATGGTTGGCAGCTAAGGTGGATGATATCTATTATGGTCAGATAGTGGGATCTAAGGGTTGGATTGGTCGTGTAGATCTAGTGGTTTTGTAGCTTTTTTAATGGTGAGGATGGTGTAGATCTACCATTGTTCGTGGCTGGTGGGTGATGCTTGTTTATAGATCTCGGATTTGAGTGGCTCAAATGAAAAGAAATCAGGAGAAGAGAAGAATATACCTTTACTTGGGCTCCCACCACACTCCGATCCAGAGGCATTACCAAAGATTCCATGAACACAACAATGGAGATGCAAGGAGAACTCAAAAGAGCATTTTTCATTCCATTGCATCCATAAAATAACAAGGAAGCAGATACAATAAAGGTTTCTTAAAATAAAACCCAATTATGACATCATCACTAATTAAAAACAAAATAAATGTCAACAAAACCAAGCGTTACGCATGGGATGTCATGTGCACAGCTATGTGCACACATCCAAGGGGTTTCACTTATGTGGACAAACCCTAAACCCCCCACCCCAAAACAACCACACACAAATCTCTTACTTTTAAAAAAAAAATACAGATCCCTTTCTTCTATTTCTTTTGAATCATGGGCCCCTTCTCTTGTAGTTTTCTTTTAAATTCCCATGGGCCCCTCTTTACTTTATGTAATCTTTTTATTTATTCCCATGCGACATTTCCCAACATGGGGCCTTCATTATGATTGCACACACGGGGCCTTTTGCCTATTAAATGCTCAATCCAAAGCAAGTATCAAAAAAGCGGTAGCGATTGGCTTAGCGGCCGTCCGCTGAAGTGCTATGTAGCGAGCAACAGTGACATTTGAAAATATTGACAAAAAAATCCAGAATATTGTAAAAAGCTAGAATATGGGTCTTTTTTTTTTTTTTTAAGTAACTAGGATAAGGGGGTATAGCAGTCCCCTTATTGTATTTTTTTTTTTCTTTCTTTTGGGTGTGTCTTCTAGCTTTAAACCGGAAGAAAGTGACGCTAGGGATTCAACTTGGAGAAGAATTGTGGAAAAAATAGAAGAAGAGAAGTAAAAAGAAAGAACGGGCACCCTTTGAAGTCATCAACACCCAGTAGCTACGTAATGGTACTGACACCCAAATAGCGTAGCAGCCCTTACTGCTATGGTTGATATAGCGTAGCAGCTGTTTTTTCAATCCATGATCCAAAAAGAGATCCAACTGTTGGATTTTTATTAGAATGGTAATCCAATAGTGGATTTTCGACATCTCGACGATCGAAGTCGGGATAAGAGTCATCCATCTAGAGAGTAGCTCAATCTGCAACCCTAAGCCACTGTCATTAGGGTTGATGTCCCCATCAAAAGCATTGTGAAAATATAAAAGGATTCTCATTTCTGGATATATTTAGAAAATATTAAAATAATATATACAATATCTTGTTCCAACTTTTTCCCTAACTAAATCATGATACTTTACAATATTGCTAATATTTTTTATAATGAGGCATGTAGTTGTATTTATGGTAGGATAAGCACAAATTTAGCTCTATGCAAGAAATGTATTCGAGGTTTCATTCCATTAATGAATTGAAAAGAGGGGAAAAAAATGTAAAACAATTTTGGCACCTGTTTAGTCCCTCCCACAATTCTCTCCATGGAATCAATAAGTCTAGCTCGACCGCTTGTGCTAGTCATGGCATCTTTAAACTGTAAATAAAAATTGAAATCAAATGAATCACAATTGATTCGAAAACAGAAAATCGTAAAAATAATACTCAATGCCAAAGAGGAAAGTCATATTTTCCCAATTTTATAACAGGATCTTATAGAAGCACCACTATAGATAGAGCAGTACATTGGTATTGGTTCCTTTCATTAGGTGAAACACAAATAAGTGGAAAGTAAAATACAAATAAATGGATAATTATTTTCTAAGTAATAGGCAAAGCTCTCTATTCTGCACACAGCTACAAATTTGGCCACAAAGAACATGCAACAGGATGACCCCCACCATCCAGATGACCTAGCTAAAAATCAGGCAGGTCAACTCATCAGGTTGAACACTTGCATGTAGAATGTGAACTCTTGAAGAGTCTCTATACCCAGTCGGCCATTTCAAAAATGCATCCTGCCAAGTGGACCGGGCACATGATGGCAGAGCAACCTGATGAATAGCTCAGATCTCACACAAGCTCAACTCACATTTGGACTCATGGATGGCTCCATCAACATGTACACGGTTAATCCCACACATAATTAAGTAGAAAATTAATAAATAACATGAACAAAAGTTCACGATACAAAAATAAAACAATAAACATATTCTATAGAAACAAAAACAAAACAATAAACATATTCTATATAAATGTATCTTGTTTGTGGACATATGGGCATGCCAATAATATACGTTAGCCATATTGGTAACTATTGAAAATTTTCATCCATATATATAAGAAATAAAGATCTCATAGAAAGAATTGAACAACAATGACCAATCATTTGAATGAATCAAGCATTGCATCAGCTTGAAAGACTCCATCTGATGCAGCATGGACCTCAATGAATGGCCACCGGTGTAATTAGATTTAGGATTTTTTTTATTTTAGTAATTATATGTCATTAGATTGCTAATTTTATTTAATGAGTTGTAATTAGAATTTAGTTTCCTATGTTATTTCGCTTCCTAGGTTGATAAAATTTCTTAGGCTCTAAGTTATGTTTTCTTATTTATATGGCATTGTAGAGAAATATTATTCAAAGATTAATAGATTTGTGGATTTCTATCTTGGAGGTGCGTCCTCATGTGTGAAGTCTTATCGACGATTTGAAGTGTACTCGAATACATGTTTCTACACCCCCACGCAACCCTGGAATTGGGGCCTGCATCAATTTGGTATCAAGATGAACGATCCTCAATCGTCTCGACGAATTACCCCTATCCCCAACCATCCAACAGCCACCTTCTGGTTATCGCCTTCGTCCACCCAACCATCCACCACCGCTGCCATTCACAGATCGCAACCCCAACATCTCATTCACCAACCCATATTCCGCTACCACTTCCTCAACCATTGAATCGCTAATCGGATTCCCCAAATTGTTGGAACCCAGTCCCTTCCATCTCCACAACCAAAACCCCTATCTATCCATTCAACCTCACCTTGATCCATCTTCACCAACGTAGGCATTACTAACACCCCTCGGCTCGAACCCTACCCACTGTGACACCCGACACCATCCCTTAGCGCAAAGCCACATGAACCCCCTTTCCACTTCAAAAAACCCCAAAATCCAAATCTACCAAATCCAAAACCTCAAAATCCAAAAATCTCAAATCCCTAAACCCTAACTGAAACCTAATCCAACCACCCCGCTTCCCCAACACCATCGTCCCTCAACCCATGCCAAAAATTAAAAAAAAAAAGAAAAAAGAAAATAGGAGAAGAAGAGAGAGCAGCAGCAGGAAGAACGAGTATACCTGGCACCACAAGATCCTAGCCTTCATCCGTTGCCATATCCACATGGCCATCGAATTGCCTCCAGCTCCCTTTCAGCATCGCCGCACTACCGCTTGCCACGTTGCACCACCGACTTCATAACCCGATCACTGTCGTCCATCTCTCCAGCCCCATCAATCTCATCTCCCACCCTCCTCCTTTTTCGCTAAATAGAGAGATAAAACACAGGGTTTTACTTACCCTTTCGATGCAACGACCAAGGAGAAGCAAGGATTTACTTCTTTGTGGGCCTATGAATAGGTCTATTCAACTCGGGCCCAATTTTGGCCCAAGTTGTATCTAACCCAAGTACATATCAGCCTAGGCCCAAGTGCAAGACAGACTAGACCCAATTGTAATTGAATCCCTTTCTACATTAGTAATATATATTTATTCATATATAATCATATACTAAAAAAATAATATCATTTTAAATTTTTAATCAATTTAGCAATCAAAACCTAAAAATTCAAGTACCAACTAAGAAACATCTCAAATTTAAAAAAAAAAAAGGAAACTTAAAAAAAATACAGGACACGTTTTTCATATGTCCGACCCATGTCCGGCGCTTGTCTGGACCGTGTCGGATGCATGTCTGTGTCCAGTATATGTCCAAGCCGTGTCCGAGCCATGTCCAAAACTTAAAATAAAAAATATTTTTTCACAAGACACATTTTACATACCCGACGCGTGTCCTTGTCCCGGACGTGCTGGACACTAACACGCTGGCCCCAGAGAGGTGTCTGTGCTTCCTAGGTTATTGGAGAGCTTTATTTCAAATATTGATTTGTATTTCAAAAATTCTTCCTTTATTTGTTAGACCATGTCGTCATGGCTATCAAAGTTGGTACCACTCAACTTTGATCCCTCATCAGTGTAGTATAATATTTTGAGGTGTCTTGGAGCTCATCTCTGTACTTGTGCACCATTCTGTTTTCCAGCTCCCACGGTCGCGTTGAAGTCACCATCAGGAGAATATAGCAATGTGGTTTGCCATTTAGTTTGAATATGTGTAAGAAGCCCCTTGCCACAGTGACGTTGGAGTTACTATGATGTTGAGAGCATATTACGAAGATTCATTAGACTGTTTTGTCTATTATGAATATGGTCCATTATCACGATCTATGCATAATCTACTTATTTTGGTTATTAATTGCAATCTTATGATTTGCTTCCATCATTATTCTATTTTGATGCAGTTGTTGATGTTATTTACTTTGATCACATTGCTTGGTGTATCTTTAGACTAATTATACGCTTGGTGCTATAGGGAAGAATGCCACTCTCGTTGAGCAGAATCCAATGGTCCAAGAGGCACCACAGGCTTACGTTGGGTTGAGTGCAAACAATGCGAAGTTGGGATTGGGTTTGGATGGGATTGGGGGATTTGGCTACAATGGAATATTAGGGCAGCAATTTTGTGGATTTAAAAAAGGGTACAAGGACTAGGGTTTTCGAGATTGGGGATTAAGGCTTGATTTGGGATTTGGGCAATTTTAGGGTTTTGGACAAGTTAGCAAAAAATTTCAAGGTGGAGGCGTTTCAGGTGCATGGTTCATTGACATTGGGGGTGGAGGTGTTTCGGGTGTAGGGTTCGATTGACGATGAGGGGATAAGGAGATTGGGAGAAATGTTTAGGGATTTCAAGGGATTTGGGGTTTATGGTTTCAAATTTAGGGATTTCGGAGTTTTTAGGATTCAATTGGGGTTTCAATAGTAGGGTTATGGTTGGATAGCTTTGGTCAATTAGATCTTGGTTGAGGATGACTTTAGCCAAATGGATTTCAGGCTCGGTAGTATTTCTCGTAACTGATCTTGAGTTCGGGGGCTTCGATTTAGGGTTTTAAGAATGGGTGCAGCTTGAGGTCACGCAAAGAGATCAAGGGTTTTAGGATCTTGGCAGTTGTTTTCTTTTATTTTTTTCAAACGGATCTAGGCATTGATCTAGGAGATGGCAAAGATGGGGTTTTGGTTTTGTAGGGTTTGGGGATGGATTAAGGTTTAGAGGTTGGTATAATAGATGAATCAAGGCACCAGGATTTTGGGAAAGGGTTTTGATATGATTCAACTAATGTGAAGGGGTTGGCGGGGAGTTGGTGGCGGGGTTTGGTGAGCTGAGGCTCATGCCAGTGACGTTGACGATCGGCCACTCTGAGAATGCAAAAAGAGAAATAGGGGATGAATGTTGACTACCAATATGGTGATGGATTGCCAAATCATGAATTCAAGATGGATCAATCTTCAGTTCTGATACCAAATGATGCAAAGCAGGAAACCAGGTGTAAGCCCACAGAAATGGAAAGATTAGAGACGGAAGGTAGAGAGGTTAGGGAAATCCCTGAATATCTTGGCCTTACACCAAACTTCTTATCGTAGGCGAGGAAGAAGAGCTAACCTGAGGAACCCCAAAATCACTCAATATAACTTTCAATCAATTATTCACCAAGGATCCAAAAGCCTTTACATTACTTATATAGGAAAATAATAAAACCTAAAAATAATCTAAACCATCCATATGTCTGGATGGCCAAGATTAAAACATCCAACATAAATCAAACTCTAAATAAGATAGAATATGTAGACCAGACCCATGATGATAGGTCTTGATGGACGGGCTAGGCCCATTGGCAGGTCGACCTAAGGGGGACCATGGGTCCGTACTGCATCATAAGGTACATCAAAGATCTTATCATAGGTTTGATCATCTTCATATGCATCCCAAATCGGTGTGTCAAGATCCTTGTCACTATCTTAATCGAACTCATAATCATAAATCTGATTCTCAATGACACCATTATATGATCCATCATATAATTAATCATCATAATCAGAAAAATCATTGTCTCCTTCATAGTCCAACTCATCAAATAACTAATCTCGGCATTCGATTTGATACAAATACCAAGTCAACATCTCAATTTGCCTATGCAGATCTTGGATTTACAGATCTTGCATTTCATATGGGTTTCCTACACCACTCTCAACCAAATGCCCACTTCTATGTGCTCGTCAGAAAGGAATTATGTGGGGATGGAATCACCAAACAAACCAAAGAATCGATTTTTTAATACCAATCGGCCATAGTTATTGATTTCATTTCAATTCGTCCAAACTTTCGATTTTGCTCGGTTCGGAAGGAAAACTGAACGGAATAACCCATCTATACCTATTCGGTAGATGTTTAGGTATAATTCAGCAAAATACATCATTTCGGAAACAAATTGTTAGTTTTGGACAAATTATTGGCAAAACCTAGAATTCGAGCAAATTTTTGCAAGATGCAAGAGAGAACTTTGAAGAGGGCATTATCGCATTTTTACCCCCAAAAAACGGGTATTGTCGATCTTAGGGCTTCTTTAGTGAGATAAATGTCACCTAACAACTCGTTTCACTTACCTTCCTCATCGAACAATGAGATTTGCTTGCTGAAGCTCAAATCATGTGCTCGTTGGTGCCTTGCCCTTCCCAAAGCTTGAATATGCTTTCGTCGGAGCTCTTCTCAGGTACGAAGGTTGGTTCTCCTCCCAAGTAAAAGTCCTTTCTTCTTCTTTTTCTTTCTTTCTTTCTTCTTTTTTTTTTTTTTTTTTTTTTTTTGTTCATTGACAGAACTTTAGGGCTACTGCTAGATTTATATTATGAGGACCCTCTCAGTATACCCCACTTAAAGAAATAAAACCTTACCGTCTCATCCATTGGCCCACCTTCAGATCTTGGACTTTTCAACTGATGGTGCCACCGACTGGCCTTAAGAAATCCCACTAATGACTCCCACAACAAATTCATGAAATTGAAAGAGAATCCAAAATACAAAATAATTTCAAATGGAATTTATTAGTCTCTTGAGGATCGACCATTACCTTTTTATAGATAGAGATGCCCATTTTGTGCCCCCGCCCCCCCCCCCCCCCCCCCCCCCCCCTCTTCTCTCTCTTTCTCAAATTGAAACTAGAGAATCTACAAGCGTCAATTTGCTCACTAAGAATTGATGGCATGGTCACGAAATTCCTTTCGTGAGTATGTCCGCAATTTGGAGGCCAGAAGAGGTGTGGAGGGCTGACTGTGTCTCAGATAAATTCATCACAAAAAAAATGGCAATCCACCTCGGCATGTTTAGTGCGTTCATTAAAAACTGGATTTTCAGTAATATGGATCACACTTGTATTATGAGCATTGAAAGATGTTGGAGTAGCCCGATGAAAGCATAGTTCAAAAAGAAGCCCCCGAAGCCAGATGATTTAGAGCACGCAATAGACATAGCTCTATATTTTGCTTTGGTAGAAGATTTGAATACTTTGTCCCATTTTTTACATTTCCATGAAATTAAGGAGTCCCATAAGTACATGCACCAGCGCCTAGTATCTAGACATCCTGCCCAATCAACATCAAAGTAACCTATAAGGCACATTGAGATCCAAGCGGGAAATAACAATCCTCAAGTGGAGGTACCAAGAATATATCATATGATACGATAAACAATAGCTAAATGAAGATGGTGGGCATCTACCATAAATTGACTGACCAGATTAACTGCATAAGAAATATCCGGGCTAGTAATAGTTAAGTAAACCAAGCTGCCAACCAAACATCGATTTAATGTAGGATTTGGCAGAGGATCACCTATTTCTTGACTGAGCTTGACATGCACCTTTAAAGGTGTGTCCACTAGAGCGGAATGCTGAAGACCAGCAAACTCAATAAGATATATAGATGGCGATGCAAGAGCTGTGTTGATGAAATCAGAACCTGATGCACAAATTCTTCTGAAAATCCCAAAAAAAAAAAAAAAAAATAGTCGTCTGCTACTAGACTGTTCTTAAACTGATCAAAGCACTAAAAAACCAAAGATTTTCATCCCTAATACCATTGCAGATTCATGATATTGACAGAAAATCCAGAATACAAAATAATTTTGAATGGAATTTCTTGGTCTCTTAAGGATCGACCATTACCTTTTTATAGATAGAGATGCCCATTTTGGGCTACAATTACTATCTATCAACTCCTATATTTTTGCTATGTATTGTTGCACACATTTACATTAGTTTGACTAGTCTACAGTATGGATGGACTTTTGCAGACGGGTCATGGGCCATCACTACATGGATCATTGACATCCCACTCTTGGGAATCTTGCAAGTCTCCTGAGTAGGGCTCTCATGTCCCATTTCCCAATTAAAATCTTATTACATAGGCCTGCCGTAGAAATCAAAAGATTTTTTTATAATAATTGTTTTTAAATAATGATATGTGAGGTGGACCTTTTGATTTGAGTAAATACAATGCACATGGGAGGTAGATATTGTCAATGTTTAGGATTTTTTTAAAGCTTTTTCGAGGAGTACAGCCCACTTTAAGAAGGGTGATAACAAATCAAATGAGCCAACCATGAGATTATTTCTATGCATAAGACTATTTTTTATAATATTTTATTTCACCCTTTTGAAAGTTAATAATCCTAAGGTGAGTTTTTTTAATTGAATAAAATGATAAAATCAAATGAAATGGTTTCTTAATAAAATATGATACACACACATATATAATTTTTTTATATATTCCAAAATAAAATTCCGAACTGGAAAACTGAAATGCCGAATCAGCCAAAATGTTTTAGTTTGGAGCTAGACCGAAATTGGGTCCAAAACGAAATTGACAACTATGCAATTGACGTAGTCAGGGAGGACAAATCCTAGTTAAAAGTGAGCCCACAATCCCCGAATTCAAGGACAAATTCTTTTGAAGTGGGGGACAATGAAGCGCATCAATTTCCATAAATTCACAAGGACCAAGAAAACCGATGATTGGATACTTGTGATCAAGCCTATGGGACATGGATCAGGATGCACTCATAGGTGAACCAAAAGGTCCATTGGGCTGCAAACAGGACCAATTTTAAGAAGAAAAAGTGACTGTAAGGGCTATTTTGAAGAATTAAACAAACCAGAAGCTATTTATGTAATTTTCAGAAGTTATGAATCTCATAAAAGATCCTGACGTGCAGGATTTTTGGCAAACGGTTTGGTGGGACGAATCCAGCCCACAACACATGGAACTCAGGCCATAAGAGGAGCCTAGCAGTACCTTAGCAGGTCATACCAGCCAAGCCACGTACAGGTGGGCCATATGGGTCCCACTGGAGAAATCCAAAAGAGTACATTGATGCCCAGATTTGCTGAAATCATTATAGTTCTTTTAAATTTGATTTGCTTTGCATAGGGAAAATATGATTAGGATTTCCATTTTTGGTAGGACTCCAAGTTGGTTTTGCTAAGATTTCTAGGGTTTTATGGCTTTCATGCACTATAAAGATAGTGGTATAGCCAACTACTTGGGTAGTTCATGTTTGACAGTTTTATAGTATACGCAATAAAGAAGCAGTGCTTTGTTTTATCTCTCTTCCATGTGTCATGTGCATACCAAGGTGATAGAGAAGGCTCTTTAAGGTCAGTTGGTGGTTGATTTGGGTTCCTTGTTAGTTTCTGCAATTTCTGAATTTCTTTACAGTTCTATGTGATTTCCCAAGTTACTGGATTTTCTAGGTTTTATAATTCTAACACCCTAACCAATCCAATTGCATCCAATTGGGACTGCCGTTAACGTAGCTCCATTTGGACATACATGGGCCAAGTCAATGTTAATCACCTGAGCCCAGACCCACTTACTAATTCTCATATATCACATGTGGTCAAACATGCAATGCAATCATGTACAGTTGTACAATTCATCATTAGGAGATTTGATTATATAGTCATTAATTGTAATTACCCTATCAAAGGGATTGTAATTGTCACACTTACTGTATTTAGAGACAGAATACTCTATATAAGAAAATGAAATCTCTCACTGAGATCATCAAAAATTATTCACAGAAACTATGTTCTTCTGTTATCATGGGATTGACAGTCACATCGTATCAGAGCCTCCAAACTATTTGATCCATATTATTCTCATGAGAAATAGGGATTATACCCTTTTGAATCTTAGTTGGAGATTCAATACTGCCTTCGCCAGTGTTCTACAGTGGGACATCATCAGCCATCACGGCACCCTCAAAAGATTACATATTCTTGGTCGTCTTGATTTATGGAAATTTCTGGGAATTTTTCAGATGGAACAGGCTCCTCGGTCATGGTTTGAAATTTTTCGTGATGAATTACTCAAATTGAAATTCAGCCAAAGTTCGTATGATCCTTCCATGTTTCTTCATTGTACTCTACTAGCATTAGTGTGCTTCTCGTCTATGTAAATGGCATCATCATAACAGGCACGGATGCTGTGACGATAAAAGAACTTCAAAATTCTCTTCATCAATCTTTCCACATGAAAGAGTTGGGCCCACTCACCTATTTCTTAGGTCTTGAAGTACATCAATTTAAGAAAGGGTTGGTTTTGGATCAACACAAATATACTCTTGACCTTTTTGATATGGCTGGCTTCTCTCACTCTAGTTGATACCCCACTTGAAGTAAATTTGAAACTAATTCAAGACAGTGATCTTATTCATGATCCGGCCTTCTATCACTAGTTAGTTGGAAGCCTAATCTACTTGACTAATACTCGGCCAGATATTGCGTACACAGTCGATTTACTGAGTCGATTCATGACTGCTCCACGTCACCTCCACTTAGCGGCTACCCAGTGTATTATACGATGTCTACTTGGCACACCTAATCGTGGTTTATTCTTTCCGGCTAGAAACTCACTAGAATTGACTACTTACTTTGACGCCAATTGGGCTGGATGCCAATACACCCATTGATCAATGACAGAATGGTGTATGTTTCTTGGCAATGCTTTGATCTCTTAGAAATGTAAGAAGAAAAAGTTTCCAAATCCTATACTGAAGTTGATATTGGTCAAAATCCTATACTGAAGCTGATATTGGTCCATATCCACCGCTTGTTCGGAAATCCTATGGCTACGTGGTTTACTTAAAAATCTGGGTTTTTCTCAACAGCTTCCTACACCTCTTCATATAGATAATACAAGTGCCATTCGGATTACTGAAAATCCAATCTTTCACAAAGGGACCAAGCACATTGAGATCGATTGTCATTTTCTTAGAGATGAGTATCTATGTAACGTTATCACTCTTCCATTCGCCTCTTCGGCAATTCATATTGCAAATATTTTTACCAAATGCCTTCCGCGACCTCGACATCAATTCTTGACTAACAAATTGATGCTTGTTAATTCTACATCATCAATTTGACGGGGGTGTTAGCGTAGCTCCATCCAGACCTACATGGGCCAAGCCAATGTTAATCACCTAAGCCCAGACCCACTTACTAATTCTCATATTTCACATGTGGTCAATTATGCAATCATGTACAATTGTATAATTTCCCATTAGGAAATTTGATTATATAGTCCTTAATTGTAATTATGCTATCAATGGGATTGTAATTGTCAAGCTTACTATATTTAGAGACAGAATACTCGATATAAGAAGATGAAATCTCTCATTGAGATCATCAGAAGTTATTCAAAGAAATTGTGTGTGTTCTTCTATTATCATGTGATTGATATTTACAACTACATCAAATTAGCTAGACAATTATTATAAAGGAGGAGGACCGATCCAAGGGACGACACTCAATTTTTGGGGAAAATTTATTTTCTTGTCTTTCTCTTCTATTGATAGTAACTAGAGACCATCATTATCATCATCAAAGATATATCAATTTTGTTTCTCCATTCCAATCTATCCTCAGCCAAATCCTAAGATTTATAGAAACTAGAGATGCACATACAAAAATGTAAATGTAAACCATTTATGAAAATGCCTTACACAACTTAAGGGTGTGAATATTGCTAGGGTTCCACTTTAACATCAAAGCAGCCAAAATTAAGAAATCACGACTTTTTTTTTAAATGGAATAAATCACAACTTATAAAAATAAAAATAAAAAGTAAGAAAAATAAATCACCAAATCACAGCAAATAAATCATACCAAGAAACCAAAGAATAAAGAAGAAACCATGGAAACAAAAGAATAAAAAGGAAGATCGAAACACCCTTCTCACAATATCAATGACTAAAATAGAATGGCAACCAAAACAATCAGGACATAGTGTAATTGCAGAATCAAAAGTGTAATTGGAAAATCAAATCAAAGAGGGATAGAAGAAAATCAATATACACCAAATTAAACATGAACAAAAATAAAAATAAAAAGCATGCAAACCATGTATGAAAAATACTAACTGAACATGACAGGTGGCTAGATTTAAAATCACAGGACATCGAACACATAAGCTGAGTATTAAAAAGAAAGAAGAGAGAGAGAGAGAGAGAGAGAGAGAGAGAGAGAGAGAGAGAGTCATAACTGAAACTGTTTGGTGGGACTTGCTTAATAGCAAAGGTTCAAAAAACATTAGTGAAACTGTAGTCCTCAAATCATCAGCTCAAGCACATGCAAAAATAGGCAAAAAAAAAAAAAGGATGTTTTGCTATATCATGAAGCAACAAAATCCACTGAGGCAGGCGTCACTCATTAAAATCCAAGTGTTGCAATGCAGAACGGATGACCCAAGTGCAGGGCCCATCAAAGTAGTTTAGAAATTATTTCAAATTGGTTGTTATTAAATTCCCAATTTGAATTAAGGAGTATGATTGGGATAGTTTCTAATTTAGTCCACTTTCCTAGTTGATTAGGTTTCTCGACCAAGGTCTAAAAAATCGGACTTGGGACCGACTCAGTCATGACTGAGTCGCATGATTCGAGTCCGAGTCCATGCTACCCGAATCAGTCTGACAGATTTTTTAAACCATGTTCTAAACCATCAAGTTTGTTTCCCTATTTATATTACATTGTAGAGACGAAAATCTTAGACTTTTGATGAATGGAATGAAATTATCGTGGATTTTCTTCCCTTGGAGTGGTTCATCCTTCTATTGATGTCTCTGCGGAGACGAGTTTCAAGTGTTTGTAGACACGTGCTTTAGCACCCACACAAGGCCTAACCCTAGGCAAAATAATACGGCGGAAGTGGAGTTTTCATCCACGTCTACGTTGGAATTGATTGAAAACGTTGCAGAATTATCTGGTGCTGTTGCTCAATTGTCTGCAATGATCACTCATCTCTAAGAAACTCTTGTCATGACGGATAGGAGAATAACAAATTTACAAATAATCAGCATGAGGCTAATCACTAAGATAATTGAAGAAATATTCAGAATCAACGAGATCAACCAGCAAACAATGTTAATCGAGGTTTACGGATTAAACTTGTGATTCCCAAATATGATGGAAAATTGAAGCCAGATGAATTTAAGGATTGGTATGCGTGCATTGAAAATATTTTTGCACACAAGCAGTTGAGGCCATAAAGTCACCCTAGTGGCAACTGAATTTCGAAATTATGCTACGATATGATGGGCCGAGCTACAAAACAAAGTGAGGAACCAAAACAAAGATCCTAATGAGACGTGGATTGATATGAATAACCTTTTGAAACAAAAATTCCTCTTACTCAAGAGACCCACGTTCAAGTTTTCAAGAATTGAAACAAGTATCCAAGACAGTTTGAGTATTCTTAAGAGTTTATGACAATGCAAGCTCATTATAATTTAAATGAGGCCGATGAAATATTTTAGATTACAAATATTTTCATGGATTACAGATAGGCATACAACATATTCTTTCATGGATTACAAATAGGCATACGACATATTCTTCCATTCCAGAATTTTGACAATGTTGACGAGATCATCCAACATGCCATCAAGGTCGAATACATTGCAAATTATCATGCCCGAAAATTCACTATGTCTAAATAGGCTTCACAAAAGACCCCATCAAAGTCGGATTCTAATCCAATTGCTAGTTCGTAGGATAAAGTTTTCTCCAAAGCTTGAAGGTCAAAATGTGCTTCCACTATCAATCATTTGAATATCCAAATCACATAAACCTCATTGAAAGTGAAGGTGATGTGAAGGATACACCAGCTGATCCTCATGATAAAGAAATAGAAGAAGTGAAGGAAATAGAAGCCAAAAAGAATAATGAAGCTATCATGGCCCTCAAAAAGACTACACCCACTATTAAGAAGAAATGGTTGCAGAAAAACAATTTTCATTCAACGGGTACAGTACTTGGGAAAATTCACACAGTTGTGATTGAGCGAACAAGAAGACACAAGTTTCAAGTTGAACTCTTCTTTCAACCTGGAAATGATGCAGAACAGATGGACCCAGTGTGGGGCCCAACAAAGTAATTTAGAAATTATTTTTAAATTGCTTGTTATTAAATTACCAATTTTATTTAAGGAGTATGATTGGGACAGTTTCTAATTAAGTTTGTTTTCCATTTTTCCTAGTTGATTAGGTTTCTTAGCCATCAAGTTTGTTTCCCTATTATCTTACGTTGTAGAAATGAAAATCTCATACTTGATTATTGGAATAAAATTATCATGCATTTTCTTCCCTCATATAGGTGCATCCTCATGTTGAAGCCTTTGCAAAGAAGTATTTGTAGTGTCTATGGCCACATGCTTCAACACCCACGCAAGCCCTAACCCTAGTGACTCCATCATACTGCAACTAATAAATTAAATCTAGAAACCTCCAATATAAATAAGGGGAGGCTTCAAAGAGTTTATTGGAGGTGATATTGGGAGAAAACAAAAGAAAGGTTCAAGGCATTTGATTCATTTTAAAATATGAAAAGGGAAATTTCAACCATGACACCCGTAAATTTGTAGCATCCACCTCTTACTGCTTGAGACAAAAAAAAAAAAAAAGAGGGTCTTCTTGAATGAATCATGCCCCTTTACTTTTTATTTTTAGAGGCCGAACCTCTACTTCTAATCAATCTAGAAACGCAATTATATGCTATGATGCCTAGACACATCCTGAATATGGCAAGGACACATCATGCGCACGGCAAGGATATGAATTCTACACATAAAAAGTGAAGTACTGGATACGAGACAACACAATACGTTGCCATTTGAAGTATCTGTGCAGCAAAGATTAGATGTTTATCAAACACACTAAAAGCAATGCTCTAAAACCTAAAATAAGAGCTATTTTTAGAGTTTTAAAAAGTCCCCCTCAATGATAAAAGAGTTTTAAAAAGCCCCCTCAATGATAACATCCTAATGTATCAAAAAGGATTCTGAATGTAATTAACGGCCCTAGGCTTCCTAATCTGTGCTCTATAAATGATGATATCTTCATTTAGCAGCCACAAATGTTTTGCTACGGAAATGGATTTTAAAAAATAGTGTAATAGATAAGAGTGACATCAGGATGTCACAAATGTTTCATACTTTCAGGGCTTTATTTTTCTCCTTCAGGAAAACTAAGAGAAAAACAAATACACAAAAGCAACAAAGCATCATAATGAGTTAACAAAATTGCAACTATGACGAAACCCCACTCATTTTCTAAATAGAACCTAGAAAGTGACAAAAGGAACGAAATGAGTACATCATCTTTCTGCAAAATCAAAGATAAAGTAAATACTAAAAGTCTGTCTTAATACAAACCTGTGAACATATTGAGTCTAACAAAGATATTTCCTTCAGCATTAGTTCTTTTATCTCCAGAAGAGCATTATAAGTAGCATAGTATTTACGAGTTTGGCAAAGCTTTTCCTAGAGATAGTGTAGACAACACACAATTTAGACAAATAGTGTCATTTTCATGTACTGAATCATAAAGGAAGGAAGAGAAAAAAAAAACAGAAAGAAAGAAAAAGAACACCACAAATTATGATGCAAACCACACAAACTTTTTTACCTGAATCTGAACATATAATTCTGAGAAACGATGTTCGTACCTGATTATTAGATCAGACACATAAATTAGATTCTACAAACCTGATTTGATAATTTGGTCCGCATTTAAATACAGATCAGATCTTACGACTGCCACTGTGCCTATTATAGAATATAAATAGAACTAACATAGCGTAAGTAGTGCCACAGGTGAGCATAATCTGCCCCAAAAACTACTACCACTGCTGCTGCTGTTGCTGCCATTAGTACTACTACTACTACTACTACTACTACTATTATTAAAGGGGTTGCCACAGTAGGCACCTTAACAATTTGCATCATCACATGCCCAGGGAACAGACCCTTGGTCCCAAAGTTTAAGATAAACTTCTGACCATTGGCCCAACTTAGCAGAATAAACAAAATAAAAATAAATTTAAATTACATGGATATTACACAGGTAACTGTCAGATAGGAATGTCTTTTACTGCATGAGAAAAATCATGTTAAAACATGGAAGATAGCACTTTGATCCACGTGACACTCAATCCAGTTGCAATACAAGTGCAGGACCGAATTGTTATTATTTCTATCTTAAACTCTTAGTCAAGAGTCACAGGTATGAGGTCTTTATGCTTTTCTTCATTTGTTTTATTTTTATTTTATTTGTTGGGTGGTTGGGTGGGGGGAAGGTGGGTTATCCATATATACGCTAAGAAACTTTGCCTTCCTATCCTTTCATAATGAAACTTGGTGGGGACTCATATATTCTTCTTCCTTCTACATGAAGGAAAGCATTCTTCAAATCCAATTGATACGGTCACCAAGAGAAATTGGCCATTGCTAGATAGTGTCGGCCTAATGGAGTTTAACTTGGAAACTAGAGAAAAAGTCTTGTAGTTGTAGTCGATTCCATATTCTACGGTGAATCCTTTCGCAACAAGCCTCGCTTTATATCTTTGAACTATGATACCAATGCAGTCCGAAATAGATCCAGGTCCGGGACACAGCAAGATATGGCTTGGATACTGTTCCCAATTTCAGGATATGGCAGGGGCCAACTAAAATGCCCAAACCTCAAAATCTTCCTAAAAATCTAGAAGAAGAAGATGATGATGACGACGACGATGACAATCAAGGGCATACCTTTCATGGTGATGACCTATCAAATCAGAGGAAAAAGTCATTCAATAGAGCCTGGTGAAGAGAAAAATAAATGAAGAAGAGCAGCACCAGCAGAGCCCCCCAGCAACATCGATCAGTTCCAGGCTTCCAGCTGGTAGGCCATTTCGTTCCCTCCCCTATGAAGCACGGACACTCCAAGATGGCTCCCATGTCCGTGTCGGACACGTGTCGGACACGAACACGGCTTGGACACGCCGGGACACGTGTCCGACACGCCGAAAACGTGTCTTGGAATTTTTTTTATTTTTTAAATTTCGAACACGGCTCGGACACGGGGTGGACATGGCTCGGACATGGCAGAACACGGGGTGGACACGGCAGGACACGGTTCGGACACATTGTGGACACAGCGGGACTAAAATATAATTAAAATTGGCTCAACTTGGGTTAAAATTAGAAAAAAAAAAAGAGGAAGGGGGTAAATGTAATTTTTTTAAACTTGTAACCCTAATGTTATATTCACTTTTCGTTTGTGAAATCAAAAGGGGGGAAACGGCCGCATCTAGGAGACGGAGAAATAGAAGATGAAAAGGGGGAATCGCCGCCATCAGTGAAACGAAAAACAAGAAGAAAAAGAAAACAGCGTGAGGAAGATCTACGCTTACGTATGGAAGATCTGAGCATGAGGAAGATCTGCGTGGAAGATGCGTGAGGAAGATCTGCAACTGCGCATGGAAGAAGAAGGAGGAGGAGGAGGAAGAACGGGTACTGTTTTTTTTTTTTTTTTTTTTTTGCTGCTGTTTTTTTTTTCCTCTGCAGTGCTGCAATGCTGCTACTGTTTTCTTTCATTCTTTTTTTTGAACTACTGCTGTGCTGTTGCTGTTTTTTCTTGCATCTGACTGTTGCACCGCTGCTGCTGCTTTCTTTCTTTCTTTTTTTTTTCGAACTGTTGTTTTCTTTTTCCTTGTTTCTTCCATCTAACTGCTGCTACTGCTGTTTTTTTTTTCCATGGGATTCCTGTGCTGTTGCTGTTCTGTTGCTGTTGCTGTTTTCTTTTTTTCTTTTTTATCTTTCAGTGCTGCTATTTTTTTTCTTCCACGGGACTGCTTTGCTGCTGCTGTTGTGCTACTGCTGGTGCTGTTTTCTTTTTTTTTTTTTTCGAATTGCTGCTGCTGCTATGTTTTTTTTTAGTGCTATTTTTTTTTTAAATGGGACTGCTGTGCTGCTGCTGTTTTTTTTTTTTTTTTTTTTTTGCTGTTGTTTTCTTTCTTTCTTTTTTTTTCAAACTACTGCTGCTCCTGTTTTTTTCATTTTTTCAGTGCTGTTGTTTTTTTTTCCATGGGACTGCTGTGCTGTTGCTGCTGTTTTCTTTCTTTTCTTTGTTTGTTTTTTTTTTTTTTTCAAAACTACTGCTGCTATATTTCCATACTACTGCTGCTTTTTTTTTTCCAGAATTGCTGCATTTTTTTCCAAGTTTATTTTTCAATGTGATAGTTTGTTTTTCAATGTGATAGGAAATTGATTCGATTATGATTTAATTGTGACATGTAATGTTGATGATGATTGATGTACTATGGGCTTATGGCCTACTATTACATTACATTATGCATTATAGATTTTATTCTTTATTTTTCCAGTATCAGTTAAGTTTTTTTTTCTTTATTAATTGTGACATTATACTTTTTAATTTGGCTAAAAATATAACTATTCTTTAACTTTATTATTATATATAAATATATATATTTATTATTTGCCGTGTCCTAGCCGTATCTGTGTCCTACTTTTTTACGATTTGTCATATCGCCGTGTCCGTGTCATGTCGTATCCGTGTCCCGTGTCCGTATCCGTGCTTCATAGTCCCTCCCTCCCATCTTCCCTCTTGTTCTTCTGTATTTTTTTTTTTTTATTAATCTATTGCAATCAACTTGCAAAAGCCAAGGCTCTCTCGGTGGACTGTGAGAGTTACGGAATCCACACTCCCAACCATTTTTTTAGTACAGTGCTCTCTCTTTCCCTCTCTTACTCCATGCCGCAAAAGTTAAGATATTTTTTAATTTTTTAATAATTTTCTCCCTCCCATACACTTTTTCCATAAAGAGTACCGACATGACAGCTTGTAACTTTTTTTATTACTCTCTCTCTCTCTCTCTCTCTCTCTCTCTCTTCTCTGTGCTACAAAAGCTGAAGTGCTTTTTATTTATTAATACTTTTCTCTCTCCCCCTCTCTCTCCATTGGCAAGTCTACCATGTAGCGGAGTACGTTCAGGTTGTTTCTTTCTTCTTTTCCTCGTAGTTCTCTCACTCTCTCCACTAGGAAGTACCATCAAGAAATATAATGTTTATTATATTTAATAACCATTCTCCACCAGCAACTACCCCACATTCAAAAGCTTTTATGTTTATATTATATTTAATAAACAATCTCCACCATTTACCAAAAAAGAAAGAGTCTCCACTAGTTCTTTTATTATTTGTCTTTTTTCACCTTAGCCCTCTGCTCTTTTCAAATCTCATTCAGAATTTGATCTACTCAGTTGGACTCACCTCATTTGGTCTCTAAATTGAAATAAAATAAATATTTTGTTTAAAATAAATGTCTAACTAAATATTTATGTGTATATATTTCTAGAAATGCTATACCTGTATCCGTATCCTAAAATTTTGAAAATGGCATATTGAATCCATGTATCCCGTGTTCGTGTCCGTATCTATGTATGTATCTGGGCATCACAGCCTTTGAATGCTACCATCTAGATTGTACTTCTATGTAAACACTTGCTTGTACCCTACCATACGTTTTCCTTTTGGCATTGTTGTCAATGGCCATGTGCCATTTTTCTCGAGAGCCAACATTTCTTTCGGGGTACACTTTCATTGGTTTCTTTGGTGCTTTCGTTGGTTTGTTCTTCTCAAGAGTTTGGGATTCTTAATTGTTGACATTATTTGTTGGTCCTTGATATGATGGAGGAGTGATGTAGATAGACCTCAGGCCACATGTGTAGGGCCCAAATATGACGCAGCACGGGGAAGAAGAATAGCCAATGGGCTATTCTCCAAGCCAAAGGCTTAGGGATAGTTGTCTAGGTCTCACACCAAAGACAAGAATTCAACCCACAGAAAGAAGAAAACTAAAATTTTATTCAAAATAATGTAGTCTAGATGACGAAGATATCACCTTTTTTTTAAGAATCAATGGCTGAGATCAACCAAGCAGAAAATACTGGATTATGCTCTTGGAGGGCTGGGCTTGTTTGCAGCCTAGCACGGTTATACCTTTTTTTTCTTTCTTTTTCTTTATTTTTTTTTTAACTACAGTTGCTGATGGGTCGAAACTAACCTGAGCACAATCCCAACAAGTGCGGTCAAGTGGAGACAACAGAGAGGGCAAAAGTATCCCTCTTGGACTCTACCTTGATCTTGGCGCCAAACAATGAATAAGAAGAAAAGAGGGCTTTTTGCCTTTTCGTTTGTGGTTCAAGCAAGGAATGATACAAACAGCCTTTGGAGGCCCTTTCCCTCTTGTTTGGCTGCGACGAGATGGAGAGATGAAAATGATGGCTTCTGGCATTGGAGATAGTAGAGGAAGATGGGTAGATGGATGTTGATGAAGACGCTGATGTAGTGGCTGCTCGGTAATGCTGCTTAAAGGCGGCGAAACAGGTATGGTGTCCGACTCATAGCACTTCCTCCTTGTCTTCTCTCCTCTCACTTAGTCTTTTTTTTTCTTTTCTTTGTTGTTTGTTTTTGGGTTCTTGGGTTTTCATGGAGATGGCCAGTCTGGACTAATTGGATGATGAAGGGCAAGGGTGCTTTGGAATGGGAGCTTTGGGATATTTGATTTAGGGCACATTTGGTAATGGTCTTCAGGAAGGATTCCTTGCCATTTTTCTATGCTAGCGTGGAAAATCCACGTTTGGTAAATGTCTGATTGTATGAGAGGATTTCCAGAAATACATTGGAAGTCCTTAGATGTGTTGAACTTCCCTTTCAGACCCTCCCCCATCCAACCAAGACCTGTTGCACATGCTTGGATTTGCACATGACCAGTGCTTTGGCGTCATCTTTAAGGTTACTGTTTTCCATCTAGAAACCCAATTTTTGGGTCCCACAATTACAATCCGATCCGTTAATCATGTCAGAAAAGTAAAACATGTCTATGAGGTCAAATATCAACCGTTGATCCATCATGGGTTTTAAGATTTTTACAAATAAGTACAGACCGTTAGATCATAAGATTTGCAATTTTTGGGCCCTTTTTGTGAAATCTGAACCGTCAATAATCAAAAGGGTCAAAACGGCTAAGGGGTCAAATTTTGCACCGTGATTCATCATAGTTTGTGAGAAAATCATCAAACAAATCTCTATCGTCCATCATCTCAAAAAAAAAAAAACAAAAAACAAAAAATCTGCAAATGAATAGTATCCATGCACATGAATAGTACTTCTAGCACAGTAATTGGCTTTAACGTTTCGGGCCTTTGGGAACATACCTTGTGGGTCCCAAAATAAAAATCCAAACAGTTCATAATCTCTAAAAGGCCAAAAAAGGCCAAGGCATCAAAATTCAACCATTGATAGTTTATATATTTTGAGATATTTATAATAACGTCCACAACTTAAAAAAATATTTTTAAATTTTTCTAGGACCCATAATGAAAATCCAAACCACCCATCACCTTTAGAAGGCCCAAAACGATTAAGCGTTCGAATTTTAGTGCTTAATTCATTGTGGATTTTGAAAAAATAGCAAAAAACTTGTGATCATAGGATGTAATATATGCAAATCTACCATCAATTCTTTTTGCCAAACATAGATCCTTTTGCTGAGAAATCCATAGTGAGAAACCTACCGTATAAGAAGAATGAAGGAATCCTATGGATAGAGAAGAATCCTCTATTTTGTGGATGTTTGCCAAACGTGCCTTTGGTGAAGGTTTTTGGAGCTGCAAAAGGGGTAACGGTGATGCGGACGTGGGTTAAATATGTGATGAAGGTTCTGGGATAGGTTCTTATGGGTTTGAGATTACGTGGGGGGGACGGGCCTATTTTTTGCTCCAGTTCTGGGTTCTGCTCTCATCGGGTGGTAGTGGAGTGGGGGT
Source organism: Sextonia rubra (assembly GCA_037013555.1). Taxonomy (NCBI): domain Eukaryota; kingdom Viridiplantae; phylum Streptophyta; class Magnoliopsida; order Laurales; family Lauraceae; genus Sextonia; species Sextonia rubra. The sequence continues at coordinate 13,729,312 of JASUAD010000018.1, read as the reverse complement.
AGGGATGCTAAGATGGCTTCTGTTGAGGTAGGTGGGCTCGTTGGAGTGGAATAGGGCTTCCGGGGTGAAGAGGTTATGTACGGTAAGGGGTTTTGGGTTGATGGATTTGGGTGAAAGGAGTTTTTTTTTTTTTTTCTTTTTTGGATTGCGAGTTTCAACAAAGTGGTAAAAGCAGCGAGGGTGATGGTGGGGGTTCGACAGGTACAAGGATGGGATCTAGCGGAAGGGATTTGATGGGTTTCGGAAGGTGATGGATTTGGGGTTAGGGTTGTTCATGAAGTGGGTTCTGGGAAGGGTTTGTCTGATGAAGGGAGTGACGATGATAATGAATGGAAATCATGATGATAATGATTGGATGGTGATGAGGGATTGACATGAAGAAAGGTGCTGAATGATGGATGTTAGAAACGAAAACATGGAGATGGGGTACCCGGCTTAACTCGGATCGACGATCGGAATGGAGATCTGAGAATGGATCTTCGCTTTGATACAAATTAACGCAGCACAGGAAAGAAGAATAGCCAATGGGCTATTTTTCAAACCAAAGACTTAGGGATAACCGTCTAGGTCTCACACCAAAGATAAGAATTCAACCCACAAGAGGAAAAAAACTAAAATTTTATTCAAAATAATGTAGTCTATCCCATGAGAAGGGATTACATCTATTTATAACTAAACTACTCTCCAAATAAACAAACTAATTCAATCCAAATAAGAAGTCCTAATTTAAATATAAATCCAATTTCTAAGAAACTTAAAAAAGCAACTACTATTAATAAATTATTCTGCACTGTTGGGCTTTGAATTTGGGCCCAATGGGCTAGGCAATCATGAATCTGGCCTGCATCAACATGGATTTAGGATTTTAATTATGTTATTAGTTTCCTAATTTTATTTAAAGAGTTGTAATTAGGATTAGGTTTCCAATTTATTTAGTTTCCTAGTTTAATTAGTATCTTAGGCCCTAAGTTATGTTTTCCTATTCATATGACATTGTAGAGAAGAAATTCTCAGAGTTGATTAATTGAATTTGGGTCTCCCCATCAAAGTGCATCCTCGTTATCGTCACTCCAGAGCTATTGAAGTGTACACGTGCTTCAGCACCATTATTATGCTTCGACACTTTCACAGAAGCCAAAACCCAAGGGCTTGCATCAATTAGTATTAGAGGATCATTTGGATTCTTGCCCCTTCTCATTCCTCTACAACCCAACCACCCCCTACCGTTACCGTCCTGTATCACCAATGTTTTATCTTTGACTGTTAAATATGTCAAACTTTCGTTTTTAAAATTTTGCCCTATCCACATATCCTTATAATTTTACCAAAAAAAAAAAAAAAAAAGGCGGCCAGTGTATGAGACTCCGACATAGCGGGGTCTGGGGAGGGCAAAATGTACACAACCTTACCTTCATTTTGAAAAGGCTATTTTCGTTAACTTAAACCCGCATCCTCCAGAAAGTTACCAATAAGCCTTTACCGTTGGGCCAAACCGCCCTTTATCCTTATAATTTTACCATGGGGTAAAAAAACTAGAGTGGAGAAATAAACTTATGATATAACACCACTTAACCTTACTCCACAGTTTTTTCTTTTTACTACAAAAAAGTGTGATAAAGTGTGCAGTACACTTTATAAAAAAAAAGTGCTTTTAATCTGCACTCCATTTCTCACCTATACTTTACCTAATGCTATCCAAACAAAGATTTTACCACACCTCAACTTTTATTTTAACATGCCTCACCATTATGTTTTTCATGATGTGACATCCAGCTCACCTTTACACCAAACAAGAAAAAAATAAAAAATAATAAAAAGAAAAGCTCCTCACACAATGCTAAAAGGTTTGTTTCAGTCAAAATTTGAAGAGAATAAACTAATGGAATTATTAAGAGAACCTTTACAACCTTTAAAATATAGTGGCCAACAATCTTGGCTCTGAGTTATAGATTATACATTTTGATTATAGGCAAGAATCTTTGACTCTTAATTAGAGATGGGAATTTCTAGTCAAGGCTCCTAAAAAGGTTGACTTACACCTTTCTAGATTAAAGCAAATAACAATAAAGTTGATTATCTCAAGATAGAACTTCTTAAAATACAAGATTTGACAAATGAATGACCACAATGCCGTTATTTAACATATGATTAATTAATCACTTTAGTTATGGACCCCTTTTAGGCCTATAATGGCCTTATTGGGCCTTTGATAAGTCAATTTTGTCTAACTGCCTGCATCAGTAATGAAAGCACATGTCTCAGAAGCACAAGTCTCAGTCAAGAGAAGAATTTCTTACTGTATTAGTTCTGTCTGTGAAGGCACATCATCACACCGTTGCTTAAGCAGTAAATTTTCCCTTAGTTTGACTGCAAGCTCCTGGACAACAATGTATCAAAACCACCATTTTTATCAAGATAAAAGTAGGTAAACTAATCAAATTTAAGAAAACAGAGATGAGCCCCCATTCTGATTAATGATAAAAGTCGGAGCACATTTATATGTCAATTTTTAACTCGCAGAAGCATTAAAGTGTAATCAAATTGAAAGAAACACAACAAAAATGGTTTTAAAAAGTTCAAGAAATTGGAACCTTTTGAATGACTTCTTGTAAGTTAATCTTTCAAAATCTAAGAAGCCTTTTTTTCCTTATTGTCATGTGACAAGATAATGCATATTAAAAAGAAGAGGGGCATATATACAGCCTACAGGTTATTTATGCTACTTAATAATGGTCCATGTAATGATAAGAAAAGAAACCATTACATTCTTTATTAAAATTTAAGATTGACAGTATCAACCAGTATCAACTAGAACGCCTTTACAACATATAGAATACTGTAGTCTATATATTCCTCTAGTTTTACGTACTTCAAATGCATTCCTTAAATTACCCAATAATAACAAAAATTAGTTAGAACCATTCATGCAGTATTTCCATTGAACTACTTTTGGAGAGGCAGGTGAGTTTCCAGTGACTCTAGGTTTGCATCAGGAGTCGGCTTTAAGCCTTTGTCTCTCTGCACTAATTATAGACAAGTCAATCACTCATATTCAAAAAGAGGTGCCTTGGTGTATATTGTTTGGAAATGATATAGTGTCGGTGGATGATTCAAGAGATGGGGTGAATGCAGAACTTGAGAGATAACGGGAGAGTTTAGAACCTATGGGCTTTAAAATAAGCCATAAAAAAACAAGAACATTGAGATGGATGTGCGGCAAAAGTAGGAAAGAAAGAATCACAATTAGCACTTTAAAAAGCATTTAGGGATAGCATCAATGGGTGAAAAATTAAGAGAAACTTGTTTGAGATGGTTACAATATGTCTTACGCAAGCCAACAATGGCCATTGTCGAGAAGTTTTTTTATGTAGGTTGATAGCCAAACAAGGAAAAGGGGTGATAGATCTGAAAAGGTGCAACTTATCCACGTATTTGGCTCAAAATAGATTGGAATGGAGAAACAAAATTCATGTAATTGTTGGGGACAAGGGTTTGATGATGATGAAGATGATTTATGTAGTGTTTCCCTAGCATTATTAGCGACTAACCATACTATCCATTAGTGTCCAATCACTGAGTTAGAGATTTCAACAATCAAAAGAATCGGCAATCTTATCCTTCAACCAAACAATCTTACAGAAAATAAATAGACATTTAGTGGAACTTAAAACTCCTTAAATGACTTGATTGCTCTTTCCCACTCAAAATCCTCTAATAAACTAACATGGTACAACCAATATTGGAGTCAGCAATAAACAAGAACACTATTCAAATGACATAAATGTGTCAAACAATGAGAGTCTTTAAGCACCCTGAAGAAGAAAATAAGGGGTGACACAATTATTTAATTGCCTCTAGACAAATTTAAAATAGCCAACATATCCGCATCATATATGGTGCAACTAAGCATAGTTGTTAATTTTGTTCCGGACCAATTTTGGCCTAGTCCCAAACTGAAATATTTTGGCCTATTTGGAATTTCAGTGATTTACATTTCAGGAAAATTTATTATTATTATTATTATTATTATATAATAGCTTGTTAGAAAAATATAAAACAAATATGAAGTTTAAAAATATCATAAAAGATTGGCCAGACCCATTTGTAAGTGGGACATTTAATTAAGAATTGTCTAATTTTCTATGGGGGAACCAAAAAGTTGGCGTACACTTTCTTTTATTCATTTAATAGTCACTAGAAATGGGAAAGTCTCTCGAAACTCAATAGTCAAAATCCTTATCACCTTTCTTAATTATTTGGAAGTCCCAAGAGTCTTGAGTCTCTAACCTATCATAGAGAACAAGAGAAGGAGAAAGGAGGAGAAGAAAAAGCGGACGAGGAGAGGGAGAGACGGAGAGAGGGAGGGAGAGATGCGGAGTGGGGGCAATTTACGGTGAAGCCAACAACAATGGAAGCTGACAATTACAGCAAAGCCAACTATAGTGGAAGTCAATGACGATGGCAGCGAGGGCAAGTGCATCCCCACCCCCCCAACGCAGCACCAAGAAGAACAACAACCAACGGGCTATTCTCCAAGCCAAAAGGCTTACGATAAACTGTCTAGGTCTCACACCAAAGACAAGAATTCAACCCATAGGGAGAAGAAAACTAAAATCTTTATTCAATAATAATGTAGTCTATCCCATGAGAAGGGATTACAATTATTTATAACTAAACTACTTTCCAAATAAAGAAACAAACTAGTTCAATCCAAATAAGGAGTCCTAATTAAAATATAAAAGCAATTGCTAAAACTTAAGAAAGCAACTATTACTAATAAAGCAAACAATTATTTAGACTTGGGCCTGCGGGTATAAACTTTCAAATGTGACCCATTAGTCTGGCCTACCCACCCCCGCACACCCCACCACCCAAAAAAAAAAAAAAAAAACTCTCCCACTCCTTTTTTTTTCCTCTGTGGCAAGTCCCTGATTCTCTTTTTATTGCATTTTTATTTTCAAAATTGCCGAATCCCTAAATTTTGGGCATTTCGGTCAAAATAGGAAATTTAGGACTAGGGATATTTCATTTCAAATTCTTGTCAAAATTTTTTTTTTTGTTTTAATCAAAACGAAGTGAGATTAATAACTACGCCCCTAAGTCACATTTAGGTCATCAATTTGTTGTTGGGCCTTTTTGTAAATACAGAAATTCTAGAACTCTATCGCAATTTTGATAAATATGTAGGGGTGAGCAGCTCTGGGCACCAGTACCATACAACTCTCTTGCTCAAATTTCTCCTCTTCGTTTCCATGTTCTCTGCTTTTCTATTCTAGAGTTATTGAGACATGTGACAAAAAATGCTAGATTCTATTGAGACGATTGATAAGTCCATTGTTGAGTATTAGAGTTCAGCAGTGGAGTCATCTGAACATTTCAAAATAAAGAGTGCAGGGATTTCAAAGAAAAAAGAGATTCAATGTAAGTTTAACATTCAAATTTTCAACAGTCTTTAAGCAGTAAATTAATAAGTGATTTTAGTTTTCTCTTCTTTTTTTCAATCCAAGGTTTAGGGTTGACATCGGCAGGTGGAGTGCTGACATCAACATCTGTACAGTCAAGTTTGACCTGTCGAGTTGGGTTTTTCCATGAGGTGTGTAAGAACCCAACCCTGGAAATAGATAAAATATAATATTTAATTCTATTTAACTAATTTCCTGATTCTCAACTCATTAATCAAATTTATTTTGAATAAAATGGAATAATCTGAATTAAATAAGAATTGGGAATAATAAATATATCAAGAGAGTCAGTCATAAAAATTTGATCCTAAGTGATGAAATTCAACAATAAATTGACTTATCAGTTGATATATAGGTATGACTTTGGGTTGGCCAAAAATTATGAAAACATTATGTAACCCATGTTGCACACAAACCCCAAACAAACAATCTCTCTCTCTCTCTCTCTCTCTCTCTCTCTCTCTCTCTCTCTCTCTCTCTCTCTCTCTCTCTCTCTCTCACACACCCCAACTCCAAAGCAGACAACTCCCTCCCTCTTTATAGTCTTGCATGACCGCTCTCCCCCTCTTTCTTTCCTTTCAACTAACAACGCACTCAACTAAGGAAAAGCAATATAATAAAGCAATCAAAGAAATAAGAAACCTGAAGGAGGAAGAAGGAAACAAAAATTTTGCTTAGATTGATGCCTGATTCGTTTGATAAGACCATTATCACATTCAGGAATTTTTCCTTCATGTGCATGATCCCTTTCTTTGACAACATGGATTCGAATTCTAGAACTCAATATCAGATTAAGATGTAAAAACCTAACCACAAGAAGGGGTGGATTTAATCTAAGCCTATGATTCACCTGAAATATAAGAATCATGGTGGAAAAAAGGGTTTGAATAGTGGGGTCCTATATATGGTTTGGACCAATTTTGAGGGACAACATCCAGCTGCCTATGTAGTTGATAAGTCCATAAAATTGCACTATATTCTCATCATTTCATGTAGAATTATGGACTCATTTATGAAAAAATCATTGAATTTCACCAAATCATGCATTAGTTCTTTCAAAGTTGATTTTACGTGAAAATTGATTTAAATTCATAAAATTGCATGTTTTTATTGAAATTATTCATTTTATTACCCTATTATCCACTCAAAATATTTTGAAGCAAAAATTCCAACCTATCAATTACTCAAGAGATGTATTTCAAGCTTTCATAACTTGAAACAAGGATCGAGGACAATTGTTGAGTATTACGAAGAATTCTTGACAATGCAAGCTCGTTGTGGTATGAATGAAAATGAAGACAAGTTAGTAGACAGATATTTTAATGGACTGAGAATTGATATACAACATATCCTTGCATTCAAGAATTTTGATAATGTAGATGAAATCTTCCAACATGCAATCAAGGCCGAGGATATTGCAAATTATCAGAACCGAAAATTTAGTGCATCTAAATGGGCTTACAGAAGAATTCTTCACTGCAAGATTCTAAACCAAGTGGTTCTTCGGAAAATATTTTAACCAAAACAGAAGGTCAAAATATGATCACCTGCTTTCATTATAAATAAGCGGGGCATCGGGCAATGGAACGTCCAAAACACATATACCTCATTGAGAGTGAAGGTGATCTGAAAGATACCCCAAATGATTCTAAGAGTAATGAAAGTGAGGAACTGGAGGTAGTAGGTCCACTGGAGGGTCTTGAAACTCCCATGGCCATCAAAGAAGCTCCATTGAGAAGAAATGGTTGTGGAAAAATATTTTCTGTCAAGAGGATCAGTAAATAGGCAGACTTGTACAATTGTAGTTAATGGTGGAACATGTGAAAATATCATCTCCCAAGCTCTTATTGATCGCCTAGAAAGCACAAACGTGCGGGTCCCGTGTCCATGTCAAATACGGACACAGGCGGACACATGTCTGACATGCCACAAAACGTGTCTGTTATTTTTTTTTTAATTTTTTAAGTTTAGACTCAGTATGGACACGGCGGGGTTATTTTAAATTTTTAAATCCCTCCTTTTTTTCTTTTTTCTTTTTTTTTTTGTTAAGTGTGAACAAAGCCTATTATGAAAAACAAAAACAAAAAAAAGGAGTATTAAATGAAGTTTCAAAAGTTCATAAATAATTCAGAAACAATTTCAGAGCAAATGTGAAATTTTTCAAAAAATTTATGTTTTCTTTTTTTTTTTCCACTGCCCTCTATTCTAACTCTTTTTTTTTCTTTTTGACCGGTCTCATCTTTTTTGACTTTTACAGTATTAGTTTTGTTTTTCTTTTCTATTAATTGTGACATTATACTTCTTAATTTGGCTAGAAATATTACTATTTTTTCATTTTATGATTATATATAAAATATATATTTATTATTTGTCATGTCTTAGTCATGTCCGTATCTTACTTTTTTAGTATTTACAGTATCGTTGTGCTTGTGTCGTGTTGTATACGTGTCCCGTGTCCGTATCCGTTCTTCTTAGTTGATCGCCTCATGTTAAAGGTTTACAAGCATAATCACCCCTATTTCGTCAAATAGCTAATGACAGGTGATGTAGTGCAAGTTTGACATATATGCAAAGTTACTTTTGTCATTGGTGATGATTATACAGATACAATTTGGCGTTCTGTGTTACATATGGATAGTGGTAATATCTTATTAGGATGCCCATGGATATATGATAAAAATGACACTCATGGCATGCACAACAACACATACACATTCATGCACAGGGTAAAGCAAGTCACGCTCTATGATGCCCACATATGGTACGGAAACGGCAATGACATACTATGGACATGGCAAGGACATGAATTTTACATATAAAATGTGAAGCATCAGATACAATACGACACGATACGTTGGTCATTTTTAAGTATCTATGCATTATAGGTTACGCTCTATTCAAAAAAACCAGAACCGCCGAAGAAGAGATCAAAAGCAAATCTCACAACGGAAGTACTTCATGTCCAACATGTTTATAGAAGCAACCTGAAGAAGACTTGAGTTCGAGGGCGAACTCTTCTTTCAACCTGGAGGGAGTAATGTAGAACGGACCCACAGGTGGTCCCCAATCAAGATAGCTTAGGGGTATTTTAATTTTAATTAGTTGATTTCTAACTAAAATTTTAATTAGGAATGTTTCCTATTTTAATTAGCTAGGCCCTAGGCTTGCTTTTTCTATTTATATTGCATTATAGTAGCTTATTTTTTCAGACTTGGTTATTAAATATAATTGTAGGTTTTAACCCAGACGAGGTGTGTCCTCGTGTTGAAGTTTCCGTGGAGATATTTGAAGTGTCCTTAGTCTCTGGATACGTGTTTCAAAACTTCCTGCAAGCTCTAACCCTAGTGGCGGCATGAGAAGTTCTTCTCTACAATTCCACATAAATAGGAAAGCATGACTTATGCCCTAAAAAAACTAATTAAAATAGCAAAGAATGACTTAGGCCCTAAGAAAACTAATTAAAATAGGAATCTAAGCTAACATATCCTAACTACAGCTCTTTTAAATAAAACTAGGAAACTAATGGCTATAATTAGTGAATAAAAAAATCCTAAATCTACTTGGGCCCTAGACATGTGGCTTGAGGTCTATCTGCATCAATTCCCCTCTTTTAAAGAATAGGAGAGTCAACAATTTGTGCATTTGACACTAATTACATCATTTTTCCGAATAAAAGTGTGAATTTACCCATTTAGTGAAGAATGATGACAAAATGAGTTCTCGTAACACAATCCATCATATTTAGAAGGTCATAGAATATATGCCACAACTAAATTGTCAAAAACACTATCCAAAACTGATCTTACATTCTTTGCCGTCTTTAATTCCTCCAGTAAGTTGGTGAGAGAATGATCACAATCAATGAAGTTGCTTGTGCTTTCATTGCCACTAAATAGTTTCTGCTCCATGTGAAGAACCTCAGCTTGCAGATCAAAACACGTTTCTTCACAAAAGGACCGGAAATCAGATTCTTTCCTCTCTAGAATCCGTGACAATTTCAAATGGCTGTCATCCATACATGTAAATTGATCAATTATCAAGTAGCATAAAAAGGAAGCAACCAAACTTTCATGCATCAACTCATCTAACCCTGCTCAGGAAAATAATTGGGAGCAACAAACAACAATGTTTACGTTAAGTGAAAATTTTGTAGGTTTCCATAGTAACCCATATTTGGCAGGACTTGGCAGGTATTCTCAATTCCAATTAAGGAAAGTGATTAGAGGGAGTAGGAACCTTGGAGGGGCATTATCATGCACAAAAAAAGGCACATTAGGCCTGATTGAGGTAAAGTAAAATTCTTCCTAGACAATTGATGGTATTAGGCAGGAAAAATAATGGTTTTAAAGAAGAAGAAAATTTGCAAAAAATGTCTTGCCCAAGCTTCAGTCAAAGGTCTCTTTTATATAAAACTTTTAGTCCCTTAATCAAGGGATTATAGTCCATGATACATGGATACTTCAAAAAGGGCAACATATCATGTCATATATCTGATACTTCAATTTTATCTAAAAAATTAGTGTCCCAATCATTGCCATGGCATGTCCCTGCCATATCTGGTCATCATAGATTACAATGAGTAAATAAAGTCCCTAATCAAAGAATAACATAAGCAAAAAAAAAAATATTTCTAACCTATCTATTGGAAATTATATAGTATGATAAATCTCATGAGTATGGGAATCTATGGTCCTCCCACAGCCCGTTAAATGCATGCAGAGAGTAGCAAGGCATCAAATTGACTTGTGATGAAGTCATAACAAGATTTTGTGAGGGGTTTTTTAAAAATATAGCTAACAGGAAAGTAGTGGAGCTACAAGGAAGGTGAAGAACCCCAGAAGATACATATTGCCAAACAAAATGCCAGTCGACATCCATAAGTTTCGTTCGCTTGTGAAAGAAAAGATGGGTAGCAATCTAGATGGCACTGATAACAAACCAACCTGAAAACCTTAATTCCCAAAATCCAATCCACAATACTTAATTCTTAAACTCAACTCCCCAGTCCCTTCCGGCCTCCACAGAACCAGAAACCAAATCTAAACCCAAAATCCCCCTTAAATCGCCCATCGCATCCCTGCCGCGAACCCAGAACCCACCTCCACCTTCAAAATCCCCAAAGTTTTCGAAATTCTAAAAACCATAAAACTCCATCGACCTCACCGTAACCGAATACCACTCGCCTGCCGTGCCTTTCAAGCTCGCCTGAAACCCCCAACATGAGAGAGAAAAAAAAAGGAAATGAAAATCGAAGAAGAGAGGGAAGAACGAGAAGGTGTAACCTGGATGGGATACAAGTTCCAGTCGCCCCGTATACTACCGCATCACCGTCTTTATGCTAGACTAATGTAAGATAAATAAATAATAATAATTAAATCTTTTAATAAAAATATTTAAATGAATTATATATAAATATTATCAAATACGTCGAAACACAAATACGAGGGGTGTACAAAAAATTCATTTGTAAAACCAATTCCATTCAATCCTATCCGTGGCTTTTTAACCAATTCAATGATTAATGATATGGCCACAAATTAAAAAATTATAATCCATTAATAATGGTTTGATGATAAATTTTATTTTTTATCCATGGATTTAAACTGGTCCGAATCATTAAAATAAAATATATATTTATTTATTTAGGGGATTTGCCCATATTTGGTATAAAAGACCTGGTATTCTTCAAAACTAGTGTTGACCCAAAAAATATCCCATATATGGGTGTCGTACAGTGCATCCACTTTTGTTTATTCCAGCTTTGCCCCTAAAAGTTAAAACCCTTACTTTTAACCTTTCATCATTTTACCTATATAGAAAGAAAGAAAAAAAAACTTTCAACAACAAAAGAGGAGCAGAAGAGAAGAAGAGCCTTTAATTCTGGATTTAGACTAGTTCTTGGCTACTGCCGCTACTTCCCATTCGTTGTTCGCGTGCACCATCGCCGGAGAAACTTCTTATCGGCACATATTGCAACTGCAATTGTCAAGCTACTGCCTTTCATCGTTGCAACTAAGGAATAAGAGGACTTGGTTTCGGTTCCCCTGGGCTGTAGGACACACGAAGGAGGAGGGTCCAAGCTTGTGCAGGTTAAGTCTGGGTTCGAGTCAGGTCAAACTAACCCGACTATAGCAACCTAGTCCGCCATAAGCTTGTGTGCTAACGTAAGCACACATCAGAAGGTCGTGTAGTCAAAGGCAAATTTGATCGAGCCATCAAGCAAAGGGATATCTTCTTCAACCTTCCGGCAAAGGTTGCTCCTCCATCTACTTTGGCCATCTTAAACATTGTAAAACTCTATTCATGAATCTTACAGCTTAGCCACGGGGCATATTGCTTAAAATCACCTACATTTACGACTAAGCCATAAATGCTGGTCTACAGCTTAGTAGTATGAAACCTACGGCTATGCCATGGCTGAGTTACTGCTTAGCCGTAGTATAATCCACAACTTAGTCATGGGTCGACCGTAGAGGAAAGGTGGACGTGGTGTTCTCTAGAAAGCTAGCCATAAAATGGCTTACGACTTAGTTGCGGGGTGGTAACAGCGTAGCCGTAACCTTTCCACATCTTAGCCATGGGGTTAGTCGTAGAGTAAATAGCAATTTGAACTTTCTGGATTCTGAGCAATAGAACACTTACGGCTTAGCCGTAAAAATCGCTGTAAGCTTCAAAATTTCTGTAAGCTATTTTTGAAGCACAAGGTTAGTACAGAACTCTTCAGTTTTGGTTTCAATTTATGTGACTCATTTCTACCATTTTAAATTCCAAGTTACATATCATCACAGTAGGTCCTCATTCTCCTAATCTCACTATTCATTCTCCATTGACTCATAAGCCTCATGTATTCTTATAAGTGCAAAAGAGCTATAAACTTGCAGTTAGAGAGATTACTCCAAGAATCAACAAATTAATCATGCATATCGTAATATATACTCTTATACTTTATTTTGCTTGTTACTTACCATGTTGTAGATCTAAGGATAAAGAATCTAAATGCATTTAGATTATGTCACTGTAGCATGAATGTACACCGCTGTCATGACCCCATATATGTGATTATTTAATATCAAGCTAACTCCTCATTTTCATAATAAGCAGTCAAAAACCAATGATCCTAAGGAATGAACATGTCAATCTCATAAAAACATCATAATAAAACATGTATTAGAAGAGTTGAAATTCTAATGTTCTTAGTATGAAATGTTTTTCTAATTTCCCATTTTTTTCATTTAAGATGTTAAAATCTAAGCATCAATATTTTGTTTTAGTGAAGTGCAGTTTTATACTAAGTTATAAAGACGCAAGATTTCATCCCGGGTCCCGAAGACAAGTATATATTGTTTGAATAGGAAAACTACATTTCGAATCTATTATGGGATAAAAAAGTAAACATCTTATGTTATTTGATTATGCAATGTTTCATCCTAGTTGTTAAACTTTTTATTTTTGCATATTTGTTTTTCTCATATTTTATAGAAAGCAAAAATCCTACATTGCATTCCTGCAGATCCTAAGAATCATTCTTGGACATTGAATACAAGAATGCAACAATACATAAGAAGAATAGGCTTGCATCATTTATCTGAGATGGAAAAAATGAAAATAGATCATTCATTAATTAGTGGACTTATTGAAAGATGGAGATCAGAAACAAATACATTCCACTCTCTTGGGGTTGAGGTTATGGTTACATTGGAGGATGTGGCCTACATATATGGCCTTCCCATAGATGGGCTTGTTGTTATAGGTTATGTTTGGTCTAATTAGATGATTGTCGAGGAAAAATTCATTGACCTATTAGCTGTTGCCCCCGACCCATCTAAATTCCATGAGGGACAAATAAACTTGACATGATTCCATGACAATTTCAAAGACCTACCGAAAAGACAGTCTCAAAAAGTTGAGATTATGTACATGCATGTATATCTTTTTCATCTTGTTGCCTCTCAAATTTATACAAATACCTATAGGTTGAGAGGTAATGCTCACTCAATCAAGCTTTTTGAAGATTTCAAACCATATGCCTGGGGGTCTGCTTGCCTAGCAAATTTATATAGGAGCTTGACTTGGGCATCAAGAATTAGAGATCGGATAAAGATAATCATAGGGCCCCTTTAGCTATTATAGGTATTTAAATAGATTTATTACTTATTTCATTATGTTGATATCTTTCCCTGAGTTATTCTTGCTTTTCTTTTAACTATTTCTTTTCATAATTGCATATTTGGGCATATTTTAGGATGTTGATTGAATGATCAATATCAAAAGCTATGGAGGACGTTGGAATTGAATTCCCCTTATTCAAGATGTGGAAAAAACGACTGAAGGATCATCACGTTCTGAAAAATGTGAGAGAGATTCGGAATCAACTCAACTCACAAGACGTTGATAGTATAAGTTAGTTATATATGAATACAGTTCGTTGTTGTTTTTTGTATATATAATATATATGATCTTTGTTAGATATTCTTTATCTCTTATAGTTTGATTAGCAACCGTATGACTAGTATGAAGATGAGTTGGAAGCTTGTATAAATGAGATGGATAGATCCCTCTTTATATCTGCAGTAACAATTGTCGATTATGCTATTGTTGAGAGGCACAATGTTAACTGTATACTTAAGCAGTTTAGATTAAAGCAACCAGTCCCGCCCTCATTTCATTGATCAGCGAGGGTAGATGAAAAATTATCCAAAAGAGCAATAGATTATGGGAAAAAAATTGCACAAATATTAGCAGATTAAAATGAGAGGTTAGCCAGTGTTTTAACATTGGCTAACCTCTAAAGCCCGCATCATCACTGTTTCTTCCACTTGAAATCCCCACATATAACGAAACCCTCAAAACACTCCTCCAAAGATGCTTGTTGTTTGGTGCTTCTCCCGATCTCGTCGAGTTTCTTTGCTCGATTCCAAATTCGCCTCTTTTCTGATTCGGGATATGTTCGTCACCATGTCTTTGGAGGTGCTGTTTTTTCTCTTTGTTGAGTTTGCGTCGGATGTGATTGAGGTCTCATAGTTTAGGTGAGTTCGATCTTGCAGCGATTGAGGGCTTTGGTGCTACAAATTGAATTTCTGTCGGTTGAATTTGGAGCTTTTCTCATTAATGATGGGCATGGTCATAGCTTCTCTCGGAAGAACTGCCTCAAAGGACAAACTAGTAATAGGAAAAGCATTGTTGTGATTACTTATCCGGAGGCTGCAGTTAACTTGTTTATGAACAACAAAGCTTGACCTTGTGGTTGTGCCGTGTGCGTCCTAACATAAGGGAAAAGCTTGACCTTGCAGGCCACTAACATTAGTGCATACATATTACCAACTTTAGATGGGTGCTACCGTCATAGTCAACGTTAAAGGAGTGCCTTATTGATTCTTGACATTAGATGGGTATCACCATCAACAGCAAAAGACAATAAAAAAAAGAGAAAAAAGAAAGTTTTAAGTTGTTCCCAAGGCTCAAATTGAGGTACCTGAAGGGAATTTCATGGGCATTCTCTAGGTAATCAATCTTATTGGATCCCTTTTTTCCTCTCTCTTTTTTCTTGTAATGTTCTTTGATGAATTGCTAGTAACAGAATAGTTTTATGATAGGTTTCTTTTGTTTTTCTTGGTCATAGGGAATAACAACATGGAAGATTGTGGTCCTGTCTTTGCCGAAGAGGATTGGGAGCTCCTCTACTAAGGTGTTATTGGTTGCAATTTTACATCTGACAGCTGGTTTTTAGATTGAAGTGTTCTATCTTTTTGACAAATTTAGACAATCTCACTCTATTTGGTTCGTGGCCTACAGATAAAAACAATTCGTGCAAATCAAATACCTCTCTAAAAATATTAAAAAAATCGAATTGGTTCGTGGCCTACAGATAAAAACAATTCTTGCAAATCAAATACCGCTTTAAAAATATAAAATAAAATTCAACTCATCTTTTGCGAACTGTAATGCAAGAACACGATGTTCATCAATTGAGAGGAAAGAAAAAAGGAAAAAAAAAATCAAAACAAAAAGATCTGTATGACACAACTAACCATACAAGACGATTAAAGGAATTAACAAGAAACCAACTTACCTCCATGGACGGCATTCTTGATGTTCTTTTATTATGGGAAAAAAATATTCTGGCGTGGCTTAGAAAAAAAAAAAGAAAAAAAAAGAAAGAAAAAACAATAGAACTAGTAAAAAAAACAAAAATTGTGATGTCAGAAAAAATTCTAGTGTGCATACACTTTTGTCAACCAATTGTGACCACCCATTTATACACATGGTCTCTAGTCTAAAAGAATGAATTAAAATTAAGAAGCTAAAAGCCATTAACCAACCAAACTATGTATTTGATCTAAATAAGGCTATAATCCATCATAGAGTTTTTGTGATTATCTTGATTAGCATTTTTTTAAATTTTGCATTACAGCGGCATAATTTATAAGTTGAATTTATGAATATTTATAATAGAGTTAAATTCAACAACACTGTGGAACATGCTTTAATTGATTTTATTTCTCGGTGAATAATGTTTCCAATTAAGCTATATATTCCAATTAAGATATGAGTTTTTTCAGCCGGGGTTGATTTTCATAAATTCTTATTTATATTTCATTCAAATATGAAAAAATATTTCAAACGAAACTCAACTCCTAGCCTACCGTTTCCAAACTCTTTGGAGAAAAATAACAATGATCAAGTGCCATCATCCTCAAAGAAATGTCACGTAGAGGTTAACTTGGCAAATCTTCAAACATATCTTGGGCTGCGTAATCCAATCTCAAGTTATCATCCCATGGATCAGGACCAAATTCAAAAAGCATATCTACAAAAGGGCCCTTGTCAACCTCGTAACCGTAAGTTTCCTTACATTGGGTGTGGGCAAGATAAAAGATAATTTAATCCTACTTGGTTTAAGGAATATGTGAGTTGGTTACACTATAATATAAAAGAAGATGTTGCATTTTACCTATGTTGTTATCTTTCCAGAGAGAAAGCACGTCACGATGCTTTTACAACTCAAGGATTTAAAGGTTAGAGGAAAAAATAAAGAATTAAAGACCATGTGGGACGCCGAAATAGTTCTCACAATCAAGCTTGTGAGAAGTGTCGAAATTTGTAAAATCAAAATCAACAAATTAAGATAATTATTTGCAAGCAATAAAATCAAGTTCAAATAGTGTATTAAATACGCTTGAAGGCAATGCTTCATTCCATCCGGTTTTTTCTACGCTAAGGATTGCCATTTTGCGATCATGATGAATATGACGATTTAAAAAATTTGGGAAATTTCCTTGAGCTTTTGCAAGTATTTGCCAATCAAATGAAGATATCAAAAGAGTCTTGTGAAATGCTCCTAAAAATCTTAAATTGACGTTACTTAAGATTCAAAAGGACATTGTGAATGTGGTTGCCATAAAAACTGCTCAAGCTATCATTTTAGAGCTTAATGATGCACTATTTGCCCTCTTGGTGGATGAATCTTGAGATGTCTCTATCAAAGAGCAAATGGCTATTGTTATACGCTATGTGGATAAGTAGGGATATGTCATTGAGCATTTTTTTTGGCTATTGAACATGTCACAGATACTAAAGCTCAATTATTTAAAGGCGGCCATCGAAGTGATATTATTCAGGCATAAATTGAGCATAACAAGTTTATGTGGGCAAGGTTATGATGAGGCTAGTAGTATAAGAGTGAGCTTAATAGCCTTCAAAGGCTCATTCAGAATGAGAATCCTACTGCATTCTATGTTCATTACTTTGCACATCAGCTTTAGTTGACACTCATTGCTATTGCAAAAGACTACAAACTAATCGCCGCTTTCTTTTACTTAGTTTCTATATTGTCAAATGTTTGTTGGAGGCTTTTGTAAATGCCACAGTATGCTCCAAAATATACAAGCCGCTAAAGTCGTTGAAGCCATTCAAATTGGTGACCTTGGAAGTAGACAAGGTATGAATCAAGAGTCTAGGCTCAAACGGCTAGAAGTTACACGTTGGGGCTCACGTCTTGCTATATTAATTAACCTAATTCTCATGTTCCCCTCTATGATTGATGTGTGTGCTTGAAATTATTTCAGATGATACTACAAGCGAACATAATGGTTTTGCAATTAACTTAATGTATGTCTTGGAAGACTTTGATTTTGTATTTAAAATGCATTTGATAAGAGATATATTGGAGATTATGGATGAATTATCAAAAGCATTGTAGCAAAAGATCAAAATATTGTTAGTGCCATGCTACTAGTGAGAGTATTGAATGAACGACTACAAATTATGAGAGACGATGGGTTGGATTTTCTCCTCTTCGAAGTTCATTCATTTTGTAATAAATATGAAATTATCATCCTAATATGGATAGCATGTTTGTTAAAAGAAAGCGACCAAGACGTAAAGTTGAATTGACAAATCTACATTATTTTCAAGTTGACATATTCTATGCTGTTATTGATGTGCAACTTCAAGAGCTCAATCACTGCTTCAATGAGGTGAACACTGAGTTGCTCATTTGTGTGGCTTGTCTGGATCCAAGTGATTCATTCTTTACTTTTGATAAGAAAAAAATTGATCAAACTTTCTTAGTTATATCCAGACGATTTTTAGACTTAGATTGAGTGCAACTTGCTAATCAACTTCAGATTTTCATCATTGATATGCGACGCGATAGTAATTCTCAAATGTGAAAGGTATTAGCGGCCTTGCTTAGAAGATGGTTGAAACAAAAGAGATATTCGATATCCTTTGGTTTTTGATATTTGAAATTAGCATTAATTCTACCAATTGCTATAGCTATTGTTGAGAGGGCATTTTCTACAATAAAAATCATAAAAAATAGACTACAAAATTGAATGGAAGACGAGTGGATGAATGATTGTTTACTTGTATATATCGAGAAGGAAATATTTAAGAGCACTAACGATGAAACAATCATGCAACATTTTCAAAGCATGAAGGATCATCGATGGCAGTTGCAAAAGCTTTTTTTGAGTTAAGATGACTTTTAATGAGAAATACAGTTAAACATTTTGTATATCTATTTAAATATAATAATTTTTTTTCTTTTGTCAATATTAAGTGAGTTAAAGCAGTTAAACATTTTTTATTTATTTAAATACAACATATTTTCTCTTTTGCCAATGTTAAATGATAAAAGCCTAGCAAAAGTTTAGCATTAGCAAAGTGTAGCAAACTTTAGCACCATTCAAACAAAAATCCTGAGTCCGCCACTATTTGCCATGACTCGTGATCTACTAATAATTCAAATATCTTCAGTAGCATTAGCATAGGCTTTTAGTGCATGTGCAAATGTGAGAGATAAAAAGAGGATAAAATTAGCGGATGATAAAGTGGAGTGATATGTCTGCCTATGAGACTAGTATTTTGCAGACAAGAGAAAGCAATTGAAGATTATAATCCAAGTGGAAACATTACTAGACTACAAATATTAAATTTTTTCTCGAAAATGTAGTCTTTTATTTTATTTTCATTATCTATAAAAATTGTAAAGGTTTCGAAAGTAATCTTGTTGAAAAACTTTTAATAGAAAATATCAAAATGGTTCCTTTCTTGGTGGAGTAGGTCAATTTTGACATTTGAGTATCTTTTAAATTTCTTAGCCTTAAGACCCTAAAAATGAAAGCATGACACATTAGAAGTACGCAGGTGGAATGGAAGCCAAACACGAAAGCCTTACTCAAATGACACTGTCAGGCATGATTTAAGCAAGGCACATGCCCTGTGGGGATGAGTTTTGCCAGCAAGGCATGGTATAACACTACATGACATGTTTGACACCATCAGCCGTTGGGAGAGATGGCTGATTTAGGATCCTAGTATGGGTCCGATATCTCTGAGCCAAATCTGATTTATTGACCATTCTCAACCTGAAGCTCGACCATGACTTCGCCTGACCTGCGCTAAGTATTCAGGTCCACTTGTCTTGGACTGAACCCTAACAGTGTTTTCTTTGGGTTTTCGCT
The DNA here is from genome assembly GCA_037013555.1 of Sextonia rubra. Classification (NCBI taxonomy): domain Eukaryota; kingdom Viridiplantae; phylum Streptophyta; class Magnoliopsida; order Laurales; family Lauraceae; genus Sextonia; species Sextonia rubra. The sequence continues at coordinate 13,709,883 of JASUAD010000018.1, read as the reverse complement.
CTCCGTGCCTGGAGAAGACAAGCGGGGTGAAAGCCATCTCTCCTTTTCGTTCGGTTCTCCTCTTGCAAACAGACTAGAAACGACGCTTGGCGCTAGAGCTGGGGGAAGAAAAACTCGACGGTGATGGCGACGACGACTGTGCAACGAAGATGAAAAAAGGCTGGCTGGGGTTCGACTGTTGAGAGGCCTCAGTCGATGGTGCAGGGAATGCTGGCAGAGAGCGTGACACGCGGTTGTGCTGGAGATGGAGTAGGACGGTGAAGCCGGGTACGCTCTCTTCCTCTTTGTTGTTTATTTTCTCCCTTGATCTCTTTCTTTTATTTTCTGTTTTCCCAGAACGGATGACGGGCATTGGGGCTTCGAAAGGGTTTTGGGACCATGGGTGGTTTTTCATTTCAGTAAAGAGTTGGGAGAGGGGGGGTTAGGTTGGAAGGAGTTGGGTTCTGATGGTGGGAAATCTGGGGACTGGGTCTCGGGGGATTTGGGGAAAGTCTCGGGCTCTCGTTCAATGGTGGTTTCAGACATAAGGGTTGAATGATAGGGATGGGTTTCGGTTCGGCTGAGAATTGGGGACAGGGTTTTCTGTGGGGTGGTGTTGGGCTGGTGAGGGTTTCTGAGGTGTGGTGTGGTGTGGCCGTGATTAGTAATGGAATGGATCGGAAGGAGTAAACTCCGATCGACAGATAGAACTTCAGACGCTAGGGTTAGGACGACGTGTGTGAATGTGCGGTGGTCGGGCGTTCCCACGGGCCTGGCCAGGACGGGCCGAGACCTCAAAGCGGCCACCCGGCACTTCTGGGGCTGAGCCGTGCTGCCCACAGGCCAGCCACCGGCCCATCTTTGTTTATTATTATTATTATTATTATCATTATTTATTTATTTAATTAAAAAAAACTTGGAGAAGAAAAAATATAAATTGGAGAAAAAAATTAAAATGAAACTGACAATGACTATTTTTTTAACGATTTTATCTTAAAATGAAATTAAAACTATTAAAATAAATGCACATAAACATTGAAAAACAACATGAATTAATTATTTTTTGTAATTCGCTCAAAATAAGATTGGGCATACACGATTGCAGGAGTCGATGAAGGTGGCTAGTGCCACTTGTTAAATTAAAAATGTAAAGCCCACTACAAAATAAGCATTGTGCCTCAACAAATTTTCTAGTGTTATTAGTAATCAGAACTATTCGAAAATAGTTTCAAACCTCATTAATCATTCTTCAATTCTTTTTCTCGGAATAAGGAGAACGCTGAACTTGGCTCGCTTCGGTAGAAATGCTTTCTGCTGCCTTAGGCTAGAGTTAAGGTTGAACGTTTGCGATGGCCTAGCCGTTTTTGAGAGCTTAAAGAGTGTTCTTGGTGCCTTAGAGAAACTTACTGAGAGAAAGAGAGCTAAGAGAACTTAGAGAGAGGAGAGCTTCAAGTGAGAGAAAGTAGGTCTAGAGAGAGTGTAGAATATAGATGTATTATGAGAAATGAGGGAAAAAGAGGTATTTATAGATTTACAAAATGGTAAAAATGACATCAACTACCCCTCATTTGACTATTATTTGGCAGTTGGAGAGGGAAATATTGGTAAAAGGGTTAAAGGGTGAAAAAAACACAAATAGCCCCCATTTTTTCATTTTTTGGCTGTTTGTGTCCATGTCTCGAGGGTGGGGGGTGGGGGTAAGGCTTGGCCTGGGAGCCTCGGCCCAGGCATGGCACGACTTACGCCTGGGCTGTGTCATGCTTGCCCAAGGGCTGCAAAAACGCGGGTTAGGCCATGTCGGGCCGGGCTAGCCTGCCCAAATTTACACCCTTATGCCTGTTGACACTATATGAGATCTTGGTGTGAGATCTCAATATGCGGATGTACCTTAGTGGATAAACACCAGCTTAGAATTGTATTAATTATCAAAAGTCAGAGACTACAATTTAAATAGGGAAAGGTGTAAGAATTCTTGTGGCTTGCATGCCACGGGTCACACGTCAGAATAAGAAGGGTAGATGCCAACAGAGAGTACAATCCTACTTATTATAAGACTTCATCTAGCCCCATAATAAGAATCCCAAAAGGATTACTAGATGCCGGTTTTTAGTGAAAATATCTCTAGTAAGTTTTTGGGATTTGCCTATATAAGGATAATGAAACTTTAGGGTTGGATACTCTCCATTACCGTAGGAAAAACAAGAGGCGAGGAGATCCGCAGAACTTCCCAATCACCAAAACGCACATAGATCTTCGGCCACATATTGGAGTTTCTGCATCCAGATCCATCAATTGGTATCAAAGCCCGGCATGGTGCGTTCCATCATCTTGGATTTTAGAGAAGAGACTTAGATCATAGTAGATCTGTAGCTTTTCTTTAGAGCCCTAAGTCTCCTTTTCTCCTCTACAACTCAAATCGAAAAGGAAGATGATTAGGCATTCTCTTTCTTTTTGCGCACGAAGCACGAGAAAGATAAGTTTTTGTTACTGTTGACTCCTCTTAAAAGAAAGGATCAAAGAAATGGAGTATATTCTATTTGTCATTTTCTTTTAGTGTGCAGAAACGAAGGCATTTCACTTTGGCTTGTTTTTGGCTTTTTTGGCAATAAAAAAAAAGTAAAGGAGGGAAGTGAGAATCAACTCATGCTGGCTGCCGAGCCAAGACCGAGCCTTTGACGAAAGCCGTAGTCTCGGGTATTGCTCTAGCAGAGGCTGGAACACACTTGCCCCCCCTCCTCCTGCTCCTCTTTGCTTTAATAAGTTGGGTCAGGTAGATGCGACCCAACCTGACCCGTTCCAGCGCAGATCCCACCCAGCAAATTGCACTGGTATAGTGGTGATGCAACAGATGTGTAGGGCTGACACAAGTGACGTCATGGAGATTGTATGGCTAATGTAAGGATGTTTAGACTTTCAATCCTCAGATCTAGATATCTTATCCATCTGGAGTCGGATCAACGATCCGCTTGCGGTTACAGAATTGTTGTGAGCAGATCTACGTGTGGTAGCAAGAGGAAGACAATGTAGCGGTTCAGATAAAAGGGTGGTGTTTTCCTTTCATACAGTCAGTGGTATCCTCCTTTAATCAAAGATAGTAATCATGTCTTCCAAATCAGCGCTGCATAATCTTGCAAAGGTTGATGTTTTTAATGACAAAAACTTAGTCCTGTGGAAGTGTCGGATGGATGGATTGCTGCACTTTGATGGACTGACATATGTAATTGAATCTGATCCGATCCCTAAGTCCACTGATGATACTCTTCTGGAAGACCATGAATTATATGAGCAATGAGTGTTTGATAAAAAAATCAGCGATATATCTACTGATTGGATTTATATTCAGTAATTTGGTGAAGCAGTTTAAGCACTTCACCATAGTGAAAGAAATCTATGACTATGTTGTGGGCAAATATTATGAAAGCTCCGAATCTCATTTGATGGAGGCATTTAGCACATATATTGATTATAAGATACTAGAGGGGCCATCTATTAGGGGCCACGTTGATAAAATGACAATTCGACATAGTGACCTAGCATCCTTAAGGAAAGAGATGGACGAGGATTTTCAGTTCCTTACTTGTTGATGAGCTTTCCACCTTTGTGGGAGAATGTCAACCCTCAGTGAGGTTGAAGTGTAATTAGTTGCTGAAGGACAAAAGCTTGTTGCCCATGGAATAACATCTACAAATTCTACTATAATTGCTAAAGTTAAGAACAATAGCAATGTGTTAACTGTCAATGTGAAAAATAAGAAAAAATTCAAAGGCAATCCAAAGCGGAAAGGATGTAAGAATGGTTTTTGTTATAATTGTGGGAAGCCTATACACTTTAGTTTGTAATGCAAAAAGAAAAAGGGTGAGAATAGCAGCAAGGTAAAGTGACCAAAGAACACAATGATTATATTGAGATGGTCACTGAGTTTATGATGGTGGACACTAGTGATAAGAATTGATTTTGGAGCCACCAAACACATACGGAAGACCATGGTTGGATTTATCGAATTCAAAGAGATGAAATCAGGAGAGCCGAGTATTTACATGGAGAAAGAAACATTCTGTCGGATAGGAAAAGTTAAAATTCCCTTACCAATAGGAAAAGCCTTTTATCTCTCTGATGTTTTCTTTGCTCCAGCTATGAGGAGGAGCATTATCTCTTGAGCTAATTGGCTACGAATGGATTCGAAATCAGATTCAAAGACAAGGAGGTTACTATTGGAATGCGTGGTCAAGTTTTAGTCCATGGATCTCTTTATGAAAAATTGTATTTGCTGGATATTCTTAATGGTGAAATAAAATCTACTTTTGATTATTTTGTGTGTGAATGTATGCATTGATGGTTTGATAATGTTATGGCATATGAGATTAGGGCACATTAATAAAAATAGAATTGGTAGAATGGTTAAAGATGGACTTTTACTAGACTTAGATAAAATAGAGCACTCCATATGTGAACCATGTAGAAGTAGGAAAATGGTTAAGAAACCATTTCCAAAAGGATCTAGAAGTTCTGAAATATTATATGTGAAAAATAGAACAGGGGAGAATTATTTCATTACATTCATTGATGATTACAGCAAATATGATTGTGTACCTGATTGAACATAAACATGAGGCCTAAAAATTGTTTCAAATATATGATGTTGAAGTTCAAAATCAGAAGGGCGAGAACATAAAACAGATTACATTGGATTTTGTGTTTTTGGGGGGGGGGGGGGGGGGTGGGTTTGAATATACGTCAGACCTGTTTAAAGAATATTATGGATGTTAGGGAATAATTATAAAAATTCAATTCCATATTGTTCTTAACTTTAGGAATCATAGCAGAATTTGTAGGTGTTATTCCACCGGCGGCCTGCCTTTGTCCTTTTGCAATTAATTTTGCTTCAACCTCACTGAGAGTTGTACCCTTTTGAAAGCCATGGGTCTAAGATACATTCTCCCACGGCTCATTAGCAAGTACAGGATCTAAAAATCCTCATTCATCTTTTTTCTTAATGCTGCGAGGTTACTATGTCGGACTGCCATTTTATCAATGTGATCTCTTACAGATGACCTCTCTGGTATCCTATAATTAACAAATGCGCTAAATGCCTCCATTAGATGAGATTTGGAGGTTTCATCATAAATGTCCATAGCATAGTCATAGATTTCTTTCGTTGTGGTGAAGTGCTTAAACTGTTTCACCAAGTTACTGGATATAAATCCAATCAGTAGATGCCTCGCTGATTTGTCATCAAACACTCATTGCTCAAATAATTTATTGTCTTCCTTAGGGGCGTCATCAGTGGGCTTTTGGATCAAATTCAATCACATATGTTAGTCTGTCAAAGTGCAACAATGCCTCTATTCGACGCTTCCACATGGCTTAGTTTTTTCTGTTAAAAATATTAGCCTTTGCAAGATTATGCAACGTTGATTTGGAAGACATGATTGCTATTTTTAATTAAAGGAGGATCAAATACCACGGACCATATGAGAGGAAAATACCATCCTTTTATTTGAACCATTGGATTGTCTTCCTCTTGTTGCAACTATGTAGATGTACTAGCAATGATTCTGTAGCTGCAAATAGATTATCTTTCTGACTTCGGATGGGCAAGATATCTTGATCTTAAGATTGACAGTCCAAAAACACCCTTGCGTTAGCCCTTCAGCCTTTGCGTTGTTGCTTGCGTTAGCCCTACACGCCCACCTATGTCACAGCTAGAGTGGCACCTTTTGCTAGTTGGGATTCGGGCTGGATTGAGTCGGGTTGGGATGGGTCCGCTTGACCCAACCTGTTGAAGCAAAGAGGAGCAAGAGGGGGGCGGTGTGTTCCCACCTCTATTGATGCAATGTTCAAGGCATTGATGGTGATTGTTACTTTTGTTAATGGCTCGATCTTGGCTTGGCTTGGCTTGAGTCGATTCTCACTTTTCTCCTTTACTTCTTTTTCTTTATGGTAGAAGAAGTCAAAAACAAGGCTATGTGAGATGACTTTGTTTCTGCACACTTGCAGAAAATGATAAATAGATTGTATTCCTTTTCTTTTATCCTTTCTTTTTAGAGGAGTCAATAGTAACAAAAACTTCTCATTATTGTGCTTCATGCGCAAAAGGAAAAAGGATGCCCGATCATCTTCTTCCTTTTTGATTTGAGTTGTAAAGGGCAAAAGGAGACTTGGGGCTCTAAAGAAAAACTCCAGATCTACGATGATCGAAGTCTCTTCTCTAAGATCCAAACTGATGGAACGCACTGTGCCGGGCTCGAATACCAAATGATGGATATGGATGCGGAGACTCCAATACGCGGCCGGAGATCTATGTGCATTCCGGTGATTGGGAAGGTCCTCACATCTTTTTGCCTATTGTCTTTCCTACGGGAATGGAGAATATCCAACCCTAGGACTCCTTTATCCTTATATAGATGAGTCTCAAAGAGTCACACTTACTAGAGATTTGTTCAACAGAAACCCAAATCTACTAATCTTATTGGTAGTCATATTGTGGGGCTAGATCAAGTCTTACAATAAGTGGGATTGTATACTCTGTTTGTGTTTGCCCTGCTTGATCTGACGTGGGACCTATGGAATGCGGGCCACACAATTTCTTAAAAAAGGAAATTTAGGGGCCAAGAAAGCCTATTCAAGTAATAGATAGAAGCTATCATAATTATATATACATATATTATATTGGGGTGATTTTCTTTTGTGAACTGCCCTCATGGGTAGTTCGTGTGAACTCTTCTGTGGGGCCCATTGTGGACTCAATCAAGGCATAAGACTAGGGGGGATGAAAAGATCCATGCTAGATCACTCGAGATATCAAGTTTGGCCCCAATCTCATGTCCCTCCCCAATCACATATCCCTAAGCGCTTCATTTGTAGTCCACAAGTCCAGTCTATTTGAATGGGTGTACAATGGATCCTATGGTTCAGTGCCTTCGGATGTTTGCCAAACTTAGGGCGTGTGACTATTAGGGGGATCTTTGTTCATTGTAATGTTTGGATTGGGTGATAGATGGGCTTCACTCATAGTTCTCACGGGAAGTGGTGTAGGTAGTTCTCACCGGAATATTTTACATTATATTGATACTTTAAACTTATTTAACTATTTATGTAATCATTTGCTATATATAAATATGTCATGATGTTCTTGACATAATTGTATCATATACTTATTTGTCATTGTATTTATATTGCTATAAATGGGAAATAGGATGGTTATGAATAACTACTTTTTTTTCCTTTTGTGCTTTTAATTTTAAATTATTTTTTCATTTTTATTAGAAAAGAAAAATTCTATTATTCGTGATATGATTCATGATTTGATTTAATTCATGGGTAGCAATGATTTTTGAATGATTCCGATTTTCAAAACCATGACGGAGAGGCCCTTCGGTGTAATTTGGTCTTAGGTCAGGGTCCTTGGGAGAATAATACTTCCTATAAGATTTTCCAAAACTTCCCTTGGAATCCTTTTTTAGCCATCACTTAGAGGAGGGGTATTTTGGTCTTTTCACCCCAAACCCCAAACCTAACTAACCCATTCCCAATGCCAATGATAGTTCCCTCCTCTCTTTTCATTCCTATCATTTCCCTCCATCTCTCTTCCTTCCACAAGAAGCTAGGTTTTCTTCATGCACATAGTTTTGAAGATCGGAATTGTATTTCAAATTGTCTATACCTATGAATCAAATCAAGAATTGTATAGTAAATCATAGGATTTTTTTATTTTTCCAATAAAAATGAAAAATAATTTAAAACTAAAAGGAAAAAGAAAAAAGTAGTTATGTAAAAGCATATATTTTGTCATTTTTAGCAATATAAAGATAATGACAAAGAAGTTGTCATATAATCATATCAAGAATATCATGACATATATTAATATATAGTGAATGATAGGTGTAAATAGTTAAATAAGTTTAAGGTGTCAATATATATTTATTGGCGCAACCCTGGATCCTTAATCGAACATGTAGACTAATCTCCCGAAGGATTGGTTGAATCTAAAGATGGACTCATGCCTTTGGGCATAGTAAAAGTCTTGTAACACACCATATTGGAAGAAAACCAAGAGAAAATTTGTATTAATTGAATAAGCATGCATTACGATGAACCATTGTTATCCTTATATGGTTTAGTAGACCTTTTCCCTAAGCAATAGAATTTCCATACTTGAATAACCTAAATAAAAGAGTAGGAAACTTGCTAATACTAATATTAATCCTAATTAAGTAATTAGAAATAGGGATATAATTGGAAGTCCATAGTAGCTCTCGGTCCAATTGGGCCTATCGCTAAACCCAAATGGATAAGGTCAACCCATTGAGCCAATGGGCTAGTTAGCTATCTTCTTGGGCCTGGATCTAGTCTATATTGTATCAACTTTCCTTGTTTTGGAAAAACTTGACTACGGCGAGTTAAGTGCTTGATATCGTTCATAGAGTTCTAGATTCAAATGCTGGTAGTTGGCGGTAGCCGGTAGTATTCCATGTAGCGTCGAAGAAAGGATGATTCCACCAATGAACGCAAAAATTCTGATAACCTCCTTGATGGAATAATTTGTTCATCTAGGACATCAACAATTTTATTAGGAGGCAGGAGATTAGCCGGTAGGGTAACAGACCGCTCTTCAGTATCTTCATCATTGTCATGGTCGCGGTAGAGGGTAAGATCCTCTATGCTGAAAGTACAACTAATGCTTGAATCAAATGGTAGACATAGAACATAGGCATTGGAACTAATCTTCTTCAAAATCTTGTATGGACTGTATTGCGAGGGTATAACTTTTTGTTAGCTCTTGGAGGTAACCTTTTAGGACAAATATGTACCATGACCATATCCCTTTAAGCAAATTCAACAAATTGACGATGCTTGTCAGCTTGCCTCTTATAAACATCGTTGCTGGTTGATATATGTCGGCTTATTTCATCATACACTTGTTGCATACTTGCATGTGTTGAAAGAAGCTCTTAGCATCTGCACTTATTCTTGCATCAATCGACTAAAGGCACTAGGTCAATGGGCAGTCGCAGACGAACTCCTATAATAGCTTTAAAGGGTGAACTGCAGGTGGATCAGTTGGCCAAGTCATTGTACACAAATTCAGCCATAGGGAGAACTTGGTCCCAATTTGTAATGTGGTCATAAATAAGGCAACTGTCAAATACTTCTGTTACCACTTTTGTTTGGCCATCAGTTTGAGGGTGGTAAGTGGTGGAGAAGTTAAGCTTGGTGTTGGACATCATCCATAAGGTCTTTCAGAAATGGCTTATAAACTTTGTGTCTCGATTAGAAACAATAGTCTTTGGGAAGGCTATGGAGCCAAACAACTTCTTTGAAAAATAGTTCATCCGTTTTATAAGCATCAACAGTTGCAGTAATGGAATAAAGTGCGCCATTTTCAAAAAGCGATCAACGATAATAAAGATAGAATCAACCTTTCTAGAAGTTGTGGGTAAACTTAACACAAAGTCCATGCTAATGTCTTCCCAAGGAGTGTGGAATAGGTAAGGGTTGATAAAGTTCAGCATTCTTCTCGTTACCTTTGGCAAGCTGGCATATTGAGATCTCTCACAAATGTGGACAACATTGGTCTGAATGCGAGGCCAATAATATGCATCACTGATAAGAGCAAGTGTTTTGTCACATCCCAGATGTCCACTACATCCTCCGGCATGCAGCTCTCGAACAAGATATTCACAAATGGAAGTAGCAAGAAGACAGACTTGCATCCTTTTAAATAAGAAACTATCATGAATGCCATAATGAGGATGCTTACCATGATCATCACTAATGAGATCTACATAGATGGAGCCAAAGTCTTTGTCACCTACATAATCTTGCATGAGATGTTCAAAGCCTGACACACTAACAAACATGGATGTCAAAATATGCTTTCATCTACTTAATGTATCAGCTATCAAGTTATCTTTTCCTGTTTTATGTCGAATGCTGAAAGTGAACTCCTATATATATTATATAGATAAGTACTCCATTTAGCGCGGTTGCCATTGATCTTCTGTTATGAGTGTAGATGTCACAAGATGCTGTCATTGACTTAATGCATCAGCTATCAAGTTATCTTTTCCTGCTTTATGTCGAATGATGAAAGTGAACTCTTGTATATAAGCAGTCCATTTAGCTTGGTTGGCACTGATCTTCTGTTGTGAGCGTAGATGTCGAAAGCATCATTATCAGAATGGAGCGCGAATTCTTTACCAATCAAATAATGTCTCTAGTGCCGAAGTGTTTGTACAATGACATAATTCTAGATCATAGGGAGAAGACTTTTACTTCTCATCAGAAAGTTTCTCACCGAAGAATGTGATTGGATGTCCTTGGTAAAAACACCTCCAATGCCTACATTTGAGGCATGACAAGCAATTTCGAAGACCTTGTCAAAATTTGGAATTTGCAGAACTTGTGTTTTTGTAATCTTGCGCTTGATCTTTTCAAAAGCCTTGCTAGTTGCATTGGTCCCCTTAAATTCACCTTTATTCATGCATTTAGTAATAGGAGCCATGATACTACTAAAGTTTATGATGAATCTTTTGTAGAAAGTTGCAAGGCCATGAAAACTTCAAACTTCAGTAATGGTATTAGGAATGGGCCAATTAAGAATTGCCTTGACCTTTTCAGGATCCATTTTGGTTCCTTGTGTAGAGACAATATATCCCAATAAAATAATGGAATCACTCATGAAGGTACACTTCTTGAGATTAATATAGAAATGCTCTTGATGAAGGAGTTGATAGATTTTATCCAAATGCTGAAGATGATCTTTTGTTTTGTTGTAAATTAGGATAGCATCGAAATAAATGTTGACAAATCTCCGAATATAAGGCTACAAAAACTGTCATGACTTGCATAAAAGTACTAGGAGCATTAGCTAATCTGAATGGCATAACCAATCATTCATAAGGAGCATCATTTATCTTAAATGCAGTTTTCCATTCATCACTTGGTATTATGCGGATTTGATGATAGTTACTTCGTAGATTAATTTTAGAAAAAAAATGTATGCACTAGTCATCATATCTAGCATATTATCCAAACAAGGGATAGGGAAGCGATACTTTACCGTGATTTTGTTGATTGCACAACTATTCACGCACATATGCTAGCTTCCGTCTTTCGTTAGAGTGAGAAGTGCAATACTCCATAGGGAGTGAGACTTTTCCTAATATATTCTTTTTGAAGCAGATCATCAACCCATCTTTTTAATTCAGCATGCTCTGTAGGACTCATCCGGTACGCAGCTAAATTTGATAATGAAGTTCCTGGGACAAGATCAATGGCATATTGTATGTCTTGTAGTGTTGGTAGTTCCTTTGGTAATTTGTCAAGAACTAAATCAACAATGTTTTGCAATAGTGGCTTCACTTCCGGTGGAATGGATGTAGGAGTGTCTCCTGCAACCTTTTTTAGTAATCAAGGTTTACATGACCCCCTGTTCTTTGCTTTCTTCTTCAAACCTTCGCATAATGAAGATAAGAAGTGTATGAGAAGATACCTTACATGTAGTTGAAGAAGGTTGAGTTGGTAAAGGAAGTAACCTGATTTTGTATCCCTTCAAATTGTAAGTATAAGTGTTGTGCTCATGATCGGTGCTGACCTCGGGATTTGTGACCATTGGGGGGAGTCCTTATACGTACATGGTTTAGATGGGTTGCTAGGTGGGCTCTACAATAGATCTCGGGAAAGCATGGTGAGAACTACTTCTTGTTAACACTGCCCCATATAGGCCTTTCTAGGCCCATCTGTATTCTAATGGGCTTAACCCAGTATACCTTAAGCACATGTGGATAGACTTAGTCAAAAGGATCAATTGTAAATAAATTAGATTCCTTTTATATTAGAGTGTAATTGCTGCACATGATTGTGATTAGCATAAGTTGTAAGCAAGGCAAGTCTTGGTAATAAAAGGGGATGGTGAACGACACGCAAAGGACAGAAAAATTTTGGCCATATTATTTTCTTGTTTTGGGTATATCTCTTTGTCATGGTATCAGAGCCCATGGTATCTGCAACACTGTCGAAGGATTCTGCCCAAGTTAAGTCATCGTCTTGAAGATTCTTCAAAGCAAACCATCACTGGTTTCTTCTGGACTTTCTCAGATTAATTAATTTGTTTCAGTCAAAACACTGTCGTCTAGATCAAGCACCTGATCAAACAGTGGGCCCCACCATCACAGAGGCCGATCTCTGAAAAAGAGCATCCATCCTTGGTCGCCCTTTTTTGTTAAGCATTCTAGTGATTTTTCAGGATTTTTTTTAAGCACACAGAGGTCAGTTTTTACTACCATTCTACAATTGATAGTTTCTTGAAATAGTGTTGATCACAGCCGTAGAACTTTGTGATAAATGGTCGGATCTAGCTCAAATCTTGTCTTGAGTAGTCTCCCTACAATACAAATCTAATCTGGAAGTTAGATTCTTGAATCAGTTTTGATCAAAGAAAAAACAGGATTCCAGTAGGCAACAGATCTGCATACATACTATTGCCTCTAGATTGCTTGATTACATTGTGGGCTGTTATTTCTCTTAGTTTGATCAAATGGATAAAAGTGAAATTCCCATTATTAAATTCAACGGGAAAAACTACACTTCTTGGGATTTCCAATTCTAGATTTACCTTAAAGGTAAAGAACTATGGGGTCATGTTAATGGATCTAATCCTAGACCCAATAATGAAAAGGCAATCCCAAAATGGGATACCAAAGATGCCTAGATTATGAGTTGGATTCGTAGCTCTGTTGAATTCCAATTTATTTTGCATCTTTGACCCTATAAGACAACTAAAGACATGTGGGACTATTTGCGAACCATCTATCAGCCGGAGAACTCAGCACGAAGATTTCATTTGGAACATGAGATTGCCCAATATACTCAGGGTATCATGTACATCCAGAATTACTATTCCCAATTTATTAGTCTATGGGCTGATTATGATGAAATTATCTATGCGGATATTCCTGCTACATCCTTGGCAACTATTCAAAACATTCATCAGACTACTCAAATAGATCAGTTTCTAATGAAACTACGCCTGGATTTTGAAACCATTCAGTCCAATTTAATGAGTCGCATTCTTTCACCATCAATTGAAACCTGCCTGAATGAGCTTCTGCGAGAAGAACAGTGACTTGCTACACAAGCTTCACTTTCTTAGCAAACTTTAGGAGGTCACTTAGATGTTGCCTTTGCTGCAAAGGGGAAACTACAAGGGCGTGACATGAGTAAGACACAATGTTACAGTTGTCAGAAATATGGACATGTTTCTACCCAATGCAACCGGAAATTTTGCACCTATTGCAGAATTAAAGGACATGTTTTTCTAGAATTCATGAGGCAAAATCAGAAGGCTAAGCTCACAACCATGCATGAGTCTTCTTCTGTAGTAGCCCCGATTGCTAATACCTTTACTGCTGGAACACCTGCCTCTACTACTTTGATTCCTGAATTAGTTCAACAAATGATTGTCAATGCTTTCTCTGCTCTTGGCCTTTCAGGTAAAACTAAAGCTTCTACTTCCACTTGGTACATTGATTTGGGGGCTTCTAATCATATGACTTTTTCAAAAGACAATCTTTCTAATCTTAAGAAATACGATGGAAATCTCAAAATCAATACTGCAGATGGTGGCAGTTTTCTGTAACTGCCATTGGTAATGTCCCTCATTCTCTACCTTTGAATCATGTCTTTCTTTCACCACATCTTATTACTTTCACCACATCTTACCACAAATCTATTATTTGTTGGGCAATTTGTGGATAACCAATCCTCCATTTCATTTTCCAACTTTGGTTGTGTTGTGCAGGATCAAATGTTGGGGAAGGTAATAGCGAGGGGGCCTAAGCTTGGACGTCTCTTCCCGCTGCAACTATCTACAAAGGATAGGAATTAGTCTGAGACTGTTTTAGCTTGTGATACTAGATCAAATAAGTGCCAATTGTGGCACAAAAGATTAGGGCATCTCAATTTTAAGACATTGTTGTTTTTGTTAAATTCAACTTTGCTTAAGGATAACAATAAAGCTTCTGTTAATGATGTCTCTTTTGATTGCACTAGTTGTAAGATGGGTAAGAGCAAAACTCTTCCTTTTCCCATGCATGATTCTCTTTTGTTAAAAGCTTTTGATATTGTTCACAGTGATGTATGGGGAATGGCACTTGTTCCATCACACTCTCAGTACAAATATTTTATTACTTTTATTGATCACTACAATAGGTTCACTTAGATTTATTTTTTGCATTCTAAATCTGAAGTTTTTGCTACTTTTTAAGTTTTTTTAGCATATGTTGAAAATCAATTCTCTACCTCAATTAAAATTCTTCATACCGACTTTGGGGGTGAATATGTCTCGAACGATTTTCAACATTTTCTTCAAACAAAAGGGATCATATCTTAGCGAACATTTCCGTACACACCACAACAAAATGGGGTATCTGAACGGAAGAATAGACATCTTCTGGACATTGTTCAATCTCTTCTTTTGGAATCAACAGTTCCTACCTGTTTTTGGCTAGAAGCCCTCTCTATAGCTTTCCATTTAATAAATAGGTTGCCGTCTCCATGCATTGAAAATCAAACACCCTATTATCGTCTATTCCAAAAAAAAAAAAAAACCCACGCATTCTTATTTATACACTTTTGGGTGTATATGTTTTGTTCTTCTTCCTCCAACGTAGAGAACAAAATTATCTGTCCAATCTGCCCGCTATGCATTTTTAGGTTATGCCAATGGTCAAAAGGGGTTTCTTTGCTATGATCTGAAGGTTAATCGGAATTGAGTTTCTTGGAATGTCATGTTTTTTGAAAATCAATATTTTTTCCAAAATCATGTTGACAATGTTGAATCTACTCTCATATCTTTTTTTCCTAATTTTATTGAACCTACTCTCTCTGACCTCAGAGAGATCATTAGATTTAAACCAAATCTTGTGTATAAACGGCGTCGCTTGCGAAGAGACTTTGCTCTAGAGCCCTTAGACACTAATATCACTTCGGCAGTTGACCCAGCATCTGAAACTCAGCTTCGCTCCTCTATTCCTGTCTAAAGATCAACCAAAGTATCTTGCACTCCTGAACGTCTTGGTTTTACTCATACTTCATTGCTTACCACCCTTTCCTTTGTTCAGATTCCTACTTCTTATTTGCAAGTAGTACAACATGTATGTTGGCGACATGCTATGCAGGAGGAACTTGATGCATTAAAAGAAAATCAAACCTGGGACATTGTGCCATGCCCTCCTGCTATTAAACCAATTGGCTACAAATGGGTTTATGTAATTAAACTGCAGCCTGATGGTTCATTGGACAGCTATAAGGTGAGATTAGTGGCATTGGGAAACCGGCAAGAGTACAACATTGATTATGACGAAACTTTTGCCCCAGTGGCCAAGATGACAATTGTTCGCACAATTCTGGGAGCTGCAACTTCTCAATCATGGCCTCTCTATCAGATGGATGTAAAGAATGCTTTCCTACATGGTGATCTCAAGGAGGAAGTCTATATGCGTCTTTCCTAGGGATACAACTCTGAATCCAAATCGGATGTCGCTTGGTTGCGACGTTTGTTATATGGCCTCAAACAAGCACCCAGAGCATGGTTTGAGAAATTTCGTAGCATGTTACTTGGCATGGATTTTCTTCAAAGTCCGTATGATCCCTCCATGTTTACTCACCAACTTACGCAGGGGACCACTATTCTTTTTGTATATGTGGATGACATGATTATCACTGGGACCAACCCAGCCATGATTTGACAGCTCCAATCTTCACTTCAAGAAGCCTTTCATATGAAAGACCTTGGGCCCTTAACTTATTTCTTGGGACTGGAGGGATGTCAATCACATGAAGGTCTCTTTCTTCATCAACATAAATGTGTCATGGATCTCATTGAATTTGCCGGTCTTCAAGGCTCCACTCCAGTAGATACACCCTTGGAAGTCAATGCTAAACTTAGTTAGCATGAGGGAGATCTAATTCCTAATCCTAGAACTTACCGACGATTGGTTGGAAGTTTTTACTTGACAATCACCAGACCTGATATATCTTATGCTGTGAATGTGGTTAGTCTGTTCATGACAACACCAAGACACCATTTGGATGCTATCAAGCGGATCATTCGTTATGTTCTTGGATCTCCCACAAGGGGTTTATTTTTTCCTATTGGCACTCCTCTTACTCTAAATGCATATTTTGATGCAGACTGGGCTAGCTGTCTGAACAGCAAATTGTCCACTACAGGATGGTGCGTTTACTTGGGTGATTCATTGTTTTCCTAAAAATGCAAGAAACAAGATAAGGTGTCAAAATCTTCCACAGAATTGGTGTACCGTGCAATGTCTTTAGCTTGTTCTGAGATTCTTTGGTTACGTGGATTAATTTCTGAGCTTGGTTTTCCTCAGAAACAAGCTACCCCTCTTTATGCTGACAATACTAGTGTCATTCGAATCACGGAAAATCTAGTGTTCCATGAATGAACAAAGCATATTGAGGTGGAATGTCATTTTATACGGAATGAATTTGATTGCAAAGTTGTCAGTCTTCCTCCTATTTTTAGCAAACTTCAGCTGGCTGATATCTTCACTAAAGGTCGTCTTCGGCCACACCATGAGTTACTAGTTCGCAAATTGCTGCTAATGAACCAACATCAATTTGAGGGGGGATGTTAACACTATCCCATATAGGCCTTTCTAGGCCCATTTAGATTCTAATGGGCTTGACCCAATAAACCTTAAGCACATGTGGATAGACTTTGTCAACAGGATCAACTGTAAATAAATTAGATTCCTTTTATATTAGATTGTAATTGCTGTACATGATTGTGATTAGCGTAAGTTAAGTTGTAAGCAAGGCAAGTCTTGGTAATAAAAGGGGACGGTGATAGACACCCCAAGGACAGAAAAATTCCAGCAATATTATTTTCTTGTTTTGGTTATCTCTTTGTCAGTTCTTACCTGAATATTTTCATATATATATATATTTATATATCTTTTCTTTTTAAAGCCTTTTTGGGTAGATAACTGCTAGAGTAACCTTGAAACAGGAAAATGGAAAAGGGTGGCTACATAGTTGCACATTTGATAGTTGAACATTTGTCAGTTGCCAGTGTTGTATCATGGATTGAGTAGCTAGCAATTTGTAGGATTTACTTATTATGGGAGTGAAGATGCTGTATTGAAATATAACCTGGTATGGTCTTTGTCCAACATGCTGCCTTGTTGGGAAATCAGATCTGTTGCCTTACAGTGGCTGCACTACATCAGAATTGCATTTGTGCTTCTCTTCTGAAATTGGAGGATTTCCTGGTGTGGCATATTATGTTGGTCAAAGTACTGTAGTTGGCTTAGATGACACTAAATTTCTCTATGAGATAGTTCTTTATTGCTGTGTTTGAAAGAATGGCCAAGGCAACTTATTATTGGTGTTTTCTGACTGTTGGAATTAGGGATTCGAAGGAAGCTGATATTCTGATTTCTCACAGTAAGAGGATTGAAGATCCTCATGTCTTGGGTCTTTTGGCTCCTTCAGTGATGGAAGAAGAGACTAGAGGAGTACCCTTATTTGTTCCAGTTGAAAAGAGGAAGCATGGGAGCTTTATTATGTTAAAAATAATATTAAAGGGTTAGAGGAGGATATTGTCCTATCCTGTTATTTTCTGAGAGAGTCAACTAAAAAGACAAATAGAGTAGACACCTTAGCAAAAGCTGGAGCAGGGAGGAAATCTTACTTCATATCATTCCTTGTTTGCTGAAGATTTAGTGCAAGCTGGTTATTGTGAGGGCTTTATGGTGGTGTGGATGGGTCTGAGCATTGACCTGCATTGGTTATTCGCCCATTTAAAATGCATAGCTGATACATGCATCTTGGGCTAAAGATTATGGCCATCTTTTTCTTGGAGTGGTCCCCAGATAGACTAGCTTCAAATATATTGCACTCTCTCTCTCTCTCTCTCTTGTGCAGAAGTTTTAATACTGTGTAATGAATTAATCCTTTTATCTATTATAACGTAGTGTTGTGCCATTTTTTTTATAATTTTTTTATGCTATTATATGTAGTGCAAATGGGTCCCCGATTCTCCAATTTTCCGAAGGTTTTGACCCTTTGGAAACCTAGTTTGGGTCCTTTTTTGGAATTGGGACCTAAATGGGTCTGGTTTTGCCTCCTAGTTTTGGACCCGGCACCTAAACAGGTCCTGTTCGGGATCCACCAGCTCTCAAACTTGATACCCGACCTATTAAGGTTGACATAAAGTAAAAGTCCTTTCCCCATGCCCTTCTGTCATTTGATGAGAGAAGTCAAAATGCTCCTTTTCTCTCTGCACCTAGGGCTTTCTTCCCCTTTCTCTCTGCATGCAGCTAGGGCTTCCACACCCTTTCTCTCCTCACGCAGCCTAGGGTTCTTCCACTCCTTTTCTCCAGCAATGACGCCAACCATCACCGATTAGGTATTTATCTGGCGCAGCTCTGGATCTTTGATCAGGCGTAGAACAATCTCCCGATGGATTGTTTGAATCCAAAGATGGATTCATTCCTTAGGGCACAAAGGAACTCACGATTAACACCATCAAAAGAGAGAAATCTTATTGAAGATTGAATATAATTGAATAAAGCATGTCTTTAACAATGGGAGGCTCCTTATATGGGAGGGGTTAATTCTAAATTAGGAAATACCTATCCTAAACAATCATGACTTAGTAATTTAGATTAAATCTTAATCTTAACTCAACATAAAAATAAAAATAAATAACTAGTTACTAATTAACTAAGGATAGGGATCTTGGAAGAGATTAAGGATCAAGTGGGCCCATCATTGTTTGTGGGCTTGCGATCTGGGCTGGATCTGGGATCAACCTGCATCAGCTCTCCTCGGTTTGGAAAAGCTCGACTCTGGTGAGTTGAGCGCTTGATATCTCTCATTAAGATTAGATTGGTGCGCTGAAAGCTTGTAGCTGCAACCCATGTAGCGGCAGAGAAAGGATGGTTCCGCCAACGAACATAAAACTTCTAGTAACCTTCTTGACGTTAAGAGATAATTTGATCATCAAGGACATCAACAATTTCATCAATAGGTGGGAGATTAACTGGTAAGGAAATAAGTTGCTCGTTGTGATCTCTCTCATGACCACAGTAGAGAGTAAGATCCTCTACATTGAATGAAGTATTGACGCCTAAATTAGGAGGGAGGTCAAGAACATAGGTGTTGGGGTTAATCTTTTGCAAAATCTTGAATGGATCAGAGTCACAAGGGTGTAACTTCTTATTGGCTCCAGGAGGTAGCCTTTCAGGTCGAATATGGACTAAAACCATATCTTCTTCATTAAATTCAACCAATCGACGATGTTTGTCAGCTTGCTTTTTATAAATATCGTTGTTGGCAGATATATGGCGGCGTATTTTATTATGCACTTCTTGTATTTGTTGGAAGAAATGTTTAGCATCAGCACTAACTCTTGCATCGATTGGCAAAGGCACGAGATCGACAAGGAGTCGTGGATGAACTCTTGTAATAGCTACAAATGGAGAAGTGCCAGTGGATCGTTTGACTGAGTTATTATATACAAATTCTGCCATAGGTAGCACGCGATCCCAGTTTGAAACACGGCCACGCACATGACAACGTAACAACTGTCCAAGACTTCTATTTACCACTTCTGTTTGTCTATCATATTGAGGATGATAAGCAGTGGAAAAGTTAATCTTAGTATTGGACAACATCCACAAGGTCTTCCAGAAATAGCTCATAAATTTCGTATCTCGATCAGAAGCAATAGTCTTTAGAGGACCATGTAAGCGAACAACCTCTTTGAAGAATAATTTAGCTACCTTGTAAGCATCAGCAATTGTAGTACAAGGAATAAAGTGTGCCATTTTTGAAAAACGGTTAACAACGACGAAGATAGAATAAACCTTTCTGGCAGTCGTGGGTAAACTTAACACAAAGTTCATACTAATGTCTTTCTAAGGAGTGGGGGGAGTAGGCAAAGGTTGATACAAGCCAGTATTCTTCTTGTTTCCTTTAGCGAGCTGACATGTTCTACATCTTTCATAAATATGAATCACATTGGTCTTCATGCGAGGCTAATAATATCTGTCGCTGATAAGATCAAGCGTTTTGACGTGACCTAAATGTTCGCTACATCCTCCTGCATGCAACTTTTGCACAACTTAGTCACAAATAGAAGCAGCTGGAAGACAGAGTTGCATACCTTTGAATAATAAACCATCATGAAGACGATAATGAGGATGTTGAATATGATCACCATTGAGGAGATCTGCATAAATAGAACCAAAGTCCTTGTCAGCGGCATAATCCTGTTTGTGGTGCTCAAAATCTGGCACATTAACAGACATGGCGGTCAAAAGATGCTTCCACAGGCTTAATGCATCATTTCCTGCTTTATGTCGAATGCCGAATTTGAACTCCTGTATATATGCACTCCACTTAGCACCATTGGCATTGATCTTCTGTTGGGAGTGTCGATGTTGCAAAGCATCATTGTCAGAATGGAGTACAAATTTATCAGCAATCAAATAGTGCCTCCGGTGATGAAGTGTTTGGACAAGAGCATAGAATTCCAGATCATATGTAGAATACTTTTGCTTTGTATCAGAAAGTTTCTTACTGAAGAAATCAATTAGATGTCCTTCCTGGCTAAGAATACCACCAATTCCTACGTTGGAGGCATCATAAGCAATTTCAAAGAGCTTGTTAAAATCAAGAACCTGTGGGACGAGTGCTTCATAATCTTTTGCTTGATTTTTGTGAAGGCCCTAGTAGCTGCGCTGGTTCATTTGAATTCACCTTTCCTCATACAGTCAGTAACAGGAGTCATAATAGTATTGAAGTTTCTGATAAACCTTTTGTAGAAATTGGTGAGACTATGAAAACTGCGAACTTCAGTAAGGGTAGTAGGAATAGGCCAATTGAGAATTGCGCTTACCTTTTCAGGATCCATTTTAATACCTTGTGCAGATACAATATATCCCAAGAAAACAACAAAATCACTCATGAAGGTACATTTCTTGAGATTAATGTAAAAACGCTCCCTGCGAAGAAGGTGATACTTTATCCAAGTGCTCATGGTGATCTTCTTTTGTTTTGCTGTAAATTAGGATATCGTCGAAGTAAACGATGACGAATTTCCCAATATAAGGCTGCAACAATTGCGTCATAACCTGTATAAAAGTGCTAGGAGCATTGGTCAAGTCGAATGGTATAATCATTTATACATAAAGACCATCTTTGATTTTAAAGGCAGTTTTCCATTCGTCACCTAGGCTCATGCGGATTTGATGATAACTGCTTCGCAGATCAATATTTGAAAAAAATGCATGCACCAGTCATCATATCTAGCATATTATCTAACCAAGGGATCGAAAAATGATATTTTACTGTGATTTTGTTGATTGCGCCTACACATGGTCTTTATCGATTTGAAAAAAGCTTATGATAAGGTACCAAGGAAATTAATTTGGTGGGTTTTGAAGAAAAGAAATGTCCCCAGAGGTTACATTGAAAATTTTTAAGGATATGTATGAAGGAGTAGTAACAAATGTAAGAACCACATGTGGAGAAACAAGTGGATTCCCAATGACTATAGGTTTACATCAGGGATTAACCTTAAGCCCTTATATTTTTGCATTAATTATGGATGAGTTAACTGTGCATATTCAAGAAAAAGTATCATGGTGTATGTTATTTATAGATGATATAGTATTGGTGGATGAATTAAGAGATGGTGTAAATGCAAAACTTGAAAGATGGCGGGGGGGCATTAGAATCTAGAGGTTTTAAAAAAGTCGTACAAAGACAGAATATATAAATTGTAACTTCAGTGGACATATGAAAAGTGTTGAAACCACTGTCAAAATTAAAATCCTTGAGATACCACGTTGAGATTCTTTTCGGTACCAAGGTTCGATGATTAGTAAGGATGGGGAGATTGGCGAAGATGTGGAGCATAAGATAAAAAGCTGGATGGTTGAAGTGGAGACTAGCTTTTGGAGTGCTTTGTGACAGACGAATGCCAACGAAATTGAAGGGCAAATTTTACAGGACAGTGGTTAGACCAGCTATGACATATGGAGTAAAATGTTGGCCAATTAAGAAGACGCATATTCATAAGATGGATGTAGCGGAAATGAGAATGCTTAGGTGGTTGTGTGGCAAAATTAGGAAAGATAAAATTAGAAATGAGCGCTTTCGAGAGCATTTAGGGATAACACCAATATGGGAGAAGATTAGAGAAATCAGTTTAAGATGGTTTGGGCATGTTGAATGTAGGCAGGTAATGGCACCGGTGAGAAAAGGTTTGGCTATACAAGTGGATGACCTATCAAAAGGTAGGAGGTAGGCCGAAGAAAATATTGATGGAGGTCATTGATTCAGATTTGAAGAAGTTTAACTTATTGAAGGATTTGGCTCAAAATAGAACGGAATGGAGAAACAGCATTTATGTAGCCGACTTCAATATGGTTGGGATAAGGCTTTAATGATGTTGATGATTTTGTTGATTGCATGATTGTCTACACACATTCGCTAGCTTCCGTCTTTCTTTGGAGTGAGAAATGCTGAAACGCCACAGGGACTGAGATTTTCCCTAATATAACCTTTCATAAGCATATCATCAACTTCTTGTTTCAACTCAGCATGCTTCGCTGGACTCATCCGATACTCAAATCAGTTTGGTTATGAAGCTCCTGGAACAAGATCAATGGCATGTTGAATGTCTTTTAATGGGGGTAGTTCCTTTGGCAATTCATGAGGAACTAAATCAGCAAACTTCTTCAATAGTGGCTGCATTTCCTGTGGAATGGATGTGGCTAGGGAGTCATCTGCAACTTGCTTGGTAACTAAGGCATTTAGAACACCTTGCTCTTTGCTTTCTTCTTCAAATCTTCACATGGTTAAAAGAGGAGATGTAGGAGGATAAACGTTAGATTTAGGTGTATAGGGTGGGGTTGGTAAAGGACGTAGCCTGATTGTCTCACATTTCTACTTGAAAGTATAAGTGTTGTGCTCATAATCTGTGATGACTTTAAGTTTTTGTAGCCAAGGTCGCTCGAACAGAGTATGTGTAACGTTCATGGGAATGATGTCACATCGAATAGCATTCTCATATGTGCCAATTCTGAAAGGAACTATGCATTGGTGACGAACAAAAATAGAATAATTATCGACCTATGCAACTTTTTAAGGTCGTGGATGCTTTTTTGGTGCAGCCCCGGATATCTGATCGGGTGTAGAACAATCTCTTGGAGGATTGTTCGAATTCAAAGATGGATTTAAGCTTTAGGGCATAAAGGAACTCACGATTAACACCATCAAAAGAGAGAAATCTTATTGAAAACTAAATATAATTGAATAAAGTATGTCTTGAACAATGGGAGGCTACTTCTTATATAAGAGGAGCTAATTCTAAACTAGGAAATACTTATCCTAAACAACCATGACTTACTAATTTTGATTAAACCTTGATCTTAACTCAACATAAAAATAAAAATAAATAATTAGTTACTAATTAACTAAGGATAGGGATCTTGAAAGAGATCAAGGATCAAGTGGGCCCATCACTATCTGTGGGCCTGCGATCTGGGCTGGATCTGGGATCGGCCTGCATCATTATCTCTCTATCCTCATATCAGCATGATAAATTGATAATGTGTTGTGTTCTGGTGCTGCGACGAAACTGGAGAAAGGAGATGGTGGTGATGGTTATTATATTGGGGGGGGGGGGGGGGGGGGGGGGGGGGGGGGTTTTGATTATTCGGTAGTATAGGTGGAAGGTTGTGAATTGTGATGGTCAGTTGGTAGAGGAGCGTGATGAAAGAGATGATGTGATGGAGGTGAGCCTCACGTGATGTAGTGTTGGGTTATGCCGTTATGGTGATGAGTGGTACACGGTGATGGTGAGGGTTGTGGGTATGGGTGACATGAGGGTGTTGGAAGAGAGGAGAAGATGTGCATCGGGTGAGGGCGGTGTGTGGTTGTGATGGGGATGATTGTGCAATAGTCGTGCACAGTGGAGAAGATGGTGGGGGTTTCAGAGTGGCTAGTATATGGGTTATAGAGAAGATGTGGCGGTTGCTGCTGGAGGATGTGAGATGGGTTGGGAAAATTAGATGGGAAGAATATGGTCCTTTGGAACAGTTCTATTTGGGGTTTTGTTTCTCTATCTTATTTTTTGTCTCTTTTGTTCTATGTACTATTGGATTTGAAAGAGGTATTCATTGACACTTTCTAATGTGAATTTGTTGTGTGCTTGTATTTGCTTTGTAGGTATTAGTTCTGTTTGATCTTAGATGGGTTTCTCTTTAATATTCTTCAAGTGTAGTTGTATGTGAAAGCCCTGCAGAATTATGTTTTTTGTCAAGAAAAAAGGAGCCATAAAAATAGTTTCAGTTCTGGTTCTTGTTCCTACTTGTCTTGCCAAAACTGGTTTTGGATCCAGTAAATTAGAACTGAAATAGTTCCGGTTCCAGTTCCACCATGGACTTGGACCGGAACGGACCCGTTTCATCATCATCATCATCATCAACATCAAAGCCTTACCTTAACCATGTTGGGTCGACTACATGAATTCTATTTCTCCATTCTGTTGTATTTTGAGACCAAATCCTTGGATAAGTTAAACTTCTTTAAATTTGATTTAATGACCTCCATCAATGTTTTCTTTGGCCTACTCCTACCTCTTGATGGGCTATATACGTGGATAGCCAAACTTTTTCTCACCGGTGCCATAATCGTCTTATGCTCAACATGCCCTAACCATCTTAAACGGGTTTCTTTAATCTTATCCCCATTGGTGCTACCCTAAATCCTCTTGAAAGCGCTCATTTTTAATTTTATCTTTCCTAGTTTTACTATACATCCTCTTAAGTATTCTCATCTTCGCTACATCCATCTTATGTATATGCGTCTTCTTATTTTATCTTTTTTAGTTTTACTATACATCTTCCTAAGCATTCTCATCTCCGCCACATCCATCTTATGTGTATGCGTCTGGCCAACATTCTGCTCTATATGTCATAGCTGGTCTAACCATTGGAACCAACCCGTTTGCAAACCTAATTATATGACTTAATAAAGTGATGCCATTTTCATTGCTTGGTCATAAATGGGGCAGCTAAGACCCATCCTTTTTTTGTTTTAAACCATCCATCTGGTATATCCTGTCATGATGAACTATTTTTTTGTCTATCTTTCCTGTTGGATGGCACTGTTCATGTTCATTTCAGGCTGTTGCTTGCAAATGACAAATGTGGCTAAATGTATGGATTTTATGAGGATCATCTGATGGGAGAGATTCTTGAGATCTCTATCGTAGGAAAGAATCGGTACGATTATTGTGTATGTCTTCCAATTATACTCCTGTCATTGTTGGTTTTTTTACTTAATTTCAATTGTCCATTCCTGTCATTTGTCTTTAATTGATTAGGCTTATGCTGCCAGGGCTTCACTATTCTAGGGGAAGAAATTTGAGTTCCCAAAACTCATCCATAATCATCACTCTTTTGGTATACCGAGCCAAATGGACATTTTCAAAATTTGAAACTTTTCACTTTTGTAGATGACTATTTACCAGGCAACAATGAAATTGGTTAGATCTAGCGGCCAGTCCACTTACATCTTGTTGAGCCTTTTATAAGATAGCTTTCTTGTCAATTAGCAGTGGGTGGCAGGGAGGTGATGTTTTGCCTGCAGAGTAGGGTCCAGGAGTAGCTGTTAAAACAATAATGGTTGCTAGAGGTTGTTGTAACACCTCCTTTACTTATCTTTTTGTCTTCTTCTTAATGTGTCATTTCCTTGTCTTCTACTGTTCTTTGTTCCCCCCATAATATGTCCCATTGTTGGCGCAGCCCCGGATTGTGGGTCGGGTGAAGAACAGTCTCTTGAGGGATTGTTCGAATCTGCAGATTCAATGACAGTGACGATCAAAACCTAGAACGAGAAACTCTGAAAAATTGAATTTTTATTGATAAAAGCATACCTATTACAATGAAGAACTCTTCCTTATATAGGAGTGATTATTTCTAAAAATAAAAGGACTAATTCTAAACAAACATGACCTACTAAAAATAGAGGACTAATTCTAAACAAACATGACCTACTAAAAATAAAATAGGAAGTAGATAAATAAGGATAGGGATTTTTGAGGAAGCCAAGGATCAATTGGATGTCCTGCGGGGCTGTGATCTGGGTTGGACTTGTGTTCGGCCTGCATCAGCTCTCCCTGGCTTGGAAAAACTCGACTCCGGCGAGTTGAACGCTTGATATCTCTCATAAAGATCAGGATTGATGCGCTGGAAGTCAGTAGTTGTAATCCATGTAGCATCGGAGAGAGGACGATGCCGCCAACGTACATAAAACTTCTGGTAACCTCCTTGACGTGTAGAAACAATTTGATCATCAAGGACATCAACAATTTCATCAGTTGGTGGGGAATTAACTGGTAAAGAAATAAGCTGCTCTTCATTTTCTTCTTCATTATCATGGCCACGATAGAGAGTAAGATCCTCGACATTGAATGAAGAACTGACGCCTAAATTAGTAGGAATATCAAGAATATAGGCGTTGGGATTAATCTTCTGGAGAATCTTGGAAGGACCCGAGTTACGAAGGTGTAACTTCTTGTTAACTCCAGGTGGCAACCTCTCATGTCGAATACGTACCATAACCATATCACCTTCATTAAATTCAACAAAGCGATGATGTTTGTCAACTTGCTGCTTATAAACATCTTTGCTGGCAGATATATGGCGACGTACTTCATTGTGGACTTGCTGCATGTGCTGAAAGAAATGTTTAGCATCAGCACTCACTCTACCATCAACTGGTAACAGAACAAGATCAACAGGGAGTCGTGGACGAACTCTTGTAACAGCTTCAAAAGGTGAAAGTCTAGTTGATCGGTTGACAGAATTATTGTAAGCAAATTCTACCATAGGGAGCACTTGATCCCAGTTTGCGATACAGTCACATACAAGGTAACGTAACAATTGGCCAAGACTTCTGTTTACCACCTCTGTTTGTCCATCAGATTGAGGGTGATAAGCAGTAGAGAAATTAAGCTTGGTGTTAGACAGCATCCATAATATCTTCTAGAAGTAGCTCATAAACTTCGTATCGCGGTCAGAAACAATAGTTTTTGGAAGCCTATGTAGCCGAACAACTTCTTTGAAGAATAATTTAGCCACCTTGTAAGCATCAGCAGTTGCAGTGCAAGGAATAAAATGTGCCATCTTTGAAAAGCGGTCAACAACAACAAAGATGGAATCAACCTTTTTGGCAGTCATGGGTAAACCTAGCACAAAATCCATGCTACTGTCTTCCCAAGGAGTGTGGGGAACAGGCAAAAGCAGTTTTCCATTCATCTCCTGGTCTTATGCGAATTTGATGATAACCACTCCGCAGATCAATTTTTGAAAAGATGCATGCACCAGTCATCATGTCCAACATATCATCTAAACGAGGGATAGGGAAGCGATATTTTACCGTGACTTTGTGAATTGCACGGCTGTCTACACACATTCGCCAGCTTCCGTCTTTCTTTGGAGTGAGAAGTGCTGGAACACCACAAGGACTGAGACTTTCCTTTATATAGCCTTTCTGAAGCAGATCATCAGCTTGCCTTTTTAACTTTGCATGTTCTGCTAGACTCATCCGATAAGCAGGTAAGTTAGGTAAGGAAGCTCCTGGAACAAGATCAATAGCATGCTGAATGTTTCTTAGTGGGGGTAGTTCTTTGGGTAACTCATCAGGAACTAAGTCAACAAATTTGTCTAATAAGGGCTTCACTTCCTGAGGAATGGCATGAGAATCATCAGCAACTTGTTTAGTAACTAAGGCATACATGACACTTTGCTCTTTGCTTTCAACTTCAAATCTCCGCATTGTTAAAATATGTGATGTTGGAGAAAATGTGGCAACAGGGGAAGAGGAAGGTGAGGACAGTGGAGTCTGCAAAGGACGCAATATGATTCTTCTACCTTTCCAGTTGAAAGCATAGGTATTATGTTCATGATCTGTAATAACTTTAAGCTTCTGTAGCCATGGCCGTCCAAAAAGGATATGTGTAACGTTCATTGTGATGACGTCACATAGAAGAGTATCCTCATAATTGCCAATTTTAAAAGGCACACAGCATTGCTGACGAATAGGAATGGAATAATTATTAACCCATGCAACTTTATATGGCTTTGGATGCTTTACCGTGGAAAGTTTAAGCTTATCAACTGCTTCTTGAGAAATAACATTCATAGCACTTCCACTATCAATAATCATATTACATGATCTGCCCATACATCTGACACGAGACCGAAAAATAGAAGCATGATTCCAATCTTCTTCCTTTTTAGCATCTGCTACTAGCAAACGACGATCTAAAAAAAGAGGTGGAATACCATCATCAGCATTTGCATAATCTATCTGATCTACTTGATTTTCATAAGGAGGATCTGTGTCAGCTTGCCCTGATTCGACATGCTCATCATGCTGAGTATCAATATCAGGCTCATTGGAAGTGTATAAATTGCGATGAGGGTATTCATTGGCATAATGTCCTCGTTGCTTGCAGGCATGACAAACAATATACCTTCTGTCTGTTTTTCCATAAGCACGATTATCATTCTGGTTCTTTGGAAACCTCTGATTCTGTTGGGGATTCATCTGCCTTTGTTGTATACCTAGCTGAGGATTCTGAGGGGTTTGCTGAATTGGACGCTGGGGAGGAGGCATATAAACTTGTACTTGATTGTGATTATAGTTAGGGTCGGGACCTTTTTTCATGGAGGACTCCCCGGCTTGAAAAGTATTGCGCTTCCGCAACTGAATTTCATGTTGGGCTTTGCGTGCTTTATTGAATATTTCATCCATTGTAGCATAATCAAATATTGCCTCCTCTCGTCAGATATCGGCACGCAGATTATCTCTGTATCTGGTGATAGTCAGACGATCATTGGTCCTCAAGTTACAGCGAACAATGTATTCGCAAAACTTGTTGGTATATTCTTCCACAGTCATAGTGCCTTGTTGGAGACTCAGATATTCTTGGTGAAGTGTATCCATATAATCAGAAGGAAGAAAATTGCCTTTGAGCTTTTCTTTCATGACATTCCACCTGAGAATCGGCTGGCCCACTGCAAGGTCATTATTTTCAACACCATACCACCAAATACGAGCAGGACCCTTTAGTTTAACCTTGGTAAAGGCTATCCTCTGTGCATCATTCATACCATACCAAGCAAAATAATCTTCCAAAGAATTAAGCTAATCAACAAAAACTTTCGGGCTTGCATCACCACTAAAGTCTGCAATTTCAATTTTGACTTTCCTCGTGATGTCATCTGGTGGGGGTGCAACATGGTGAGCTTGATGATCTCGTTCAGCCAGAAGGCGCTGCATAAAATCACGAATGGATTCATGATTTTCAGGTCTTTCTGGTTGGACGTGTGTGTAAACCATAGACACATTAGAGGATCCTTCTTGACTAACAAATTGCTTTGTTTGTAGCCCGGCAATAGCAGTTTCTGTAATTTTGAGACGTCCCGTGACGTCTTCTAATTCTTGACTTAATTTAAGGATGGTTTCATCCCTCTGCTGGTCGGTCATCCAATGCTGAAGATCATCACCTTTTCTAGGCATGACTGCGGGATCTTTTTTTTTTTTTTTTTTTTTCAATGTGTGTAGGTTGGGTCGGGTGAGTCGGACTTAAGTCCAGATGCAACCTGCTCCACGAGAGGAGCAAAGAGCAGATCCTCTCCTCTTTACTGTCTCGGTTTGCGTGCAGAGAAAGAAAATAAAAGAGAGAGGACGGTAGAACTTATCTGCTACTGCAAGGAGAGGAAATAATGGAAAGGGGTTGGAGCTTGGCGACGAAGATCGGCAAGAGGAGGCGATTAGCAATGGTGGCGATGACTGGATGCGCAACCGTCGATGGCGCACGATGCGACATCGCCTACTTGCTGCTGACAGAGAAGCCGACGAGGATGGAAGCCTTGGAGCTTGTTACGTTCGCTGCTTCTTCTCTCTGCGCGCTCTCTCTCCGACTGCTCTCTAATTTTTTTTTTTTTTTTTTTCACTCTGGTTTGGGAAGGAGGGCTTTGGCTGAAAAGT
Organism: Sextonia rubra; assembly: GCA_037013555.1. Lineage (NCBI taxonomy): Eukaryota > Viridiplantae > Streptophyta > Magnoliopsida > Laurales > Lauraceae > Sextonia > Sextonia rubra. Next base: position 13,679,799 of record JASUAD010000018.1, on the reverse strand, counting down.
GGGTTTGTAGGGGTCTGGAATGCAGAAAAGGGTTGATTAATGTGTGGAGGGGGAAAAGGGTTAGGTTTGGTGTCACCCTTTCGTAAAGGCGTGGGGACTAGGTAGGAAAGTGGGAATTTGTGGGATCGGGGTTTTCGGTGGTGGATCTGGGTAGACAGAGGGTGTCGGTTCAGGATGAGGGTTAACGGATGGGGGGTGGTGGATGGGGTTCCGGTGAATGGGTTTTAACAGAGGCGTGGTTTTTAGGGTTTTGGTTTGGTGTGAGGTGTGGGGATTTAGGGATTTGGGTACGTGTCAGGGAGATAGGTGTCGGCAGGAGTTTAGGGTTTGAAGATGGCGGTAGTAGATTGGGTGTCGTCTGGAATGGCAGCGGATTTAGGGATTTGGGTACGTGACAGGGAGATAGGTGTCGGCAGGAGTTTAGGGTTTCAAGATGGTGGTAGTAGATTGGGTGTCGTCTGGAATGGCAGCGGAGAGGATGGGTCGTTTGGGATAGCAGCGGAGAGGATGAGATGAACAGTGGATGGGGTGACAAATTCCGGAAACAACAGATGGCTCCGGCGACCGGATCTGGACTTTGATACCAATCTGGCGCAGCCCCAGATTGTGGGTCGGGTGAAGAACAATCTCCCGAGGGATTGTTTGAATCCGAAGATTCAATGACAGTGACGATCAAAACCTAGAACGAGAAACTCTGAAAAACTAAATTTTTATTGATAAAAGCATACCTATTACAATGAAGAACTCCTCCTTATATAGGAGTGATTATTTCTAAAAATAAAAGGACTAATTCTAAACAAACATGACCTAAAAATAAAGGACTAATTCTAAACAAACATGACCTACTAAAAATAAAATAGGAAGTAGATAAATAAGGATAGGGATTCTTGAGGAAGCCAAGGATCAATTGGATGTCCTGCGGGCCTGTGATCTGGGCCGGACTTGTGTTCGACCTGCATCAATTGTCTTTTTTGTTTTTTCTGCTTCTTTGTTCTTATTCTGTGTTTTCTTTTTTTCTCTTTTTTGCATCTTCATTTTCCAATTTTGCTACTTGGCAGCTTCTCCCTGTCCACAGTGTAGTAGATCTGTCGGTTACATGACATGTTAGATTCCACTCCTTTCTTATGATCTTCCTGTTGCCTTCTATTTTGTCACTTTAGTGTTTCCATTGTCATTACACCTTAGTGTTCTACCAAGCACTTTTTTCGAATGATTTTACTAAGCACTTTACTCGTATGCCATGAATAAAAAGTGGACCTATCAAGGCAGTGATATTGATAAATCCAATTTGTGCATGAAAATGAAAGGTCTGGGTGTACTCAAGGAACCTATTAGAGTGGTGGGACTCTTTGTCGGAACAAAGCGTTCAGTTCGCACTGATTGGTCAACTTTAAAATTTTATAGCTGTTGACGTTGCAATTTGGAATCTTGACCATTTTTCAGTCTTGGAGTCTTGGTCATGACTTTTGACTCTGATTATCTTCAATTGAATCAATGATTTGGATAGTCCAGATTGAATTATTCTTTGACATGTGAACAACTGGTGAGCTGCTCCTTATTAAATCCTATCAAACTTCCACCTTAATGTGGTTTGACTGTGTTGTTAGCTTCTTTTTTTTTTTTTTTAATACAATTTAAATACTGGTATTTTGGGTCATCATCATCACCATATAACAAGAACAACAAGAATAATGATGACGATGTTGGAGGTGATGATCGAGAAGAGTTGGTTTTGTGAACTCTTTGCACCCATTCCCTAGGGGCAGTAAGTTCTAACGAATGTCATAAGATGATGAGGCATGCTGTCAGGGTGGCTAATGAGTCACACCAAGTAAAATAGATTGGCTTGGCCATGAGTGTCTACAAGTTGGAGTCCAACCTGTTTCCGACTTGTTTAACTCCGAAAGCGGGTCAACCAGACCCGACTTGCATAACCCACACCCTTAAAACCCTCACAATCTTTCCTTTTTCACTCTTTTAGACCTCTACCTGTCTCTATACCTCCCTCCCTCCCTGCCTCACGTCACATAGACTTTTTACATTAATGATCCCTGATCAAATTAAAAATTTTCAACAGCTTCATATTTAAAAGAAAAATTGACCCTTGATCCAATGATCAGTCCATTCGGATGGGTGCCTTGACAATCAAGGGGGTCCTTGTTTGGTGATGGGTTTGTATTAATGAGAGGTGGGCCCCACCATGCAGTTTGCAAGGTGAGAACCTGTGTGAGCTGGATGTACTAGTGTGTGCATAGTGCATTGGGCCTCTTATGCATGCCCGGCTGTGGGCCTCCTATTAAAATCCAGGGGGGCCCCTGTGTGTGGTCCACTTGGATGGGCCAATAGTGGCCTTATCTTTTATGGCCCATTACCAAATTTCACTTGAATACAGTGGCCCATGTCCTATTTAAGTTAAATCTAGCAAGGGACAATAAAAGATGAGACTACTTATTTTGATTCAGTTGGATTTTTTCGTAAGTGGATCCCATTGATAGTCCTCTAAATTGCCCTTTTATAACATCTAACCAAAACCAACCGTTCCACTTCTTTCTCACCCCTTCATAGGGATATGGTTTAGCTTTCTTCCCCTGAAATTATGATCCTTTTCTTAAAAGGATAAGAATATATATACGAGTAATATTCATGTGCATCTATTCCTCTCCATAGGGTGAGGGACACTTACATAATTGGAAATATTCGTGTGCAAAAGAGGAAAAGTCATATATGGTCACATGCAGAATAGGAATGTTCATATGCAAAGAGGGAAAACCACGCAAGTGTCCATCACCCTATGGTGAGGGATGGTTGCACATGAATTTTCCTCTCTCTTTATATATATACGATGGTTATCAGGTGTGCACCTGTGGTGGGGCTCACCGAATGGTCCATTCAAATGGACCACGCATAGGCCCTCCTTAACAAGGATCAAAATAACGGTAGCGGATAGCGTCGCAGCCGCTTACCAAAACGCTATGTAGCGGGCGTTACGTAGCGGTAGTGGGGCTACGTAGTGGTGTAGCAGTGTGATTCAAAAAAATTATCAAAAAAACTTGAAAAAATTTCAGAAAGTCTAGAAAATTGTAAAGAGCTAGAATTGTGTTTGTTTTTCAAAAAAAGCCAAAAATAAGGGGGCGCAGTAGTCCCCTAAATGCATGATGTTCTGTATCGCTGTATAATTAAAAAATAATAGTATCAATCTTATTTTTCACATGGTATCAAAAATTAAGATTCAAGACTCAAAGTCAAGACTCAAGAGTCAAAGAGTTCAAAACTTAGAGAAAGAAAGTGTGATTCATTCATGGGATTCATAGATCTAATACTTGAGAGTAATTTTTAAGTGATTTGGTTGGTGTTTATTCAATAAAAAAATTTTTTTAAGTAAAAAAAATTCGAGAATAAAAAATAAATAATAAATAAATAAATCATAGAAAATGGGGGTTTGATCTATGGGAAACATAGATCTATCACTTACAAGCCATTTCCAAGAGATTCATGAAGGAGAAAAGAGGAATAGAGCCATAGATCTAAAAAAAATCACATAAAAAATACCATTTGAGAGATGCCGTTTCACTCCAAATAAGATGAATGATCTAGATTTGTAGATCATGACGTGTTTTTAGAACCTTTTTACCTTAATTTGAAGGAGGAGGGAGGTAGGACCAAAAAATAGTGGAAAAGGAAAGGAAAAGATAGAGACAGAAGTTTAAGAAAGAAAGAAAGGGCGTCTAGGGTTTTTAAAAGAGGCCCGCTGCTACGTAGCGGCCGCTACGGGTGTTAACGGCGCTAACACCCCCGTAGCGTGGATGTGTTGGCCATTACGGCTGATAAAGCAGCTGCTACGCTTTGTAGCGGCTGCTATTTTGTTCCTTGCTTCCTGGATTGCATATGTCTACCAATTTTTGGCTCGATAAGAATTGATTAGACTGTTGGATCGACTGCAAACCAATGTGAATAGATTGTGCACCATTAAAGTTGTGGGGTCTAGATGGAGATGATGCAGAGTGGGGATGGGGCTCATATTTTGTAGAGAGTAAGGGTCCAGTGAGATCTTTTGATCCTCCTAGTCCTAGTCCCAGGTGGGGCCCCATGTGGGACCCACATTGAGGTGTGCACAGTTATTCAGTGCACACGGTGAAATTTGTGGGAAGCGTGGTAGGGTAGCATGTGATGAGTAGCATAGAATTATTATTTATAAGGTCTTATGGACTTGGCTGCTAATTGGATCTTTTGCAGGTCAAGGTGAAGGCAATGGACATTTCTGCCAACACTGAAGAGAGTAGAGAGGATTGCAAGATGGAGTTCATCCCCATTGTTCGCTCGGGGGGTTGGGCTGATATCGGGATACGACAAAGCATGGAGGATGTATATGTTTGCTTTGACAATTTCATGCATGATTATGGGGTCAAAAATGTTGGCGAAGGACCAAATGCTTTCTATGGGGTATGTTTTACAATTTGAATTTTTCCATTAGTTATCGAAATTTCTTATCTAGAAACTGCCAAAAAACTTATTAGCAACACATCAATATACCATAGAACTTTGTTGACTTGATGTTGTGTGCAGACCTAAACCCCTTAAAACCCTGGGGAATTTCAATGTCATCACAGTTTATAGGAGTGGGGTCATGCTCATTTGTTGTTACAATCTTTACTGAGTGGGCATGAAGTCGTGGTGGCTGTTCAAGTTTTTCTTTAATACTATTAGTTGTGATGTTTGTAATATTTTCAATTTAGAAGGAATCTAATTAGATATGGCAACTAGGCTAAAGTGTTCCCTGGACTTCACTCAAATTGACATTTGGCTCCATAGTCTATGGTCTGGGTTGTTCATCAGTTGTCTCTTTCTACTGGTTAAGCAGTCTTAACCATCTACAAATAGAATTGATGGAGAATGTCAGATATGATCGATACAGTTGTGACTTAGTTAACAAAGGCCATTTAGTTGGGTTCATGATTGAAGAGTGCTAATTTTGTAGTGGGCCGTCAGACAAAAGGGAGACCTGGATGGACTTAATTCCCAAAAAAGAGAATAGAAAAACCTGCAGATGGATGGTGAGAAACAAATTGATTACATTCATTATTAGGCAGAAAATTTCCCAATTGGATGGTGTTTTCCGTTCCATCAAGCAGTCTTGTTTACAGCTGGATCCACTCAAGGAAGAGTTGGACCATTGACCATTTTTCCATGTTCAATTGAGTTGTCAGTGTATAACTACACTGTGAAAGGTGCTCTGGAAGAATATCTCCACATTTTATTTTTATTGAATGAATTGTTCTGGAGTTTCAGTTTAGTTTATTCTGATAATATGTTTTTAATTTGTAAGGTTTTTGATGGGCATGGAGGAAAGCATGCTGCCGATTTTGCTTGCAATTGTTTGCCTAGATTCATCATAGAGGATGTTGATTTCCCTGTGGAGATTGAGAGGGTGGTTGCTTCTGCCTTCCATCAAACAGATGCTGCTTTTGCAGAAGCTTGTTCAACGAATGCTGGTCTCGCCTCTGGTACAACTGCATTGACTGCTCTTGTTGTTGGAAGGTTAGGATTCTCATGTATATAAACTTGCACCTTTGCTTTTCGTAAATGGTTCTTGTATGTGTACAACACAAATTTCTCGTGGAGCAAATGGTAGAAATTGGGCAGGTATTTTTGGTGGTGCGGCAAATAGGATTCTTGCTGATTGGGGTGCATATTTTTTCTCAAACTTTAAATTAATCTCTAAGGTAGTGACCTTCATGGAAAATAATACAAGTATATGACCCATTGCTGTTCCATTGGCAGATGAGAGCCTCCCTTTTTTAGCTTTTTCGAACATCCCTTTGAAAATTTTTAGTTTGCTTGGGTTTTTTGTTTGTACTGCTGTGCTATGATTCCATGATCCAAACTGATGTATGAATTGTAGCATGGATGCTAGCAAAATGTTTCAAGACTAGATGGTCCCAGATAAGCCCTATGTTATTTCTTTATTTTTTTTCCAGTTGAATGTGCAGAGCTTCCTCTCTATTTTTTCACTACCATCTGGCAACATTTAGGGTTCTCTCATTTACTATATTTGTTGTGCTTAGGCTGTTTACCATGATGGGGCTTATCATATGTGGATGATGAACTGTGTCTGGCAATTATTTGGCACCAACATCTGCATTCCTAGGATATGATTTAAGTATTATTTGTAAATCCTAAAGATCAGGTTTATTTCTTCTTTTAGGCTTTCTTCATATTTCTCCAGTGTCATAACCTTTCTCAAGCTGTCATTTAAGTGTCATTAATGTTGAGATTATTTTGCCCAGTGATGAGCTCTCTTGGTCCTGGGCGTTTGGGGTCCTTTTGTTGTCCCTTTCTTTGCTTTCATTACTGTCAACCGGATGAATGCATTGAAGTTGTGGGTTCAAATGCAGCTTTATCCGTCTTTCTGGCAGGTCATTGTTGGTGGCAAATGCTGGAGATTGCCGGGCTGTGCTCTGCCGTCGTGGTAAAGCCATTGAGATGTCAAGAGATCACAAGCCAGTCTGTGCAAATGAGAAGACACGTATAGAAAAATGTGGAGGGTATGTCTATGATGGCTACCTCAACGGGCAGCTGAATGTTGCACGGGCCCTGGGGGATTGGCACATGGAGGGGATGAAGGGGCAGGATGGTGGGCCACTAAGTGCAGAGCCTGAGCTGATGAAGACAAAGCTTACAGAAGAAGATGAGTTTTTGATAATGGGCTGTGATGGAATCTGGGATGTATTCCGCAGCCAAAATGCTGTGGATTTTGCCCGTCGGAGGCTCCAGGAGCACAATGATCCTGTGACATGTTGCAAGGATCTAGTTGATGAGGCACTGAAGAGGAAGAGCAGTGATAATCTAGCTGTCATCGTGGTGTGCTTTCACTCAAACCCCCCACCTAATTTGGTGATGCCTCGGGGGCAGGTGCAAAGGAGCATATCTGCTGAGGGCTTGAAAGAGTTGCAGAGCTTCTTGAATGCCCTGGGGACTTGAAAAGGTTTTGCTTTTGCAGGTCCCTTCTTTTTTAATAGAGTGCATGTTGTCCTTTTCTTATTTGGATGTAGGTTTTTCTGTTATCCCTTCATATGAGCTGTACGTAGGTTTTAGCTATTTAAGAGAATTCCTTGAGATGGTCTTCATAACTGTAACATATGCGGCTGCTGTTTCCATGTGCAAGGCTTTCATTGATTTTAGTCTCTTTCCTGTTTCAACTGACAAGTTCAGTCGCTTTGGATTGCTGATAGAATTTTGAAAGAGAAACTAGAGAGTCCTGAAGATTTCAAAATCATCACAAGCCTCCCTTTTTTTCTTTTCTTTTGCAATTTCTCGATTATTGTAGGATGATTCTTAACTTTCCGTATATAGAAACACAAAGGATAAAAATGACTTCTTTTATGTCAATGACACCCTTCTCTTTGATTGAATCACGTCTCTTATGTCAATCACACCAAAGGGATATTAAATGAATGGAATTGGGATATCGATGGAATGTAATGAAATAGAGCCTCTTTGAGGTTCCTAATGAAATGAGGCATGGAACAGAGCCAGTATGAAGAAGTTCAGGGGTTTACGAAGGAAACTTCAGGTTCATATTGGCCATGGGTTGAGAGCAGGAGCTGAACTCTATGAGACTGAATCTGCCTTTATTCCTCAGTAGCTCAGTGGTAGGTTGTAGTTTCGAATCCTAGTTGGGGAGATTTGATGAAATCTTAATTAAAGAATTCAAAATTCAAGGGATCGCATTGAGTGTTAGGGGTAGGTAACCCATTCCCTATCTTTACTTCTATTGTACTCTATCTCATCGCATCCTGTTCGCAATATTTGAGAATACTGTTAATTAGCCTGGCGGCTGTTTACAATCAGCCAATTTATAATTCTCAATTAATGTACTAGCAGTGCATCAACGATGCAGTCATTGATTCTCCCGAGCGGCCACAATTACTGAGCAAACACATTAATGATGAGGAACACATTCTTGCTGTGCTACTAATAATTGTATTTGCTCTGCTTTCTTCCCAAGCCTGGCTGAGGAAGAGTTACACGGGGCGTAAAATGCAAATATGCTGATTTGCCCAGGCATACTATATATAGATTGAATCCTTCACGAAAAATAAAAAGAAAAAGCCAGTTCAACAATAGACCTACCGCAGTTTCATAGCTTTGTGTCTACTATCCCCATCATGATTCTCCTACCCCCATAGGTAAAGGAAAGGTCCTTACCTTCTGGGTTGGTTGTGGGCAAGGAGGGATTCGACACCGTGTTTTGTAGCCACATGCTTTAATCTGCTGAGCTACAGGCCTCACCCCGTCTCCATTGGATCTGATCCCTGGAGTGTTGCTCTCACAATCTGTGTAGATATTCCTATTGTTGATGGATCATATTTGTTCCTCACCATGGATGAGAACTCTATAGATAAGAGATAAATATCCATTCTTTGGCCTTAATGTACTATTCTTTTGATCAAGGTTTCTGATTGTCTAAATTGACAGTTCTCCGCAACTTTCTTACCGTTGGTGGTGGCCATTTAATCAACGATCTGGATCATTGAATAGTGAGCCCACGTAGGTTTGGCACAATATCCGACGCATTTGAGCACATTTTGGTTCAGGACCAATGGGTGACTGGTACATTCACTATAATGAAGACACTGGCCTACTTGTTGCCTTCTTTTTCTGTTTATTTTCTTCGAATGTCGGTACTTCCTAAGATAGTGGTAGTTTGGTTGGTGAGACTTATGTATGCTGAATCATTCCCTAATATTGCTGATGAGTTAGCACCTTGTGCTTATGCAGAAATCAAGCATAGATAATTTTTACCCACCGACATGCTGACCTCATGGGGCCCATTTGTTGTATGTAATTAATGGGATTAGGGTGATGGGAAGGTCTCATCATGCATTAAGTTCGGGTAAGGAAATTAGTCCATTCATATTTTTCAAATCCTTGATATAAAGACCTCGAAGTTTTATGCTAATCAACATAATTTTTTTTTTGAAATGCAATCCAGGTGATGTGTGTGTATGAGGTTTTCTGTGTATGAACTTTTCCTCTTTTTTTTTTTTTTTTTTTTGGGTGTCCATATGGATAGCTTTATTCCTGCCATATTTTAGATGGAATGCACCATCTTGACTTAAATTCTGAATCTCGGTGAATATAAGACACTGACAGATTTTAAACTTTGAGGCCCTGAAATCTGGGCTAGAACAACCTGACCATTGGTTTTTCCTCTAATCGAGTTGTGATGAGATCTTCTATTCCTCTATCGCTATTTGTATGAACGAATGTGAAAGATTCTAATCTTGACATAGGTTAAGGTCCCAACACATATTTCTTATAAGTAGTTAAGCAAACAGTTAACATAAGTTAACAAGCAATCAACCATAAGAGATGGACACAGTATTTTTATGTGGAAAACCCAAATGGGAAAAAACCGTGGGACCCAACTGGTCCAACAAGATCAAGCACAATAAACTCAAAGGTTATAAGATATACTTACTACCCTTGTCTAGTTGTACACAACCTAAAAGACTGAAGTTCTTCTTGTCGACGTACACGTCGTTAGCTTTCTATATGTTTTAAAGACACTCAAGACGAATCTCTAGGAAGAGTAGGAGAAAAGGAATCTCACGAACTCAAAGCTGCAGCATAGTAAGGAAGAATTGCTTTAGAGAAGAAGAAGATATCTCAAAAGGTATTCTAGGGTTTAGAATCTAAGAGAGGTGCTTTGAGCTAAGCGGAGTGGAGTATTTATAGCCCAATATTTGTAGGATGCAAGTAGGGCTAGTTTCCATGAAGAATCAGGAAGTTTGGTTCAAATATGAAACAAATTTGGAAGGGTGATTTGAATTTTGTCACCTGTCCAATCGATCGGGTAGGTGCTTGATCTGATACTTGATCAATTGGGCATCAATCCGATCAATTGATTTGAGGTTTTGTCTAGGGTCTTTTTCTGCATAGAACTGATGAGTTCATTTGATCGATTGGGCCTTGTAAACTTCCTTTTTCTAGCATTTAAATCTCCACTTCAGTTCCGCAACTTTGACACAATCTTCAGTTCATCTAAAAATGTAAAATTACAACTCTTTTAAACCCAAGTTTTGCCCAACCCATGAATTAACTAATATTATAATCCTTACAATCTCCTCCTTTGGCAATTCATTGATAAAATTTCCTAGACAATACAATCTAACGAGACAACTCAAGTTCCCACAAACTTGATACACTGAAAACTTTTTCGAATCAACATATGTGTGTCTGCAAAACCTATAATGAACTTCTAGACAAAAGATCAAGTTAAAGCAGTCATGAAATAAAACATTAAGTACTACCCTACTACTTCCCCTTTTATTCATAAATTGATAAAGATAATGAAATTAGATAAGCGAACAAAAAATAGTTCCATTAATTGCTTGGAGCAGTTCGTACGTAGAAAAATTTTAAATTATGTTAGCCAAAACAGAAGAACTAAAAACAGTCTTAAACAAGATAAGTCAGTTAAAAGGGAAAAGAAATGAGAAGTCATAATAACAATTAAGCATCAAGAGGCATAATATAAGTGAAGCAAAAACACAGATGACAGGATCACATGTCAAAGATGACACATGCTCCAAAATGGCATCTAGCTTGCCATCCAAATTGGTCATCCTCCGGTCCATCCCATCCCGTCCATCCTTTCAATCATATTCGATTCCATTAGTTCCATTTGAATGGATTGAGCATTGAGAGCATTTTCAACTTCTCTGAAGTGGCCAGAAGCATTGGACAGAGTCATCTCATAAGCAAAGTCATCGTCTTCATTTGTAATAGCTTCACGTTCTCCTTGTACTTGTGGAGCCTTGACAAGAGAGGAAGAGAGTTTCAATGTACTGACTCTGATTTCAGAAGCTATCGTAAAAGAAACTTCATGTGCCTCTATCTCTACACCTTCCTTTATCAAAATTCGATTGATCGTGAGAACAAAAGGTAAGGAAGCATTCTCTAGAGCAGTTTGAACTCTCACCATAGATTAGTTTGAACTCTCACCATAGATTCAAAGATAACCCAAGGTAAAATCTATGGGCAAACTAGTACCACTAGCATACAAGAGAGACCTAACATCTTAGTTGAGCTTTGCATTATGACCCTTGGGCTCGACATTGTGGGAGATAAAGATATTCAGCAAACCGTAGGAATCAGTCATCTCTTTCTGCTTAATCAAATCACCACCAACACATGGTCTAGCATGCTCATACAAAGTGGCTCCTACCTCATCCCAATTAGCATCATCCTCATCATCGTCCATATCATCCTCATCTTTCTCTAGGATAGGATATTTGGCATTTGGGGTCCTACAAATTTCCAAAAAAATAACAAAGGAAATCCAGAGTAATGGAGACAGACTTCCTTTGTACATAAGTAGTGAAACCGGCATATGTGACATCATACATGTTGCAATTGAATTCTTGTACCCAATATGCAAATATGTCAGATTCGAATGTATAGAGGGAGAACCACTTTCTAGCTACAAGCCATTCACTTAACTCAATATGAAGTTGACAATATTTGATGGGATGTTCGCGAATAACAGACCTTTTGGAGAAGATATTTTCAAATTGTGTAGCTCTCTCCTCGTTAAGAAATCTTAATTCATTATCTATAGAGGAGGACGATCTACGAGAGACTACCTTCTTCTTAGTGATTGGTGTCTTCTTTGGTGCTATTAAGAACAAATAAGTGCACAATCCTTAGGGGCTTGTTTGGATAAATGAGGAGCAGACTAGAGTGAAGTAGATTTTACACGAGAAGTGAAGTGGAGGAGAAGTGGGTCGAAGTTAAGGAAGATTAGTTCACTTCACTCTATTTGGATGCTTGATGTAAAGTGAAATTTAAAAATATTATAAAGTAGAATTCACTTTTACTCATGGAAATTGAAATATTTAGGGTTGAAGTGAAATGAAGTATACATGGGCTGACAATAATACTTCATCTTTAGGCAAAACTCATCCAAACAGGGTAGAGTTGAAATTTTAAACTATTAGGACCCGTTTAACTTCACTCCACTCTATTTTTTGCTTATTTAAACAGGCCTTAGAGGAGCAATAAAGCAAGCCTTGAGGGACTATAGAGAAGAGGGTTGGCTAGGGCACAAGAAAGGAGGAAGAGGGAAAGAAAAAAAACGCGGCCCAGTTTTTTTTTTTTAAAAAAACCTTTGCCCAAGCGATTGGGCCAGGGTCCAATCAATCATACCCTAGTTCTGTCAATAAGGAAAATCAGGTTGAAAAACAAGGCATTTGTGATAAATTTTGTGATCGTTAGTGAGCAAAGTTTGAGGAAAAATTCTGGGGATGATAAAGTTTTTATTTTCTCAAACACAAGCTTAAAATGCAAGAATACAAAATCTCAATCATGCTAAAATCATGAAAATCCTCAAGGATAAAAAACATAGTGATTTGCAAAATTTAAAGAACCAATAAAATTGAGGTGACGCAAATTTTGAGAATTTGATATTTGTGTAATATGTGTGTGTAAGAGAAAATTTCAAATAAAACAAACATGAAGAAATTAGTGATCAGTCAGGGATCAACATTCATCAGCTATGAAGTGGGATTCACACTTAAACGGAAACACACAACTCAATCAAAATGAGTAGGAAGCTCCTCCTTAATGCATCAATCCATTTTTTTTTATATTGCCAGAGCATAAATGTCAAGAACCATCATTGGCGGCTTCACACTAGGTATCCATCTCCAAGTATCGGAAGCTTTCACCTAAGGTAGCCTTTTCCTCCATGTTCAAGATGTTTTAAAAGGAAATTTTGCCAATTGAAACACCGTTGGAGACTATCAATGTTTTGAAACATGATAGTGACCTCCTAGTGTTTAAAAGATTTTATAGTAGATTTTATCTTTCAACCCATAAATTTTTTTTAAATCACTAAGAAGAGAGCATAAGGGAATGGGAAAAATCGAAGTTGATGCTTCAAAAAAGTGCAAACCCACTAAGACAGTGAGTCCTATCAATCTTATTGTCGCACCAACTCTAAGTGAGTGTCCAAGTGAATCATGTACATTTAACATAATAAGAAAAGTTCAAATAATGTACTAAGATAATCAGCTAAAAAATAATGCAAATCAAAGTGAATAACATGACAAATGATCATAAAATCAACGTGAAAAAAAGCATGTATGTGCAAATCAAGATTTGAATAATTAGGGAAGTAGGCCAATGCCTAAGGACTTGTAACACTCAGACCCTAATTAAGACCGGTTAGTAAGTACTTAATTATGTATTACTGATTTTCTAGAGAATTAGTTTAGTGATTATTGTTTTGTCTTTTTGAGTTATGTTTTGAGTTGTGGATAGGTAGTTGGGTTGAGTTTAACCTGGATTAGGTAGACACGAGCCCTTTTCATAATTTTCGACTTTGTAAGATTTCATCATTCATACATCATCTTGGTGTTATTGTGTGGATCTTGTTAAGCTTGTTGATTTCCGTAATTGACTTGCATGAAAATGACTTCGTTTGTACTAGTTGGACGTTTATTAGACTCAAACTATAATTTCCTTAAACCATTTGGACTTTCTTATAACAATTGCCTTATATAAGGGGAGCACCGACCTATCGACTCTTTAATGACTGCTTCTTCTTCGTCATCATCTTCATTCTTCTTCTTCTCTTCTTCTCTTGTGGTTTTCTCACCATCATCATCATCGAGAGAGACATTGCTTATGTGACCATCTGCTCCTTTTTTCGTCATCTGTGAACCTTGAGCTCCCTTTTAGCACTCATGCTCCACTCAATTCTTGCATGCATGGCTTTTTGGTTTATTTTACCCAAATTGAGCCAAAGGACGAAGCAAAACTTGAAAAACTTCCTTGAAGGCCAGTATAAGCAAATTTTGGATGAACACATGTTGGTATACTATGATAGTTATTATTCTTCTAAATCTTTCAAATTTCCTATGTTTTACAGCCTTTCTGTATATATGATATGCTATTATTTCCACTTATATAGAATTCATGCAAATTTGAACTGGACATGAAATCCTTGAATCTCAGAGCTTCTGAAGCTTACGGTTAAGCCATAGGTTTTTCACGGCTCAAACTCCAGAGAGGAGAAAATTGGGATTGGTACTATGGCTAAGCTACGGCTAAGCCGTAGGATACACTACGGCTAAGCCATAACCTAGCTATGGTCCAGCCGCAATTCATTTTACGGCTTGAAGACCTGATAGCAGGAAAATTTAAGATCTTTCTACGGCTAAGCTATGGTCAAACCGTATATTGAGCTATGGCTAAGCCGTAGCCAAACTGTGGCTCAATCGAAGACCATATACGGCTGAGTCGTAAGAGAAAACACGGTTCAACTGTGGCTAGTTGTATTTGCGGGAGTAATTCTGGGGAACTACGACAGAGCCATAGTGCATAATATGGTTGAGCCGTAAGATGCCTATGGCTAAGCTGTAAGTCACCCACGGCTAAGCCGTGATGCTATTGAAATCTAAGGAAAGAGGTATGTACTATTAAGAGACCTTATAAGGCCTTTGTCTTGGATTCCTTTACCCCTTAACCTGTTCAACTTGTCCAATGGAAATCATGAATATCATGAATGGTCTTGAGGGTTGTGACTCATTCATGTGTGTTGTTCAATTGTTAAGTACCTCCCCATGGGTGTTGGTTTAAGGGACTTCGATACACCTTCTTGATACAATGTAACACTCAAAAGACGGACAACTGTGTATCGAATAACTTAAAACTATCATCATGCATGGTTAGATATAATGGACAACTGGCTTAGGGTTGGCTAGTAAACTGTTGTGATTTCATAAAAATGAATTGAATTGCATAGCATGTTTGTTCTAGTTATTACCTTCCATTCTTTTATTATTGCTTTGACTTGCGTGACTATGGATTTGACTTGAATGATCATGTTATTCATATTGCGGTATTTATTGAGATACATGTTTGACTTTGACTTGAATTGAATTGTAATGGATGCATCACTCAAGTTCATGTATACGACATGATTGACACGTTCTGGCTTTACTCAGCCTCAGCCTTATGATAACCGGCGGGGTTGACTTTGGTGTAGCATGTTTGTTGCTACTGCAGTGTGCTCTTGTCTTGGGGCTTCTGGACCCCAGGAACTAGAGACCCATTCGTACCCTGGCCCAGTCGATGGTGTTCTCAATGCATAGATCCCTAGAGGGAGGATATGACAAATGTCATAACCATCTAGTAAAGTATTCCTGTTTATTGAATCTGATAGCATGCTTTATTTAAATGCACGATTTGCTTAGTCTATGAAAGTGAACATCTATTATAATCACCTGTGAATGATTCATGTAGATATAATGCGTATTACTTTAATCTTGCTTATGCTTTGCTGAATAGTCTTATTTACTGGTTGTCCTTATGGTGTTACAGGCTCAGATCCCACTTTCGATCCTTGGTTGGTCGGTAAGACTTCAGAAGAGATCGTAGAGGTGCCATCAGGACTTGATGAGTGGACATGATCAATCCACCCAAGAGATCGGCATGGTTTAGGATATGCCTCATTTTGATATGTTGGATACAGTCTGTTATGTATTTGATTATGACTCACTATATTTTGTGTATTATAGAAACTTTCTTCTCTCTCTTGTAAAGACATGGCCCCCCTGGACATATTAACAATGTTCTTAGTTTTGATGTGTCCTCTATTATGTGATGATACTGATAGTTTCCGCGTATAAGTGGTATTGCATGTGTGATTTTCCCTTGTGTGTGTGCACTCAGACTTGGGTCTAGGTGTATGTACATGGGAGTACGTGTGTCACTGATTAGGTTTAATTCTAATCCCCGATTTCTTAGGCTCGAGTAGTGACATGACTTATGGAAGAATTCAAACCTAAAAGGCTTAAGAGGTTCTATGAAGATGTCAGCTAATTGATTTTCTATAACAATGTGCTTCATAACTAAGACTTTCTCCTCAATGAATTCTTGAAAAAAAAATGGTGTCTAATGTCAATGTACTTAGTTTGAGAGTGCTAAACAGGGTTCTTGGAGTAGTCTATAATCTGATATCACCCGTTTCAATGTACTTAAGTTCAGCAAACAACACTTCCTGTAACACCCCGTTAGCTATTAATCCCCCTAAATCTCATCTCCCATTTTAGCCTTGGAGGAAGTCTTGACCTTAATGTTAAGGGTGATTGAATCAAGGTAGTCACACTTGTATAATTTTAGCTTTCAGCTTAATATGAACAAAATTGATGTGTATGTTAGACTTTCTTTCCTACAAAATGCTTGCTTTAACCTTCTCTGAAGACAATTGCTTCCAACATTGCTTATCTCTTGGTTACACCTCTCAGTTTGATGCAATGGAGGTGAATGTGTCCTTTAATTTCACAGTTATGACATATTGGAACATATGCAGGACGTGACATCTTCCTTTTCGAAGTACTAACAACATAATTTCTTAGTGTAGTATGATGTACAATAGGTGCAGATTTGAGTGCAGAGTTCACTTGAGGAAGTGCATGAATAGTAGGTATCATGGAGACCAAGGTTATACCTTTAAGAAATTTACCTACATTCTTTGATGTTAATCCACGTTCGTAGCCAAGTCCGCGTTTGTTAGAGAGAATTTTTTGAACACCTAAGATTTCTTCTAACTTTTTAGATCCAGTATTCATCAGCATCAAATCAGCTTTGGCAGTAACAAGTTCAGTGGTAGCCATGTTCAACTTTCTGCTCAAATTAGCCTTTTTTACCTTACAAGCATCTAGTTTTTCTTTTAAGGCGTTCAGCTCTTTCGCAGATTTTATAGATTATTCGCGTAGCAAATTCCAATTGTTACCTACATCAATTAACTTGTTAGACAACATAGCATGCTGTGAATCAAATTGCGATATCTTACCATTTTTTCTAATTCTTTCTTAAGAGAAGAGATCACTTTTGTAGCAGAAATCCATTTTTGTTTCAGAGCATCATTCACCAGTGCCATTTTTCTTGAGCCTTTCTGTAGTTGATTATGTGCTTCTAACAAATCCTTTTCATTCTCTAGCAAATTATAAAAGTTTCAGTAGCATCATCATCAAAATTAGAACCTGGGTCAAATGTATCCTGGACAATAGAGATGTCAGATTTTTCCATAAAAGCCAAGCATTTACCATTATCGGTAAAAGAGGATTTAGAATCAAATTCATTATCTTCTTGATCAGAATCATCATCCCATGTGACTTTTAATACCTTACATTGATTCCAAAAGTCTCGTTGACACATTGAGAAGCATAATGTCCAAACCGCTTCACTCATAGCATCGAGTGTTTTTTGGAAGGATCTTTGAATCATTCTTGTTAGACTTAGACACATAATTTTTATTGGATTTGAAATTCGATGTGAAATTAGTCTTGTTCTGTGCCTTTTTTCAATCCTTTTTCTCTTCTCCTCAAAAGACTTTTTTGAATTTTTTCACGAAGAAGGCCTCAAATTTAGGATCCTCAAAGTCAGGTTTAGAATCATCATCATTAGTAGACTTAGAAGACATAAGTGCCATACCCTTAGATTTCTTGGATGACCTAAGATTTGCTTCAACGGTTTGCAAATTTCTGACCAATTGATCAACCTCAAGGGTATCTAAGTCACTATTCTCCACAATATTTGCAACTTTTTAATTGAACCTTTTGGATAGAGACCATAAAATCTTTTTGACAATTTTGTAGTTCAGAATTGTCTCACCCAAATTGAAGGTTGAATTGACAACTTCACTGAGTTTTGTATAAAAGTCATCAAAAGTTTTATTGTCCTCCATCTTCAAGGTTTCAAAAGTAGTAGTCAACATTTGAAGTTTTGATTGTTTTAACCTTAACAGTGCTTTCATGAATAGTCTCCAAGGTATACCAAGCATCCTTGGTAATTTTATACTTAGAGATCCGAGGGAATTCTATGGGTGTGACTCCATTAAAAATAGTATCAAGTGCCTTACTATTAAAAGTCAATGCCTATTTATCTTCTTTGGTTAATTGGGGCATAGGTTTTGGAATTGTAACTTCCCCATCACATACAACTGTAGGATATGTATAACCATTAACAACAGAACACCTAACTTCTACATTAATATATGAGAGAAAGGCAAGCATTCTAACTTTCCAATAAGCATAGTTAGTTCCATCTAGTAGAGGGGGCTTGGTGGCTTAGGTACCATCTCTAGGAAGCTTCATATCAGAAATCTGACCTGATCTCACATGGAAGCCTTTTGTGAATCCGTTCTAAAACCACTTGAATGATTCTAACCTTAACATAAGTTCAGGTCCCAACATAGATTTCTTATATTTAGTTAAACAAACAATTAACCTAAGTTAGTAAGTAATCAACTATAAGAGATGGGCGGAGTATTTTTTTATGGAGAACCCAAATGGGACTTAATACTAGTTCAACAAGATCAAGCACTATAAACTCGAAGGTTACAAGACATACTTACTACCCTTGTCCAGTTGCACACAATCTAAAGGACTGAAGTTCTTTTTGTCAATGCACACGCCATTGGCCTTCTACACGCTTGATCCAACACCACTTGAAGACACTTAAGACTAATCTCTAGAAAGAGTAGGAGAAGAGAAATCTTAGGAACTCAAAGCTTCAACAAAGTAAGGAAGAATTACTACCAAGAAGAAGAGGATCTCTCAAAAGGTATTTTAGGGTTTAGAATCTGAGAGATGTGCTTTGAGCTAAGAAGAGTGTAGTATTTATAGCCCAATATTCATGGGATGCAAGTAGTGATAGTTTCCATGAAGAATTAGGTAGTTTGGTTCAAATAGAAAACAAATTTGGAAGAGTGGTTTGAATTTTGCTGCCTATTTGATTGATCATGTAGGTAATAGATCGATCAGGCATCAGGTCCAATCGATTGGGCATCCATCCGATCGATTGGGCTTCATGAAATTTCTTTTTCACGCCTTCAATTCTTCGCTTTAGTTTCGCAACTTTGACATAATCTTCTGTCTATCTAGAAATATAAAATTACAACTCTTTTGAACATGAATTTTGTCCAACTCATAAATTAACCAATATTACAATCCTTACGGAGTGAATTCAATTTGCTCTGTTAGGGCTGTGCATAAGCTAAAAGTAGGTATGTGCTGTGCCCTGAGTGTTTTTTTTTTCCACCGATATTGATAGTTTTCTGCGCTCATATCTCTGTGGAATGCACAGATTATGAGTCACGAGATGGCTTGTTAAAGCATTTTTGTCAGTTTAGAGAGGGGCTTGTGCTGTGGCTCTGGAATTTGGACTGCTCGTTTGTTTGATCAATAGAGTCTTGGTTTGTGGTTCTTCAACTTCCTCTCTGACCTATAGATGTTTGGTGCAGTGGCGTGTATATGCGATGGCCCTACTGTACTTTTTTCCGCAGTTTCCTGTCCGCACGTTCACTCTTTAAAGGCATTAGGGAATTCATATCATACGTGCCCATGAAATTGAAAGGAATCCTTTACATTCCCTCGAAACCATACTGTCCACTTTGAGGATTTTTATGGAAAGAATCATTGATCTTGAAAGGCATGTAATATTGGCAATTTCATGGGATGGCCAAAACTTGGGTTTCTAGCATTGTAATTTTATGTTTTAGATGGACTGAACACTCTATGGTCGCCATAGATGATGATCTTCTACTCAGACATGAGCATCCAAGTGTTTTATCTTCGGACCGGTCGGACAGCACAACAGACCAGTCGAATTTCCTGCATACTGGCATCTGAAGACAGAACTGAAAACTGACCGATCGGATGAGTACTCGACCAGTCGGACCCCATACCCGACCGGTCAGCTTGGGTACCCGATCGGTAGGCTGGGTTGGCAGTTGCGGGATTTAGAAGCTCTATTTTTTCGGGATTGCCTTGTGTGCGTCCTTATCCTTTGCGAATCAATGACGGAAAGGAATCTAGGGTTCCTCCTTATTTAAGGAACACCTCTCCCATTGTAACACTTCGAACCCCTTTGAGTCGGTTTAATGGCTCATTAGTGTGTTTTTATGTTGTTTATTTCTTTTGGGCTTGGTTTTGGGTTATGGATAGGTAGTTGAGTAGCCTTTGACCTGGGATAGGTTCTAAGCCCTTTTTCGTAATTTTGTAATTGCTTTGAATGCATCATATTTGCATCATCTTGGTGTCAGCACGTGTATTTTGTTAAGCTCGTTATTTTCCGTAATTGTCTCAGACCCATTCGAAGTCAATTGGAGGAGTTGGACCCTCATGTGACTTGAGTCGTAAATAGCTTAAACCATCGGACTTTGTTTTAAACTCCAAAACTATATATATGAGTCATCAGTCCAGATGTCTTCATTCCTACTCCTTTCCTTCAACGTGCATGCACAAACCCAGGGAGAGCTCCACATCTTCAGTCTCTCCTCTTCACTTCTCTTCCTCTCTGGGTTGGTGTTGGGTTTTCCACCCATTTCGATTGGGTTCTCTCTCTCCCTCCTCTCTGTCTATGCTTTGAGGTAAGTGGGTTCTTTAATTCTTCTTCTCCAATTTGGATTTTCCATCTCTCTTACTGTGTTCTCATACTTGCATGTGTTGTTGCTTTGCTTTGCTTGGGTTTTTAGTTGGATTGGAGCTTGCCTTCAGTGGTTTGACAAAGCTTTGAGGCAAGTATAAGTACATGAATGTATAACACATATGGGTATATTGTTGATTGCCGTGATTCTCTTGTTCTTACATGCTTGACATGATCTACAGCCTAATTCTATCACTTTGGCTTCATTGGAGCTTGTTTTGCTTAATTTGCACATGAAATTGTGGTTTCTGTAACTATCCCGATTTCGTTTTCTGTATTGTACGGCTAAGCCGTAACGTTGCACGGCTCAGACTCCAAACACTCGAGTTTTGAATTTTGTCGTACGGCTAGGTTACGGCTGAACCGTAAATTGTTCTACGGCTGAGCCGTAAGCTAACCGTGACCCAGCCGTGAATTAACACTCTGATCAGTCGAAACTTTTTGGTTCCCGTACTCTTACGGTGAAGCTACAGCTAAGCCGTGGACTCCACCGTAGCTCAGCAGTAAAAGGTATCAGATCAGAGGTGGAAGATGACCAGTTTAGCCGTGTTCTAAAGGAAACCACGGCTAAGCCGTTGTGCATATTACGACTAGGCCGTAAGCTGTCGACAGCAAAGCCGTAGGTCACTCACGGCAAAGCCGTAAGACCTGGAAAAAGTCTGAAATTAAACTTAGGCTAATGGTGTGACCTTGTAGGGCTTATATACAGGTAACCACTCATATAAACCGGCCCAATGGATTCTTTGGACCGCATGAATGGTCTGTTAGGCTGTGACTCATTTATGTGAGCATTGGTTTACTGTTAAGCACCTCCCCATGGGTGTTGGTTAAAGGGACTTCGGTGCACATGATGATTACATTGCAACACTTTGATGGCAACGGTGCATCGAATAACTTAAAACTACATCATTATGCACGGTTGGTAACAGTGAACAACTAGATTTGAGTTGGCTTGTAATTACCCTTGATTCCGTGTTAATCTGAGATGCATTGCATATTGCTTACAGTTTTGCTCTCTGTTTTGCTGATCTATGTTTATGCATGACGAGATCATTTTGCTTTTGTTCAGTATAATTGTTTTATTCTTCGGTCTGTACTATGCTTTGATCTACGCCGTGCTTTGACTCATTTTACGCTATGCTTTGTATACCTCTGGCTTTGTACATCTCTGATTCACTGGGTATTCCCAAGTGGCTCTGCCCAGAGATTTATACGTGAGGATAAGATCCGGCCTTTGCCGTCGGTGAGTCCAAAGCGGATAATCTCCCTTCTTTTGGATTTGATTTGATTGGTATTAGTTTGGCTCTACTCAGCCTCAGCCCTAGGATGCCCGACGGGGTTACCTCTAGCTTGGTTCTCTGTTCTCTGTATTGCTGCAGTGTAGCTTTGTCTTGGGACTCCGGAACCCAGGAACCCGAGACCCACTTGTACCCATGGCCAGGTCGGTGGTGTTCTCATCTGTCTACTCCGTCTGCTCTCTATGTGAGAGAATATGGTTAATGTAGTAGCCACTTAGTTCAGTACTTCTATATTTTGATTCATTTATCATGCCTTACTTCTATGCACGATTTGCTTAGCATACTAATATGAAACTCTGTATTTAATCTTCTGTCATTATTCACTTTGATACTATGAGTGTTTCGTCCATGTTACTTATAATTGCTGGATCGTTGTATTCATTGAGTTGTCAGTGGTGTTGCAGGCACAGATCCCTTGTCCGGCTCCCCGGCGGTCGAAGAGACTGCAGGGCAGGACCTAGAGACACCCTTCGGTATGGCAAAGTGGGCTTAATCACTTCTGCCGAGTGTGTACCTGCATATCATCAGTGTTTTAGTTCCTTGGAGATTTTGTATCCTGTACTTCGGACTTTGTTACTCTGTATTATTTTTGCACATCATGTTTTTGGTGTGTACTCAGTCTTGTATTTGGTTTTATATCTGTGTGTGTTATTTACGTCTTTTTCCCATTTCGCATTTTGGTTTTCTGCTCGTTCTCTTTGTTGTGCTTGCTATGATATCTACAGCTTCCGCGTTCGTTTGCTTCGCACTTGTTAGATCCCTTGTGTGCGTGTATTTGGACTGGGTTTGGATGCATGTGCATGGGAGTACATGTGTTACTGGTTTGGCTTTTCGCTAACCCCCGATTTTTGGGCTCGGGTTGTGACATATGTATTGTATGGTATCAGAGCATGCTAGTTATAGGCATGTAGACATTTAGATCGCGGTGAGATGACGATGTCAACTATTTGAGTTGGCATCTAATAGGTGAATTCTTGGGGGTTGACTAACTCGGGGCGTTTTATATTTGTATTTTGTTCCTTTTCCTTTTGCAGGACAGTGCATCATGGCATCAGGATCAGGGTCTAGTGATGAGAATCAGCAGGGCCACAATGAGGAAAGTAGATCGCTACCCCCACCCATGAGTAGTGAGGAGCGTATGATGATGAAGATGCAGTCCATGCAGTCTCTGCAGGCTCAGGTGGCATCTATATTGGACTGGCAGAGTCAGGCATCTCCGGTTGCGTCAGTAATTCCTCGCGTAGAACAGCAATTGATCTTCCATCCCAAGGAAATGGATCCAAATTCTCTTTTCGACAAGTTCTGTAAGCATGGGGCTACTGAATTCTATGGTACCGAGGATGCATTGCAGGCTGAGCAGTGGTTGGAGCAGACAGAGGAGTTTTTTTGATACGATTGTGTGCAGTAATAAACAGAAAGTAATTCTCACAGCCTCTATGCTCAGGAGTGTAGCTAAGACTCGGTAGAGGAGTGTTAAGAGTTCGCTCCAGACTATGCCTAATGCCACAGTTTGGGGGACTTTTAAGCAGTAGTTCCGCCGAAAGTTCATGCCTCTTCACGTTCAGCGAGCCAAGGAAGTGGAATTCTTTAACCTTCAGCAGAGACAGACACCGGTTGCAAATTATGTACACAAGTTTATAGAGCTGTCTCACTTCGCAGAGGATATGGTGAAAACTGAGTGTAAGAAGGTGACTCGCTTTGTCAATGGCCTAAACCCGAAGTATAAGCGTCACGTGGTTGCATGTATGTGGCTGGCTACCCTGGATGACGCTATTGACCGGGCCTATGATGCAGAGGCCATAATGGAGGAGGAGCGAACTGAGTATAAGAGGGCGGCAGGTTCTAGTGGCAGGGGTCAGTTCCAGAAGAAGTTCAAAAGCAAGCCGGGCAGTTCGAGCAGTGCTCAGGTGGTTTGTGGTTACTGTGGGAAAGATCATCCGACAGAGAGATGTTGGAAGAAGAGTGGGGCCTGCTTCGGTTGTGGCTCCACGGAGCACAAGCAGGCCCAGTGCCCGAAGTTTCAGTCATCTCTACAGACGAAGTTCGAAGGATCTACAGCGCAGGGCAAGTTTCAGCCAGCTTGCCCAGCCCAGAGGCAGAACCGCCAGACAGCTCGAGCTTATGCTGCGGCGTATGAGGGCGCGGAGGAGGCTATGGTCATGGAAGGTACGATTTTAATTTCTGATTCTGAAGCTTTAGCCTTGTTTGACTCCGGGTCTACGCGTTCGTACGTAGCACCCAATTTTGCTGTGCAGCTACGACAGCGACCCATACTGCTCCCGTACTTGTTAATAGTATCCACTCCGGTTGGTAAGCGAGTAGAGTGTAGTGTTTTCTACCCTCAGTGCGATATGCGGATAGCTGGTCATCAGCTCCCTGTAGACCTCGTGTTGCTCACGACACTGGATTTTGATGTGATTCTGGGTATGGACTGGCTTGCGAGGTATCATGCTTGTATCAATTGTTACAGCAAGGCTATCTACTTTGATCTGGGTAGCGGATTCCGATTTGAGGGCAGCCAGACGAAGTGCCCGAGACGCGTGATATCTGCTTGTAAGGCAGATAGGATGCTTCGCAGGGGATGTGAGGGATTTTTTGCATTCATTTCAGAGAAGAAGGATCAGCGACAGCTCAGTGAGATCCCAGTAGTCAGTGAGTTTCCGGATGTCTTTCTGGAGGATGTGCCCGAGTTGCCACCGGTTTGAGAGGTAGAGTTCTCGATTGATTTGATACCAGGTACAGCATAAAAATGTAGTAGCTAGATCTCACCAAGTCCTAAAGGAAGGGGGGGGGGGGTGAATAGGACTATTAAAAGTTTCTTTCCAAAAACTAGATTTTATTAGTGTGCAATCTGAATGATTGATTAAGATTGAGAGTCCACAAGAAGATTAACAAAGATGCTCAGAATTGTGTGTGCAAACAATGTATAGAAATCAACTAGAATAAGGAAGATATGGCTTAAAAAGATGATCAACACAAGTTAAAAAGAATATAAGGCAACCACCACACACAACAAGTAATCAACACAGTAATTTATAGTGGTTCGGTCCTAGACCTACATCCACTCTCAAGAGCAATCTCTCTTTGTTCCACTAAGTATGAGGTACTTATATTACAAACACCTCTAGCAACAATTTTTTGATTCGGTGGTTTGTCTTCCACCAACTGGATATTTGATCAGGTGGTTGATCCTTGATCTAGTCCACCAACTACAACAATTTTTGATGCGGTGGTTTGTCTTCCACCAAATACAGCAAAGAGAATTGAAATATTAAAGAACACCTAAACAAGGAATTGTATACCTTAGTTTTGAGTGGTGCTCTTGATGTTTGAAAGATTACCTCCAAGCTTTGACCTCTTGTTCTTGTTCCTTGGTGATAAAGATCTTCAGATGAGTGCTCAGCCAAGGGAAGAAGTTTTAAGAGGGTTTGGAAGGCTAAGATATTCTCTCAGATTTAATGAAGCCTTTCCTAAATGACCAACTACTCTTCTTGGAACAATAATGGCACTTTAAGTGTTGAAGAGTAGGTGGTTGTGGGAGCTTTAAAAGTGGTTTTACTAGAGGTGCAAGGGCTCATCTATACTGGTGATTTTCTCAGTAATAAGGTCAGTGTTTGGAGCAAAGGAGAGGTCCTCTTTAAATATAGATAAGCTCCAACGGATAGATCTACGGCTGAGAACAAAATGGTCTACGGCTTAGCCGTATGCTCTGACAACATCCAACGGCTAGTTTGACCAGATTCAACGTTATTTCTTCTTACGGTTAAGCTTACGGCTTAGCCGTAAATCCTTATACAGCTTAGCCGTGAATACCTTTTGGTCTAGCCGTGGGTCAGCCATAAGCTGAAATCTCCCAAAAATGCTCTCTGGAAAGTGACCCGTAAACCTTACGGCTTAGCCATGAATCATACTACGGCTTAGCCGTGAAGGCCTTACGGCTTGGCCGTAAGATCAACCGTAGGCATTATATGGCCAAGAGCACTCTCTGGACAGTGGCCCGTGGATTTTACGGCTTAGCCGTGAATCATACTACGGCTGAGCCGTAACCCTTTTTCGGTGCAGCCGTAGGGTCAGCCGTAGAACAAAAAGACTCAAAATGTACTCTCTGGATAGTGAGCCGTAGGTTCTACAGCTTAGCTGTGGTCCAAGCCGTAGTACACAGCCAGGGTTTTTTAGAAACCCTTTTTCCTATTCTAATTATACGGGCATTAGGGGTCACTATTACCTTATCCCTTGGCACTCACAGAGGATCTTCTTGAATGATCTTGAACTTCTTTGAACTTGCTTAATCTTCATTGATAGGACTTTCTTGAATTATCTTGAACTTCCTTGAACTTGCTTGAACTTCTTTGAACTTGGCTTGATCTTCAATGAACTTCAGAGATAAACTAGGTCTTTGTAGAACTGAACTACACTTTGGTCACGTAATTGACAACATGTTCTTACAGTGACACTAACAATCTCCCCCTTTGTCAATTTCGTGACAAAATTACACATAATGTAGAAGATACAGCATTTTAGCTCAACAAACAAAATATAACAAGTATTACAATACGGAATACACCTTAACCAAACATATCTACAGAAGTCTGAAAGTTCAACACATTGAAGCTCCCCCTTTGAAGTTGCTTAACTTGCAAAAATCTGCAAACACAATCTACTAGAAAGGTGGGAGGTTAGAAAGCTCCCCCTGAAGACATGCATATAATTCTCCCCCATTTTGGCACAATATTGACAAAGAGATATACAAGAAGCACCACAGCCATAAAGCAAAAAGAAGAGCATGAAGACAAATAAGTGCATACAAAGATAAGCAACGGCGAAGTAAAGGCCATATGTTATTAGAAAATAAGGACAGTACAAGGCATAACCATTTCAAAAGAGTGCATCACCCATAATGATAAAACAGGCAATGCCCAAAATACAGTTAATGCCCAAAATACAAAAAGAAGGCAGTGCCAATCAGAAAAGACATCAATCAGACGGAGGAGAGGGGGATGGAATCGCCACATCGTCTCTCCAGCAGCTCTTGGAGATCTTTGAAAGGTATTGAAAAGATTTCTTCAATAGCTTCTCCATCTTGGTTTGCCGTTGTTCGAGCGCTGCCAGCCGAGCTTCAAAAGAGGCAGAGGAAGAAGCCGGGGGAGGAACCGGACCCGGGGAGGCAGTGGAGGGTGCTGTAGGAGGAGGACCATTGGGTGAGTCTTCTTCATCCCCAGAGTCATGATAGTGGGACCAGCCGCTTGTTGCTTTGAGAAGCGCATGTTTTGAATATTGACAGGTCCAAAGGTGGGGTGAGACTCAGGAGCTTCATCAGAAGGTAAATTGACCCCACACTGAGAGGCAAGGCGAGTCATGAGATATCCAAATACGCAGGCATTGGCGCTTCTTCCCGGACAAAGCCAAAAACAAATGATGGTAGCACAAATCAGAGAGGGAAGGCACACTCTGACCCCCATATGAACATTGTAGAGGACATTAACCATGAAAGGGGTTAGGTCAGAGAAATTTCCCTTCCTAGGATAGATGTTACACGTGAAGATAGCATGGATGATCCAGAAGTGAGGAAGCAGGGAAGCTGCAGGAAGGAAGCCCTTGTCCTTCCACGGGATGGTCGCTCCACACAAGGCAAGAGTGGTTGTTTGTTTTTCCTCTTCGGAGAGAGAATCTTTGAGGACCGAAGGGGGCACATTGGAAAAAGGAACACATAGAAGGGCAGAAATGATGGCAGGTGTGATGGCATTGGTGCCATCAGTGAAATCAATCTCAAATGACAGAGAGTCTAGTGAGGCTACCTTGATGGATGCATACATGGTGCGCATAATAGAGGGGAAGCCAGGACCACCCCATTTGAGAATGTTTTTGCACCCAACCGTAGTGAGGAGGGTATGAACACCATAAGCTTCAACTGCAAGGATGTTAACATTTCTTTCCACAGTAATTGGACAAGAGAAGAATGACCTATCTCGAGTGGGTTCCCGTGGAACCAAAACTCGGGGAGAGGGAGGAGAGTTCTGACAAGGGCTGGAAGAGGTTCCCGAGGCTCGAGGCCTCTTACCGGCGGGGTAAGCGTTTTTGGTTCGTGGAGGCATAGTGAAAAATGAAGGAAGTCCAAATACCCAAAACACCCAAGACAGAAGGAAGGCCAAATAGAAGAAGCGAGCATAGTAAAACAAAAGAAATAGGATCGAGTAAACAAGAAGCGAAAGAGAGGAGAACAGTACAGAGGAGGGAGAAATCACCAAAAATACCTTGAAGGAGAAGGCCAGAAGAGGAAGAATGAAGAAAGAAGAAAAGACAGAGACCTAGGGCAGAAGTCTGGAGCAGGCGCAAAGTAAGAAAGAAATGAAGGGACGGAGTTAAGTACTCGACGGCGGGCAGAACGAGGGCGAAAAAAACTGTACGGCTTAGCCGTAGAGTATTTTACAGCTGACCCGTAGACCGTGACGGTTGAGCCGTAGGGTAAAAGTTTGCTCAAATACGGGTTAACCGTAGAGTCGTTTACGGCTTAGCCGTGAAATGACTTACGGCTTAGCCGTAGGTCCTGGGCAAAAGAAATTTTAATCCAAACAGCAAACACCAATAGATTTCCTCAAATTTTCAAATTTTAACACATCAAGAGGTTTGGTTAATATATATGCAAGTTGATGGTCGGTCTGAATATATTCAAGCTCAATGATCCTTTCTTCGACCAATTCCCTAATAAAATGATGTCGGATATCAATGTGTTTGGTATGAGAGTGCTGGACCAGATTTTTAGAAATATGTATGGCACTAGTGTTATCATAATACAAGCTCATTATTCCTTGCTTAATGCCATAGTCCATAAGCATCTGCTTCATCCACAAGAGTTGAGAACAGCAGCTTCCGGCAGCTATATATTCAGCCTCAGCAGTGGAAAGAGATATAGAATTTTGCTTTTTACTATGCCAAGTTACTAGACAATTTCCAACATAAAAACAGCCGCCACTTGTGGATTTTCTATCATCTAAGTTTCCTGCACAACCAGCATCTGAGTATCCAGCAATGGAAGATGATGAGTCATGAGGATACCACAGACAATATTCAGTTGTATCTGCAACGTACTCAATGATTCTTTTTACAGCAGTCAGATGGGATTCTTTCGGATTTGCTTGATATCGTGCACATGCTTCCACACTAAATGCTATGTCTGGCCTACTTGCAGTAAGGTATAGCAGGCTACCGATCATACTTCTATATAAGCTAGAGTCAACCCCTTTACCATTAACATCTTTAGTAAGTTTGATGGTTGTACTCATGGGGGTTTTGACATGTTTCCCAGTCATTAGACCAAATCGTTTTACCAATTCTTTTGCATACTTGGACTGGGAAATGAAGATACCATCACGTAATTGTTTGACTTGCAAACCTAAGAAGAAATTCAATTCACCAACTATACTCATTTCGAATTCAGATTTCATTAAATTAGCGAACTGAGCAGTCAATTCATTACACGTGGAGCCAAAGATGATATCATCTACGTATATTTGCGCTATTAAAACTGACTTTCTTGTCTTTTGGATAAAAAGAGTTTTATCAACACTACCTCTTTGAAAATTATTGTCTAACAAGAATTTTGTCAACCTTTCATACCAAGCATGTGGAGCTTGCTTAAGACCATACAGAGCTTTCTTTAATCTAAACACATGATTAGGGAATTTTGTGTCTATAAAACCTTTAGGTTGTTCAACATACACTTCCTCATTCAAAATTCCATTTAGGAAAGCACTTTTAACATCTATTTGATACAATTTGAACTTTAGAGAACAAACTATAGATAATAAAATCCTAATGATTCTAAACGGGCAACTGGAGCAAAGGTCTCATCAAAGTCAATACCTTCAATTTGAGAATATCCCTGTGCTACCAACCTAGCTTTGTTCCTAACAATGACGCCATTTTCATCTAGTTTATTTTTGAAGATCGATTTAGTGCCTAACACATTTTTATCCTTTAGTCTTGGAACTAGGTACTAAACATCACTTCTTGTAAATTGATTCAATTCTTCTTGCATAGCTTTTATCCAATCATTGTCTGAAAAGGCTTCATCAACGCAGGTAGGTTCTAAAATAGAAGTAAAGCACAAGTGACTCATAATGTTCTCCAATTGTTTCCTAGTTTTTACACCTGTTAGAGGGTCACCAATAATCTGATCTATAGGATGATCTTTTACATTCAACAAATTTTCAGTGGAAGCAGGTACATCAGTTTTTACTGTGGATTGTGTGGGTTCAGACATTGAGGGCACTTCCACTTCATCAACATTATTAGATACTGCGGATTCATCATCGATAATAACATTTATTGACTCTTGGATGACTCCGGTTCTCATATTTAGAACACGATAGGCTCGACTCCGTGTTGAATAGCCTAAGAATATACCTTCATCACTTTTTGAGTCAAATTTATTCAGTTGTTCTCTATCCTTCAAAATGTAACATTTACTTCCAAAGGCCTTAAAATATTTCACATTTGGTTTCTTCCCATGCCATAATTCATAAGCTGTCTGATTTGTACCAGTCTTAAGATAAACTCGGTTGATGATGTAGCAGCTGGTATTAACAGCTTTGGCCCACAAGTCTCTAGGAAGATTCTTACTATGAAGCATGACTGTGGCCATGTCTTGGAGAACTCGATTTTTCCTTTCAGTTACCCCATTTTGTTGTAGAGTTTTAGGTGCTGAATATTCATGATGAATCCCATATTTCTCACAGAATTTGTCAAATTGATCATTTTCAAATTCTCCACCATGATCACTTCTGATTCGGGCTAGTGAAGTCTCTTTTTCAATTTGAATTTGTTTTACAATTCTTTTAAATTCTCCAAAGGCTTCAGATTTTTTTCTCAAGAATGCAACCCAAGTGAATCTAGAGAAATCATCTACCATGACAAGAAAGTACCTTTTCTTACCTCGACTCTCTCTTTTAGTTGGTCCAACCAAGTCCATATGATTAAGTTCTAGAGGTCGAGAAGTTTTCATAGCATTCACCATTTTATGGGCACTTCTAATTTGTTTTCCTTGAAGGCACTCTCCACAGATCATCTTTTCTTGACTACTGATCTTGGGCAGTCCTTCAACATATTTGTTTAGATGGGATAAGTCCCTGTAGTCTACTTGCCCAAGTCTTTGATGCTACAACTTAGCTTCATCAACACTAGTTAATAAGCAAGAAGCGGAGGATGAAGTATTAGATTTTCCCACCACATAACAATTATCGGTAGTTCTAAGACCTCTCAAGATTATCTTTCCATTCCTTGAGATCTCACAACTATGACTACTAAAGTTTACAGCATAGTTTTTATCACAGATTTGCGATATGCTAAGTAAATTATGTTTCAAACCATCAATGCACAAAACATTCTCAAAAGATGGTAGGTTTGGAACATTTAATGTTCCTTTCCCAATAATTTTTGCAGTATTGCCATCACCAAAAGTAACCGTGCCTCTATCGAATTCAATTATTTTAGACAAACATGATTTATCACCAGTCATATGTTTTGAGCATCCACTATCTACATACCATCTTGATTGTTCTGCAGCTTTAAAAGCTGTGTGGACCACTAGATTCTTATTTTTAGGTATCCACTTAAATGTACTAGTAGTGGGGATCACAATTGGCTTTTGGTGTTTCACTTGAAAAGTTTTATGTTGAGGAATAAGAATGTTTGCTCCATCCTTTTTGTATATTTCAAATTGTTTTCTTAACTCTTGGACTTCTTTTAACAGATTATCCATCTTTTGGTTCAAGGGGAACTTGTTTATTTGAGACTCCAGCTTTTTGTTTTCAAGTTCCACTTTCTTATAGGTGTTTTTCTCAATTTTTTGACTAATGTTATAATGAATTTTTCTTAACTTGCACTCCATTTTGAAATGACCTCTTTTTCCACAATAATGACAGATGACATTTGATGAAACAGTATGAGTACTAGTAGATGCCTTATCCAAAGTGTTTTTAACACTAGTATCTTCCATCTTTAAAGCACTTTTGACAAAAAAAGTTCCGGAACTTGGTGACTGATTCGCATTTTTGTCATATCCAAGACCGGTCATATCCTTATAAACTTTCCCAATTTTGAATAGTCTAATGTATTTCTCATCATTTTGGGTAAATCTGTACTCATACTTTTCTTTATATCGTTTCAGAATAGTTACTTCATTGTGGAGAGCATTATTTTCATCTTTTATTTTCAAAAGGGATTTTTCATTTTCTCTTAATGTTGATGATTGGGTTTTTACACTTTCAAGTTCTTTGATTAACTCCTCCTTTTCAGCATGAATACTATCAACCTTTTTTTTTAAATTCTTAATTTTGTTTTGTTGATTGCTTATAGTTTCAACGAGCATACAGGTTCCCTCATAAAGTAGTTCATAGGAATCCGTGGTGTTGTCATTATCCTCATCATCTGAATTTTCATATTCACTCTTTGACTCACTTCCTGAGATTTCTTCATTCGATATTTTAATCATTTCCTCTCAGAGATTGAATGTTGCAGTGGTAGCCATCAGAACTGTATATTTGTCTGATTCATTTTGATGTGATTCATCTGAGTCAGAATCTGATTCAGATGAATCATCCCAAGTGGCTACAAGATTCTTTTTTTTGGATTTCCCTTTTAGTGGACAATTAGTGGATATGTGTCCAAATTTCTTACATCTATAACACATGGGTTCCTTATGCTTACTTCTAGAGAGGGAACTTGACCGACCTTTGTATTTATCAATAATGTTTTCATTTTTATAATCTTTCACTTTTTTTTTCTTAAATTGTTTCAGAAATCTTTTAACCAAAAGGGCCACATCTTCATCCTCGTCATTACTAGTTATTCCTATGTCATCTTTAGAGTAAGATGTGTTATGAGAGGTGATTAGTGCAATTGATTTCTTTTTGTCATTGTTAAATTTGAGTTCAAAGGTCTGAAGGGATCCCACTAAATCTTTAATTTTCATTTGTTCCGAATCCTTGTGTTCCTCTATGGAGGTTACCTTAGGATGGAATCTTTCCGGAAGTGATCTCAAGATTTACTACAAATTTTACCTTCCGGAAGAGTTTCCCCCAGAGCCCACATTTCATTTACAATTTTCATGAGCTTAGTATGAAATTCAGTAAACATTTCATTTTCTTCCATGCGAATGTTTTCAAACTGACTTGTGAGCATTTGAAGTTTAGATCTTTTGACAACAGAGGTACCTTCATAAGTCACTTCAAGGATTCTCCATGCCTATTTTGCATTAGTGGTTGTCATGATCTTTTTAAACTCTTCTTGATTCATGGCACACACTATAGCATTGTAAGCTCCAGCATTATTTTGTCTAAGAAGTAGCTGAGCAGGAGACCATCTAGCTGGATCTAATGGTCTAGTGGTTGTGACACCATTTATACTCGCATCTTCAGTGGGTTCCGTCCAGCCTTTCTCTATAGCCTCCCAAACAGCCCAGTCCATGGATTTCAAAAATGCTATCATCCGGGCTTTCCAGAAGGCATAATTTGTTCCATCAAAGAAAGGTGGACGGGTGATAGAGCTTCCTTCAGGATTCATGGTGAATCTAGCAAAAGATGGATCTACTTCAGGTTATTACACCCTTAAGAAGTAACCCGCTCTGATACCAATTGAAAATGCAGTAGCTAGATCTCACCAAGTCCTAGAAGGGGGGGGGGGGGTGAATAGGACTATTAAAAGTTTCTTTCCAAAAACTAGATTTTATTAGTGTGCAATCTGAATGATTGATTAAGATTGAGAGTCCACAAGAAGATTAACAAAGATGCTAAGAATTGTGTGTGCTAACAATGTATAGAAATGCAACTAGAATAAGGAAGATATGGCTTAAAAAGATGATCAACACAAGTTAAAAAGAATATAAGGCAACCACCACACACAACAAGCAATTAACACAGTAATTTATAGTGGTTCGGTCCTAGACCTACATCCACTCTCAAGAGCAATCTCTCTTGGTTCCACTAAGTATGAGGTACTTATATTACAAACACCTCTAGCAACAATTTTTTGATTTGGTGGTTTGTCTTCCACCAACTGGATATTTGATCAGGTGGTTGATCCTTGATCTAGTCCACCAACTACAACAATTTTTGATGCGGTGGTTTGTCTTCCACCAAATACAGCAAAGAGAATTGAAATATTAAAGAACACCTAAACAAGGAATTGTATACCTTAGTTTTGAGTGGTGCTCTTCATGCTTGAAAGATTACCTCCAAGCTTTGACCTCTTGTTCTTGCTCCTTGGTGATAAAGATCTTCAGATGAGTGCTCAGCCAAGGGAAGAAGTTTTAAGAGGTTTGGAAGGCTAAGATATTCTCTCAGATTTAATGAAGCCTTTCCTAAATGATCAACTACTCTTCTTGGAATAATAATGGCACTTTAAGTGTTGAAGAGTAGGTGGTTGTGGGAGCTTTAAAAGTGGTTTTACTAGAGGTGCAAGGGCTCATCTATACTGGTGATTTTCTCAATAATAAGGTCAGTGTTTGGAGCAAAGGAGAGGTCCTCTTTAAATATAGATAAGCTCCAACGGATAGATCTACGGCTGAGAACAAAATGGTCTACGGCTTAGCCGTATGCTCTGACAACATCCAACGGCTAGTTTGACCAGATTCAACGTTATTTCTTCTTACGGTTAAGCTTACGACTTAGCCGTAAATCCTTATACGGCTTAGCTGTAAATACCTTTCGGTCTAGCTGTGGGTCAGCCGTAAGCTGAAATCTCCCAAAAATGCTCTCTGGAAAGTGACCCGTAAACCTTACGGCTTAGCCATGAATCATACTACGGCTTAGCCGTGAAGGCCTTACGGCTTGGCCGTAAGATCAACCGTAGGCATTATATGGCCAAGAGCACTCTCTGGACAGCGGCCCGTGGATTTTACGGCTTAGCCGTGAATCATACTACGGCTGAGTCGTAACCCTTTTTCGGTGCAGCTGTAGGGTCAGCTGTAGAACAAAAAGACTCAAAATGTACTCTCTGGATAGTGAGCCGTAGGTTCTACGGCTTAGCTGTGGTCCAAGCCGTAGTACACAGCCAGGGTTTTTTAGAAACCCTTTTTCCTATTCTAATTGTACGGGCACTAGGGGTCACTATTACCTTATCCCTTGGCACTCACAGAGGATCTTCTTGAATGATCTTGAACTTCTTTGAACTTGCTTAATCTTCATTGATAGGACTTTCTTGAATTATCTTGAACTTCCTTGAACTTGCTTGAACTTCTTTGAACTTAGCTTGATCTTCAATGAACTTCAGAGATAAACTAGGTCTTTGTAGAACTGAACTACACTTTGGTCACGTAATTGACAACATGTTCTTACAGTGACACTAACACAGGCACCCATCAGTAGAGCTCCGTATCGTATGGCATCTGCAGAGTTGTTGGAATTAAAGAAACAGTTACAGGATCTGTTGGATAAAGGGTTCATACACCCAAGTGTTTCACCTTGGGGAGCTCCTGTATTGTTCGTAAAGAAGAAGGATGGCAGTTTCCGGATGTGCATTGACTACAGGCAGTCGAACAAAGTGACCATCAAGAACAAATATCCATTGCCTAGGATTGATGAGTTGTTCGATCAGCTTCAGGGTGCAGCTTACTCCTCGAAGATCGACTTGAGATCAGGGTATCACCTGTTCCGGGTGAAGGATGAGGACGTTCCTAATACAGCTTTCCGGACTCGGTATGGACACTACGAGTTCCTTGTCATGCCTTTAGGTTTGACGAATGCACCCGTAGCTTTTATGGCAGTGATGAATAGGGTGTTTGCTTCCTATTTGGACCAGTTTGTTGTGGTATTTATAGATGATATATTGGTCTATTCGAAGACTGCTGTGGAGCATACAGACCATCTGCGGAAGGCATTGCAGTTGCTTAGAGACCACCAATTATATGCTAAGCTGTCCAAGTGTGATTTCTGGCTAGAGCAAGTTACATTTCTGGGTCATGTGATTTCTCGAGATGGATTGATGGTGGATCCGGCTAAGGTGGAGGTAGTAGTCCATTGGCCCCGTCCCAGATCAGTGACAGAGATCCGAAGTTTTCTGGGGTTAGCGGGATATTACCACAGATTCGTGCAGGACTTCGCGAAGATTTCAGCTCCGCTGACTCAGTTGACTCGGAAGAAGGTTCCATATGAGTGGACGGAGAAGTGTGAGCATAATTTCCAGATGTTGAAAGAAAAGCTCACTACGGCACTAGTGTTGACTCTCCCTAATGGTAGTGAGGGATTCGTGATCTATTCAGATGCCTCTCGAGTTGGACTAGGTTGTGTACTGATGCAGAATCAGAGAGTGATTGCCTATGGATCTAGACAGCTGAAAGAGCACGAGAAGAATATGCCACCCATGACCTGGAGTTAGCAGCCATTGTGTTTGCGCTGAAGTTGTGGCGGCATTACTTGTATGGTGTGAAGTTCGAGGTTCATTCTGATCATCACAGTCTGCAGTACTTGTTTAATCAGCATGACCTGAATATGAGGCAGCGGAGATGGTTGGAGTTCATCAAAGACTACGACTTCCCTCTCAAGTACCATCCAGGCAAGGGTAATGTGGTGGCAGATGCACTCAGTAGGAGAACATAGAGTCTCCAGGTGTTGATAGGATTCTATGCGCTTGTGCATGATCAGCCTGTTGAGGTTCGGATGGTGGATAAGTTTGTGACGTTAGCTACTACCGTGGTTATTCAGCCTGAGGTGATTCAGCAGATCAAGGACCACCAGTTTGAGGATCCCCTTCTGGTGACCTTCAGAGATTGGATTACATATCGACCTGATTTCAGTCTGGCAGACGGAGTTTTGTACTTCAGGGGTGGATTGTGTGTTCCCGCTGTAGATTTGCTGAAGGAAAAGTTGATGACAGATGCGCACCATGCCCGTTATGCGACGCACCCAGGGAGTACTAAGATGTACCAGAACTTGAAAGATAGGTTTTAGTGGAACAATATGAAGCGGGATATCGCAGGGTTCGTGGCACGATGTTGACCTGTCAGAGGGTGAAAGCTGATCATCAGCGCCCTCCAGGATCATTGCATCTATTACACATTCCGCAGTGGAAGTGGGAGCACATTACCATGGATTTCGTCTCAGGACTTCCGCCGACCAGTAGGAAGAACAATGCGATTTGGGTGATAGTGGACCAATTGACAAAGTCAGCACATTTCCTTCCGTTCAAGAAAGGGATGACATTCACAGAGCTGGCCAGGAAGTTTGTTGACGAGATAGTCAGATTGCATGGCACCCCAGTATCGATTGTGTCTGATCGTGACAGTTGTTTTGTGCCCTCATTTTGGAGAGCATTTCAGGAAGCTATGGGCATGAAGTTGAGTTTTAGTACGGCATACCACCCCCAGACTGATGGACAGTCAGAGCGTACCAGTCAGACGTTGGAGGATATGCTCCGAGCTAGCGTGCTGAACTTTGAGAAGGAATGGGATATGCATTTGGCATTGTGTGAGTTTGCCTACAACAACAGCTTCTGTGAGAGCATTGGCATCGCTCCCTATGAGGCTCTATATGGACGCAAGTGTAGGATTCCAGTGTGCTAGGAGGAGGTAGGAACGAGGAGTTTCCATGGCCCGACGATCATTGTTGAGACGACTGAGAAAGTGCAGAAAGTGATAGAGAATCTGAAGGTTGCTCGGTCCAGGCAGAAGAGCTACGCGGATACTCGGAGGAGACCTTTGGCATTCCAAGTCGGAGATTGGGTGTTCCTTAAAGTTTCCCTGATGAAAGGCAATGTACGGTTTGGTCAAAGGGCAAGTTAGCTCCGAGATATGTGGGACCGTTTGAAGTCAAGAGCCGAGTTGGAGATTTAGCCTATCGTTTGACGCTTCCAGTTGAGTTCTCCGGAGTCCACGATGTATTCCATGTGTCGATGCTCTGGAAGTACGTGCTAGATCCAAGCCATGTGATTCAATACGATGACATTTAGATTCAGCCTATGCGACTCACGTTGAGCGTCCGCTTCGCATCGTTGGTACACGAGAACAGATTCTTCGCACCAGGACTATCAGATGGGTTAAGGTATTGTGGGAGCATCACGGTCCAGATGAGGCTACATGGGAGCTAGAGGAGCAGCTAGTACGCCAGTATCCCCAACTCTTCGCTCAGGTAGGTGGTCATTCCGAGGACGGAATGATTCCTAGTGGGGGAGGATGTAACACTCCGATCCCCTTTGAGCTGGTTTAGTGGCTCATTAGTGTGTTTTTGTGTTGTTTATTTCTTTTGGGCTTGGTTTCGAGTCATGAATAGGTAGTTGAGTAGCCTTTGACCTGGGATAGGTTCTAAGCCCCCTTCCGTAATTTTGCAATTGCTTTGAATGCATCATATTTGCATCATCTTGGTGTCAGCACGTGTATTTTGTTGAGCTCGTTATTTTCCGCAACTGTCTCAGACCCATTCGGAGTCAATTGGAGGAGTTGGACCCTCATGTGACTTGAATCGTAAATAGCTTAAACCATCGGACTTTGTTTTAAACTCCAAAACTATATATATGAGTTATCAGTCCAGATGTCTACATTCCTGCTCGTTTCCTTCAACGTGCATGCATAAACCCAGGGAGGGCTCCAGGTCTTCAGTCTCTCTTTTTCACTTCTCTTCCTCTCTGGGTTGGTGTTGGGTTTTCCACCCATTTCGATTGGGTTCTCTCTCTCCCTCCTTTCTATCTATGCTTTGAGGTAAGTGGGTTCTTCAATTCTTCTTCTCCAATTTGGATTTTCCATCTCTCTTACTGTGTTCTCATACTTGCATGTGTTGTTGCTTTGCTTTGTTTGGGTTTTTAGTTGGATTGGAGCTTGCCTTTAGTGGTTTGACAAAGCTTTGAGGCAAGTATAAGTATAGGAATGTATAACACATATGGGTATATTGTTGATTGCTGTGATTCTCTTGTTCTTACATGCTTGACATGATCTACAGCCTAATTCTATCACTTTGGCTTCATTGGAGCTTGTTTTGCTTAATTTGCACATGAAATTGCGGTTTCTGTAACTATCCCGATTTCGTTTTCTGTATTGTACGGCTAAGCCGTAACGTTGCACGGCTCAGACTCCAAACACTCGAGTTTTGAATTTTGTCGTACGGCTAGGTTACGGCTGAACCGTAAATTGTTCTACGGCTGAGCCGTAAGCTAACCGTGACCCAGCCGTGAATTAACACTCTGATCAGTCGAAACTTTCTGGTTCCCGTACTCTTACGGTGAAGCTACGGCTAAGCCGTGGACTCCACCGTAGCTCAGCAGTAAAAGGTATCAGATCAGAGGTGGAAGATGACCAGTTTAGCCGTGTTCTAAAGGAAACCACGGCTAAGCCGTTGTGCATATTACGACTAGGCCGTAAGCTGTCGACAGCAAAGCCGTAGGTCACTCACGGCAAAGCCGTAAGACCTGGAAAAAGTCTGAAATTAAACTTAGGCTAATGGTGTGACCTTGTAGGGCTTATATACAGGTAACCACTCATATAAACCGGCCCAATGGATTCTTTGGACCACATGAATAGTCTGTTAGGCTGTGACTCATTCATGTGAGCGTTGGTTTACTGTTAAGCACCTCCCCATGGATGTTGGTTTAAGGGACTTCGGTGCACGTGATGATTACATTGCAACACTTTGATGGCAACGGTGCATCGAATAACTTAAAACTACATCATCATGCACGGTTAGTGACAGTGAACAACTAGATTTGAGTTGGCTTGTAATTACCCTTGATTCCATGTGAACAACTAGATTTGAGTTGGCTTGTAATTACCCTTGATTCCATGTTAATCTGAGATGCATTACATAGTGCTTACAGTTTTGCTCTCTGTTCTGCTGATCTATTTTTATGCATGACGAGATCATTTTGCTTTTGTTCTGTATAATTATTTTATTCTTCGGTCTGTACTATGCTTTGATCTTCACTGTGCTTTGATTCATTTTATGCTATGCTTTGTATACCTCTGGCTTTGTACATCTCTGATTCACTGGATATTCCCAAGTGGCTCTGCCCAGAGATTTATACGTGAGGATAAGATCCGGCCTTTGCCGTCGGTGAGTCCAAAGCGGATAATCTCCCTTCTTTTTGATTTGATTTAATTGGTATTAGTCTGGCTCTACTTAGCCTCAGCCCTAGGATACCCGACGGGGTTACCTCTGGCTTGGTTCTTTGTTCTCTGTATCGCTGCAGTGTAGCTTTGCCTTGGGACTCCAAAACCCAGGAAACCGAGACCCACTTGTACCCATGGCCAGGTCGGTGGTGTTCTCTTCTGTCTGCTCTGTCTGCTCTCTATGTGAGAGAATATGGTTAATGTAGTAGCCACTTAGTTCAGTATTTCTATGTTTTGATTCATTTATCATGCCTTACTTCTATGCACGATTTGCTTAGCATACTAATATGAAACTCTGTATTTAATATTCTGTCATTATTCACTTTGATACTATGAGTGTTTCGTCCAAGTTACTTATAATTGCTGGATCGTTGTATTCATTGAGTTATCTGTGGTGTTGCAGGCATAGATCCCTTGTCTGACTCCCCGACGGTCGAAGAGACTGCAAGGCAGGACCTAGAGACACCCTCTGGTATGGCAGAGTGGGCTTGATCACTTCTGCCGAGTGCGTACCTGCATATCATTAGTGTTTTGGTTCCTTGGAGATTTTGTATCTTGTACTTCGGACTTTGTTACTCGGTATTATTTTTGTACATCATGTTTTTGGTGTGTACTCAGTCTTGTATTTGGTTTTATATCTATGTGTGTTATCTACGTCTTTTTCCCATTTCGTATTTTGGTTTTCTGCTCGTTCTCTTTTGTTGTGCTTGCTATGATATTTACAGCTTCCGCGTTCGCTTGCTTCGCACGTGTTAGATCCCTTGTGTGCGTGTATTTGGACTGGGTTTGTATGCATGTGCACGGGAGTACGTGTGTCACTGGTTTGACTTTTCGCTAACCCCCGATTTCTGAGCTCGGGTTGTGACACCCATGAAGAGGTGGTGCTCTCCAGATCAAAACCCTAAAATACTTAGAGAGATTTCATCTTCCCAGAAGGTATTCTGCGCTTGAAGTTCTGTAATGCTTCCTTCTGAGTTCCAGTTCGCTTCTCCACTATACGTGTTCCTCTTGAGTGGCTTCAAGGCATGAAGATCAGTCCAGAAGAGAGTGAACGGCGTGTGCGTCGACAAGAAGAGCTTCAGTCCCTTAGGTTGTGTTCAACTGGGTTAAAGGGTAGTAAGTTGTCTTGTAACTTCTTCTTCATAGTGATTGTTCTTAACGGACCGGTGGTAGGTCCCGTGGTTTTTCCCGGTTGAGTTTTCCACGTAAAAATCCTGTGTCCATCTATCTTGATGATTGTTTGATTGTTTGTGATTACTCACTATTTATATCTGCATAGCATACATCAACTGAGACCTTAACTTGTGTCAAGGTTTAAAGTTTCTCAAGTGGTATCAAAGGGGGCTTTTACCATAGTTTTTGATCTATTTTTGTGTCTGCTATGGAGATTCTTAGAGATGGCACTTCCACCAATAAACCTCCTTACTTAGATGGAACTAACTATGCAAATTGGAAAGTGAGAATGGTTGCCTTTTTACAGTCGATTGATATTGATGTCTGGCAAGCCATTCACGTTGCTTACTCTCCACCTATTGTTACATCTGATGGGAATGTTGAAATCCTTAAACCAATGGCTCAGTGGAGTAAGGAGGAAAAATCAGCTTTTCTTGCTAATAGTAAAGCTATGAATGCTATCTTTAATGGTGTTTCACCCACTGAATTTAGAAGAATTTTTAAGTGTAACATCGCTAAAGAAACATGGTGTGTCTTGGAAACAGTTCATGAAGGAACTGTAGGGTTAAAAGGTCGAAACTTCAGAAATTGACCACTAGGTTTGAAACCCTGATCATGGAAGGGAATGAAACATTTGATGAGTTTTATGCCAAATTAAATGATGTGGTGAATTCAACTTTGAATCTAGGGGAGATCATACCTGAAAACAAAATTGTCCAGAAAATTCTTTGATCTCTCCCTGAAAGATTTGACCCCAAGGTTGTGGCAATTGAAGAAACTAGTGATTTGGACACCCTTTCAGTTGATGAACTAGTTAGTAATTTGCAGACTTTTGAAGCCAATCTGAGATCAACTAAAAAAATCAAAGGGTATTACCTTGATCCCTTCCAAATCAGGGAATGACAGTGATGGTTCTAAACCAGACTCTGATGACCTTGATTTTGATGCGTTTTTGGTCAGAAAATTCAAAAAGGCAATGAAGAGTTCTGAAACAAGGGATTTGAAAAAGGCTTACAAGAAAATCAAGTCTAAAAACAAATCAAATTTCACCTCTAATGTTAAGCCATTTTCAAATCCTGCTGCTAAGCCTGAAAAAAATAGTTCCAAGATCCCTCCTAAAAACACTCAATGCTATGAATGCAAGGGATTTGGTCACTATGCATCTCAGTGCGTTAATCAAACTCTGAGGAATTAGAGTAATCAAGGTAAAGTGTTAAATGCCACTTGGGATGACAATTCGGAAGAATAAGACCAATTTTCGGAATCCGAATCCTCTGATGTTAGTAAGTTTATTGCCGTCATGGCACAGTCTAACAGCTCTTCTGTCAAGAATGCCAATAATACAGGGTCGGCTTCGGATTCAGACAGTGATTCTTTTATGGATGACATTCCCCGGTCTGAAAAAGAGTTATTAAATGCCTAAGACAAGCTGTTGAAAGATTCCGAAGGGTAGCCTTGATTAACGATGCTCTTGAGCAAAAAGTGAAAATTTCTGAAAAAGTAATTACGTCACTTAAAAAGGAATTGAAAGAGGCTCAAGGTAACAACTGGAAGCTGTTGCATGATCAGTCCCTTAAGACTTCCACTGAATTGGAAACTGTTAGTGAGCAATTAAAATCCTGCAAAGAAGAGAATGTATCATTGGTCCACGAGCTTGCTGAAGTTAAAGCTGACTTATCAAGAATGAATATAGGGTCAAAGAAGCTGGATGAAATTCTTTGTGTTCAGAAGGCAAGTGCTGATCGATGAGGACTAGGATTTGAACCTGGGTCTACGTCACAAAATCCAGGTAAGTTCATTAAAGGTACCACCCTAATCACTTCTGTACCCATTGTTCAAGCACATCGACAAGTGAAGTTTGTCAATAATTCAAAACGGAAAACTTTCCGTACTATATTTGTTTCTATTTGTTATTTTTGTGGAATTAAAGGACACATAAGACCACATTGTAATAAATTGAGAAATGTAACCCGAAACGAACTGAGGACGAGGTATTCCATGCCTTAAAAGGTCAAGACTAAACAAGTCTGGATTCGAAAGTCTGACCTATATTGTAATGTGGTCCTTACTGCCCTACGTGCACAAAATTCACATGTATGGTACTTGGACAGTGGGTGCTCAAGACATATGTCTGGCGACAAATCATTATTCACTTCTCTTGAGAAGTGTAATAATGGAAGCGTCCAATTTGGTGATAGGAACAAATCAAATGTTATTGGTAAGGGTACTGTTCACATTCCAGGGATGCCTCTTATTCACAATGTCTTTTTAGTTGATGATCTTAAAGCAAACCTGTTGAGCATTAGTCAACTTTGCGAATCTGAACATGAAGTACATTTTACTGTGAATGATTGTACGATTGTTAATAAAGAAGGATTGACGGTA
The DNA here is from genome assembly GCA_037013555.1 of Sextonia rubra. Classification (NCBI taxonomy): domain Eukaryota; kingdom Viridiplantae; phylum Streptophyta; class Magnoliopsida; order Laurales; family Lauraceae; genus Sextonia; species Sextonia rubra. The sequence goes on along the minus strand of JASUAD010000018.1, from coordinate 13,636,359 downwards.
CTTCATGGAAAGAAAAACTCTAATAACTGCTATGTTGTTGAGACCTCTGATCATTTACAATGTCACTTAACTTCAGTAGACACTGTTGATCTGTGGCATCAACGTTTAGGTCATGTAAAATTTTCAGACCTTGAACTTCTTTCTAAACAAGAGTTAGTTCGAGGACTTCCCAAATTTCAAAAGACCTCCAACATTGTCTTTGGTCCATGTCAACTTGGTAAGCAACATCGGTCACCCCATAAAAGACTTGAACAACAGACTACATCAAGACCACTTGAATTACTTCATATGGATCTCATGGGTCCCACTTAGATACAAAGCATTGAAGGTAAGAAATATATATTTATCACTGTTGATGATTTCTCACGTTTCACTTGGGTAAGATTTCTAAGAGAGAAATCAGAAACTTTTGATGTTTTTCATTATTTATGGCTTCAATTGATTACAGTCAAAGGTGCTAAATTTGGTGTTGTATCCAAAATTAGATCCGATCATGGAACAGAGTTTGAGAACTCTTGCTTTCAATTTTTTTGTGCTGAAAATGGAATTAAACATGAATTTTCAGCCCTTATTACTCCTCAGCAAAATGGTATTGCCGAAAGAAAAAACCGGGTTGTCCAGGAAATGGCCCGTGTTATGATTCATAGCAAACATATTCCACAGAAGTTTTGGGCTGAGGCAGTAAACACCTCTGTTCATGTGATTAATCGGGTGTATCTTAGACCTGGAACTAAGATAACTCCATATGAAATTTGGACCGGTAGAAAATCAACAGTTAAATACTTCAGAACATTTGGGAGTAAGTGCTGTATCTTTAAAGACCGAGAACATCTTGGTAAGTTTAACTCCCGAAGTGATGAAGGCGTGTTTCTTAGCTATTCATTGGATAGCAAAGCATATCGGGTTTTTAACTTGCGTACTTCTACTATTATGGAATCAATCAATGTGGTTGTAGATGATGGAGAGTCACATTTCAGTTCTGATAATGATGAGGCAATTTTTCCTCTTTCTTCTTCTTTACAGGATACTGATCTTGATGCCAAACAGAAAAACACTCCAAAGTCAAATGAACCAGGTGTGAAGTCATCAAACACTACACTAGGAGATTCGTCTAAAGATCAGGAAGAACCAAAGACACCCACTAATGCTCAAAGCCCTTCTATGGATCCAGTTATTCCCCACCAAGACACATCATCCAGGATAAATCCAAAGGCTAGAGCTTGGAAACATCACTCGTTATCCGATATAATTGGAGATGTGAATGAGGCTAGGTGCACTTGTCAACAGGTAAGTGATGAAGTAAGTTATATCTGCTATCTTTCTGTGCTTAAACCTCATAATGTGTCCGAAGCACTTCAAGATGACTCTTGGATTAATGCCATGCATGATGAATTAGAACAGTTTGAGCGGAACGATGTATGACAGCTTGTTCCTCGACCAACTCATACTAATGTGATAGGCATAAAGTGGATTTTTAGAAATAAAACAGATGAGTTGGGTCAGGTTGTGAGGAATAAAGCTAGACTGGTGGCACAAGGTTATACACAAGTTGAAGGTACTGATTTTGATGAAACCTTTGCTCCTGTAGCCAGACTTGAGTCTATACGAATCCTGCTTGCTCTCACCTGTGCACTAAATTTTAAACTCTTTCAAATGGATGTCAAAAGTGCATTTTAAATGGTTTTTTAAATGAGGAAGTGTATGTTGAACAACTAAAAGGATTTCAAGATCAGCAGTTTCCTGATCATGTATATAAGCTGAACAAGGTATTGTATGGTTTGAAGCAAGCCCCTCGCGCATGGTATGAACGGTTAACCAATTTGCTTCTTGAAAATGGTTTTCGTCGAGGAGGAGCTGATAAAACCTTGTTCATAAAGAATGAGGAAACTAATATTCTGATTGCACAAGTATACGTTGATGATATTGTGTTTAGTTCCACCTCACAGTACTTGGCGAATATGTTCTCTGAACTTATGACCAGTGAATTTGAGATGAGTATGGTTGATGAATTAGTTTTCTTCGTGGGATTACAAATAAAGCAAAGTGCAGACGGTATATTTATTTCACAATCAAAATATGCCACTAATCTTCTCAAGAAGTTTGGTATGCTTATGTCAAAGCAGGAACGCATCTCAATGAGTTCTTCTGTTAAACTCAGCTTAGATACAAAAGGAAAAGCTGCCAATGATACTTTGTATCGTAGCATGATTGGAAGCCTGCTATATTTAACTGCCAGTAGACCGGATATTGCAGTCAGTGTGGGTGTTTGTGCTCGTTATCAATCAAGTCCGAAGGAATCGCATGTTAAGGCTGTTAAGCGCATCATGAAACATGTGCGTGGAACTATCAATTACGGCATTTGGCTAATAAGAAACACCAACACAACTGTTGTTGGATATTCATATGCTGATTGGGCTGGTTGTGTCAATGACAGGAAGAGCACTTCAGGCGGTTGTTTCTTCATTGGCAACAATCTTGTTGCATGGCATAGCAAGAAACAAACCTCCACCTCTCTCTCTACTGCTGAGGTGGAATATATTGCAGCTGGGAGTTATTGTACTCAGTTACTTTGGATTAAGCAGATGTTGTTTGATTATGGTATTCAGCAGGATCTCATGACGATTTATTGTAACAATAAGAGTGCAATTGATATCTCGAAGAATCCCGTTCAGCATTCACGAACAAAACACATAGACATCAGACATCACTTCATTCGTGAATTAGTTGAAGCCAAAGTTCTCAATTTGGAACATCTTTCAACTGAGCATCAATTAGCAGATTTGTTTACTAAACCACTTGAGCCTTCACGCTTTGAATCTCTTTGTAAATCTCTTGGAGTTGGTCTCCATCCCTAGTATTCTTTTCTTTCACTCTTTGCATGCACATGCCTGTTACACTTACTATTTTTATGATTATCTAATTGGTTGTCCACTTTGTTTTGCTTTAGTTTTTCAGCCCACTTGTCTTGGTATACTGCACAAAGGGACTCTTTAATGCCTTGCTCTTGTGTTTCTCATATTCATCCAGTTTCTTCTGAGTGATTTCATTTAAAGAATGTGTTCATTCTTACCTGACCGGTTGGACCCCATACCCGACCGGTCGGCTTGGGTACCCGATTGGTCGGCTGGGTCGGCAGTTGCCGATTTAGAAGCTCTATTTTTTCGGGATTGTCTTGTGTGCGTCCTTATCCTTCGCGAATCAATGACGGAAAGGCCTCTAGGGTTCTTCTTTATTTAAGGAACACCTCTCCCATAAAGACGTGGTGCTCTCCAGCTCAAAACCCTAAAATACTTAGAGAGATTTTATCTTCCTAGAAGGTATTCTGCGCTTGAAGTTCTGCAACGCCTCCTTCTAAGTTTCAGTTCGCTTCTCCGCTGTACATGTTCGACTTGAGTGGCTTCAAGGCGTGAAGATCAATCCAGAAGAGAGCGAACGACGTGTGCGTCGACAAGAAGAGCTTCAGTCTCTTAGGTTGTGTTCAACTGGGTTAAAGGGTAGTAAGTTGTCTTGTAACTTCTTCTTTATAGTGATTGTTCTTGACGGACCTGTGGTAGGTCCCGTGGTTTTTCCCAGTTGGATTTTCCACGTAAAAATCCTGTGTCCATCTATCTTGATGATTGTTTGATTGTTTGTGATTACTCACTATTTATATCTGCATAGCATACATCAACTAGGACCTTAACTTGTGTCAAGGTTTAAAGTTCCTTAGATCTCAAGTGCTTCTTTGCCTTGGTGAATTTGCAAAATTCAATGGGAGGAGCTGGATTAGTGAAAAAAGAGGATTTTTGGTGAGTTGGGAAGATTTGGACAATCTTCTCTCACTTTTCCTCTTTTCACCCAAATATGCATTTTCTTTCAAATCGAGGAAAATCAGAGAGGATTCCTCTCCAAGGATGTTATCCAAACATGGGGATGCTTGTGTGACATCGACTTTGTGGTTAAAAAAAAAAGCAGTTATTTCTTTTATGAGACATACAACCTGCATAAGTACATGCCGGAAGTCCATGGCACTCTGGATTCTTTTGGCAATGTTGTCAAAACTTAATTTACACTCCCCTAAGCTAAGTGGTTTTGTGTGGAGTAAAGGAGAAACAGTTAAATGTGCTGTACTTAATAATGAGAAATTAGCAAGCATAGAAGATTAACACGTAAAAGAATTCTCAGCATTTCACATGTTTTAAGTGAGAACCTCTAGTTCTAGTATTTTTAATGATGTGTTTGGATGATGATATTTGGAAGAGGAAACAGGGGAGGAGAAAACAGTTCAAACTTCTAAGTGGAATGTTTTCTCCACATTTTTTTCCCACCTGTATGATATCCAAAAGTGCCTAAGATGAAAACATATTCACGTCCTTGCAGAATCCTCCGCATTGCTATTTGTTTATACTTTACATAGTAAAGCAGTGGGGCCAATGGTAGATACCTTCAAAATCTTACATTTGGTCCAATATTCTCACATTTGGACCATAAGAAACTATTATCCATCGAAGGTGAAAAATTAATTGTCAGTTTTATAATGATTATTGACGATTCACTTCTCACCATTTTAGCTTTAACTTTAATGTCATTTTACTATGACATACATAAGAACAGATTCAGTATATACGCAGGCTGGTTGGGGCAAGGTAAACAGGCTTAAGAATAAAGACTTTAGGCCCAGCTCACTCTATGAATGGGCTTATTAAGCTGGGGCCCATATCGGGTTAAGCTTTGACCAAGTTCAGCCTATAGTGGGCATGGAAGCCCACCAATACATGACCCATTGATTAGGAGTAGGGCTGAGGGCTCATTAGATTGACTCTACACTCGACTGATTCACATTCTATGCCCACTAAAGTTAAAATGTTAGAAGATTCATTTATGGGAGGTAGATGAGATGTGCAACACAACAAATAATGTGAATTCTGTTTAAGAAAAAGGGAGAAGAGAGTGGAGGGGGGAAGAGAGATACTCTATTGAATGAGAGAGATGTGTACATCAAGAAAGGGGGGGAGGAGGATCTTATTTATAAAGTAAGATTGCTTCCTCCGCAAGTAAACCAATATAGAAGGACTCTTGCTTTCCATATCTAATGTGGGTCCCAGGGTGGGCATCTACTAATAATAATATTTTATAACACTCCCCCATGGATGACCACCATTCAATAACAGTTGCCTCATTAAAACTTTGCAAAGGAAAAACCCAATGGGATAAAAACCAATGCGAAGGAAAAAGAGTACAACGTTCTACAAAATTATTGAAGTGGTGTTGGACATGCATAATGTTGCCTTGTTAAAACCTTAATTAGGAAAACCCAGTGGGACAAAACCTAGAGAAGGAAAAAGAGTACAGCACACATATGTCCTGATTAATAGGCTTCAAGATGCCTATCCCGAATCTGTTACTCCCCCTGACGATAATACCCTTTACATTGTTTGATGATAAACTTTCCACATGCCGATCTCATATACAAGCTTTTGAAATGTTGACTTTGGTAATTACTTGGTGAACAAATCGGCCAAGTTGTTGTTTGAACGAACTTGCTTGACTTCGATTTCATTATTCTTGTGAAGCTCATGTGTGAAGAAGGACTTTGATGCAATGTGCTTTGTCTTGTCACCTTTAATGTATCCTTCTTTAATTTGTTGAATACATGCCTGATTGTCTTCGTAGATAATGCTCGGGGTACCTGTACTGAGAGGCAATTGACAAGAACTACGAATATGCTGAATTAAAGATTTTAGCCATACACATTCCCTACTGGCTTTATAGAGGGCTAAAATCTCAGCATAGTTAGAAGAAGTAGCTACCAAAGTTTATTTAGTAGAGCGCCATGAAATAGCAGCATTACCACTAAGAAATACATAACCTGTCTGTGATCGACCCTTATGAGGATCAAAGAGATATCCTGAATCTGCATATCTTACAAACTTGGAATCTTTACAATAAAAAAGTCCTAAATCAATTGTACCACGTAAATAGCGCAGGATATGTTTGATACCAGTCCAATGCCTTTGCGTTGGCGCAGAACTGTATCTAGCAAGTAAATTCACTGAGAAGGAAATGTCCAGTCTAGTGCATTGTGCTAAATACATTAAAGCACCAATGGCACTCAGGTATGGTACTTCTGGACCCAATACTTTTTCATTTTCTTCAATTGGACGATATGGATCTTTGTTTATATCTAAAGACCGAACAACCATAGGAGTGCTCAGTGGATGTGCTTTGTCTATACCAAAACGTTTTAGTATATTCTTGGTATAATTAGATTGATGGACTAATATTCCACTAGAACTTCTCTCGATCTGCAGGCTGAGACAATTTTATTTTCCCAAGGTCTTTCATCTCAAATCCCTTTTTCAAATAATCAACAGTTATTTCGAGCTCTTCTGGAGTCCTGATTAAATTATGTCATCGACATAAACTACCACTATTGTAAATCCTTTTAAGAACTTCTTTGTAAAGATACATAGGCAAATGAGATTATTCTCATATCCTTCCTTAGACAAATATTCACTGAGACGATTGTACCACATTCTTCCGGATTGCTTTAATCCATACAATAATAATCTTAATTGTATTGAGTACGTACTCTTAGGCTTTGCATTAGGCAAAGCAAATCCTTCCAGGATTTTCATATGAATTTCTGTGTCTAAGTCCCCATATAAATAAGCGGCCACAACATCCATGAGTCTCATATCCAAATTTTCAGAAACTGCTAAACTTATCAGATATCTGAATGTCGTTATATTCATAACAGGGGAGTATGTTTCCTCATAATCAACCACAGGTTTTTGCAGGAAACCTTGTGCCACAATTCTTGCTTTGTATCTAATAATTTCATTTATTTTATTCCTTTTCCTTACAAACACCTACTTATAACCTATAGGGTTAACTCCTTTTGGGGTTTGTACTATAGGTCCAAATACACCACGTCTATTGAGAGACTCTAATTCTGCTGTAATAGCAGTTTCCCATTTTGGCCAATCTTTCCTTTGTTGACATTCATTTATAATACGTGGTTCTGTATCCCAATCATCATCCTCATGTTCCATTGATATTTGTGTAGCTACCGCATATGCAAATGCGTCATCGATGACAATTTTTTTTCTATCCCATCTCTCTCTTGATAATTGTAAAATATAGAGATCTCTTCATTATCCTGTATCGGTGCCTCTTCGGGGGCTTTTATAGTCTCATCAAGGACTTTCGTTATTCTAGAGAGAGTGGATTTGTTCATAGCTTCTTCGGGAGCATTATGAACCTCTTCAGGAGGAACCTCTTCAGCAGTGTTAAGTGTCTCTTTGGGAGGACATGATGATTGTATATTTCTCCTTTTTCGCAGAGCTATATCTTCTGAACCTATAGGTCTGCCATGCTTCTGGCGTATTACAGACTCGTTTGTCACCGCTTTTTGACATTGTCCTACATGGACATTAAGTCTAGCAGGTGCATTCATAGCTGAAATATGTGACTTGGTTACCTTTGCTGCATCATTAAATACATCGGGTAATTTATTTGCAATTTCTTATAAGTGCACAATTCTATGAACTTTATATTCACATTATGAAGTACGTGGGTCTAAATGAGACAAAGTGGAAGCATTCCACGTTAGTTCACGCCGTTCTTAAAGAACGGGTTGTTCTGCAAGAACAATACATTCTTTATCTCCCCCTAACAGCAGGAATTTTGTCTCAGCGAATTGATAATCAGCAAAACGAGCAGTAAAAACATCTCCTATCATTGGTTTTAAAAATCGAATAATAGAAGGAGAATCATAGCCAATATAGATTCCCAACCTACGTTGTGGTCCCATCTTAGTATGTTGAGAGGGTGGTATAGGGACTAGAACAACGCAACCAAACTTACGCAAATGGGAGATATTATGTTGATGTCCCAATATAAGCTATGTGGGAGAGTATTGATGGTAAGCTGTGGGTCGAAGTCGAATGAGCATTGATGCATGTAACGCAGCATGTCCCCAAGCATTAACTGGTAATTTGGATTGCAGCAACAGAGTCCTAGAAATAAGTTGAATGCGCTTAATCAGGGATTCAGCTAAGCCATTCTGGGTATGGATATGAGGGACAGGATGTTCAACAACAATGCCAAGAGATGAACAGTAGTCATCGAAGGCTTGTGATGTAAACTCGCCCGCATTATTAAGTTGTATAGACTTAATAGGATTATCAGGGAAATGGGCCCTAAGTTTAATGATTTGTGTTAATAGGCGGGCATAGGTTATATTCCTAGTTGAAAGTAGGCAAACAACCGACCAACGGGTGGAAGCATCAATCAGAACCATGAAATACCTAAAAGGTCCACTAGGTGGATTGATCGGTCCACAGATGTCGCCTTGTATCCTTTGTAGAAAGAATGGGGATTCTAATGTAATCTTTACGAAGGAAGGTCGAGTGATTAGCTTTTCCTATGAACATGGGACACATAGATACCCATTTGGTATGGTCAATCTATGGTTATCTAAAGAGTGTCCAACAGAGTTATCAATGATTTTCTTTAACATGATAACTCCGGGGTGCCCTAACCTATCATGCCAAAGCAATAAGGCCTGAGGGTTGCTAAGCTTTGGGGTTAGTTTAAGCTTTGGGTTTAACTTTCTCGTTTTGCTCAAAACCAAATATGATTCGACGATGGATATTGTCGTATAATATAACCCAAAAGAAAGTACATTTAATGTTTCTAGTATTTGTTTCTGGCCTCCAATACTAGTAACGATAAGTAACATTTCCCTGTTACCTTCATTAGCAGTCTTAATATGGTATCCATCTATTCTGATGTCTTTGAAATTGAGCAAGTTTTTTTGGGAACTGTTGGAAAACAATGCATCTTTAATGAATAAATTAGTACCATTAGATAATGTTATGTGGGCTTTTCCAGAGCCTTCAATTATTTGCACAGGTTCAGCTATGGTGGATACCTTTTGTGGATTCAATATCAATTCTGAGAAAAACTTCTAGTTTTTCAGAATGGTATGTGTTGTAGCACTATCTACAAGACAGTGAGTATCCCCATGGTTGTGGTCCATACCTTTAAACAAAAGATAATAAATAATAAACAATCACATGATTAAGGAAAAAATTCACAAGGGAAATTTCATCAAATTTATAGGAAGTCATTCATCACAAAAACATCCATAAAAGGTGTCACGGCCCGAGCCCAGAATTCGGGGGTTAGCGAAAAGCTAAACCGGTGACACACGTACTCCCGTGCACGTGCACCCAAACCCAGTCCAGATGCACGCACACAAGGGATCTAACACGTGCGAACTAAGCGTACGCGGAAGCTGTACATACCAAAGCAAGCAACAAAGGAAAAAAATAAAATAGCGGAAGCCAAAGTAAATACGAAACGGAAAAGACAAAGACAAATACACTGAGATAAAACCGAATACACACCAAAATCAATATACACAAAATATACAGAATACAAGTCCAAAGTCCAAAGTCCAAATACAAGCTCTCAAAACCCAAAATGCAAAATAAAAGCCACTGGTATGCATGCACGCACTTGGCAGAAGTGATCAGGCCCACTCTGCCAGACCGGAGGGTGTCTCTACACTCGCCCCTGCAGCCTCCTCGACCGCCGGGGAGCTGGGCAAGGTATCTGTGCCTGCAACACCACAGACAACACGAATGAATACAACGATCCAGCAATTATAAGTAACAGGAAAGAAACACGCATAGTATCAAAGCGAATGAAATAGGGACAGAAGATTAAATACAGAGTCCATCTTAGTATGCTAAGCAAATCGTGCATAGGAGTAAAACATGATAATGGAATCAAAACATAGAATACTGAACTAGTTGGCTACTACGTTAACCATGTTCTCTCCAAAAGAGAGCAGAGCAGAGCAGAGCAGAGAACACCGCTGTCCAGGCCAAAGGTACAAGCGGGTCTCGGTTTCCTGGGTTCCGGGGTCCCAAGACAAAGCAACACTGCAGTTAAAACAGAGATACAGAGATCTACGCCAGAGGTAACCCCGTCGGGTATCCTAGGGCTGAGGCTGAGTAGAGCCAGACTAATACCAATCAAATCAAATCCATAGAAAGGGGAGATTATCCGCTTTGGGCTCACCGATGACAAAGACCGGATCTCGTCCTCACGTATTAACCTCTGGGCAGAGCCACCAGGGAATACCCAAAAATCAGAGATATACAAAGCCAGAGAATATACAAAGCATAGCATAGATCAAAACATAGTACAGAGCGAAGAATAATACAGATATACAGAACGAAAGCAAAATGACTGAGGAAATGCATACATAGATTAACAGAGCAGAGGGCAAAACTATAAACAATATGAAATGCATCTTAGATTAATACGGAATCAAGGTTCATTACAAGCCAAGTCTAATCTAGTTGCATCACTATCACTAACCGTGCATGTTGATGTAGTTTTAAGTTATTCGATGCACCGTTGCCATCCTAGTGTTGCAATATAATCCTTATGTGCATCGAAGTCCCTTAAACCAACACCCATGGGGAGGTGCTTAACAATGAGCAACACTCACATGAATAAGTCACAGCCTAACAGACTATTCATGCGCTCCAAAGAATCCATTTGGGCCGGTTTACGGGTATGGTTAACCTGTATTTGAGCCCTACAAGGTCACACCATTAGCCTAAGTTTAACTGATATTTAACAGGTCTTACGGTTTAGCCATGGGTGACCTACGGCTTAGCCGTGGCATCCTACGGCGTAGCCGCAATATGCACTACGGCTTAGCCGTGGTTCCCTTCAGAACACGGCTAAACTGTCAGCTTTTCCACCTCTGATCTGATACATCTCACGGCTGAGCTACGGTGGAGTCCACGGCTTAGCCGTAAACCATCACGGCTTAGCCGTAGCCTCACCGTAAGAACACTGATATCAGAAAAGTTTCGACTGATCAGAGATTAAATCCACGGCTTAGATACGGTTTGGTTCACGGTTAGTTTACGGCTCAGCCGTAGGACAAATTACGGCTTAGCCGTAGCCTAGCCGTAGAACAACCTCGAATTTGTCACTCTCTGGAATCTAAGCCGTACAGGGTTACGGCTTAGCCGTACAATACAGACGCGAATTCGGGAAGATTACAGAAACGAAATTTTGGTACAGAAACTGAATAAAACAAGCTCAACTGATTCTCATAGCTTAGAAAATGGCTGTAACACATTTCTCTACAGAGAATGAGAATGAATCCAAGCAATCAAACAACACCCATATGTGTTATCAAAACCTGTACTTATACTTGCCTCAAATCTGACAAAATCCTCTGAAATCAAGCTCCAAGCAACTAAAATCAAAACAAATCAAAGCAATCACACATGCATGAGATGAAGACAAAGCAACAGAGAATGGGAGAAGCAATTGGAGAGGGAATACAAAGAGTTGGGAAAGAACCCACTTACCTAAGGCAAGGACAGAGATGAGAGAATGGAGAAGAACCCAAATCAAACAAGGGAACCCAAATCCTACTCGAGTAAGAGAAGGAAAGAGAAGAGAGAGAGAGAGAGAGAGAGAACGAACGTGGCTTCTGAATTCTCCTTGCATGCAGTCGATCAAATGAAATGGGCAAGAGAGAGACATCTGTAAGATGACTCACTTATATAGGTTTGTAGTTTTAAAACAAGGTCTAATGGGTTTAAGCAATTTACAGATTAAGTCACACGAAGGTCCATCTTCCCCAATTGACTCCAAACGGATCTGACACAGTTACGGAATTTGTCGAGCTCAACGAAATACGCGCGCTGACACCAAGATGATGCAAAGATGAGATGAGCAAAGCCAAAGCAAAATTACGAAAAAGGGCTTAAACTACCTATCTCAGGTCAAAGGTTGCTCAACTACCTATCCAAGGCCCAAAACCAATTCCAAAAGAAATAAACAAAACAAAACACACACTAATAAGCCACTAATCCGGCTCAAAGGGGATCGGAGTGTTACATCACAATACGTATGTCACGGCCCGAGCCCAGAATTCGGGGGTTAGCGAAAAGCTAAACCGGTGACACACGTACTCCCGTGCACGTGCACCCAAACCCAGTCCAGATGCACGCACACAAGGGATCTAACACGTGCGAACTAAGCGTACGCGGAAGCTGTACATACCAAAGCAAGCAACAAAGGAAAAAAATAAAATAGCGGAAGCCAAAGTAAATACGAAACGGAAAAGACAAAGACAAATACACTGAGATAAAACCGAATACACACCAAAATCAATATACACAAAATATACAGAATACAAGTCCAAAGTCCAAAGTCCAAATACAAGCTCTCAAAACCCAAAATGCAAAATAAAAGCCACTGGTATGCATGCACGCACTTGGCAGAAGTGATCAGGCCCACTCTGCCAGACCGGAGGGTGTCTCTACACTCGCCCCTGCAGCCTCCTCGACCGCCGGGGAGCTGGGCAAGGTATCTGTGCCTGCAACACCACAGACAACACGAATGAATACAACGATCCAGCAATTATAAGTAACAGGAAAGAAACACGCATAGTATCAAAGCGAATGAAATAGGGACAGAAGATTAAATACAGAGTCCATCTTAGTATGCTAAGCAAATCGTGCATAGGAGTAAAACATGATAATGGAATCAAAACATAGAATACTGAACTAGTTGGCTACTACGTTAACCATGTTCTCTCCAAAAGAGAGCAGAGCAGAGCAGAGCAGAGAACACCGCTGTCCAGGCCAAAGGTACAAGCGGGTCTCGGTTTCCTGGGTTCCGGGGTCCCAAGACAAAGCAACACTGCAGTTAAAACAGAGATACAGAGATCTACGCCAGAGGTAACCCCGTCGGGTATCCTAGGGCTGAGGCTGAGTAGAGCCAGACTAATACCAATCAAATCAAATCCATAGAAAGGGGAGATTATCCGCTTTGGGCTCACCGATGACAAAGACCGGATCTCGTCCTCACGTATTAACCTCTGGGCAGAGCCACCAGGGAATACCCAAAAATCAGAGATATACAAAGCCAGAGAATATACAAAGCATAGCATAGATCAAAACATAGTACAGAGCGAAGAATAATACAGATATACAGAACGAAAGCAAAATGACTGAGGAAATGCATACATAGATTAACAGAGCAGAGGGCAAAACTATAAACAATATGAAATGCATCTTAGATTAATACGGAATCAAGGTTCATTACAAGCCAAGTCTAATCTAGTTGCATCACTATCACTAACCGTGCATGTTGATGTAGTTTTAAGTTATTCGATGCACCGTTGCCATCCTAGTGTTGCAATATAATCCTTATGTGCATCGAAGTCCCTTAAACCAACACCCATGGGGAGGTGCTTAACAATGAGCAACACTCACATGAATAAGTCACAGCCTAACAGACTATTCATGCGCTCCAAAGAATCCATTTGGGCCGGTTTACGGGTATGGTTAACCTGTATTTGAGCCCTACAAGGTCACACCATTAGCCTAAGTTTAACTGATATTTAACAGGTCTTACGGTTTAGCCATGGGTGACCTACGGCTTAGCCGTGGCATCCTACGGCGTAGCCGCAATATGCACTACGGCTTAGCCGTGGTTCCCTTCAGAACACGGCTAAACTGTCAGCTTTTCCACCTCTGATCTGATACATCTCACGGCTGAGCTACGGTGGAGTCCACGGCTTAGCCGTAAACCATCACGGCTTAGCCGTAGCCTCACCGTAAGAACACTGATATCAGAAAAGTTTCGACTGATCAGAGATTAAATCCACGGCTTAGATACGGTTTGGTTCACGGTTAGCTTACGGCTCAGCCGTAGGACAAATTACGGCTTAGCCGTAGCCTAGCCGTAGAACAACCTCGAATTTGTCACTCTCTGGAATCTAAGCCGTACAGGGTTACGGCTTAGCCGTACAATACAGACGCGAATTCGGGAAGATTACAGAAACGAAATTTTGGTACAGAAACTGAATAAAACAAGCTCAACTGATTCTCATAGCTTAGAAAATGGCTGTAACACATTTCTCTACAGAGAATGAGAATGAATCCAAGCAATCAAACAACACCCATATGTGTTATCAAAACCTGTACTTATACTTGCCTCAAATCTGACAAAATCCTCTGAAATCAAGCTCCAAGCAACTAAAATCAAAACAAATCAAAGCAATCACACATGCATGAGATGAAGACAAAGCAACAGAGAATGGGAGAAGCAATTGGAGAGGGAATACAAAGAGTTGGGAAAGAACCCACTTACCTAAGGCAAGGACAGAGATGAGAGAATGGAGAAGAACCCAAATCAAACAAGGGAACCCAAATCCTACTCGAGTAAGAGAAGGAAAGAGAAGAGAGAGAGAGAGAGAGAGAGAGAACGAACGTGGCTTCTGAATTCTCCTTGCATGCAGTCGATCAAATGAAATGGGCAAGAGAGAGACATCTGTAAGATGACTCACTTATATAGGTTTGTAGTTTTAAAACAAGGTCTAATGGGTTTAAGCAATTTACAGATTAAGTCACACGAAGGTCCATCTTCCCCAATTGACTCCAAACGGATCTGACACAGTTACGGAATTTGTCGAGCTCAACGAAATACGCGCGCTGACACCAAGATGATGCAAAGATGAGATGAGCAAAGCCAAAGCAAAATTACGAAAAAGGGCTTAAACTACCTATCTCAGGTCAAAGGTTGCTCAACTACCTATCCAAGGCCCAAAACCAATTCCAAAAGAAATAAACAAAACAAAACACACACTAATAAGCCACTAATCCGGCTCAAAGGGGATCGGAGTGTTACATCCTCCCCCACTAGGAATCATTCCGTCCTCGGAATGACTACCTACCTGCGCAAAGAGCTGGGGGTACTGGCGCGCTAGCTGCTCCTCTAGCTCCCAAGTAGCCTCATCTGGACCATGATGTTCCCACAACACCTTCACCCATCGGATAGTCCTGGTACGAAGAATCTGTTCTCGTGTCCCAACGATGCGAAGCGGACGCTCAACGTAAGTTGCATTAGGCTGAATCTGGATATCATCGTAGCGAATCACATGGCTCGGATCTGGCACATACTTACGGAGCATCGACACATGGAACACATCGTGAACACCGGAGAACTCAACTGGAAGTGTCAACCGATAGGCTAAATCTCCAACTCGGCTCTTGACTTCGAACGGTCCTACATATCTCGGAGCTAACTTGCCCTTCTGACCAAATCGAACTGTGCCCTTCATCGGAGAAACTTTAAGAAATACCCAGTCTCCGACTTGGAATGCCAAAGGTCTCCTCCGAGTATCAGCATAGCTCTTCTGCCTGGACCGAGCAATCTTCAGATTCTCTATCACTTTCTGCACTTTCTCTGTCGTCTCAGCAATGATTGTCGGACCATGGAAACTTCTAGTTCCAACTTCCTCCCAGCACACTGGAGTCCTGCACTTACGTCCGTATAGAGCCTCATAAGGTGCCATACCAATACTCTCATGGAAGCTGTTGTTGTAAGCAAACTCACACAATGCTAGATGTGTATCCCATTCCTTCTCAAAGTTCAGCACACTAGCTCTGAGCATATCCTCCAACGTCTGAATGGTACGCTCCGACTGTCCATCAGTCTGGGGGTGGTATGCCGTACTAAAACTCAGCTTCGTGCCCATAGCTTCCTGAAATGCTCTCCAGAATGAAGATACAAAACGACTGTCTCGATCTGACACAATCGATACTGGGGTGCCATGCAATCTGACTATCTCGTCAACAAACTTCCTGGCCATCTCCGTGAATGTCATCCCTTTCTTGAACGGAAGGAAATGTGCTGACTTAGTCAATCTGTCCACTATGACCCAGATCGCATTATTCTTCCTACTGGTCGGCGGAAAACCGGAGACGAAATCCATAGTAATGTGCTCCCACTTCCACTGCGGAATGTGCAATGGATGCAATGATCCTGGAGGTCGCTGATGATCAGCTTTTACCCTCTGACAGGTCAAACATCGAGCTACGAACCCTGCGATCTCCCGCTTCATATTGTTCCACCAAAATCTATCTTTCAAGTTCCGGTACATCTTCGTACTCCCGGGATGCATCGCATATCGGGCATCGTGCGCATCTGTCATCAACTTATCTTTCAACTCATCCACAGCGGGAACACACAATCTGTTCCTGAAGTACAAAACTCCATCCACCAAGCTGAAATCCGGTCGATCTGCAATCCGATCTCTGAACTTCACCAGGAGGGGGTCCTCAAACTGGCGATCCTTGATCTGCTGAATCACCTCAGGCTGAAACACGACGGTAGTAGCTAATGTCATCGAGTCTCCTACCATCTGAACCTCTACAGGCTGATCATGCACAAGCATATAGAATCCTGCTAACACCTGAAGACTGTCTGTCCTCCTGCTGAGTGCATCTGCAACTACATTGCCCTTGCCTGGGTGGTACTTGATCGGAAAGTCATAGTCTTTGATGAACTCCAACCACCTTCGCTGCCTCATATTCAAGTCATGCTGATCAAACAAGTATTGCAGACTGTGATGATCGGAATGGACCTCAAACTTCACACCGTACAGGTAATGTCGCCACAACTTCAATGCAAATACAATGGCTGCTAACTCCAAGTCATGTGTGGCATAGTTCTTCTCATGTTCTTTCAACTGTCTGGATCCATAGGCAATCACCTTCTGATTCTGCATCAGTACACAGCCTAGTCCAACTCTAGAGGCATCTGAGTAAATCATGAATCCCTCACTACCATTCGGGAGAGTCAACACTGGCGCCGTAGTGAGCTTTTCCTTCAGCAACTGAAAACTACGCTCACATTTCTCTGTCCACTCATACGGGACCTTCTTCCGAGTCAACTGAGTCAGCGGAGCTGAAATCTTCGAGAAATCCTGCACAAACCTGCGGTAATATCCCGCCAAACCCAGAAAACTCCGAATCTCTGTCACTGATCTAGGACGGGGCCAATGGACTACTGCCTCAATCTTAGCCGGATCCACCATCAATCCATCTCTAGAAATCCTATGACCCAGAAATGCAACTTGCTCTAACCAGAAATCACACTTAGCCAACTTTGCATACAACTTGTGATCTCGAAGCAGCTGCAATGCCTTCCTCAGATGGTCTGTATGTTCCTCAGCAGTCTTCGAATAGACCAATATGTCATCTATAAAAACCACAACGAACTGGTCCAAGAAGGAAGTAAACACCCTGTTCATCAACGCCATAAAAGCTGCGGGTGCGTTCGTCAAACCAAACGGCATGACAAGGAACTCGTAGTGTCCATACCGAGTCCTGAAAGCTGTCTTAGGAACATCTTCATCCTTCACCCTGAGCTGGTGATATCCTGACCTCAAGTCAATCTTAGAGAAGTGAGCTGCACCCTGAAGCTGATCGAACAACTCATCAATCCTAGGCAATGGATACTTGTTCTTGATAGTCACTTTGTTCAACTGCCTATAATCAATGCACATCCGGAAACTGCCATCCTTCTTCTTGACGAACAAAACAGGAGCTCCCCAAGGTGAAACACTGGGGCGTATGAACCCTTTATCCAACAGATCCTGCAACTGTTTCTTCAATTCCAACAACTCTGCAGGTGCCATACGATATGGAGCTCTACTGATAGGTGCTGTACCTGGTACCACGTCAATAGCAAATTCTACCTCCCGAACTGGTGGCAACTCTGGCACATCCTCCGGAAAGACATCCGGAAACTCGCTGACTACTGGAATCTCACTGAGCTGTCGCCGATCTTTCTTTTCTGAAATGAATGCAAGAAATCCCTCACATCCCCTACGAAGCATCCTGTCTGCCTTACAAGCAGAGATCACACGTCTTGGGCACTTCATCTGGCTGCCCTCAAATCGGAATCCGCTGCCCAAATCAAAGTAGATAGCCTTGCTGTAGCAATTGATACACGCATGATATCTTGCAAGCCAGTCCATACCAAGAATCACATCAAAATCCAGTGTTGTGAGCAACACGAGGTCTACTGGGAGCTGATGACCAGCTATCCGCACAGCGCACTGAGGGTAGAAAACACTGCACTCCACCCGTTTACCAACCGGAGTGGATACCAACAACAAGTATGGAAGTGGTGTGGGTCGCTGTCGAAGCTGCACAGCAAAATGGGGTGCTACGTACGAACGCGTAGACCCTGAGTCAAATAAAGCTAAAGCTTCTGCATCGGAAATTAAAATTTTACCTTCCACTACCGTGGCCTCCTCCGCGCCCTCATGCGTAGCAGCATAGGCTCGGGCTGTCTGGCGATTCGGCTTCTGACCTGGGCGAGCTGGCTGAGATCTGCCCTGTGCTGTAGGTCCTGTCTGTCTCGTCTGTGGAGAGGACTGAAACTTCGGGCATTGGGCCCGCCTGTGGTCCGTAGAGCCACACCCGAAACAAGCCCCACTCTTCCTCCAACATCTGTCGGTGGGGTGATCCTTCCCACAGTGACTGCAAACTATCTGAGGACTGCTCGAACTGCCCTGCTTACCCTTGAACTTCTTCTGGAACTGACTTCTACCACTGAAACCTGCTGCCCTCTTAGCCTCTGTTCGCTCCTCCTCAAAGATGGCCTCTGCATCATAAGCCCTGTCAATAGCGTCATCCAATGTAGCCGGCCACATACAAGCAACCACGTGGCGTTTGTGTCTCGGATTTAGGCCGTTGACGAAGCGAGTCACCTTCTTATGCTCCGTGTTCACCATATCCTCTGCGAAGTGGGACAACTCTGTAAACTTGTGTACATAATCTGCAACTGGCATCTGTCTCTGCTGAAGGTTGAAGAATTCCACTTCCTTGGCTCGCTGAATATGGAGAGGCATGAACTTACGACGGAATTGCTGCTTGAAGGTCTCCCAAACTGTGGCACTGGGCATAGTCTGAAACGAAGTCTTAACACTCCTCCACCATGTCTTAGCTACACTCCGAAACATAGAGGCTGTGAGAACTACCTTCTGCTTGTTGCTGCACACAATCGTATCAAATAGCTCTTCAGTCTGCTCCAACCATTGCTCCGCCTGCAATGCATCCTCTATCCCATGAAACTCGGTCGCCCCTCGCTTACGGAACTTGTCGAAAAGAGCATTAGGGTCTGATTCCTTAGGCTGGAAAATCACCTGCTGATCTATACGGGGTGATGCTACTGCAGCAGCCTGACTCTGTCTATCTACCATGGATGCCATCTGTGCCTGTAATGACTGCATAGACTGCATCATCATCATCATCCGCTCCTCACTGCTGATATGTGGGGGTACCGATCCACTATCACCGTTGTGGCCCTGTTGATTCTCATCCCTAGATCCTGATCCTGATGCCATCCTGCAAAAGGAAAAGAAACACAACACACAAATATAAAATGCCCTGAGTTAGTCCGATCCCAAATCAACCTATGAGACTTCGAGTCAAATAGTTGATAGCGTTGTCTCACCACGATCTTAGATGCCTACATGCTTATAACTAGCATGCTCTGATACCATACAATACGTATGTCACGGCCCGAGCCCAGAATTCGGGGGTTAGCGAAAAGCTAAACCGGTGACACACGTACTCCCGTGCACGTGCACCCAAACCCAGTCCAGATGCACGCACACAAGGGATCTAACACGTGCGAACTAAGCGTACGCGGAAGCTGTACATACCAAAGCAAGCAACAAAGGAAAAAAATAAAATAGCGGAAGCCAAAGTAAATACGAAACGGAAAAGACAAAGACAAATACACTGAGATAAAACCGAATACACACCAAAATCAATATACACAAAATATACAGAATACAAGTCCAAAGTCCAAAGTCCAAATACAAGCTCTCAAAACCCAAAATGCAAAATAAAAGCCACTGGTATGCATGCACGCACTTGGCAGAAGTGATCAGGCCCACTCTGCCAGACCGGAGGGTGTCTCTACACTCGCCCCTGCAGCCTCCTCGACCGCCGGGGAGCTGGGCAAGGTATCTGTGCCTGCAACACCACAGACAACACGAATGAATACAACGATCCAGCAATTATAAGTAACAGGAAAGAAACACGCATAGTATCAAAGCGAATGAAATAGGGACAGAAGATTAAATACAGAGTCCATCTTAGTATGCTAAGCAAATCGTGCATAGGAGTAAAACATGATAATGGAATCAAAACATAGAATACTGAACTAGTTGGCTACTACGTTAACCATGTTCTCTCCAAAAGAGAGCAGAGCAGAGCAGAGCAGAGAACACCGCTGTCCAGGCCAAAGGTACAAGCGGGTCTCGGTTTCCTGGGTTCCGGGGTCCCAAGACAAAGCAACACTGCAGTTAAAACAGAGATACAGAGATCTACGCCAGAGGTAACCCCGTCGGGTATCCTAGGGCTGAGGCTGAGTAGAGCCAGACTAATACCAATCAAATCAAATCCATAGAAAGGGGAGATTATCCGCTTTGGGCTCACCGATGACAAAGACCGGATCTCGTCCTCACGTATTAACCTCTGGGCAGAGCCACCAGGGAATACCCAAAAATCAGAGATATACAAAGCCAGAGAATATACAAAGCATAGCATAGATCAAAACATAGTACAGAGCGAAGAATAATACAGATATACAGAACGAAAGCAAAATGACTGAGGAAATGCATACATAGATTAACAGAGCAGAGGGCAAAACTATAAACAATATGAAATGCATCTTAGATTAATACGGAATCAAGGTTCATTACAAGCCAAGTCTAATCTAGTTGCATCACTATCACTAACCGTGCATGTTGATGTAGTTTTAAGTTATTCGATGCACCGTTGCCATCCTAGTGTTGCAATATAATCCTTATGTGCATCGAAGTCCCTTAAACCAACACCCATGGGGAGGTGCTTAACAATGAGCAACACTCACATGAATAAGTCACAGCCTAACAGACTATTCATGCGCTCCAAAGAATCCATTTGGGCCGGTTTACGGGTATGGTTAACCTGTATTTGAGCCCTACAAGGTCACACCATTAGCCTAAGTTTAACTGATATTTAACAGGTCTTACGGTTTAGCCATGGGTGACCTACGGCTTAGCCGTGGCATCCTACGGCGTAGCCGCAATATGCACTACGGCTTAGCCGTGGTTCCCTTCAGAACACGGCTAAACTGTCAGCTTTTCCACCTCTGATCTGATACATCTCACGGCTGAGCTACGGTGGAGTCCACGGCTTAGCCGTAAACCATCACGGCTTAGCCGTAGCCTCACCGTAAGAACACTGATATCAGAAAAGTTTCGACTGATCAGAGATTAAATCCACGGCTTAGATACGGTTTGGTTCACGGTTAGCTTACGGCTCAGCCGTAGGACAAATTACGGCTTAGCCGTAGCCTAGCCGTAGAACAACCTCGAATTTGTCACTCTCTGGAATCTAAGCCGTACAGGGTTACGGCTTAGCCGTACAATACAGACGCGAATTCGGGAAGATTACAGAAACGAAATTTTGGTACAGAAACTGAATAAAACAAGCTCAACTGATTCTCATAGCTTAGAAAATGGCTGTAACACATTTCTCTACAGAGAATGAGAATGAATCCAAGCAATCAAACAACACCCATATGTGTTATCAAAACCTGTACTTATACTTGCCTCAAATCTGACAAAATCCTCTGAAATCAAGCTCCAAGCAACTAAAATCAAAACAAATCAAAGCAATCACACATGCATGAGATGAAGACAAAGCAACAGAGAATGGGAGAAGCAATTGGAGAGGGAATACAAAGAGTTGGGAAAGAACCCACTTACCTAAGGCAAGGACAGAGATGAGAGAATGGAGAAGAACCCAAATCAAACAAGGGAACCCAAATCCTACTCGAGTAAGAGAAGGAAAGAGAAGAGAGAGAGAGAGAGAGAGAGAACGAACGTGGCTTCTGAATTCTCCTTGCATGCAGTCGATCAAATGAAATGGGCAAGAGAGAGACATCTGTAAGATGACTCACTTATATAGGTTTGTAGTTTTAAAACAAGGTCTAATGGGTTTAAGCAATTTACAGATTAAGTCACACGAAGGTCCATCTTCCCCAATTGACTCCAAACGGATCTGACACAGTTACGGAATTTGTCGAGCTCAACGAAATACGCGCGCTGACACCAAGATGATGCAAAGATGAGATGAGCAAAGCCAAAGCAAAATTACGAAAAAGGGCTTAAACTACCTATCTCAGGTCAAAGGTTGCTCAACTACCTATCCAAGGCCCAAAACCAATTCCAAAAGAAATAAACAAAACAAAACACACACTAATAAGCCACTAATCCGGCTCAAAGGGGATCGGAGTGTTACAAAAGGTTTATCAAAATTAAGAGACTGAAAATTAAATCATCCAACATAAAATATCCATGAAATGATAAATAGCTGAAAAAAAATTCTAAATGGAGATTCTGAAAATATTTATTTGGTCTTCTAGAATATTCTAGGAGGGGCTCCGATCTTAGCATTAAATGCCTCATTGCTCAGAGGTTGGCCATTTTTCGTCTTCAAAAAAATCTCTAGTCTCCAAATTTGTAATATCCAACTGGTAATTGTCATTTTGTGGGACTGTATCTTAACCCAATCTTCCAGATCATTTTACTCTGCAGAATGAATGGAGGCCTTGTATGCTTTATATCATTTCACCACGTCTTTTGGTGTACGGCAAAAGAGTGACCAATGCCTAGTCCTTCCACATCTATAGCAAAGCTCATCAGAACGATGGGAAGAAGTATTCGGTGGATTCTGATGTTGATCCGGATTTTGTTGTTTCTGAGGATCAGACCACTTCTGGTGGTTTTTGAATTTTTTTATTGGGAGGACCTCGAAATCCTCCTCGTCGAGAGGAGTTTCTTTTTTCACCTCTTCTGGAGGGATTGTTTCTCCCACGCCACCTTCCTCTGTCTCTGTTGGAATTGAAATCGGCATTTGCTTCAGGTAGTGCCATAGATCCAGTTGGTCTGGAGTTATGATTCTTTAGCAAGACTTTGCTGTTCTGCTCAGCAACAAGGAGGCAAGAGATCAGTTCTGAGTATTTAGAGACACGTCATGCATGGTACTGCTGTTGCAGGATTACATTTGATGCGTGGAAAGTAGACAGCGTTTTCTCTAACATCTGCTCTTCCGTGATCGTTTCCTCACACAGTCTTAACCGGGAAATAATGTTGAAAAGAGCAGAGTTATACTCAGATACCGATTTGTAGTCTTGAAATCGCAGGTTTAACCATTCATTTTGAGCTACTGGTAATAAAATCATCTTCTTGTGATCATATCTATCCTTCAAAGATTTCCAAAGACCTGCTGGGTCCTCCTCTGTGAGGTATTCATTCTTGAGGTTATCATGTATATGATGATGTAAGAAGATAAGTTCTAATGCCCTATTTTCCAGGGACTCTTTATTACCTTCTTTTATCGCCTCTCCAAGTTTCTTGGATTGCAAGTGTAATTTTGCATCCAAGTACCAGGATAAGTAGTTGTTCCCAGTAATGTTAAGGGCTTTAAATTCAAGTTTGGTTAAATTCGATATTAGGCAAGAGCTGGAAAGGAAAAAACATACATGATCATGGATATGCAAAAGAAGATAAAAGATAAATAATAAAAATTTTAAAGCATTCAGAATAAATAAAATGGGTGAGCCATGTTAGATCAAGTTGGCCAATTTAAAATTGAATAACATCAGGTTATCAATTTTAATAATCCAAAACAATAGGTTTTGACAACGCTTCTGGCTTAATTTGGAACTGCAGGTTCCTGATTAGAACTTCAGGTTTGATTATGAATGAATCTTCAAGTCCATATTGTGGATTTGAGAACTTCTGGTTTCAGATTTTAATAATCCACGGATCTTCTGGTCTGGATTTAGAAAGAACTTCTGGTTTTTACGGAACTGCAGGTCCGTATTAATATAGAACTTTAGGTTCTTATTTATGATATATTCTTGATCTCCTCTTGTTAAAAAATAATAATAAATAAATAAACAATCATAGCATAACTAATTATTAAACTAATAAAAGAATATAAATAATGAAAATATTACCGTTAGATCTGCCTCCTTTCACTTGTAACATGTAGATTTGCTCCTTAGTTTTCTGAAGGTTCCAACGGATTATCGATCTGACTTCGTACAATTGAGATATTGCAATTTAAAGTTTTGACGATGATATGTTCGTGCTTATGTTGGCGTCCTTGTTGCACACGAACCAAGGCAAAAACAGCCTTCTCTTTGCTGTACGTAAACTAAGACAAAAGAAAAGGAAGGAAAAAGAAAATAATAATAATAATAACCTTGTTGCACATAAATGAGGCAAAAGTTCTTTGTCCTTGTTGATGTTGACTAGTCTTCTCTGCACATGGGTTGTTGCTTCTTTCTTTCTTGTTGTTGGTAGTTAACTAGGGGCAAAGAGACTTCACGTGGGTTGAAGCAAGGAGTTGTACGGCACTGTGCTTCCTTACACAGTGCAAAAAAGAGAGAAAAAAAAAGAGGGAAGGGACTATTGGGCTGGATCGCACGTTAAGGGTGAGGAAGAGGGGGGAGGGGGGGCTTGCTCGTGCTTATAACGTGTTTAAGAAAAAGGGAGGAGAGAGTGGAGGGGGGAAGAGAGATACTCTATTGAATGAGAGATGCGTACATCAAGAAAGGGGGGGAGGAGGATCTTATTTATAGAGTAATATTGCTTCCTCCCCAAGTAACCAATATAGAATGACTCTTGATTTCCATATCTAATGTGGGCCCCAGGGTGGGCATCCACTAATAATAATATTTTATAACAAATTCAAGACAACTTCAGGAAATCTAAATGAAAAACCTTGACGCCTCTTTCCCTTATTTATTTATTTTCAATTTTACATGTCCATTCCATGATTGAGTATCACAGAGCTCTAGTCTGTGTTCTCTTTAGGTTCAAAGATGGTTCATTAGAATCTTGCATTTAAAACATGGAAAGTTGTGAAACATTATTTCGAGGGAGACCACAAAAGTCTCTAATATATTTTACTTCACGATAAAGTAACACAGGAGCTGAGGTTTCTTTCTTTCAATTTCATTTGCATAAATGACACAACAAGGGGTGTACACGGTTTGGATTGGATCAGATTAAGCCAAATCCGTCACTAAATCATTACTTACGGATTGACGGTTTTATAATCCATTATCGATCCATTGCCTTTTAAATCCAATCCGAACCGAACCGTGGATCAACGGTTTGGATCGGTTAAAACCATTCAATCCGTTGGTAGAGTCTATGATAGGAATTCTTTTGCAATAAAATAAAATAAAAATAGAAGTAAAAGTTGTAGGTGGCCCGTCTCTATCCTTCCTACGTGACCATTCTCAAATTATTAGCTGAAGTCATTGTTAAGATCAACACATTGGATATGTTCATTTTATGAAATGTCTTGAAGAGACCAGATTCTGAAGAGATTCAAAAATGACACATTCAACCATTCCATGGGCTCCCATAAGGTGATTATGGTATAAGATAAACAAGGTGGTTATGGTATAAGATAACTGCCACATCACCGGATATATAATACAGAATACAAGTAATAGTAGAAAGATATACCATTAGATACCCTAAATAAAATCTTTAAGCAAAAACCCTAAATTTTGAGTATTTCAAAAGCATAAATGACTAGCGAGCATATATCAAATCAGTTTTTTAATTGAGTCCCACTTTTGTAACTCAAAGAGAATTCTATTACCAGTTTTATAAGGTCTTAAAAGGATCCTAACAGAAACTCACCAGGAAGATTTTAATAGAAGAATGAAACAAAACATATAAAATACTTAAACCTTTTGGAAGATATTTTGCAATAGGTACCACACAAAATACTTAAACCTTTTGAAAGAAATTATTGTCTTTTAATATTTTTTATATAAAAATAAAAAAATATATTTTTATTTCGACGGATTGGATCGGTTTAATCGACAAATTAATGGTAAAATTCGTTACCAATCCATTACTAACAGATTGAGATTTTTCCAATCCATCACCAATCCATTAATCATCGGATTGGTTAAAAAACCATGGATTGGATCAGTTTAACGGATCGACGGATTTTTTTTACACCCCTAGACATAGCACCCAACTTTCTTCATGGAGATTCCTCTCCAACGTGAGAATGTTTTATTTAGAAAATGAGACACCTAAGATTGGGATCAATATTACTAATTTATCTAGTAAGTCTTTTTCTTTTTTCTATAAGTTTTCTTTTTCTCCTAAAATTTATTTTTCTCTAAGTTCTCTTTTCTCTATAGTCCCCCTTTTCCTTGAGCGGCGAAACTTATACTTGATCTCTAATCTTCTTTTCCCATGTTGTAATGGCTGGGGGAATTTACAATATTGAGAATAAGTGGAACACATGAATTTTTCTCAAAAAAGAATTGTGCTTTTTCACCTTTTCCAAGTTTATTTTTACGTGGGTTCAATCGTTCTAACTTCATGGGTGCAAGTTGTTTACAAGACATTTTTTTTATAACTCCTCATTTAGTCTTGGATGACCTCAAAATGCCAAAAAAAAAAAAAAAAAAGAAACAAAAAAAAATGTAGAAAAACAATGAATTGCCGATTGGTAGTTTACAAGCAGAAGTCTTTCTTCTTTTTTCCCTTTGTATTCTCTCGATGCGAAGTTACGATAACCATATGTAGGTGTAGATGGATTTTTTTTGTGTCGGTTAGACATTCTTCGCAAACTATCACTTGTGTTTTTCGGACATGAAAAATGTGAATTTAGAGGGAGTTGTTGGTTTATTGTAATAACAAGAGTGCCCATGGTTGTGCCATTTTGGGGGCGTTGTGTGGTAAGTTAGAAGGATGCCCACAACAATGTCAAGGACATTCTTGACTCCTTAAGTGAAGAAGATGAATAAAATCGGGCCTGTCTAGATATTTACTTAGTAGTGAAGAGAGAAGTGAAGCCTTCATTTAAGAGAAATAAAAAGAAGAGAGAGTCATATCAAAAGTACAAAAATTTAATTTTTTCCCCATCATTTTTTAGAAAAATAAGAAAACAAAAAGAGTAAGAAACAACCTTTTTAAGCCATTAAATGATAAAAAAAGCCATATTACTTTTTCCAAAAAAAAAAAAAAGTAAAAATGAATTCTTACGAAGGAACTAAAGACAAAATGCCATCACATTATGATTAAATCCTCTCATATTTTATTCTCTTTTTACTTGAGGCTTAACGTCATTTCACTTTACAATACCATGTCACAAATAGTTCGTAAAGACTAATTGTTTTGGGATTTTCATAGATTTGACATGGTTCAAGGTACTAACTTGAAACCTATGATTAAATATTCAAATGTTCAGTTCCTTAGTTTTTATGTTTGGTGAAGGTAAGAGAGGCTTGAGATAGAGTCTTGTTCTTCAAAGTTCGTCCCGACCTCGGACTAGGTTGGCACTAGTCACGTGGAGTCGCAGCATGTAAGGACCTAGGTTATCGCAGTTGCTCTACATCAACCGTGGTTAACCATGGGTGGCCATGGTCAAGACCTTCGTTGACTGACATACTTGAGAATAGGTCTTAGTTAAATAGGTTGTAGGTGGTGCCTGGGTTGATCATGGTGAGTTTCCTAGTTGATCAGGAATACACTCAGTTGCTCTCTAGTGGATCTAAAGTTAATTGTTGTGTAGCGGTCTATGCCGCAATCGGGCAAGGTCAACTGTAGACACTAAATTAGCTGAGATTTTACTCTTTGTTAATTAGTTAGAAAATGGTATCCCAGTCGACCAGGATGAGTTTGAAGACAAAACTAAAACAGTTCTGTAACCTGAGGTCTAACACCTCTATTCTTCCTGGGCATATAATTCCACATAATGTAAGCTTGCCAAAAAAATTGAAAATTTCATTTTACATGAAATTAAAACCAAAAGACATGTATACCATGAAAAATCCAGCTTTGAGCTTAATTGGGTATCTAATAAGCATATCAAATCAAGAATCAACAAAATCAAGCATACATACAAGTTGTTATGAGTGTTTACTTGCCTTGAGATGGTGCTCTAACTATATCTCATGAATTCTAAGCTTTAGCACACTGTGGCCAAGCTCAATCACTTAAGGCCCCAAATGTATAAGCTCCACCAAACCCTACAATGGTGAATGCCTGGAATGGTGTTAAATCAAACATGCACGCAACAATTTAGGATCCTCTAGTTGATTAGAAGCAAGGGAAGGTGAATGGAAGGGTTTTCTTAGCAACAACCTCAAGTTGAGAGAAAATGGGGATGATGGAAAGCTTGAAGAGGAAAATAAAAGCTTGAAGAAGATGAAGTTGAGCAAGAAGATGAGCTTGGGCCCAAATATCCTACATGTACAGTTGCTCTTGGTGAATTTGGAAGGAAGATGGAGCAATGAGGTAGAAAAGAGAGGTGGAAGAGGGGAAAACATCGATTGAAAAGGGTTGTGTTTTATTAAAATTTCTCTCTAGCAATGCATGCAAGTCCAAAGATTTGAGAATATTACAGAAAAGGGCTTTTGGGCCGATCGTGGATCTAAATGGGCTCTAATGAATTGGGTCAAAACATAAGAAATAAGGTAGATATGATTCCCTACATGATGCACCCAATATCGTACCAAAACAATGCTCACATCCCAATGTAGACCATAATCCAAAATTACAAATTAGTCCGTTAACTACCTAGTTAAGGTCAAAATCACATAATTTTACCTAACCTCAATCATTAACATACAAAATAACATATTTAGCATCTAGTCATCATTAATTAGACACTAATCACAATTAGGTAGGGGCAGGGTGTTACAGTGATTGTATGTTCCAAGATTTAGGATAACATAATTTGAAAGAAGACGCCAAGTAGATGTTTTTGACACCATGTATTATTCGTAGATAGCTGGCTGAAAAGAACACTTGGGTTCAATTTGTGAAGATGAGTTGAAGTTTGTGCAACAGACTAAGTAGTAGTCAAGAGCGAAAGTTACTCCAATGCAAGTTTTTTAGAATGAGAGATTTCAAGCGAGTTTTGGATTATCCTTGTGATGTGATGTACAATGGAAGATAAAAAACCCCGGTGGGTTAGTAAGGAGTTAGTGGTTGTAGTTTTTATGGATTGACTACAGTTGTCAAGACAAGTGACAAGGTTAAGATACATGAATGCTCGAAGATTTTTAGAAGCTGACAGATGAATGCTCAAAGATTTCTAGAAGCTGACAGATAAGGCTATGCAGATTTCTTACTGGATGGACCACTTGTAGGTACGGGATGAATTTTTTCAAGAATTCTAACCCTAATGGGGCTTAAGGTCCAAACAGAGATTTCTTTATGCAATTTAATTATCAAGCAATTAACCTAAATTAATAGCACATAACCACAAGAGAAGGATGCATGATTTTTATGGGGAAAACCCAAAACGGAATGGACTTAAACCCTGGTTAAACAAAAATCAAGTACTATGAAATTAAAGGTTACATAATCTACTAACTACCCTTGTCTAGTTGCACATAACTTAAAGGACTGCAGTTCTTCTCATCGACATGTACATCATTCACCTTCTTAACACTTGATCGAACAAACCTTGAAACCACTAAAG
Source organism: Sextonia rubra (assembly GCA_037013555.1). NCBI lineage: Eukaryota > Viridiplantae > Streptophyta > Magnoliopsida > Laurales > Lauraceae > Sextonia > Sextonia rubra. Next base: position 13,606,933 of record JASUAD010000018.1, on the reverse strand, counting down.
ACGAATAACCTTCTACATGAGGAAACTATCTTTTATAAGAAAGTAGAAGTAATATCTTCTAGAACTCAAAGCTTCAGCATAATCCCTCCATTACTGCTTTAGAGAAGAAGATGAATTTTTAACAAGTTTTTTGGACTTAGAACAATGAGATTCTTGATTTAGGGTTGAGAGAGAACCTTTATTTATAACCCATAATTCATGCCTTAAAGTTATACTTCATATAGAATATAAACAGGTAATCTTGGCACAAAAGGAAACAATTCCGCACGGGTTGTTGCGTTTTTGTTCGTCATCCAATTAATTAGGCCAAGATTGGATTGATCAGGTATTAATTCTGTTTTCTATCAAAATTCAGATCAGGACTCTGCACTGCCCAATGTCGATTTGATGGCATTTTTATAGTTGTTTTAAAAACTTCCCAAGGTCGCTCTATTGTTTTAACTCCGATTGACACAATCTTGGAACCTACAGATATCTACTCAAAAATCGCTTTCTAAAGATACATAGATTATCTTGATCTAATGGTCTATTTGAGAGATATGACCATTTTTCTCTAAATACCTTCATTCAAGTGACTCAATGAAGTATGCTATAGTCTAATCTAAAAAATATAGAATTACAACTCAATTAGACCTTGAGTCTTGTCCAACCTATGAATTCTCCAATGCTCTCATAATCCTAATATTATCTCTCTTTGGTAATTCATGGACAAAACTCCCCCAGACAATACAAATCATCTACCCAAAATAAAACCCAAAATACATTGAATTTTCAAAACATGTTAAATGAATGTACTTGCAGCAAAACAACAATATACTTGTGCCAAGTTGCTCTATCTCCTGCTCTTCTCTCCCTGAATACCTGAATCGTCTCCTCCTTTTTGTCCATAATTGACATAGTTTGTCATGATTTAGCATATCCGTTAATCAGGATGCAGTAGCTCCCCTTTAATTGTCATTTTCTTTTCAGCATTGGGGATGGGAGCTTGATCTTCTTGATCAGGGGTGTTTGCATTCTAATACTTGCATATTTTAAGCTTTTAGCAAAGGGTGAGCAACATTAGTGGGGCAAATCAAATCTTATAACCCATATGGCTTTGGTCTTAATCATTGGCTTAGACATTTTGGTGTCGATTTTGGATGTGACACATTTTTCTTAGATGTACTCTCAACATGATTTACTCATGTGGCATTTGGAGTAGTGGGTGCCATAGAAATCAAAGTAGTACTTTTAACAAAAATATTTTTACCTTTAGATTTTGATGTGCATGTAACATAATTGAATCCAAGACCTCTTTTATCATTAGGTAACTTCTGATAGAACATATTATCAAGTGTTTTCGTTCCAAAGATCAGCTTGTTTAGTGAAGCCTTAGTTGCATTCAGCTTAGACATAACCATCTTTGGTTTTCCATTCAAATCGTCTTTTTCAACCTTGGATGTCTGCAACACTTCCTTCAAGGTCTCTATCTCATTTTTTATATTTTTCAAAATCATCATATAATGAGTCATATTTTTTTGGCTATATCAATCAATTGATTAGCCATATCATTTTTTTGAGACTCTAAGAGTTGTACCTTTGTAAGTGAATTTCCCAATTAATCCTTGAGTGATGATATCTGTTCTTTTGCAGTTTTAACTTAATGGCATTTTTCTCATTGATTTTGATCATCTTTAAAGATTTTCCAAATAAGGATTTGTATGCTTCTTCCCAATCTCTTTTTTCATCTGACACATCATTAGAATCATTGTTAGATGAGATCTATGAAAATCTAGCCATAAATGCAACAAATTTGGAACTAGTGGTGTTTGGAAGTAGATTTTTTGCGTCTTAACATCCCACGTTGCTATAATAACTTTACCTTTTTTCTTTAACTTTTTATTTGCACATTAAGATGCTCTATAACGAAACCCTTTGCATTCAAAGCATTGAAAATATCTATAGTTTTTCTTCTCAGACTTAGATTTGAGTATCTTTAAGTTAGATTTTTTATCTTTTAGAATTGATGACTTGATGTAAGATGGGCTAGTGCACGCCAGACCACTGGTTGGCCAACCCATTGGGCCCAGTCCACAAGCTTAACTGGAGATCCAGTTATTTAGGAATAATATTAAGTATTTGATTTTATTATGATTAATTTTAGTGAGGTTCCTTTTATGTTTAGGCTTATTCCAATATTAGGAAGTCTTATTTCTTCGAGCTCAAGCTAACTCTATATAAGGATGATTAGATTTCATTGTAGAGACAAATTGCTTATTATCAATAATATTTTACCTTGTGAGAGTTTTCTCCGTGGTTATGGTGATTTCTCCTCTTGTAAGGGTGCCTTAATGGTTGAATCCTTTATTGGATTCGATTAACTTTTTGGCAGATTGGTCTAATTTTTTTTATCACAGATCCAGGGCAAATCAATTGGTATCAGAGACGAAGAGAGTTCGATTGAAGGACAATTATCCCTTTTAGATTCTATCCCCTGCACTTATTCCATCCATCATCATCACCATCATTAGAGCCCCATCTCCATCGAAAAATCATTTTCGAAGTCTTCCCATCCATCCTTGCAATCAGAACACAAAACTCACCCTCTACCTAATCCCTTTCCCAAATTAGAATCCACACTCCTATCGAAACCTAGCAACCCCCCCCCCCCCAACCTTTCGTCCACTGAACCCAAACCCCCAAATGTAAGCCCTCCCTAATCCACCATTGACACCCCTCCTCGAAACCCTAATCCACCATCGACACCCTTCCACCCATTTGAAATCCATCTTCACTCCAACCCTCTATTGAACCCATCTTCAATCATCATCAACAAACCCTCCAATTAGCAAAACCTACCACAACCTGAGCCCAGGAGATCAGGAGTTAAGACTAAGCCTAACCGTGACACACGTATTCCCATGCATATACACTTAGACCTTGTCTAAATGCACACGCACAAGAGAAATTCACATGTGCCAATGCATGTACACAGAAGCTGTAGGTATCATTGCATAATAAGAGACATACACTAGAACAAAAGAATATATATATATACAAAAGATTACATATGGTTTAGAGTTATACAAAATGGGCCAAAATACAATGGGTAAGGATTATGACTAAACCCAAAATCCCACTAAGATCCTAAAATGAGGAAGACCTATATGCGGGTATGACATTGTTGCGCTCCGATAGAGTAATCACATCCACTCATTTAGCCCTGATGGGACATCAGGGGTCTCCCTTGGAGTCTGGTTGACCGACGAAGGGTCAGTCGAGGGATTTAAGCCTGTAACACCAAGGAAAACTCATGAATACAATGGTTCAGCAAAGTACAAGCAACAAAAAGTTAACGCATGTTGTATCTAGTAGAATAAGTGATCATGAATAAATCGTAGAGTTTCAATTTTGTATACTAGGCAGTCGTGCAGTCAAATAATACATGCTATAAGAATCAATGTATACATGATGTGAAAATAACTAGGTGGCTACTACATATGCCATATCCTCCTAAAAAGGGATCTTACATACATACTGAGAACACCATCGACCGGACACCATCGATCGGACTAGGGTACGATGGGTCTCGGGTTCTTGGGGTCCGGAAGCCCCAATACATAAACTCACTGCAGTGGTGCCATATATAATACGCCAAATTTAACCTCATCGGGTATCCTAAGGCTGAGGTTGAGTAGTGCCGGACCATGTGGAGTCAATCATATAATAAAACTTGAGTAAATCATGCGTATCATATCAAACATATATCATACATTCCATTCCAAGCATACGTGCAACTCATACATACAAAACTCAAGGTATCATACTAGATAAGTTAAGCGAAACGGATCAAACATAACTGAAACATAGTGAACATGTCAAACAAACCAAATTTATCATAGCAAATGGGCATATCGAAACTAGACAAACTATACAGAAGAGTGGAGGCCAATAAACATGAATCAAGATGTCATGCAACTCATTTTTGCTCGAACCAAGAACTTTTACTAGCCAATCCTAATCTAGTCATCCAGTGTTTCTAACTGTGCATGATGATGTAGTTTTAATTTATTCGATATACAGTTGTCTTTCACAAGTGTTGTATTGTATTTAGGAAAGTGTATCAAAGTCCCTTAAACCAACAACCATGGGGAGGTGCTTAATATTGAGCGACACACATGAATGAGTCACAACCTTCGAGACCATTCATACGATTCTCAAATTCCATCGGGCAAGTTAAGGGTCACCAATCCCCTACTGTGAAGGCCCTATCAGGTCCAATTCATACCTACCTTTTATTGGAGGTCTCTGGAAAGACTTCCTTACATAATTCACGAGCCAATGGGCCCAGGAATATAGCCTAAAGGTTCCTTGATTGGTGTGAAAGGTCGGAGAATAGAAATGAAGACAAAGGTTTTCAGTGTATAGGCTTAATCTCCCGAAGCAAAGCACTTGAGGGCCGATCGGTCGGTCAGGAAGCCCGACCAGTTGAATTTCGGTTCTGGCTGTGTCCGATCGGTCGGTTCTGAAGCCCGATCAGTTGGACAGCCTCCCCTGTTTCAATTCTGGCGGTGTCCGATCGGTCGGCTCTGAAGCCGGATCTGTCGGACAGCTTGCCCTGTTACAGAACGGCTGAGCTGAATTGAACACTCACATTTACGAAAACAACAAATATGAAGATGATACAAAGGCAAAGGGTTGTAATTCACACCACACACATGCACAAGCGGTTACCAACATGTGTTAAATCAAATCGTGCTTATACTTGCCTTAAAAGAGTTCTAATACACAAACGGTTGTCCTTGGGCTCAAATTCGAAGTCCAAACACAATTCAAATCTACCATGCATAAGAGAAAAAGGGAGAGACAGTGAGCACAGGCCATGGCTAATGAGAAGAAGAGGGAGAAGAAGAAAATCAAACCCATGCTTACCTTCAATTTACAACAAAAGATGAATGGACACACTGGATGCCTAAGCTTTCTCCCTTTTCTAAACTTGATCGTAGAGAAGAAGAAACCAAGAAGGGAAGAAACGAAGAGAAGAGGAAGGAGAAATGAATGGTGAAGAGAAGAGGAGAAATGAGAAAGTCGGTGCTTATAATGCCTTATATAAGATAAGGATGAAAACAAATTAGAGAACTGTCCGTTAGTTTATACTAATTACAGTTCAAGTCGATGAAGAGTCCAACGGAAGTAAACGAAGTCTGTTGCATATGAGTCAGTTATGGAAGTTGACAAGCTCAATGAAATACACGTGTTAACACTAAGATGATGCATGAATGACAACGTCTTACAAAAGCTAAAATTACGAAAAAGGGCTTATGCCTATTTAATCCAGGTTAAACTTAACCAAACTACCTATCCATGACTCGGAATGAAACTGAAACAAAGGAAAAACATAAACAACAACTAATTCGTCATTAATTTGTCGCTAAACCTGATTAAGTTGGGTCGGAGTGTTACAACCTCCCCTACTTAAGCATCATTCTGTCCTTGGAATGAACTTGTACTTACGTAAAGAGATGGGGATGCTGTTGCGCCATCTGCTCTTCTAATTCCCAAGTGGCTTAATCTAGACTATGATGTTCCCATAGCACCTTGACCCATCAAATTTTCCTGGTACGCAAGATCTGTTCTTGGGTTCCCATGATACGGAGCGGCGGCTCAACGTATGTCGCATTGGGCTGGATTTGCACGTCGTCGTTGCGAATAACGTGAGTAGAGTCACGAACATACTTATGAAGCATCGACACACGAAATACATCATGTACTCCAGAAAAATCCACTGGAAGAGCCAATCTGTCCACTAAATCGCCAATTCGACTCTTGATCTTTAACGGACCCACGTATCTTGGCGCTAACTTAACATTCTGGCTGAAACAGATAGTACCTTTCATTGGCGAGACCTTAAGAAAAACCCATTCTCCAACTTGAAATTCCAAGGGTCTTCTGCGAGTGTCTGCATAACTCTTTTGTCTCGACCGAGCAACTTTTAAGTTCTCTATTGCTTTTTGTACCTTCTCTGTAGTTTCAGAGATAATCGTCGGTCCGTAAAAGCTTCGAGTTCCAACTTCGTCCAACACACAGGACTTCGACATTTGCGTCCATATAAAGCTTCATATGGTGCCATTCCAATACTCTCATGGAAACTGTTATTATAAGCAAATTCGCACAGTGAGAGATGTGCATCCCATTCTTTCTCAAAACTCAACACACTGGCCCGTAATCTGTCTACGGGTGATAAACTGTGCTGAAATTCAATTTAGTACCCATAGCATCTTGAAATGCTTTCCAGAACAACAATACAAAATGACTGTCATGATCGGACACAATCGACACGGGCGTACCATGGAGTCTGATGATCTCATTTACGAGTTTCTTTGCCATTTTTGAAAATGTCATACCCTTCTTGAATGGGATGAAATGTGCTGACTTCGTTAATCGGTCAACTATCACCCAATGACATTATTTTTTCTACTTGTCAGAGGTAATACCGAAACAAAGTCCATGGTAATATGCTCCCACTTCCACTGCGGCATGTGCAACGAACCTAGAGGTCTTTGATGATCTGCTTTGACCTTTTGACAAGTTAGGCATCTAGCGACGAACCTTGATATTTCCCTCTTCATGTCGTTCCACCAAAATCGGTCCTTGATGTTCCAGTACATCTTCGTACTTCCTTGGTGCATCGCATATGAGCATAGTGTGCCTCTGTCATCAACTTCTCCTTTAAATCATTAATGGCTGGTACACACAATTGGTTCTGAAAATACAATATACCATTCTCCAGTCGGAAGTTAAGTTGTTCACCGATGTGATCATGGATGCGCTTCAAGGTTAAATCTTCAAATTGCCGGTCCTTAATCTGTTGAATACTTCAGATTGAAAGCCTATAGTACTTGCCAGCATCACATAGTTGTCTACCAACTTCACCTCAATAGGATGATCATGCATCACTAAAAGGAAATTGTCTAACATATTAAAAGTCTCCGATTTCCTACTAAGTGCATCCCTGGCTGATACTTGATGGGAAAATCATAATTTTTGATGAATTCTAGCCATTTGCACTACCTCATGTTCAACTCCTGCTGCGTGAACAAGTATTGCAAACTGTGCTGATCTGAATGGACCTCAAATTTCATGCCATACAGATAATGTCTCTAGAGCTTTAAGGCAAACACGATAGCTGCTAATTCTATGTGATGGGTGGCATAGTTCTTCTCATGCTCTCGGAGTTGCCTGGATCTATATGCAATCACCTTACCATGTTGCATCAAGACACATCCCAAACTGACTCTAGAAGTGTTATAGTAGATTACAAATCCTTCATCTCCATTCGGTAGAGTCAGCACTGGTGCAGTCGTGAGCTTTTCTTTCAATGTTCAAAAACTGGCTTCACATTCCTCAGTCCAAAGAAAAGATACATTCTTCCGAGTCAGCCTGGTTAAAGGAGCATATATCTTGGCAAAATCCTGAACAAATCGTTGGTGATATCCTACCAGTCCAAGAAAACTCCTAATTTTCATCACAGTCTTTAGGCTGGGCCAATTAACAACTACCTCCACTTTAGCTGGATCAACTGCCAATCCTTCTTATAAAATGATATGAGTAAAAATTGCTATTTGCTTAAGCCAAAATTCACATTTTGACAACTTGGCGTATAATAGATGTTCTCTCAATAAGGTCAAGGCTTTCTTCAAATGATCCTTATGCTCCTCTACTGTCTTAGAATACACCAAAATGTCATTAATAAACACAACCACGAACTGGTCCAAGAAACGAGCAAAAATCTGGTTCATCAAAGCCATAAAAGCAGTAGGTACATTGGTTAACTCACACGGCATCACGAGGAATTTATGATGTCCATATCGTGTCCTAAAGGCAGTTTTAGGAATGTCATCTTCTTTCACCCTTAGCTGGTGATACCTAGACCTCAAATCAATCTTAGAAAAATAGGCTACACCTTGAAGCTGATCAAACAATTCATCAATCCTCGGCAGGGGATATTTGTTCTTTATTGTCACCTTATTCAACTGCCGGTAGTCTATACACATCCGAAACGTGCCGTCTTTCTTCTTAACAAACAACACCGGCGCTCCCCACGGTGACACACTTGGGCGTATGAAACCCTTATCCAAAAGGTCCTGTAATTGCTTCTTCAATTCTAACAATTTTGTTGGGGCCATCCGATATAGAGCTTTATTGATCCGTGCCGTGCCTGGAACAAGATCAATGGCGAGTTCTACTTCTCATACAGGGGGTAACTCTAGCACATGTCGGGAAAGACATCTGGAAAATCACACACCACCGGAATATCTCCAAGCTGCTTCTGATCTTTTTTCTCTGAGACAAAGGCAATAAAGCCTTCACATCCTTTGTGTATCAATCAATCCGCCTTACACGCGGAGATAACACGCCTCGAGCATTTCTTCTGGCTAACCTCGAATCGAAATCCATTACCTAGATCGAAGTAAATCGTCCTGTTGTAACAATTAACACAGGCACATATCGCGCGAGCCAATCCATTCCAAGGATCACGTCGAAGTCCAGCATCGACAGCAAAATTAGGTTAACTGGGAGTTGACGCCCTTCGATTCGCACATCACATTCGGGGTAGCATACACTACATTCCACCATCTTGCCAACCAGAGTGGATACCACCAACACATATGGTAGCGGCTTAGGCGGCTGCCGTAACTGCTCGGCAAAAATGAGGTGCTATATACGAACACGTAGACCCCAAGTCAAACAAAGCGATAGCCTCAGCTTGCGAAATCAAGATAGTACCTTCCACCACGTTTGCCTCTTCAGCACTCTCATGGGTAGCTGCATAAACGTGAGTAGTTTGCCGTTGTGGTTTCTGGCCTTGATGGGCTTGTTGGGGTTTACTGGGAGCTAGCGAGGCATTGGATCTGCCTGAACCTGTTGAAGCAGTTGGCTTGGACCGTTGAGATTGGGAAAACTTGTACTTTGGGCAGTTAACCGTCAAATGATCCATGGAGCTGCAAATGAAACAAGCTCCTGTCTTTCTCCAGCATTGCTCTGACTTGTGTCCTTTGCCACAATGATCGTAGGTCACATTGGTGGAACTGGAGGTACCTTGTCTGCCTTTCATCTTTTTCTACGCTTGCCCCTTTGCACCAAATGGTGCATGCCTCTTGGAATCAATAGCTCTTTCCTCTTAAATGTTGGCATCTACTGCATAAGCTCGGTCCACGGCATCATCGAAAGTAGCTGGCAGTTGGAAAGCTGTCACATGATTCTTGTACTTGGGATTCAAACCATCAACAAATTGATTCACCTTCTTTTCTTCTGTATTAATCATGTCTTCAGCAAAATGCGACAGCTATGTGAACTTATGCACATACTCCGCCACTGTCATCTGCTGCTGGCGTAAGGATAAGAACTCGACTTTCTTGGCTCGATGTACGTGGGTTGGAATGAATTTCCTCTTAAATTGCTTCTTGAACGTCTCCCAGACCATTGCATTCGGTAGGTCCTTATAAGACTCATTCACACTTTTCCACCATGTTTTCGCTACATCGTGAAACATTAAAGTTGTCAGTCCCACTTTTTGTCTATTATTGCACACCATAGTCTCAAATAGATCCTCTGTATGCTCTATCATTTGGTGGGCCTTTAAAGCATCTTCACTCCCATAAAATTCGGTGGCTCCTCTTTTCCGAAACTTGTCATAGAGCGCATTAGGGTAGCTTTCCTTCGGTTGAAAGACCACCTGCTGCTCCACATGGGGTGGAACGGATGCTTGACTTTGCCTGTCAACTAAGGAGACAACTTGTGCTTGCAAAGAGTGGATCGCTTGTAACATCTCAGGAAATTGTTCGTTTGCATTTTGTGGCTGTTGTGGAGGAACTGACCCACTTTCATTATCTCCATGATTGTTGCTGGTACTTGAGCCAGAAGCCATAGCCTGCAAAATGCAAAAGGTCAAGACTCACATACAATGCGTTCCCCACTATCAATATCCCTAACAAAGCACAAGACTAGACTATAAAGTCAACCCTGTGAAATTGTATCCTCATCGTGTTCCTACATGCCTACATGCTTATCAGCTAGAACAATAATGCTCTGATACCATATAATACGTATGTCACAACCGGAGCGTAGGAGATCAGGGGTTAAAACTAAGCCTAACCAGTGACACACGTACTTCCATGCATATACACTTAGAACCTGTCTAAATGCATATGAACAGGGGAAATTCACAAGTGCCAATACATGTACGCGGAAGCCGTAGGTATCATTGCATAACAAGAGACATACACTAGAGCAAAAGAATATATATATACAAAAGATTCCATACGGTTTAGAGTTATACAAAATGGGCCAAAACACAACATGTAAGGATTATAACTAAATCCAAGATTTCACTAAGATCCCAAAATGAGGAAGACTTATATGCAGGTATAACATTGTCGTGCTCCGACGGAGTGATCACAATCACTCCTCTAGCCCTGATGGGACATCGGGAGTCTCCTTTGGAGTTTGGTTGACCGACGAAGGGTTGGTTGAGGGATCTGAGCCTGGAAAACTAAGGACAACTCATAAATACAATGATTCAGCAAAGTATAAGTAGCAACAAGTTAACGCATGTTGTATCTAGTAGAATAAGTGATCGCGAGTAAATCATAAGTATCAATTTTGTATACTAGGCAGTCATGCAGTTAGATAATACATGCTATCAGAATCAATGTATACATGATGTGAATATAACGAGGTGGCAACTACGTATGCCATATGCTCCCAAAAAGGGATCTTACATACATACTAAGAACACCATCGACCGGGCGAGGGTACGATAGGTCTCAGGTTCCTGGGGTCCAGAAGCCCCAATACATAAACTCACTGCAGTGGTGCCATATATACTACGCCAAATTCAACCCCGTCGGGTATCCTAAGGCTGAGGCTGAGTAGTGCCGGACCATGTGGAGTCAATCATATACTAAAACTTGAGTAAATCATGCATATCATATCAAACGTATATCATACTTTCCATTCCAAACATACGTGCAACTCATACATACCAAACTCAAGGTATCATACTAGACATGTTAAACAGAACGGATCAAACATAACTGAAACATAGTGAACATGTCCAACAAACTAAATTTATCATAGCAAATGGGCATATCAAAACTAGGCAAACTATACAGAAGAGTGGAGGCCAATAAACATGAATCAAGATGTCATGTAACTCATTTTTGTTCGAACCAAGAACTTTTGCTAGCTAATCCTAATCTAGTCATCCAATGTTTCTAACTGTGCATGATGATGTAGTTCTAATTTATCCGATATACAGTTGTCTTTCACAAGTGTTGTATTGTATTCAGGATAATGAATCGCAGTCCCTTAAACCAACACTCATGGGGAGGTGCTTAACACTGAACGACACACATGAATGAGTCACAGCCTTTAAGACCATTAATGCGATTCTCATATTCCATCGGGCAAGTTAAGGGTCACCAATCCCCTACTGTGAAGGCCGTATCAGGTCCAATTTATACCTACCTTTTATTGGAGGTCTCTGAAAAGACTTCCTTACATAATTCACGAGCCAATGGGCTTGGGAATATAGCCTACAGGTTCCTTGGTTGGTGTGAAAGGTCGGAGAATAGAAATGAAGACAAAGGTTTTCAATGTATAGGCTTAATCTCCTGAAGCAGAGCACTTGAGGGCCGATGGGTCAGTCAGGAAGCCCGACCGGTTGAATTTCGGTTCTGGCTACGCCGATCGGTCGGCTCTGAAGCCCGATTGGTCAGACAGCCTGCCCTGTTTCAGTTCTGGCGGTGTCCGATCGGTCGGCTCTGAAGCTGGATCGGTCGGACAGCTTGCCCTGTTACAGAACGGCTGAGTTGAATTAAACACTCACATTCACGAAAACAACAAATACGAAGACGATACAAAGGTAAAAGGCTGTAATTCACACCACACGCATGCATAAGTGGAAACGAGACTAAGAGCCATCACCATATACCAACATGTGTTCAATCAAATGTGCTTATACTTGCCTTAAAGTAGTTCTAATACACAAACGGTTGCCCTTGGGCTCAAATTCGAAGTCCAAACACGATTCAAATCTACCATGCATAAGAGAAAAAGGGAGAGATAGTGAGCACAGGCCGTGGCTGATGAGAAAAAAATGGAGAAGAAGAAAATCAAACCCATGATTACCTTCAATTTACAACAAAAGATGAATGGACAGACTGGATGCCTAAGCTTTCTCCCTTTTCTAAGCTTGATCATAGAGAAGAAGAAACCAAGAAGGGAAGAAATGAAGAAAAGAAGAAGGAGAAATGAACGGTGAAGAGAAGAGGAGAAATGAGAAAGTTAGTGCTTATAATGCCTTATATAAGATAAGGATGAAAACAAATTAGAGAACTGTCCGTTAGTTTATACTAATTACAGTTTAAGTCAATGAAAAGTCCAACGGACGAAGTCTGTTGCATATGAGTCAGTTATGGAAGTTGACAAGCTCAATGAAATACACGTGTTAACACCAAGATGATGCATGAATGACAATGTCTTACAAAAGCTAAAATTATGAAAAAAGGCTTATGCCTATCTAATCCAGGTTAAACTCAACCCAACTACCTATCCATGACTAGGAACGAAACCGAAACAAAGGAAAAACATAAACAACAACTAATTTGTCATTAATTAGTTGCTAAACTTAATTAAGTTGGGTCGGAGTGTTATAAAACCTTTTCAACTATCCCCTTTCCCAAACCTTTTTCCACCACAAGAATCCAACATCTGCCATCTTTCTCTAAACACCAACCCAACCTTTCTCCAACCCCTATTGCAATCACCCCCTATTTATGCAACCAATCCCGGCTACATAACTTCCTACTGAAGCATCCTCGACCCATCCTCAAAGTCTTGTAACCGTCCTCGAAGCCTTAACCCCATCTTGTTCCAACCGAACCACTCCCCAGCCACTCTCGATGCCACAACCACACTACTGAAACCCCTACGAACCCACGCAACCACGATCACCCCAACCATTGCCAAACTCCTCTCTTCAAACCTTCCATAAACCCATCCATACCCTTAGACCCCACTTGCACTCATCCTATCACGACCCAAGCCCAGGAAATTGGGGATTGTGGCTAAACCTAATCAGTGACACACGTACACCTCTGCAATTCATACCCTGACTAGAGTCTGAATGGAATTACACAAGGGATAATCACATGCTTACATATGTGAGGTGCTGAACGGAACATCTGTCCAAGCATTCAATGCGCGGAACCTTATCAATATCGCTTATAATTTTTCTTCACTTTTTATTAAATAGTTTAAATCATCATTATAACCATGAAACAGTCTAAATTTTAAATATTTAAGAACATAAGATTATTATATTAATTCCACATCACCTATACAACCCAACATGATATGCACATGTATGCAACTACACCAAGGATATGTTCTATAAAGAAAAGGTAGAACAATGGAGTACAAGAAGGCAAAGACATACATAACTAGATAAAGGATAAACATTCTATGTAGAACATTAAAGTGCAAGAAATCAAGGAACATTCGTAAAAGAAGCAAAACATGTAAATAACGGTTTATATGCGTGCAAAAGCTACAAGTCCCCAAAAACCCTAATACACACAATCTTAAGATATTAGTGAGTTGCTCTTAGCATAAGGATCAGTCAGTAAGTTTCTACTGTCCACTCGTTAAATTCGAAGGAAGCACTGCGGTCTCCTTTTCTGACTCCTAGGTCTATGCCAGATTCGGTTCGAGATCTGGATCTGTAATACTATTAAACAATTTGTGAATAAGACTATTCAACAAAGTATAAGTAAAATTAAGGTAATACACGTTGTGTCAAAGAATTGATGACATGTGATTAATAGAATTCAAGTTAGTAAACTAGGCATGTCGTGCATTTGAAATAAGCATGCTTTAAGATTCAAATAACAAAAATATTTTACGATGTAGCTACTACGTTTGCTATATCATCCCTCTAGGGATCTATGCATTAAGAACACCATCGACCAAGCCAAGGTACGAATGGATCTCTCGTACATGGAGTCTGGAAGCTCCAAAAAAAGCACACTGCAGCGGCAACATTCATGCTACACTAAATTCAATCCTGCCAGGTATCATAAGGCTAAGGCTGAGTAGAGCCAAAACATTTCAATTCATTCATATACGAGAACTTAAGTAAATCAAACAATTAATTCATTGAGTGAGAACAATACCATACAATATACATTCAAGTCATGCGTGCAATATGTTTATAGTCAATTCATTCGTATTCAATTCAATGTCATGGTCAATAGAACATGTATATAAAGAAATAACACAAATAGAATCAATTAAGAAATGATCATTCAATTCAAATCATTATTGGAAGAATAGAAAGCAATAACCGTAATTCAATATGCTATGCAATTCAATTTAATTTCACGGGATCAAGGTGGTTTACTAGCCAACCTTAATTTAGTAATCCTTTGTTTCTAACCGTGTGTGCTGATGTAGTTTTAAGTTATCCGATATACAAATGTCTTTCTTTTAGTGTTACATTGTATCGGAAATGCGTATCGAAGTCATTTAAACCAACACCCATGGGGAGGTGCTAAACAAATGGACAACATACATGAATGAGTCTCAGCGCTCAAGACCCTTCATGATGTTCAATCATTCTATTGGACTAGTTAATGGGGTAAAGGGATCCAAAAACTAAGGGCCTACAAAGTCTCCTAATAGTACCTAAATTAACCCTACGTTTTTTAGTGGCCTTATGGCTTAGTCGTGGATGACTTACGGCTTAGCCCTAGACATCTTATGGCTTAGCCATAAAATGCACTATGGCTTAGTTGTAGTTACCCAATTTTTTCTCCACATTTACGGTTTACCCTTATTCCCTCCTACAGCTTAGTCGTGCTTACTTTACAGCTTAGTTACGGCTCAGCTACGGCTTGACCGTGGTATTTATGGCTCTCTGGCTTTTGAGCTATAACCTACTTACAGCTTAGCCGTAAGTTTCAGTTTTCTAAAGCAACTTCAGGTCGTTTCATGCATTCTCAAATCAGTGGAATAGAGGTACAATTAAGGGCTGCAAAAACACATTAAAATTGATAGATTTACAAGAATCATAATATACCAATATGCATTAAACCAAAATCTGCTTATACTTACTTTAGATTAAGCTTTCATCTAGTTAATTCTTTTTTTGGCTCAACTTGAGGAGAATCACCTACTTTTTGAGCCCAAATGCCATGCATATAAGAAATGAGGAAAAAGATGAGTGCATGTGTTATAATAAGAGTCCTCTTGACTTAGGGAAAACTATAATGAGCAAAGATCTTACCTTAGACCATTATCTTCAATGTAAAGGCATAAAGAGAGTTAGAAAGATGGAGTGGGTGCTCGAAATTTCACATGCAAGACCTATCTTGCTTTTTTGATGCAGAAAAAAAAAAAGAAGAAAAGAAATGGAAGATAGAGGAAAACATTGGAGAGCTATAGAAGAGTCGACTAAGATAGGTACAAGAACCCAGTTGAGTAATATATATATATATAACTTGAAGGTTTATAAAATGATCCTTCTAGTTTATTTTACTTCCAATATAAGTCAAATGGGGGTCCAATTGAGTCAAATGAAATCTAATGCTTTCAAGTCTAGTACGAAAGTTGACGAGCTCAACAAGACAATCGCGATGGTGTCAATATGATGCATGTATGACATGAAATTATGAATTCTAAAATTACAAAAAAGGGCTTCCATTTACTTAGGTAAGGTCAAACCCGACCCAACTACCTATCCATGACCTGAACATGACCCATTGGGCTCCATAAGACTAAAATAGACTTATTTAATAGAAAACCACATTAATAAGCACATAATCACAATTAGTTACTTGCTAATCATGCTTAGTTTGAGTCGAAGTGTTACACATCCCAGACCAACCAAACCACTATTCCTTTCCTCCTCCTCGCCTCCATCGCTATCTTCGCCCAATATCCACAACCTAGCAGTGAAAAAAAAAGGAAAAAAAAAAAAAGAAACAGAGGACAGCATCCAGAGGAAGAAGAAGGGGATTTGAGCTTAAAGGAAATATCTGGCACCCTGTGCGTGTTTGTGAGCCCACCGTTTGCACCTTCTTTTTCTGCAGCAAGCTTCCCCCCCTCACTTGTTGTAGTTGATCTAGATAAGCCCTCCATCTCTCTTTTCCATTGCATTGTAGTTGAAGAAAGGTGACACATCCTTGTCGCACTTTCCAACTAACTTTAGATGAGGGCTATCATGTGATTGGGCTACAATAGGTTGAGTTGAACCTAATTTTGTTTGGGTCTTTAGCTAAACCCAAACAAAACCCATGCAACAAGGAAAAAAACTTAGCAAAGGTAGAAAAAAAAATATAAGTGGGCTAGCCACAAGGTCTTCACTTGCATATTTTTGTCATCAAGCTCAAGCAAGCATGTCAGTTCAACGTTTTCATTGTCATTGCATCCAATCCAACATGAGACACATTGAGAATTTTATGTATCAATTCCGGTATGGAAATCAGTATTTTGAAAAAGATTCATACTTGGAGTAGCACATTAACTCAAAGCAAGCTCATTTGATTGTTGATGAATATATCTGCCAATATCAAGAGTTGAAAAGTCCGTGGCTTATGGGAGAGTGATAGAAACGATAGAGAATGTTATATCAAAGGTCTAAGGCCAGACATACGAGCAAAAATGAAATTTCATGAAAACAGCATACAGAAAAGTTATACATGTTGAGCATATGCTTAGATAGTATCGCATTCTCAATGTGCATCCCAACAAAGACCGTGGACTCCTATTGTGGAGAGATTTCTCTTTGGAGAAGATAATCCCACTATTGTTATTCACCGACTTCTCAATTCCAATGAGAAGGAAGAAAAAGAATGGAGATAGTCCAAAAAGTTCTATACATGGGTATGAGTCAAAGATATGGTCACCAATCTAATTATTGACAATTGTAGTGTAATGAATTTGGTTGTGCAAGAGGTTATTAATAAGCTTTAGTTGCCAATTGAGCCCCTTCATAAGCCCTACCAAGTCACATGGTTAAATGGTTATGTCAGCCTTATGACTCATAGATGCTTGGTATCATTTCAGGTTGGCAATTATAAAGACAATGTTTTGTGTGATGTGACCTATATGAATGTTGCTCATATTATTTTTGGAAAATCATGGCTTTTTGATCGGAAGGTACATCAAGATAAGTAGATGAATACTTGTACCCTTGTGTGGGAAGAAAAACCGTTCAAGCTCAATCCATTACCATTAACAACTATGCCTTCCTCTAATTCATCACCTTCAACTGAAGCATTACAGATAGAGGAAAAGGAACAAATAAAAGACATGATTGCATAAAAGGAGATGCCAACCATAATAGATGACATTAACGATGCAACACCTGACCAAGGTAGTGGCAAAGTTGATCTCGTGAACAATTTAGAACACATAGAATCTGATCAAGATAGAAATAATCAAGAGCCACAACAAGGTTGAGGAAAAACAAGAACAAGTAGACATTAGAGACTTTGATCAGTTTAGTAAAGATATTAAACATCCTGGAAATCTGATTGTAACTCCACTTCTAGCAAATCGCATTGGGTCATCGAAAATTAAATTAGTTGTTCTAGTTGTTTTGCAAGGAGATCAAGTTGTTGAAGTCCCTCACATTGACTCATCTTTCGGGATCAACGCTGGATAATAAAAAATCGCACTATGTTGGCATTGGGACAACAATTGAAGCATCTAATCGTTAGATTGGACAACCACGAAGTTCCATGTAGACATCCAAAGTTATAACATCTCCAATCATTTACATGGAAGAATATCACACCTTAAGCTTCTAAGGCATGTATAGCAAATGAAGATTGAAAGAAAAATCAAAAGTTTGTACAATCAATTTTCGACCCAAGAGAACATTTTCCCAAACTTACGGTCAAATTCTCTCCAGTATTTATAGATTGGCAACTCGCTGCAGTTGAGTTTTTCCAAGCAGGGAAGAATTGATGTAGGCCAAACCATGGGTCGGCCAACCTATTTGGCCTAGTCCATAGGCCCAACAATGCATCTATTTATTTAGGAATAATATTAAGTATTTAATTTTTTTAATGATTATTAATATTAGTGAGTTTCCTTTTATATTTAGGCTTATTCCACTATTAGGAAGTCTTATTTCTTAGGGTTCAAGCTAATTCCTGTATATAAGGATGATTAGGCTTCATTGTAGAGATAGATTGCTTATTATCAATAATATTTTGAGTTGTGTGAGTTTTCTCCATGGTTATGATGTTTTCTCCTCTTGTGACGGTGTCCTAGTTGCTGAATCTTTTATTGGATTCGATCAGTCCTTTAGGAGATTAATCTATTTTTCCAATCGCAGATTCGGGCTGTATCATGTGCCTTCTTAGTTGAATCCCATTCTACAAATCTCGATTGATTCACATAGTAAAGTAGTGTGATGGCTATGATACCACTTGAAGAATTCTAAGCTTAATTTGGGTTAAGGCCCCAACATAGATTTCTTTATGTAGTTCAATTATCAAGTAATTAACCTAAATTAATAACACACAACCACAAGAGAAGGACACACAATTTTTCCATGGAAAACCCAAAACAGGAACAAACCACTGGACCTAACCACTGGTCCAACAAAAATCAAGCACTATGAAATTAAAGGTTACAAGATCTACATACTATCCTTGTCTAGTTCACTCAATCTAAAGGACTGCAGTTCTTCTTGTTGACACACATGCTGTTCATCTTCTTCATGCTTGATCTAATACGCCTTGAACCTGCTCAACGTGAATAACCTTCTATAGAAGAAGACGATCTTCTACAAGGAAGTAGAAGCAATAACTTTTAGAACTTAAAGCTTTAGTACAATCTCTCCAATAATTGCTCCAGAGAAGAAGATGAATCTTTAATAGGCTTTTTGGACTTAGAACAATGAGATTCTTGCTTTAAGGTTAAGAGAGAACCCTTATTTATAACCAACAATTCATGCCCTAAAGTTATACTCCATATAGAATAGAAACATGTAGTCCTGGCATAAAAAGGAAACAATTCTGCATATATTAGTGGGTTTGTGTTCGACATCTGATTGATTGGGCCAAGATCAAATCTATCGGGTATCAATTATTTCTTCAATCGAAATTTGGATTAGGACTTTGCACTACCCGATTGATCAGATAAATATCCGATCGATCAGATAGCATTTTTGTAATCATTTTGAAAACTTCTCAAGGCCATGACTTTTTCATTTTACTTTTGATTAATATAATATTGGAACCTACAGATATCTACTCAAAAAGTGCTTTCCAATGGTATATAGATTGTCTCGATCCAATGGTTGGCTTGGGAGATATGACCATTTTTTTTTCACACACCTTCATTTAAGCGGCTCGATGAAGCACGCAACAGTCTAATTTAAAAAATATAAAATTACAACTCAATTAGACACCGAGTTTTGTCCAATCCATGAATTTGGTTCTTTCTCTCAAATTCAATTAGAATAGTCCCTTAGGAATCTCTTGAAACTACATGAAAGTTGGAATTCTCATACACTGCTTGATTTCAATTTTTGGGGGGTTTTTCTAAGGTGTATTTAGGTTTTTTTATTTTGTTTTTTTTTTCTAGGAAAATAAGAATATCATTAATTAAAAATTTGCATAACAAAGTATGTAAAAGTTGCATGTTGGGGTGGAAAAGTTCCAATGAATGTTTGAGAGTATTCTCAGGGAACATAAAATTAATGGCAGATTCCCAAAAATATTCTGCTTAAGAAGCAAAACAGTCGTTTCTCTCCACACATAGGATACTAGATGTCTCCCAAGGGACTTTGAGATTCCCCAAAGCTTTAAGCAAAGTTTCAAAGATTTGCTAAAGACAATTCAAAACACCAAAAAACACCATAAATGGCCTTAGAATCAGCTAAGCCCGCACCCCCACCCAAAGGGAAACTATCCATGCCAGATGAAATGTGGGACTCCCAGGCGCGAGCTGACATTACGCTCCTACCTGCCAATGTTAATTGGGCCTGCATTGGACGTGTTTGTTGCCTTCTCTTAATCATCTTGATTGAAGAAAGTCCAGTAGTAAACATCTGCATTGTTCATCTCCGATTAGTACTGTTCTAAGATGTGCTTTGGGAGTTCTCTGGAGATTGTTGCGATGATGGGCTATGGAGTCTTAGCGAGGGAATCAACAACACTGTTCCCTAACCTCTTGCAATAATTGAAAGACCAGTTGGGAAATTCCACAAGTAGGTTAAGGGTTTGCTTCCACTCTGGCATCATGGTCCATCCCAGATGGCCTGTTGCTTGCACAATCGTGACTAAGATCTTGCTATCTCCTTCAATCTGAATTCGGGAGATGCCCAACTCTTTGGCCACTTGTATTTCCTTCCTCAGGGCAATCAGTTCAGCTTCAAGGGCTGAATATGCCATTATAGTCCCATTGTCCCTTGATCAAGTGGCCATGATGGTCTCTGACAATTCCAACAATGGCAGTGGATCAGGAGTAGGGTTCAAAGGAACTGTCAAAGTTGAGTTTGTATGTTTAGATTTTTATGTTAGGAGTTTCTCAGCTGTTTTGGAGTGTTTGGGAGAGTGTTATGGTGCTATCTTACCCAAAGAAAGTGACTGAAATGGATTTTCCAGACAACATGTAAGAATTTCATCTTCTCCATGTTTAATACATGTGTTTTCCAAAGAATTTATGATGACTTTACCCCATTGAAATGTAATTCTTGTAGGTAATTTAAAGGCTGGATTAAGTGAAGCGAAATGTGCTTGAAAACCCATCTAAAATGTGCCAAAGTTCTCCTTCAATCAGGGACTTGACATGGAACAAAAAGGAGATTGAATTTTAGTCCCCATGCAGTGGTCAGACATGGCCAAAATGGCCATGTCAAATAGGTTAACAGCAGCTCGGACATGGGCCATGTCAAATAGGTTAACAGCAGCTCGGACATGGTACCATAGGGTCATGTCTGACCAGTTTTATTGGTCGGACATTGACCATAGGATGCCATGTCCGACCAAGATTGGAAACCCCTTATGTGGGGCTTGTTCATGGGATTTGTGGGGCCCTTTTTCTTCAATCCTCCTTGGTAATGTTAAGGGGTTTCACACACCCTTTGAGCATTAGATCAGGCTACTAATTCCGCCATTTGAATGGCTGCAAAATCTGATTTAAATTGACTCCAAACTTTACCTTAGACTCTATTATGGAATATAGGAGCCCGGAATCAAATGGAACTTGACCCGAGCCTACTTTAGGGTGATTGTTAGGCAGAATACCCACCGGGATATCATCCAGAGACACGTTTTAGACTTCACTAGGTTAAATTCATTCACTTAGCGGCTTAGAATGTCAAACAACTTCGGGAACACCAAATGCATGTAAATTTCCAACATTCGGATCCTAAATGCATGTAAGTAACCGTTTCTGGACTCGACCTTAGTTGGTCTATAGGCCCGTGAGTCTTGCCTTGAGGCATAATGAGCATTCTTGATGTTATTGATCCTTGGGATGATAGGATCCTAGATTAGGGTGTTTCTAGGTTTTCCAGGGGTGCAATTAGGTGTCAAGTTCATCCTTGGACACCTGAGGATGCCCTGCGTTCTAGCCTATGTTGCTACAGAAAACCTAACTACCTTATTTTTCAAATCGGTAAGGACTGAACTGATACCAAATTTGTGTTGTGCGCGTGTGTGCGTAAGCAACCAAGATCAACAATCAACCATACAAGAAGACAAGAGATTTACGTGGTTCAGCAAAGGTGCCACGTCCACGAGAAACCAATTTCCATTATGTTCTTCTCCAATCTGTGAAACCATAGCCTTGGAATCTCAGCCTTTATCCAGGGTTACAGATTACATCATATATATAATCATCACTTCATTATCCCTCAAGAACTCTATCTCAGAAAAAGGGAAAGTCCTAATCTATTAAGAAACTATTGTTTAATCAAACAGGAAATTCCTAATATAATTCGGGAAACCACCCAAGATACTGAACCCAATTGGTCTAGACCCACTTGACCAACAATCTTTCTCTCCAGACCATGGGGAAGACACTCTGAACCCCTTACTGGGAGTTCAGCCCTGACAATTCTAAACATATTTCCAGCTTTTCCTTAGATACAACCTTTGTCATCATGTCTGAGGGATTTTTGTCCAAGTGAATCTTTTCCAGCTTCATGAAGTTTTTCCCGATCACCTCACGAATCCAATGGTACTTGATATCAATGTGCTTTATGCGACTATGATATGTAGCATTCTCACTGAATCCATAGCACTCGACTATCACAGTAAACTACATATTCTTCTTGTTTCAAACCTAGTTCTTGAAGGAATCTCTTCAACCAAAGCATCTCTCTCCCTGCTTCATTGGTAACTATTTATTCCGCTTCAGTTGTAGACTGTGCTTTACACTTCTACAACTTCGATTGTTAGGAGATAGCTCCCCCTACGAAAGTAAACAAATAACTAGAAGTCTACTACCGACGATCAAGATCGCCTACAAAATCAGCATCAGTATAACCTTCCACCACTGGTTTTGAGCCTCCGAAATACAAGCACAACTTGGAAGTACCTCTCAAATACCTAAAGATCCACTTCATTGCTTTCCAATGCTCTTTTCCAGGGTTAGAGAGAAATCTACTCACTAAACTCACAGCATGAGCAATGTCTGACCTGTACAAACCATGGCATACATAAGACTCCCCACAGCAGAGAAGTAAGGAATACACGCCATCCGTTCCTTTTCATCACCTGTAGTAGGACACAAGCGCTTGCTTAGTTTGAAGTGACTGGCCAGAGGCATGCTAATTGGCTTAGCATTCTTCATGTTGAACCGCTTGAGTACTCGTTAAACATATTTCTCCTGTGGCAACCATAGCTGCTTGGAACTTCTGTCATGACGTATTTGCATGCCCAATATCGTTCGTGCAGAACCTAAGTCTTTCATGTCAAATGACTTTGACATCTCTTCTTTTAACTTGCCAATCAACTTGCTATCATAGCCAACTATCAGTATATCATCTACATATAGAAGAAGGATGGTGAACCTGCCATCGATAAATCAACGAACATAGACACAATGATCTGCAGCTATCCTCCAGTACCCATGACTCAACATGAATGAATCAAACTTCTTGTACCACTGTCTCGGTGCTTGCTTCAGCCCATAAAGACTCTTTTTCAGCTTACAAACCATCTGTTCTTTTCCTTCTACCTCAAACCCCTCTGGTTGAGTCATGTAGATCTCTTCTTTTAAGTCATTGTGAAGAAATACGGTCTTTACGTCCATCTTTTCAAGCTCAAGGTCTATGCTGGCAGCTAGACCCAAGACAACTTTAACAGAAGTCATTTTCACAACAGGAGAGAAAACATCACTGAAGTCGATACCCTTTGTTTGTGCGAAGCCTTTTACCACTAACCATGCTTTGTGCTTCACCAGTTTTCCATTCTCATCCTTTTTCAGCTTAAACACCCATTTGTTTTTCAAAACATTCCTATCTTTAGGAAGTTGCACCAGCTCATATGTCTTGTTCTTTTTTAAAGAACTTATCTCATCCTGCATAGCATTCATCCACTCATCCACTCACCATTCATTACTTCTCGGAAGCTCTCTGGCTCCCCCTCATCAGTAAGCAAAACATATTTGGATAAATGATACTTAGTTGATAGTTGACACTCTCATGTAGGCCTCCTAACTTAAGGTTCCGTGGTTTCCAACCGAGGAGACTACAGCTCCCCCCACTCAACACCCTCATCATTTGGCAACCTTTGTGCTTCATCATGATCTAGATCATTTTGTCCACCTTCTCCACCTGTAGTCTGCACCGGAGAAAAAGTTGGTGTGAGATCAACCACTCCATCACCTGTCTCAGAAGACTTATGAATCTTCTCAACAATTCCAAAGAACTGGTCTTCATGAAAAACCACATCCCTACTTCTGATAATCTTCCTTTTTTCTGGATACCATAACCTGTAGCCAAACTCATCTCCACCATAGCTAAGAAAGATGCAACTCACTGCTTTATCGTCCAACTTGAAACGCTACTCCTTTGGTACATGTACAAGCGCCTGACACCCAAGTACCTTCAAGTGTAAATAGGAAGTATTTTTATCTGTCTATCTTCTCTCTGGAAGATCATAATTCAAAGGAACTGAGAAAGATCAGTTAATCAGATAAATGGCAGTCAGAAAGGCTTCACCCCAAAATGACTTAGGCAACTGTGCTAATCTCATCATGCATCTCATCTTCTTAAAAATAGTGCAGTTCATTCTCTCTGCCACACCATTGTGCAGTGGAGTATCAGGAATTGTCTTTTCATGTTGAATGCTATGCTTCAAGCAATAACTTCTAAACTGGTTGGATGTGTACTCACCCCCATTATCTGTGTGGAGACACTTCAAGAGTTTACTTGTTTCTCTTTCAACCTTGACATGAAGCTATTGAAAAATCTAGAACACTTGATCTTTTGATTTCAATGGATAAACCTAGACTTTCCTGGATGTATCATCGATGAATGTTACAAAGACCTTATTGACACCTAATGATTTTACCTCCATAGGACCACAAACATCAGAATATACCAAATCTAATACCTTAGATTTTAATTTTGATATCGAAGAGAAAGCAACCCTATGTTATTTGCCATACAGACAATAATCACAAGGGTCAAGGGATATACCTTTAGAGTAAGAAATTAAATCCTTTTTTGCCAACATCTGCAGGCCTTTCTCACTCATATGACCAAGCCTCTTATGCCACAGATTCAGAGAGGAATTGTCTTGAACTGCATTCAACACACCTTTGCACAGCTTTACATGTGTTTTATAAAGCGTATTACCCGCTTTTCCTCTTGCAATAACAAGAGACCCTTTAGTGAGCTTCCATCTGCCATTTCTGAAGTAATTTTCATAACCTGCACGATCCAATGCAGTTTCAGAAATCAGATTTAACCGCAGATCAGGAACATGTCACACATCATTTAGCGTCATTGTGCAACCAATATTGGTTTTTAATGCAAACATCACTGATACCAACAATCTCTTAATGACTTGTGTTGCTCATCTTTATAATACCAAAGTCACCTGCTTTGTACATCGTGAACATCTCCCTGCAAAGATAACCATGGTAGGATGCTGCTGTATTAACAACCCACTCAACCTGACCATCTGCAATACTCAAACACTTATCATCATCATTGGCGAGCACCACTGCTTCCTCTTCCAAAGTAGCTGTAGTGTTATCACTGTCATTTTCTTTTCATTGTTGGATCCTTTTTGTTCCTTCATGGCAAAGCAATTTTTCCTGATGTGGCCCATCTTGCCATAGAAAAAGTATTTCACAAACTTTTTCTTGGTTTGTGATTCACTGCTAGACTTGGACTGTGATTCACCTATAGACTTGACACGACCGCCCTTTGGTCCTCTACTCTTACTCCTCCCCCGGTTCTCAGTAACAAAGACCTGTGCATTATCCGTTTCCGATTTGGTCAAACTCCTTGTTGGCCGTCAAACAACTAATATTCTTCCACAATCACATAGATCTACTCAAAATGAGTCTGTGGGCGTAAATGAATCTTCGATCGGACGTCAGATGATCAAGATATCGCAGAAACAAAATTCTACCATCAATCTGGTCAACTCTGGCCTTTGCCCGTGTGTCCGATGACGTGGGTTGATGTCAGCCTGGTGACGTCACTCTGCTGACGTCGTCAACGGCTAACAGGCTGGACGGACTGCAACCGGGTTCAGGTCAACTCGACCCAAACCAACCTGCACTCGCTACTTGACTGGGCTTGCACCACGGGTTAGGTCTGACCTAACCTGAAACCCAAATCGTAACTTGTGCTTACTGACCTGGCCTTATACACCATGGGTTAGGTCTGACCCAACCTGAAACCGGGAACCAACTGGGTCATCTTCAACCTGTGTTTCTGCGACTGAAAAACGAGGAGCGATGGCAGCGACCCTTCTTCCTCGGCTACGGCAATGAGGAACTGGCGACAGTGGCTGCTTGTGGCGATGGCGACGGTGACAAAAGGTGTCTAGCAGCGACAACCGGCGGCTGACGATGTCAGCGAGGGCCGATCAGTTTTTTTTTTCTTCTTGCAGCAATGCAGACAATTGCTTTTGGTCTTCTTCTCGTTGTCTTCTCCGTAGAAATCTGGCAGCCAATACCGGACGAAATCTTCGACAAAGATCTGCAATCAACTGAGAACCCTCGCTGTCTTGTTCTTCCAATGGCCCATCAGAGACCAACACATTGATCTCTCTTCCTCCTGTTGATCTTCCGTGCACAACTTCCATGCTTTGATACCACTTGTTGTACGCATGTGTACGTAAGTATCCAAGATCAACAATCAACCATACAAGAAGACAAAATTTACGTGGTTTGGCAAAGATGCCTACATCCACAGAAAACCAATTTTCACTAGGTTTCCTTCCAATCTGTGAAACCACAACCTTGGAATCTTAGCCTCTATCTAGGGTTACAAATTACATCATATATATAATCATCACTTCCTTATCTGCCAAGAACTCTATCTCAGAAAAGAAGAAAGTTCTAATCTATTAAGAAACTACTGTTTAATCAAACAGGAAATTCCTAATATAATTAGAGAAACCACCCAAGATACTGAACCCAATTGGTCTGGACCCACTTAGCCAACAATTTGAGCCCCATCTACGATTTAGGCAACGATGTAGTAGATTAGGCCACTGTGTTTAGCCGGTTTGCCGCACTCAACCGAAACAAGAAAAGTAGGTGTAACGCCCCAAACCTAGATAATTATGATTTATAGTAATTAAGTTGCTTTTACTTTAACTAAGATGTTATTAGGTTAATTGAGCCCAAGTCTCCAAAGGTTTGGGTCATGGATAGGTAGTTGGGTCGGGTTCATACTTTATTAGGTAGTCCAAGACCTTTTGTATTTAGTATTTTCATGATTTGACATTATTTATGTACCATATTGGTTGCATTGGGTGAGTTTCATCTTGTTGAACACCTTCTATGTTCAGCCCAAATCCATTTGGACTCATTCCGGCCCATTCAAACCCAAATTGACTTAAACCGGAAATGTCTAGAAACCAAGAGGGCTTCCTTGTAAATTCCAGAAACTTCATTCCTATAAAAATCCCCAAAACCCCATCGATCCCTATTCCTCTTCTACCTCCCTCACATTGCAGCACTGGCCCTTTCTTCTCCTTCTTCCATCGTCATCTTCTTCATCTTGCCTCCACTTCTTCGGTGATTGAAGCTCACGTGCATCAAGCAGAGCTTCTTCCTTCTTTTTCTCCGTTTTCTCCTTGCTCTTCATTGGCATCAAGGCACCATGTTCACCTTCGAGTTGTAGAAGGCTTGAGGTAAGAAAAAACCCATTCCTATTACAGCCGTTGAGTCCATTTGGGGGCATGAAAACTCAAGGATTTGGCATGCAAGCATCTCATTTCGTTTCCCTTGTGCATATGTTAGATTCTCCATGTGTGAAGCCTTATTCTTCATCTAATCAAGGGGCAAATCGGTTTAATTGAAGCACCAAGCACCAGGCAAGTATAAGGATACATATTCTTGCATGTATGGCTTTATTCCTTTGATTCTTGATGGATTGTATGGTTTTACCCAAATCTATAGCTCTATGGCAAATGGATGGATCAAATGGTGATTTTGCATGAATAAAAAGGTTAATGGTCTTTAGGGAAACCAAGGGTGTAGAACGGAAGCTTTTAGAATGGTTTTATTGCAGGTACAATAGACATTGGAAGAAAGAAACTGGTGGAATAGAAACCCTCCTGTAACAGAGTGCTTCAGGGCTGACCGGTCTGTCCTGAAGCCGGATCAGTCGAATTACTTTTCTAAAAGCGGTCCGACCGGTCGGACAAACACCCGATCGGTCGGGTAAGTCAGAACTGTAACTTTTAGAGAGGCATTCCAAAACCATTTTCTATGCTAGACTATGAACTTCTATAGTCTATGGGATAGCCTAATGATGGGTTACTCCCTTAAATCTTAGAAAGAGACTGAGATATCCATCCACACATCATTATAGGTTCTTCCATCCACACATTACCATAGGTTGTAGGTTCAACCAAAGACCTTATAGGACCATAGAGTTGGATCCTTGCTACCCCCAAACTAGTCCAACGGTGATTAATATAAAGCAGAAGGAGTGTTGAGCTGTCACCCCTTTTCTTTGTGATTCTCCGGTTAGTTTTCAATGTCATGTCATGGGTGTTGGCATAAGGTGAAGTGTCCTATATATATACATGAGGTAACACCAAGAATGGTAATGCCGGGACACCGAATATCTTATGAATACACCGTATTGAATGACCTTGGAAACCCGGATTATTTAGTATAGGATTGGCTAGTAATTGTCCTTGATAACCTTATAATCTAATTGCATTCATATTGGTGGTAACCTTGATCTCTATATAAGGGTCTGTACCAGTTGCATTATTGATAATCAGTTACTCGAGGATAAATCTATGTTTGATGTTGTTCCAAGAATGAATTACTTTCTCTTATCAGTATAAACCGATTGGTATATATAAGTAAAGATCCCAAATTATTCCCGACATGTTAAGAGTCGGTGCCACTGAGCTTGTTATTTCCCATAGGAGGTTCGACGGGACCCCATGGGATGCGTTATTCCCCATAGGAGGTTCAACGGGACCCCATGGGATGCGTTATTCCCCATAGGAGGTTCGACGGGACCCCATGGGATGTGTTATCAGTTGCCTACTATAGTAGTATCAGGAGAGTGAGTCGACGCTCTCACGGGCAGCTAGTTGGCCCTGGCCTGGCCGCTAGTGGTATCCCAAGGATCAGTTACTCTCTTTTAGAGAGGAGTTAGCAAATGTGGTTGCCATTTTGGTATGATATATTCTGTATTTCATGATTCACTATTCACGCTAACTCATATGCATCAGTGCCTAGATTTCAATATTGATCTCTTTTAATCAGTATATTATTTATTTCCTTTGATCTATCATGCTAAGCTCATGTATCCTTATCGTTGCTTAACCGTCGTGTTAACTAAAATTACCGTGGTGTTACAGGTGCAGAACCCGATGCCAATCAGGCAATCAGCACGCTCCCGGAGGCGACCCCAATGTCACCTCGGGACGTGGACGAGTGGAGTGAGGAGGACATCTTCTCCTGATTCTCCTCAATAGTGCGCAGTAGGGAACATTTTGGGATTGGACTTAGGGTTCACCTTCCATTGATATATTTTGTATTATTGTGGATCCCCATGTCTTATGCGCTCAGATGGGTTAATTAACAGACTTGTTTATTTAATGTATGACACTGAATGGATGTTTTATGGATGCTTATCATATAATTACAGGTGAAATCTCTTGGTTTCCGATTGAATATCTATGCTGATAATACGTGTTAGTGAATATCCCTCACACGTACCTGTGGGATCACCCTTGTGACAGTTCGTACGTGTCAAATCTTGGCACGAATTGTCACGGGTACGTGTTCATTCCCCGGAACCCACATCAAATCCCCAATTCTCGGGTTCGGGGCATGACATACATAAGTATGGTATCAGAGCATTGATAAGTCAATTAAAAGACTTAGCAATCCTAGGAAGCGTGGTGAGGGTTCGATAGATTTAGTTGGGGAAATAGATTTTTGCATAAGGATTATAGTTTACCTTCCATATCAGCATTGATTGAGACTAATCCCTATTCTAGTTGCAGATAAATGGCTTCTGGATCAGGAACAAGTAGCCACTTGGGGAACGATGGCCATGATAACGTAGAGCTAGAGGGTGATGATCTTCTACCGCCTCCACCTCTTCATCTGACATGTACCACAGAGGAACGTTTTACGATGATGATGATGGAGCAAGTATTAAGGATCAGTGAGACTCAAGCTATAATGCAAGCACAAATAGCAACAATAATGGAAAGACAAGCTTAGCTGCAATAGAACTTAACCGTAGTGGAAGAGAGGTTGCAAGACATTCTAGAGGAGAAATCCAAGAGGAACACACCATCTTCTGAGGAGAACCCTAAACAGTGGAAGAAACAGAAGATCGAGGCTTGTAGTTCTGGGGGACCAGTGTGTGAACTGTTTGGCATGGGCCATGAGACAACCAAATGCTGCAGAAAAACTGGAGCCTGCTATCGTTGTGGTTCGAGGGAGCATTAGCAGGCAAAATGTCCAGGGAAGAAAAACATCAACGATGCTTTATTGTGTCCGTAGCAACAATCAGATCAGCAAGGGTGATCTCCTTAGCTATTATTTTCATTCTCTGTTATCCTTTTACGTGTAGATGTCATAGTAGTTGTTTGAGTGTTATTTGAGATAGTTTTTCGAGATTCTAGTTGAACATGGGTTTTGAATTGGATTCCGAATTTACTTTCCTTGTAGTCCTAAGTCGATATTGGTGTCATGGTTGGAATACAGTTGGCACCCTCCAGATGCATATTAATTTAAGCAGTTTAACCAGGTGGTCATTGAGTATAGGTAATTACTGCTTTATATTGATGAATTGTTCAATCTTTTCAGGGTGTAAATTGACTTCCGAAGGTTGACTTGAGGATGGATTATTTCAATCCCAAGCTTGAGGGTAAAGGTCTGACGACCAACTCTTATGATTAAATTTGGATGTTAAAAAAAAAAAAGAGTTCTCGATGAATTATTAGATTGATGTTTCGAATATATTTGTGGGTTGAGGAATCGAATCCTTGCTCCGTACCTAAACTGATATGTGGTAATCACTATTGTTGATATTTTGGTGTATTCCAATATGTTAGTACTCATGATAATCTTATGGGGACTTTCTTCATCTTTTGAGAAACTTCTTGAGGAGACATTAATTTTATTTGACAAGTTGTAGTCTTAAGTCCTACTGTATATTGAGCTAAATGTTAGGGGTCCGATGAATTCGAGAGTTTCTTAGTTGGCCAAGTTTTGAGGCCGGTTAACCAGACCCGAAGCTCCTTGTGGTTTTACAAGATATTATAGGATTGTAAGGAATAGTTCTGAAGGTGCAACTTCATTTGTTAATTGATTTAGGGGAAATGATCCTCTTGTGTGGACAGATTAAGGTAAGCATAACTTTAAGTCTTGCGAAATTCCTTGATTATTGTGAGCCAGTAGAGTTGTATGAAGACGCAAATAATGGAACTGATCCAATAGATATAATCAGATAGTTGAGGACTCAGATTTGATTGAAGCTCTTAATCGTATAATGGATGAGATTATTGTCTGGCTTAATTTCTTAAAGGTTATTAAGAGTACATTCTAATGAGGATCCTAAGTTCTTTGCTTGGTAAACTGTGGGAAGTTTGATGTTAATTGGCAGCAATTGACAGCAAAGAAGTTGCATTGTCCGGAGGCATATGGAGCAAAAGCAATTGAGTTATATGATTAATAAGAACGATCATTTAATGACAGCATTGATGAATTACTCAATTAAATTAGTGTGCAGAGGGTGGTATTGAAATTGGATTGAGGCCCAGTGATACCAATTTAGCATCTAAGGCTATGTGATTTGAAGCTGAATTTTAATTAGTAAAGAGCATGACGAATTTTTGGTGGTCAATTAATAGAATGCTTGTATGTCATCTCTTCTGGGTGTCTTACTATCTTCCCTATACCCAGTACCTGATCTCTACCTCTACTAGTGTGACATTCATGTTCATGACTCCCATGACTCTTCCATTTAAGTTTCATTCAACTCTTGCTCTCTTTTCAGGGATTTCGTCCTGTTTATTTTAGAGGCATTTGTGAGTCAAATGATCAACGCTCTTCCTTTTCTATGATATTTTATTTCCTTCATATCTTCCTCTAGTGAACCTCATTTCCTAGCCCTGCTTTAGTGGTGATCTGAGTTACCTAACCTTCCATTCTACTTGACTTGTTCCTCCCTACCATGTTGCTTATCTGTAACGTTCCACTCCTTTGATGCAGGTGTTGGAACTCTAGTGTATTCTATTTCTAACAAGTAATTGCTCACGTGTCCCGTTTCTTTGCTCAAGTCATCCACCATGATCTGCATACCCTTCAGAATTCCAGACTTCCAGGTACAGCGTATCCTTCTGAATCCCAGACTTTCGCGTACAGCAATCACTACTCCTTAAGTTGGGACTCTCTTTTTTTTCTAGCTACGCTATCATTCTATGAGTATATGCACTCTACTCAGGACTCCAACTACATCCATCAACGTTGCCATTTCCATATCTCGAATTGTAGAATATTTGTTGGTCTTTTCCAGTATCTTGAGTATCTAAAAGGATGGACCATATACGATTATTGTTTATAAACCCATATTCTTCGAGTTTTCTTGGTCCCTCTGCTCTGTCTACTCTGTTTTGTTCAACAGCTTGTCTTCTTCAGATAGCTGCAACCTTCCTTTTGACCAATGAATGATTTTAGATCTGGAGCTTTCCTTTTTCATTCTCTTAACCTCCTTGTTTTCTTCTTCAGCTAATTGTGATTGGGCTTGTTTCCCTATTCTTCGTGAAATGTCAATTATTACATTTGAAATATGAGTCAAAATTTCCTCCTTTTTTGTATTAGTGTGTCTTACCTTTAGAACCCTTCTTTCTTTTAATGATAGTTTTCTCAATCTTTCTTTGACCCATGTACATCTTTGTTGTCAAGTTGTCTCCAGGCATATTCACCCCTAATTTCTTACTCATGTGTGTTCATGATACAGTTATTCGGTTGAATACTTTTATGAATTAATACTGTTATCTTGATGAGACACTTTGTTTGTTTGTATCCTGATGGCCAAGATATTCATTGATGAGGTTACACGATTGCTTGGCACTTCAGTGTCTATAGTCTCGGATTGAGATAGTAGATTTGTTTCTTCCTTCTGGCGATCTCTTCCGGAATCCATGGGTACCCATCTCAGCGTACCATCCTCAGGTTGATGGGCAATCGGAGCATACGATACAAACTTTGAAGGATATACTTCGAGCCAGCGTGTTAGACTTTCGGAAGGAATGAGATGAACACTTCTCCTTGTGCGAATTTTTGCCTAATAACAGCTATCACGCGAGCATCGGAATGGCCCATTCGAGATCCAAAGTAGAGTGGGAGATCTGGCGTATCGGCTAGAGCTATTGCTTTGGCTTGCCGGAGTTCATAACGTATACCACGTCTCAATGCTTGGGAAGTATCTCTCAGACCCCTCTCATGTTCTCGAGATGAATGACATCCAAGCGGAATCGGATGCGAGCTATGCGGAGTAACCTCCTCATGTCATCGACATCAAAGACCAAGTGCTTCGTATCTGGATGGTCAAGTGGGTCAAGATTCTTTGGGAGCATCACGGACCTGAAGAAGCTACGTGGGAGCTTGAGGAGCAAGTTCGTGCGAAGTATCTAGGACTTTTACTAGAGGTGAGTTGCTTTTGGAGGACCGAATATTCTTTTAGAGGGGGAAGATATAATGCCCCAACCCTAAATAATTATGATTTATAGTAATTAAGTTGCTTTTACTTTAATTAAGATGTTATTAGGTTAATTGAGCCCAAGTCTCCAGAGGTTTGGGTCATGGATAGGTAGTTGGGTCGGGTTTATACTTTATTAAGTAGTCCAAGACCTTTTGTATTTAGTATTTTCATGATTTGGCATTATTTATGTACCATATTGGTTGCATTGGGTGAGTTTCATCTTGTTGAACATCTTCTATGTTTGGCCCAAATCCATTTGGACTCATTCCGGCCCATTCAAACCCGAATTAACTTAAACCGGAAATGTCTAGAAACCAAAAGGGCTTCCTTGTAAATTCCAGAAACTTCATTCCTATAAAAATCCCCAAAACCCCATTGATCCCTATTCCTTTTCTACCTCCCTCACATTGCAGCACTGGCCCTTTCTTCTCCTTCTTCCATCATCATCTTCTTCATCTTGCCTCCACTTCTTTGGTGATTGAAGCTCACGTGCATCAAGCTGAGCTTCTTCCTTCTTTCTCTTCATTTTCTCCTTGCTCTTCATTGGCATTAAGGCACCATGTTCACCTTCTAGTTGTAGAAGGCTTGAGGTAAGGAAAAACCCATTCCTATTACAGCTGTTGAGTCCATTTGGGGGCATGGAAACTCAAGGATTTGGCATGCATGCATCTCATTTCGTTTCCCTTGTGCATATGTTAGATTCTCCATGTGTGAAGCCTTATTCTTCATCTAATCAAGGGGCAAATCAGTTTAATTGAAGCACCAAGCACCAGGCAAGTATAAGGATACATATTCTTGCATGTATGGCTTTATTCCTTTGATTCTTGATGGATTGTATGGTTTTACCCAAATCTACAGCTCTATGGCAAATGGATGGATCAAATGGTGATTTTGCATGAATGAAGAGGTTAATGGTCTTTAGGGAAACCAAGGGTGTAGAACGGAAGCTTTTAGAATGGTTTTATTGCAGGTACAATAGACATTGGAAGAAAGAAACCGGTGGAATAGAAACCCTCCTGTAACAGAGTGCTTCAGGGCTGACCGGTCTGTCCTGAAGCCGGATCGGT
Organism: Sextonia rubra; assembly: GCA_037013555.1. Lineage (NCBI taxonomy): Eukaryota > Viridiplantae > Streptophyta > Magnoliopsida > Laurales > Lauraceae > Sextonia > Sextonia rubra. The sequence continues at coordinate 13,572,415 of JASUAD010000018.1, read as the reverse complement.
CGAATTACTTTTCTAAAAGCGGTCCGACTGGTCGGATAAACACCCAATCGGTCGGGTAAGTCAGAACTATAACTTTTAGAGAGGCATTCCAAAACCAAGTTCTATGCTAGACTATGAACTTCTATAGTCATGGGATAGCCTAATAATGGGTTACTCCTTTAAATCTTAGAAAGAGACCGAGATATCCATCCACATATCATTATAGGTTTTTCCATCCACACATTACCATAGGTTGTAGGTTCAACCAAAGACCTTATAGGACCATAGAGTTGGATCCTTGCTACCCCCAAACTAGTCCAACGGTGATTAGTATAAAGGAGAAGGAGTGTTGAACTGTCACCCCTTTTTCTTTGTGATTCTCCGATTAGTTTTCAATGTCACGTCATGGGTGTTGGCATAAGGTGAAGTGTCCTATATATATACATGAGGTAACACCAAGAATGGTAATGCCGGGACACTGAATATCTTATGAGTACACCGTATTGAATGACCTTGGAAACCCGGATTATCTAGTATAGGATTGGCTAGTAATTGTCCTTGATAACCTTATAATCTAATTGCATTCATATTGGTGGTAACCTTGATCTCTATATAAGGGTCTGTACTAGTTGCATTATTGATAATCAGTTACTCGAGGACAAATCTATGTTTGATGTTGCTCCAAGAATGAATTACTTTCTCTTATCAATATAAACCGATTGGTATATATAAGTAAAGATCCCAGATTATTCCCGACATGTTAAGAGTCGGCGCCACTGAGCTTGTTATTCCCTATAGGAGGTTCGACGGGACCCCATGGGATGTGTTATTCCCCATAGGAGGTTTGACGGGACCCCATGGGATGTGTTATCAGTTGCCTATTGCAGTAGTATCAGGCGAGTGAGTCGACGCTCTCACGAGCAGCTAGTCGACCTTGGCCCGGCCGCTAATGGTATCCCAAGGATCAGTTACTCTCTTTTAGAGAGGAGATAACAAATGTGGTTGCCATTTTGGTATGATATATTCTGTATTTCATGATTCACCATTCACGTTAACTCATATGCATCAGTGCCAGATTTCAATATTGATCTCTTTTAATCAGTATATTATTTATTTCCTTTGATCTATCATGCTAAGCTCATGTATCCTTATCTTTGCTTAACCGTCGTGTTAACTAGAATTACCATGGTTTTACAGGTGCAGAACTCGATGCCAATCAGGCAATCAGCACGCTCCCAGAGGCGACCCCAATGTTACCTCGGGACGTGGACGAGTGGAGTGAGGAGGACATCTTCTCCTGATTCTCCTCAATAGTGCGCAGCAGGGAACATTTTGGGATTGGACTTAGGGTTCACCTTCCATTGATATATTTTGTATTATTGTGGATCCCCATGTCTTATGTGCTTAGATGGGTTAATTAACAGACATGTTTATTTAATGTATGACACTGAATGGATGTTTTATGGATGCTCATGATATAATTACAGGTGAAATCTCCAGGTTTCCGCTTGAATATCTATGTTGATAATACATATTAGTGGATATCTCTCACACGTACCTGTGGGATCACCCTTGTGATAGTTCGTACGTGTCAAATTATGGCACGAATTGTCACGAGTACGTGTTCATTCCCCGGAACCCACATCAAATCCCCAATTCTCGCGTTCGGGGCGTGACAGTAGTTTGGACTCTTTCAATGAAATAGATCTCAACCCCTAAGATCTTTGTCCTATCTAAACAGACAACAGTGCCCTTCTTATCATTTGTTTAATCTCCGTTGATTACACTTACAACCCTAGCCTTAGGAAACTCGAGGCTTTGGTACCACTTATTAGATCTATTAGGTTAATGATCTATGCACCACAAAAAGAAGGAAAAGGGAAAAACAAATCACTCAATCCATGATAGAAATTTTACGTGGTCCCCACTAAAAGCTACATTCACGGGCTATGAGCCAACTCAGCCGTAAATGGGCTACTGCTAAGCCGTAAAATGATCAAGGCTAAGCAGTGACTGCAGCGGGAACCTTAATTAAATTGGTAGAAAGGTAGGTTAGGATAAATGATTGGGGTGAAAGGACTCGGCCATGTGGAATTGCACTACTAGAGAGGGCATGATTACCTTACCTTCATGCCCATCGGATAATTTATACTTGAATCAGTTTTGTAAATGGGTTCGAACACTGAAATGGATGCTAGTCTTAAGAAAGGTTAATTAAATGTACACATGAGGATTAAACTAAACTCGAATTAGGAACTAAAGTTTTGGGATGTAATACATGATAAACACTGAAAATTAGGACAATGGCATCATAGGTTGTCATTGTTATTGTGAACGAAGGTCTGTTTCCATGTGTAGATTAACTATCTCTAACTGTTAGGTGGTGTAGAGCTTACGCCCAGTAAAAATGGAGAATACTAGATGAGCATAATACACCTTAAATTATGCAATCTAAACTCAATAAATTGATAATGATTGGGTGTCGTGCGTTTAGGGTTTCATATCACGATTCATTATGCATTCGTATACAGTATGGATTCATATATATATTTATATCTGACCAACCACAGTTTGAAGGTAGACATACGCTATCAGGTTAGTGTGTACTGTGGGATATAGTACACAGCTGTGTCATTTGTTATATCTGGCAGAAATACTTGTTTTTGAATATTGTATTTGGTGGGAATACCCGTTTTTATGCATTTATGTCATTGGATTTGCATTTAGTATATTTTGGGTAAGATGTAAAATATGATTTAATTTAGTTGGTTATCATCGTTACTTGCAGTTTACCTCTTACCAGATTACGTCAATCTGACTCACTATTTTTGGTGTCTAGGTCCCGTTGCCGGTACTTAATTGGAGGGTCAAGTGATGTGGGAGATTCTGTCAGATGGTGGAGTTGTTGAGTAAAGCACCAATGATATCATTTAAGGTGTCTTAGTGATGGTGCTGAGATCGGAATACTAAATTTGTAATAAAGGCCATGTTTGGGGCTATTAGTGTAGTCATTCAATTTATTGCCCTCGAATTATAATTCTTAATTATTATACTTCGAAACACTTGACCATTGATTTGATTATTATTGCGATTTATATATGGATTGAATGTGATACTCAGCTGTGCAGTATATGGATTTTTAGTTCCGTGTGTGACTATGGTTGCTTGATTACTAAGCATAACCTCACAAAGAACTTCTATCCACCTAGAACTAGGGCCCATATTGTATGCTTGAAAAAAAATATTTTTGGCCCTAACTCTCACACCTTAAGGCCAGGTATCAATCTGACCCAATTTTATGGGCATGACATTGATCAAATCAATTTTTGCCTTCTGATTATTGAATGCCCATTCAAAACAAAATGGAATGGAGAAATAGAATTCATGTAGCCGACCCCAATATGGTTGGAACAAGGCTTTGATGATGATTATTATTATTATTGAATGCCCATCATTTTGCCGTTTCTCGTGGCTAGTCAACCCTCATCGCTTAGAATGACACAGGTTTGTTGAAAAGTAGATATCTCAATTAAACAGGTTCCACCTCATGGTCCATTAGCATCTCTAGTGCTGCCAACAGAGGACTCCGCTCAACTTGAAACGTTATCGAATTGAGTAATTGAATTTTGGGGCGTTGTCAGCATCATCAACACGTTTTCTACTCTATGTTTGGTTGGATTGACTATGGAACTTTTAGTTCCTACTCAAACAGTCGAACCTGTTGGAAGCTATTTACTTGTTACCCACACAATCCATCATATTTATTTAAAATTTAAACTACGTCCTGGCACCACCTTGTTGGGGAAATCTGGCACTAGGATTCAACTCATCCTGACCATAAGATCTCACTAATCGAGCAACTCTACCGGGCTTGGACGATTAAAAAACGAGCTTTACTACAGGGGCTCAAGTCGGGTGGATCCAACAACGCCCAAGCCTGAACTCTCCAAACCCTGCTTTCACTCAGCCCAGTTGACTTGAACTCAAGTGGCGAGTTGAGTTACCCACGAATCTCTTTCTAGTTTATCCCTAACAGAAAAGGCCCTATAAATATCATTTTTTTTCATTCTAAGTGTTTTTTTTCTTTTTCCATACACAGCTAAGAGGTCTGGATCGATTGAAATCAGCCAACCATGCCCAGCACACACTATGCTCCTATCGGAAGAAACTTTTTTCTTGGTTACTCAGCCAAGGCGCTGAAGAGACAACTATAGGCACGGGAAGAAAACTCATGTGTGAAAGGAGTTCGTACACTTGGAAAGAAAGCCCACACAAGTGAAAATAGAGCATATACATGAGAAGAGGTAGCGTACCTAGGTTTTAAACTCTCGGCACCCAAGTAAGAACTAACGCCTCTTACCACTGGAGTAAGATGTCGTCCTTCTTTAAAAAAAAAAGTTAGGATTGATTTTGGAGTTCCTTCTTTTTTTTTTTTTATAAGAAGATTCTGACACATGCCGTGAAGATCTATGCATTCAAAAGTTTATACATTGTCTATTCAATTGAGTTAAAAATAAATGGCGACTCCTAAGACCCAATTTTGATAAAAGGACCAGGTCAGGTTCAAAACTAGTTCCAACTTATCTTTTTTTTTTTTTTTTTCTTTGCTTATAATAAGGATATCATTCAACTCAAAAATCAAAAGGACTCAATAACATTGCATCAAATCTGCCTTCCATAACTGATAAACCCAAATATCTTTAGAATCAAATTATAGGTTGTTACAAGAATTTTCTTACATTATCTTGTAGACGGTCGAGAACTATATCTTGAAAATGCACATCTGCAAGTCAAATCCTATGTCCATGGTTTAGGACTTGTATAGATCTAGACTTGGACCCATTTAGCAATTGAAATATAAATTGGATTTCGGATCCGGACGACTTATGAATAAAAACCTAAAATAAATTTATACCTGATTTTTTACGGATAGTCTTTTAAAACATCGCTGCAAACTGATTTTTGCTTTATCTCTGATGTAACATTTCAAAGTTACAACACCTAACTACCACATGATTACTGATCAAGCCAACTCACCTAAAGTGAAGAAGGATAAAGCTGAGGGTAAAGGCATTATTATGTGCTAGTTGCCACTCAATCATACAAGTAGTTGTATTTAGGTTATAATACTGTTTGCCTTAAAACAGGCATAGTCCCATAAAGAAAAGGGCCATCCCAACTAATATACCTTCGAACTGTCACCATAAATAGTAGGGCCATCCCAACAATCGTACCTTTGAGCTGTCAAGCTTTAATATATTTAATTAATCTGGCCTTATCTATTTAGACATGCCACTTTAGCATCTTCCCAATCATCGACTTATGGTACTCACGTGGAATTCTATGCAGTGTCACAAATTTCAGTGATATTTTTAAAATATCATTATATCAATACTATAATCTTGATCTTCTAAAATGTTAATTATAATTGAGAATATTGTGACATTTCCATTTTTAATAACACTTTCTTTATATTTAGTAGAAATAATCCTTGTTTTTAAGTATTTTATTTGATTGTGCATTAAATCATCATCATCGTTAGTATCATTGAAATCTTGTCCCAAGTAAGTTTCTGGTTACATGAATACTTTTTTTTTTATTCTAATCTTTCTGATTCAGATTTAATATATGAGAAGCATTATATATATTACTTTATTTTCCTATGCTCTAGCTTTAATTAATTTAATTTTAATAAGGATTATAATAATATTTCAAGAAAAATTAAAGGGAAATTTGAATCTCATAATAAAATGAGGGACGGTAAAATCAAATGAATAAGACTTGAAAGAATATATACGAATTCTATGAAGAATGAGTAACTCTCACTGATATAAAAAAATTACTTCAAAATACCATGATATTTTTTGTGGCAAATGGTGAACACATTTCAAATATCATTGTAAAACATTAAAATGTATTTAAAAAACAATGTGATGACATTTAATGATATTTTATATTTTGTAGGATTTTATGTACTCATTGAGCTACCATTCCTACCAAAACTAATTGGTGATGGTAGAGGCACGGCATTGTGGCACGCCTTTACCTAATAATTCCCTCCTCATGATGACGCTTTCGCAACTCGAACCATTGACCTAGGGTTCTGATACCATTTGTAGGATCTTAGGCATCCACTGAACTATCATTCTTATCAAAATCAATTGGTGATGGTAGAGGCACAAATCAATGTTTTAGGGCATTCGACATCACACCTATGGGCCTATTTTTAAAGCGGTCATAGGAAACAGCATTGTAGCATGCCTCTACCTAATATATTCTTAATAATTTGGTGCAAGAGGTCCACACAATTAGAAAGATGGGAACCTTTTATTTTCGAGCCACCATCTCCTCCTAGTACACTTTCAAGTTTCAACACTCTCTGACCAGCTGAATAATTGGCACTGGACCCTCGACCCATCTTGACACCCATTGGGCTTTTACTTGCCGCTTCATTGAAATAATAATAATAATAATAATAATAATAATAATAATATTGCAATTAAAATATGAGCTTTGAGATTCACAATTCACAGCTCCAGAGGTTATGATGATGGGGCCGTTTTTATTTCCAACCCTAAGCATGCATGTTTTTTTAGCAAGCGGATAAATAAAGGTGAAGTTAAACTATGATGAAATCTGACTATTTTACCGTTATTTATCATGTTTATATGAAAAAATAGAGCGCAAAAGTAAACTTATAGTAAGATATTACTAACCTTTACCCCTCAACAAGCACTTTCTCACATGTGGAAAACTGTAATAAAGTGTGTTGAAGTTAAGTTCTACCAAAAAGTGCTTTTTAATTTGACATTTCATCGCATATACTTTAACTTATATTATTCAAATAAATGTTTTACCATACATCAACTTTTAGCTCAACGTAACTTGTGTTTTTCTTTTGTATGATGGGACATCTACTTCATCTTTACTCTGTACATATAAATAAACATGAGGGTTCTTTTAGAATATCCAAAGTTGAAGGGTTTAGGCTCAATTTGATTTTTAGAGTGTAATCCAATTAACAATGGTGGAAAAACAGAAGAAATCGTAAATCAATCAACCGCAAGAAGAAGAAACTACAATTTTTTAACATGGAAAATTCGAAATAGAGAAAACCCATGAGACCTATCACCCGGTCCAATAGAAACCAACCACTAAAAATGCAATAGTTACAAGATACTCACAAGCCCTTCCTTAGTTCACCACAACCTAAGGATTGCAGTAATCTCACTTATCGACGACCATGCCATTCATTGTTCCTTATGCTTGAATCAAACCACCTTGAATCCATAAAGCAAACAAATCAACACTACCTTGAATTCTCAAGGTGAAGGAATCTTCCATAAGAGTAAAAGCAAACAATATCTAGAATTTAGCAAGTGCAGCACAGCTCTCTAATGGTTGTTATAGAGAAGAAAGGGTATCTCCAATAGGTATTCTAGGCTCAGAACAAGGAGATTGCATATCTAGGGTTGAGAGAATAACCGTTTTTATAGCCCAAGGTTCGTAGCTTGGTGTTAGGGCTCAATTGGGATTCAAACAGGCATGTGTAGTCTAAACAAGAAAAGAAATTGTGTGAAAATGTGTTTCAAAATTGCCCAAGTTTGCTCTAGTGGACACCATTTCTGTCTGGGAATTTTTTGAGTTCTCTACACCACAAGAAGGTAGATTTTTAGCGCTGAATAAAATTCTGCGCCAACTTAGTAAAACTTGTCGCCAAAACCTTTTAACCACGAAATAATATTCGTCCTCACATTGTTGTGAAAACCCTATATGAGAATATGTTCAGCGTTGAACACAGGTTTGTCCTCAAATGTCAACCCTTTAGGCACAAATTTGCTCGTCGTCCTATGGTGTTCGTCACTAAATGTCCTACCTTAAGGTGCCCTAGTGTCCAACCGTTAGGCACAAATTTGTTTGTCGCCCTATGGTGTTAGTCGCCAAAGGTCCCGTAGTGTCTAACTGTTAGGCACGAATTTGTTCGTCGCCCTATAGTATTCATCGCCAATTGTCTAACCTGTAGGCATGAATTTGTTTGTCACCCTATAGTGTTTGTTATGCAGTTAAAAAACACAACCTACCATTTGGCAATAATGGAATTCGTCACCGAAAATAGATAATCAATGACAACAACTTGTTTATCCCGAAAGACATCTTGGGTGACAACCACAGGATTGTCGCCAGTTCGGATATCCTAATTTTGGCGACAATCATTATGTCATCGCCAATAATTGAAGCCTTTTTTTTTGTAGTTCAACAACAATAATTTTAAATTGAAAACCATTTCAAGAAAAGCTCTGATCTGTTTACAAATGGATTTTGTTCCATAAGTGTATCTAATTCATGTTAAATGCTTCAATTTAAGCCTTTTTGTTGTTGCTCCAATTCCTTGGAACAAAATAGAAAATAGAAAGAAAAAGAAGAGGTAGCAGAAGGAGAAGAGAAGAGAAAGAGAGAGAGAGACACTTTGCGAACGATTGAGAAAGAGAAAGATAAGGTTGTTTATATTATGAGGACTTTGAAGATGACCACTTACTCATTGCCAAACTTATTAAAAAAAATAAACAATTTTGTGCCAAATATAGCTAGTATTGCGCCAAACTATTTTGAGATTTGGCAACGAGTAAGAGTTCGTCGCTTATTAAAAATATCGTCTAGCAGCAAACTGCAATTATAGTTAAAAAACAAACGTCGGGCTTAGGGCAAAATTTCGTTAAGGATGACATTGGGAGACTAATTTTTATGTTCGTCCAGCACAAGGTAACAAATAGCGACAAACGACTTTCATTGTCATGAAACCCTATTGCAAATGGTGCATTTTGTTATAGAGACAACCTCCACTCGAGCACACCTAATGCCCGCTTGAGCAAACCTATTTCAGCAACTTTCTACAAACTTTCCAATTCAATAACTTTATCGGTTTAGTTCTGATTGATGCAATCTTGAAACCTATAGACATTTAGTTATAAATATTTGTCCAACGGTAGGTAGATTATCCTAATCTGATCCTCGGTTTGAGAGTTATGATCATTTTAATTCATGTTGTTTTGAGAAAACCACTTTAATTTGCATTCTTTCTTGACTTTTTGCACTTTAACTCATTCAATGAACCATGCTACAGTCCATATCTAAAATATGAAAATTACAACTCAATTTGAGCCCGAGTTTTGTCCATAACCCGTGAATTAGCCAATTCGCATAATCCTAACAAAATATGCCCACACCTGGAGTCAATTAATCACCAATCATTGTACTTTTTTAACATATATATATATAACTATGAAGAAATAATCTAATGAGTTATGCACACAATTTTTTTGTCAGCCCACCTTGTTTTCTAGGCCACTTGATGCATTTATGATCAAGTTTTACCTCTAAAAAACTGTGCCCTAAAATCCCACAAACCAAATCATACACACACCCATCGAACCATTACTCGGTTTGAAATCCAATAAAATAATGCTGGTTCGAAATTCAATAAAATAATGCCTCTAAAATTATTCAATTTGAGTTCTATAGATTGACTGGATTATTAAGGTTGATATTTTGCATGAAATTAAATTTCATTGGAAGCTTTCCATCCTCTACATTCCATGATCAGTGTGGCCTGAAGTGGGCTCGCAGACAAGGTTCCATGATGACAAGAATTTATAATTATGTTTTTCCAATTGAAACATCATCACGTACAGAAAACCAAAAGCTCGAGAATATTTCAAAATTTATTCATATCTAGCATGGTAATGCCGTTTGGGCCATCAACCAACTTAATGAGCGGTCCATATTGAATTGAACAGATGTTCACGCACACCCTTGAATTATTCCTTCTTAGTTCTGATGTTATGTATAATGACACCAGCCACCTCTTCCCAGGACAGCTACCCGGGGCATGCAGCAGGGTCTTCTCAAAATGTCACGTTCTTGCACTTAAATGAAAATCCCTTCCCTATCGCATTTGAAGAGTCTCCTGCCTTGATGCTCTCAAAACATTGGATTCAAACACAACTTTAATTCTTTTTGAGAAATTCGAATTTTTTTTATAAGATGACACGTAACATATGTGAGAAAGATGTCAGCCAAGTGGGTCAAGACCAAAGTGGGTTCATGTCTTGGGTAGTTTCTCTAATTGTATTAGGAATTTCCTATTTGTTAAACAGTGGTCTTTTAATAGGATTAGGACTTTCCTTTGTCTAAAAATAGAGTTCTTAGGCGATAAGGAAATGGTGATTATATATACCGATATAATCTGTAACCCTAGACATATGTTAAGATTCCAAGGCCATGAATTCATAGATTAGAGGAGAACCTAGTGGAAATTGGTTTCCCGTGAACGTAGGTATCTTTGCCGAATTATGTAAATCTCTTATCTTTTTGTGTGGTTGATTGTTGATCTTGGTTGCTTACGCACATACGTGCACAACGGTGGTGTCCTATCCACAACAAGTGGTATCAGAGCCTAGCAATAGTCTCCAAAGGCTTGAAGTTGCTGCACAAAAGATCGACAGTTTATATCTCAAAAGTTGAGATCAATCTCTGTTTTCTTAAACAAAGAAAAGATCAAATTTTTTTCGATCGTTGCTAGGCCACATAGTTTTCAAAGAAGATCGAAGAGTTTTTTTGGGTTTTCTTGAGGAAGAAGACTAGATTGGGTTTCTCGGTGAGAGAGAACAGAAGCTTTCGATTGTTCCGGTTCTCGCCTTTTTTTTTTTTTGACTCACGTTGTGATGCTACTACTACTTCGACGTGCTTTGGCTGCCGTTGTCTACCACCGCATGCCCACCATCGCTAGAGTTTCCTCATCCCAACAGTGGCCACCGATCCACTGAACCTACCTGGGATTTTAGCCCAGGCTAGGTTTGGTTGGAGGTTCTGTTATAGTGACAGAGCCCACAGGGAAGATGAGGAAGGAGACGACCTACCTGGGATTTTAGCCCAGGCTAGGTTAGGTTCGGGTTCGGTCATCCATACCTTACTTAAATGTAGCGGCCCAGAGCAGACTAGCAGGGTGGATAGTTCCAGATCAGATCAGCCTGACCCGTGTTCAAGCCCAGTCAGAGACAGCAGTTGCTGATGTCAGCCCACGTAGCAAGTCGTAAGGTCAACAGCAAAGTTTGACCAGATCAATGGCAGAAACTTTTTTCTGCATATCTTGATCATCCGACATCTGATCGGAGATCCGTTTATGCCTACGGACTTGTTTCGAGTAGATCTATGCATTTGTGGAAGAAGATTGGCTGTTTGACTATCAACAGAGAGTATGATCAATTAGGATCATAGAAGACCTTTTCTACAATATCTAAGCCATTCAGGGTCAGATTTTAGATTCGTTTCTTCCAGCGTGCTTATAGTGACGAGATCTACGACTTGGTGCTAGAGTTAAGGTCAGTGTTAATTGTTTATTTTTTTTCCCTATTGCTTAATTTAATTAAGATGGAGAACAACACTATAGACACTACCATGGTTAAGCTCAACTATTCCAGTTGGTTGATCAACAAACCGAAAATGGAGGATATCCTCTATTGCAAAGACCTTTATGATCCCATTAAGGGGGATAGTGTCCGACCAAAAGATATGCAAGTTGCAGAATGGAACAAGATGTATAGGAAGGTGATTGGTCAAAGTAGACAGTGGTTTGAAAACAGCATATTTCACCATGAGTCTAATGAAACCAATGCACATACCCTTTGGAAAAAACTAGAAGCAAGGTATGATAAAATAACCACAGTGAACAAAATGTTTTTCTATTAAAAAGCTTGTGAACATGAAATTCAAGGATAGTGGTCAAACCGAAGATCATATCAATGAATTCCAAAGTGTGGTCAATCAATTAACCACTATGAAGATGATCCTTGATGATGAGATGCAAGCTTTATTACTTTTGAGTTCTTTACTGGATACATGAGAGACATTGGTTGTTTCCGTGAGCAACTCTACTTCAGATGGTGTGTTGCCCGTGAGTCAGGTTACCAGTAGTTTACAGAAAGAAAAAACTAAAAGGAAAACTGGAAGGGCATATAATGCACAGACTTTTGTTACTGATTACAGGGGGAGGAATAAGAATAGAGGACCAAATGGGGGTCTGGCAAGTTTGGATGTGGATCACAGACTAGGAAAAAGTCCGTGAAGTGCTTTTTCTGTGGCAAGATAGGCCACATCAGGAAAAATTATTTTACCTTGAAGGAACAGAAAGGATCTTACAAGATAAAAAGAATGACATTAATAACACTACAACTACTTTGGGACAGGAAGTAGTGGTGCTCGCCAGCGATGATGCCGAGTGTTTGAGTGTTATAGATGATCAAGTTGAGTGAGTTGTTGACACAGAAGCATCCTACCATACTACTCCTTATAGGGAGATGTTCATGACATACAAACCAGGTGACTTTGGTGCTATGAAAATGGGCAACACGTGTTATTCAGAAATTATTGGTATCGGTGATGTCTGTATTCAAACCGATATTGGTTGCACAATGACACTAAAAGATGTGTGATATATTCCTGATCTGCGGTTGAATCTGATTTCTGAGACTATATTGGATCGTGCAAGTTATAAGAATTACTTTGGAAATGGCAAATGGAAACTCACTAGAGGGTCTCTTGTTATTGCGAGAGGGAAAGCTGGTACTATGCTTTACAAAACACATGTGAAACTGTGTAAAGGTATGTTGAATGCTGTTTAAGACAGTCCCTCTCCAAATCTATGGCATAAGAGACCTGGTCATATGAGTGAAAAAAAACTGCAGATGTTAGTAAAGAAGAATTTAATTCCTTACTCCAAAGGTATATCTCTTGATCGTTGTGATTATTGTTTATTTGGCAAATAGTATAAGGTTGCTCCCTCTACGACGTCAAAATTTAAATCTAATGTACTAGATTTGGTATATTCTGATGTTTGTGGTCCCATAAAGGTAAAATCATTGGGTGCCAATAAGTTTTTTGTCACATTCATCAATGATGCATCCAGAAAAGTCTGGGTTTATGTGTTGAAATCAAAGGATCAAGAGTTTTAGATTTTTCAGCAGTTTCATGTCATGGTTGAAAGGGAAACAGGTAAACTCTTGAAGTGTCCCCGAACAAATAATGGTGGTGAGTACACGTCTAACAAGTTCATAAACTATTGCTTAAAGCATGGTATTCAACATGAAAAGACAGCTCCTAGCACTCCACAGCACAATGGTTTGGCGGAGAGAACGAACTGCACTATTCTTGAGAAGATAAGATGCATAATGATATTAACACGGTTGCTTAAGTCATTTTAGAGTGAAGCTGTTCCAACTGCTGGTTATTTGATTAACAAATCTTTCTTAGTTCCTTTGAATTTTAATTTTCCAAAGAGAATATGGACAAGTGAAAATGCTTCCTATTCACACTTGAAGGTGTTTAGGTGTAAGGCATTTGCACATGTACCAAAGGAGCAGCGTTCAAAATTAGACAATAAAGCAGAAAGTTACATATTTCTTGGTTATAGTGGAGATGAGTTTGACTATAGGTTATGGGATCTAGTGGAGAGAAGAATTATTAGAAGTAGGGATGTGGTTTTTTATGAAGACCAGTTCTTTGGAGATGTTGAAAAGATTGATAAGTCCTTTAAAACAGTTGATAGAGTAGTTGATCTCACACCGACTCCTTCGCCGGTGCAGACTACAGGTGGAGAAGGTAGACAAAACGATTCGTATTGTGATGAGGCACAGGGGTTGCTAGATGATAAGGGGGTTGAGTGGGGGGAGCTATAGTCTCCTCGATTAAAAACCACAAAAACTCAAGCTAGGAGGTCTACACGAGAGCGTTAACCATCAACTAAGTATTGTGCATCTAAATATATTTTGCTTACTGATGAGGGAGAGCTAGGGAGCTTCCAAGAAGCAATGACTCATGATGATAAAGATAAGTAGATAAAGGCTATGCAGGATGAAATGAGTTCTTCGAGAATAACAAGACTTATAAGCTGGTGCAACTTTCTAATGAGAGGAATGTTCTGAAAAAACAAATGGTGTTCAAGCTGAAAAAGAATGAGAATGGAAAACTGGTGAAGCACAAAGCACGGTTAGTGGTAAAAGGCTTCACACAGACAAAGGGTATTAACTTCGGTGATGTTTTCTCTCCTGTTAGATGACTTCTGTTAGAGAGGTCTTGGGTCTAGCCACCAACATGGACCTTGAGCTTGAACATTTGAACATGAAGACTGCATTTCTTTATGATGACTTGACAGAAAAGATCTACATGACTCAGCTTGAGGGGTTTGAAGTAGAAGGAAAAGAACATATGGTTTGTAAGTTGAACATGATTCTCTTCGAGCTGAAACAAGCACCGAGATACTAGTACAAGAAGTTAGATTCATTCATATTAAGTCATGGGTACTGGAGGACAACTGCAATTCACTGTGTTTATGTTCGTCGATTTATCGATGACAGGTTCATCATCCTTCTTTTGTATGTAGATGATACGTTGATAGTTGGATATGATAGCAAGTTGATTGGCAAGTTGAAAGAGGAGATGCCTAAGTCATTTGATATGAAAGACTGGGTCTCGCACGAATGATATTGGGCATGCAAATACGTCGTGGCAGGAGTTCCAAGTAGCTGTGGTTGTCACAGGAGAAATATGTTAAACGAGTGCTCGAACGGTTCAATATAAAGAATGCTAAGCCAATTAGCATGCCTCTAGACCACCATTTCAAACTCAGTAAGGCCTTATGTCCTACTACAGATGAAGAAAATGAATAAATGGCATTTGTTCCTTACTCATCTACTGTGGGGAGTCTTATGTATGCTATGGTTTGCACATGGCCAGACATTGCTCATGTTGTGGGTTTAATGAGTGGATTTTTATCTAACCTTGAAAAAGAGCATTGGGAAGTAATAAAGTGGATCTTCATGTATTTGAACTTTCAGGTTGTGCTTATGTTTTGGAGGCTCAAAACCAGTGGTAGAAGGTTATACTGATGCTGATTTTGTAGGCAATCTTGATCGTCGGTTGTTGACTTTTAGTTATTTGTTTATTTTCATAAGGGGAGCTATATCCTAGCAATCAAAGTTGCAGAAGTATACTACACAATCTACAACTGAAGTGGAATATATAGCTACTAATGAAGTAAGGAGAGAGATGCTTCGGTTAAAGAGATTCTTTAAGAATTGGGTTTGAAGCAAGAAAAATATGTAGCTTACTGTGATAGTCAGAGTGCTATGGATTTCAGTGAAAATGCTATATATCATGCTCACATGAGGCACGTTGATGTCAAGTACCATTGGATTTGTGAGGTGATCAAGAAGAACCTCATGAAGCTGAAAAAGATTCACATTGACAAGAATCCTTCGGACATGATTCAAAGGTTGTATCTAAGAGAAAGCTGGAGATGTGTTCAGAGTTTGCTAGGCATCTTTCCCATGGTCAGGAGGAGGAGATTGTTGGCCAACTGAGTTTAGACCAAAGTAGGTTCATGTCTTGCGTAGTTTCCCTAATTGTATTAGGAATTTTCTGTTTGTTAAACAGTAGTCTCTTAATAGAATATTAGGACTTTCATTTATCTAAGAATAGAGTTCTTAGGAGATAAGGAAGTGGTGATTATATATACTGATGTAATTTGTAACTCTAGACATATGTTGAGATTCCAAGGCTGTGGATTCACAGATTGGAGGAAAACCTAGTAAAAACTAGTTTCCTGTAGATGTAGGCATCTTTGCTGAATCATGTAATCTCTTGTGTTCTTGTGTAGTTGATTGTTGATCTTGGTTGTTTACGCAAGCACCTACACAGTGGTGATGTCATATCCACAATAGAAGATTCTTCGAAAAGTTAGTTGAAATCTCCAACGGTCTCTATTCTTTTAATTTTACGGCTAGTCTTAATTATTTATCTGTTCCCCTTCTAAAATTTCACCTGTGAAAAGTTCCTTTATACAATATCCTGTTATCCCGTTCTCAAACATGTTCTGGTTATGATATTGCAAGCTGCATACTTCGAAGATTTCTTTTCAAATCCAGGGGGTGGTTTTAAACAAGGCATGGGAAGCAAATCCAAATCTTATGCCACCTCACCAACTATTAAGAGAGTGATAATACTATATATATATAGACAACTATCCAATTTTAAGAACTCATGTGTGCACATATATATTTTAGGAAGGGCACTATTTGTTTTTAAAAGAGAAAATGCTCTGTTTGCAATGAATAGGAGATTAAGAATGTGGAAAAGCAATTAATGTTACTTTTAAAAAGGAGAAAAAATCACCACATGACTTGTTCCTTATTAGATGATAGAAAGAGAGCAAAAGCACCCCTTTTTAAATGGGGCATTCTTGAGAATTTTTCATATTTTAGAATATATTTAGTGTTTTATTTTCTTCAAATTTGTTATTTGTATTCCCAAATCTTTTATTTATCGTTTTTAAATTAATTTAAGCTTTTTTTTAAAACCTTTTCATTCTTTTAATTATTTTTTTTTCTAAATTTCAATCATTTTGTTGTTATTTTAGCATCTTATTATAGCATCTTCTTTTGTTATTGCCCGGGTTTGGGCCCAAACCTCTTTGGCTAGTGTTATATATATATATATATATATATAAGGAGAATTCTCCATTCACAAGAGTGTGACAAGTGGCATATTCATAGAGTTTTCACAATACCACAAGATATATGCATTTTATTTATAACCTACGTTAGAAATCTTGTAAGATTTCCCAAATCTCCTATAATCTCAGTTTTTATCTAAGTAAATAATCCTACTATGTTTAACTAATCCTATTGGACCAAAGGCTTGAAGCACGGCCACACTTTTCTCTTTATATATTAGCATTGGAAGGATCCCACCTAGAAATCTATTTTTTTGGATGGGGCCCATGTCTTAAATTGTTGGACCATGTGATTATACACCATACACACATCTAATTAGATTTAGAGTTCATCCTATTTTCTTGTATATTTTGAGATTGAATTCACTGAACCAAAGGCATTCCCAAGCATGGGTATGCGGGTGCGGTCGCACTCATCAAAGGATGGTGCACTTTCAAACTCTATATGAAAAGTCCGGCCCACTTCCAAAAATCCAATAAAAATCATGGGTCCACACTCAAAATCAATAGAAAAATCCTCGATTCGCCACCAAAACCAAACTACTTATCTTGATGCGATTTTTTCAATTTCGAAAATTCTGGGTAATAAAATCTTAATTGAGGAATGGCATAGTATCTTAATGTTATTCTTTCAATTTGGGTAAGTGGATTTCACCTAGATGGGCCTTTTCCCCTTCTTTTCAATTTGTCATCTTTGGTTTTCTCTCTTTTTTTAAAATTATAATTGTGTTTTTTTTATTGTCTCAGTTCTTTTACTTGACACAAGCACTCTTTTTTCCTATTTTTTTCCTCTCTAACTCTAGGCATACTGGGTTTTTTTTTTCTTTTTCTTTTTTTCTTAGGTGATTTCTTGTGGTTTGCTCATCTAGATAGTACTCAAGGTAGGGTCTATGTTATAGTCTTAATTGCCAATATAAATTGCAATAGGAAACAAACAATTTACGGTGCTACTTTCATAGTCAAATAACTATATTTAATTTGTTACTTTTTACTCCTTCCTTTCCTTTCAATATTCTAAAGGGTAAATTTGTGGGCCACATTATGAAAGCAATTGATTTCAAACTCCATATTTAATTTTGAAATTGACACTCAATTTGTGGCCAAGCACAAATATCTACCCTTGATCTTCTACCTATAATCTCTACCTCAGTCATTGCTCAACATGATAGTGGGTTAACTGCTATGTCCATTAATGGGCCCCCTACAAAAACTGGATACATTTTGTCACTACATTTTATTACTCGAGAGATTATTTAATATTCATATCGAAAATCATAGAAGATATGACTTGACTATATTGCACAGATGCCTAATTTAAATTATAATTAGATTACCCCGAGGATAAATTGTAGGTGATAATTTTATTGCTAAAGATTTTAGAGAGTAAAACACTTCCGTTCAAAAACACAAATTATACTCCATGACAATTTCAGTTAATAAAATAATAAGCACATTTAGTAAATCAAGTGAAGCATTAAATTGAACTAGTTAATAAATATGATAGGTGATATGACAATGGATGACACAATTCTATGCAGTCAACCCTAGATCAGTTGGATGGTTAAAAGAAATTAAACAAATAATATAAAAAATATAATAATCAATTATTATTTACATATGACACATATATGTGGAGGAGACCTGACACATTTGACCGTTGGCCATACCCAATCATTAAATTAGGAATATAGTCAAGAATACAATAATAATAATAATAATAATAATAATAATAATAATAATAATAATAGATTAAGTTAGAGCCTATATCATTAAGGGCCCATTTAATCAATCCAAATCTCTATCTTTCCCGTACTCCTTCCCTCATCTTTCTTCCTCTACAATTTTTTAATATAGTTTTAATATAATTTTGTTTCTATTTTTTATATGCAAAAATATTTTTGTATATTAAAATATATTTTTAATATTTTTATATTGAAATATATTTTTTCTTTTTTGGCCCGTGTTAGGCGTGGGCCTCAGTGCTAGTATATATATATATAAGCCACAGTCCTCTTCGTGAAAAGAAACGTCTGGCATTTTAAGTGGGTCTTTGACCATTATTCTCAGAACAAATGGGAGATAGCCCTTTTCTATACTTTTCAGATTTCCAAATTTTAAAAAATTTGATATCTCCTCTCTTCTTATCATCATCCCATCCCCACTATTCCTTGGTAAGATACTTTTCCATCCTAAAATATAGCACATCTAACTTCTCTTTGCACCCTCATTAACATCTCCTTAAACCCTCCCTAAAATCATTTTCATCTCAATAAAGGCCGTTTGGATTTGATAGCAGGCCCTCCACACTAATGAAAAAAAAAATAGAGACCAAGTTGGCTACAATCTCACAAGTAGGCCCACATTTCATCAATTTAAACCAAATAGGTAGGTCCCACCAATTTTCTAAGAATAAGGTCCGACATTTTAAAATCATTTTTTTCTCACCCCCACAAATCATTAAACTTGCAAAAAGAGAGAAAAATGAACAAAGGCCATTTGGCATTGATAGTAGGCCCTATAGACAAATCAAAAAGGGAGATTTGGTTCCCGGTCCTTCAACATTTCATTTTAATGCTATAGGTCCACGTTCTCTCCTCTTATAGGCGGGCGTCCCTCGTTCAAATGTCAGCACTTAAAAAAACAAAACATCCTTCATGTACTCCACTTCATACAAGTTGTGAAAAAATGCTTCATACTTCAAAATAGGCATTCTTGATAAGAGTAAAGAAGTAGCAAGAGATTTTTGGTAAAAATCAATTCCAGACCTAGGAATCAAGTCATCATTCAGAGAGAAATCTGTCATTGAGTTCTAACTTAGGTCATAGTCAATTTAATGGTTTAAGAAAGAGAAAAATGTCACTATCCATCTCCGCTTGAGGTGGTTACTCTTCTATATCTCCTCCATTGCAAGATTCTTCCTCCATAGCAATCTACCCTCAAACCCATCAATCATTGACCAAATTTCAGAAAATCACTAGTTCTTGCACAGATTTTCAAACTAAAAACCCTAATCCAAAGGTTGTCAAACCCTATTCAGCTATGGAAAAAGGTGATACTAATGTATAACTTTGTTCAATGTTATTTGTATTTTTTGTCCAATATTCATCAATCTCAAGTTATACGAATTTACTATTGCAAAACATGATGTTCAAACAAATTAAAATTATCTTAGTTGACAGACATGGAGATCAATTATCTAGAATTACTTGTGATTGAGATTATATATGAGTTTCAACATTGCAAAATAGAGAGTCAGCTAAAATTATGACTTTATATGTCTTTACTATTGAATTATGAAACCGATTGAAGATTATATGAGTTTGAATCTATTTTATTTCAAAACTATGTTCCAAATATCAATCTCATATAGATTTACTAGAGTTTCATTAATTTTATGTGAATCTTTTTGCAATAATTCCAAAAGTCAAATAAATATATCTAAGTTTAGGAAATTTTAATATGAATTTTGGTGTTTTAGATTGTAAAATCCAATAATATTGATGAATATTATATGAGTTTGAGTGTTGTGAGTTTAGACTGAGTTTCATTGTTGATAATCTGTAACTCAGATAAATTTCTAATGTTGTATCTCTACGGAGCTTATAGCTCAATTAGCTAGCATTACATGTGGTTGATAATTTATATGAGTTTCAACATTACATAACGGAGAGTCATCTAAAGTTATATGACTTCATTGTTGCATTAAGAAACCTATTGAAAATTATATGAGTATGAATAAATTTTATTTCAAAAATCTGTTTCAAATCTCAAACTCATATAGACTTATTTGAGTTTTATTTTTTTTAAATGAAGGTTTTTGTGATGCTATCTCTCTTCAGTTCTTATAACTCAGTTAAAATTCTCTTAGGTTATTTCAATCTTATGAAGGTTTTTGTGATGTTGTCTCTCTTCAGTTCTTAAAACTCAGTTGAAATTCTCTTAGTTTATTTGAAACTTACTCCTTGATTTCATACATATACTTCATGTTTAATTTTCAAATATTTATACATTGCATTCATACAGCCAAAGTCATAGAGAAGAGGAAAAGAATAGTAAAGAAAGATGAAAAGAGGACTCAACAAAAAAAGTTGAAAAGACACACTGTTAATTTAGATCAAACCTTGTCTCGGTGGTGAAGTTATTCGAGACAATAAAGAATTACATTAGTAATAATCATCTAATTGAGTTACAGAAAACACCATTTCGGTATCTAATAGATGTAATTATGAGGGGGGAGCTATCAACAAAAAGCTACAAGAAAAATGACAAGGATATAATGAAAATACTAGACACTTACTGCATTTTGAAAAGAAAATTTAAACTTAGGAACAATTATGTGCCATTCATAGTCACGATGTATCACTCCTTTTCTAAATACCATATGGAACAAAGAGCCTACTAAAGAGAGTTGATTTTCGAAGAAGAAGTTTCCCATTAATTCTAGACCAACAACCACTCAACTAAAGGAGCAGCTAGAAAAAGCCCTAAGCGGGTCATCACAAGATGATGTGGCTGATTTAGTGAGGCTTATGTGCCCCTGCTTTATGGTGATGATATTTTTTTGTACACATGGCTACACAATCGGATGGTCATTTGTGCAATATGCTGAAAATTACAGCACTATGAAAGGCTACATATGGACTGAGAAGATTGCAAATTCCGTCATAGAATTGGTTCACACACGAGGCCAAGGGATCAGATAATGTTATAGGCTGTTTAATTGCATTTTTGGTATGATATGCAATGACCTTTTTTCACTATAAATTCAAAGCTTAAATCATATAAATGTTTCTGACTTGGTTTTTAGTGTTTGAAACTAAACAGTATTTGGTACGTGAACACAACGCTTGTAAAGCCAACAAGTAAATGACAATTTCCAAGAGTGCTCAACTGGGACTTGAAGGCCCTGCATAAGTCACTGAAAAATACTTCCTGACATACACTGCATAGTAACTAGGTAATACTATATGAAATCTTATGTTCCAAATATTAAATATGGTTGAAATTATATGAGTTTAATGAATATTATCAGAGTATTTTGTTTATGATATGAAATTCATATCAAATTATATAAGTTTAATACATATTATATGACTTTCTGCATTTTAATAATAAAATTTAGATGAAGGTTTCTATTTCACGATAATTCATATTCTACCTTACTGACATTTTTCCCAATGTAGGTAAACCATGAACCACTAGAAAAAACAGTCTCTGAAGACAAATGCTTACCACTATTAGAGTGAATGATAAGGAAGAAGAATATAAAGAACTTAGGGGCCAAGAAGTGGAAGATACCGAGGATGAGGATGGGGATGAGGACAATGATTATGAAAAAAAGAAAAGATTGGCAAAAACCCAAAGAAGAAAACAAAGATATGATAATAACAGGGTAGAAATCACAACACCACCTGAAACATTCATGGTCTCCTAGTTGGAAGAATAATAACAAATTACTAGCTTGGCAAACATAAATAACACAACAAGAACACTTAAATTAAGCTTGATCACTTTAGAAATGCTAGATTATGAGCAAACAATGCAGTTCACAGATGTTGTTGTCAGGAACATTATCATAGGCATCAATGACATTAACAATGACGACTTTGTTGCAAATACTTTTGAACATAGGTCTTAAGAAAACAAAAGTATTGTTCAGCTGACTAAAGAAGTAAGGAAATCAAGTGTGTTTATAAATCAGTTGACAAATGAAAAGCTAGTCTTGCAATTACAAATTCAGACTCTGGTAGAAGAGAAAAAGGAGCTCGAAGTATAGAACAAAATCCTCAATAATAACATGGAGCCTTTACAAATTTCTACATCTTTGTCATAGCACTAGTTAAGTCTTAGCAAAATGTTGTAGATACACATTCTTTTAGAGCTCGATAGCAGAAAATGAAGTGAAAGAATTGAAGAAAACAATATTAGACATTGATGCAAGGAATGAAGAATTGAGAAAATTTAATAGAAAAATGACAATTCAGAGCATAGCCATAGGATTGGAGGGGGCACAGATGACATTGAACACCATGAACTCTAAAAGCATAGAACAACAAATTGAACAACCAGAGGAAACCACCACAACACAATGAACGTAGCAATAGCGTACCAATCAGGTATATTAATTGGTATTTTATTATGAATTTATCTACGTATCATCTTCATTTCTCTTAGTTAGGTGCATAATTAACCTAATTTATATAAATTTCAAATATTGTTGAAATCCAGAACTTGATGATGGAGACAAATACAGTAAAAAAATTGAAAAATTAGCTTGCATAATTGATTATGAAATGGGAGTCTTTGCTCAACGACATGATCAAAGAAGGGGATGAAATACTATTTCTTAGTGAAAATCTTAAAGAAGAGAAGAAAGAGCTCGAGACGAAGAACAAAGACTTCCAGAAATAGATGGAGATACTTACAGATTTGCATAAGTCCATCGTAAAGCAAGTCCAATATCTGTAAAATGAAAAAGATACACTGACTTCTAGAACTAAAATAGAAAAGGAAGAATTGAACATCATAAAGATAACAATAACAGAGCCTATTTCAATGAACATAGAAATATCAAAAGTTATCACACAAATGACAATTCACCTGAATTTATCAAAGTTTTGTACATTTTTATCTTAATTTGCTACAGAATTCACCTTATTCTACTTAAATTTAACTGAGTTTCATAGAGTTTATATGACTTTTACCTAAGTTTATATGAATTTGATATAGAATTTATATTACTTCATAGGAAGTTTTATGAGTTTTTAATTGAAATTATATTAGTTTGAAATAAATTTATATGCATTTCTATGCATTTATCTGTCTTCTGAATAAATATTTTTTTGACTCTCATATGAATTCATTTAAACATTTCAACAGTACAACACAACACAACCGAAGCCTCATCGGATGCTACAAAAAATTTGTAGAATGAAAATATAATAGATCAACCTCAAGTGATAGAAGCTGCAAACATCAAGCAATCATCAATGATTAAAGAATGAAAGAGA
Source organism: Sextonia rubra (assembly GCA_037013555.1). Classification (NCBI taxonomy): domain Eukaryota; kingdom Viridiplantae; phylum Streptophyta; class Magnoliopsida; order Laurales; family Lauraceae; genus Sextonia; species Sextonia rubra. The sequence continues at coordinate 13,548,862 of JASUAD010000018.1, read as the reverse complement.
GGAAGGAGACTAGCAATCCACAAGATAGTTTTGACTACAATTTAAAGACTACAGTGGTTATAAAAGGTTGCCCAAGAGCAAAAGAAATAGTAAAAAAGAGCACCTAAACAAGCCCAATCATCTTTAAAATATCCTGACATACAAAAGGCTATAAAATTATATGAATTTCAACATTATACACCGGAGAATTCATACAACTTTTACCAAAGTTTATATGAGTTTCACCTTATTATGCTAAAATTTAACTGAGTTTCATCAGAATTTATATGACTTTTACCTGAGTTTTTATGAATTTGATATAGAATTTATATGACCTCATAGGAATTTTTATGAGTTTCAATTGAAATAATATGAGTTTGAAATAAATTTATGTGCGTTTCTTTGCATTCATATGTCTTTTGAATAAATATTTGTCTAATTCTTATATGAATTCATTTGAATATTTCAATAGTACAACACAACCGGAACCTCACTAGATGCTACAAAAAATTTGTAAAATGAAAATATAACATATCAACCTTAAGTGATAAAAGTTGCAAATATCAGGCAATCATTAATGATAAAAAGCATGAAATAGAGGAAAAGGACTAGCAACCGATAAGATGATTTTGACTACAATCTAAAGACTGCAGAGGTTATCAAGGCTGCTCAAGAGAAAAAAATAGTCAAAAAGAACACCTAAACAAGCCTAACCATCTTTCAAAAATCTCGATACAGAAGAGGCTAAAAATGTGGAAGAACAATTTGTCTCAAAGCAAGCAATCCCCGTGATAAAACCACCCTTTTCACTACCCAAAACTGAAGTGATCGAAGTATTGAGCAAAAAAGACAAAAAGAAACTAGAGGAGACATATGCAGTGGAGGGCCTATGTAAGTTGACAGCATATGCAACTGTTTGAAACATATAATATTATCCACATTTTAATAGTGTTTGACTAATATATGATATATTTTCAAATACAGGGCACATATATGAGGAGTTTCAAATAGTAAAGCTGCATTTTACAATGACCTAACTACTTTCCTATCATGCAAAGAGATATCAAACATAGTAAGAAATCTAACTCGACAATATCATCTGTTTGTTAAATGTTGAAAAACATATAATATCTACTAACAAATCATATAGCATCTTTACTGTAAACCACATATAACATTGTTTGTTTTGTTTCTAATACGTCAGATGATTGACTCTTTTGTGAAGCTGTTAAAGATTGAATAGGATAAAATTAGAGACAGGCATGAAAAATCATACTTTGTAATAAGTCTATGCTTGGTAATGCAAAACAATTTCTCCTCTACTCACCTCAATAAAGTGTATTACATGCATTAAAGGATATCCCCATTCATCTTAATGTAGACAGTGGTAACAAACAAAGATGAAGAAATGAGGAATAAGTTTTTGTATCCACAAATATCCCTTAAAAAAATACCTATACACAAATTCATCTTTTTCCCAATAAACTCCAAAGGGAAACAAAAGGTTGCACAGCCATTCCACTGGATTGCTTGATATAAAAGATGGAATCTAGTGACATTATACCTCAATGAGGCCAAGACGCGGCAAAGAAACTGACTACTATTTTGAAGATGAACATCTTTTGGTATGTGTTCTTTGCTTACGATTCTTACGAGTATAAATATATCCATCTAACAACAAGTATGTTGCTTCCTTTATTGTTCACAGAAAAATCATGCAGAAAATTATAATTTCATCAATGTTGAAGAAACACAACCGACTAACGCTCAATTGATTAACATGAAAGAAGCATCACAACAGAAACCAAAGTCGTAAGTATCATAGTGGCAATTGACTGTGTACAAATTAAGATAGAGTAAACTAGCCAAACATGAAAGACCGGCAAGAATGTTATTTGTTGTTTTTCATTGCAAAGTTGATTGTGGTGTCATAGTCTGCTACATAATGGATCGGATTGTACACGACAGACCAATTGCCGGTAAAATTACACAACTAGAGATTGATAAAATGAGAGCTCGATTGGTTAACAAATTATTAAATGACCCACATCGAAGTTGGACCCTTGAAGAATTTGAACAAAGGACAGAACTTGCAAAGCGTTATGAGGAACAGATGTGGCCGATGATATAGCTTTCTGTATATGAAATGTGCCAATGCACAACAAACTGATAATGTAAATCTAATTGTAATTGCAAATTTTCAATTAACTTTTCCTTTTAAAGTGGTGATTCTTAGAGTTTGCTTCAAATTCATTTAACATCCTATTGTACCATGATACTAAACACAAAATTAAATAAATTTTGATTGATAATAAATTGAGATAAACTTATCGCTTATCATTAGCTTTCAAAAATTATATGAGTTTTATATGAATTATCTCATTTTGATGAGGAATTTATATGACATTCTAACAAAATTTAACTAAGTTTGATGAACGACTACTATTGAATGCTGCAAGACTCGGATCAAAATGTTGAAAACACATATAAGTTGTTCATCGACTCAGACAATTTGTTGTAAAACTCATACACATTTTTTGAATAATCAAATAAATTTTCACAAAACTCACATAAATGTTTAAAAAACTATAAGAAATTCAATAAAAAAAGGGATGAGGAATTGTATGAGTTTGATATGAGTTTCATAAAATCATATACAAAAATTATATGAGTTTGATATGAATTATCTCATTTTGATGAGAAATTTATATGAATTTCTAACAAAATTTAACTAAGTTTGATGAACAACTACGATTGATTATTAAAAGGCTTGAATAAAAATGTTGAAAACACATATAAATTGTTCACTATGTTAGACAATTTGTTGTAAAACTCATATAAATTCTTTGAATAATCAAATAAATTATCACAAAACTCAAATAAAATGTTCAAAAAATTATAAGAGATTCAATCAGAAAAAACTGAATTTATTTACACTCCTCTGTTGATAGTTCAAATTCAAACAATTTTACAACTGAACTACAATTTCAACTACATTCTACCAACACTCAACATTAAGGGGTCGTTTGTTAATTTCACATGTGATGTGAAAATGCTTTACATATGTAAATGACTCACATGTGAGTCATTTACATATGCAAATGACTCACATGTGAAAAATAATTCGTTGTTTGTTAGTTTCACACCTCTTCCGATGTGAATCTTATTACATTACATGTCTTTTATAGTTTTTTACAAATTTTGAAAAATCCATGATGAATCAAGTGATGATATTTAATATAGTAAGCATTGTTGGCCTTTTGAAGAAGATCAATGGTTTAGATTAGAAAAAAGAGGTCCACAAAAATTAGAATTGAAGATCAAAAGGTCTATCATTTTTTGTAAATATCTCACAATATATGAATGATCAACGGTTAAAATTTGATCCACTACTAGTGTTTGACCTTTTAAAGAGATTCGACGGTTCAGATCTTGAATTTGAGTCTGTGATGATTCAGAAATTTGAAAAAAGTAGACTGCCTGTTCAATAAATTAAATTCTGTGTAATAATAATGTATGTATCCAACGGCTGATATGTTTTTTGAAGATATCTTAAGATCCATTTTGAATTAGCTCCTGAAATTTGACCTCATAGGTGAAAATGGTCTTTTGAACTAGATGAACGGTTCGGATTGTGAAAATGGGGGCCACAAAATCCCAAAATTGAAGATTAACGGTCAGAATTTACTCATAAATATCTCAAGAGTTAAGATGATCCAACGGCTAAAAATTTGTATCATAGCCGTTTTGGATGTTCTAAACACTCTAGACGGTTCAGATCTTCATTGTGGCTACCAGAAAATTAAAAAAAATAAAAGGCATCATGGGCGAATATGTACTGTAGCAGCGCGTTTTGGAAGTTGGTGTGAAACAGTTTCCCACCTCAACAGGTGGGAAAGTCCAAGCTCCTTTTTCCATATAATTTACACATCAAAATCATACCCAATTTACACATATGGTGTGTAAATGTTGCAAATAAACATAAAATGTATGAAATCATTACACATGTGATATGCTTACATATGTAAATAGGGTAAACAAACGACCCCTAAAGGGTTGACAATAAATTAATTGGCTCCTTGCATGACTTCTTGTTATGGTTCCCTATACGCCCACATCACCTACATTTAATCTGCCTTATGTTTTCACCTTTGGACAAGATCCTTTTCTTTTTTAGCCTTCTAGGTTGGCGCCTCAACATAGAGGCTTAATCACTTCATCAGCCACTATTTGTTTCGACATACCAACAGTTGGAATGGGATATATCCCCTTTGCATATGCACACCTGTATGCTTGTCATGAAAGTATTGATCAACAAAAATATTAAGATCCTTCCTACTATTTTGAATAAAAGCACAGGCATGTGCACATGGAAACCCATTAATCTACTAATGATGACAAAAACACATACGTCTATTTAGGTCAACTATGACTAATGGGGTGGAGTGAACATCATAAAGAGTTTCACTTAACCTCCAACAATCCAAGGTCTACCTAGCTTGATTGAAACCTCCAACTTCTAATCTATGTCAGGGAAAATTAATCCATTCCATTTGTTCGACACTTCCCAACTATCAACCATCTATTCCATTATTTGCACCCTGATCCTGTCAACCTTCCGTGTAATAGGTAGGTAACGAGCTTATCTAATCCAAGAGTTGAAAGCAACATTTGAATACATCTCACTATAACACTAACCCTTCAAATAAGCATTGCTCCAGCATTCATTAGATAAATCAAAAATAAATCTATCAATATTAGAACCCTTGTCATGCCTTAACAACTGCAGTTTATAACCATTCTTTCTTTAGATTAATTTGTGTAACCACCTAAGAACTTATCACTCAAGTTTGCCTTCAAGTGTAGAGGCAGAAAGCGTGATGACCAAATGGAAATGCACATGCAACACCCTCCAACAGGCCGGAGTTCAAATCAGAAATAAAAGTAAGACAGCGCTCGTAAGACAATACTTTTCTCAAGTTCTGTAAAAAACCAAGTCCAATTGTCCTCTATATCCGAGTCCACCACAGCAAAAGCAAGAGGAAACAAGCCAACAAAGTAACAGCTTAGTAATTTTTACAAAACATTAGTAATTTTTACAAAACATATATAAGTTTATATGAGCAAAAATTAGAATAGTTAAAGATGAAAGAGGACTCATGTAAATTCCAACAGAATTTAGTTAACATTAACATTTGTAACAAAGTCAAACAAATATTTTTGAGTAACAAAACTCACATAAATATAGTTAAAAAGAATTAAGATAAATTCTACACATATAAACTCATATAAATTCAATCATATATAGATTAATGATTGCATAATCCAAATAAATTGTTGGAAAAAAAGTCAAATATAACATAAAAATGAATGTTAAGTTGGAAGATGACATAAACAACAAATAAAATCAAGAAATCAATATTATTCAAAAAGAAATAATAATTTCTAAAAATATAAAGTCATGGCTAACCTTGGTTACTGTCCTTCCCTGTTGCTACGAGCATATTCCCCTTGAATTTGCTTTTCAGAAATGTCCCATCCAAAAGCAACATAGGGCACACATGATTTAAACCATAAATCAAAGCATTAAATGACACAAATAGCCACTTGAAGCACATTGTCGATTGATCATAATCCAAAACAAGCAAGCTCAATAGATTAGTTTTCAACATTGATGGTCGAAAGAAACAGACATATCACCATGCAACTTATTTCTTACTCTTTCCACCCCCCACCATGCATGATGATATGTGATCGTCCAGCCATAATTCACCTTGAAATAAGGCACATTATTGATGGGTTTAGTCAATGACTTGCCATGAATATGATTCATTATCATTTTAATAACAATTTCAGAGTTCATACAATCATTCTTGGACTACGAACAGTAGCACCCCAAGTATGCTCATTATCAAGCTCCCTGATACAAAAACAACCACTCAACCTATCAACTGATGCATGGACACGCCACTTGAAATCCTAGGATTGACGGCAATAGCATTTCACGTGACTTTTCTTTTGTCGTTCTTTACATAGACAAACTTGAATGCCACTTCAATCGTACATTTATATAAGAAATTTCAAAATTCAACAACCCTATCCTCATACCTCTATCAAACATGTCTAGTACCATTGGTCTAATCTGAAGATGGCAATATCTTCTCCTTGTGTGAACAATACTGTGGAAGGAGATCTATCTCCACTTCAATGCAGTCATACTCCAATTCTAGAACGGGATCTTCACCAAAAGCATCCACATCTAAAACTTCATTCTCTTCATTAGATTCAAAAAAGTCTGATACAAATATATTAACTTGATCCATTCCAAGTGACAATACTAACAAAGTCAAACTCAAGAAGTTTGAGTCATTGTCCAACATATACTTTGGGTGCTCGGGTAATGCATATGTCAAATGCAATGCATCAATGGATAAGTTCTTCTATTTGATACAAAGTTGCTTAACCAAATCATCGTATTTCATGTACTAGAACAAAGGGATGACACTTGTGAATATATCAAACTTGCAAAGAAAAATGATCGACTATGCCATTTTAAAATCCTAGACATAAAAGGCATATACATTCAAATAATTGGGAATAAAGATGCTTCTCTGGGTTTCATAAATTATGCTAAATTTTTGTGCTAGAAGACTAAAACTTAGATAAATTTATATAATTTCTTTTTTTGAAAACATAAAACTCGTATAGTATTCATTGGTAATATAGTTCCATAAATTGTGTCTTTGTTTTAGTGTTACAAATCAAATACTCATATAAATAGTTTGACTTTTCACGTAAAAGTCTAAAACTCATATAATTTTGAATGAGCTTCATAAATACTATATGACTTTTGCCATTGCAACTATAAAACAAGATAAATTTATATGAGTTTTTGTTTTTCAAAACAAAAACTCATCTAATATGTTTTGATATGAAATAATATTATTTCAATTTCATAAATTTTAACCTTGATTTAGCGTTGCAATTAAAAAACTCACATATAATTTCACTAGATTTACATACTGTAATTTTAGACTTAGATATATTTAAATAAGTTTCAATTTGCAAAATGAAACTTGGATAAGTTAAATTGAACACTATTTCACTTTCGGCTCATGTATCAAATACAAAATACATATAAACTTATCTGAGTTTCGAAATTGACTCACAAAATGTAATAGAATATTCCCCCTGTTATTTTTTAAACTCATGTATCAACTACAAAATACATGTGAACTTACCTAAGTGTTGAAATTAAACCTTGAAACGCATATAGAATATTTCACATTTTATTTTTCATGAATATCAATTTAGTTTTGGCAAAGCAAATTAGAAAAAAAGAACAATTTTATCAAACTTTTTGTGATTTATTCATCAAAATCAGAAAAACTTATATGACTTTTGTAAATTTTATCTTCTTTTTAATTGTATAGTTTGACAAAATTAAGATAACTTTATTATCTTTTAACTTATTCCAATGAAGAAGAAGATTAACACTCTCTTCTCCCTCTACCTATCACTTCTCAAACAATAGGAATCTTTTTCTCTCACTTAAATCAAATGAATCTCATTTAAAGCCACTGTATTTCTAACATTAAATCATAAAGGACTGATACTTACCTCACAAATCTAATGCGAAACTTGAAAAGAGATAATCAACACAAAGTGAAGAAAAAGATATAAAAAAAAAGATGAAAATAACAAAGACGATGAAGTATCACTAAATCTCTTAGAGGTTATGTAACACTCCGACCCAGCTTGACCTCGTTTAGCGCCTAATTAATCCTGTTTTCATTGTTAATTGTGTTTTGCTTTTGTTTTGGGTTCGTTGCGGGTCATGGATAGGTAGTTGGGTTGAGTTTGACCTGGATTAGGTAGACCAAGCCCTTTTTCGTAATTTTAGCTTTTCTTAGACATGGTCATTTTTGCATCATCTTGATGTCAACACGTGTCTTTCGTTGAGCTCATTAACTCTCGTAACTACGTCATTTGCAACTGATGTCGTATGATTCCATTGGACTCGGATTTGACTCGAAATGTAATTTGTCTTAACCTTGGGCTTGTATGTAAACTTGCATCTTTGTTATATATATAAGGGAGATCCGGCCATTCCATAGACTCACGTTCTCTCTTTTCTCTCACTGTTCACGTGAAGTTCTCTCTCTCCCTCTCCTGAGTTCTCTCCTCCATCATCGATCAAGCCAAAGTGAGGGTTCTCTTCATTCTCTTTCATGCTCTTACGATTGGATTGAGGTGAGTTTTGGGTTCTCTTCCAAGAATAGGCATAAGAAAAAGACCTATATAGCCTTCATAATAGAATGTAGAACACCTAGACTTGCCCGATGGAATATGATACAATGCGTGAATGATCTCGAGGGCTACGAATCATTCATGTTCGTTATCCAGCTGTTAAGCACCTCCCCATGGGTGTTGGTTTAAGGGACTTCGGTGCACCAGCCAATTCAATGCAACACTAGACAACGGTGCAACGAATAACTTAAAACTACATCATCATGCACGGTTAGAAACACTAGATAATTAGATTAGACTTGGCTAGTAAATGACTTGGATTCACTATGCTAACAGTTGCGTGCATGACATGTTGTTTGTCAATTATTGATCTCCACTCTATCGCATGATTACTTGTTTCAGATACTTTCACATAGTTGTTTCTTTACCTTGAGTATGCATGGATAATTCACATATAAGACATGTTCTAAGATATGCACGTATGATATAATTGTCACGATCTACTCAGGGTTTTCATGATTGACTCTATATGATCAGGCACTACTTAGCCTCAGCCTTAGGATCCCGACGGGGTGAATTTGGTATAGTTTTCATGGCCTTGCTGCAGTAAGGAAACGTCTTGGGGAACCGGACCCCAGGAAACCGAGACCCATTGTACCCTGGCCCGGACAATGGTGTTCTTTGCATGATATAAGATCCCTTTTTTGGTAGCATATGGCAATGTAGTCGCTAACTAGTTATGTACATAGCATGTACACATTGATTCACGTGGCATGTTTCCTTCTTGCATGACAGCGTAGTATACGAATGTGCCCTGTTTAATTTACATGATGTTCTTTATTCTATTAGACACAGCCTGCGTTAACTTGTTATGGTTATAATTCATTGAATCGTTGTATTCACAGTTGTTTTTGGTATTACAGGCTCAGATACCCCTGCCGACCCCTCGCCGGTTGGCCAGACTCCAGCTGAGACACCTGAGGCCCCATCCGGCCTAGAGGAGTGGATGTGATCACTCCATTGGAGAGCGTCTTGGTCATGCATGGCATAAAAGTCTTCCTTTTTTTGAGGATTGTCATACTTGTATTTGTCATGACTTGTACATATTATTTTGTTCATTTTGTAAAACCTTCAGTTATGTATATATGTCAGTTCGGTTTTCGTATTCTCTTCTTGTACTATTAGTTTGATGTTTCTAATATTTACAGCTTCCGCGTACATATTTTGCACGTGTGAATGTTCCTTTGTGCGTGTGCATTTAGACCACGTCTACGTGTATAAGCACGGGAGTACGTGTGTCATCGGTTTGGCTTTTGCTAACCCCCAAACCCTGGGCTCGGGTTATGAAAGGTTATAATATCGCCATTCTCAAAAATTTGAAATTCTCATCCGAAAGGATGATAGCTGATGTGAAAACAGTTATGGTAAATGAGTTTGTTAAAGAAATTTGAGCAAAATAATAGGAAAAAAAATAGTGAAACAAGATCATGCAGTTACAAAGGGAAAATTGGTCTAAAATAATATGACGTGTACATATGAAGGACCTCTGCCTACAATAAGTCCAAGCTGTAGGGACTATAGGCCTTAGTAACTTTGTGTGTGGATTGGACCTTGTAGAACTATTCATTCAATGAGATTTGGCTAATTTATTCAATAAAAAAGGATAGAGATTAGGTTGGTAATGATTTCATCAATAGGCCCATAAGGGCTCCACAGACTAATGAAAAAGATGGAGATCAAGGCTTCTATAATCATCTCATTAGTAGACCCACGTTTCACCAATTTAGTTCTAATAGGTGGGTCCCACTAATTTTTTAAAAGTACAATCCTATGTTTCAAAATCTTTTTTATTTGACCCCCTTAAATTGTTAAACCAGTAAAAAGAGAAAAAAAAACTAGGAACAAAAGCCGTTTATCTTTGATAATGGCCTTACAGAGAGATAAAAACCGATAGGCATCAAGTCGGCTATGATCTCATCAATAGGTCCACATAGACCCTACAAACAGATGGAAAAAGATAGAGATCAAGATGGCTATGATCATATGAATAGGCCAATGTTTTACCAATTTAGATCTAATAGGTGGGTCCCACCAGTTTCCTAAAATAGAGTCTTATAATATTTCAAAATCTGTTATGAGATATATAATCAATGTGTGGATGCCCACATATGATAAAATAGGGCAACTATCACTTGTCTTCTATTGTAGCAAGTGTTTTTTTTTTTGGAGAGAAAGTCATCTTAGCTTATAAATGAGCATGCCTTCCCATTCTTGTACACTCTCAATAATAAAAAGATCTCTCTCCTTTCCTTTCTATTCTTCTCTTTTTTTTGTTATCTCTCTTATTTTATAATACATTATTAGCACGATGAATTTTATTGGTTTGATCTTTCGTGGGCAACGGATTGGGTTTTCCCCTAATGCAGAGAAAGAGAGAGTAGAAAGAAAAAAGGTTTAGAAATTTGAGAGGCCATTTCTTATCAGTTAGATCTATTCTAAAATTTTTTCTTCTTCTAGTTTTATAATCAGGGTGTCCATCTAGTCTTCTAATCTTCAATCTTCAATCAAAGCTTCTGTGATGCTAAAGGCCAACACACATATATCATTCGCTCCGAGATGGACAATGATAGAATAATAGAATACCTTTGTTTTCTCAGAACAACAATTGAAGAGATTGCAGAAGCCATCAAAGCTACTTATTCCCTTAGAAGAAGAGAGATCATAAAGGGTTCTCACACTTGTTGGGATCTGCAATTTCAAAGTTGCAGAGCAAAGAAAATGAGACATAGAGGGAGGAGAAGGGCTTCACTGTTGAAACATTTTCCAAATTTAACATTGAATAGACACAACCCTTCTAAATCCTTGTCACGGTGTCTTGAAGAGACACAACCCTTCTAAATCCTTGTAAGGGTGTCTTGAATAATTACAACCCTTCTAAATCCTTGTTAGGGTGTCTTCAAGAGACACAACCCTTCTAAATCCTTATAAAGGTGTCTTGAACAGACACAACCCTTCTAAATCCTTGTAAGGGTGTCTTGAATAGACTCAACCCTTCTAAATCCTTGTTAGGGTGGTTTTCACTGCAGAAAAACTGTCCTAACTATAATTTCATACAAACACTATAAATAGATTCTTAATGTTGGTTTTTTGGTGTGCAAGACCAATAAACTAGAAACTTCATTGTATCATAGAGGAAATTCATTGAGCTCTTTGCACAAGGGGACAAATATTCCTTTAGGAAAGTGGCATTGATACACGCCTTGAAACTTTTCTTTTTCTCCTACCAACTTCTCTTTTATATCCCTTTTTGTTTCTAACATTCACTCCATCGCCTACACAAATCGTTGCTGGGGAAGGTGGATTAGATTGTCACTGTCCTGCATGCTGCTGGCCACAGTCTCTGGACAGCCAACCTCTTGCCGATGAGTCTTCATTATATTGCCGCCCACTACCGTCACTACTCAACATTTACCTATTGCTTACCCACCTTTGTTGAGGAAGAATAAAGGGTGGGGGAAACGACTTTTGGTCCCTGGTTATAAGAATTAGGGAAAAGACAAAAGGGATTTTGGACCTAGGTTTCATTTCAAGTCAGTTTTGGGTTGGGTCAGCCTAACGCATAAAACAAGCCTAATCTGGAAACAGGGACGGGCAAGGTTAATTGCCGGTCAAGGTCAGGTCGGGTTGACCTGACCTGCAAGCAGTAAGCCCAACAATAATTCTAAGTCGGCTTGGGTTAGGTTAGACCTGACCCGTGAATGAAACCCAGCCCGTGCAGAAGTGCAATCCTCATGTCAGCGAAGTGATGTCAACAGGCTGATGTAGGTGCCACGTTAGAAAAGTGGTGAAATCAGTTTGACCGAAGATCGATAACTGAGCTTGTTTTTGCGATATCTTGATTGTTCAGTGTTTGATCCGAGACCCATTTGCTTTAATAGAAAGCTAGCAAGCAGACATACACATTAGCGACAAAAAGAGGACTATTCCATGGTTCAGTAATTTATCCTTATTTATAATCTTTTATTAGTAAGTTCTATATCCGAACTAGCAGTCCTAGAAGTTTTGAATATTGATTTGAACCTGTAGATTCATATCCATAAATAAAAAAAAGTCTTTGATTTAGATCCAAATAAACTATATCTTATGAAACGGCTATGAAATTAAGCATGAAGATTTGACAGAACCAAAAGTTCTAATATATGTTTGCAATGTTTGGTCTATGTTTGACAAAACTAGAAGTCCTACTTCAAATTAAAAAAAATTCAACAAAACCTGAATTTCTATTTCATGTGTTATGAACCTGTAAGGTCCCATACCCTAGATAATTATGATTAGTAGTAATTAAGTTGATTTTATTTTAATTAATGAGTAATTAGGCTAATTGAGCCCAAATCTCAAGAGTTTTGGGTCATGGATTGGTAGATGGGTCGGGTTCGAACCTTTGTTAGGTAATCCAAGGCCTTTTCATTTAATATTTTTCTAATTTGGCATCATTAAAGCATCATATTGGTTGCATTGGGTGAGTTTGGCCTTGTTGGACATCTTTCATGTTTGGCCCAATTTCATTTGGACCCATCTCAGCCCATTTTAAGCCCATTAATTCAAACTGGAAATATATAGAAACCAAGAGGGCTTGCTTGCAATTTCTAGAAACTTCATTTATATAAAAACCCTAACCCACGAACCACCACCGATATTTTCTCCTCTTTCTGTCTCTCATGGCAGCACCGGCTTCCCCCTTCTTCTTCGTCATCTTCTATCATTTTTCAGCTCATTTTGTGGTGACTCAAGGCTTGCATGCATCAAACTTGGAATCTTCTTCTTCCTCTTCATCCTCTCTTTGCTCTTTGTTGGAATCAAGGCACCATCTCCTTCCCCATTGCTTGAAAATGAGTTGAGGTTTTCATTATAGAGAGCTTTATTCTTCATCTAATCAAAGGGCAAATCAATTTGGGTGATGCACCAAGCACAAGGCAAGTATAAGGATGCATAATCTTACATGCATGGCTTGATTTCCTTGATTATTGATAGATAGTATGATTTTACCAAATTTATAACTTTGTGGAAATGCATGGATTAAATGGTGATTTGGTGGAACACGGATGTTATTGGCCTTTAGAGAACTCAAAGGTGTAGAATGGATGCTTTTGGAGTGGTTTCATTGCAGGTAAATTGGGGTTTTGGAAGAGAAATGCATTTGGGAAGAAAACCCACCCGCAACAGAATGCTTCAGGGCCGACCGGTCGGTCCTGAAGCTCGATCGGTCGAATGCCTCATCAGGTAGTCCGACCGGTCAGCTACCAAGCCCGACCGGTCGAATTCCACTTCTGGAAGGGTTCGACCGGTCGAACCTTCACCCGATCGGTCGGGTAAGTCTGACTGACAACTTGTCGAAAGGTCTTCAAAAATGAATTCTAAGCTTGACTATGGACTTTCTATAGTCTATGGGATAGCCTAGTGATGGGTTACTCCTTTAAACTACAGAAAAGAAACCTTAGTTCAATGTCAAGCCACGGGTGTGGGCATAAAGTGATGTGTCCCTACATACACATGTGGTAACACCAAGAATAGTAACGCCGAGACACTGAACACCTTATGAATACACCAAGTTAATGACCTCAAAAACCGGATTATCTAATAGAGAATTGATAGAAATTGTCCTTGATAACCTATAATCTAATTGCATTGGTTTAGATTAATATGCATTGGATAATCAGTATTTTATTAGTTATGGTTCTATGATAGACATCTCCAATGGGAGCAGTGGGTGTGGACCTCTTGAATAGGTATTCATGGGGTGCTCTGCCTAACAAAGTCCCGCACTGCTTAAGAGAGTGTATAAGGGCGTGCCTTTTATTCCCCTTGTGACGCGTCCTGGGTACTCCTTGGGGGCTCTGCCTAGAAGTCGTAACGCGTTTTGGGTATTCCGTGGCTGCTCTGCCCAGAAGTAAAACCATGCGGGTACTCCTTGGGGGCTCTCCCCAAAGTGGACAATATCACGGTGGGGGGGGGGGGGGGAGAGGAAAACGTTACCCCTTAGTTCTATTCCTCATAGGAGGTTTGGTTGCCAATTGGGTCTGATAATTCAACAGCATAATTTCATAGATTACAATATTAATTTCCTTTAATTGTTGTGCCATTTTAATCTAGTTGATTTATCGTGTTAAGTTTATGCACCCTTATCTTGCTTAACCGTCGTGTTAACTGAGTTACTATGGTGTTACAGGTGCAAGACTCACTACCGATCCGGCAGTCGACGTGATCCCGGAGGCAACCCCAGCGTTACCTCGGGACGTGAATGAGTGGAACGAGGAGGACATCTTCTCGTGATTTCCCTCCACAGTGTGCAACAGGGACACATGGGAATAGGCTTAGGGTTCATTTTGGCAATTATATCTCTTGTATTATGTATGGATATTCATGTACAAGCATGTAGTTGTATTTAATTAACGGTCTTATTTGCTTAAGGAATGAAATGAATGGATGTTCTATGGATGCTCATGATGCATTGGAGGTGAAACCTCTAGGTTTTCGCTTGAATTCCTTATATGGGTAATACGTGATCGTGGTTTCCTCACATGTACCTGTGGGATCACCCTTGTGATGGTTCGTACGTGTTCAGTCATGGCACGAATTGTCATGGGCACGTGTGTCACACGTACTTGTGGGCACGTATTTTCCTCGGGTTCGGGGCGTGACATATGTAAGTATGGTATTAGAGCATTGATAAGTCAATTAAAATACTTAGCAACCCTAGGAAACGTGGTGAGGTACAATAAATGTAGTTGGGGGAAATAGAATCTCAGTATAAGGACTTGTAATTGTCTTCTGTATTAGCGTTGGTCGAGGCTAATCTCTAACTATAGTTGCAGATAAATGGCCTCTGGATCCGGAACAGGTAACAACATGGGAGATGATGATCGGGATAATGTGGAGATAGAGGACGTTGATCCTCCGCCGCCTCCACCTCCTCGCCCTACCTATACGACTGATGAGCGCTTTATGATGTTGATGCATCAGTTGGCGGCGAGTAATGCTAACCAAGCCGCGATGCAACTGCAGTTAGTAGCTTTGATTGAAAGGCAGAACCACGCGGGAGATCCAAACTCCTTGTATGAGAAGTTTAGAAAGAAAGGAGCTACCGAATTCACGGGAAGAGAAGATCCACTGCAAGCGGATGAATGGCTTGAGCATACGGGGAATGTCTTTGAGTCATTGACTTGTATGAGAGCCCAGCGAGTGATATTGGCAGTCTCGATGTTTAGGGATGTGGCGGATGTATGGTGCAAGACTGTCCGTGATCACATCAAGGCCATGCCTGAAGCGACTATTTGGGATGCTTTCAAGAGGCAATTCAAGAAGAAGTTCATCCCTGAGCATGTCACTCGCAAGAAAAAGGCGGAATTTCTATCCTTACAGCAAGACACTATGACAATTGCGGAGTACGTGCACATCTTCAATCAACTCTCCCGGTTTGCTATAGATTTGATTGATACCGAGGAGAAGAGAGTTGAACGATTCCTCGAAGGATTGCGGCCCACTATTAGGGGACATGCTACGGCCTTTCAGCACCCAACAGAGTATGATGATGCTGTGGAAAGAGCTTACGCAGCGGAAGAGATAGAACGGAGCTTGTTCTTGAGTGAACCAAGGAGGAGTACCTCGTCTTCAGGAAGGAGCCAGCAGTACTCCAGGAAGCAGAAAGGGGTTGCTAGCAGTTCTTCCAGGCTAGTTTGTAATGTGTGTGGGAGGAATCATGAGACTAGCAAGTGCTAGAGACTAACCAGAGCGTGCTACCTCTGCAGCTCTCTAGGTCATCAAAGATCTGAGTGCCCAAAGAGGAGGAGTATAGAACAAGACTCGCAATAGCAGCAGTCTTCGCAGTCTTCTAGGACCCCACCACCTGCCCCTTTACGGGAGCAAGCACCCTCCAGGCAGAGTCCATTCAGACAAAGTCAAGGGCAATCCCGATCAGGACAGAGTCAATCGAGACAGAGTCAACTTAGGCAAGGACAATCTAACCGACCTCAACGACAAGGCCGCGCATATGCATTGAGTTCGGAGGAAGCTGAAGTAGCAAATCACACAGTCGTGGGTAAGGTTTCTATTTGTGGTGTGGAAGCCAAGGTGTTGTTTGACTCGGGATCATTGCATTCATTCATTTCTCCCCAGTTTTCTGGTAGAATTCAGAAGTCCCTAGCACGACTACCATATGAGTTGCACGTCTTTACCCCTGTAGATGAGAAGGTAATTTGTGAGGTGTCCTACCCTAGTTGTAAGATCGCGATCGGTGAGATGATCTTTCCAGCAGAACTCATCGTGTTGCTGATGCATGATTTCGATGTGATTTTAGGCATGGATTGGTTGAATAAATACATGGCTTGTTTGGATTGTTCTCGAAAGACCGTTACTATGAGGATTGAGGAAGCCGGACCAAGTGTTGTTTTTCGAGGTAAGAAAAAGAGTTCGACCACTCGGATAATTTCTGCACTTCGGGCAGAGAGGCTAATTCGGAATGGTTGTAAAGGAAATATTGCTTTCATAGTTGAGAAGAAGTCACCTCCGAAGTTAGAGGAGATTCCCGTAGTCTGCGAGTTTCTGGATGTGTTCCTAGACGAAGTTCCCGGTCTTCCTCCAGTTAGAGAAGTAGATTTTTCTATAGAGCTTATGTCCGGTATAGCCCCGATTTCTAGAGCCCCGTATAGAATGGCGCCTACAGAACTATGCGAGCTTAAAGTGCAGTTGCAAGATCTATTGGATAAAGGATTTATTCGTCCAAGTACATCGTCATGGGGAGCTCCAGTTTTATTTGTGAAAAAGAAAGATGGCACCCTTAGGATGTGTATCTATTACAGGCAGTTGAATCAAGTGATGATCAAGAACAAATACCCACTGCCTTGAATAGATGAGTTGTTTGATCAATTGCAGGGTGCAACATATTTCTCTAAGATTGATTTGAGGTCTAGATATCACCAGTTACGGGTTAGAGATCAAGATACGCCCAAGACAACTTTTAGAACTAGATATGGGCATTATGAGTTCTTAGTCATGCCATTTGGGTTAACCAATGCCCCTGCTGCATTCATGGCTTTGATGAATAGAATCTTTTCTCCATATCTCGACCAATTTGTGGTGATCTTTATTGACGATGTATTGGTATATTCCAAGACCAGAGATGAACATGCTGGACATTTGAGGACTTCACTTCAGTTATTAAGAGATCATCAGTTGTATGCCAAGTTGGACAAGTGTGATTTCTGGCTGAGGCAAGTTATTTTCCTAGGACACATTATTTCGAAGGATGGACTTGCAGTAGACTCAGCTAAGATTGAAGTAATAACTAGTTGGCAGAGTCCAAAGACCGTTGCTGAAGTTAGAAGCCTTGTCGGTCTTGCAGGTTATTATCGGAGATTCATTAAGACTTTTCTAAGATTGCAGCCCCATTAACAAAATTAACTCGAAAGAATGAGCCATTCGTTTGGTCGGATGAATGTGACTCGAGTTTCTGATTGCTTAAGGAGAAGCTGATCTTGGCCCCAATTCTGTACTTACTAGAAGGTAGTGGTGGATTTGTCATTTATACAGATGCTTCTAGAATTGGGTTGGGATGTGTCTTGATGCAGAATGGAAGAGTTATAGTGTATGGGTCTAGATAGCTAAGGAAGCATGAGAAGAACTATGCCACCCATGATTTGGAGCTAGCCGCTGTCGTCTTTGCTTTGAAGTTATGGAGACATTACTTGTATGGAGAGAGATTTGAGGTTCATAGTGACCATCGTAGTCTTCAGTACTTATTCTCTCAACATGATCTCAATATGAGACAGCGTCGCTGGCTAGAGCTTATAAAGGACTATGATTTTCCGATCAAGTATTTTCCTGGGAAAGGCAATGTGATGGCTGATGCTATGAGTAGGAAATCTACAATTGAGATTGTAGCATTATTTGGTGAGTTATCTTTGGTGGAAGAATTTCGAGATCTGGATACAAGAGTTGAACTTGTGGATGACAAGGTGATGTTAGTAGCTATGTCAGTTTTTGAGCCAACCTTGATCCAACAGATTAAGGAGAAACAGTTCGAGGACCCAGAGTTCGTCAAGATCCGTGAACATATAACTCAAAGACTAGATTTCAGAATGGTTGATGGTGTGTTATATTTTCGGGATAGATTATGAGTTCCAGCGGTCCAGAATCTGAAGGAAGTAATTATTGCCGAGGCGCATCATTCTAGATACTCTATGCATCCCGGTAGCACTAAAATGTATCGAAACTTGAATGGCAGGTTTTGGTGGAACAATATGAAGAGAGACATTGCAAGTTTTGTGGCTAGATGTCTTACTTGCCAGCGCGTGAAGGCCGAACATAAGAAACCTCCCAGCTTGTTGCATCTCCTACATATCCCGGAGTGGAAATGGGAGAACATTTCGATGGACTTTGTCTTAGGGTTAACCCGAACTAGTAGAAGACATGATGGTATTTGGGTGATCGTTGACCGACTGACGAAATCAGCCCATTTTATTCCTTTTAGGAAAGGTATGAAATTTCATGAGCTGGCCAAGGTGTTTATCGATGAGGTTACGCGATTGCATGGCACCCCGGTATCTATAGTCTCAGCTCGAGATAGTAGATTCGTTTCTTCCTTTTGGGGATCTTTTTAGGAATCCATGGGCACCCAACTCAGCTTCAGCACAGCGTACCATCCTCAGACTGATGGGCAGTCAGAGCGTACGATACAGACCTTGGAGGATATGCTTCGAGCAAGCGTGTTAGACCTTGGGAAGGAATGGGACGAGCATTTTTCCTTGTGCGAATTTACGTATAACAACGGCTATCATGCGAGCATCGGAATGGCTCCATTTGAAGCTTTGTACGGACGCAAGTGTCTTACACCGGTGTGTTGGAAAGAAGTTGGAGTTAGGAGTTTTCATGGAACTTCTCTTGTGGCGGATACAGTGGAAAAGGTGCAAAAATTCCAAGACAGACTAAAGATTGCAAGGTCTCGTCAGAAAAGCTACACGGATAACTGTCGTAGACCTCTTGAATTCTAAGTGGGAGATAAAGTCTTTTTGAAAGTTTCGCCGATGAAAGGCACAATCAAGTTTGGTCAGAAGGGCAAGCTTGCTCCGCGATTCATTGGCCCATTCGAGATTTGGAGTAGAGTGGGAGACTTGGCGTATCGCTTGGAGCTACCATCCCAGCTAGCCGGAGTTCATAATGTATTTCACGTATCGATGCTAAGGAAGTATCTTCCAGACCCCTCTCATGTTCTCGAGATGGATGACGTCCAAGTAGAAGCGAATGTGAGCTATAAGGAGCAACCTCTTCATGTCATCGACGCTAAGGACCAAGTGCTTCGCACCCGGACGATCAAGTGGGTCAAGATTCTTTGGGAGCATCATGGACTGGAAGAAGCTACGAGGGAACTCGAAGAACAAATTCGAGCGAAGTATCCAGGACTTTTGCCAGAGGTAAGTTACATTCGAAGGACCGACTGTTCCTTTAGAGGGGGAGGATGTAAGGTCCCATACCCTAGATAATTACGATTAGTAGTAATTAAGTTGGTTTTATTTTAATTAATGAGTAATTAGGCTAATTGAGCCCAAATCTCAGGAGTTTTGGGTCATGGATTGGTAGATGGGTCGGGTTCGAACCTTTGTTAGGTAATCCAAGGCCTTTTCATTTAGTATTTTTCTGATTTGGCATTATTAAAGCATCATATTGGTTGCATTGGGTGAGTTTCGCCTTGTTGGACATCTTTTATGTTTGGCCCAATTTCATTTGGACCCATTTTAGCCCATTTTAAGCCCATTGATTCAAACTGGAAATATATATAAACCAAGAGGGCTTGCTTGCAATTTCTAGAAACTTCATTTATATAAAAACCCTAACCCACAAACCACCACCGATATTTTCTCCTCCTTCTCTCTCTCGTGGCAGCACCGGCTTCCCCCTTCTTCTTCGTCGTTTTCCATCATTTTTCAGCTCATTTTGTGGTGACTCAAGGCTTGCATGCATCAAACTTGGAATCTTCTTCTTCCTCTTCATCCTCTCTTTGCTCTTTGTTGGAATCAAGGCACCCTCTCCTTCCCCATTGCTTGAAAATGAGTTGAGGTTTTCATTATAGAGAGCTTTATTCTTCATCTAATCAAAGGGCAAATCAATTTGGGTGATGCATCAAGCACAAGGCAAGTATAAGGATGCATAATCTTACATGCATGGCTTGATTTCCTTGATTATTGATGGATTGTATGATTTTACCAAATTTACAACTTTGTGGAAATGCATGGATTAAATGGTGATTTGGTGGAACACGGATGTTATTGGCCTTTAGAGAACTCAAGGGTGTAGAATGGAGGCTTTTGGAGTGATTTCATTACAGGTAAATTGGGGTTTTGGAAGAGAAATGCATTTGGAAAGAAAACCCACCCGCAACAGAATGCTTCAGGGCCGACCGGTCGGTCCTGAAGCTCGATTGGTCGAATGCCTCGTCAGGTAGTCTGACCGATCGGCTACCAAGCCCGACCGGTCGAATTCCACTTCTGGAAGGGTCCGACCGATCAGACCTTCACCCGATCGGTTGGGTAAGTCTGATTGACAACTTGTCGAAAGGTGTTCAAAAATGAATTCTAAGATTGACTATGGATTTTCTATAGTCTATGGGATAGCCTAGTGATGGGTTACTCCTTTAAACCACAAAAAAGAGGCCTTAGTTCAATGTCAAGTCACGGGTGTGGGCATAAAGTGATGTGTCCCTACATACACATGTAGTAACACCAAGAATAGTAACACCGGGACACTGAACACCTTATGAATACACCAAGTTAATGACCTCAGAAACCGGATTATCTAATATAGAATTGATAGAAATTGTCTTTGATAACCTATAATCTAATTGCATTTGTTTAGATTAATATGCATTGGATAATCAGTATTTTATTAGTTGTGGTTCTATAATAGACATCTCCAACGGGAGCAGTGGGTGTGGACCTCTTGAATAGGTATTCAAGGGGTGCTCTGCCTAACAAAGTCCCGCACTACTTAAGAGAGTGTATAAGGGCGTGCCTTTTATTCCCCTTGTGACGCGTCCTGGGTACTCCCTGGGGGCTCTGCCTAGAAGTCGTAACGCGTTTTGGGTATTCCATGGCGGCTCTGCCCAGAAGTAAAACCATGCGGGTACTCCCTGGGGGCTCTGCCCAAAGCGGACAATATCACGGTGGGGGGGGGGGGGGGGGGGGGAGAGGAAAACGTTACCCCTTAGTCCTATTCCTCATAGAGGGTTCAGTTGCCAATTGGGTCTGATAATTCAACAGCATAATTTCATAGATTATAATATTAATTTCCTTTAATTGTTGTGCCATTTTAATCTAGTTGATTTATCGTGTTAAGTTTATCCACCCTTATCTTGTTTAACCATCGTGTTAACTGAGTTACTATGGTGTTACAAGTGCGGGACCCACTGCCGATCCGGCAGTCGACGCGATCCCGGAGGCAACCCCAGCGTTACCTCGGGACGTGAACGAGTGGAACGAGGAGGACATCTTTTCGTGATTTCCCTCCATAGTGCGCAACAGGGACACATGGAAATAGGCTTAGGGTTCATTTTGGCAATTATATCTCTTGTATTATGTATGGATATTCGTGTACAAGCATGTAGGTGTATTTAATTAACGGTCTTATTTGCTTAAGGAATGAAATGAATGGATGTTCTATGGATGCTCATGATGCATTGCAGGTGAAATCTCCAGGTTTCCGCTTGAATTCCTTATATGGATAATACATGATCATGGATTTTCCTCACACGTACCTGTGGAATCACCCTTGTGACGGTTCGTACGTGTTCAATCATGGCACGAATTGTTACGAGTACGTGTGTCATTCCTTGGAACCCACAGTTAATCCCCAATTCTCGGGTTCGGGGAGTAACAGAACCTGAAATCTCAACAAGACTCATAAGTTCTGATCTGAGCTTGAAGCCTTGATAAAACTAGAAGTTCTTATTCATGCCTGAAGCATGCCTTGATAAAACCAAAAGTTCTGATTTATGCTTAAAGCATTGACAGAATCAGATGTTCTGATTCATAAGTTAAGAACCGAAAGTTCTAACTCAAGCCTTAAGTTTTGACAGATCTAAAAGTTCTGATTCTTAAGTTGAGAATTTGACCTTCTAACTTCAATTGGTCAATTCTTTATCACATTTATTCTCGATTATCTTCAATTGGATGTCAAGAAACTGAAGTTCTACCTTTTATTTCTATTTCTCTATCTTCCAATATTGGTTTTCTACAAAATTTTAATTTTATTTATTTTATTACATTGCACCATATGCTTGACATAATTACTTCAGTAAAGTTATTACTATATGGTTATATGAAACTTTGGTTTTGATAAATTTATTGCCTGAAGCAATAGTTGCATATAGTAGAACTGGAAGTTCTATATAAAATATATAATTTAGGCTCAAAGTTCCTTGAATTATGCATTGGTAGTCCTAAGACTTTTATAAAGCTTTTATATGAACTTGTAGATTCATATTCATTATCAAACTTGAAGTTTTGATATAAAGATCCAAAGTAAAATAAAAAAAAATCTTGGTGAGGCCATCAAAGAAGTGGAAATAATAATTCCTCCAGAAGAGCAAAAGAGGTAGATATAATGATTTCTCCAGAAGAGGTAAACATAATAATTCATCCTACAGAGATAAAAATAACAACCCAAGAGAGGTTATTAACAAGGGATTTGATTCTAAATTGGGCTAACAACCAAGAATGACCTATACGACCTGCAACTACTATTATGATCTTAGTAAATTTAATTTTGAGTTACTTTTTAGTGGGTTTTTTTTAGTCTTATGGCTTGTGTTAGGATCTTTATTTCATGGATATTCTATTTTATAGTGAATGGTTTAATTATTTCATTTTAATTTTTATCATGTGATTGTATAGTTATATTAATTTATTATTTTGTTTAAGGTATGGCTCATGGAACTAAGGACAATCTTTTTCTGGTAGATAGTGCCACAACACACACCATTTTGAAAAACCACAAGTTTTTTCAGAATTGGTATTCAATCCGGACATGTGTAAATAATTGAAAGCTCCAGCCCATTTGATGTCACCTAATGGTACCAATCTATTCATTAAAGATGCATTGTTCTTAAGAAATTCCCAAAGAAATTTGATTAGTTTCAAGGGCATCAAAATGAATGGGTACTACATTAAGACTATAAGTAAAGGTAACAATGAATACTTATACATCATTATTAATATTGAAAGCTAGAAACAAATACTAGAAAAACTAAGTGCACTCTCGTTAGGGTTTTATTACATGACAATCTCCAATGTCCAATAACATTCAATTTTGAGCAAAATGACAAAGTCAAGCCTGAAGCTTTACGATCCTAATACTTTAACACTTTGGCATGATAAGTTAGGACACCATAAGGCTACTATATTAAAGAAAATTGTTAATAACTCCTTTGAGTACTTCTTAGAGAACCATTAATTGACCATACCTAATGAGTACTTATGTACATCATGTTCACAAGGAAAATTGATCACTCGACCTCTTTTACTAAGATTACATCTGAATCCCCGTTCTTTCTGCAAAGGATACAAGCTGACATTTGTAGACCCTTAAATCCCCCTAGTGAACTTTTTAGGTATTTTATGATTTTGATTAATGCCTCTACCCATTGGTCGGATATTTACCTACTTTTAACTAGGAACATTGCTTTTGTCTTCCTATTAACTCAACTCATTTTTAGGACTATACTAATGCGGTCCAAATTAGCAATTAGTGCTTGGGGACATGCTATGCTGCATGCATCAATGCTAATTAGTTTTTGACCTACAGTATATCATTAATATTCTCCTACACAACTTAAATTTCAACTAAATATTTCTCTTGTGAAAGTTTAGTTATGCAATTCAAGTCCCAATACCACCTTCTCAGCATACTAAGATGGGACCTCAATGTAAATTGAAATTCTGTATAGGTTATAACTATTCCTCAATTATTCAATATCTAAAACCAATGAGAGGAGATGTCTTCACTGCTCACTTTGTCAATTGTCAATTCAATGAGACAATATTCCCGCCATTAAAGGGGGAAAGATAGTTCCTAAAGAACGTATTATTCCTATAGAATAACCCATTCCTAAAGAATGAAGAGGATTACTGTGGAATACTTTTACTCGGTTTCATCTGGATCCACGTACTTCATAATGTGAAAATGAAGTACGGAGAATTGTGCACTTATAAGAAATTACAAATGGATTACCTGATGTATTTAACGATACAGCAAAGGTGACTAAGTTACATGTGCCAGCTATGAATGTACCTCCTAAGATTAATGTCCCTGCATATAGCAATAAAAGAATCTGCAATACACCAAAAGTGTGGAAAACTTATAAGTTCTAAGGACTCAGCTCCCTGGAAGAGAAAAAACAAGCAATCATATCCCAATCATACTCCAAAAGAGGTTATGAATCGTACACTCTTGAAGAGATACACTATTTCACTTAAAAAGAAGTTATGGTAAAATCTATTCTCTCTAAATTTTCTAAAAAATTAATATCTCAGAAGATAGATAAGTCCCAGAAGAGACTCTGGAAGTCCCTAAAAAGGCAAGGGTGCCCAATAATGAAGACATCTCTACATTTTACACTAATCCAAGAAAGATATGGAATAAAAAAAATAGTCATCGATGACATTTTGCATATGCAATGGCTACACATATATCAAAGGAAATGATGACTGGGAGATAGAATCACATTCCATAAATGAATGTTGACCAAAGAAAGATTGACAAAGATGGAAAAGTGCAATCAAAGTAAAGTTAGAGTCTCTCAATAAACTTGGCGTTCGCAATACATACAAAACGTTTTGTTGTGGAGGCATTGCATAGGCAATGCCTTGTTGTGGTACATATGCACCAGTATTCGGAGGTCTTTGGGGTTCTCAGTTGGCAGTAGGTTCATTCCTCCAACTAACGTTTGAGTGATTCCTCCACAAGGGGTTATACTACCCATGATATTGGTGTGAATGAATGGAATGTCTCCTTTGATCAAGCACCAAGGAGTAAAAATAACAAACACCCTTTTGTCACAAAGGGTTTCACTCCTGTTTGAAACCCATACATCATGGGTGGCTTCGGTTTTTCCATTCATGGAGCACAACGCCTAATGTGCAGTCCTTACACCCTTTTCAAGATCCAATCTGTCCGATCTCCTATAGATTGCAAGTCATGACTTATCCCTGATTGTTTGTTTTGAGTTCCAATCTAAGAAACTCCAATCAATCTTTGCTAAGTGATCTCCACCTCACTAAAAAAATTTGAGGGATCTCCGAAACCCAAGATCTTAACCATATCTCTAATACCAATTGTTGTCCACGTGCGAGCGTGCTAAACCTACTAGCAACAATCAAGCCACACACAAGAAGAGACACAGAGGAAGCAATAATACCAATAGTTATGGCCACGATGCCACCTATTAGATCAAGTTAGGGCAAATAAATCAACATAATCACACACGTAGGAAGAAGATAAACATGCAACCATGAAACACAAATTTTATTTGAGTCACTATAAAGGCTACCTCCATGGGTTATGAGCATCTATTTGATTTTATAATGAATCATAGATCTCAATGTTGCTCTCACAGCCTCCTTACCAAACGTGGTGGGTAATTCTCCGAACATCACAGGGAAGAGATCTCTCACCTCTCAAACACCATACATGGTCATATGTGGTTGACACTATAAGAAAGGATTTGCCACATTTTCTTCATACAGTCTAGGGTTACATTACATGAATATATAATGTCTGCATTCTTGGCCACTAAGAAAGCCCCAGTACAATGATAAAAATACCCTTGACCCTAAACCTCTTTATTGGCTAGACCAATAAACCAACCTAACTAAACCGGAATACATAACATAAACCTAAGAACCGGACTATGAAAATTCCATGGAATAAACTTAATTAATTTCTATTTTAAAATATATTAATGACTATATTAATAAAATGATTTTTATAAATTCTTAGATGCCTTATATTATTATTAGAAAAAAGATAGATATATCATTTTTTTTTATATATCTAATTTTCTAAAACCTTTTAAAAGCAGCAAAAGATATGGATCATGCGTACATTCAGAGCCAATTATTGAGATATTTATATGCGTCAACATTAATACACTTCACAAATTAGTTTTCAAGAGTTTAATATAATTTATTAATGTATTTTTTATGCAATAATTGTTTTCTTAATTTCTCAATTTCTATATTCTCACCTGAAAGTTTATTGGGGTCTCGAATTTCTAGATTGCAAGCCAAACAGTATGTGATGGAATAAAATAAAGCAAACTAGAAAGCAAAAAAAAAAAAAAAAACCACACAAGAAGAAGATACATAGATTTTTATATGGAAACCTTAATGGAAAAAACCACGAGCCCCTCCAAACTAAAATCCAAACACTAATTTCAAACAAATATAAGATACACTCAAATCCCTTTTCAGTCAATCCCTTAACTAGGATGTAGTTCTTCTTATAGGAATCTATGGCACAACTTGACCTTGTGTGCCCTACTCTACGTGCTTGATCCAAAAAGTGCTTGATCCAAAAACTTTAATTCCACAAGATAATTAACCTCCCTCAATGAAGTAGAAGTAGCAAAACTCTAGAACTCAAGGCTTCAGTGACTCTTACCAATGATGCTCTAGAAAAAAAGGAAGATCTCCAAAGAGTATTCTCTATTCAGAATTATGAGATCTGTATTTATGGTTGAGATAAAACCCCTTTTTATAACTCACAACTCATGACTTAGGGTTAGAGTCCAAGTAAGAACAAAACAAGTAACTCTAGCGCAAACATGAAACAATTTTCTGCAGGTCTACGGGTTTATGTATGTCGTCCTATTGATCGATGAAAAGTCAGATCGATCAGATAAAGCTTCAGATCGATCAGATAAAGCTTCTATCTCAGGTTGGATTGATCAAATGTTTTCCCAATTGATAGGATGAAATTCAGCACAAACTTCCTAAGACCATAACTGTATTGTTTTAGCTACGATTGATGTAATATTAAGTTTTAGAGATATCTATTTGAAATGAGCTTTTTAACGGTAGATATATTATCCATATCTGATACTCGGTTTGTAAGATATAATATTTTCAATCTATATTATCCTTAGAAAAATACTTCAATTTGTCTCTTTTTCTTTGATTTCCTCACTTCAGTGCATACGGTGACTTATACAACAGTCCTTACTAAAAGATATTTAAAATACAACAATAATGAACCCAAGTTTTGTCCAACCTTTGAATTATCCAATACAAAAATCCTAACACCATCGCTTTTATAAACAAACATAGTTAAAAATTGGAATCTAATAATGAATTTGTTATACCACCATTTGATAAATTTTACACATGAACTACTTCACTGTGGGTCCACAAGTAACATTTTTTTAAGTTTTCTTTTTTTATTATTATTTTAATCATGATGTACACCAATCATTATATTAAAAGTCAACTCAAACGACTAATACTTATAAAAACATGACCTGTCAATAAATGTTCTCGAAACTTTAAAATAATGGTTTGAAAGTGAAAACTTCTAATTAGTTTTAAACAATTTTCATTCATTTTTTCAAACTAAATCAAGATGTCGGACAGTCACGCTTGAAATTAACCATTACATACTTTTCGATTGAAATTAACCATTACATACTTTTCGATTAAGGATGGCCTGTGCTTATTGTCATTCGTGTGCTCTGCCGGTCTTCATTTTTATTGTGAGCCTCACTTGGAATACGATATATTAACTGAAACTTTAAAAATCTGAATACCAGTCCTGGCTGATTGAGGCCTCTGACCCGTCTTACCTAAGCTATAGGTTTGATATGCATTCAGATATGAATGGCAGATCTGATTAGTCTTGCGGCCGACCCACGATGGGCTTATGTGATGTACAGCTTGGATTCGTAGAGAAGCACTCCCAGTGCCAATTGTCGGGGTGGTGGGTGTGCAGTTATTCATTAGAAATGTAAAATATATTAAAAAAAAAAAAAAAAGAAACAACCTAGCCGGCTCATGATTTTGGTGCCATGTGTATTCGCTCAACGTTGCAATGCAGGCTTTGTTGTCTGGCATTTTATTAACTTCAACAAGTGCAAAAGGCCCTCGTTGATAATTTTATTTTTAAATAATTAAATGAATTATAAATGAATATTAACATAAAATTCATAACACAGCAACAATTAAAATTTTACTTAAAAAACCTGATTTTGTTATAAAATAAAAGAGAGAATCAAAGAGAGAGAGAAATCGAAAGGAAGGGAAAGTGATCTTATTATTGAGAGTGCACAAGAATGGGAGGGGGCATGCCTATTTATATATTAGGATGACTTCCTCTATAAGAAATCTATTACATTAGGAGACTAATGATAGTTACCCTATTTTATTATATGGGGGCATCCACACATTGATGATATATATCTCATAACACTCCTCCTTGGACAACCACCATTCAATGATAGTTGCCTCACTAGAATCTCATTCAATGATAGTTACCTCACTAGAATCTTTCTAAGGGAAAATCCAGTGGGCAAAAACCAAAGCCAAGGAAAAAGAATACAACATTTTTTAGAATCATTGAATTATGGGTTAGATGTGCATGATGTTGTTTCGTTAAAACCTTAACTAAAAAAACCCAGTGAGATAAAACCTAGAAAAGAAAAAATAGTACAGTGCATATATATCCTGAATAGTATGCTTAGGATGTCTTCCTTTGATTAGTTATTCCCCTTGATAACAACAATCTTTACATTGTTTGATGATAGGCTCAATGCATTGTGTGAAGATATGCATGAATCACTACAAGGGAGATTCCACAGGAACGTGTGAGGAATATCCACCAACGAGTAGATTTAATTTCAACAAAAAGTGAAAACCTGTGAAATACACTTGTAATAACCATAAGCAACCATAAAAGATTCATTATACAAACATAAAATAAACTTAAAGTCTTTCAATTATCCATTCCCAACACATAACCATAATTCCCTTAAACATGTCAATCATACAATCTTAATGCATAAGTCTATCAATCAAAATCCCAACAAAAATGGAGAAACAGGCTAAACCATAGTCTCTGCATCACTAAACTTATCATGACCCAACAAAACCCCTTTTTGTCGCTCTTTGTAAGACAACTAATAGTATCTTTCGCCTTATTTCCACTCTTCTATACCCCTATATACCGTTGAGGTACCCTCCAAGGACGCATCGATAGTTGTGCTGGAATTGGGTTCTGTACTTGTAACACCAAGGGTAGCACTGTTAACATGACAGTTAATCAAATATAGAGATGCATAAGACCATTATGATGTATCAAATGAATTAAGAAATATATAAATTAAAAGAAGGCAATAATTATAAACTAAGCATGTTATGCACGAGTAAACATGAGTAATGAATCATAAACAGGATATTATACATACTAGTTGACATCCACGATGTTATATTCTCCAAAAAAGGAGCGTATTATCTAGAGAGAGCGTATAACATACATAAGGAAATTACGCTAGGAAATCAGTCTAGCTTGCAGAGGAGTGCCGACAACTCCCCCATAAACTACTGCAGTAGTGATATAAGGGATACCCAAATTGTTCCCATAGAGCCTACTAAGGGTACAAGCTACGTGGTGCCGACTCAATGTATCAAGACCGACTCGAATTTATATCCTTCATACTTATGATCAATCATAGTGATCATCTGATATTCATACATATCAATCATACTTATCATATCATACATAAAGAGTTTTGGTCTTGAGGTCATGTTCAATCATAGGAATCAAAATTAACAAAGTCTGGTAACCAAAGAATGCATACTTAATTGAGCTAATAGAGATCGGACCCTCTCAACCTTAGCTACACCCATTTCGGTTCATTGACACACACTTATCAGACGCTCTGGACCGATTGCCTCAAGGTTCATGTAAGGTCCCGACCCGACTTAATTATAATTTATACTAATTAAGCATGATTTTCCTATGAATATGTATAATTAGTCTTAATTCACCTTGCTTTTAATTATTAGTGGGTTTCAGTTGGATAGGTAGTTGGGTTCGAACTTTACTTAGGTAGTCAAGGACCTTTTTGTAATTAATCTTGTACCATATGGACATCTAATCAGTTGCATTATATGCATTTCATCTCATAGGTCAACCTTCATATTGAGCTCAACTTGATTCGAATCCATTTTAGCCTAGTTAAGGTCCATATGACCTAAACTGTAAATTTCTAAAAACTGTGGGCATGCATGCAAAAGCTGTATAAAATTTGGTATAAGAGCACCCAACGTCTCCTCCTCCCTCTGTTTTCTCCTGTACTCATCGAAGCCACTTTGATATTCACTTGTCTTCATCTCCACTTTATGTTAGAACTGGAAACAAGGAGTTGGAGCTTGCATGCAATGGCAAAAGTATCCATCTAACCTCTTCTTCTCCCTTTGGACAGCTCTTTCTTAGAATCACAACCAATTCTCATTTTAGAGGTTTTCTGTAGCTACACAACAAGAAAGAGTTAAAAAAGGCTAACACTGTTAAGAGGCAAGTATTAGAGTATGTATGGTACTGCATGTATGTTTAATTTGATTGATTCTCGGATTAATCATTCAATGTTTAACTTACAGCTCATTTCCCCTTAAATAAGCACACATAGATGTTGAATTAGGTGATAATGAGTATAATTAGGCAATATTGATGATATGGAATAATGTAAGACCTGTTATGGAGTTTAGAAATATAAGAACCCTCATTGGAACCCAAATGATAGAGTTCTGCACGTGAACCCAAGCTGTAGAATCAGTTTCAAAAATTCTGAAGCTTACGGCGAAGCCACGGCTAAGCCGTAAGTCTCTACCGTCCAGAATCCCGAGAGCCAAGTTACACTACGGCTGCACTCGGCTAAGCCGTGGAATGAACTACGACTAAGCCGTAACCTCCCCGTGACCAAGCCGTAGGATATTCTACGGTGAACCTTCCAGAGAGCCCCAACTCAGAATTTATCTACGGCTCACACACGGCTACGCCGTGAACTCAGCTACGGCCACGCCGTACCCAAACCGTAACCCTAGCCGTAGGCTTAGCACGGCTAAGCCGTAGGTCAATATACGGCCAAGCCGTAAACGCGTATTGAATTAAGAGGGAAACCTAAACCACTCAGCTAAGCTGTAGCCTTGTATACGGCTAAGCCATAAGAAACCAGTGAATATAGGATGTGAGGAACCTTTAATGACGTTGTAGGGCTCTAGATATGGCACCTACTTCCTAACCAAATTAGCTCAATGGTGATCAAATGAAAGGTGGACAAGTGTAAAGCTGTCACTCATCCCCTTTGATTTTCCGGACGAATTCTCGATGTCACGTCATGGGTGTTGGCATAAGAAGAGGTGTCCTTTGTATATACAATGTAACGCTAAGATTGGTAATACAATGACACCGGACGTTTTATGAATACATCATATTGAATGTCCTCGGGATCACGGATTATCTAGCATAAGGTTGGCTAGTAATTATCTTTGATGCCTACGCAATCTAAATGCATCCATATTGTTAAGAAACCATGCCCTCAACATATGTAACTCAATTAAGTATACATGAATTGATTATCAAATATGGATGAATGAATGAATGTAATCTCAAGACCAAACTCCTAGTATGTATGTTATGACAAGTATAACCAAGATACATAAAAGATATGAATTGAGTCGGTCTTGGTACGTTAAGTCAGCACCACTTAACTACGCCCTTATTAGGTTCGACGGGACTAATTTGGGTATGATACGATATGTCGCTGCTGCAGTAGTTCTTGGAGGAGTTGTCGGCGCTTCTCAATAAGCTAGGCTGATCCCCTAGAATACGCACGCTCCCTCTAGATGATTTGCTCTCTCTTGGGAGAATACGACCACGTGGTTGCCAATAAGTTTGTATGATAATCTGTTTATGATTCGTTACTCATGTTTACTCATGCACGACATGCCTAGTGTACAATTTTTGCCTTCTTTAATTAATATATATTCTTACTTCATTTGATACGGCATGATAGTCTTATGTATCTCTATATACTTGCTTAACCGTCGTGTTAACAGTGCTACCCTTTGGTGCTACAGGTACTAAACCTCGGGGACTAGATGAGTGTAATGCAGATGACGTCGTCGTACGAAGAGCAACAACAAGACACGTGCTGAGTGTTTAAGTTTGGATAGGCCTATTTACACTTTAAGTTTTGTTCATGCTTAATTAATCATGATCATGAAAAATGAGAACTGGTTAAGTACAGACTTATTTATGAATGTTATGATAATTCCGTTGTTATTGCTTATGATTATTACAGATGTATTACATAGGTTTCCATTCACTGTTGAATGTAATTTACGTGTTGGAGGAACTTCTCTAATGTTCCTGCGCAATCTCCCTTGTAGTCTTTTGTGTGTGTATGTTTACATGCACAGATTACTACGGGATTACGTATGCACACGCCGTGGGGCCATCCTAACCCCAATTCCCGGGATCAGGGCGTGACAGTTCACCAGGGAGAATGAGAACATGACTACATCATGTTAAGGGCAAGGTTTCTTAACAATATGAATGCATTTAAATTGAAAAAGTATCAAGGAGATTTACTAGCCGACCCTATGCTAGATAATTTGTGATCTCGTGGTCATTCAATGCAATGTATTCATAAAACGTCCGGTGTCGTTGTGTTACCCAAATCTTGGTATTACATTGTGTATGCAAAAGACACTTCTTCTTATGCCAACACCCATGACATGACATCGGGAATTCATCCAAAAAATCAAAAGGGATAAATGACAACTTTACACTCGTCCTCCTTACCATTTGATCACCATCGGGCTAATTTTGATTGAGGAAAAGGTGTCATATTTAAAGTCCTACAAGGTCATTTAAAATCCTTAATATCCTACGTTCACAGTGTTCATACGGCTTAGCCGTACATATGTTACGGCTTAGCCAAATGGCTTAGTTTTTTCCCATAAAGTTCATATGCGGTCACGACTTAACCGTATAGTAGCATAAGGCTTAGCCGTGCTATGCCTACAGCTAGTCTACGGCGTAGCCGTAGTACAATTCATGGCTTAGCCATGAGTCAGCCTTAAAAGGAAGATGGAATTTAGGCTATCAGGAAAGCTTGCAGTAAACTAACATACAGCTTGGCCACGGGTGGGTTACGACTTAGCTGTAGTTCATTGCACGGCTTAACTGAGGGTTAGCCATAGTTTAAAAGTGGGTTTTTGTGCTTTCTGGATTCTAAGCCGTAGAGACTCACAGCTTAGCTGTGGGCTTCACCTAAGCTTCAGAATTTCTGAAAATAGTTCTGGAGCACGAGTTCAACATAGAACTCCTAGTTTTTTGTTCCAATGGGATTCCTTATGCTTTCAAGTTTTAATAATAGGTCTTACATTACCCACATGTCATTAATATTGCATATTTATACTCATTATCACCTAATCCAATATATATGTGTGCATAATCAAGGGTGAATGAGCTGTAACTTACATTTAGAAGGATCACTTCAAGATTCAACAAATTTAAATATACATGTGGTAATATATACTCTCATACTTGCCTTTTATATAGTGCTTGACTCCATCAATTTCTCCTTGGCGTGTAGTTAGAGAAAGCCTCAATAGAAGATGGGTTCTTTACATGAAAGACATGTAAATGATGAATCTAATGTAGAATACATGCATGTTGTTTATTTGAGTCTTCTTGACTCTATTAAGGCCAAAGAATTGAAATGAGGGTAGAGGTTTCACCTTAGGGAGTTGTAGCTTGAAGGAGATGGTGATTCCAATGAGAGAGATACACAAGGGAAGAAGAAGATGATGAATGGAGGCTATTACTATTGCATGCAAAGCTTCAAGTCCTTGTTTTCAGCTCCAAAGTGAAGTGGAGGTGAAGAAAAGTGAGGAGTAGAAGTAGTTCCAGCAAGGTTCAGAAAGATAAATGAAAAAGGACGTTAGGTTCATCTTTTTTAAGTCAATGTTCCTTAATTTTTACATGCAAGTCCACATTCTTTGGGAAAATTATAGTTTAGGTCAAATGGACCTCAATTGGGCTAAAATGGGTCCGAATCAAGTTTGACCCAACATGAAAGATGATCTACATAAAGAATGACACAAGATGCAACTAATAAGGTGTCAATATGATGCAAGAACTCTAAATTACAAGAGGGCCCTTACTACTTAGGTAAAGTCTGAACTCGATCCAACTACCTATCCATGACTCAAGCCTAAAGGGTTTGAGTTAAATTAGCCTAAACAAAGTTTAATTAGTATAAAACAAGATTAATTATCATAAATCGAAGCTAGTTGGGATCAGGACCTTACAAGTATTAATAAAACCGCATTCATTCATAATTTATCCCAAGTCTGTAGATTAAACTATCTACATGCACATGAAACTAAGGTACTTAAACAAATATATCATCATGAATGTCAAGTCTCCCAAACAACTCAAAATAACATAATATAACCATAAGCCAAAGCATGGCCATCTCCTAAAACAAACTCCAAAACATAACCCTATGACACTTTTTAGAGGAAGAGTAATAAAAGATGCCATTCTCGTTCTACTCATCTATACCCCAAGGTACAGGTATCGTTGAGGTTCTCTCCGAAGGAGCATTGACTGCCGTACTGGCATTGGGTTCTGTATCTGTAACACTAAGGGAAGCATTGTTAACACGACGGTTAAGCAAATATAGAGTACATAAAACTATCATAATGTATCAATTGAATCAGAACATATTGATTTAAAGACTGAATATCAGAAGTTAGGCAAGTTGTGCATGTGAATAAGAATGAATAACGAATCATAAATAGAGATACAATAACATACTATTTGGTATCCACATAGCTATCTTCTCTTTAGAACGAGAACATATCATATTGTGGGAAATCACTAGTGGCCGGGCCAACGCTAACTAGCTACCCTAAGAGTGCCAACCAACTCATCATATAACTAGTACAATAAGTGATATATAAAATACCCTCATTTGGTCCTATCGAGCCTCTTATGGATACAAGCTAAATGGTGCCGATTCAACGTACGAAGACCAGTCAAAATTCATACTTTCTTACTTATCATACGTAGCGATTGACTCATTCGTATACAGAAACATATATCGGTCTTGAAATCAAATTCAGTCATAAAAATCAGAATTAAACAAAGTGACTATTCTTCAAACAATGCATACTTAAATGAGCTATTAAGACTCGAACCCTCTCAACCCTAATTACCCCTATCTTGGCAACAGGCTTACACTCAAGAAAAGCTCCATCTCCAATATTGCCTCAAGGTTCATTAGGAAGCATGGGCATATGATTAGATCATGTTGAGGACAAGGTTTATTTAAATAATATGAATGCACTTGAATTGAAAGGTCACCAAGGTTATTTACTAGCCAACCCTATTCTAAGACAATCCGTGTTTCCGTAGTCATTCAGCACAACATATTTATAAAACGTCTGGTGTAGTTGTATTACCAAAAATCTTGGTGTTACATTGTATCTCTTCTTATACCAACACCAATGACATGAAGTCAAAAACTATCTAGAAAATAAAGAGGAAGTGGGTGGCAGCTCCACGCTCTTCCTCCTTAGTATTTAATTATCATTGGGTTAATTTAGTCAAGGAAAAGGTACCAATTCTAAGGTCCTACAAGGCCTTTGAAATTCCCTAATTTTCCCTAAGTTCGCTGGGTTCCTATGGCTTAGCCGTGAATAGGCCAAAGCTTAGCTATGTGCACAAGGTTTTCCACTAAATTCTCCCGCAGTTACGACTCAGCCGTATGTTGGCCTACGGCTTAGTCGTGATTAGCCTACGACTGGGCTATGGCTCAACCGTAATGCATTCCACACCTCAACCATGGGGTTAGCCATAAAAGAAATGTCATTTTGACTCTCTAGATTCCAAGCTGCATTATACATATAACTTAGCCATAAGCTTCAGAATTTAAGTTTTGAAGTAAGGTTTAGTACAGAACTTCTTCATTAGGTTCTAATGTGATTCCAATGTGGTTTTATTTGCTCCAAACTATTATCATACATCATTCAATAACTACATTCCATCATTATTTCTTAAACATACTCATTATCATTTAAACCATCACTTATTCTCAAAATAAAAGAAGTGAATGAGCTGTAAATTAGCATTCACGGAAAATTCTTCGAGGATTAACATAAATGGACATACATATAGTAAGATATACTCTTATACCTGCCTATAATTTAGTGATTTTCCCAAATTAACTTCTCCCCTAGTTTGATGGTGGAGAAAGACTCAATGAAGATGATCCTACTACATTCAAAGGCATGCATTGGGTAAATTGGGTATGAGATGCATGCATGTTACCAATTTGAGTCTTCTTGACTCTTTTAAGCTCAAAGAAATGGAATAGTGATGGAATTCTCACCTTAGAGAGCTGTAGAGGAGAAGGGGAGATGGAATTAAGAGATTCCTATGAAGAAGTAAAGAAAGAGATGAGGTGAATGAAGATGGTGTTGCTCCAACACACATGTAACATCTCCAAGAGCAATTCCCAACTCCAAACTTAAAGAAGAGATGGGGAGGAGAGTGAAAAAGAAAAGCTCCAATAGGTCTCTAAGAGGAGATGAAGAGGGGACGATGATTTGTCCCTCTTTAAGTCAAATTTTCTGAAATTTTACATGGAAGTCAACTGTTTTTATGGCTTTTACAGTTTGAGTTAATTGGACTTCAATTGGGCTAAAATGGATCCGAATTAAGCAGGGCCACATACGAAAGATAACTCATAAGATGAAATGCACATGATTCAAGAAATATGATGCAAAGATGATGCAAGCCATGTAACTTTAAATTACAAGAAGGTCCTTGACTACCTAAGTAAGGTTCGAACCTAACCCAACTACATATCATTGATCCAAACCCATGAGGGTTTGAGTTGAATTAGCCTAAATAAGCATTAATTAAGATAAAACAAGGTTAATTATTGTAAATTAAGATTAGTTCTGGTTTGGACCTTACATTATGTACATTAGTAGTCTAGGATTTCTTTTTTTTTTTCTTAATTATTCTTATTCTTATTATTCTGTCTAACCTTGGATAGGGAGCAGCACGTAAAACATTCAAGTGGCTTCTTTCCTTTTTAGCTCCAGACATTTAATTTTCCTCATGTTGCAACATCATTGTATTGCATTACATGCATGACATCAAGGACACTGTATATGTTGGCACATAA
Source organism: Sextonia rubra (assembly GCA_037013555.1). Taxonomy (NCBI): domain Eukaryota; kingdom Viridiplantae; phylum Streptophyta; class Magnoliopsida; order Laurales; family Lauraceae; genus Sextonia; species Sextonia rubra. Next base: position 13,511,328 of record JASUAD010000018.1, on the reverse strand, counting down.
AAGAAATCATAATAATTCAATGGTTGCACTTCATTCAAGTTTCAAGCTCCATGGCACATAAACCCTAGAGTCTTGGAGTACTAGGCCAAATATTGCATCCAATTGTTCAAAGCTAGTGAGACTCACTTAAAAGACTTTAGATGAGCTCAAAGGACAGTAGTTCAAATTTCAGAACAATTGAACTTCATTTGGTCACTTAACTCAGTAAAACATAACGTTTAAGGTTCATTAACTCATAACCTTTGGGTCACTGAACACATTCAAGCTTCGGGATCACTAAAGTGTCTAAAACTCAAATGACAACTCTAAAGTATGCTAAGAAATAATGTTGTAAAGTTTCAAAGCATTTGGACTTCATTTCAACTCAAATTCAAACTTAAATGACTGCTTTTCAAGTTTCTTGGGGTCACTGTCGCAACTGATACTTCTAGATGGAAAAATCAGCTGAAACTTAAGGACATCTTAAAATATAGTCAAAATAAATCTTTTAAAGTTTCAAGACATTTGGACCCAAACTCAAGTTCAAGTTAATGTCCCCCAAATTCTTTAGGGTCACTGTGCAAAGTGACACCTCATGAAGGCTAAACTAGCTAAAACTCCTGTGGAAAGCTGAAGTTATACTCTAGAGTGACCATAAAAAATATTAAGTCAATTAGAGCATGATTTGACCCAAATTTAACAATTATGTCAACTTTGGGTCAGTGACCCTTAAACTTCGGGGTCACTGAGCAAAGTCCTTTTTCCAGGAGGCCACAGTTGATGAAATTCAAATGAAAGACCCAAATCATGTTCAAAATTGACCCTTCAAAGTTTCAAGCGAATGGGATCTGATTTGACCCTAAACATCAGCTTTTGGGTAAGTGACCCCCAAACCTTCAAGTCACTGGACAAAGTCCTACTTCCTAGAGGCCAAAGTTGATGAAATTTATGTAAGAGACTCAAATGTTCTCAAGATCAAATCTCCAAAGTTTCAAAGTAGTCGGATATCATTTAGGTGGAAAACCAACTGACTACTTGCAATTCAAGGGAACACTGCTTAGAATATACAACTACAGGGTCACTAAATGCAAACCATACTTCCACTAGGCCAAATCACATGAAATTTGGATAAAGACTTAAAAATGTGTCCATCATCAACTCCTCCAAGATTCAAGATCATTAGAGGTCATTTGTACACTAAATCGTTGAAGCAATGGTCCATTTTCATGTGAAAACAAAAGAAAAGTTGACCAACCTACAGAGGTCAAAACTTGATGAAGCTTCTGCAACATGCTGAAAACAATGTTAGGAGATATTCCTTAAAATTTCAAGAAATTTTGACACCATTTGTGCCCCAAACCAGCAATGACCAGCCACCAAGAAGCAAAACCTGTAGGTGCAGCCTGCAGTGACCGGAACCACTCGGTCACTGCCACCTACAGGTAGTTATGGATAGTTCTAAGTGGTTATTCCACTTTATTTTGATGGAAACTACTGGAAACTACTTGAAACCTCCAAAGGGCCTATAAATAGAATCTTCATCCCTTTCGCAGGGGCCTCTCTCCATTCTCTCGACACTTCAACATCATTTTCAAATTTGGCAGAAGATTTTCTTAAGGACTTGATATTCTACAATTCTCCGGACTGACTTCATTCTTTTCCTCTCACAAGTTCAAGGTAAGAAATGCTCTCAGTGAAGAAGATATGCTATGTTACCATCTTTGAAGACTGGATTTCAAGCCATGGAATCCCAAGGAAGTTCGAATTTTGAAGATACCGTCCTTTGATTTTTTTTTTTTTTTTTCACTTAAAGGGTGTTGGGTTTTTTAAAAGTTGTGAACAAATGCAACCCCGCCGGAATTGTACAAAAACAATCTGCAAATTAAAGTGGTGATTATTAAAGATGATGGGTGATTTTGTCATTCGCTTTGGCATCTCAAATTATTGTTTACAACCTCCATGCTCCGAAAATACATGTTGCAGCACTTTAAAGGAGTTTTGGAAGCAAAAATAAAGAATAAAGAATAAAAATTGGCCCTACAGGGCAGTGACCGAGCCTGTCCAATCACTAGCAATGTCCTGTGACCGAGTATGGCATGTCACTAACCTTCTTTTCCACCTTTTCTACACTTTTTCCCAATTTTCATGGTAATTCAAAATTTTCAATTTTAAAACTTAGTTTGGATTACATTTGAGACTAGAGGGAGGGACTATAATTTTTCAAAACTTGTAAACAATCTACATCCCCAAGTTTGGAGCCATTGAACCCATGTAAATAAAGGAATTTAATGATGATCAGTAATTTTATTTTCATTTTTTTTGTGTGTTTGGATTTGTGAATATGGATTTGAATCCTTTACATTCATCTGAAATTTCCACACATCAGAAAATTAGCACCATCTATGGGCAATTAGGCTCTAATTTGTGATGAAAAAATGATTCAAACAGGAAAAGTGCAGAAAAAGCACTAAAAAATGCTGTTGCTTGTCGGTGAGCGAGAGCAGTCACTTACTGGGAGGTCTCCTTGTAGCTAGATTTCTTACAATGACCAAGACCAATCCTTGCAGTTAAATTGCCTGCAACGACTGGGAGAACTCCTTGTAGGCAGATTACAAGTTCCTTTAAAGGACTTTTTTGTGCCGAATTATAGAACTTTTTGTCACAACCCGAGCCCAGGGACCGGGAGTCAGAGAAAGTCTAACCAATGACACACGTACTCCCGTGCATGTGCACTTAGACCCCGTTCAAGCATACACACACAAGGAATCATTCACACGTGCAAACAAATGTACGCGGAAGCTGTACGTATCAAGGCATACCACAACATACCAAAAGACATAATGGATTACAAAAACAGTAAACTGATAACAAGAACAATTACAAGAACATATGATACTAAGATCGACAAGCTCAACGAAATACACGCGATGACGTCAGAATGACGCAAAACTGACAAAGTCAATCAAAAGCCAAAATTACGAAAAAGGGCTCAAACTACCTAAACCAGGGCAAACCCAACCAAACGATCTCTCCAAGACTCAAAACCAAAGAAAAGCAAAATCAAAACACACTTAACGACAAAATCGCACACAATTACTCACCAATCCGGATCAAATCGGGTCGGAGTGTTACACTTTTAGACTTGAAAAACTAACAAACCAATATGCCTAAGGTCTAGTTGGACTATGGATGCATTATAATGAGCAAAAGTCTTTTGAAAAACAAAAACTCGCTCAACTGTGTTGCAGGCATGAAATGACCAGGAGCAATAGTGCCTCAGGCATAGTGACTGGGCCCATCCAATTATAGCCCTATGTGGACACTAATTGGACTTTTTTGACTCTGGTGACCCCTTTTTCAAGACCTTGATGTCTATGAAAGGTATTGGAAGTTCTAAATATTTGGTGGGACCTATTTATTGAAGGATTGGACCCTATGAAATGATTTTAATGGAGAGATTTTTCACCTTGAAGTGCATGAACTTATATAATCCAAATGGTAGAACTCTGCACCTTAAAGTGCATGAACTGAATTAAGACCTTTATGTTAAACAAATGAGTGTTAATTTGACTTTTGAAAGATGTTACTGGCTACAAGATCACTAGGTCATTTATAAGACCTAACAGATGTTTATACTAAATTATAGTTATAAGAACAACAGCATTTGTAGTCATGCATTGCCTGAAGTTTGCACTGATGGATCCTACGTGATCATTCTAATAGTGGTGTAGGCTTGACTAGACATACCCTATCCTTTGGTTGGATCCGAAACTCTCTCTTACTTATGAATCTGACTATGTAGTCCTGAAATGTTGTTGAAATTCTGGTAGCTCAAAGACTAATCAGCATAACACAATGAGATTGAGTTTATGCCTATTTCTGACCATTTTAATTCATCCAATTAGTAGACCATACTAGTTCAAAAGACATTCATAAACCATTTCAGTTAGTTCAAGAGGCAACCATGTTGGTATAAGACTAAGACAGTCCTTTGGGCTTATTTTGCAAAATACCAATGGGTTCTCTAATAATTACCTCTGATGAAGCTAAGGAGAGATTTCAAAATGTAATGTGAAGGATGAGATTTTTGTGATTGTTGAACAATTTAGTTGTATTTCCTGAATTTCCATCCCATCCTGAAAATCTAAGTATCCATATATATTAAATATAACTTGCCTTTCAACATGATGAGTTGATTCCCTATTATTTTTTGGTATTGAGTTCTATTTATCTTTAGTTCTACTTTAAATGGTTAAAGTTCAGTAAAAGAATTTAAACCTATGCTGCTTAGCAAGACAAATTGAACTAACAATTCTGAATTCACATTTTTTTGGCATTGGCCGAAAGAAAATTTTAGTTGGATGGTCACATTGAGTGAACACCACAACACATAACAATCAAGCATATTTTAACAAAAGAAAATTTTTTCAGATATTCTATATCTGCATGCAATACCATTAAAACAAAGTTTTTTTTTAGTTCAAACAGATCAAATGATTAAAACATTGTTAATGAAGAATTTTAGAAGATTCATTATCACCATTCTCAATGTTTATCCTATATATATGATGGGATCCTTTGTAAGTTTATGCTTGTATTTGCATTTCTGTTAGATATTAAGATGCATTCTAGATTGTATTAAGGTATATTTAAGTTTCTTTTAAACCGATTGAAAGAAATTGAGCTTCTTGTATTAGACATTTTTTTTACATTGCCATTTACATTGCATTAGACTTATTACTTGTGGTGCTTATCCTATATGTTCTTTATTTTGCTAATCTGATCTTGCCCCTTGAAAGGGTCTAGGGTCTATTCTGTTTTGCGTTTGCAGGTTTCCCATCAAGCGACTCTTCATTTTAAATCTATAATTTTATTTTTTGTGGTTTGTGGGTAGATTGTCCAGATTAGAAAGTTTTGTCCATGAATTGCCAAAGGAGGAGATTGAAAGACATATAATATTGGCAATTTCATGGAATGGACAAAACTTGGGTGTTAAGAATTGTAACTTTATGTTTTTAGATGGACTGAAGTCTCCTTGAAGCATACAGATGATGATCTTTTGTCTAGACATTGGAATGAAGGTGTTTTATCTTTGGACCGGTTGGATTGGATCACAGACCAGTCGAATTTCCTGCACACTGTCATCTGCAAACAGAACTGAAGATCGACCGATTGGATGAGTTCCCGACCGGTCGGGCCCCATACCCGACTAGTCGGCTTGGGTACCCAATCGGTCGGCTGGGTCGGCATACGTGCGATACAGATGCTCTATTTTTTTGGGATTGCCTTGTGTGTGTCCTTATCCTTCGCGAATCCATGACGGAAAGGACTCTAGGGTTCCTCCTTATTTAAGGAACACCTCTCCCATGAAGAGGGTGTGCTCTCCAGATCAAAACCATATATTCTTAGAGAGATTTCATCTTCACAAAAGGTATTTTGTTCTTGAAGTTCTGCAACATCTCCTTCTTCGTACCAGTCCTCTTCACTGCTGTACGTATTCGTCTTGAGAGGCATCAAGACTTGAAGATCAATCCAGAAGAGAGTGAACGGCGTGTGCGTCGACAAGAAGAGCTTCAGTCCCTTAGGTTGTGTTCAACTGGGAAAATGGTAGTAAATAGTCTTGTAACTTCTCTTTCATAGTGATTGTTCTTGATGAACTGGTGGTAGGTCCTGTAGTTTTTTTCCCGATTAGGTTTTCCACGTAAAAACTCTATGTCCATCTATTTTGTGTGATTGCTGTTGATATCTACATAGCATACATCATCTGGGACCTTAACCTGTGTCAAGGATTAAAAGCTTTTCACCAATTAAATCACTTGCTTAGATGTGTTAATGACCACGATGATGATATTTAGATATCCATGTTAAACTCTTCATTGAGCACGTACCCCCTTAGCTCATATGCAATGGCATACTTTAGTCAATTCAAGCACAATTCCATTACTAACATATGCGGACGAACCCATAATTATGAAATTCAATTCAAGGCGCCTACCATTACTTACAGTGCTATATTTTACTACTTATTTTCTACCTTTCCAATTTTAATAATTTTACTGGTACTTATATTTTCCAAAAACTCTAGACACTGGCTTGTACTAATTGCATGAATTTTTTTTCTAAGAAAACTTGATATCCTCTAATCCTTTTGTTATTAATAGGTGTTAAATATTAATGAATTTCTACTTTCTAAGCTTCTTGATTCATCTAATTTACTATAGAAAATATGTTTTTTGTGCCCTGGCTTAGCGCTGGCCTCCTTCACTAGTTATTATATATGAAAAAGGCTGATTCAAATTGAGAAATCAGCTTCAATTTTTTTTAATTAATTTTAATCATCATGAATATTTGATTTTGATCAACCATTTTCTTTCATCTCCTCCACTCAACAGATCTCTTTTCTGCCACATCAACAACGATCTTTTTAATATTCTTTAAGAAAATAAAACAAAACCCTTCAATATTTCACTTAATTTGTAACACCCCGATCCCAATTAAGCATAATTAATGATTAGTTAAGTATGATATTAGCTAATTAATGTAGAATTAATTTAAATAATAATGTTTAATCTCTAAATAGGTTAGATTTAGTTTACTTTTGTCCGATTGAGACTAATGGGTCAAGTTAGGGTCATGGATAGGTAATTTGGGTTGAATTTAACTTTAACTAGGTAGATGAAAGACCTTTTTCGTAATTTTAGATTTCATGGTATTACGTCATACACGCATCATATTGATATCATAGCATTTGTTTTGTTAAGCTCGTTAACTTTCGTGCTTGACTTGAAACCACTCGACTTCATTTGAGTTAGTTGAACCCTCATTTGACTTAAATTGAAAAATATAATGGAGAATCAAGACTTTCCTATAATTCTGCAAAACTCTATTTTTAAAAGAGACGAAAACCCTCTTAGTCAATCTTTTTTCTTCTTCGGTCACCACAAGTCTTCTCCTTCTCCCATTCTTCTTTCTCTTAATCACCATGAGCAAGGAACATCTTGCATGCATGATTTAAAACCTCCATTCCATCATCTCACCTCTTCTTTAATTTCTTTTCCTCCTGGAATAGAAAATAATGCTTCACATCTCTCTCTATAGCCCTTTTAGTAGTTGTCTTGGTATGATCCTTTACTTATTTACAGATCTTTTGTGTTAATGGAGTCAAAGAGACTCTCACCTTCCCCATGCACTCATTCTTTCTATTCTTTTTACATGTATATCATCTTAGGGTCAAGAATAGTGGATTCTTCTTCTCAACCAAGCCAAGATAAGGAGTAGTAGTTAAAACTCTAAATTAAGGCAAGGTATAAGCTAATTAATATTGAATAAATGTTGGTAAACTATGATTCCCATAAATCTATTGAACATTAAATGTGATTGTTATTTTTCAGCCCTTATATCTATATTTCTTCTAAATGCTAATGCATAATGATATTTTTTCAATGAATGATGGATTGGAGTAGGGAAAGCCCTAGGGGAACTAAACTGAAAGAGTGCTATACTGAAACTTTGTACTGAAACAGCTTCAAAAAGTCTGAAGCTTACTGCTACTCCATAAGTATAGTACGGCTAGCTTTTCAGAGACCAAAAACAAAAAGTCAAGAACTTTTCTTCTACAGCCCAGCTCACGGCTAAGCCATAAAATACACTACGGCTAAGCCGTAGCCAAGCCGTGGCCAAACCATAGGCTAAATTGCAATAAAATGAAATTTCTCTTGTCATCTTTTCTAAAGAGTAATAGCACATATTAATAGGCTATAATAGGGATCTTAAGAAGAAAATAAGGAATAAGCTTCTTATGGAAATAGGAAACCATAATTTAACCCAAATTAGAATCCTAATTCCATAAATTACAATTCAATCTACTAGAGAATTATATTTGCACTCCTGTCTTTATTCTCAACATAATATTTCGAGCTTTTTGTTATTAAATGCTTATTAATCTCTCACGTTAAGATTTCAGATATCCATTGATTAAATAACTAATGACATCTATATTTAATCAATATCTTTGTAATTCCTCGAGACGGTACACTTAACTTATTTGATATGTCAAACCCAAAGTCCACCTATAGGGTTTGACATAATCAAAACTTATAAGTTTTATAAAGGAGATATCATCAATCCCTATTATGGGATGTGGATTCCGTCAATAAACTAATATCCACCATGCATATAATATAGTCATCCAATTTACTAAGATTATTAACTCATAAAAAGTCTACTCTTTTGTAAATCAAAATGCCAAGCATTAAATATATGAGTCTATTATTTATATTGGAATTAAGAGTACAAGCACTCATAATAACTATTTATATGTTAATCGTCTTATATAGTTAGAATCAAGACAATAAACCCAAAAATTGTGCTGTTCAATACACACAAAATGTACTAGCATAACGAGTCGAAACTAAACCGTTTCCCGCAGCCAAGACAAGCCTATTAAAACATCATGTTACAATCGTACCAATGGTATGTCCAACTCCATTTAGATTGTGAACAACAATAATTGATATTATATAAGAATCAATAAATAAGTCTTCCGTATATAAGCTGAACTCTATATACCAATTTATCCACTTTATAGAATAAAAAACACACACATAGATAATAAATAACAATGCAACCATTTGTCTATACAAATTCTCATTAAAATGAAAAGATAAATTTCACTAATAAATAAGCCAGTAAAAAACAAATACATAAAAGTAGACTTTTAGCATAAATTTTCAACAAAATTGGCCTAAAATTTCAATCCAAGCCTCGTCCAATGACTTATATCCAAGGCCTAAGCTTGGGCAAAAGCAAGCTAGGCCCAAGCACCCATCCCGTGAGCATCCCTATTATCGGCGAGTCACTATGATGAGCACCTAAAGATTGGCAAAAGCACTACGATTGACAGCTTGAAGCGTTTTTGTGATGCAAACATTGTGTTGTACGAGGGTCAGTACCTGCGCTCATAGAATGAACAAGATTTTGCACATCTGCTTCAGGAAGGAGAGGAGAGAGGGTTCCCAAGTATGCTTATCTCTTTAGATTGTATGCATTGGCAATGGAATAACTATCCCATTGCGTGGCATGGCTCACATAGAGGCCATCACCATAAGCCCACCCTCATATTGGAGGCAGTTGCAAATAAAGATCTCTTGATCTAGCATGCTTTCTTTAGAATGGCAGGTTCACATAATGACATTAACATCTTAGATCATTCTTCACTATTGGACAATCTCATCCATGGTAGAACGCCTAACGTTAACTACGAGGTCACCTCTCATCCTTTGCTTAATAATTGGAGGAGCCTCTAGTTTCATCAGCGTCCACATTGAGAACGCCTCTCTTCCATTGCTTAATCTCTTCCTTCTTATCTTCTTATTCTTTGGTGAAATGAAACCATTTAGAGCTGTCTTTAAGAAGTAACCAACAACCATTAAGCTTAAAATGGTGCCTTTGGAAGTCATAATAGACTTGTTTTGCAGCCCCGATCAATAAAAAACAATTACAAAAACAAATGAAATTCAATGTTCACATTTCAATTTAAATCGAAGGAGTTTAAAAATCTTTGGACTAATTACCTTACCAAATCTTCATCGTTATAGCTGCTTGATGGCATATATTTCACCACCCGCACGAAGCCAGAATATTTGTTAATTTGATACTGAATACTCAGCCAATGGTTTGACAAACCCGAGTTTATTCTATTTGTATTACCCAACAGGTGCCTAAATTCATCTAGAATTCGATCACGCAACCATGCTAAACATAGTGCTTTTTCTTCCTCCTTAAGTCCAATTATGATTTCTCTCTTTCTCTAGCAGTTGAGAGCTATTTCTTTTTTTGTAGTGCAAGGTTGCAGATTACTAGTTTGGGAAAGTTCATGAGATGGTAATTGAGATTCTCCACCAAAAATTGAGGATTGAAAGCGGAATATTGTTGGACTGAATGGATATTGTGGTAGTAATCGGGGATTATACCCTTGGTTGAATTGAGTGTTGAAAAGTGGATGGCGAGGTTCCATTGTGGGAGGTTTTAAGAATTGAGGAGTGAGTTTGGAGTACTGAGATGGGAAGTTTTAGGAAGGAAGGAGTGAGTTTGAAGTATTGGGATGAACGCCGTAAGTACAGCAACAATTAGCAATTGTCATAAAAAAAATTTGGTTCAAAAAGTTGTTGTTCTGATCATTGGCAACGTCTATTTTGTTTTTTTTTTCCATGTAATGGCTTTTTTTTTCATGTAACAACTAATTTTTTTATCTTTTTCTAACACATTGGCTTTCCAAAGCCAACCCCCCATTAACACTGATGCAAAGATCTGACACTTTAGCTACCTCAGGGATGGCTCGACCATTGGGCTAGAAAAGCCTTTGCTTTAGGCTCCCAAAAAAGCAAATTTTATCTTTTTCTTTCAATCCAAAAAAATAAGGCCTAAAAAAAGTAATTGTGAAAACTTAAAGCCTCATAAAAGTAATTAAAGCAACTACTATCTTTTTATATTTCAAAAAAAAAAATAAGTGTTATCTTTTCATATTTCAAACAAATAATTAAAGACCATTTTCACCATTAAGAAAATGTTGCCATTAAAAAAACCCTAAAATCACAACAAGCAAGAAATCATTTTCTGTTCTGACAATCCTTCAGTTTGCACATTTTTTTCTCTATATCTATGTTGCTTGAAATCCTTAGAAAACAACTTCAAATATATATATATATATATATATTTTTCATATTGAAGAAGTTGTATCAAATTCAAAAGTAATCCATATCTATAATCTTTGTGGCCAACATTGATAAATCACTAAATTAGCTTTTATGGTTCTATGCTATTAAAAAATTTAATTACAAGATCATATTATATGTTTATTATAGTTAGTGTTCATTTTATATGTAAATATTATAAGTTATAATTTATAAATATTAAATATATCTACTAAGAAAATATTAACAATACCTATAACTGTTTCTTTTATAGAAGGAAATTTTTTAAAATTAAAATTGATAAAATCCTAATTTAGAACAATAATATCACAAAAAAGATTAAATAAATTAGCTATACTATTAATTGAAAAAGATATATTAGCGAAATTTGAATATAAAACTTAAATAGTAATATTGCATTACAAAAAAAATAAATTTTAAATAAAATATTATAATATTATTAAAAATAAAAAAAACGATATTTAGGATTGTCGCTTTAAGCCTCAAATTATTTTGAACTGGCCTTAAGCTACCTTTACCTTATCAGGTTAAGAGCTCTATTGGAGCAATAAAAAGGCATGCACAGCATGCATCTATCATAATAGCACCACTAACATCTCCATTGGAGATGGCCTAAGGGCATAGGCACTGGACACCTCATATTAAATAAATTGAAGTGCTTTCATTTTGAAAATAATTAATTAATTATATTATTTTTACAAGAATTGGTTTTGATAGCAATTTTTACAATTTCAATATAATTCAGAAGTAAATTTGCACTTTTTAATTTCTTTAAATTAAATTTTGTGAATTAGCACCGGCCTGTTTTACTAGTCCGAGCCTACTAATGTAACAAACGTCAAACACTGATTTCCAATCCGACTTTCGAGCTACTTTTCAAATTCAAATCGACATGTGAGAAATTCAAAATTCAAATAGCCCCTCAATCAGTGGTTCAGATCACTAAGTTGACCTCCTGTGTGAATGGGAATGCTGAAAGGACATGTTTATAGGTTTTTTAAGGGAGACATTTTCGTATGAAGTCCACCTGCTACATTCCAATCAAAGAAATTTGGAATGATATGGGCATTGAGTGTCACATGGATAAAACCAACAGAGCATCCGAACCCTTGCGATTTTATCTCGTTAAAAATTTTTAATTTGTTGTTTTAAGTCATTACTTTGTTACGATTCAAAGAAACGATAAGCAATGAATGATTCCATCAGTTTCCGTGTATGCACGGAAGGGTTTAGATCATGTAAAACTGGTTCGCCCGATTCAAACCGGTGCCCGCAATGCCCGAGGTCAGAACGGGCAATGCCAGGGAGTCCGGATCCTCTCTCAGAAGTGTTGTATGCTCACCGTGAGTGGGCAAATGAAAACTCACCACGTGTGTAGTACCTACATTAGTAGCAAGCCATCTAAGAAAAATGCCGATGGATTTGCTTAAAAGAAAAGGCTATAGCTGCAGGGGGTTTTTCATAAATATGAAGAAATCTGAAAGGAAAAACCCGAACGCAGTCTCAGGGTAGAGAGGATAGTGCGTACAATGGCTCAGTAGCTTTCTCTTCTTTTTCCCTTCTTTCTTAAATCTTTGATTCTCTCCATCTTTTTTAAGAACGGGCAAAGATTGAAGATGAAGTTCTCAAGAACCCAGGTTTTTTTTGCCCAAAGCTTGAAGACCAGTTTACAGAGATGGTTTAGAATACGAATCTGCTAAGAGAATCCTCACTGGTAACATTGAAGTGCGTCAAGAACATAAGCCCCAGTTTTGAGTTTTGCTGCAATCGCAGAGAGATTCGTTTGGGATGTTGAGACTTGCGAATTAGGGTTTTGGGGTCTCCAAAATGCAGAAATTAGATTCCTTGGAGAATAATTTGGTGTTGAGAGGTTAGAGGAGTTTGGAATTCCTGTATAAGAAATGGGTAGTTTGGAATGAAAAAGGAAGAGAAAATCCGGTTGGTTGAGTTGCAATGACTTCTTGGAATGAGTAATATGGATTAAACATTAGTAGAAATTTGGGTTCATTAGGGTTTTAGTATGGTTAGAGGGAATAGGGGTTTTGGTATGGTTAGAGGGAATAGGGAAGAAAGGAGGAAGGGCAAGAGAGAGAGATTGAGAAGATGTGAGACTGGAAGGGAGTAGTTGAGTTGCAAAGACATTTTTTACATTTATTATGAAAAGATGATGAATATTGAGACTTGAGAAAAACGTAAACTTGGAGAGAAATTGAAGGCAGTAGCCGCAGCACGTCAGAAATATTTTTCATATTTTTAAAAACCCCTCTTCAAAATATTATTGTCTCATTTAAACCCATTGGAATGTTTTAACGGTTGTGGTTGCTAATGTGGCATTTTTTTTGCTAACATGGCAAAATAGGATTTGCCCACTCACGATTACCGTGTATCAGGTGCAAAAGAGGATTAGGACTCATTGCGAGGAGAAATGGCTGTACAACTGTGCAAGAATTAACATATTTATCAAGTTTCCCACACATTTACTTAACTATTTTTCTACAGGTTAGTGCTGTGCATTCTGCATAATTTTAGCAAGGCCCTCATAAGTTTGTTAATTTCATAAAAAGGCCATTATATTTTGTGTTTTTATTAAAATCTTGAGTGAATATACAGGTAAATTAGATAAAAACTAATGAGACCCTCCATTTTCTTTCAACAATTTATCATTGAAAAAACTTAAATGACTTATCCCTTGAGTTAAAAGAATAATTTTGCCTCTTAAACTTTTGAGGACTAAAAACCAAAGGTTAGAATTATTTGACGGCTTAATATTATATATTTTCTAATTCACATTCAAATGAAATCATCCAATTTTCTTTATTATAATTTGACCGATTTATCCTCAAAACTCAAATGGCTAATCATTTGGGTTAAAAAGATAATTTTCCCTTTAAATTTTGAGGAAAAAAAAAGGTTAGGATCAATTGAATAGCTTGATAATCCATATTTCCACCCACATTGAAGCCTTTAATCAATATACTCCCTTATTTTTATATCCATCTTAGTGGGCCCAATAAAGATAACTTCAGTTAGAGTGAAATTTGCTATGCTTAAATAAAATCAATTCATATCATTTATCCAATAAATAAAATCAATTCATATCATTTATCCAAAAAAAAAATCAGCACTTATAGTTTATACTATCAACTACTCAGCACTCAATCACAGTAAAGATCATTATATTTAGATTGGTTACTAGTTAAATAGCTAAATTTTTATATTTTACTATATTTTATTATTGTTCAAAAATCTTTAAGATTTTCATTCACTTTTTAGGATTAGCGCAGGTGTACTAATTTGGCATAAGTGGTACCAATTCATTCTGGCTACTACTGAAAAAAAAAAAAAAAGACCGACACCAATATTTAAAGCCATGGTTTAGATTGGCCATAACAAGTACAACTAAGTGCTCTCTTGACAAGTTTATTTTCAAGCTCTTATTATCTTAAAACTGTTTGAAAAATGAAAATAGACTGTTTGATAACCATATGGTGACCCTCCATTTCAAACCTCATAACGAGCTTCGAGATCTGTTTTAAAAAGCCATGAAATCCAGCAAAATTGAAATAGAAGATTAGCTCTGAAGCTCACAAATGTGTGCATCTATAGTGTTTTGAGTGATTACAGAAGCATCGTCATTCTTCTCTCTCTCTCTCTCTCTCTCTCTCTCTAAATTCTAGGTGCCTACATGACAATTTGAACCGTCGAAAGCATCAAGAATATAATGTTTTGCATCCTAAATAAGGAATTAGCCTAAATTAAATTATATTCTAGTTAATTAAGCTTTGTTAGAGTCTAAAAAAGTCTGAAATAGTGTTAGGATTGTGTGTGCAAAGTTGCATCGAGATTTGAGCTCACTAGTGTATGCAAAGTTTCATCGGGATTCGAGCTCATTTGAGTGTAGTAGGGGGAAGTTTGGAATTTTAGAAAATATAGTTCATATCATTTATCCAAAAAAAAATTAGCACTTATATTTTATACTATCAGCTACTCAGCACTCAATCAAAGTAAAGATCAGTCTATTTAGATTGGTTACTTGTTAAATAGCTCAATTTTCATATTTTACTATATCTATTATTTTTACAAAAACTTTAAGATTTGTTTACACTTTTTAGGATTAGCGTAGGTGTACTAATTTGGCATAAGTGGAACCAATTCATTCTAGCTACTACTGGAAAAAAAAAAAAAAGAAATGAACGACACCAAAATTTAAAACCATGGTTTAGGTTGGCCATAACAAGTACAATTAAGTGCTTGTTTGACAAGTTTATTTTCAAGCTTTTATTATCTTAAAGTTATTTGAAAATGAAATTAGACTGTTTGATAACCATATAGTGACCCTCCATTTCAAACCTTATAAAGAGCTTAGAGGTCTATTTTACAAAGCCGTAAAATCCAGCAAAATTGAAATAGAAGATAAGCTTTGAATCTCACAAATGTGTGCATCTATAGTATTTCGGGGGATGACGAAAGCATTGCAATTATTTTCTCTCTCTCTCTCTCTCTAAGTTCTAGTTCCCTACATGACAATTTGAACCATCAAAAGCATCAAGAATATAATGTTCTGCATGCTAAATAAGGAATTAGCCTGAATTAAATTATATTCTAATTAATTAAGCTTTGTTAGAGTCTAAGAAAGTCTGAAATAGTGCTAGGAGTGTGTGTACGAAGTTTCGTCAGGATTCGAGTTCGTTTGGGCATAGTAGGGGGAAGTTTGGAATTTTAGAAAATATGGAAGCCCTTTTTTTCATAATTTTCTAAATTGTAATGTTTTCAGCTCATTGGGTAGAGAACCTAATTTCAAGATCAATTGCCTTTTACCTCAAATTGATTTGAACCCATCTTGACCACCAAATATCAAACCCACACAAACTTAGGACCTTCTTGTAATTTCCATAAACCAAAAACTAATAAAAAGGAGCCAACCCCATCTCATTTCCCTCTTTCCTCCTTCACTCTTCTAGCCATTTGCCATCTTGTCCATTTCCCTTGTTGCTGCGTGCGACAAATCCAAGCCTAAGGCCATCATTGATCATCTTCTTTTTCCTCTCCAACCCTCCTTCTCAAACATCATATTTTTCAAGCTTTTCCTCTTCGCTCCATCTTTAGCTAAGCTCCAAACATTCCCATCTTTAGGTCTTTGTAGCTCTTATCTTAGAAATTGTTTAGAATGGTTCATTAGGATTTTTTCTTGCATTTTGTAAGGTTGGTTAGTGTTGGGTTGAGCTTTTCTCCAAGTTTGACCTTTGTTGGGTTGTGAGAGTTAGGGTCTTCATCTCATTTTCATCCCTTAGATCAAGGTAAGAAAATACACATGAAGTCATTAAGGATATGATTTTACCTATTGATTCTAGCATGTTTAATGGCAAGAATGTTTGCCCTTGCTCATTTGTTTTCCTTTATAATGAAAATGCTAGAATTAAGGAATTTATGGATTAATGATGGAATGGAGATGGTGTTGTATGCATTGGAGTGGGCTTGGCACTTTTGTATTGCAGGCGTGAATGGGGGAATGAAAGGGGAGATGAATCTTCCCATTTTACACAAAATAGGGGACTCCTGTTTTGGGTAGTCGCAGGTTTGCTCAAGCGATCCTGGACTTCGCTCGAGTAAACCATGGTTCTGCCTAGTATTTCTTCCTAGGCCCGTGGGCCATTTATGAGGGATGTTTGGGAACGTTCACCTTCCATATCTACCACACACACCTTAGGACCACTTGGCTTGACTGTGGGATTCCCCCATTTGACCCGCTCTTCGATAAACCACCTTGTACCTTAGATTTAGAGGTGTATTGGGCATACGTACCTTTTACGACTTGTACACTTTACATACGAAGTACAATCTATTCATACTTAGATGGTGTGAAGACTTGAGGCATCCATTAATGGACTATTCACTGCTAATGGAATGAATTTACTGGTCTCATTTGATTTGTGATTCAAGTAGAGTTGTCAGGTATGTGAATTATAATAATTGACTTAAGAGTTGGGTTCGTAAACACTCCTTGTCCTTTGGGCTTGCATTGTTTATGTTCTTTAGGAATTTTACTATCATACATTGTTAGGGATAGTGTTGTGGCTTGGCATGGCGTTTCGAATTTGAGAGGGCTACTTGTATTTGTTATGAATGGGTGTTGAAATCATCAAAACGAAGTAGTCCCTCTTGTATAAGCCTGTGTGTGCAGGATGCCAACCCTTCACTTGGATGTAGGATTCTACATCGAGCACCACAAAGTTGTTCTATGTATTACATACATATTGTATTTGGTCTAATGGACGACTGCAGATTGATGAAGGACGATTGACCACCGAATGGACAGATTGCAAGGCATTCGATGTAATGGACAGATTTTTCCAATAATGGGCTGGATTGACCATCTAATGCCTATTGCTTTCTTGCATAGCATTGGATTAGGGTTTTCCTTCTTTTTCTAATGTCATGGTCGCTTTCTCACATGATTACCTTGTCTCTATTCTCTTGACATTGTTTATTTGTTATGGATTATGTTTGTCTGCCTACCAACTACAACTGTAGTCTAATGATGCTACATTTGGTGCATCAATACCAAGCTCCTCTACCCTGAGACGAAGGAGGCAGGTGAAGTGCTTCAAGCACATGAGTCGGCTGACGAGCACGAGTGGTGTGCCGATGACGAGTTCTGAGTCATCTCAATCGGCATCCAAGTGACTCAGATGTCTTAGTTATTTTGTTCATCATTTTGATAGCCCGGGCTTTTTATGGGATTGCAACTAAACTTATATTTTGTTTAACTTTGAAACTTGAATGTAAATCTAATATCTTTTGATGTGTATACTCTGATTAGTTTATTGATACCAATTGCAAATGATGTTTCCGTAGGTGTTTGTGAATGTGAATGGTTTGATTTCACCGTGGACCTCAGATCCTATGTGAGATTTTGATTAGTAGCCATGTGTTGTATTAAACATGAAAATTTTAATTGGCTTGCAATCTGATATTAACTTTGGTCTCATTTTGTAGGACATGACAACGAACACCAAGAAAGACTATGGGCTTAAATTTGAGTCATTCATTCATTACGAATATCAAGATATTTTCAAAAAAACAAAAAAGAGAAAAGAACCTTTTGAAATCATGGATTTAGACTTTTGTAGGCTCCATAACCATGATCCAAAATATTTAGAAGACTGTAAACAACTATGGGTCAAAATTCTAGCCTCTAATTTGGATCTCGAGAAAAAATGAAGAAATATTGAGAACTGTTGGATTCTCATATTAAAAGCAACATGTATAACGTGATTGTGAACTTGTTTGTTTTTCCATGTTTTTTAAATTTCATGTCATTAAATAATAATCTGAACCATTGGGAATATTCTAAAGCCCAAACACGGCTTTAGACTATATAAGCTGTTGGTCAGTGTCTAATTAAAATAGAATCATCTAATGGTTCATTTAACCAAAAAAAAAAAAGCCCAAATGAACAAAATCTATGCCAAAAGACAGATTTCTGCTATCTATTTTTCAGATTCCAGGGAAAGAAAATTGACCAACTCGTTTCCATGGTTAATGAGGCAGTTTGTTGCTCATATAGCGTAGCTACCAACAAACTATCTTTATCACTCATATTTACTTGGGAGTAGAAATGTGGTTGGGTATCACAATATCAGAATCTCTCGTCTCTTCCCAAGAAAACGGTGGGTGCAGAACCGATTTAAGTGATTCGGAGAAATTAAGATCAGGAAACGATTGCGCTAATAATGTTTTCAAAAGTTTCGAATTCATATCTAAAACAGACTAACTGGATCTTATCATTGCCAATGGACAATCTCAAGACTTCATTTGCATAATAAACAAATATAAATGGGCATTTTGATGTGAGCAAGCTTACATTCACTTATTGAAGAGTTGGTAGAGTGGCACAAGGCATCTGAGTTTACTCCTATTTATTTTGTTTGAAATTCATCCCAAATTTTTTTGATGTGCATTTGTGTGGATTTATCTAGCAGGTGCCACTAGGAACTAGTTTTTATTGAGCCAAAGACCCATGGACACCCATATCATTAAAAAAAGAAAACAATCATATAACACAGAATCCTTTATAGTTGGTCAGTGGGCTTTAATCATTTAGGTTGATGAATTAATTAACATGTGTAGTCTCAATCATAATCCGAATTATATAGCAAGAAGTAAACAGGGCAACTACAATGCTTTATTAACAGGTCAAGTTTAAAGTAGGTTAACAGCTTCTAGTATTATTAGTTATATATATATATATATATGTTGAATTGAGTTCAACTCAGCTGATAGTCAGGCCGCCAATTGGCATTCCCAGACACAGCACACATGGGATAATCAAAACCTACTTACAAGGTGCCTGAGAGCTCGACCACAAGTGCTCCTGGTGTGCACCTTTAATTTCCTGCTTTACAGTCGTTTCGTAGACGTATCCCAAACGACTCTACGATGACCGTGTTCTATTCTTTGCCTTTTTTTCCCTGCCTTTTCTCCTCGTGATACCTACTCCTCTCTCCATAAACACTTTCATCACTATTAACAAAGTTACAAACTCCCTTTTCTTTTCCCATCTCTTCTCATGGATTCTCGTTGCAAGCTGTTATCCATCTCTCCCCAAACCACAGTTGCAAAACCGCCAATCTCCCCATCGCTTTCTTAGGAAACCGCCATTCCTCCCCAAAACCACTCCAATGGCATTTGTCTTCTTTCCCTCTTCTTCTTCTTCTTCGTTTCTTCTCTGCCTAGTTTTATTCGTTTTCCTTTCAGCCCGGGTCGACTCGGAGCCGACTCAGGACAAGGAGGCGCTTTTGGCATTCTACAACCAAACCCCACATGAAAATCGACTGCAATGGAACTCGTCCGACTCGGCCTGCAACTGGGTCGGCGTCAAGTGCGATGCCAACCGCTCCTACGTCTACTCGCTCCGCCTCCCCGGCACCGGGCTCGTGGGTCAGATCCCGCCTGGAACCCTCGGCCAACTGACCCAGCTCCGAATACTCAGCCTCCGCTCCAACCGCCTCTCCGGCGCCCTCCCCTCCGACTTCTCTAACCTCAAGCTCCTCCGCAGCCTCTACCTCCAGGACAACCTCTTTCTCGGCGGATTCCCGCCGAGTCTGACTCAGCTAACTCGGCTGACCCGTCTCGACCTCTCCCTCAACAATTTCTCCGGCGGGATCCCCTTCTCCGTGAACAATCTCACCCACCTCACTGGCCTTTTCCTCGTGAACAACAAATTCTCAGGAAGTCTTCCAAACATCAATCTGCCCAACCTGACCGATTTCAACGTGTCCAATAACAATCTCAATGGCTCAATTCCTCAGACCCTGGAGAGATTTCCATCCTCGTCCTTCGCCGGAAACATCCAACTCTGCGGCAGGCCGCTGCAGCCCTGCAACCCCTTCTTCCCCGCTCCGACGCCTTCCCCGTCGTCGGCCCCTCCCAATCCTCCAGCCCCATCTCGCAAGAAGTCCAAGAAGCTCTCCAAAACGGCCATTATCGTGATCTCCGTCGTGGCAGGGGCTATTGCCCTCCTCCTTCTTGTGTGTCTAATTGCTTTCTGTCTGCGGGGGAAGGCGGCGAAACCCCCCAAATCGGAGGAGCGTGCGGCGGCCGGAGCTGTGACGGAGGTGGGGGCGACTTCGTCGTCGAAGGACGACATAGCCGGCGCGGCTGGGGAGGGGGAGAAGAACAAGCTGGTGTTTTTCGAGGGTGGGATTTATAGCTTCGATCTGGAAGATCTGTTGAGAGCTTCTGCGGAGGTTTTAGGGAAGGGAAGTGTGGGGACGTCGTACAAGGCGGTTTTGGAGGAAGGGACGACGGTGGTCGTAAAGAGACTGAAGGATGTGGTCGTCACGAAGAGGGAATTTGAAATGAGGATGGACGTTTTGGGGAAGGTGAAGCATGAAAATGTCGTTCCGTTGAGGGCTTTTTACTACTCAAAGGACGAAAAACTTCTCGTTTCTGATTTCATGGCTTCTGGGAGCTTGTCTTCTCTTTTACACGGTATGATTATTGCTTCTCCCCCTACTTACTTAATTTTCCTCCCGTTTTGCTTTCTTCTATTGAATCTATTGATTGAAGCTTGGATTGTTGTTACATTGATGAAAACTTGGTGGTCTATTTGCTTCTTTTTTTTTTTAATTTTATCTGTGGGTATTTTTATCCTGATGTTTTCCATGATCTGAGTTTGAAGCTTGGAATGTGGATCAATGGCGGATCAAACTTTCATATTTTTTTTTCCCAAGCTTCTGATTCTCATAGATCATGAGTTATCATCATGATTCAGTGGGCTTGGATGGGTGAGGGTAGTTTTGTCTTTGGGTCAGAATGGGATGTGTGGACGGTGTGTTGTTGTACTAACCTGCGATGATGGCGCATTACAATCGCCTAATCTCTCTGCAATTACAACTTTACAATGTACGGCGATAAAGATAAAGCCAGAGCCAGATAGGATTGATTTTTTTTTTCAGTTAGGGGCAATGTCGTTATTTTCGATATATTTGCTAGCTGTTTGTGATTTCAATACTTTATCCTCTCCGGGAATCCAGATGCGCGGTGCCCCAATCGTCAGTTTTTCTTTAGCTGAGCTTTCCTGCGTTTGGTTGAGAGTTGCTGAAAGAAATGTAGCAGTTGTTCACAATTACGTGTTTGATTGGTGATCAACTAAAGAATTCTCAAGATTTTGGACTTCTGAATGCTCTTTTGAGCACTTCCCAATTCTACAATTGTGGGACAACATATCCTCTCAAATCTGTGCTACCAAAAAAGGCACTCGCCAATAATCTAAACCACGGAGAATAAGAAAGACACTCTGGAAGGGCATTTATTTGGAGCTGTCGAGACTTTTAAAAGTGAGATCCATTGAAGCGCCTCTCGCCCATTCAGAAATCCCACTCTTTCTATTTGACTTGTATGCTTTTGCATTAGTCTTCATATCTACCTCCCTTGATCATTGGCATCTTGGAAGCATTGTCCCTACTATTTAATGGAGAAATAATGGAGAAGACTTTTAGAACTTTTAAAATATTACAAGAATAATATTCTAAAATGAACCCGAAAATGGGAGCCACTGCCTTTGTTTAGCTTAGTGTAGGACGTCATTTTGAGCTTCACATTTATCCTTAATGTGTTTTAGACTAAGGAATATTTATCAAGTATCACACACTTAGTTAAATAACATTGAAAGAATCATTGTGGAGTTCATTCTTTTAAGTTTGAATCTTTGATTAAAAAAATCCTTTCTCTTGGATAAGGATTAAAAAAAGAAAATCAGGCTAATATGTTTTGGGCCTATAGAATGATTTATGAACTATAATGCACTTGAATCTTGAATAGAATATTTTGTAAGAGACAGCTATTTTATATAAACATTGCTCATAAAAAATACCTCTATGTTGTAAGATATATAATAAAATTCCAAACTAATTTGGTTAAGGCTCATCATAAAATTTATTATTAAATATAATAAACTTAAATAAAGTACTATAAATTTATATGTTTTAAACCCCATTAATGATGGTAGGCCCCCACTCCAACCCTACTGAATCATCTAAATCCACTTCTAATATCCTACATCAATTTTTAAAAATCCACTTCTAATTTCCGAGTGAGATCAAGTATTGGGAGAGAGAGGATATATTTGAAAGATACTAAAAAATTACTAAATTTATTTAGCAAAAGCCATTTGAGATTTTTTTTAATGGTTTTCAATTAAAAAAACAGAAAGAAGAAGTTTTGAGTATAACGTGTAAAAAATGCTGAACATTCGTCTCGTGGCTAGTAAAGAAAGATTGGCATTGTGCCGTGGTATCCTTTTTCTAGGCAGAAGACCAAAAAACTCAGTTGGTTCAGTTTCCTGAGGCTATTTACCAACACGATGTGTTTGGTAGTATTTGGTCACCGTTTTCTACAGAAGCCCAAGTCCTGACCGTGTTGTTGCAACCGATATGGACCAGTCGGTCCTCTTTCCTTTCTAAAATATTTTTTTTCTATTGAATTTCACCTTTGAACATAGAAGTCAATATTGGAATATTTGAAGTATCAGGTTCGCTGGGACCGAGGAACTCACGAGCTGTATAAAGTCCTGCCCCTGCCCTACCGTGCCCATTGTTTTCTGGAAGAGTCCCAGTCGCAATGCAAGTCTGAATCCCACAATTTTATCCATCCTGCTTTTTTTTTTAATCTGCATTTTCTGTGGCCGTAATTGTCTCTGATCTGATCACTATCGGTGGTTGGATCTAATCCAGAGAAAACTTATTTAACTTCACAAAATTTCGGTCACTGTAGAAAGAATCATTTCATGGGGTGGCCTTGCAGACATGGTTTTGGTAATTATGCTGCCAAAACTTAGTGGATTTTTTTAAAATGTGGGGTTCAGGGTATAATTGGGGAAATGTTCTAAAAAATATATATATAGATACTAAATATAAGTTAAAAGTTGAAAAAATTAAAATAATTTATGAACTTGTACATTTTTTTACCATTTTTATTTGTGACTATTATCTGGACTATGGATTGGCCAGTTGTTGCATTTCTTCCGCATGGAGTTTGACTTAATCCCTCTAGGCTGATGTGCATTGTTAAAAGTTAGTTTGTAATATCAGAATTTTTAATGTCTGATAATGGAGAATAAGTTCTCAGATTTTCAAAATTCTCCTACCTCTGTATTGAAGGCATAATTTAAAAAGTGTGTGCTGATGAATCCATCGATATTTCAATGAGGATTATGAGCAATTTTTTGTTTACAGTGAGTGTGGCAAAAATATCTGCACAGAGGGAGGGAAAAAAAAAAAAAAAAAAAAAAACAAACCGACCCTTTTCCCACCTCTGCACATTTGCATGAAGTCGAATTCCTACTAGTTCTAGACTTTATTAATTTCATAGCCGGCTACAATGGAAGAAACAAAGGTGCAGAGGTCTTATTTGGTGAAAATGACTAGCCGTATTTGGTGAAAAATGACTAGCTGACCATTGCCTTGCTAAATTAAATAATAAGAAAGCCAGTGTCTCTTTTTAACTCCTTAACCTCTCGCCGATATAATATTCCTAGGCTACCATTTTACCATGAAATTCTTCTTAAACTTTCAAGTATGTCCTTTATAAAAATTAGATTATATTGGATGATATCGATGTAAAATTTCTCATTTTCTTCTTCAAATTTGCCCGAATAGTGCCGAGTGAGGAGTGAGTAGCTAGTTGGTTGCATTTTTTCTAACCATGTTTGACAAACTGGTGCTTGGCTACCACCTGCAGGAAGCAGGGGCTCAGGTCGCACCCCCCTAGACTGGGACAGCAGAGTCCGAATTGCTCTCGGTGCGGCCAGGGGCCTTGCCCACCTCCATACTTCCGGGGACATTGTACATGGCAACATCAAGTCGTCCAACATCCTCCTATCCCCCAACCTCGAGGCTGGTGTTTCTGACTTTGGCCTCAACCCCCTTTTCGCCTCCACCTCTGCCCCTCCCAACCGTGTTGCCGGGTACCGGGCCCCAGAGGTAGTGGAGACCCGCCGAGTCACCTTCAAGTCTGATGTATACAGCTTTGGAGTTCTGCTTTTAGAGCTCCTTACAGGCAAGGCTCCCAACCAGGCTTCGCTCGGGGAGGAGGGCATTGACCTACCTCGCTGGGTGCAGTCAGTGGTCAGGGAGGAATGGACAGCCGAAGTGTTTGATGTGGAGCTAATGCGGTACCAGAACATTGAGGAGGAGATGGTGCAGCTGCTTCAGATTGCTATGGCATGCGTCTCCACCGTCCCAGATCAACGCCCCACAATTCAGGAGGTGGTGCGCATGATTGAGGATATGAACCGTGGCATTGAGACTGACGATGGGATGAGGCAGTCATCAGACGACCCCTCCAAATCTGATGGTCACACTCCACCTCCTGAATCACGGACCCCTCCGGCATCAACAACTCCTTAGTAGAAAATGATTACGAGTGAAGTTGCAGTAAATCGCTGCTGCTACTATGGTCAGGTTAATGTGGAAGAAGGTGCATATGGGTGAAAAAGGGGAGGATGATATTTATTTATTTTTGGTTTTTTTTTTTGATGATTTTTATTATTGGTGTTGAATTGTTTCGGGGGTAGGTGGGGGGCTGTTCATGGACTGAGTGGAGTGGCCATTTGTTTGATTTTTAGGTTGGTTATTTTTCTCCCTGTGAAGAAGCCAAAGAGAATTGCAGATAAGACTTTTCCATGTCATGTTTTCTCTTCATTATTTTCTTCTGTTTTGGCTCTTCTGGTGGCCTTTTATTTTTAATCCTCTTGACAGTTATAACAGGGTAGTCATGTGATGGCCAGATAATTTTGTTCTGGAGATGCCAATAGTTAAAGCTCATGACTTGCAGCTTGAGCAACTGGAATTTTAGATTATCTGCTGCTGCATGTGGCCACGTGGCTTAGTGTCGCTAAAATACTGTATAGGGTGGGGTCATCGACCGGCTAGCCACATGTAATAAAAAGGACAAATTTTAAGAAGGTATACCATTTCTGGCTAGTTTTTAATAAAGTACTTGAAGATTGGATCATTTAAAAAAATGTTAATAAAAAAAAGAACCAAAGAGAGGAATAGAGTGGAATGGGGAGAGGTCTTTTTATTAAGATATGTGTATATAATAAGAGAGGAGGAGGGTTTTAAAATGGAGGGATTTTATTCCTAAGTGTTCTCCTTATCTCATGTGGGTTTTACCTATGGTGATATATCTTATAATACTTTCCCTTGATGATCACTATTTAATGGCAGTCGTTTCATCAAAACCTCGCAAAGGAAAAATTCAATGGGATAAAAACCAAAGCAAAGGAAAAGAGTACAATATTTAGTAAGATCATTGAATTTGTGTTGGACATGTATAATGTTCCTCGTTAAAATCTTTTAACTAGGAAAATCGAATGGAAAAAAATTTAGAAAAGAAAAATGAGTACAGCGCACATATGTCCTGAATAGCATACTTTAGGATGCTTACATGTGATTAGTTACTCCCCCTGGTAATAATAACATTTACATTATTTGATGATCCTATGCATGTCGATCTCATATATAAGTTTTTGGAATGCTGATTTTAGTAATGATTTTATAAACAAGTCGGTTAGGTCGTTACTTAAATAAACTTGCTTGACTTCAATCTCATTGTTCTTCTGAAACTCATGTGTGAAGAAGAGCTTTGGTGTAATGTGCTTCGTTTTGTCACATTTAATCTACCCTTCTTTAATTTGTTGAATACATGTCTTATTGTCTTCATAGATAATGCTTGGGGGATATGTACTAGGAAGCAATTGATAAGAACTACAAATATGCTGAATCAAAGATTTTAGCTACTTAAACTCCTTATTGGTTTTATAAAGGATTAAAATCTCAGATGATTAGAAGTGGCAGCCACTAAAATCTATTTAATAGAACGCTAAGAAATAGTAATATTACCACTAAGAAACACAACCTATTTGTGATCGACCCGTATGAGGATCAGAGGGATATTTTGAATCTGCATATCCTACGAATTTGGAATCTTTAAAATGAAAAAGTCTTAAATCAATTATTCCATGTAAATAGCGTATGATATATTTGATACCAGTTCAGTGCTTTTGTGTTGGTGCGGAATTGTATCTGGCAAGCAAATTTACTGAGAATTAAATGTCCGGTCAAGTACATTGTGCTAAATATATTAAAGCACCAATAGCACTCGAGTATGGTACTTCAGGACTTAATACCTTTTCATTTTCTTCAATGGGACGATATGAATCTTTGTTAAAGATCGGACAACCATGGGGGTACTTAGGGGATGTGCTTTGTTTATAACAAAACGTTTCAAAACTTTTTTGGTATACTTAGACTGATAGACTAATATTCTACTAGCATTTCTTTTGATCTGCAGGCCAAGATAAAATCTTGTTTTCCTAAGAACTTGCATCTCAAACTCTCTTTTCAAATAATCAGCAATTTTCTCAAGCTCTTTTAGAGTTTTGATTAAATTAATGTCATCAACATAAATTGCTGATCGCTCTTAAAATGGCGTGGAAATATATAATGGATTCAATGTCCAACATTCAGGCACTTTAAGCGTTAAGAAGAATGAGAATTAACTATAGTTCATCATTAATTTCCCTTTGTTTACATGGGTTCTAATACCTTGACCGCGGGGATGTAGGTTGTTTACATGAGTTTGCAAAGTTTACAACCCTTCCCTCAAGTATTAGATGTGATCTCAATTTGGAAAATGTACACAAAGTGGGAAAAAAATGCAAAAAAAGAAAGAAAAATGGGGGTGACCATGACCCATGGTCACTCCCCTAGGCCAATGACCGTGGCTCATGGTCATTGGCAGACAGTGACCTTACAGTCACTATTTTGCCTCTGTTTTCGTGCTGTTCGTGTTGGTTCTTCTTTCCAACTCTTTTCAAGTGCTGAGACTCCTTTTTATTACTCTTGGGGGTATTGAACAACCATCAAGAAGATCAAATTTAACCATGGAATCAACTGAAAACTTTGTAATTCATCATTCATGTTTACGGACTGTCTTTTGTTCAAGTTCGAAGAGGATATCATAGGAAGCAGAAGTTGTGTCATTCTGAACCTGTAGCTTTCAAGGAACAAAATGAGGCCTAAAGAGGCTTGTTCACAACCTTTGTAATGGATAAGAAACCCCCAGATTGAGAAAAACAAAGATGACAGCGTCATCCTTCGAATAGTCTTCAATATATGAACATGGTTTTTTCTTTAGCCAACCCCATCTTCTTCTCCTCTTCTGCACCTTCTTGCTCACCTTGGTGACTGAGAAAAGAAAAGGAAAAGGTCGAGAATGCTGTTGTGTCCTTGCTTGAATGCTTCTGGTTGCTCTTTTGTTCTTGAAATTCTCTTATGTGTCTCTCATCTTTTTTCTGCTTCTTTTCAAATGATAGCCTTTTATAGACTCTCCTAGTAGTTCTGGCAGGTCCATGGAGTTAAGAGGGGTTGTGGGAAGTTACACTTCGAAAAAAAGTAGAGAAAAACCGTCCAAAACCGCAGGAAGTTTCCTTTGGAGGTCCGTGACATCAGCCGCGGTCACGGACAAGGTCTAATTTCGGGCTTTTGCATTTGTGACCCATTTTTGCATGTTTGGGGCCCAAACGATGTCCAATCGCCATGAAACTTAGAGGGATGCTTCTTGACACTATTTTAACCATTTCATAAAAGTCTCAGCTTGTTTTGACCAAAAGAAGTTGGTTGAATCCCTTGATGAACAGGCCGCGGTCACGGACAAGGCCCATTTTTGGACTTTTGTATTCGTGACCTGGGTTCGCCTGTTTGGGGTTCGAACGAAGTCCAATCTTCACGGAACTTGGAGGGATGCCTCTTGACACTATTTTGAGTGTGTCATAGAAGTTTCAGCTCGATTTGACCTTTTGAAGTTGGTCAACTCCATCGTTGATCAGGCCACAGTCACGGATAAGGCCCATTTTTGGACTTTTGCATTCATAACCTGTTTTCACCTATTTGGGGTCCGAACGAAGTCCAATATTCACGAAACTTGGAGGGATGCCTCTTGACACTATTTTGAGTATATCATAGAAGTTTTAGCTCAATTTGACCTTTTGAAGTTGGTAAACTCCTCGTTGATCAGGACGTGGTCACAGACAAGGCCCATTTTTGGACTTCTTCATTCGTGGCCTGTTTTTGCCTGTTTAGGGCCCAAACGATGTCCAATCTTTACGAAACTTGAAGGGATCCAATTTTCACAAAACTTGGAGGGGTGCTTTCTGAAACTATTTTGAGTGTGTCATAGAAGTTTCAGCTCATTTTGACCATCTGAAGTTGGTTAACTCCCTCGATGAAAGGGCCACGGTCCCTCCCAAAGCCCATTTTTGGACTTTTGTATATGTGACCCGTTTTCACCAGTTTAGGGACCGAACGATGTCCAATCTTCACAAAAATTGGAAGGATGCTTCTTGACACTATTTTGAGTATGTCATAGAAGTTTCACCCTATTTTGACTTTTGAAAGTTGGTCGACTCTCTAGTTGACTTTTTATGAAAGTGGGCCCTTGTTTAAGGTATTTGAGGGCCAAATGACTCGATTTGGTTCGAAACTTGGAGGAACTGACATTGGGGATATCTTTGAGTGTTCATACACATTTCATGCAGTTTGAATTTCAGGAAATAGGATTTCGAACAGTGGCCTATTCATTGCATGTGTTAAGTCCCTATTCACCCTACGTTGTAGGTAGTCAGCTTGTTTTCTACCCAAATAACATCCAATTGACTTGAAACTTTGCAAGAGTAACTTTGAGCATTCTTTGAGTATTTGTTCCGAATTTCATCAGCTTTGGCCTCGTGGAAGTGAGATTTTAGCTAGTGAGCTCTATAACTCAGGGTTATTGTCCTCTAAGCTTACATGCAGATTTTAACTAGTGACCTCTATAACTCGGGGTTACTGTCCTCTGAGCTTACATGCAGTGAAAGTCAAACCAAACGGAGTCCTTTCGACTTGAAAATTTGTAGAATATCTTCTGAGCATAATTGAAGCTTCGCGCCTAAATTTCATCAATTTTGGACATCGGGAAGCAGGACTTTGGTCAGTGACCCCATGGCTTGGTTGGGGGGGGGGGGGGTTGACCCCAAGTTGACATGCTTGTAGCTTTTGGGTTCGATGATGTCTGTTTAACCTGAAATTTTGTAGGGCCTGTCTTGGGCATCATTTTGAGCTTCCTTTTTGAGTTTCAGCTAATTTGATCTTCATGGGATGTCACTCTGCGCAGGGACCCACATAGCATAGTATATGATCATCTGACCAAGTTTGGAGCCAAATGATGTCTAAATGCTTTGAATCCTTGAGGAGTATTCTTTAAATGTACTTGAAAGCATTTCATTGAATAGGAGCTTACTTCAACATGTGGAAGCGCCAGGTCCCGTAGTGATTCCCAAGGAGCTGGCAAAGAATCTCTGAAGCTGATTTGAGCTGAGATGAGGTCCAAGTGCTTTGAAAACTTTGGAACTTTATAATTCAAAGTTTGTAATGTCTTCGCTGCATTATTTGCAAATTTTTATGGGTCAACAACTGTAACTATTGTAAATCCTTTTAAAGATTTATTTATGAAGGTACATGGGCAAATGAGATTATTTTCATACCCTTCATTGGATAAGTATTTACTAAGATGATTGTACCACATTCTTATGGATTGCTTCAAGTCATATAATGATCTTTTTAGTTGTATTGAGTACATACTAGTGGACTTTGCATTAGGCAAAGTCAATCCTTCTAAGATTTTCATATAAATTTCTATGTCTAAGTCCCTATATAAATAAGCAGTTATAATATCCATGAGTCTCATATCTAAATTTTCAAATACTTCTAAACTTATTAGATATCTGAATGTTATTTTACCTATGATGGGAGAGTATGTTTCCTCATAATCAATTATAGGTTTCTGCAAGAAATCTTGTGCCACAAATCTTGTCTTGTATATAGTAATTTTATTCATTTTCCTTATGAGCACCCACTTGTAACCTACAATGTTGACACCTTTTAGGGTTTATACTATAGGTCTAAATACTCCACGTCCATTGAGAGATTTTAACTCTACTTTAATGTCACTTTTTCATTTTGACCAATTTTTTATTTATCAACATTTATTTATAGTACGTGGTTCTGTATGCCAATCATCATCTTCATTTTTTCTTGATATTTGTGTAGCTATCGCATATGCAAATACATCATCGATAACAATTTCCTTTTTATCCCATCTCTCTTTTGAATTATAACGTATAAAGATTTCTTCATTATTCGGTATTGATACCTCTTTAGGGGCTTTATAGTCTCATCAGGGACTTCCGTTATTCTAGAGAAGTAGATTTTACCATAACCTCTTTAGGAGAGTTATGTGCCTCTTCAGGAGTGTTGTGTGTCTCTTTGGGAGGACATGATGATGATTGTACATTTCTTCTTTTCTGCGGAGCTATATCCGTTGAACCTATAGGTCTGTTGCACTTTTGGTGTATTGCATATTCTTTTGTTATCATTTTCTAGATTTGTCCTATAGGGATATTAATCCTAGTAGGTGCATTCATAGATGACACATGTGACTTAGTAACCTTTGCTGTATCATTAAATGCATCAAGTAATCTGTTTGTAATTCTTGTAAGTTCACAATTCTACTTCATTTTCACGTTATGAAGTACGTGGTTCGAGATGAGACAAAGTGGTAGTATTACATATTAATTCAAGCTATTATTCAGGAATAATATGTTCTTCAGGAACTATTTTATCTTCTTTTAATGGCAAGAATTTTGTATCATTGAATTAACAATCGGCAAAATGAACATTGAAGACATCTCCTGTCATTCGTTCTAAAAATCGAATAATCGAAGGAGAGTCATAACTTACTTAGATTCCCGACCTACGTTGTGGTCCCATCTTAGTACGTTGAAGGGGTGGAATAGAGACTAGAATTGTATAACCAAAATTGCATAAGTGAGAGATATTTGGTTGATGTCTTGATCTAAGTTGTGTAGGAGAGTATTGATGATAGGTTATGGGTCGAAGTCTAGTTAACATTGATGCATGCAACACAGCATGTCCCCAAACACTAACTGGTAATTTAGACTGCATCAGTATAGTTCTAGAAATGAGTTGAATACGCTTAATCATAGATTCAGTTAAGCCATTCTAGGTGTGGACATGGGGGATAAGATGTTTGACTACAATTTTTAGAGATGGACAGTAGTCATCAAAAGCATGTGATGTAAATTCACTTGCATTATTAAGTGTTATAAACTTAATATGATAATCAGGGAAGTGGGCCTTAAGTTTAATGATTTGAGTCAATAGTAAGCAAAAGCTATATTCCTAGTTGAAAGTAAGCAAATATCTGATCAATGGGCGGAGGCATAAATTAAAACCATAAAATACATAAAAGGTCCATTAGGGGATTTATGAGTCCGCAAATGTCACCTTATATCCTTGCAGAAAGGATGAGGATTGTAATGCAATCTTAGCAAAAGAAAGTCCGGTGATTAGTTTTCCTTTTGAACATTGAATGCATAGGTATCTATTAGGTATGGTCAATTTGTGGTTCTTTAAGGAGTGCCATATAGAGTTATCAATGATTTTTTTTAACATGGTAGCCCCGAGGAAACCTAACCTATCATGTCAAAGCAATAAAGTTTTAGGATTCCTACGCTTTAGGGGGTAACAATGTCATTTTGCTCATAATTGAATGTAATTCGCGATAGATATTGTCGTATAATATAATTCTGAGAAGAGTGTACTTAATGTTTCTAGTATTTACTTCTAGGTACCAATACTAGTATCGTACATAACATTTCCTTTTTACCTTGACTTGCAATATCAATGTGGTATCTATTTATTCTAATGTTTTTGAAACTAAACAAGTTTCTTCGGGAACCGCTTGAGAACAATGCATCCTTAATGAATAAATGGGTACCATTAAGTAACATCATATGGGTTCTTCCGAACCTTCAATGATTTGCACAGTTCGAGGTATGGTGGATACCTTGCGTGGATTGAATACCAATTTTGAGAAAAACTTCTAGTTTTTCAAAATGTTGTGTGTTGTTGTATTATCTACAAGACAGTGAATATCACCAGTTCTATGATCCAAATCTTAGACAAAGATAATAAAGAAATATAACTAAGCAATCACATAATGAAAATTTAAATATCTATGAAATTTCCATCAAACTAATAAAATGAAAATAATCAAATCATTCATCATTAAAGAAAAATATCCATGAAAAATAAATATCTTAAAACATCCTTCGAAAGTTAACTCTAAAGTTAACTAAATAAAAATTCTACAAAGATTAAAAAAACTTGTTTGGTCTTTTAGACCATGCCTAGGGGGCCTCCTAACTTGGCATGAAGTGTCTTATTGCTCAGAGGTTGGCCATTCTCATTTTCAAAGAAGTGTCGAGTCTCCAAGTTTGTGGTATTTAACTGATAATAATCATTTTGTAGAGTTGTATTTCAATCCCAGTCTTCCGGATCATTGGACTCTGTAGAATGAATAGAGACCTTATATGCTTTATATTATTCCACCAATTCTTTTGGTGCACGACAATTGCACCAATGCCCACTCCTTCTACATCTGTGGCAAGGGTCATCAAAATGGTGGGTAGATTTATTCGGTAGATTTTAATTTTGATTTTGATCATGCTTTTTCTGAGAATTAAACAACTTCTTGTGATTTTTGAATTTTGGGCTGGGGGGGGGGGGCGTACCCCAAAAACCTCTTCGTCTGGAGGAGTTGTTTCTTCTACCTCTACTAGAGGGACGTTGTCTCCAATGTCCCCTTCCTTTACCTATGTTTGAACTAAAATTGGCACTTACTTCAAGTATTGTCGTAGATCCAGTTGGTCTGGAATTATGATTTTTTTTTATCAAGACTTTGATATTTTGCTCAGCAACAAGGAAGCAAAAAATGAGTACTGGGTATCAAGAGAAATGTTGTTCACGATACTACTACTATAGGATTACATTTGATGTGTGAAAAGTGGATAACGTTTTTTCAAACATCTGCTCTTTCGTAATTTTTTCCCCACGTAATCTTAACCGAGAAACAATATTGAAAATATAAAAGTTGTACTTAGATACTATTTTGTAATTATGAAATCTTAGGTTTAACCATTCATTCTGAGTAGATGGTAATATGACTATTTTCTGGTGATCATAACTATCCTTCTTGGATTTCCAAAGACTTGCAGGGTACCCTCAGTAAGGTATTTGTTCTTGAGGTCATCGTGTATATGATGATGCAAGAAGATAAGTGCTAACGACTTGCTTTTCGGGGACTCCTTATTACCCTTTACAATGGCCTCTCCAAGTTCTTTGAATTGCAAGTGCATTTTTGCATTCAAATACTAGGATAAGTAATTGTCCCCAGTAATGTTAAGTCTTTGAATTCAAGTTTTTAGCCAAGTTTGACATCATACAAGAACTGTAAAATATATATAATCATTAGTATGCAGAGAATTATAAAAGATAAACCAATGAAACTTTAAAATATTTAGAATAAAATAAGGGGTAAGTTATGTTAGACTTTAATAATCAAATACTGGGTTTTGATAAGACTTTTGGCTTGATTTGGAAATTCAGGTTCATGAATTAGAACTTGAGGTTCTATCAAGACTTCAAGCTTGAAGTTATGGCTTAGTATTGATTGGTTTTATCTCTAGATCTAAACATCAAACTTCAAGTTTAATTAGGAATATGAATCTCTGGGTTCATATTGTAAATCTGAGAATTTCTAGCTTTAGATTTGAATAACTCATGGATCTTCTGGTCCGGATTAGAAATTGCTTTTGGTTCTTATGTTAACGTACAAAACTTCAAGTCTGGGTTAATATGGAACTTCTGGTTTTATTCATAATCCATTGATCCTATGTTGAACTCCCTTTGATAAGAGACATAAATCATTCATCTCCAAATAATATTTTAATTATATGCAGATTCATAAATAAATAAAGAAAAAAGCATATGAATAATTATTAAACTCCGAAAGATCATAAAGAACAAAAATTACTTCACTGTTGGATCTTCCTCTTTTTGCTTCCATCGTATAAATTTGCTCTCGAGCATTCCATAGGTTCAAATGGATTGTTGATTGGACTCCGGACGGCCAAGATATTGATTGATCTTTTTTTTTCAACTAAATGAAGAAGGAGGAGGAGGAGGAGGAGGAGGAGCCTTCGTGCTGATAAAGTGTTAAGAAATAAAAAAACCAAAGAGACAGGAATAGAGGAAGATATTCTTCTTATTGAGATATGTATACATAATAAAAGAGGAGAAGGGTCTTATTTAAAGCATAAGATTGCATCCTCCCCAATTAACCAAATATGACAGGACTCTAACCCTAAGTGCTCTTTTTATCTCATGTGGGTCCTAATGTGGGCATCCACCTATAATTAATACATCTCATAACAAAAAAAAAAGAAAAAAAATTATAGAAGTATTCAACAATTCTTCATAATTTTTTAAAGAAATGATAAAAATACCCTTATATTATATTTCAAGTTTATCCTTTAGTAAATAATTTAAAAGGAATGTTAAATTCTAACCCAAATGACCTAGTGGAGGACACTGCAACTACCTTTATGCATGGGTGGTTCAAATGATTGAAAATTAACTTTATTAAATGTTTATGATCATCAAAATCAAATTGATCACTTTTAGGGAGAAAATAGGTTTAGAATAAAAAAAAATTTTAAAAAAAATTATTTGGGAAGGATATTTTTGTCATTTTTAAAAAAAATTATGAAGAGGACTTGATTGAAAGAATCGTGGAATTTTTTTTGAATATTCAAATCTTCATGTACTTTTTTTTAAAATGAGCCATAAGTTTTATATATTGCTTAATTTTTTTTTTTGAAAAGAAGTGATACTCTTGAGTGTTTTCCACATAGGTATGTATGGAATAAATGTCAAATGAAGTCTACCAAAGGGATGGACATGGATAGAAAGTTGCCACTTAGATGGACTTATGACTTGCCTAGGTCTTTGTTTTTGTAAAGGGCAAGCTTATCCATTTCCAAAAATAATGTACAAAGTACAAAGGAGTAGATCCACTACAAGAAAAGTGACAATTAGTGACACTTTTATAGCGGTAGTTTTTGTTTTCCACCACTAAATCTCATTTGTAGCAACAATTAATAGTATTTGCCGTGATAAGTTAAAAAATTGCTTTTCCAGCAACATAAAATAAAGTTTGCTACTTAAAGTTTAGTTTTAGGTAGAAATTCTTTTCTGCTATTAATAAATACAAAAAATTAGTTTATATAGCAGCGGATATTATTTTTGCTGCTAAACTAGTGTATGCAGTGGCGGATAATATTGTTTGCTGCTAAAGGTAAATTTTTTTTGCCTCCTTGGACAAAACTTTGGAGAATTTTGTAGCAGCATATTTCATTTTTCCCAGAACTAAAATTTCTATTTATATAGTAGCAAATAGTAATGTCTACTACTAAAGATACCATTTGGTTTTTATTTTATTATTTTTACCTTTTTGTCGTACCTATATCCTTTCTTCTATTTTTACCATTTTGTTGTACAATCAGATGGGCCTTTGATCTGGATTTCGCTTGCTCTCTCGTGCTCTCTATCTTAGCTTTCTCGTGCTCATCTCAACTCTCTCACGCTCTCGATCTCAGATCTTCTTGATCTTTGATCTCTCTTCCTCATTCTCCTTCTTGCAAAGGAGATCTACAAAGTAGATCTTCAAAGCAGATCGAGCAAAGCAAAATAACACGAAGCAGATTGAGCAAAGCAAATCAAGCAAAGCACAAAGTAGATCGCTCATTTTCTTCAATTCATGTGGTTGCGCCATGCGGTGTTTGATGAATTTTGGAGCTTGTGAAGATTTGAATCAAGCAAAGCAGATCGTGCTTCTCTTCCTTCTTTTTGTTCTTGATGGAGGGTTTTTCAGCCTGAAACACTAGAGATTCAGATTTCCAGGGATTCTACTCTTTTCAACTATGAAGGTAATTAAGTTCCATCTTGAGTCTATTTTTTGTGGATTTCATTGTTTCTGATTTTGTTTTGGTAGTTGATCGGACTTGCTTTGGAGGTTTTGACCTTGTCGACGATGTTGTTTCTTAAATCTATGCGTGCACATGGGGTTTAACAAAATGCCGTAGTGAGATTTGATGGCTTCTATTATCTTTTTTTTTTTTTTTTTTGCTTTGCTCTGGATGTGCATATGGCGTTTGACAAAATGCCGTAGTAAGATTTAATGGCTTCTATTTTCGTTGGATTGTATTTTCCTAGATTGTATGTAATGTGAGTTTGGATATTCAAATGATGTTTGACAAAATGGCACAATGACTTAAAAACGTTAGACATGGAGGAGCCATTGATTATAGCAATCATATTTCTTTCATATGAATAACCCAAGCTGTTTCATATGACAGTAAAAAGTCCTAAAAATGCACTTTTCCATGTTATTTTCAAAAGTTTTAAGGACTTATCAAGTCGAGAGAGCCTCATTTAGTATTATTTCATGCCTTTGTGTATTTTAAACTCATTATTATATTTTCTTGCACAAAAATGCTAAAAAATCATCATTTTTTATAAAGTTGTAAAACCTACCATTTTTGGAATCTATTTTTGGAAAGTTATGTGAAAATTATTTTTCTCATGAAATAATCAGATTTTTATCATCATTAGTTCATCCATATAAAATCATGAAACATGGTGTGCATTTTCATTGTCATATCATAAGAGTTGGGCCCACAGTTATGCATTTGTGATCTTAGGGTTAAAATTGTCTTTTCACATAAATTTACATTTGTTTTTGCAGAAAATTGATGACACAGGTCCCATTTCCAAGACTTGAAGCAAGCTAATTATTTTTAAAAGAAAGGAGAGAAGAATTGAAGAGACGAAAGAAATTAGAAGAAAAAAATGAACAATTGGCTTCATGGTCCCACACACCTTCACATGTGTGAGGGCACACTTGTAGGACATCCAAGATGGGGTTGATCTATTTGATGCACATTTCAAGATATTTTTAAGAGAATTAAAGAAAATCCCATTAAAGATGAAGAAGGAAAGCCACATATGAGAGTTCTTCTTTGAAAAGAAAGCATCCCACGCCCAACATGATTTAAATTCAGATTTAGTTGCAAAAGAAAAGGGAAACAAATCAGGGAGAATTATCTAAGAATTTCTCTTTGATTTTGTGGTCAACAAGGAGAATCTTCTATGAAGACAAGAATAGAAAGAAGCATCAAAGAAGAATTTCCAACGCAAGAAAGAAAGAAAGAAAAAAAAAAAGAGGAAAGCCAAGCAAAAGTGGAATTCACGCCCAAAACATGAATAGGCAGCCCAATTATTTCCAATTTCAATCCTTTTGAAGATTGTATCATATCAAGAGAAAAAGGAAATCTTGGGGGTTGAAAAACTATAAATAGGGCACTCTTGTGGTAGTCCAAAGGATGGAAGAATTACCCACCTCCCACCTCTAGATTTCCTATACCCATCTCTTGATCTCTTGTCTCTACATCTCAAGTCATCAAGAAGGCTTAGCTCTAAAGCCATACTACCAACCTTGAAGATTCAACTAGAAGGAGGAATTCTTTTCCATCCTAGTATATGTATTCTTTTTGTTTAAATTTTTTATCTTTTGTAAAGAATTGCCATACTAGTTCAATAATATTCATCTTGATATTCTTCTTATTCTTGTGGCTGTTCTTATTGCTTGATTTTTATTCTCTTGTTTAGATTGACAACCCAAATGGAAGATAGCATATTTAAAGTAATTTTTAGCCTTAGATTGAGAGAGAATCTTGAGAGAATATACCACCTTTGACTTTTGTTTTACCACCTTTAAACTTTGGTTTATACCATCTTTGATTTCCTGTTTGCACCACCTTTGATTTCCTGTTCTATACCACCTTTGATTTCAAGCTTTACCACCTTTGAATTTCAGCACAACAAATTTATTTTCCCTACACTTTTACTTTATCTTATTGCACTTTTATTATAATTTCTGCACACATTATTTTCTTGAGTTTACACAGCTTTATTTAGGTCCAAGTACTGCTGAAAGTTGCATAACATTCATTCATAATCTCAATTTTAAGAAAACGGTTAAAGGTTGGAGTTAAAGTGAAGTTCAATTAGAGAGGTGGAAGTGAAGGAAGCATTGAAGCGAATGAAGACAGGAAATGCAACAGGCCCAGATGGTATTTTGATAGAGGTATGGAAATGCTTAGGAGAGGTTGGGGTAAGTTGGTTATGTAGAGTATTCAATAAAATACTTGTGACAAAGAAATTGCCAGATGAATGGAGAAGAAGCATTGTAGTACCTATATATAAGAATAAAGGAGATATACAAAATTATACCAACTATCGAGGCATTAAACTTATGAGTCATAATATGTAGTTATGAGAGAGAATAATGGAGCAAAGACTGATAAAGAAGACCAAGATTTCTGAAAATAAATTTGGTTTTATGCCAGAGAGATCAACTATGGAAGTTATCTTTTCACTTAGGCAATTAAAGGAAAAATACCGAGCAAAGAGGAAAAATCTACATATGGTTTTTATCAATTTGGAAAAAGCTTATCATAGGGTACCGAGAAATTTAATTTGGTGGGTTTTAAAGAAAAGGAATGTCCCCAGAGGTTACATTGAAAATTTTAAGGATATATATGAAGGAGCAATAACAAATGTGAGAACTACATGTGGAGAAATAGGTGGATTCCTAGTGACTATAGGTTTACATCAGGGATCAACCTTAAGCCCTTATCTCTTTGCATTAATTATGGATGAATTAACTGTGCAGATTCAAGAAGAAGTACCATGGTGTATGTTGTTTGCAGATGATATAGTATTGGTGGATGAATCAAGAGAGGGTATAATGCAAAACTTGAGAGATGGCAGGAGGCATTAGAATCTAGAGGTTTTTAAATAAGTCGTACAAAGACAGAATATATGGATTGCAACTTCATTGGACATATACAAAGTGTTGAAACCACTGTCAAAATTGAAACCCATGAAATACCACATAGAGATTTTTTTCAGTACCTAGGCCCGATAATTAGTAAGGATGGGGAGATTGACGAAGATGTGGAGCATAAGATAAAAGTCGGATTGCTGAAGTGAAGACTAGCTTCGGGAGTGCTTTGTGACAAACGAATGCCAACGAAATTGAAGGGCAAATTTTGCAGGACAGTAGTTAGACCAGCTATGACATATGGAGCAGAATGTTGGCCAATTAAGAAGACGCATATTCATAAGATGGATGTAGCGGAAATGAGAATTTTAGGTGGATGTATGGTAAAACTAGGAAAGATAAAATTAGAAATGAGCGCTTTCGAGAACATTTAGGGGTAGCACCAATAGGGGATAAGATTAGAGAAACCCGTTTAAGATGGTTTGAGCATGTTGAACGTAGGCCAGTAATGGCACCGGTGAGAAAAAGTTTGGCTATACAAGTGGAGGGCCCATTAAGAGGTAGGGGCATACCAAAGAAAATATGGATGGAAGTCATTAATTTAGATTTGAAGAAGTTTCACTTATCGAAAGATTTAGCTCAAAATAGAACGGAATGGAGAAACAGAATTCATGTAGCCGACTCCAATATGGTTGGGATAAGGCTTTGATGATGATGATGATGAGTTAAAGTGAAGTTCAAATAATCTAATTTCCTTTAAGTTATATAATAACTTATCATGAGTGAAAAAAGTCCAAAATTTTAACCAAATATGAACCTGTGTTGGACAATTTTTCACAAAACAAATTCGTACATGTTTATAAAAGTTGAGTGCCTGATGTTTACAATAGTTTGAAAAACCTGAACTCAGAATTGAATTAAAATTGAAAGCACTCCAAAATTGTGCAGAATACAATTTCACAATGGGTCATATGTTGAACAAGATTCCTGATCAGATTTGTGCAATTTTTTTTTCCACTTATTATGTGCTTGACTTCTGAAAAGAAAAACTCAGAACCGAAGGAGCCCTGAACTTAGTTTATCAAAGTGTTGAATTCATATTTAAACAAGTCACATAATGGTTGAACTATGACTGGAATTTGGTAGAATAATTGTAAAATGTTTAGACCTAGTTTAAAGCTTAAATTTCTATATTTTTTCTGTATTAAAACTGAAGAGATTTCAATTCTTAAATTAATGAAAATATGTCTTCTAAATCTGATTTCTGAATGTTTATTGGCGGCTTATCTAATTCATGCATCATACCATCACATGTAGGCTATACATTCATGTATTGGGTAGATTGTTTTTAGAAAATAAAATCTTCATTGTTTTTGTATCTTGCTTACCTTAGGAAATTTAGGTTTTAGATTAGCATTCTTTTTTTTTTTATCATGTATGATTTGATTCATTCTTAATTTAGAAAGTTGCTTTGTTTAGTTGCATTGTAGATATATATATATATGTTTTTTTTTAAATTCTTTAGCTTTAGGAGATTTCTAATTTGATTTTAGACTTTTATTTAGATTTCTTTGTAAAATTAAATCTCTTTCTAACTTGAATTGATCTTTTGTTTTTAGAAAATTAGGTTTTAAACCTAATTTAACTTTTAACTTAGGAAAGTTTTTGTTTTCTTTCAATTTTGTTTACTTAGTTTCTAACATTGCTTAGTTTTTAGTTTGGTAAGTTTCTAATTTTAGTTTGCTTATATGGGAAGTTCTAATGTGTGTTTTATTTTGCAGAGACTTTAGTTTTATTTTTAGAAAGTTTTAGAATTGCAATTTCTAATTTAGGAATTGTTATTGTAATTGTTTGATTCTTAGGAATGAATGCAGCTGTTAGATTTCAAATTAGGTTAGTTTTAGAATTTTATTTAGGGAGGTGACAAGTTGAAAACATCTTAAAAACAATGCTTCCTGAGGATCAACCTGGTCTCACTAGGTTATTATTACATTATAGCTCTACACTTGAGTTGATGAATAGACAGCCCCCCTAGATGATCCTTAATCACCAATTTTACCTTTGGCTGCAGTTTTCCATTGCCAATCAAATAGATACTAGGTTCATACACAATAGAAAGTCTATAGGTTAAACTCGGGCCTTGTTTCAAATGATTGCACAGTTGCAAAACACATGGCAAACATTGACAACTATGTGCTGACATCCACAAGTTGTCCATTATTATAACACAACCAAGAAGAGTTGTTCATTTGGAAGCAAGTTTGGTGTGTGGGTGTGGGTGTGTATGTGGGAATGTGGGTGTGTGTGTGTAATTGTGTGTGGGTTTGGGGGTGTGTGTGGGCGTGGGTTTGGGTTTGTGTGTGGGATGTGGGTGTCCTCCTCCTTTAGGTTAAGAAGAAGGACAATCCCCCATCTGTTGTGCTCATCTAAACTCTTTCATCAACCCATCAATTGGTTTAGCTGTAAGTAGAATTCTATCATTTAACTTTTTAAGGAACTCCCCTATTTTTTTTCTCTTCCTTTCCAACCATATGCTGCAGAAAATCATATTGTGGGATGTGGGCGTGCCAAGTGTGCAAGTCCCTACGGCAAAGAGCCACCCATGCACAAGCATGGCCACCGTGTGCACCACCAATTTTGAAAGGCCATAATATCTTGTCATTTGTCCATGAGGTTTTCATGTATTCCATTCCTTTGGAAAGCCCTTATGAGTAGCTTGCAATGGCAAAGGGATATAACCCATCCAAATTCATATATGACATAAACTGATTGCATAATGCAACTGCTGTTTATTTCTTTATCCTCCTTCCTTTAAACCCCCCTTTAGCTTCTCAAGGCAGTCCCTTTTTATCCATATAATGGATTTTTTAATATTGCATACTATTGGAAAGATCTTCTTGACATGATCCAAATAATATAAAGACTCCCCATTTAAAGTTATTTTCATGAGCCAAGACCTAAGTTTACTCAACAAACTTGTTCTCTATAAAAAGTATTGGGTTTTTTTAGTGGCCTACAAACATGTCAAAGGCGAACAATATGTATCAAGAATGTAATGGATTAACCTCATAAACATTCTAGTTTCTTATACTTCAGATGACACCATAAAGATATTAAGTTTTTAGAAACAAAAATTCACTTTCCATAAGTTGATACTTGTCTAGGTTATTGCATAGGAATGTCATGAACAAGCCCATTAACATGAACTCAAACTATAGTTCCACTGTAGCTTGCAGCATTAGACCTTTCCATTTTTTAGATGAACACAATGTCTGTAGTTTGGAACAGTCATAACTTTCTCATCTACATTAGAATGGATTACATACTAATGAACCTTTCTTTTTTGGCTTGAGAAGACTCTAAATCACAGACTCATCCCCAAAATGGAGAATTTGCTGTCCCTAACTAGCTGAGCTACTGGCTAGAATGCTTATGAGTCGTTTATTTATAGAAATAAGAATACCAAAAGAGAGATGGATTGGCAGAGCAATAGGAAATCATGAAAAATAATTAATTATGGTTGTGTGCCGCAGGAGTATAATTCAAGTACTGCACTAGACTATTTATGATCTCCAAAATCTCTTAAATGATATGTAAAATACTTTCTCTAAAGGGAGTGGAAGTACAAGAAGAAAGAACTGACACAAGAATTAACAACTATTCCAAACAAGTGTGCCCCAGGAGTATAATTCAAGTACTACACTAGACTATTAATGATCTCCAAAATATCTTAAATGATATGCAAAATACTTTCTCTAAAGGGAGTGGAAGTACAAGAAGAAAGAACTGA
This sequence comes from Sextonia rubra, assembly GCA_037013555.1. Taxonomy (NCBI): domain Eukaryota; kingdom Viridiplantae; phylum Streptophyta; class Magnoliopsida; order Laurales; family Lauraceae; genus Sextonia; species Sextonia rubra. The sequence goes on along the minus strand of JASUAD010000018.1, from coordinate 13,468,476 downwards.
CACAAGAATTAACAACTATTCCAAACAAGTGCACTCGAGCATGAAATTAAATAGTTGTTTACGTGTAACATTTGTGTGACGGTAAATCCACTGAAAAATAGGAACTTAAGTGCTTGGTTTTTTTTCACCTATTTTTTCCTCATCATTTGGTGTAGCTGAACTTACAATATGAACAACAAATTCTGGACACTAAATAATATGAATAACAATTTGGTGAACATTATAAAAGTGATGATCCTACATGGGAGTTACCAGTGTGATGATGGAGCAGTAGTTGTTTGATTGTATTCCATCCACTAGGCTATCATAATTAACAAGGAGTGGAGATTATGGTAATGATGATGAAGCTAGTTTGAGCTTGCTTCAAACTCATTGTGGTGTATAAGAAGCAGCTGCCTGCATGGCCCTAATCCCCCATAGTTAATATCATGATTTATGGTTTTTTATTTTAATGAGTTTAAAGTTCTATTGCAATTTTCCATTACCAATCAGATGGGTACTAGGTTCAATTTTCCATTACCAATGATGTTACTAGTTGCACAAGAACAAAAATTTCTAGAATTTTCAAATTTAGGTGAATTGATGCTTCTAATTTGGCATTCGTGAAAATTTTCAATGCATATATTTGTTGATGTGTGCGATGCGTACATTTGATACTTTAAAGTACATTGTGATTGTAGGTGTCTTCTACACGCTAATTTCATTTTCCGCTTCTCAACTTATATGATATGTGATGCACACTGTTTCTACTAGTTGATACTTGATGTTGTTCCCCAACAAATGTTTGGAAACAGATAATCCAATTGTGCATCTAAATGAAATCTTTGGCCCAATTAGCCATAGTAGATGATTGGTGATTACATCCTTCAAAGTTTCTTCCAAAAGTTGTGTGGAGTGGGTAGGTTAAAGTTTTAACCAAGTTATAATTTCTTTGAATGCTGTTTATATTTTTGGAGCCTCGCTACCTTCTAAAAACTAAGATTGTTCAACACAAAACACTTTGCCTTCACCATCTTTTTCCTTATTTTTCCATATAATTCAACTTAATCACTGTACTGACAAATAGGCCTTAACATATTTTTCCTTACAATTTAACTCGATCATTTAGTATTTACTCTGTTTTGTTATAGATTAATTGACAGTCCATTTATTGAGGAAAAACCATTATGGACAAGAGTTGGACTCTTGAGTTGAGAGTGAGTACAGCATATGACAAAGGGGTTAACCAATTCCTTGACTTTACATTTGATAATGCAATATTAAGGGATATGATCAAATGTCCATGTAAGAATTGCAGTAATGTCTACAATAGATCTCGTGATGAAGTATATGAACATCTAATATGCGATGGATTTGAAAAGAGTTACACTCATGGTGATTAGGTTTTTCATGGGGAAACATTTTAATCATCACATCAAATGTCTCGTAAAGTGACCTTGGATGAAGATGTACCAGATGAAGTTGATGATATGCATGGACTGTTGTAGTCGGCATTTAGGATTCAAGATCTCGAGTCTAGTTCAGAAGGACTTGAAGAGGGACCCAATGTAGAAGTAGAGAAATTTTACAAATTGGTATAAGATGCCGAAAAAGAGTTATACCCGGGATCCAAAAATTTCACCAAGCTTGCTTTTGTTGTGCGATTATACCACATAAAGTGTCTGAATGGATGGAGTGTGTCAGGCCCCAGATTTTTAATTTTGGATCAAATTGGTTTGTCGGGTTTGAGTCGCGTTGAGAGGGGTTAGATAGGTAATTAATAGGCCATTTTAGAGATTTGGATTCTTGCGTGCATGATAGTTTTGTGTAGAGCTCATTGGAGATGCATTGATTAAACATTCTTGGGCCTTGGGCCTAAGTTATTAGACCCTTTTAAACTAAAAGCCCTTTTTTGAAATTTTATAAAACTCACTAAAATGCAAGGAGCCCTTCCTTGTAATTTAGAAAACTTTACATAATCTAACCCTAAAGGCTTTCGATTGTCTTTTTTTGTATGCCTAATTCTTCCATTTTCTTCTTTTCCTCTACAACTAAGCCCTAGCAGCTCTTTAAAGAAACCAAGGTTTGATCCATATGCTTAGATAACACCATCATCTTCATTTTCTTCCTCTCTCTTTGTCTATTTTGATAGTGTCTACAACTTGGTAAGTATTTATCTCTAAACCACCATTAGATTTCTTTTTGTTTATTAGGGCATGTTTAATCGCTTAAAAGATCTATGTATCTCTTGGATCTGTAGGATTTTAGATCAGTGAATCAAGTCAGGATAGGGGTTTGTACGTGATTGGATCTAGCCATAACAGATCTAAGTTTGGTACAAGATTTGAGGTAAGTGGATAATTGTAAATAATGTAGTTTTAGTTGTTTTAATCGATATGCATAAAAATCTGAATTATTTGATGGGTTAAATGTTTTGTTTAGATTAATAATAGAGATTTACTTTTAACATAAAAAATTAAAAAATAAAAAGAAATGTAGCAATATAGAGGTTGTTGCCTGCTGCTACGCAGGCTTGGCCTACAGTCGAGTCGGGCCTGGCTGCCTGGCGGGCCTGGGCTAGCCGCTAGGCTGGGCTTGCTACTGTGAACCTGGGCCAGCCACTGGGCTGGGCTGGCTGCGCTTGGGCAGTTTGCTGGGGTTGGGTTTGCTTGGTTCGGTTGCAAATCCGGTGGGCTTGGTAGTGGAGCCTGGGCCCAAGGGGGCTGAAAGTTAGAGTATTAGTAGGGATCTTATTTTATTTTATTTTGGACTTTTATTTTGGGTTTCCATAGTAAGTGATATGATTAGAATCTTAATTAATATTTAATTAGATGTGATTAGAATTGTAATTAGGTTTATTTATAAGTTCAATTAGGATTTAATTAGTTATGTGTAATTAGTATTTTAATTGTTTCAATTGGGATTTAATTAAGATGTAATTAGGAATGATTAGAATCTTAATTAGACTATATTTGGGATTCTAATTTGGATTTCAATTTGAGTTTAAATTTTGAATCTAAATTCGGGGCTTGGAACTTTTGCTTTGTATAAAATAATTAAGTGTTTTTATACACAACAATGAAGATTAAGAACTTAATTCTTTCCTCTCCTTTGACCATAATTTGATTTAGTTTGGATTAAAATTTGAATACTTTCAACCCAACTTGGAAAATACATTAACTATACATAATTGAATTAAATGGGTTTTGTTTTTGAGAAAAGCTGGTTGAATGTCACATGAGCATTAAACCGAATTCAAAATGGAAATATGAGATCCGGAATGTACCACATGATAGACACCAAAAGTAGGATATTGGCATCATGAACTCTTATTACCATTTTGAAGGAAGGTTGGTCCCCATATACATATTTAATTAACTATGACTATTAGGTGGATTAGTGCTTACCTTCAAAGAAATTGAAATGACACATGATCATAAAACACTTTTAAATTAAGTAATCCAACCACTTAAATTGATAATGGGTTAGATATTGTGAATTAAGGGTTTTATAGAATGATTCATTATGCATTTGTATATTGTTTGCATTTATATACTTACATTTGAATGACTTGGATCCGGCCCACTTTTGGGGGCATGACAAAGTGATATGTCTTTTACCATGCTGCTTGAGTTGTTAAAAGAAGCATTTCCTATAGGTGAAACTTTGCGAGGTCTTTCTATCAAACTAAAAAGATCATTAGAGAATTGGGCCTTGGTTGCAATAAGATTGATGCATGCCCTAATGATTGCATGTTGTACTGGAAACAAACTGCTAAGGAATCTACATGTTCTGTATGTAGCACTTCAAGGTGGAAATCCAATGATGACAGTGCATCGCCTTCATGTTCCAACGAATGGAAAATTCCTATGAAGATTGTGCATCACTTTCACTTAAAGCCAAGGCTTTCAGAGGCTTTTCATGTTAGATAAAGCGGTTTCCTTCATGAGATGGCATGCAGAGGGTCGCACCAATGATGGGGTCTTAAGGCATCCTGCTGACTCTTAAGCATGGCGAAGTCTTGATGATCGATACTTAGATTTCACTGCAAACCCTCATAATGTTAAACTTGGGTTAGCAAGTAATGGCTTCAACCCATTTGGCACAATAAGTATTGCCCATAGCACATGGCCTGTTATTTTGATGTCATACAACTTGCCACCATGGATGTGCATGAAGCAACCTTTTTTCATATTGTAATTACTTATTTCCGGTCCACAAGGACTTAGGAATAACATTAATGTATATTTGCAATCGTTGGTAGATGAGTTGAAGGAGTTATAGGAGGATGGATTACATACTTGGGATGCATCAACTAATCAAAACTTTCTAATGCGTGCAGTATTGTTGTGGACGATTAATGACGTCCTAGCATATGCAATCCTTTCAGGATGGAGCACTAAAGATCGCGTTGCTTGTCCTCATTACAATGGGGATGCTTGTCATCGCTATTTTTTTAATGGGCAAAAGTTTTGTTATATGGGCCATCGCTGTTTCTTAGATGCTGATCGTAAGTTTCATCGTGACAAAACAAAATCTGATGGAAAGATGGAATTCAGATATGCTCCTTTATCAAGATCTGGGATGGAACTGTTGCATCAATGTCGTGACATCAACACTATATTTAGGAAGAGTAAGAAAAGAAAACGGGATGATAACACAAAGGGTGGCTGGAAAAAGAAGAGTGTATTCTTCACATTACCATACTAGAAGCATCTTTTAATATGCCACAATTTGGTTGTTATGCACATTGAAAAGAATATATGTGCTAGTATAGTTGGGACATTGTTTCTCAATGGCTCAAAAAGAGAGAGATATTTTTTGCTAGGTATTATCTCAGGTGAAGTTTCTAGATGGTTATGCAGCTTATATATCACATTCTGTGTGCTTGAAAAGAGTACAAAATCTTTGGATTGAAGATTCATGACTACAATATCTTAATGCAACAATTACTTCCGTTAGCAGTGTGAAGGGCCTTGCCAAAGAATGTTAGTGCAGTCTTAATTGAGTTAAGCACTTTCTTTTGGGAAATATGCTCAAAAACTTGTAAGTTGAAGTTCTTAATGGACTACAGTCTCGAATTTCAACAACATTGTGCCATCTTGAAATGATTTTTCCACTAACTTTCTTGGATATCAAGGCTCATTTGGTGATTCATTTGGTAGGAAAGGCCAAGATTGCTGGACCCGTGCAATACCGATGGATGTACCCCATTGAGAGGTGTGTTTAACTTCATTGGAGTTTTTTAAAAATGTCAATCCAAGGATGGTGCTATTTTTGTGAAAACTGTTCTCATAATATCTTATTTCTTATTATCCATAGGTACGTGTTTACCCTCAAGTCATATGTGTGCAATAAAAGTCGACCCGAGAGTTTAATCGTAAAGGGATACCTAACAGAAGAATGTTTGACATTCTATTCAAGGTATTTGCATGATGTGGAGACAAGGTTGACTTGTGCACCAAGGAATTATGATGATGGTCCAAGTGAAACAAATCAAATGTCATCAATTTTTTCAAGACCGGGCCATGCACTTGGGAAGGATACATCAATAAATTTATGCATGCTGCATGGCAGCAGATGCATCGTTATATTCTCTTTAATTGCGCCCAAGTGACCCCATTTATCGAGTAAAAGATCTGCTTCATCTTAGTTATTAATCTTTTTTAAGCAATCAAATATAACATCATGCCTAATGTTCTAACTAAATGTCATTTTTGTATGTAGAGATCACCGTGAAATAATCTACAGTAATAATTGTCACAAGCGACTAATGGATAGAGAACGCATACACAATTATCTATTTCCCAAATGGTTTGAAGCTCATATAAGTAGGAGATATTCTCACTATATATATGTGCATATATATAACTACTCAACATGTGATTTTGGTGCTCGACTAATGTGTGTGATACCTATACAGGTTGATTGCTTGCAATTAGAAGGTGATGAATGGTTTACTACAGACCTTAAGTTGCTGGCTAGGGGTCCTAGTAAGGTGGCCAGTAGCTTCTCCAAGTTTTTGATAAATGGGTTTAGGTTTCATACAAAAGATTTTGATAAAAAAGACTCAAAATAGCAGTCTTGGTTATTGCAAAAACATCAAGCTTTGTAAGTGCCAATGACAAAAACCGTGTCATAGGAGATGTTATCTATTATGGTGTTTTGATTGATATCATACAACTAGATTATTATGAAGAGTGAAAAGTGGTCTTATTCAACTGTGATTTGGTCGATGTCACGTCCCAAGGCAAGGGTTTTAAGATAGATGAGTTTGGATTCACACTTGTAAATTTGAAGAGGTTATTAAGTACCAATGAGCAGTTTGTACTAGCCTCTCAAGCTTTGCAAGTATTCTATGTGGAAGACCTAGTAGAAATGGATTGGCATGTCATTATTTAGATAAAACCAAGAGATTTTTTTGACATGCATGGGGTTCTTAATGCAAATGAAAAGGAGACATGCTTGGAAAGTGAGCCATATAATGCTTGATAGTTAGAAGAAGTTTGTGTAAAGGCCAATAATATTAGTGAAGTGAGACAAGATGTGCCCTGGATAACCATTGACACACTTCTAGGCACCTAAGCAGCGAGAGAGGACAACAGAGATGATTCTGAATTTAATGACTCAGATTTTTTATATGACTCAAGCTTTGTAAGATGTCATTGAATTCCAAAGTCCTTGCATTTGTATGTGCGTGTTTTAAATATGAGTTATTTATTTTTTGCTAAGAGCTTTAAAGGTCCTTGAATTTACTAAGCGACTATTATTGATTACATATATTTGATTTACTTAAGCCATATATATTTAATTTACTTAAGCTACATGTTAGATATGACATCTTTATCACATGGAGGAGACCGACCACCACAGACTTGCCCTGAGGCATCTGCTTCAGGTAATTACATATATTTGATTTACTTAAGCCATATATTTACTCTAATGAATTATTTCAGATTTTTCTATAGGTGTAAAGAACTACTTCCATGTTAGTTATTTTCTACTTATTTGATGCTTGATATTCTGACACTTAAGGATATTCTTGGAACCCTCATACCAACACAACCATTGCTCAACTATTCTTAAGTCTTAATGCCACTCAATAGTTACTATTTTGTATGCCTATAACATTTGACAAGTTAACCTCCTTTGCTCACATGTATCTCCGAATCAAAGAAAAAACAGGGAAAACAATGATTTGGTTTCTTCATATTCATCCCTTTCTTATATAATCTGTCATCATTATGTGAAATTGTAGTGGTAAAATGATAAACACTATACTGTAATTTGACATCATGGTAATTTATATAGAAGTTTGTGCTATGGAGAAGATATGAAAATAGAGGTAAAGAGAAAATTGTCTACAGTTTGAGCAATGTCTCTGTTCTTCTTGTCATAAGGTATCATGGCAAAATTGTAATGTATTTTGAATAAGGACTCAAACAAGAAAAAGGACAGGAGGTGCAAATCGATGCATTGCTCTCACTGATCAACGGGAGCACATCATTGTTGCATTTAATGAATGTGGGCAGCCCATCAAAACAATGGGAAATTGTTATCCTCTTACCTTGGTGTCATCGCTCGAGATGGGCAGAAGGTTTCCATTGCTTATGATGATTGGAGGAGAATGCCTACACAGTGGAAAATAGATATGTGGGAGGCTATAGAGGTATTAATAAAATTGATTAAGTTTTCATGATAGTGTATTGTATCTATACTAATGTTAAATTTATTATGCATGTGTTGTAGTTAAAATTTGTTATTGAAGTTAATGAGAAGGCAAAGAAATGGATCTACAGTAGGATAAGCCGCAGCTGGAGGAATTGGAAAAGTGCATTGAAGAAAAGATATTTTGATCTACATCCCACTACTTAAAAGCGGTTACGACATTGTCCTACTAGAGTTGATCCAGATCAATGGGAGTCACTCGTTGAGTATTTAGGGTCTCAAGTTGGGATGGTACAAAATAAATAAGAATTTTAAGATTTATAAGCCGAATGTTTTAGTTTTGCCTTTATTTTTCTTATTCTTTGAAAAATTAATGTTTGCATCAATTAGGCTTAAAGTAAAAGAAATTCAAAAAATCGTGCCGCATAGGTAATGAGTCACACAATAGGAGCAAAAAGGTTTGCTCGAATACGTGAGGAAGTGGTAATTTTTTCTTCAAATTATTGTTGTTAATATAATAATTTGGATATCTAGTGTATTGTTTTTTAATATAATTATTTTCAAATGATGATAACGGTCATGAAATCCCAATGGGTAGCCATCGGACTGAACAGAGATGATCAGATTGATTCATATATGTCAGGATGGACGACCCATGGATCAAGCATTAGATGAGGTGTTGGTAAGTTTAAGCTTTCTTAAACAAAAATTTTTATTTGTTATACATTCTATAAAAAATCCAAGAAAGACTTTGAGAATTATTTTGAAACTTTCCAAGGGCAATCTAATTCCCAAGAGAGAGCTTCAAAAGAATAAAGAGGAAATCTAATGACACCTTTCTAATCATTCAACTGTACTACAAAGCAATAAACTACTCTAGAGTTGTAAACTAGTATGATTAAAGCACCATTTGTTTGATAGCAATGCTAGATATTTATTTTACAGCCATCTGTGTTGCTGTATTCAAAAGTGCTAGTGTTGTAACACTTCGATAATCAAGCATGCTTAGTAACGAATTAAATAAGTTATTAGCTAATTATAATCGAATTAGGATGAATTTAACTTGTTTTGTCTTTGTAGATTATGTTTAAGTTATGGATAGGTAGTTGGGTAAAATTTAACCTTTAGTAGCTAGTGAAAATCCTTTTCGTAATTTTCTAGTCATGGTTTTATGTCACTCATGCATCATATTGACACCATCACATATGTCTCGCCAAGCTCGTCAACTTTCATACTTGATTCAAATACATTTGAGTTCGTTTGTATTAGTTAGGCCTTCATTTGACTTAAACTGAAATCATCTCAAGAAATAGGGACTCTCTTATAAACTACAGAAAATATTCTGTCTATATAAGAGCCCATTATTCCCAATCGATAATTTCTTTCTCTTTGATGCTCTATTTGCCTAAGACTTCTATTTTTCTTTCCTCCATCACCAGTGTCTCATCAACTCACTAGAGTAAAGTTGCATACGTGATTTGAGACTCCTATTAGCATCCCTAGTGTCTTTTAATCTACTCACAAGTTGTGAAGTGAAGAATTCAAGCAACATTTTCTTTTCATTGATCTCTAAATGTAAGACCTTTTTCCTTTCCACAAGTTTTTGGTTCAAGGAGTGAGGAAGACTCCTCCTAGAAGCATGCAGTCATCTCCTTCCTTTTCTCCTGCATGCATATCAATTTTAAGTTCAAGAATTGGGGTGTCGTCTCAAGTTGAACCAAGAGTAAGAGTAGTGGTTTGAATTCTAAATCAAGGCAAATATAAGCAAATTTTGGTTTAATGCATGTTGGTTTATGATGATTCTTATAATTTTACGGACTTCTGTGCATTCAGCCCTAATGTGCTCAATTTTCTAACCCAACCATATGATGCCCTAATGTTTTCAATTGACCTAACCTCTATTGTATGATGAAGTTCAATCTTTTAAGTTAAAGCATGAGCTAAAACAAAGGATAACTGAATGAATGAAATAGGTAAGAAATACCCTAGTATAATTTCAAGTTCTGAAACTTGTGTGGAATTTGCTTCAGACGTTGAATTTGCTTTAAAAACTGAAGCTTACGGCTAAGCCATAAGGAAGTTACGGCTCATGGTCCATAGAGCTAAAATTTCATTTTTTCTTCACGGCTAAGCCAAAGCTGAACCATAGAATGTGCTACGGCTAACCCGTGGCTCAACCGTAGGACAAATTCAGCTAAGTCGTAAAAGAAATTACAGTTAAACCATAAATGTAGAGGAAAATTTGGATAACCATGGCTTAGCCGTGGCTAAGCCATAGTGCAATTTATGGTTAAGCCGTAAAATGCCCACGGCTAAGCCGTAAGTTACCCATGGCTAAGTCGTACAGTCATTGAAACTTAAGGTTAAGTAGGTATTGTATGAGACCTTATAGGACTTTAGTTACTGCATCTTTTTACCTTATTAACCCACCCAATGGAATAATGAAAGATCATTAAAGTCTTGAGGGCTGAGACTTATTCATGTTATGTTGTCCATTTGTTAAGTACCTCTCCATAAGTGTTGGTTTAAGGGACTTTGATACACATTGCCGACACAATGTAACACAAAAAAGAGATAACTGTGTATCAAATAACTTAAAACTATATCATCATGCACGGTTAGAAACAGTAAATGACTAGATTAGAGTTGGCTAGTAAAACTACCTTAATCCTATTAAATTGAATTGCATGGCATATTGGATTACCATTATTGCCTTCTACTCTTACAATAATGATTTGAACTGAAATGATCATCGTATGCAATGAATCTATTTGAAATGTTTCTTGATATTATATTGATATTGACATTAAATTAAGTACGATCGTATTGTACGAACGAATTGAATGTACATGATTTGGTATTGTTCTCACTCAATGAATGAATTACATAATTGCACAAATGATAAGAATGAATTGGAATAGTCTGGCTCTACTTAGCCTCAGCCTTATAATAGTCGGCAGGTTAACTTTGGTGTAACACAAACGTTGCTATTACAATGTGCTGTTTTTGGAGCTTCCAGACTCCATGTACGAGATACCCATTTGTACCTTGGCCCGGTCAATGGTGCTCTCAATGCAAAGATTCCTAGAGGAAGGACATAGCAAATGTAGTAGCCAAATAGTAAAGTATTTCTGTTATTTAATTCTTATAGCATGATTACTTAATTGTGCAACATGTCTAGTACACTGAATTGACCTCTTTAATCACGTGTTAATGACTTTTATAGATACAACGTTTATTACCTTGATTGTGCCTATACTTTGCTGAATAGTCTTATTCATTAGTTGTTTATGGTGTTACAGGCTCAACTCCCGGTTCCAATATTGCGAAGATAGATAAGACTTCAAAGGAGACTTTCGGGAACCCTTCTGGCCTAGATGAGTGGATAATGGATCATCTCTGATTGATCCATCACAGAGAGCACAAAGAGCATACTAGGTCTTATTTTGAGATATAACTGCAATTAGGGTATCATGGCTTGCTTTAGTCTTCTTTTGTCACGTATGGTTCTTGATCCCTTGCGTATTGGAAACTGTGTCACTATTGTATACTATTCAGGAACTTTCTTTCCTTTTGTAAAAGATATGTTATATTGCAACTCATGTTCATATCATATCATATAGATGTATTAGTTTGGTTGTGATTATCTTCTTTCATGAATGATATTAACAGGCTTCCACATTTGAATGCTTGGACAGATGTCTGTTATAAGCATCTAACCTGTATAAGTAATGTGACTCTACCTTGTGTAATTCTGCTTAGAGTCGAGTCTAGATGTGTATTACATGGAAGTACGTGTGTCACTAATTGGGGCTAATCTTAATACCTGAATTCTTTGGCTCGAGTTGTAACAAGTATGCCACCTGTCCACTCATAGATAGATGATGAAGTTTTGTGAAACTTGCTACTTGCCTAATAATCTGATCCATTGCTCATCAACTGTTTCCAACCTGAGTAGGCCTTCTATGACTTCTATTGTTTTTAACTAAAAATGGGGTTTCTTGAGACCAAGCTATCTGAACTTCAATTTTAGGAAGGATCTCCTTGGCCACCATCCTCACTTACTAGAGGAACATTTCACCATTTGAGCATCCATGCTATCACAGTTGATAGAACATTATATTTGAGGGAGATTGAGAATTAAGAGAAGTGAACTTGTGAGTTGAGGGAGTGAGAGAGGAGGAGATGAAGAAGGAAGAGAGAGTGGGGCCTATTTGCAATGGGTCCATCTATCAAATGAAATATATAAATATCTTCTCCTACGCAGGCAATAACCAAATAAAGTATCATCATAAATGTCTTCAGTTATTATTTGATTAACCACTTAATTTAAGTATTTGATTATGAATTGCAGAGACAGCTCAATGAAAACATTAGCTAGTAGCCGAAAAGCTCACAGAGCAATACAGCACAAGATGTTATCTTCACCCAAGTGATGGGAGAAGATAGATGTGGATGGGGTTCGTACATTTGGGTTAGGTGTCACCCACTTCGATATCTATGGTCCATGTGCATCAATTGCTAAAGCACAAGCTTCAACTGCTCAAGCACAAGCTACAATTGCTCAAGTAGAAGCTGTAGCTGCTCGAGCAGAAGCTCCAGCTATTGAATCAGGGAGGATAACAAAGATTGAGAGAGCTAAAAGGATAAAAAGTGAATAGACGGTTATTGCCTTGAAAGAGGAAATGGCCCAGATGCGAACCCAATTGAATCAAGATGACATGGTTTTAGAGGTTCACTGGGAGAGGCCCGTCGTCTTCTTCATCTGAGCATGTGCATAGCATACATAGATTTTCTATTGGCCATGCTACATTGTGCCAATGTAAGTGAATCTTTTTGGCAATGTTTTTTGTTTTCCTCCTTTCTGCCCCATCTTTTTCCATAATTAAAGATTGCTATCCCATCAAATAAATAGTTTTCTCATCAAATGTGATTAACAAAGTTATCTTTAAATTCCTTATGTTTCTTTAGAATTGGATATGCCTTTGCATAGATTATAGGTAAAGTAGTCACAGAGTATTTGACAAGTTTCTTTTTAAAGTGATGGAAGTGGTCCTGGAAGTAATCAAGTTGACTTTTATTTCTTCTCCCCATTATGAATGCCTTGTTTGTCTCCCCCTTTTAAGGGAAAACTGGGTTGGGAACTGATGGACATGTACTAGGACTCTCAAGATGTTGCTCTGCATGATGTATATATGCTTTAGTTTCATGAGATGGCTAACTTTTTAGGACTAAGTTAATTTTTAGGACTACTTTCTGAGTTAATTTTTAGGACTACTATATCAGCTAATATTGACATGCTCATCTTCATTCTCTTTGGGGCGCAGATAAAAATGCATGCGCGATGACGAAGAAGGGCTGCTTTTGAACAATCCTTGAGAGCCACATACCTAAAGTTTTGCAAAATTTAAGGAAGTTTCTACATTATTTCAAGGATGCAGCTGATTGCATTCAGTTCACAATCGCTTATAGGAATTCACAATCAGTTTCCCTTTCACATTATACAAGTCATTTGATGGGAGCAAATGTACGTGGCGGCTGGGCATTTTGGACTTATAGATCATGTGGCTGGGCATTTAATAATTTTTCAGCACTTGTCATTTTTAACAGTTTCTGCATTCGTAAGAGAGGGTTCAATTCTTTTTGGTACTTTTCCAATTCTTTTATCTTGTCTTTCCTTTGAATCTTCTTGTTTATATTTGCTTGAATAACAGGTAAGTCTGTTTTGCCCAAAAAGTAAAAAAGAATAGCAGATAAGTCAGTTTAAGAGATAGCAATGAAGTTGGGTCTAGCTTAGAGAATGCAAAAGCATTCAATGGTAATCTGATTGCACACCTAAGATTAATGGTTGGGTGATGCCTGGGAAATCAGTAAACACGTATCTCTTTGCGCTGTATGATGAGGACTCGAAGCCTGGGCCTACTTTTGAGCGGTCTCTGGACTTTTCAAGCCTGATCTTACCATGACTTACGATGTTGGCCTTGCCAAGAGTAACCAGGTATGCTGAAAGAGTAAAGTTATGATATTGAAATGCTGTTTCGGTTTTCTTTTTTTTTTTTTTGTCCTTCATATACCCCGTAGATCTTTCCCTATTAGACAAATTAATTTGGCTGTGTTCTATTCCCTGTCAACTCAGATTTGTTACATTATCTGGATGGATAAATTTTTAGACCCACAACGGATAAGCCATCTTTAGGTGGAACAGATCTTTGATTACCTGTGAGCTTGCTTACATTGTTCACAAGGAAAGGAAGATGGAGCAGTCTCTGTCCGTACCATAAAGGCCTATTTGGATCTTGGTAAGCTGATTGTATGTAACTTGGTTTATGAGTAAATGAGGGTTCATACATTTGGGTTACCTTACTTGCAATAACCAGTTACAAGCAAACAGAGTCTCAGGTAATTGGATTTACAGGCAGTTCAAAAGGGAGAAAAAAAAAGAATAAAAAAAAAAAGTGGTTTATAGCAAAAAGGGGCTAGTAACTCATACACCCTCTCTAAAGAGTACATAGAGGTTCAGTTGATGCACTTGGAAGTTGTGGTTGTTCAAGCAGACGAGTAGCTAGCCTCTAGTTGAGGTAAGCATTATTAAGGGTTTGTTTTTTTTCTCTTCTCTCTTTTCTTTCATACTAAAAAAGTGAGCACTATAACTCTATAGGGTGTCTTATCGGGAAAAAATAAACTTTAGAAGTGTGCCCGGTTAACCCACCTTTTAGCACTTTCCAAAGACCTCTCTCACTAATTTATCTCACAGAACAGAGTGGGATATAAAGAGGCTATCACTATGGTATGTGACTCAATTGGAAGCACAGGTTGTAGAGAGCAAAACCATGCCTTAAGCCAAAAAATCAACATCCAGGCAAGTAGCTGGCCTTTAGTTGGGGTAAGCATTATTAAGGTTTTTTTTCATCTCAGTAATACGATCAATCACTTGCTAATGGGTTCAGGTCAAGGGTCATGCACATTCATGGAATGCCATATTTGTGATGGTATAATCATAGATGAATGTCATAGTCTAATCATGGATGATGACCCCTTTGTTGAACATTGTGACCTAAACTTAGGTGCCATTAGATATTGATTAAAATAGGGTCTATTTGACTTAAAATTGATCTATACACACAAATTCACTGACTCACATGCAAGTAAGCCACATGTATGTGTACTTGAAATGTTCTATATTTTTCATTTCCAAACGGATGGAAAAGTAAGATTTCCTAAATTCAGACTCGGATTTCAAATTTATTGTAGATGATCCGCAGCTCAGTTTATTTGATTGATTCCCGTTTAAGGTTTTATATTCCATTTTCAGAACTTAAAGGACCCTTTCCCATGGATCCCAAACGTTGATCTAGTGGGATGCATCATGTCTCGCTCGTGGATTATCCTCGTCAGGTACTTGGTATCTAGATTTGTGAAATGATCAAGTGAAACCCACTTGTAGAGACCACTACTTACTGCATGGTAGATGGTGGGCTAAACAATAACAAAATGATGATAATTACATGTTCTGAATTTTAAAAATCATGTACCTGAATTAAGTGAATTCAGACACTTAAAAATCATGTATGAATTTTAAAAATCATGGCCTCCGCTGGATGTATAATTGGGCCATTTCATATTTATAGATATTTAGAAGATAAACAGATTTTAACTGTACCTAGATATTTAAAAATAAATCTAAACCCTTTCGGCCTTTTTTAATGGCAATTTTTTAAAAAAAAATCATTTTAGCAGCAGAAAAAAAAGTTGCCACTAAAAATAGAAATAGTGGCAGTTAACAACAGCTGCTAATGAATTAATTACAGCCACTAAAAGTGCTTAAGGAGTTATTTAAAACCTTGCTTTAGCGGCAGATTTATATTTAATAGTAGCGATTTTTTAACAGTTGCTATTTCTTGCTTTCCACAGCAGACAAAATTACACCACCAAAAGGGGAAAACAATTAGTGACAAAGTGTTTTAGTGACAATTTTTAGCCTTTAGCAGCAGAAAGAATCTGCTGCTATATGTGTCTTTTTGTGAAGTTGTGACACTCCTAACCCAAGTGTTTATTTTACTTAATTTAAATATAATTTTATTTAATTGTTTGTATTTAGTTAATTGGGTCATTATAATTATTTAAACTTCTTTTGGGTTTTGGGCTAATCGGATAGTAGTTTAGGACCGCGAATATTTACCGTTTGACCCGACCCAATTCGGACCCATTTTTGGACCCATTTAAACCCAATAACCCAAACAAGGCCCTTACTTATAAATTAACTTAAACGACAGGGTTCTTTTTATAAAAACTAAAAATTTTCCCAAACCCTAATCCTTAATTTTATTTTGGGGACGTGACAATTGGTATCAGAGCCGGCTTTCGATTAGTTCAAGTGTGGGTCCCTGCCGTGGTTTGGTGCAAATGGGCGAGTTCTTATGTGGGTGGGCCAAGAGGGCTGGCAGGCTACATGGACTGGCAGGCTACTGCACAGGGACGTGGAACCCTAAGAGGGGTGGATTGTAATATCCTCGAGTCCTACATCGACTACAAAGAGGAAAGTGAATGTGTTTATATATGGAGTTTGCACTCTTACCTTGCATGAGGCCTTTTGATGGGTTGAAGCCCACCAGAAGTAAAACCGTGAGGCCCATAGGCTAAAGCGGACAATATCATGCATGCATGTGGAGGTGGGGCGTTACAAATGGTATCAAAGCTCCAAGCATATTTCTAGAAAATTAAAAGTGAATAGAAACATAGGACGTGTGTGAGGTTCTGATTTTGTTAGACAGATTTTACCTGCTTTGTGTAAAGTCTACAGAATTGTTTGCTAGAATTGGTCTAATAGAACTAACCATTTCGAACTATTTTACAAATCATGGCTCAAAGAATTACTCATTCACAACTTAATGGAGATAATTCACCATCCCAGGATGACCGATTTGCCTAGCTTTTGTAGGCTTTCATGCAAGCTCAAAATAATCAAATTGCTATGTAGAGAGAGCATGAGAGACAAAGGGTTGCAGATAGGCAACAAGATCGTGAGGAGAGGGATGCTGAATGAGCCAGGGTTTATGCAGAGAGGGCCACCGAGAAAGCCCAGGTAGATGCTAATAGGGCATTAAGCCCAGGCAGATGCTGATAGGGCATTATTTCAAGCTTAGTTATTAGCTACCACAGATAGAGCAGGACAGCTAGTTCAGGTTACTCTGCCACCAAAGGAAGCGGATCCCAACGATATTTTCGATAAGTTCATGAAGAGATTTCCTCCACAGTTTCATGGTACTGAGGATCCGATGGCTATCGATGACTTATTAGAGCATCCGGAGTAGATTTTTGCCATTTTCAAATGTACGGGCATTCAGCAAGTTCAATTAGCCGCATATATGTTGAAAGGGGCAGCTAAGCAGTAGTGGGACTCTGTCAAGCAAAAGCGCAAGCAGACACAGTACTAGGAGCCGATGCTTGGAAGACATTCACAAAGGAGTTCACAAACAAATTTGTGCCTCAATATCTTCAAGATGAGAAATGGAAGAGTTTGAAAATCTGAAGCAAGGCGACATGACCACACAACAGTACGAGACAAAGTTTACTAGGTTGTCTAAGTATGCACCTACTCTTGTCCATCCCTTAAAAGAAAAAGTCCGACGTTTCCTCAAGGGTATGAAGGCTCTTATCACAGCAAAAGTAGGGGATGTGGAAAGGCCAACATTTCAGGATTATATTAAGAGTGCAAATTGGGCTAAGGGCATGGTAAAGTAGATGGACGAGGAGGCAGTCTCATCAGGGTCGAAACAATGACATGTGTAGAACCATTTTGTAGGGCAACCTCAACAGAAAAAGCAGAAGTTTTAGAACTCCAATCTTGGTACAAGGAAACCGCAGTCTGCTTGGTGCGGGTACAACCACCCAACAAAGATGTGTCGGTGGGGTACAGGGCTTTGTTTTTATTATAGACAGCTGGGGCATAAAACTCGTGATTGTCCTAATGGAGGTCGAGAGCACACTTTGGTGCGGGAGGCAGCACTGGGAGGTTATGCACCAGCGGTCTAGGAGGTAGGCACCCCAGTTTAGGCCATAACAACCTTCCCAGCAGCCACCTTGAGCTCCGTAGTAGCAGCAGTTTAGAGCCCCAGCGCCCCAGTATCAGCAAATTAGGGGACCAACCCTCAGTATCAGCAGTAGAGAGCGGTAGGCCAGCAAAAGCAGTGGCAGAATCAGGGCCAACAAGGCCAAGGGCAACAGATGGTTCACCAACAGCAGAGGGGTCAGCAAAGGCCACAGCAGCCAGTGCAGGGACAACAACAAAGGCCACAGCAGGTTGGAAGAGCTTTTGCCATCACTCACGAGGAAGCATATGCTTATGGGGAGTGTGTGGAAGGTATTATTTTAATCTCAGATGTAGAAGCTAAGGTGTTATTTGATTATGGTGCCACCCATTCTTTTGTTGCTCAAATTTTTGTTAAGCATTTGCATGGGAAGGTAGCGCGATTAGATTGTCCCCTATTAATTAATACACAAATGGGTGGGTGAGTTAGATGTCATTAGTGCTTTCCTTGTATCCGAGTTTAGATAGAGAAGTTGATTTTACCAGCTAACTTGGTGCTTATGATGATGAATCACTTCGATGTCATTTTGAGCATGGATTAGTTGAGGACCTATCGAGCTAAAATGGACTGTTTTAACAAGATTATCAAGCTTAAAGTCAAATCAGAAACTGTTAAGTTTATTGGACAATCGAAATGGATTCCCACAAGTCGGATATCATTCTTAATAGCAGATCGTATGCTAAAAAGTGGTTGTGAAGGTTACTTGGCATTTATCATGGAGGATAAACAGCCCAAAGTGGTGGGGGATGTATTGAAGATACCTGTAGTTTGTAAGTTTCCAAATGTATTGCTAGATGAGAATCCGGGATTGCCACCAGTTCGAAAGATCGATTTCACCATAGAGTTAGCTCTAGGGACAGCATCGATCTCGAAAGCTCTTTACAGAATGCACCAGCTGAGTTGAGAGAATTGAAAATTCAGCTGCAAGACTTGTTGGATAAAGGTTTCATAAGGCCTAGCGTATCATCATGGGGAGCACCTGTTTTATTTGTTAAGAAGAAAAACGGTTCCATGAGGATGTGTATCGACTATAGACAACTCAATCAGGTCACAATAAAAAACAAATACCCATTGCCTAGGATTGATGAGTTGTTTGATCAGTTACAGGGAGCCGAATTCTTTTTAAAAATAAACCTAAGGTCAGGATACCATCAGCTGAGAGTTAGAGATCAGGATGTATAGAAGACAGCATTCCAGACTAGATATGACCATTACGAATTTCTAGTGATGCCGTTTAGGCTAACAAATGCTCCAGGAGTTTTCATGGCTTTGATGAATAAGATCTTCGCTCCATTTCTTGATCAACTTATGGTGATTTTCATCGATGATGTGTTAATATACTCCAAATCTCATGAGGAACATGAGAATCATCTTAGAACTTCATTGTAGACTTTGAGGGATCACCAGCTCTATGCAAAATTGAGTAAGTGTGAGTCTGGTTGGAGCAGGTGTCTTTTCTCGACCACATCATCAGCAGAGAGGGTTTAGCAATGGATCTAGCGAAGATTAAGTCAATTGTCAATTGTCAATTGGAAGAGACCCACTTCAGTGTAAAAAATATGCAGTTTTCTTGGTTTAGCTGGTTATTACAGGAGATTTGTGCAAGGATTTTCATCAATCGCAGCGCCATTGACTAAGTTAACACGAAAAGATGTGCCTTTTGTGTGGTATGACAAGTGTCAAGCCAGTTTTCGAGAGTTGAAAACCCAGTTGACTACAGCTCCTGTACTCACACTACCATCGGAGAGTGGTCAATTTGTGATTTATACTAATGCTTCAGGTGTTGGTTTGGGATGTGTACTCATGCAGGATGGAAAATTTATTGCCTATGGATCTAGACAACTTAAAGAACATGAGAAAAAGTACGCTACTCACGATCTTGAGCTTGCAGCAGTAGTTTTTGCACTAAAACTGTGGAGACATTATCTATATGGTGTAAGATTTGAAGTGCATTCAAACCACAAGAGTCTTTAGTATTTGTTCACGCAAGCAGAATTGAATATGAGACAGATCTGATGGATAGAATATATTAAGGATTTTGATTTTTCAATCAAATACCATCCAGGGAAAACCAATGTAGTGGCTGATGCACTAAGCAGAAAAGCAGCGAGGAATGTATGTTTGTGGACAGAATGGTCGTGGGCAGAGATATTTCTGGACTTAGGTGTTCATTTACAGCCGGTTAGTGACAGAGTGATGATTGCCAGTATGTTTGTCTATGACCCAGAAAATTTGGGCCAAATCAAGAGCACACAGTCAGAGGATCCAGAGTTGGTCAGGGTGATTGAGCAGATTGAGAGCAGGCTAGACGTTAGATTGATAGATGGTGTATTGTACTATTAGGATAGATTGTGTGTGCCAAACATAGAGGAGTTGAAGAATGAGATCCTGATAGAAGCGTATCATTCTTATTTCACCATTCACCCTGGTAGCACAAAGATGTGTCAAAATCTCTGTAGTCATTACTGGTGGAACAACATGAAAAAGGAGATTGCAGGATTTGTTACCAGCTATTTAGTTTGTCAGTAGGTTAAAGCAGAACACAAGAGACCCCCAGGACTTTTGAAGCAGTTGGCACTGTCAGATTGGAAATGGGAACTTATCACGATGGACTTTATATCAGGACTTTCATTGATTCATGGTAAAGATAGTATCTGGGTGATAGTGGACACATTAACTAAAGTTGCACACTTTCTACTGATGAGCATGAAGACACCCAAAGATGAGTTGGCTTAAGATGTATATGGAGGAAGTAGTTAGATTGCATGGTGTAGCAGTATCGATCGTCTCAGATAGAGATCCAAGGTTTCTGAGCAAGTTCTGGACATGACTTCAAGAGGCACTCGGTACTACCTTGAACTTCAGTACAGCATATCACCTAGAGACAGATGGGCAGACAGAGAGGACCAACCAAACACTAGAGGATATGTTGTGTGCTTGTGTGTTGGACTTTGGAAAAGATTGGTAGAAAAGCCTTCCTCTTTATGAGTTCACATACAACAACAGCTACCATTCAAGTATTGGTATGGCACCTTTTGAGGCGTTGTATGGGCGTAGATGTAGGACCCCACTTTGTTGGGAGGAAGTTGGTGCTCGGAGTTTTCATGGGCCGTCGATAATCAGTGATAACAGTGAGAAAGTTCAGCAGATTCATGCTAGATTGAAAATTACTAGGAGTAGATATAAGAGTTATGCTGACTTGAAGATGAGAGATCTCGAGTTTGCAGTGGGCGATCATGTGTTTCTAAAAGTGTCGCCGGCTAGAGGAACACTCAAATTTGGACATAAGGGCAAGCTGTCTCACAGATTCATTGGGCCATTTGAGATTCTTGAGAAAGTGGGAGATGTAGCCTACAGATTGGCGTTACCAGCAGAGTTGTCAGGAGTTCACAATGTCTTTCTTGTCTCGATGTTGAAGAAGTACATCACCAATCCTTCGCATGTTCTTCAATACGAACCACTCGAAATTATGCTTGATGCTACCTATGTTGAGAAGCCGTTGCAGATCATTGATACTAAGGAGCAAGTCCTACATACGCAGACCATTCACTGGGTGAAGGGTCAGTGGGAGCACCACAGTCCAAAGGAAGCCACTTGGGAGCTCAGAGACCAAGTGAAGAAGTTGTACCCATATTTTCTTCCTGAGGTACGTTAGACATTTGGAGGACTAAATGTTCTAAGGGGGGAGGAATGTAACACTCCTAATCCAAGTGTTTATTTTACTAAATTTAAATATAATTTTATTTAATTGTTTGTATTTTAGTTAATTAGGGTCATTATAATTATTTAAACTTCTTTTGGGTTTTGGGCTAATCGGATAGTAGTGTAGGACTGCGAATATTTACCATTCGACCCGACCCAATTCAGACCCATTTTTGGACCCATAACCCAATAACCCAAACAAGGCCCTTACTTATAAATTAAATTAAACAACAGGGTTCTTTTTATAAAAATAAAAAATTTTCCCAAACCCTAATCCCTAGTTTTATTTTGGGGACGTGACAGAAGTCATCCCCACCATTTGATCTCCCCAAGCAAAACCAAAGGGCCACAACCCGGCCAGCTACGAAAAAGACCCGCAAGCTGGGTCAGCCCAAAAAAATATCAGGGAAGGGGCTCAACACAGAAAAAGGAGAGAAAGAGAATGGACTTCAAATTATGAGGAGAGATAGGATTGATGTTTCTTAGATTTTTGGCTGTATTCGTCCAGTAAGACGCCTCAAAGTTGTCGGTACATATAAGGGCATTCAAGCAGTAAGTTGTCTCAACTTTCTAGCCTGGGACCACAATTTCGAAGGAGACAGATGCATCAATCAGCGATTTTCCAATAGTGCTGCAACAGCAATCAGAACAATGTGCGACGTCTATCATTGAAGTTTCAGCAGGAGTCATGTGCAGCAAGAATGATGCATCTTAGGACTTCAATTACTTAATATATCAGAGAGAATGAATTTGCAATTCATTCTAAGATAAGCTTTAATTGGGCAAATGATTTTAACCCTCATTCCTTTCAAAAGGATATCTAAAGATTACAGGTTATTTAAATTTCCTTTGAAACTTAGCAATTGTAGTGAAATTTCCTACCAAAAGACCTATTTAAAGAGTCCAATATATTTAAATGAAAATTTTTTAAATAAAGTCTTAAGTTTTTGCCTTATTTCAAAAAAGGATATAAGTCTCAAAACTTTTTAAATTATTCCCTAAGTTTTTCAATAAATTTTCAATTAAGATCGTACGGTCATTTAAGGGTGTTTTCTAACAAATCCTTCCCTCAATTTTTTGAAAATACCCAAATTATCATTCATTTAAACCCATGGCATAGTTTCGGTAGCCACTATATATATAGTCAATCACCATGGGGATGTTAGTTGTCATTGATTACCATGAGGATGCCGATAAAGTAAAAGAGAGGAAATAAGAAGAATATAGAGAATGTGAACGAGGAATTTATTTTAAGTAAAGGTAGTTTGGATATTATAAAAAAAGAAAATAATCCTATGAGAACTAATTCTCATAAAAACACTCACCAATTTTTTTTAAAAACTCTAAGTGAGGCCCATCTATCATCCAATTCAAACCTTAAAATACACAAGGACCCCCTGATAGTCACGCGCCCCAAGTTTCGGTCAAATCCGAATTTACCGGACTTTTGGATCGACTATGCACTAATTCAAATGAATTGAATTTATGGGCCACTAATGAAGGGGTTAGGGATATGTGATTAGGGCCGAACTTGATATTTGAGATAGTCTCACATAGATTTTGTCATCCTCCTGGCCCCATCTCCAATAAGATCTACAAGTGGAGTTCATAAAAAATTCTAATTGTAGGTGTATTAGAACAGCTTTTATAAGATTAAGCCCAATAAAAATATGGAGGGAAAAAGTTGCCTCAAAAAGAGTTTTAAATAGATGGAGGTCCCACTGCTCGAGATGTCTGGAAGTTTCATTGTGGAAGTTTCATTCATGGAACTGTCCTGGCGCTTTCCTTTATGGGCGGTACAAATGTCGGGGTCTCTGGCACTCGTGGTGGCGATCTTTGAACTCTATTCCTTCTCGTATGGCAACTCCTCACTTTATCTCCAACTTCTGTAAAAAATGCACGTTCTCATGAAATTGTTGCTTGATGATCCTTGGACACAATTCCTCGTATATGGACAATCTCGAATATTGATCCAATCCACCGCATACGAAGCACGCTTCATTCCGAAGACAACATGCACTAGTATCATTGTTCTTTCCTCAATGATCACAACTGGATAATCCTTGATACCCCACATTGGCTTCTGAATTTACCTCGTGTTCTTCATACTGCTGAGGCACTGGGTGACTGTATGGGAGACCAAATCTCGTGCCCCGATGCTATCATCGGCAATATTCTGATTCTCATCTTCTTGTTAGTCAACCCAATCACACCATAGGCCCACTCAGCTAATCAAGATTCCAATCATGATGGTTAACAACATCCTCATATCTTTTTTCTGTTTGAATGACCTCACTGTATCAATACTTGTCATGTATGATCCCTGACTCATAGGATCTTTGAAATGGTAGATATGAAACCTTTGTACAAATCCCAATTATATAGGGTCTATGATCTTGCCAGAACCTCAATATTATAATATAAATATATCATCAATACAAGAAGTTTGTGTGTTCCTGATCATAGAATTTTTTTATGGTATTAGAGAATGCGATCTTTTTTTTTTTTCAAGTGCCTGTGTGTGTGAATATGTCTCCAATCACCTTGCTTTACTACAACCAGATCCATGTGGGTCTATATCTGAAGCGTTGAAAACTTCTCTGGAATAGTGTGGTGGATTGTCTCTCCACTTGTTGCTTTTCATCCACATGTTGTCTCTCTAAAGTGCAATATTCAGATCAGCATCTCAAGGTGACTCAACTACTGCAACCTTTTGTCAACATATAATTAAAGACATGTTGTTGTCTTTTAAGGACCAATAGCCACCCTGTTGTTGGTTTGGCTTGCCACATGTCTGCATAGTGCCTGCTGCACAAACAATCACCAACGAGTCATAAGGTCTAAAGCACGACATCTGTTTTTTTTTTGTTCTGCATATGACGTGTCGCATTTTGTCTACGCAATTCTTCTTATAAACCATATTGCTTTTGTTTATCACGGAGCTCTATTGCTGTTGTTTTCTCATGGCTACATCTGGTACTTCTTATGGCACAATCTCTATTTCAAACATTGCCAGTCTCATCTCTATTCATTTAGATAGGGACAATCATTTGTTATGGAAGAGTCAATTTCTTCTGGTTCTCAGGGCAAATAAATTATTGAAATATGTTGATGGAACTACTCATTACCCTGAGAAATTTTAAAAAGACAAGGATGGGACGCTTTCTTCTACTCCCAATTCTGCCTATGAACTTTGGGTTGAGCAAGATGCCCTTGTTCTTCTCTGGATCAATGCTACTCTCACACCCCAAGTATTGCAAAGGGTTGTGGGTCTCCAATTTGCTCACAAAGTTTGGCAATGATTGGAGGATCTTCATTTAATTCAATCACGGTCTAAGGTTTTGCAGTTGAGACAACAATTCCAGAGTTTCAAGAAAGGAGGTCTCTCTATTACAGAATATCTTGACAAGATGAAGGGTATTGCTAATGCTGTTGAGGCCATTACTCAACCAGTTACAGAGTATGAACTTTGTAATCAAATACTAAATGGCTTAGGACCAGAGTATGACCCAGTTCATACTTCTATTGTGAATCGTGAAACTTCCATTACCTTTGAAGAACTTTTTGGGCAACTTTTAATATTCGAGCAACGACTCGAATCACATCATTCTACACTTGCTGTGGAGCAGCCTATCACTGCTTTCTATGCCACTAATAATTCTCAAGGACGTTCTAGCCCCCGTGGTCGTGGTCGCGGCCGTGGACGTGGACGTACTCCGAATAATTGTGGTGGTTCTTCCTCTACATCAACTACTCATTCTCAGTCCTCCAAGCCACGACCCTTATGCCAGATCTGCAATCGGGTGGGGCATCTGGCCCTTGATTGCATCAATCAATTGGACTTGGCCTTTCAAGGATGCCAACCACCGGAGAAGCTTCAAGCCATGGCAGTTGCAAAACTAGGGGAGACACCCTGGTTTACAGATACAGGGGCTATTAATCATGGGACATCGGATCTTAGTAACCTCTCCATACATTCAGATTATGTGGGTAATGATAAACTTGCTGTAGGAAATGGTAAGGGACTTTCCATCTCAAACATTGGTTCTTCTCAATATTTTTCTAATGGTAACTTGGTATTCTTACATAATATCTTTCATGTTCCTGCTATTTCTCAAAATTTATTATCAGTGTCTCAATTTACCAAGGATAATGATTGTTATTTTGTCTTCACTTCATCTGGTTTCTATGTTAAGGAAAACAAATCGGGGAAGATCCTCTTCCAAGGAACAATTAGTAATGGTCTTTATCCGCTCTATCTAAATCAATGCATCAGGAATAAGTTGCCCACCTCACCATCTGCCTTCACTAGTACTCGAGTCTCTCGCAACCTATGGCATCCCAGATTGGGCCACCCCTCACACCAGATCCTCTAACATCTTGGCACATCTCTCCCCCTCCATGGGATATCCAAGGTAGACTCCGTGTGCACTGCCTGTCAGATGGGGAAATGGTCACAATTACCTTTACAACCTTCTGTTTCCATCTCCTCTTTTCCTTTAAAATTAATACATTCTAATGTTTGGGGATACTCTCCCATATCCTCTTTGAGTGGTGCTAGATTTTATGTAATTTTCATTGATGACTTTAGTAGATACTGTTGGCTTTTTCCTCTTCAATTTAAGTCTCAGGCATTTGATGTATTCTTACATTTTAAATCTTTGGTTGAGAAAATGTTTGATCAAGAAATCAAATCTTTTCAACATGATGGTGGTGGTGAATTTACTAGCACTCGATTTAAAAAATTTTTACTTCAAAGTGGCATCTCTCACTGCATCTCTTGTCCCCACACACCTACACAAAATGGATTGGCTGAGAGAAAACATCGTTACATTGTTGAAACAGGGCTCTCCCTTTTGGCACACTCTGGTGTTCCACTATCCTTTTGGGATGTTGCATTTGAAACCGCTATATTTTTAATAAATCGTCTACCAACTCGTGTGCTTAATCACATTTCACCCTATGAGAAACTATTGCAAAAACCTCCAGATTATACAATTTTACGGGCTTTTGGTTGTGTTTGTTTTCCCTATCTTAGACTGTTCACAACTGGTAAATTGTCCTTTCAAACTATTCACTGTGTTTTTCTTGGTTATGGGCACAACCATAAAGGATATAAGTGTTTTGATCCAGTTACCAAATGGATCTATATGAGTAGACATGTGGTATTTGATGAGATGGTTTATCCTTTTGTTGCTAACCTTATGCAGGTTACTACCCCACAAACTGGGTCACATGAACAGGTTATACTTGGTCATTGTCATGTGAACACTGTGCCTAGCCTTCAGCCACAGACATTATCTGATCACTTTGATACCTCTCCTCATGGCCAATCCCAGCACTCTGATACTAGCCAAATAAGGTCCCCATTTTCTTCAAGTTCTCCAAGCATAGACGCTACTAATGCTACCCAAGTGTAGCCACAACGTCATACTTATCACAACCTGTGCAATCTGAAACTCAGGATGCAATGTCCATTGCATCTCACTCCACAGATTCAACAATGCCTTTATCTACCATTCAAGATGCTGCTATTGGAACTTCTTTACAAACGGAGCAAGCACATCCATTGGCCCCTCTTCAGCGCACTCACACAATGCGCTCTCGGGCCATTGATGGTATCTTTAAGCCCAAAATATTAAAAGCCACTAAACACCCATTGCCAAAGATTTTTCAAACTGTACTTGTACCAAGTAAACCTACGTGCTATTCTCAAGCTATTAAATCAGCAGAATTGAGTGAGGTAATGGCACTAGAATTTGAAGCCCCTCATAGTCAAGGAACATGGACTCTAGTTCCCTTACCATCTAGACGACATACTGTTGGATGCCGCTGGGTCTACAAAATTAAACAAAGAGCAGATGGGATCATTGAGCGATATAAAGCCTGACTTGTTGCCAAGGGGTTCCATTAACAACCTGGCCTAGACTTTAGTGAAACATTTAGTCTAGTGGTAAAACACACTATGGTTAGACTTATTCTCTCTTTTGCTCTTTAACTTGGTTGGCTAATTCGGCAACTTGATGTTCACAATGCGTTTTTGCATGGTCTACTCTTTGAAGAGGTCTATATGGACCAGCCCTAAGGCTTTGTGGATCCTACACATCCAACTCATGTTTGCAAGCTTCGCAAGGCAATTTATGGTCTAAAACAAGACCCACGTGCTTGGTATCTTCGCCTTACATATTATCTTCAAAGTCTAGGGTTCCATGGTTCTTCAGCAAATCCATCATTATTTGTTCGCAACTTTGGTGGTGAGTTTATTATACTGTTAATTTATGTTGATGACATGGTGGTTACTAGTAATAATCCATGTGCCTTTGCCTAAACTGTTACAAGAGCTTAGTCGATTGTTTGCCATGAAGGACTTGGGGCCACTACACTACTTTCTTGGAATTGAGGTTCACAGCAGTCCTTCAAATATGTATCTCACACAGACTAAGTACGTCTTGGACCTGCTTCACCGCACCAACATGCATGATGCCAAACCGCTTAAGTCACCAGTGCAACCTGGGCTGAAATTATCTCGCTATGATGGTGATCCTCTTTCTAGTTCTCATGAATATCGTTCTATTGTTGGCGCTCTTCAATATGTCACACTGACTAGGCCAGATATAGCCTTTGCAATCAACCAAATTTATCAGTTTATGCATAATCCTTGTTCAACTCATTGGGTAGCAGTCAAACGAATTCTTCGTTTTCTCAAAGGCACTATTACACATGGTTTACACTTTCGTAAAGGTTCCTTTGTTGTTACTGCATACTCTGATGCAGATTGGGCCGGCGACCCAGATAATAGATGCTCTACATCTGGCTATGCCATTTTCATTGGCCCAAATCTCATCTCCTGGACTGCCAAAAAGCAACCTATAGTTTCCCGATCAAGTACAGAATCCGAGTATCGATCTCTAGCACTAACTGTAGCAGAGCTCTTTTGGGTTCACTTGTTAATGAAAGATCTCGGCATTTATCTAAAAATTCCTCCCATAATATATTGTGATAATCTTAGTGCAATTGCCTTAGCATCTAATCCAGTTTACCATACTCACACCAAGCATATTGAGGTCGACTACCATTTTATTAGAGAAAAAGTTCTAAGAGGTGACCTTAAAGTTCGCTTCGTTGGTTCTGTGGATCAGTTGGCAAATGTTTTTACAAAAGGGCTTAGTTCAGTAAGATTTACATTGTTAAAGAACAAGCTCGACGTCCATAATCGGCCGGTTAGCTTGCGGGGGGCTGTTAGTCAACCCAATCACACCATAACTGTGGCCCACTCAGCTTATCAAAATTCCAATCATGATAGATAATAATATCCTCATATCTTTTCTCTGTTTGAATGATCTCATGTATCAATACTTGTCATATATGATCCCTGACTTGTAGGATCTTTGATATAGTAGATATGATACCTTTGTACAAATCCCAATTATATAGGATTTATGATCTTGCAAGAGCCTCAATATTGTAATATAAATATATCATCAATACAAGAAGTTTGTGTGTTCCGGATCATAGAATTTCTTTACTTCTGACCAATATGGCTTCCGTATAGCGTCATCCAAGGCCTATAGATTCGTTGCTCTACTCACATCTCAATGGATAGTCGGGCTAAGTCCTCTTACTAACCGGTTAATCTGCTTTGCTTCAGTGTACACCTATTCTTCGGCAAACTGTGTCAACCTGGAAAACTGGTGAATATATTATGTCACGGTCATATCTCCTTTGTGCAACTGTTCAAACTCTTTCTATTTATAGGTGGCTACGTGCTCTGGGACAAACCTTCCGAGGAACTGTTTCTTAAAAATATCCCAAGTGATTGCAGCCTCTTTTGCCCAGTAAGTTTCCTTCACAGCTCTGCCCCATATCTCAGTTACTTCTTGGAACATAAACGCTGCAAGTTACACCTTATGCCGTCCTATGCACTTTAAGATTCCAAAAATCCTCTCAGTCTGAGCTAACCACTCATTTGCCACTAATGAGTCTACAGCCCCTGTGAACTGGACAACTATGAGCTTCCTGAATGTTTGAAACTGTGCACATAAATCCGGCTCAGTAGGATCAATGACGCCTTGCATCGGTGGTGCAGACCGTGCAACTCGCTGCAAGACTTCCAAAATCTGAGCTTGCATCTGGGCTTGATTCTCGCTCAAGGGTTGAAGTATCATTTGAAGGAGATCATCATTTGTGCGTTGATTATTCGGACCATTCCTGGAAGATAGTTGCTGTTTAGAGTATGATGTCGAGTCATTTTCCAATCAAGATGAACAAAGGTTAAGACGCACAACATCACATCAAGTGTGACCACGACAAGCGTTACGTGCCCATCCAGTACTACCCAATTCTCACACCCAGTCCAAAGGTTTCTAATAATTTCTTAATTCCCAGACTGCCTGCTCTGATACCGCCTAGTATTTATTCACCGAGCTTTATTTTAGGCTTTGATACCACCTGTCAGGCCCACGGATTTAGGGGCGTATCGAATTCTAAGCTGTGACTAGATGTATCTAATAATCATATATATCAGAAAATGAGCCAACTAAAATTTTCATTAAAGATGTTAGAGGCAAGTATAATTACATTAAAGCTAACAAAGATACAATCACAACTTGTTTTAAAATCATTAACTAGTACAACCTTAGCCACCCAGGGGCCAACTAAAAAGTAGTAAACTGTAAACTGTCCCCTGAATGTGATGGTTCTCAGCACAGCAACCAGCTATCATCAGTAGGGTCCAAGTGCATCACTCTTTCTAACCCACAGTTATCAGCAACCGTTACTTTCCCGCTAGCGGAGATAGTACCTGCTACCTACAAGCACCAAGAGCAGTATCAGACGATTGCCTGGGAAGCATCATTAATAAATTATATAAGGTATGTAATAATAAAAAGAGCGAGTAAAATGTACAAATAGACAAACATGAGCATGAGCATATATCAGTGTACGAGACAAGTGATAAAAGGAAATTCAAGGAGAAGAAATAAATTCCAAAACCATATACCTGTGAGACTGGTCCTTATGATTGCTTAAGATTGGTCCCTAAGATTGCTTAAGATTG
This sequence comes from Sextonia rubra, assembly GCA_037013555.1. Classification (NCBI taxonomy): domain Eukaryota; kingdom Viridiplantae; phylum Streptophyta; class Magnoliopsida; order Laurales; family Lauraceae; genus Sextonia; species Sextonia rubra. The sequence goes on along the minus strand of JASUAD010000018.1, from coordinate 13,437,984 downwards.
GTCCTTAAGATTGCTTGATGCATTATGGGCCTATTGAACTGCTTACAAGACACCGATTGGGATGCGGTCTATGGGAAGGCTTGCCACTTACTCGTTGAATTGGACATAGGGCTTACTAGGGCATCAAAAAGTTCAACTTCAATTTGCTCACTGCTGGTAATCTGACAAATTTACAACTCAATGAGCTAGCTTGACGCATTATGGGCCTATCAAACTGCTTATAAGACACTTATTGGGATGTCCCCATATAGTTTGGCATATGGGAATGCTTGCCAATTACTTGTTGAATTGGAACATAGGGCTTACTAGGACATTAAAAGGTTCAACTTCGATTTGCTCATTGCTGGTAATCTAAGAAATTTACAACTCAATGAGCTAGAGGAACTTAGAAATAATGCCTATGAGAATGCCAAGATTTACAAAGAGAGAATGAAGTTTACCTATAATAAGTCCATTTTGAGAAAATCATTTGAACCTGGAATGAAAGTCCTTTATAATTCTCATTTACATATGTTTCCAGAAAAATTAAGGACTTGGTGGTCTGGTCCATACATTGTTCGTGCTGTGTATTTCCATGATGCTCTGGAAATAGAAAATTCTCAGAATGAAAATGTTTTCATGGTCAGTGGTTAAAACCGTTTCTGGAACCAAAAGATAAGTACACTGAAGAGATCCTTCTTCAAGATCCCATTTACACTGGTTAGTCATCATTAGCATACCACTCACTGCATTTCATTCCGCGCTTCATTTGTTACATTGAGGACAATGTAAGGTTTAGGTTGGAGGGTGAGCATGACTTAGGATTAGTTGGCTAATTTTTGCTCTTTTAGCTAATTTTGTCCAATTTTAGGTGTTTTTCAAAATTTTTACGAGTGTTTGGTCCGACTGAAAATGTTAAACTTAGTACTTATCAGGAGGCAACCCAATGGTTTCTAGTGTTTTGCATTGCATGTGAGTTGTGTGAAAGCTTGATATTCTCCATTTTGACAGCAAGTTCATCACTGTGATGAAAATAAGGAAGGCCTTCAATTAGGAAATGAAGGCTAAACAATCGTTGTTGTTTAATGGTAGGAGCCTTTATGCCATGAAGCTTAGAGCTAGGAGGATAAGTTGCTGCTACCGTTGTGCCAGATTAACTTGCAACTTTTTTGTGAGAGAAAATGGAAAAAAGATGCAATGTTTTAGTTACGACTTCGACAGGAAGAGAGAAAAGAAAACTACTAATTAGGGAACCGCTGAGTATGATTAAAGAAATTTGGTATGAGAAGAGCTACATTGGTATGGACATGAAAGATATTTTGCTAAGGACAAACTAACTATTTCCACAGTGAGCAACTTGTCTGGGAATTTGATGTTAAAAGACCCCGATGTTGGTCCAAGGTGAACTAATTTAGGTTGCGTATTTTCTGTTTTGTTTATTAGTTTTTAGTAAAAAGTTCTCAAAAGTTTAGAAAATATGAAATATGAAACACGTATTATCTTTCAAAGTTTAGGATTGGAAACTTTAGTGTTGCTTGTAGAATTTCTCAAGAAAATTAGGATGACTTTTTGAAATTTAGGCTTAAAAGTTCTCCTGACACCCTAGGCAAAACTGATCCAATGAACTTAGGTGTGTTAATTTGAGTGACTTGAGGAAGACTTCCTATTGTTTAATTCTTTTTAAAAAAAAGTATATATTTGAATTATGGCCCATAACCGAGTGTTTGTAGAAATTATTGTAGGGAGTATGTGCAGGAATGAATAATAACTAGCTTTGCTCCATAGAGCTTAAATTTTCTTATACTGTATTAACTCATAAACTTTTAGGTTGGAAAAAGTGAGTGAGAGACGAGTGTCTATACAAGCATTTCGAGGGCTTATGTGCGAAAATGAATAATTACTAGGATTGCTCCTTAGTTCTTAACTTTTCTTACATTATATGAACTCGGAAACTTTTATGTTGAAAACGTAAGTGAGAAAAATTTTGAATTAGGCCAGGGGAAAAAGCTAACAAAGAGCATGTGTGAAAGTTTCCTTCAGACCAAGGAGAAGGTGCCATAGTGAAAGCTATTAATAAATGTCAGAATTTCAAAATCAAAAGAGGCCTTTTTCATGATAAACAATTGCATGCCAACTCCTCATAGTAGCTTTGAAAGGAAGCTTAGAGTCCCCTAAATCTAGGAAAATTACATTATTTAAGGGGGAATTTTGCTTTCAACATAATTGTGGAACATTTGAAAAACTGGTTTGATGTATACACCATGAATATTGTACAAGAATACTCTTAATGAAATTTTTGATGAAGATCTTAGCAATGTCTTACTAGTCCTTTTGATTAGAGCACACAGATAAAGTTAAGTAAATTTTTATTTTAATTCATGTGGTTATTTTATTCTTTTCTTGTCTTTTTTAAATGAATTATCTATTAGAATAATAGATCTTTCTTCATGCTTAGGCAACCTTTGTTTTAATTTCTAATGAAAATAATTTGATCATTTATGTTTATTTTGATAGATTATGCTTAGGGCTGAAATCCTTTTATAGTTTATGCTTAATTTAATAAGTTATACTTATTTTTTTTCATTCTTTTATGAGGTGAAGGAGATCTTAAGTGATGATTTTATTTTTTTAATTAAAAATCAGTTTTTGCGAATGACAAATCTTCAAGATCAAAAACAATGATTTGTTTCTATTCTGAGTTATTTTGAGACAAATAATAGAATAATTATATGATTGAATTAATTATCTTACTTAATGGATTCTAGATGCTCTGATCTATTTCCCATTGAATTTTCACTACTTTCAATTGCATCAAGTTTCTGACATTCTTAGTTTATTTCAGATTAATCTTCTAGTTAAAATAAAATTTCAAATTTTTAATTAAAAAAGTTCAAAAGTGCTCTCTATGGGGATCAACCTGTATTTAGTACTGTCTTACCAAGACAACTGTGCACTTTTAGTTTTAAGTAGATTGATTAGTTTCACATCACACTGTTATTGGAATGGGCATTCAAGGGGATATTCATAGCCTCCAAGCGTCTTTTCCAATCATTTATGGCAAGGACAAGATTGAGCATTCTTTAATTCGCAGGGGTGGTAGCCGACCGTGCATTTGTACAGTCGACTATCCTCCCATAGTCAGCGTTGTGAGATGGCAACAAGATCTTCATCCTTGAATCATGTCAACCAGCCTGAAATTAGATGAGAATGATTTGACCTGATCTCAATCGACTACTCAATCAGCTATCAAAATTTTCAACTGTCAGCAAGTCACTTTCGTCTGTCGACTAGTGTGCCCTCAACCACTGACTTGTTCAGTCAACCAAAGTACATTTGGCCATGATTTATTCAGTCGGACAATGTAGACTTTTTCCACTTTTTGAAGTGTTTTGACTTATTTTCTTCTTCAAACTTCAAGGTGTCTTCTTCCACTTTGTCCTTAGCTATTTGTACTTTATTTTGTTGAGTCTGAGTCATGTTTAAGTCTTGATCTAACTTTTGATTTGTTGGATTGCCTGTGGATTCTTTCGAACTTTTTGACATGTCAACACTTGTATACTCCCACTATTTGCTATCATACGTTACATGAATGACATCATTATAAGTAGCAATATATGTTTTTTTTTAAACCAACTTTTTTAGAAATCATATGGATTCATTACCCTCTTACTAAGTGCGGCCATTGCATATGAACATAGAATTCCAAGAACTTACCATTTACGACATGTGCAAGAACAACGACCAATGTGAAGAACATTTGTATGCTTCGAGGGTTGTACTTGATATTTTGTTAGCCCTACAACTCGACTCCACAAACAATGAGTGTCTTCCGATTCTTGATTAAATAATTTTTGTGCAAATGGTGTTAATAAAATATGAACATTTTTTGATTCAATATTTCTTTTTTGAAAAAACTCCATCAATTTGCATATTATCTCTTCAACTTGCTTAATAATGGAAAGTACTCTCATATCTTTCAACATGCTATTTGTACATTCAGTGATGTTGCTTGTAAGCAGCACATAACGCCTTCCTTCAATAAATGCATAAGTCCAATGATGTTTACCAAATCCGTTGATGTAATTGTACACTTTAAGATTAACAACCATTATATCCTGCATATATGATTCATATTTACATTTTATATATGCCTTTACTGCACACTAGAATTTCATAACTATTGTTGAATCATTGAACTTTGCCTTAATATTTTCTACAAGATGTGGACAATAGTAGTAATGACGTGCACTTGGAGGAACATTTTCAATTGTCAGGATGAGACCCTTTTGTCTCTCAGATACAATAGTTAAATTCCTTCACTCACCAATGGACATTAATAGGTTAGCAAGAAATGGCTCCCAACCATCACGTCGCTCTGATTCCACAAAAGCAAATATTATAGGAAATAGTTTGTGATTTCCATCAAGTGTGATGGCAACCATTAAAGTCCTAGATACTTACCATGAAGATGTGATCCATCAACCACAATCACTTGCCTTAGTGATGAGATGAAAGATGGATACAAGCTCCAAACGGAAAATAAAATTTTGAAATCTATCTTCATCATCAGTTATAATATTAGTAATAGTTGTTAGATTCATCGCTTTTAATTCAAGGCAGTACAGTGGAAGTATTCGATATAAATCTTTATATGAACCACAGACTATACAGAGTGCAATATCTTTTGCCATATGTGCCTTTTGATAAGTGATTGTGACTCCAAACTCAATTTGATAGTCATCATGATTTCTTTTGGTTTTAATTGTTATTTAACTGAATCTTCTCTAAGATAAACTCTATAACAAGTTGTGCTAATGCTTTTTGATATGATGTACCCATCATTGGCTTTAAACAACGATGAGTTGGATTGTATGTAAGAATTTTGAATCAGGGGCCACTTTCAACAATTGTATGAATATGCCATGGGCAAATTTGTACTTTGCAATGTGCAATTACTATCACCTTCTTTGTCTTTCAATGATGAAGTGTAAACTTGTTATAAATTGCAAATGTAGCTAAAGACTTTCTAAAGCATTCATGATCAGAGAACTCATGACCAATCCACGTCTCTCTAATAGAATTCTATCCAATGTTTGTGTAAAACTCAAACGGGGTCCTAGTATCGTCAAACTTAACAACTGACTGCTTGTAAACATTTGACTTCCCACCTAATTGATCAGGAACATTAACATGAGTAAAGTCTTCCAACTTGCTACTTGAACTGAGATAGAATCTCTTTCTCATATTTCTAATGAATTAATTAGGAATGTCATCCTCACTTTCCTTACATTCCCAATCTCCACCATCATGCATATCATCTTAATCCTCCCGGTTACAAAAAAATCTCCATTTGCATTATTTAAATGAATGATGCTTTTGTTGACTTCTTCTTTCGATGGAAAGTGAATGTCATTGTCATCACTAAGGTTGGGAGTTTCAAATGATGTAATTCTATAGTATTGTTAAGCGGGGACAAGAACTTCTCATTTATCTGCATGAGTGCAATAACTTGTAGCAAATAATTTTTCCTTAAGAGACTTAGCACCTTCGTTTGTACCCTTAAAGAAATATTAACACTATATTAGTATTGAATCAAATAAAATCAGACAACCTAAAGATTTTGATTATGAATTACAATCTTACATTGATTGGTTTCTACTTTTATCTTCAACACATTTTTTTTTTTTGATGAAAGACTACAGAAATTAAAGAGAAGCCAATTCTAAATCAACAAGAACATGTGGTTTAATCAAAGCTGGTAAAAAATACCACCAGACTATCATCTCATCCACAAACTCGGCATGTCTAGCAAGTTTGTGAGCAACAGAATTCCCCTCTCGTCCCACATGGTTCACTTCATATTTGTGAAAATGACTCAATAGAGCTTTAATCTCGGCAAACACAGGACCTTGATTAGAGAAATTGAAGGCTGAAGAGTTTAAAGCCTCCACTGTCCACATGGAATCTGTTTCAAGGATAACATCATTCACCCCAATATGAGCGATCATCTGTAAACCTCGCAAGGCGGCTATGGCTTCAATGTCCTCCGCACCCTCGACCGCATTCTTGATTTTGCTTATTGCCATGATCATGTTCAAACTATCTCAAAGGACTGCACCTACACCTGCCTTCCTCCCCTCTGGAAAGATTGCCCCATCAACATTTAGCTTAACCATACCCATAGGTGGGGGCACCCATCGATAAAGCTTCTTAGTGCTGGAATTCTTCTTATGAGAGCAAGCTTTTGTGAATTCTTGAAGCAATGTCAGTGCAGCATCAAGAGAAGACCGCAGTTCAAGGGATTTACCATCATGGATAAACACATTTCTTCGGTACCATAATGCCCACGCCAGAGTGAAAAAGAGATCCAGGTTTAGCGATGGGTATCTTTCAATCAGCTCCCAGAATAAGAGGTTAAACTTAAGATGTAACAACGGAACAAAATCGATACCTTTAAAGCACTCCCGCCAAATGTGGTATACCTACGAACAAAAAATTAAAGCATGCATACAGTCTTCAGCCTCTGACTGACAGAAAGCACAGAAAAATTCCTCTACACATTTGAATCTTCAACACATTTAATCTCCTCTACCAATGTACAAAAAAATTCCATTTGTATTATCCCCATGCAATGACAACAAGTAGTCAATATCGTCATCATTTTCAATGTTAACATATGACTATTGTGATGTAGATAATCAATATTTATCTTCTCTATAGAGGTATCCTAATTTGATGATTCTATAGCTATCTTCTTTAACTTGGTAAATGTTATATCTCTATTAACTATCCTCATCTTTTGTTTTTCACCTTTGTAAATAGGACGAATAATATCGAACTCGAATGTACCATCGTAATGAAATATGAATATTAACTTACCACTTGACATCGTCTATATAATGAACAATATTAGTATACATTTATACACTTAATAACTATACTAAAGGTGCAAAAACTATATCTCTTCAAGTCCTAGAGAGGGGGTTTAATAGGACTAATTAAAATTCCTACCCAATTAAAAGAATAATTTCGTTTATAATCCTCAATCTCAGATATTAGTTGATTAAAATCAGAGTTTAACTTAATAGAACACATTAATCAAGTGATATGCTCAAGTTGGTGTGTGCTAGTGCTATGCAGATTTTCTAATTCAATCAAGTGATTTATCACAAGTGTGATGAATAACATACAAGAGTATGATTATCAAAGCAATTAGGCATACATCACAACACAAGCATCAACCTTAATATATTCACCACAAAACAAACCACAACACAAAAGATTTATAGTGGTTCTATCCTGGACCTACATCCACTCTTACAAGCAAACACTCTTGGTTCCACAAATAATGAGGTAACTATATAAGTATAGCTCTTGTAACAATTTTTAATGCAGTGGTTTGTTTTCCACCAACAGAAGTTTTTGATCTAGTGGTTGATCCCAGATATACTCTACCAACAACAATAAATATTGATGAGGCAGTTCGTCCTCCACCAAATACAACAGATAAATGAATATGAAGGGAGCAGCCAAACACAAAACAAGTTACCTTAGCTTAGATTGATGCTCTTGAAGCTTGAACAAAGAACTCCAAGCTTTGACCTCTTGTAATTGCTCCTTGGGTGATGTTGATCTTCCAATGAGTGCACAACAAGGGTTGAGGTTTTGGATTTAGGAAAGCTAGGGTTTTTCTAGATTGGGTATAGGGCTTTCCTAGATAAGTATATCCTCTTCTCTCAAGATTAATGCCATTGAATGATCTTAGATTGAACAGGAGATGGCTGTTAAAGCTTCGTACAGATGTTAATGGAGGCTTAGTTGCTCAAAAAGATTTTCGAGAGAAAAGTACATGTACGGTGAAGTAAACTGCTTCTCTTAAATAAAGATATGCTCCAATCGACTGATCTACGGCTAGGCTAAAGTTTCTCTACGGCTTAGCCATATACAAGCATATGACGACTAGTTTCACCTAGATCTGGATTTTTCGCTCTTACGGCTAGACCTATAGCTTTGCTATATATCCTTCTATAGCTTAGTCATAAGACCTTATGGCTTGGCTATAGGGTTAGCCATAAGCAAAAGGAGCCCAAAAAGCGTTTTCTAGATAGTGAGCCGTGGGTTCTTCAGCTTAGCCATAATCCATGCCATAAATACCAAGAAAAATAAATTTTTAAGAAAAGTATTTTCCAACAAAACTTAGGTTTTTTTAAGATATTTATTATTAGGTCTAAGGGATCAAATTACCCTGGTACTCTTTGAGAATCTTCCAAATGACGAACTTGATCGAACTTGATCTTCCTTGATGAACGGTCTTAATGCATATTTGACTTGGACTATAACTTTGATATTTGACTTTGGACATAGAATTGACAACAAAGATTAGTGATAATTTGACTATGGCACTAACATATATATGCTAATGTAATTGATAACATTCGTTGATGTAATTGATTTGTTCATTTAACAACATGGTTTGTTAATATTAAACAATTACAACTAAGATGACATAGAAGTTCATGCTTTATAAGTCATAATAGAGCACGAATCTGATAAATGAAGTGAACAACAAAACCAAATGGATTAGAGCATGTCAGACAAATGGATACAGGTTCCAAGAGGAGATTCCTAGTGCATATATTAAATAGATGAGGATAATGAAAAAAGATGAAGAGTAAACCTGAAAGGGTTCCTTCCTTATTATGCGTATATATATAATAATGAAGCAACGCTAACGTCTCTTGTTAATAAAATTTGGAGTGTTTCGAGCTAAACACTACAATTTTCCTATCAAGCATGAGCATAATAGACTGGATCAAAGATATGGATACAATAAAGGGTGATTCGTTTAGGTTTCCCATTTGGCGAGAGAATGGATGCTGCCATAATTTAACAAGTCTAATCGTCAAATATAGATCTCTAAACAATATGACAACAAAATGAGTGCATCCTCATGCTTGTGTTTCATTTTTGTAAACACAAGCGCTAGCTGCACCATTTTTTTTTTTTTTTTGACATTTTGCTTAGCGATCCATATCTAACTATAAAACTTATTAGATATGATTTTAACACCCATTCTATCATTAAATTGAAAATCTATCCAAAAGACCCATTTCTGTACTCCTATCTCTCATTCAACCTATTCTAAGGCTTGAATGGAAAAGATAGTGTTCAAAACAAACAAGTAAAGAAGAAGATATTGTAAAAAACCAAAAGAACTTCGAATGTTACTGGAGAAGAGAGATCTATTCATACCAGCAATAACATGTTTCTGTTGTGCCTTCAAAAAATCCTAACAAAATCTCTATATATTATATGCAAGACATTCCCATCCCTGAAGTCATGTATTTATAGAGAGAAAGACATAAAGTTGCAAGTGATAAGTTAGTAGGGAAAAAAAATTACCGATGAGAAGCAGCACTAATGTCTCTTCTCTATCAAGAAAGTGACACTAGCATCGCTTATCCCTATATTGTTTTAATAAAAACCACCATTTACAATGCCTCATTTAGCTTCAATACATTTCATGTAGAAACTCATTTACACAACTCATCATTCAGCTTCAACAAATATTATACTTCAATCAACAAATTTAATACTTCAATCCATACATTTAATATTTCAACCAACACATTCCATAAAAGAGTATTAAAGTCTAAATTATTAACATAACAAAGTCATAAGCTTGTATTCAACTCAATCAACGATTAAGCATGAGTTACAGGAAGGTGTCAAGCTTACCTTCAACTCGATCAAAACAAGCACTTAATCTCTAAAATTCATGTTCGAGAGTTTTAATGTGCACCACTTATCATAAATTGCATTCTAGAGATCTTTTAGGGTTTCAGGCATGGGGTGATCTTTTTCATCTTCTGCTGCTTTTTGTGTTGGGTCTACTATTACACCATATGAAACATCCATTCTAACGTGAGATGAGATCTGTGCAAGAGTCCTTCTATTAATATGAAAGACCCTTTTAAATATGGCCTCATGCACTTTACCAACAACTTACTAATAGATTAAATATCTGCAGATCAATGCGGGAAATGGAAAGGCTGCTCGTTTCAGAGCAGTAGACATCTTAGCCATTCCATGAAAAAATACCAATGGTATATCAATAGTCTTCCCAATCCCAATGGCATACAAAAGATATCCTTGCTTTTGATTTAAATGCAAGTGATGTGACCTCGGTTCCAAGTCATAGCGGACAAACAGATTCTAAAGGCAATAATTAGTAGTTGGTTCATTTTGGTAAATAAATTCACCAAGCCATGGACAATTCCTTCCACACAGAGTGTTCCATACTTGATTCCAATCAATATCATCATCATCATCATCGTCCATTTCATCAACATCCATCTGAGGGATGGGTATTCTACATTAGGAATATGTGGAATTGCCAAAAACTAACTCAGCACATTTGAGGTTATTTTTAGATGCTTTCTCCGCACATATGTCTATAATATATCACTACTAACATCATACGTTTTGCAATGAAATTATTTCATCCAATCTACTATGACTTCTACATGAAAATCACACAAATCTGTCCATCCTCTTTGCATCAATCATCTACAAATAGGCATATCATGAAACACGTTCGGATGGATAGTTCATTCCACAATAAAGTTCTTCTTCACATATATAGACTCAAACCTCCTTGCATTCTCCTCACGTAAAAATTGAGTAGTATCAAAGGTAGAGAAGGAGGTGGAAGGACAAGAATGAGGAGCCATCAATGTACTATTGATCAACATCAAGCAACCCAAGAATATCCCCAAATCAACAAAACAATCTAAGAAAATGATTCTTCAAACACAAATCCTGCAAAAGAAGGAAAAAAAAACTAGTAGAAATTACCGTGAAGATGGAATTTGATGGGAAAAACTGCAGCTTTTACAAAAGAAGTTAAAAGATCTCTTCATAAAGAACTCACAATAAATTGTGAAAAAATAAAATAAAATAACAAGGGCCGGAAGGTTTTTTAACCCTAAAATGTTAACGAAGAGCAACGCCTATTACTGAGAAGCAAAGCTAGTGTCGCTCTCCGTTAAATCATTTTTATACACTTGAGAGGACTCTAAGGACCAATCATACATGGTAGAACTACTGGATCATTTTACATAGAGGACCCACCAAAGGAATATTTTTGTATTAATTTCTCAAACTTTTACAGGCCGGAGTAGACCCCTCGTCAAAATTCACTCATTTTTTTTCCTTTGTTGGTTTTTCTGGTTTTGTCACAAAGTGTAGGGGTTTGTCCTCTTTTATTATGATAAAAATGCAACATGGAAAGATAGTGTAGCGAGTCTGGTGATGGTGGTGGCAGGTAAGGGGGTCCCATAAGTCTCCTTTACACTGACACTGACAGTCGTGCTGACCGAGATGTTGTCGCCGTGAAAATCGCGTGAGACCACTCTCGTCTCGACGCTCTCGGCGGATCGTCTCGGAGCACATGCCCCAATCATTTTCTGGTGGGTCCCGCACATCTTTTCGTTTGGGGAGTTACACCAGATTCCCTAATCCCTATGCCCAGCTGGCTAGGCATCGGAGAATTTCCTTAGAACTCGTCTGAATTCATACTGATCGACATGAGTAAAGATTAGAGCTTTAGTTTTATTGTTATTGTTACTTTTATTTTTATTATTTACTTTGTCCACTTTTTAATCACTCCCTAAATCACCCAAATGAAAATTTTAAGGGCTTGTTTAGATGTGGAGTAAAGTAAAATAGAATAAAGTAAACTAAAATTAAAAAAAAAAGATATGATGGGGTTATAATGAATTTTTGTTTTTAGTTGTTTGGTAAGGATTTTTTTTTACTTTTGGTATGAAAAGTAGATGTTTTTTTATGATTTAGTTATTGTTTTTTTGACTTATTTTAAAAGGAAAAAATTTTAAAATTCAAATGTTTAACTTTAAGTAGATGTTTTTTATAATTTATTGATTGTTTTTTTGACTTTTTTTAAAATGAAAAAAATTTAAAATTCAAATATTTAACTTTACTTTAATTTACTTTATCTCATATCCAAACACACCCTAAATCTACAATTGCTCAAGAGGGCTGGAATCAGAGAGGCTGGTGAGGTGGGAGAACTCTTAAATGAGGAAAATAAAATCTCAAAAAAGGTAAATTAGCTTCCGGGTAAGGGTCATCAATTGGCCCGTGGGGACGTTACCTAGTTCAAGCCTGCCTGGCCCGGCGGATTTTAGTCCAGCCCAAGCCCTACCATCGGAGGGTAGGCCCAACCCAGATAGTGTTTGAGCTGGGCTTGGGCTTAAGGTTTAAAGCTCGGCCCTACCAAATAGCCTGCCCGTGAGCTTGCCTGCAAGCCTATAGGCTATTCATATAACAAAGTAGCAATGGGTAGTTGTTTGTACTTTATGCTCATGCATTTATATAGGCTTCCATCTATTTGTACTCATGTCCATCAGTTGATGTAGCAAACTTGCAATAACTAATGGGTAGTTGTTTATACTTTATATTCTGTATAATGTATTCATTTTAAAATAATGTTATTAAATGATAAAAATATTAAAAAAAAGCCCGGCCCTCCCATCCGGCCTGAATATAGGCTATTCATATAACAAACTAGCAATGGGTAATTGTTTGTACTTTATGCTCATGCATTTATATAGGCTTCCATCTATTTGTACTCATGTTCATCAGTTGATGTAGCAAACTTGCAATAGCTAATGGGTAGTTGTTTATACTTTATATTCTGCATAATGTATTCATTTTAAAATAATGTTATTAAATGATAAAAAATATTAAAAAAAGCCCGGCCCTCCCATCCGGCCTGAAAAAAGCCCAATGGATGGGCTTGGGCTTAGACTTTTCGAACAAAACCCGGCCTATCCAGCCCTCCAGAAAACAAAAAATAAAAAAAGCCCATTAGGTATAGCCCGTGAGGAAGCTTGGGTATCCCGACCCGGCCCGTTGACATCCCTTACTTCTGGGTGAAGGAAAATATCCCAAGTAGTAGGGTGAGAATCCACACGTCTTAGTGATGACCTCTGTAATTGGGGACCACCTGTTGGATTTTAAGTGCTGGTCGATTTCAGTTCGATTAGATTTTTAAGGGGTTTTTTTTTTTAAGATCTCACTCAGATAATTCATACAACTCAGTGTCATTATAAGGCCAATGACCAACGACCAAAGCTGTGACCTTGAGCCGTTTTGATTTTGGAGTGAACATGATGATTAATTCAGATTCAGATTCACTTTGTCACATCTACCACCTGTCCGTGGTTGACGTTTACACCGTCTATGTCAAAGTTAATTATTATTATTTGTTAATTTTCTTTTGGGAACCTTTTTCATCTGGCTCCTAAGCTCAGGATTATATAAAAAATTTTATAAACCTATATCCTTGGGGCTCACATTTGTTTCAAGTGGAACAAATACACCAACCCCTTGAATTGCACATGTCTAGTAATTTTTTGTCAAATTCGAATTTATTAGACCGTTAAATTGATTGTACACCATTTCGAATGGACCGTTGACCATTAAAATTTTATAGCCCAGATGGAAATAATACAAACTACAATTACGATTGATTTTTTGCAGAAAGGAAGATTCTAGGGAGTCCTTCAAATGCCCCCCATCCCTATCCCCATGGGGGTCCTCAGTGAGCTCTATAGGCGTAAGCCACACACTTAAGCTTACATTATCCCAAGCTTGAGTTTAAAAGAGGAGCTCCCACATATATAGGGGGATATTTAGGTGCATACCTTCCTCACCAATTGGTGAGGGACAATGATGTGTCACATTTTGAGTCATCAGATTTAGAACCTCATCCAACGGCTCTGATATTAGCTTTCAAAGGCAAAGAAGGGAGAGAGAAAATCCTCTACAATTTTATTTTCCTCTCCAAGAGCATCGGTTCCTCTCCCTTTCTCCATTTTCCCTCTCACCATCGACAAAGTTCCATCTCCCACCTCTTGCCATTGGTCTTCTTTTTCCTCTAAGCGTATGCCTTGATCCCCTTCTCTTACGACTGCCGTCGGCATCTTCCGTCTCCTTCCTTTCTTTCTACCCATGGTTTGAACCATCATCGAATAGGGAAGGCTTCTGAAAGGCGGGAAAGGAACCCGCAATCACCATCACCGGTCTTCTCCCTCCACTAGTTGCCCTAAAACCCCATTTTCGTAGTGGGTTTCCATGATCCTTTTGAAGACTCTCAGTTGATTCTCTCACTGCACCTAACCACGTCTAAGAATGAGATCGTGCTTCCAATGGATCCCTTTGAAAGCCCTCTCCAAGCGAGTCTCTCTACCTTCCTCTTTCTCCGTTTCTAATTTCCAATTTAAGCAATAGACAACCATCTTATTTTTATTTTATTAATCCCTGGAATGCCCATTACAAATGGTGGGCATTGATGCAGATGTTATTCATCTTTCATTTTTTTTTTTTATGCAATATGTGATTATGGTTATGGTGACAGCGGTGATTATGGAGTTTGTTTTCATGTATGTGTGCTCCTACCCATTATGAATTGTCTCTTGAGATTGTTCAAAACTCAGGATGGTTACAAGTTGAACTTTTTTTTTTTTCAAATTTCAAATCTAGTTATCTCCATTTTATTTTGAATTTGATTTTGACATTCCATCTTCCAATATTTTCCTTATCAATATGGAAATGGCTCAACTTTGCTTAATCCAAACTTTGAGAACAAATCCTGCTTCAAGGAATGAATGCACACCTAAATGTCACTAAATAAAAATGGCATTCTTGAAAAAAAATTCATAAAATAATAGTATGAATGAGTGTGTCAAGTCATCGGTTATGTTTCAATCAAAACCATTAAATGAATTCCTGCAAATAAGTTTCTTTCTAATATCAATGTGCATTGAAAAATCATGATTTGCTTGTGTGAACATTGGTATTATCAGTGAATTTGAAAAATCATGATCTTGCACTAGTTGTATCTATTTACTTGTTCAAGTTACTAGGGTTTCATTTTTTCTTAGCGGCTAGCAAATTACAATTGATTACATGGGATTACTTCCCTTTTTTTCTAAGTGGCTAGTTCCTTACAAGACCTTTTAGCTTGCCTTATTTTTTTTTAAACATAATATAGGTGGAACCAACTACGTCATCTGAATTTGGATCATTTATTCCAACTGTTGAAGATGAAAAATGCCCAAAGTCAGGAATGTTATTTACTACCATAAATGAAGCATTTGATTTTTATAATGCTTATGCGAAAGAAACAGGCTTTAATGTGAGAAAAAGTTTGGAGAAAAAGAGGATAGATCCAATAACACATGAGACTTTTATTTGTTGGAAAAGATTTGTATGCTCAAAAGAAAGTCATAGAGTTGAGAAGGCATGGTCGAACATTGGTGGGGAAAGGCGTGTTGTGGAGAAAAGGGAAAATTGTGGTGCATAGTTCCAAGTAAAAAAACAGGGGGTGGAATTAAGTTATTTGGTGTTTAAGTTCGTCGCACAACAGACTCATATGTTAAGTACTCCTCACAAGAGTCATTTGATAAGATCACACTGAACAATCACTCCTACACAAATGAATGCGATAGATAACTATCAGAGTGCTAATGTTGGCACTGCAAATGCTATGGGAGTATTAGAATTGGAGGTGAATGGTTTCGAAAATATAGGGTTCACCGAAATGGATCTTCGCAATCATAACAGAAATAAAAGGATGGAACTATTAGGACATGATGGTCAATTGGTATGTGAATATCTTGTTAACCGTAAAGAAATGGACCACTATTTTTTTTCTATATAAAGAGAGATTCGAACAAGCAAATAAAACACTTTTTTTGGGCAGAGCATCAATTTCAGGAGTCATATCATGTTTTCAGAGACGTTGTATCATTTGACACAACTTATATGACAAACAAATATGATCTAATCTTTGGTGCATTCACATGTGTCAATCACCATAGTCAATTGGTCCTATTTGGTTGTGGTCTCATTTCAAATGAAAAGTTTGAAACGTTTGTGTGGTTGTTTAACAAATGGCTTGAAGCAAGGCCAACAGGTGCACCAAAGGCATTTATAACTAATCAGGATCTGGCAATGACAAAAGCCATTCAATATGTTATGCCAGACACATGTTATAGATATTGTATATGACATATCATGGAAAAGTTTCCGAGAAAGTTAGTTGGGAGTGCCATCAATTCTGAAGATTTTTTGGAAAAGTTGAAAGATTGTATATATAAATTGGTCACAAAGGAACAATTTGAAGTTAAGTGGAATATGATTCTTGAGAAATATAACTTGATTGATCATACTTGGCTAAATGAGATGTATAAAATGCGTGAAATGTGGGTACCCATATTTTGCAGGCATGTTCTTTGGGGGAATGAAATCAACCCAAAGAATTGAGAGCATGAATTCATTTGTCAAGGGGTATGTAACAAGGAAAAATACTTCTTTGAGTTCTTCACAAACTTAGAACGTGGCATTAGTCGTCAGAAGCAGCAAGAATTAGTATCACAACATTACACATTAGATGGAAGGCCAAAGCTAAAAATCAAGATGCCAATGGAGAAGCAGATGTCTGAAATCTAAACTAGAGAGAATTTCAATGAGTTCCAAGGGCAAGTTATGTCAATGGTAACAAGTCGTGCAAGATATGTAGGTGAAAATATTGAAGAGAGGAATTACATCGTCTTAGACATCGAAAATGGAATGGAAACTAAACGGATGGTTTAGTTAAAAGTCGAATCCAATTTTGCAAATTGTTCTTGTGAAATGTTTGAGTTTGAGGGAATTCCATGTTCTCATATTCTAATTGTCTTGAGGCAAGAGAAAGTATACACATTGCCAGAAATTTTCATTTTGCAAAGATGGAGCCAGAATGCAAGAATGAGTTTCGATAATGATGAGGAAAATTGTGGTGCACAAAGTAATTGCCTGACAGATTAGCTGTAAGACAAAGTGATTTATCATATCATACAACACAACTTATTAATGAAGGTTGTATGTCTACAAAGGCACATCAACATGCAGGAAATGGGATTTTGAAACTCAAAAGAGAATGTTGCTAGATAAATGAATCTAAAGTAATTGTGGAGAAAGATAACTTGAAAAAATGGAAAATTGCTTTTGACACGATAGAATTTTTTCCACCTGAGCATGCTATACAACGGGTCATTCGAAAAGGATTAAATCCTCTAATAAAAAGACACAAAAGAAAGAACAATTATGCCACGGGTGAAACAAGCGAGTTCCAGTACCATTTTCTTGTCAATGACCTTTTTTAATAATGCATTGTCTTAATCTCATTTCAACTATATTACCCAAAGTTCAATTAACAGAAACTTTGACTCATCTGATGATGAGACTTTGGACATCACCCCTTCCGATGAATGCTGATCCACTGTACAAAGGTAAACATTTATGTTCATCCATGTTTCTAAATAAACAGTCATAAATCCATAGGACATTCATGTAAAGGCACTGTATGCCTAACTGGCATATTCTATTCCCTACTTTTGATAGGATTTTACTAAAATGACATGGGAAAGAGGATGTTAAATTTTGCAGTTTGGTTGGTTCAACTTTTTGGTATACATTTATATTTTCGGTTGGTGCACTTCTTTATAGAATTCTATAAATTCTAGTAAAAGCACTTTATGCCAAATGACATTTTCCAGTTCTTTGCTTTTTACAGGATTTTGTTAAAATCAGGTGGGAAAGACGATGACAAATTTTGAGTGACTGGTTGATTATACTTTTTGGAGCTGTATTTTTTGGGGTTGTATTTTATTGGTATCACTCTTTTATATGACTTATTTGTAGGACAATTCATGCAAAGGCACTTTAGGCCTAATTGATCTTTTTGATTCCCTAATGTAAGAATATTGGGTTAGATGTGATTTTATTTTCAAAGAAATAAAATCATGAAATGGTTTTACATGACCGAACTTCACTCACAATTATAGTGGGATGGTTTTTCTTTTGTTTTCCTGATTGAATTTTTAAGAATCTTACTTGTTCCAAACCGTCACCTTACTTGTTCCATTACTTCACTTGCACAATGATAAAAAAAGATTGGTTTGGGTTTTCATGTTTTATGAAATGAATAAAAGTAGTACGGTTTTCATGATTCAAGTATAGTGACTGGAAGCAGACCAGCTTTGGTTATCGATACTCTTAAATTTGTACATGAGAGGTTTAAGATCAGTGATCGTCCTCTTTGGTGAAGGTAAAATGTAAAGGACTAACATATTTCTAGAATGACAAGTTTAAAATGGATAGAACTGTTCAGACCGGCTTGTATCTCTCGCAGGTATGCTATCTATCCCAGTAGGTGAAATGGCTCTTCAAAAAGTGCATGTGGGTTGAGAGATAGACAGAGACCAAGAACTGATTCCATTTACAATGTCAAAGCATGCAAAAAATGACCAGGGAAAGCAATTTCGAAAATGTAAATTGAGGGCCATGATGGATGTGGGCCCAAATCTGTTTTCATGGACTTGAATCTTTATCCTCATGGGCATCTATTTGTTGAAAACCATCTATACAAAAATTGCTTATTACACCTCTTCAGAAAGCCTTTTGACAACCCAATCATATGTAGTTGTTTGTTATTACATAGAGCATTAGTGTTAGAATGGAAAACCTCAGAATGGGAATCCAATCAACTCAGCTTTAAAAATGCCCTGTTTGATTACACACAGCATTAGTGTTAGCATGGAAAACCCAAGAACGGAAATCCACTTGGTTCTGTATTAAAGTGCCTTGTAAAATGTACACATATTGATCACCCAATCCTTCAATCCCAAGCTATACATAAGTTAAAATTACAATGCTCTACATAAACAACATTAAACGGTACATTTTCTGCAAATGCACGGTTCATAAATCGCTGAGTTTCTTCTCTTTTTTTTTTTTCTATTGCTGCATGCAACAATCCATTTCAGTAGTAGAGGTGTTGGACAAGGACATCCTGTAAACATATTAATGAAGAAAACATCAACAAAATTCATCACCTAGGCACAACCCATGTTTGTGACACCCTAACCAAATTCATCACCCCCAGCCCAAGCATCTGTAACCAACCCCAGCACCAGCCCATATCTCTGTAATCAGCTAGTGTGGTGTATTCATCTGGAAACCAAAGTGAACAAGAAAAAAAATATATCGCTTGGGCTGCAACAGAAAATCAAGATAGAGAAAAAAATGTAGCCTGAGTTGCAACAGTGATTCAAGAAACAAAAAAAAAAATGTCACTTGGGTTGCATACCGAAAATCAAGAAACAGGAAAAAAAAATTGTCACCTAGGCTGCAACATACAGAGTCAAAAGCAAGAAACAGAACAAAAAAAAATTCAAGTGTGTGTGCCACCTCTGTGTCTACAACAAGCAGAGAGGGAAAAAGTAAAAAAAAAAAAAAAATAGCACAAGAAGAAGAAGAAAAAGAAGACCTATGTGTCTGCAATAGGCAGAGTTAAAAAACGAAAAACAGAGGAAGAAGAACCAGGCCTGTGTCTGTAAGAGGTAGAGTGAAAAAAGAATAAAAACAAAAGAAGAAGAAGAACGTGGGCTTGCCAGCGACGGAAAGGAGGGAAGAACATGAGCTTGCCAGCGAGGCAGGAAAAACACAAGAAGAACTAGACTTGTGTTTGCAATAGGTAGAGTGAAAAAAGAAAAAAATAGAAGAAGAAGAAGAAGAAGAAGAAAAAGAAGAAGAGCATGAGCTTGGCAGTGAGGGAGAGGAGGGAGAGAGCTTGTTACCTCTTGTGGAAGAAACAAAAAACGCAAGCAATTCTTGCCTAATGGTGGGAAGATTTTCAAATTTCAAATGCTAGCTTTTGTATAATTTTGATTTTTAAATTGGCAGGCTCCACTGGAAATTTGAACGAAATTTCACTGGCTAAAGTTGCTGACGTCACTCTGTCGCCTTTATATACAATGCAGTAAATCTCCCTTTCAGATATTCGTTGTCCCTCACCAATTTGTGAGAGAAGTATGTACTTCAATATTGCCTGAGGGACACTTCTTTTTTAGACCTATCAAGGTAAAAAAGTTGTATGAGGAGTGATGACTTTGTCCTTTTACACATTAATAAGTTTCAAAAAGGGAGTCTCCTTCACTAAAATGATGACGGACATATGCACATGAGAAATAGTTTTCACCATTTTTTGTGAGAACTCTAGGTGGGGTCTATCTATCACCCAATACAAACCTTGCAACACGAAAAGACCTCCTGGTAGTCACACACCATAGATTTTAGTCAAATCTAAATTTACTAGACTGTTGGATTGACTACACACCAATCCGTATGGATTGGATTTGTAGGCCATGAATGAAGGAGTTAGGGACATGTGATTGGGATCAAACTTGATATTTGAAATAGTATCACATAGATCTTTCTATCTCCCATGGTCCCATCTCCAAATGGGACCCATAAAAAAGTTTTAATAGAAGGTGCATGATAATAGTTCTCACAGTTTATGCACATCCGTCTCTCACCATTTTTTTTTTTTTTTGTGGGAACTCTAGATGGGGCTCATCTACCACCCAATTCAAACTTTGCAATACA
Source organism: Sextonia rubra (assembly GCA_037013555.1). Lineage (NCBI taxonomy): Eukaryota > Viridiplantae > Streptophyta > Magnoliopsida > Laurales > Lauraceae > Sextonia > Sextonia rubra. Next base: position 13,417,488 of record JASUAD010000018.1, on the reverse strand, counting down.
CAACCTCTTAATAGGCATATGCCCCAAGTTTTGGTTAGATCCAAATTTACTAGACCATTGAATCGACTGTGTACCAATTCGAATGGACTTGGTTTATAGGCCATAGATGAAGGGATTAGGGTCATGTGATTGGAGAGAAACTTGATATGTGAGCTGCTCCCACATAGATATTTCCATCTCCCTCGATCTTATCACTTGGTGGAGTTCACAGTCGGCCCCATGGAGGAGTGTGCACGAAAAGTTAGTGAGAGCCATATGCACATGAATATGCCTACATATATAAGAGCCCCTCTGCTGAGCATTGGGGGCCCATTAGGGGCCCCATTGGGGGATGGGACTGGGGGGGATCAAAAGATCTCTCCTCTACCTATCCATACATAGTGATAGAGGTTCAAATGATCACTCTAACCACTTGATCAATGCCCGACAATTTTTTACTACCCAAAATGAGTTTGAACCAATCCAACGATCCAATCCAATTGAATAGGTGCCAAACTTGGAATGGATAGCTATCATGGGGGTCCTTATTTTATGGTCCACTTGAATGGATTATAAATTTGGCCCCACTAGGTGTTTTGGAATTTAGTGCTCACCTTATTGTGAGCACTAATGCTCAACGGAGGTTTACACCATATATATATAACCTGCGCTCAAGCTTAGGAGAAGCTCATGCGCTTATGCCTATGGGCCCACCAAGGGACTACATGGGGATGGGGATTTGGTGGGGGTTTGTTTGGGGGGGGGGGGTGGGGTGGGGGGTTGTTGTATTTGTGGCGGGCTTTGAAGGTCTCCCTGAGAGCCCCCTCCCTACAAAAAATAGTACTATCCTTGATTTTAATCATTTTCATCTGAGCCCACAACTCCCAATGATGTATAGTCCATTCAAACAGTCGATCCAATGGTGTAGTTACATCAGATGGCGCAAAAACTTAGTGGACATGTACAATTCGAGGGTGGAGGGGTGGGGGGGGTGGGGTGGTGGTGGCTGTCCTGTGTGTAGTCCATTTGGATGGACCAATGGTGGGCCTACACATGAAGGTGGATGGAAATTCCCTACATGCAGTTGAGCGCAAACATATATATCTCAAAAACACCCTACTTTAAAAATACCTCCTTTTTTGTCCATCTATTATTATTATTATTATTATTATTATTATTATATTTAATAGTAGTAGTATTTTTTTTATAATAACTCCCACTTTGAATCTTCTAGTATTTTTATACACACTACCCCTTTGTATGGTCACAAGTCCAAATTTGATACTAATCTAATTTTTCATCACCATTGATTGAAATTATAATAAAATGATTCCTCTAAACCATTAAATTTTAGGGTTATGAATGAAAAGGTTAGGAAGATCTTATGGACTCAAGATTTTTCATATAGATAAGCCTCATATACATCTTTCCAACTATTGGACTTTCATGACCATTATGTATCACAGTGGGCCAAACTAAGAGAGGTGCTTTCTCTTAAAAACTACTCGTATTTGCCAAGCATCGATGCTCAGGAAAAGGTGAGCACTGCATGCCGAAACACCTTGTGGGGCCCAACCTATGGTCCATCTAAGTAGACCATAAAACAAGGAGCCCCCATGATAATCACTAATCTCAAGTTTGGCACCCAGACAATTGGAATGGACCATTGAATCAGTTTGCAATCATTTTGGACGTTGAAAACTTATCAGCCATTGATCAAGTGATTAAGATGATGATTTGAGCCTTTGTCACCATATATGATAAGTAGGGGGAGTTCTTTTGATCCCCCTAGTCCCAACCCTAAGGAGGAGGGGGGCGGGGTGGGGGGGCGGGGGCCGGGGGCATTAGAAATTATAGATATATATACAGGGGTTGTTTGGAAATGACATATTTCAAGAGATTTTGATATACTATCTGCTAAAGCAGAATATAATTTGTTCCCCTAAATAGGAGGCATGTAGATAACTTAGAAAGTATTTTACAATATTTCATTTTCTTTTAAAAAAAAACCCTTCATATTATATTATTCAAGAATACTAGCAAAATATGCTTGTGCTTAGCACGAACAATATATAATTTATAATATTAAAAATAATAAAAATCTAAAAAAATATTGAGTCTAAATATATTAAGGGGGTAAACCTCAGTAAAAAAAATAAAACCTATAGCAATGAGAAAAATTATTGGTAAATTCCAAAATGAAAGCATTTTAATATGTTTGAAATGAGTTGAATATTTTGCTTCAAACATTCTTTTGAAATGAGAAGAACAAATTTATAATAAAAAAATAAAGTTTGATAAATATACCACGAAGGTACAACATGAAAACAAAAGTCTATAGACAATCCAATAATAAAATTAACTTAGAAGAAACAAATAAACCCTTGAAAATCTAATGCCTAAAAACAAAAAAAAAAATTAAAGCTAAAAAAAATGAAAGGGGATTAATAAATTCATGAAAATCTATCACCATGGGAAGTAAAAGATCCCATCAAAATAATAAAATAATAATAAAACAAAACTATGATGAAAAAAAACAACATTAAGACACACACACACACACGCACACACACACACTCACACGTAAAAAAAAACTAAGAAATGAAGGAGATATAACATGACCTTAAAATGCAATTATGAGAATCCTAGAGTTTTATTCACTCTCCTTAATTCGAATTATGTGACTAAAGGGAGATTACAGAGTGCATATCCAATTACAGTCCATCCAAAATTGAAAACCATGATGGATTTGCATGAAATAGGGGATGAATGGTTCAGATGATAAACTTTTTAATATATCATTACATAAGAATTGCTTACTTGTGACATTAGGTAATAGGGGTGTTCATGGGCTGAGCTGGATTAGGCTGAGGAAGGTCTATGTTTGGCTCGACTTCGAAGCATATGGACCAAGCTCTATCCAAGCCTGGATTGAGCCAAAAATGGCTAGCTTGAGCCAAATCCACTTGAAGCCTTTTAACTCCGAGCCCAAGCCAAATTAACATTATAACAAAAGGGCATTCTTTTGTATATACTTGCCCTTATCTCAACTAGATTGGATACTTGTGCCTTAACAAGATGTCATGCGTTCAATACCTACCTCTTCTTTTTTCGTGATTATTTTTACAGTCAGGTTGAAATGGGCTTGGTCTCTTTACCATTCAATCCAAACCTAACTAGTCTATTAGATGGGCCTAGCTAAATAATCCAAGCCCTGGTTCAAGTACTCAAACTTAAGATCCAAGCCCGGGCTAGAGCGGGCAAGCCTGTTCCATGAACACCCTTAGACAAGAGAATCTAAATATAGATTGATTGATTAGAGACACTAGAAGATTGAACTCTTTAAAAGGAAACTCCTCTTACATTTGCCTCTTTATTTAGATGAATAAAATCGAAAATTTCATTCAAATCCCTAAAATCTCTTCCTCAAGTTAATATTGATTCAAGATTGATATTACAATGCTCTATAAAATGATGTTTGTTAAAAGATCTTTTGAAGCTACAAAAGGAGAATTTTAGTAAAAACCATTACAAAGCTCATGAGCAACCATTAATTATAGTGGCCCACTTAAGTTTTAACATAAGTGAATCTTATATGAATGCAACTATGACTCCCAAATCCTAATATTATATTGGCTACATAGTGCTTATAAATTAATTGTAGGGTCCTATAACCCTATTTGAATTGCATAGCCCTTTTTAATTATCAGTGGTAGGTGGGTCCTACAAATGTCACACTCGGGCACTTTCATCATGATTATCAACATTAGATGGGTCAGATACAACCAAATTTAGCTAGGTATTGTTCTGATTACCAGGACGAAACTATGTGATTGTAATTATCAGTTTGCCATCATTAATGTATCCTGCTATTTGATAGCTCTCCTAGTGTTAATATGACTACCAACATCAAATGGGTCTCATAGTAATTTCTCATAGATGGATTCGTCAATGATGAGTGACATAAAATAAGAATTTTACAAAAATAAATTAAAAAAACTACATAGGGCCATGTGTGATAATCACCATTAGATATAATACACTATGTGCACCTACATTTGGTGGACCCACCTTAATTAAGCAACATTATTTGGATCTCATTGTTTTAACATTTAATCGTATAATTTTCTTTTAATAATAGATGTATCCTACTATGATTATTAATACCTATGATTGCTAATTAGTCAGTCTTGCATTGGGTTACTTAATTACTTTCTATATATTTCTTATTTGGTATATCATTTTGTGAGGTTTTTTTTTATAAATCACCAAACACTTAAAAGGCTTATAGAAATTTGTGAAAATTGCCAAACACCTTAAGTAACACAAAATAATAGTATGACACTACTTTATTGCGTGATAATGAAATTTTATAGTATTTAAATTTGTTGACCTTGTGTTATACATTTATCCGAACACCCCGAGTTTTCGGAAATTCCTCTGTATTATATAATACTAATTTTACTCTAGAGATGATTGAATGAGTGTTTTTGGGTCTTTTCCACCCGGTCCCAACGATCATCATCATTGTGATCTTTGTCTATTCTCCAAAGGTTGGAGTATGCTTTTACCAAATGTGCTGATGGATCCATGAATCCAGCCTCAAAATTTACCTTTTTTTTCCCCCTTATTGGTTGCTGCGACCGGTGTTAGACACAAACTTACATCAGTTGTGTCAATTTTGTATACTTTGCCTGTGCTCTAATTGGGAGTTGCTAAATGCACAGAGTTTTGCTTAGTCTACACAACAAAAAATAAAATAAACTAAAAAATTTCCAAAATGTCCCCGCCCTTTCTCTCCCCACACCTTCCCTCTCCCTACCTTGTCCCCTTCCCTACTTTTCCCTCCAGCCGGCGACAAGCTCCCCCCCCTATTCTCTCTCTCCCCCTCCCCCTATCTGCTCCCTCCTTGCTATAAGGAGATTGCTATAGGAGGGGGAGAAAGGGGAAGGGAGGGGGAGAGAAAGAGAGAGGATAGAGGGAGGAAAAGGAGGAGGAAGAAGGGGGAGAGTGAGAGGGAGGGGTGGCGAGGGAGAGGGGAGTCCCCCTCCACTGCTGGAGCTTGTAGCCGGCTGGAAGGGGAGGTCTGGAAGGGGAAGAGGGAGAAGGGAGGGAGAGAGAAGATGTGTTGGAAGAGAAGGGGTGGAAGTATGTTGACGATTCTTTAATTTTTTTTCTTTTTCCTTTTTTTTTTTCATCCTATCACTTATCATCGGGCCCAATTTTAAAACTTTTTTGAATACATTTCTTTGAATTTTAAATTCAATTCAATGGATTCTCAAGATTTTTTTTAATAAATTAGCTTATTTTTCATAATTTTTTCCAATAAAATCTGCAGAGAAAAATTAAAATTGAAAATATCCAAACATCCTCTAAGTCAACAATCTCCATAGAATGAAATTTGTGACAAAACTCGGTAATAATTTGTAAACCAGCTTTCGTGGGGTCGGATCTAACCTGGAGTCACAGGCATCTGTTTGGTGCCTGACAAAAGTTGTTGTAGGCTCACATGTTGATTAGTTTGGACCAGTTCCCACCTCAATTGGCGTAAATTGGAGGAATGGCAAACGAGATCTACTGAGCGGAACCGTTTAAAGACCAAAAGATTATATGTATAATGGTCTGGAAATCATTACACAGTACCCACTCCAGACCTTTTTGGTGGTGACCACATGTCTGCATTCCACATTTAATAATTAAATGGCCCTGTTTTGTTATGACTCTCTGAGATCCCACATTTTGTTGCCTAATACGGGTTGTCCACCCACAGTGCTGCCACTAATGTGGGCTCCACTTGCACAAAAGTAAAGCTCGAGCAAAAAGTTTATATCATCGAGGAAAATCTTGTCAGGTCGAGTCCTATTTTCTGGAGTGTAAGTTGGGCCGTGCCAATCGGACCCAGTGTTCAAATTCAATTAGGACGGATTTGTTTGTGTCTGCGCTTGGACTGGGTGCAAACTCTTACACAAAAGATAGCATTTGGGCTTTGCACCAAAAAGTTTTTATAAGTGATAGGGCTTTTGAAAATCCATTTGTACATTTAGCCATCTAAAAAGACAGCCAAGCTTGCAAGGAACTAGTTTAGTTTTGCATGATGGCCCCTCAGCGAAATTCTATAGGTTGTGCCTTTGAGGAGCAGCAGGACGTAGATCTCTGTACGAACTTGGAATATGCTAGCTGGGTTACTATGATTCAGATGGTTCAATTCTTCAATCTCCATGGGTCAGAATATAAAAAAGTTCGCGTTATTTTGGTTCACTATTCCGTTATTCGTAACGAGCTAAAAACTTGATCGTCCGAAATTAGGGTCCAGATCTTCATAGTTTAACATCCAGATTAAAAGTAGATAAGGAATAGGACATGGCCCATCATATCAATGGCTTTAAAATTTAGTCCAAAACTTGATCCCACCTGAAAGAAATTACCTCCCCCAAAAGAATATTAAAAAGTAAATACATAAATAAAAATAAAAACCTTCGTAAGGGAAAAAAATTGTAATTCCTCATCTATTACATAACAATGTAGAACTTTGAAAGAGGGTAATTAAGTGATTAAATGTGAAGTGCTCTACAAATGATATGTGCTATACACTCAATGATATGCCAATTGTATGCTAGATAAATAAAACTATGACTAACTAGTACGTGTATCTCATAGTATGTAGAGAAAGCAAGTAAAGCATAGAGAGAGACAAAAGTGTTGGATTTTGTCTTGTATTCTGGTTTAGTCGGATTGGTCGTCTGGTTTAGCTAGAATCGGGGCTTAGGGTTAATGATATTTTAGTTATTATATATGAGTTTTCTTGGTGGCCAAGAAAGCGGGAACTATATATATTGATGCATTGTAACTCTAAATCAGGAGGAGATTGATATGGGATTATGATAGATGAAGTCTCTCCTCCGTGGATATAGGTAAGGTTGCCGAACTATGTAAAATTATTGTGTTCATGTGTGTGATTATTTGATAGTATGATTGCCTGTTGTTCATCGTGATTGATCTGACGATCGTGAGTAATTTCTGTTGTGCCACTTTTCCCAACAAAAAGCACGCAATGGTTATAGTGGTTCAGTCCTTAACCCACATCCACTCAGAAGACAAACACACAATAATGGTTTCTTGACTTTCAATATTAGAGGTTTCACTAGTGCACCTCATAAACCTGTACACCTAGTTTTTTATATTGTGGCTTGATCACAAAGGCCTACTCCACCACCATCAATTTTTTGATACAATGGTTCAATCAAGAAGGTTTATTGTCACATCTTGGATTCCGGAGCCATGTCCGATCCTGGGGTGTGATGTTGACTCATCTCATAATCACAAATTTCAATAAATGATGCAATTAAGAATACCAAACGAGACAACAGATTGAATCATAATAATATTAAAGTTACAAAAGTACAATTACTAGTCTTGAAAGCATTTAACTAATACAATCTTAGGACATCAAGGGCCATATCTAAAATACAATAAAGAAAGCTGAACCCAAAGATGTAGCAACTCTCCGCACATAACAAGCCATCAGTAGCAAGGTCTCCTATGCGTCTCTCTTGCTAACCCGTGGTCTTCTGTCCATTTCTAGTCGAAATGTTGTCCATGTGTACTGCAAATATTTCAAAGATAATTCTACCTGATTCACACCTTGTAAGGTTTTCTGAACCTCTTTGTCCGAATAACCATCCCATCCTTCTCGAGAGGTTTTGAACTTGCCCGATATACCCGTATTTGCTATCCATCACTAGATTCTTCTAGTAAACCCCCGTATGCACTGTAAAACACTTGTGTGAGCACGACCCCGATCGTACCTGCCCGATGCCTAAGCTATGACATGGCTTGGGCCAAATACCTTTTTGGACCCAAAATCAGTCTGCATTATTGATTCCCGAGTCAGCACCACCATGCTGTTCTATTATTGTATATTATTACTGTTTCAATAGTTTACTCACTGCAGTGTAGTTCTCATATGTGACCTGGTTTGAGTTAGCTCAATACCCTCCTTGCCACGGATAAGCAGATGTGTTTGTGGCAACTCCAGGAGAGTTTGTGGTACTGTTTTGTCTAATTACTATGAGAGATGTTAATGTGCCCGTATTGAGGATATTTGTTATTCTGTCTACTCGCTATAGTATATATGGATGTAGCCATACCGAGGATATTTCCTATTCCATCTGCTTGCTATGGGAGAAGTGGATGTGCCCGTATCAAGGATTATTGCTATGTGGTTTCCATATTGTTAGGTTCTGACATGTGTAGCCCATCTTTTTGACTAATATTGCTCTTTGTTAATCTTGCCCATCTTTACTCTATTTTGATACATGTTAAGCTACCATTATCGATACCATGCCAAGCTTTTGTTTGACCTACTCTTGGTGCTACGCAGGTAGATATTACCTTGCCCCTTGCCTTGTGTTGTTTTGAGATGACAGATATGGAAGCGTTGGAAGTGAGTGACTACTGTGAAGAGGATGTCATATAACACCGTACTTAGCATAAGAGACACCGTCAACCTTGGGCATCTTTACTTTTGGGTTTTGGTTAATTTTTTGTATTGGCCTCTGTTGGCCTTTTGTTTTGAAAAATGTAATTAAAACATCTTTTGTACCTAATGAATTTGAAAACATGTGAATGCATTTATTTTGTTTATTTATCTAGCTCTGCTTTTCTCTCGATCATGATTATATCAATTTGGAAAATACTATGCTAGTATATGTTGACCCATAAAAAAAATCACAAACGTTGCAGTGAAGGCATTACAAGCAAATTTCAAGCTAAGGGCACATGAATCCTAGGGTTGTGGAATGCCAGATCAAGTACTGCATCCAGATGTTCAAAATTGATGTAACGAATTCAAAAGACTTTAGATGAGCTCAGGGTGAAGTAGTTCGAATTTTAGAATTAGTGAACTTCATTTGGTCACTCAACCCACCAAACATTAAATTTAACATTCACTGGCTCAAAGACTCATGGTTATTGAACATACTCAAGCTTATGAGTTACAAAAGTGGCTGAAAATCACATCAGCTCCAAAATATTCGTAGGAATGATGCTTTAAAGTTTTAGATCATTCAAACTTCAATTTAGCATAAACTCCAGCTTCAGTGGTTGTCTACGAACTCCTTGGCGTCACTGTAGCAGTTGATACTTCTACATGTTAGAATCGACAGAAACTCCTAGAGGAATTTTAAATTATATTCACGAGTGACTCTGCAAAATTTTAGGCCAACTAGATGTCATTTGACCCAAAGTTAACGAACATGTCAACTTTAGGTTAATGACCCCTAAGCCATGGGTTGCTAACCAAAGCCCTACTTTCAGGTGACCAAAGTTGATGAAATTCAGACATAAAACTTAAGTTATGTTTAAAATTAGTTTTAAAAAGCTTCAAGCCAAGAGTACTTCATTTGACTCTATTTCAGCTACATGTTAGCTTAGGGTCATTAACACCGCCCCCCCCCCCCCCCCCCCCCCCCAACCAACCATGGGGTTACTGACCAAAAATCCTACTTTTAGGAGGTCAAAATTGATAAAACTAGGATTAGAGACTCAAAATATGCTCAAAGTCAACTCTTCAAAGTTTCAAATCAATTGGACATTATTCGGGTAGAAAATAAGCTGACTGCATGCAATGCAAGTGGATATTGACTTAGAACATACAACAACTAGGTCATTGGTCAAAATCCTACTTCCACAAGTCCAAATCACATGAAATTTGGATGACACTTTAAGATTCTCCAAAAATCAGTCCCTCCAACTTTCAAATCAATCCGAGGTCATTTGAGCCTTAAATAACTAAAACAAGGCCCATTTTCATGAAAAGTCAATTTGTGGGGGGGTGGGGTGGGGGGGGGGGGGGGGGGTTGAGTAACTTCAGAAGGTCAAAAAAGGTTGAAGTTTTTGTGAAATATTCAAAATAGTGTTAGAAAGCATCCCTCTGAGTTTCGTGAAGATCAAACATCGTTTCGGCCCCAAACAGATGAAAATGAGTAGCATTTGCAAGAAACCTAAAACTAAGCTTATCCATGACCACAACCATGTCTACAGACACCTGTAAGGTGGTCCCCGATGGTTTCTAGGAGTTATTTTGCTTTATTTCTAAGTATAACTCCCCCACAACTGCCAAGAACCATCCCAACTCACTCTGAAACCTATAAGAAGCACACTTGGGCTCTGAAAAAGGGTTCAAGCAAGTCCAAAGAAGATTAAGGCAAGATTCAAAGAGTTCCAACAAAGAATTTAAAGCAAAATCAGTGGTCTTCTCAAGCCCTACAAGCATTCAAGTTCACTCTTCTTCTCTTTTCACTAACTTAAGGTGAGAAATAGTTTAGAGAAGGGGAAAAGGCATTTATATCATTTAAAAAAGGCAAATGTCAAGGCTATCAACGGATGAGACCATATTCCTTTGGTTCTCTCACTTGAAAGGGCTTTAGGCCATTTTCGAAGTTGTGAACAAGCCTCTTTAGCCTTCATTTTATCCTTGAAAATTATAGGATTAGAATGACATAACTTTAGCTTTAGTTTGTTTGCACAAAGCACACTTTTTGGATTTGTACAAAAGTGATCTGTAACAAAAACAATGATGATTACCAAAGGTTGTAGTTGATTCCAAAGCCGAGTTAAGCACCATTGGTAGTCATTTAACACCCTAAAAGTCAAAAAGCACAAGTTCCAATTCTCTGAAGGCACTACAGAGGCGAAATGAAGCAAAACCATGACAAATAATGGCCAAAATGGCCATTATCTGTCGATGACTGTGGGCCATGGTCATTGATAGAGGTTAGTGATTGTTGGCCCGGTCACTACATTTCTGTCTTCATTTTTTCAAATTTTGGTCCCCTTTCAATGTATTTTTTTGTAATTTCAATTTTGGATCACATCTGAGATCAGAAGGAGGGGTTGTAATTTTTCAAAACATGTAAACAACCTACATCCCTAAGGTTAGGGCGTTTAACCCATGTAAACAAAGGGAATTTAATGATAAATTGTAATTATTTTCTCATTCTTCTTTACAATTGAAATGTTTGAATGTTGGATTAGAATCTGTTTTGTTTCCCATTACTTTTTGAGTGCAATAAGGAGATTGGCACTGTCTGTAGGAAAATTTGCTCTAATTTGTGATCAAACTTGGCCAAAAGACATAAAAAAGTGCAAAAATGCATGAAAAGTGTTAAAGAGTGCTGCTATAAGCCAATGACCGTGTGATGCTATGTAAAATAGCCTATGACTATAAGGAACAATGTAAAAAGTGCTGTAATCGTGGGGGATAATGCAAAACAGTTAGTGACCGTGGGCCTGTGATCATTGACCTATTTTGACTCCAATTTGACCTATTTGACTTTTAAAACACCATATTCAAGATCTTTGATGTCTATGATGGGTTTGGGAGCATTCATGGGGGAATTTTGCACCTTGAAGTGTATCCGTTTGTTACTCAAATAGAGGAATTTTGCACCTTGAAATGCATCTTTTTGTCACTAAAATAGAGGAGTTTTGCACCTTGAAGTGCATTAACTCGTCACTTTAAATGAAGGAACCTTGCACCTTAAAGTGCACAGACCAAATTAATAGCCTTTTATGAAATGGAAGAGTGTTGATTCAGTAAAAAAGGCTTTACGTTACTGGTTGTAGGATAACCAGTTTGTTTATAAAACCTAAACAAATGTTTATATCAAATTAGTCATAATAACAAAGACATCGTAGTCATGTATTGTCCCGAGTCTTGCACCGATGGATCCGATGTGATCATTGTAGTAGTGGTGCACGCTTGATTCTGTAGACCCTATCCTTTGATTGGATCCAACCGTCTCTTGCTTTTAAGTTTGACCAAGATAGCCCTGAAATGCTATCAAAATTTTGGTAACCAAGTCTAATCAGCATAACATGCTTTTAAGTCTGACTACATAGTCCTGAAATGCTGTAGAAATTCTGGCAGCTAAGAGTGGTCAGATAGCATAATTAGATTAAGTTTATGCTTATTTCTGACCATTTCAATTTATCCAATAAGGAAACCATGTTGGTCCAGAAAGCATTTATAAACCATTCTGGCTAGCCTAAGAGGCAGCCATGTTAGTTATGAAACTGATACATTCATTTGGGCTTACTATTTTGCAGAATATGCCATGGGTTCTCTAATCATCACTTTTGATAAAGCCAAGGAGAGGCTTTTTAAGATCTCCATGACTCAGAATAATCAATTTACAAGAACACCAAAGCAGGTTCGAAGTAACCCTACTACTCCTGCATTGAGAGTCTCAGTCTTCTAGAGACTTTCTACTCCTGTAGGCTCTATGACTTCTTTTGATCTGAATGGGTCATTAGTGACACCAATGTCTATTAAGAGGATAGAAGCTCTAAAACCTTGGGTTTCTAAATATGCCCAGAATCCATTTGGGATTTTCACCAAGGTTCAGGAGGAGCTTAAAATCAAGATGCAGCGAGAAGGCACTGCCTTCACATCATCAAGCTTCGTTTGGGGCAAGACAGGTCCGATTCATAGATCACAAGCCAATGGCACTTGCCAAGCCACGTCTCATAGCTGTCCAGCACTCAAAGTCATCATCCACTCGGCCCAAGCAATGGTCATTAACAATTAAGTACTAAAGGACCTTTGGCAGTTTCTAACTCGTAAAAGGCCAAGAAGGATGCATCTATTCCAAGATGTAGTATGTGGTCACCTCAGCCACGGTCCTCAAAATCTAACAAGGCCGAGAACAAACTCGTAGCCCCACTTGAAGAAAATACCTTTTACCTTTTAACTAAGAAGGAGGGATGAATATTTGATAGGGGGTGTCTACCCTTTATCATTGTAGCACCGACCCCACCATCTTCACCTTAATGTTTATCACATGCCGCATAATACCATAAAAGGGCCGAGTGATTGGTCATCAACAATTCGACCAATCTCGCTCACTTCAAAGATTCGCTCCAACAAAAGGAGCAGGAGAAAAGAACAAAAGATGTGCTGTCGACATTCTCTCATTTCCCACTTTTGATCCAATGGATTGGGAACGAGTTACTGGCACTTTTAAGCCATTGGTCTCCAAGTTTAAAGATCAAACCTTGGCAACCAGGCTGGTTCTTAAGTTAAGAAAAAAGCTTTAGCTCGCTATAGGGATCGAACCCAGAAGCTGTTATAGTAAAGATCATTCGAAAATGGGGATTAAAGAAGATGATCCTGACTTGAACTTATCTTGCATGGTCAGGTAGGTTCAGCTCGCACAGTTACTCTGAGTATGGCACAGACTTAATCACAATAGTCTAATTCAAACTTTCATTCAAGTAGGACTTCTAAAGGGCATGTTGAAACAAACTCTGATGATGATCCTATCATTTTCTTAGATAAAGAAAATAATCGGTCCACACTTTAGGCATTGACATCATCCTATCCCCATCAGTATACTGCGTTCATGGCTGAAGGAAGTGGAACTAGCAAGGATGAAAATGACGACGTTAGTGGAAATAAAGATGCCGGCGGAGAAGATGCTAGTTAAAATCAAGATGACGATGTCAGTGATGTTGTCAAACAACAAGGAGCTAGCATTGACCACCTAATTGCCCAATTGAAAATCTTAATAGATAAGCTAGGTGGCTTAGCTGAAGCTCAAGTAAATCCTCTGTTCACTAACAGAAAAGAACATGTGATGATTAGGAGGAATGCAACTAAAATTGATTTGCTCATGGCTCAAATCAAATCCTTGACAAATAAAGTGATAACTGCAGGTTCCTCTGGTGATCGTTCGTCAATCTTAGGTCTTCATTCAGATCTTGAAAAGCATGTAACCTTTAAGGAGGTTTAAGAAATATTAATAAAATCAAAAGTGGAGATTAAGATGAAAAAGAAGGGTATCACAGCGAAATACCCTCCGGAGTTCAATCTTGTTCCATTTCCACCAGATTATAAGCCTCCAACTTTCCAACCATACCTTAGGAAGGGGTCAGCTTATCAACACATCGTTCATTCCAAATCACTTCTAAGGAGTTTGCCAAAATTGGATGTATTAAAGATTAGGCTATTTGTTGGTACATTGAAAGGAGTTGCCTTTGATTGATATAAGTAGTTACCAGAACTCACTTTCATGACATGGCCCATCATAGAAAAAAAGTTTTTACTCCACTTCTAAAAAGAGGATCAAACAATCACCTTCGCGATGATTAGTAGTACGAGGCAGGGAGATAATACAACTGCACGGTCCTCTATCAATAGATGGAGAGCATTATCCTACAGGTGTTTGGAATAACCATCAAAATGTGCAAGGTCAGTTTATGACCAGAGATCAAGGCTATCATACGTAGTCACAAAACTAAGTCTTTGACTTGATTGGTTGAGGTGGCCACTGATGCAGAGCTGACCCTCAAGGAAATTAGTCAAAAGCAGGCAAGCTTTTGAAAAAAAGAAAGCCTTCTTCATCTTCTACTCCAAGACTAAAGAAAAAATAGGAAGTCTTCAATGTGCAAACTCCAAACCTCCTCAAAAGCCTCAAAATACAAAGACTAATTAAACCAAGAAGGAGGAATATGAGAAAAGGAAGAAAACTAAGTATCCTTTTGATGGAGAAGTGGTCTTCCGATCATTGATGGATAATAATACTGAACTTCCACTGATGAAGAGACCTGAACAAGCAGGTTGCGTCAATGATCCAAACTACTGTGTATACCATCAAATGGTGTCGCATCCTTTCAAACACTGCTTCATTTTAAAAGAAAAAGTCAATGAAAAGTGGAAAAATGGAGTAATAACTTTTGATCGGAAGTATGATCCTGCTCCAGTCAACATGATCTCCTTTGGACAATTTGCACATGTAGCGACATATTCTTCACCAAAGCAAATGACAGTTGAATTCCGTGTTGTTAATGCTATACATGATGAATAAGGTTTAATACCGGTCAAAACCTCTTCAGGAGAATAAATATGGGTCCATCCAAACTTAGTAAATGATAAAAGCTAAGAAAAGGTTAAAACCAAACCCACATTTGTAGAAAGGAAGAAGGTTAAAAGGCAACTTAAGAATCTTCAAAGAACTGCCCAAAATTGCTTAATCAAACAAGAAAAACAAGCTAAAATGGAGAAAGAAAAGGTGGTCAAAACTTTTGTTCCGGAATGACCTTCTAAGTTGGTTAGAGGTCATTTTACTATTGCTGACTTCATCATTCCAATTCCAAAAGAGGAGGAAGAACCACTAATATCTAGTTGCAACAGGATATCATGGGATGGCACACCTCCTAATTCAGATGATGGGGAAGACTGGTCAGACTACTCTAATTTTGAGGATGATTAGTGGATTGATGACTACTTCACTGATGAATACCCTTCTGATGAGGATGAGAGTTTGAACAAACTTTCGATCATGAAACAGGTACTCTTAATATTAAGCATGGTCTCAACACATTGTCAATTGTTCTTTATGATTTACATAGACTGAGTGCAAGTGGTTGGTCGGATGATCTTCCTCCTTTTCCACTACATTTAGAATTTCATCCAAATCCTTTGCCATTGGTCGAATCCAATGAAACACAACACAACAGGCATCGTCTTCTGGTTCACAAGCAGTAAACTTTGAAAGTGCAATAACTAGATCTCACCAAGTCCTAGAGAGGGGGGGGGGGGGTGAATAGGACTATTAAAAATTTCTTTTCAAGGATTAGGTTTTATTAGTGGGCAATCTGAAAGATTAATTAAAATTGAGAGTCCCCAAGAAGATTTAAGAAAGATATTCAGAGTTGTGAGTGTTTACAGTATGTAGAAATGCAACTAGAGTAACAAAGATGTAGCTTAGAAAAGATGATCAACTCAAGTGACAAGAATGCAAGGCAACATCCACACACAACAAACAATAAACACAGTGATTTATAGTAGTTCGGTCCTAGACCTACATCCACTCTCAAGAGCAATCTCTCTTGGTTCCACTAAATAAGAGGTACTTACATAACATACACCTCTTGCAACAGTTTTTGATTCGGTGGTTTGTCTTCCACCAACTGGGGTTTTTTGATCAGGTGGTTGATCCTTGATCTAGTCCACCAACTACAACAATTTTTTGATGCGGTGGTTTGTCTTCCACCAAATACAGCAATGAGAATTGAAATATTAAAGAACACCTAAACAAGGAATTGTATACCTTGGTTTTGAGTGGTGCTCTTGATGCTTGAAAGACTACCCCCAAGCTTTGGCCTCTTGTTCTTGCTGCTTGGTGATGAAGATCTTCAGATGAGTGCTCAGCCAAGGGAAGAGGTTTTAAGAGGGTTTGGAAGGCTAAGGTATTCTCTCAGATTTAATGGAGCCTTTCCTAACTCACCAACTACTCTTCTTGTAACAATAATGGTACTTTTTGGTGTTGGAGAGTAGGTGGTTGTGGGAGCTTTGAAGATGATTTTAATGGAGGTGCAAAGGCTCAGCTATACTAGTGTTTTTCACAGTAATAAATTCAGTGGTTGGAGCAAGGGAGAGGTCTTCTTTAAATACAGATAAGCTCCAACGGACAGATCTACGGCTAAGAACAGAATGGTCTACGGCTTAACCGTAAGCTCTGACAACATCCAATGGCTAGTTTGACCAGATTCAACAAAAATTCCTTCTTACGGTTAAGCTTACGGCTTAGCCGTAAATCCTTATACGGCTTAGCCGTGAGCACCTTTCGGCCTAGCCGTGGGTCAGCCGTAGACTGAAATCTCCCAAAAACTGCTCTCTGGAGAGTGGCCCGTAATCTTTACGGCTTAGCCGTGAAGGCCTTTCGGCTTGGCCGCAAGGTCAACCGTAGGCATTATATGGCTAAGTGCACTCTCTGGATTGTGGCCCGTAGATTTTTACTACTTAGCCGTGAAACACAATACGACTTAGCTGTAACATTTTTCGGTGCAGCCGTAGGATCAGCCGTAGAACAAAAAGCTTCAAAATATACTCTCTGGAGAGTGAGCCGTAGGATCTACGGCTTAGCCGTGGTCCAAGCCGTAGAACAAAAACTGGGTGTTTGAAAACCCTAATTTCCTATTCTATGGACACTAGGGGTCACAGTTACCTTATCCCTTGGCACTCACAGAGGATCTTCTTGAATGATCTTGAACTTCTTTGCTTAGTCTTCATTGATAGGTCTTTCTTGAATGGTCTTAAACTTGCTTGAACTTCTTTGAACTTGGGTTGATCTTCAATGAACTTCCGAGGTGAACTAGGTCGTTCTAGAACTGAACTATACTTTGGTCACGTAATTGACAACACACTCTTACAATGACACTAACAATCTCCCCCTTTGTCAATTTCGTGACAAAATTACATAATGTGAAGAAGATGCAACATTTTAGCTCAGCAATTGAGATACAACAAGTATTACATTAGTGAATACACCTTAAGCACCGACATCTACATACACAACACTTTGAAGCTCCCCTTTTGAAGATGCTTAACCTGCAAAAGGCTGCAAACACAATCTACTAGAAAGGTGGGAGGTTAGAAAGCTCCCCCTAAAAACGTGCATACAATTCTCCCCCTTTTGGCACAATATTGACAAAGAGATAAAGCATAAATAAGAACAGAAGTGCACACAAAGATAAGCAGTTGCGAAGTAATGGCTATATTAGATTAGAAATTAGGAGCAGTACAACCATATAAAAAAATACATCACCCATAAGAATAAAAGAGATAACAAACAAGACCAACAGGTGAAGTACAGCCATTGCCCAAAATACAAAAAGAAGACAATAACAGACATCAATCAGAAGGAGGAGAGGGGGAAGGAATCGCCACATCGTCTCTCCGGCAGCTTTTGGAGATCTTGGACAAGTATTGAAAGGATTTCTTCAAGAGCTTCTCCATCTTAGTTTGCCTTTGTTTGAGGGCGGCCAACCGAGCTTCAAATGAGGAAGAGGAAGAAGCCGGGGGAGGAACCGGAACCGGGGAAGCGGTAGAGGGTGCTGCAGGAAGAGACTCATCCGGTGAATCATCTTCGTCTCCGGAGTCATGAAGTCGGGGACCAGCGGCCTGTTGTTTGGAGAAGCGCATGTTCTGAATATTAATGGTGCCAAAGGTGGGGTGAGACTCAGGAGCTTCATCTGAAGGTAAAGTGACCCCACACTGAGAGGCAAGGCGAGTCATGAGATATCCAAAGACGCATGCATTGGTGCCTCTGCCCGGGCACTGCCAAAACCTAATAATGGTAGCACAGATGAGGGATGGAAGACACACTCTGACCCCCATGTGGACTAAGTAGAGGACATTAACCATGAAAGGGGTGAGGTCAGAGAAATTCCCCCTCCGAGGATAGATGTTACAGGTGAAGATAGCATGGAGGATCCGGTAATGAGGAAGCAGGGAGGCTGCAGGAAGGAACCCCTTGTCCTTCCATGGGATGGTGGCTCCACAGAGGGCGAAAGTGGCAGTTTGTTTTTCTTCTTCGGATAGAGAATCCGAGATGACCGAAGTGGAATCAGAGAGAGGCACACACAACAGGGCTGAGATGATGGCAGGGGTGATGGTATTAGTGCCATCAGTGAACTTAAGGTCAAAGGACAGGGATTCTAACGATGCGCGTGTGATAGATGCATACATGGTATGCACAATCGAGGGGAAGCCAGGACCACCCCACTTCAGAATATTTTCCCACCCAATGTGTGTGAGAAGGGTATGGACTCCATATGTCTCAACGGCGAGAATATTGACATCGCGTTCTACAGTAATGGGTCTGGAAAAGAAAGACCGATCACGAGTGGGTTCCCGTGGAACCAAAACTCGGGGAGAAGGTGGAGATGGCTGACGAGGCCGGGAAGAGCTACTGGAGGCACGAGGCCTCTTACCAGGGGGTAAGCATTCTTGGTTCGTGGAGGCATGATGATAACCTGAGGGAAAGCCACACACCCACAAACAGGAGGAAAAAGCACAGTGGAGAAACGAGCACAGTAAAACAAGGAAAACAGTGATGAGAAAACAAGAAGAGAGAGAGAGAGAAGAGAACAGTACAATGACCAAAAAGAGAGGAAAACGCCGGAGGAGGAAGGCCGGAGAAGGAAGACGCAGGAGGAGGAAGGCCGGAGAAGGAAGACACCAAATAGACCTTGCCGGAAGAGGAAGAAAGAAAAGGAAGAAAGAGCAGCGACGGAGGCAGAGGCAGAGGCAAAAGAAAAGATGAAGAGACAGAGTTAAGTAGGCATCGGCGAGCAGAACGAGGACGAAAATAATACTTACGGCTTAGCCGTAGAGTATTTTACGGCTGAGTCGTAAACCCTTACGGTTGAGCCGTAGGGTAAATGCTTGCGCAAATACGGGTTAACCGTAAGGGGATTACGGCTTAGCCGTAAAGTGGCGTACGGCTTAGCCGTAGACCCTGGGCAAGACACAGGTTAATCCAAACAGCAAACACCAATTGATTTCTGCAAATTTTCAAATTTTAACACATCAAGAGGTTTAGTCAAGATGTCTGCAAGTTGCTTTTCAGTTTGAATATATTCGAGCTCAATGATTCCATCTTCGATCAATTCTCTAATGAAATGATGTCGAATATCAATGTGTTTGGTGTGAGAGTGCTGGACCGGATTTTTAGAAATGTGTATGGCACTCGTGTTATCACAATACAAGCTCATTATTCACTATTTAATGCCATAGTCCATAAGCATTTGCTTCATCCACAAGAGTTGAGAACAGTAGCTTCCGGCAGCTATGTATTCAGCCTCGGCAGTGGAGAGAGATATCGAATTTTGCTTTTTACTATGCCAAGCTACTAGACAATTTCCAACATAAAAACAGCTGCCACTTGTGGATTTTCTATCATCTAAGTTTCCTGCCCAATCAGCATCTGAGTATCCAGCAATGGAGGATGATGAGTCATGAGGGTACCACAGACCATATTCAGTTGTATCTGCAATGTACTTAATGATTCTTTTTACAGCAGTTAGATGGGATTCTTTTGGATCTGCTTGATATCGAGCACATGCTCCCACACTAAATGCTATGTCTGGCCTACTTGCAGTAAGGTATAACAGGCTACCGATCATACTTCTATATAGGCTAGAGTCAACCCCTTTACCATTTGCATCTTTAGTAAGTTTGATGGTTGTACTCATGGGAGTTTTTACATGTTTCCCAGTCATTAGACCAAATCGTTTTACCAGTTCTTTAGCATACTTGGACTGGGAAATGAAGATACCATCACGTAATTGTTTGACTTGTAAACCTAAGAAGAAATTCAATTTGCCAACCATACTCATTTCGAATTCAGATTGCATTAGATTAGCGACCTGAGTAGTCAATTCATTAGATGTGGAGCCAAAGATGATATCATCTACATATATTTGCGCTATTAAAACTGATCTTCTTGTCTTTTGGATAAAAAGAGTTTTATCAACACTACCTCTTTGAAAATTATTGTCTAACAAGAATTTTGTCAACCTTTCATACCAAGCACGTGGTGCTTACTTAAGACCATACAGAGCTTTCTTCAGTCTAAACACATGGTCAGGGAATTTTGAGTCTATAAAACCTTTAGGTTGATCAACATACACTTCCTCATTCAAAATTCCATTTAGAAAAGTACTCTTAATATCCATTTGAAACAATTTGAACTTTAAAAAACAAGCTATAGATAGTAAAATTCTAATTGATTCTAAACGAGCAACTGGAGTAAAGGTCTCGTCAAAGTTAATACCTTCAATTTGAGAATATCCCTGCGCTACCAACCTAGCTTTGTTCCTAACAATAACGCCATTTTCATCAAGTTTATTTTTGAAGATCCATTTAGTACCTATCACATTTTTATCCTTTGGTCTTGGAACTAGGTACCGAACATCACTTCTTGTAAACTGATTCAATTCTTCTTGCATAGCTTTTATCCAATCATTGTCTGAAAAGGCTTCATCAACGCAGGCAGGTTCTAAAACAGAAGTAAAGCACAAGTGACTCATAATGTTCTCCAATTGTTTCCTAGTTTTTACACTTGTTAGGGGGTCACCAATAATCTGATCTATAGGATGATCTTTTACATTCACCAAATTTTCAGTGGAAATAGGTACATTAGTTTTTATTGTGGATCATGTGGGTTCAATCATTGAAGGCACTTCCACTTCATCAACATTATCAGACATTGTGGATTCATCATCTATAATGACATTTATTGACTCTTGGATGACTCCGGTTCTCATATTTAGAACACGATAGGCTCGACTCCGTGTTGAATAGCCTAAGAATATACCCTCATCACTTTTTGAGTCAAATTTACTCAGTTGTTCTCTATCCTTCAAGATGTAACATTTACTTCCAAAGACCTTAAAATATTTCACATTTGGTTTCTTCTCATGCCACAATTCATAAGCTGTCTGATTTGTACCAGTCCTAAGATAGACTCGGTTGATGATGTAGCAGCTGGTATTAACAGCTTCGGCCCATAAGTCTCTAGGAAGATTCTTACTATGAAGCATGACTATGGCCATGTCTTGGAGAACTTTATTTTTTCTTTCAGCTACCCCATTTTGTTGTGGAGTTTTAGGTGCAGAATATTCATGATGAATCCCATATTTCTCACAAAATTTGTCAAATTGATCATTTTCAAATTCTCCACCATGATCACTTCTGATTCGGGCTACTGAAGTACCTTTTTCAGTCTGAATTTGTTTTACAATCCTTTTGAATTCTCCAAAGGCTTCAGATTTTTCTCTCAAGAATGCAACCCAAGTGAATCTAGAGAAATCATCTACCATAACAAGAAAGTACCTTTTCTTACCTTGACTCTCTTTTTTAGTTGGTCCAACCAAGTCCATATGAAAAAATTCTAGAGGTCGAGTAGTTTTCATAGCATTCACCATTTTATGGGCACTTCTAATTTGTTTTCCTTGAAGGCACTCTCCACAGATCATCTTTTCTTGACTACTGATCTTGGGCAGTCCTTCAACATATTTGTTTAGATGGGACAAGTCCCTGTAGTTTACATGCCTAAGTCTTTGATGCCACAACTTAGCTTCATCACTACTAGTTAGTAGGCAAGAAGCAGAGGATGAAGTATTTGTTTTTCCCACCACATAACAGTTATCGGTAGTTCGAAGACCTCTCAATATCATCTTTCCATTCCTTGAGATCTCACAACTATGACTACTAAAGTTTACGGTATAATCTTTATCACAGATTTGAGATATGCTAAGTAAATTATGTTTCAACCCATCAACGCACAAAACATTCTCAAAAGGTGGTAAGTTTGGAACATTTAAAGTTCCTTTCCCAATAATTTTCGCAGTACTGCCATCACCAAAAGTAACTGTGCCTCCATCGAATTCAATCATTTTAGACAAACAAGATTTATCACCAGTCATATGTTTTGAGCATCCACTATCCAGATACCATCTTGATTGTTCTGCAGCTTTAAAAGCTGTGTGGACCACTAGATTCTTGTTTTTAGGTATCCATTTAAGTGTACTAGTAGTGGGGATCACAGTTGATTTTTGGTGTTTCACTTGAAAGGTTTTATGTTGGGGAATAAGAATGTTTGCTCCATTCTTTTTGTATATTTCAAATTGTTTTCTTAACTTTTGGACTTCTTTTAACAAATTATTCATCTTTTGGTTTAAGGGGAACGTGTTTATTTGAGACTTCTGCTTTTTGTTTTCAGGTTCCACTTTCTTAGTGGTGTTTTTCTCAATTTTCTGACTGATGTTATAATGAATTTTTCTTAACTTGCACTCCATTTTGAAATGACCTCTTTTTCCACAATAATGACAGAAGACATTTGATGAAATAGTATGAGTACTAGTAGATGCCTTATCCACAGTGTTTTGAACACTAGTATCTTCGTTCTTTAAAGCACTTTTGACAAAAACAGTTCCGGAACTTGGGGACTGATTAGCATTTTTGTCATATCCAAGGCCGGTCATGTCTTTATAAGCTTTCCCAATTTTGAATAATCTAATGTATTTCTCATCGTTTTGAGTAAATCTGTACTCATACTTTTCTTTATACCGTTTCAGAATAGTCACTTCATTGTGGAGAGCATTATTTTCATCTTTTATTTTTAAAAGGGATTTTTCATGTTCTCTTAATTTGAGTACATTTTCTCTTTCTGTTGATAATTGGATTTTTACACTTTCGAGTTCTTTGATCAATTCTTCCTTTTCAGCATTAATACTATTAACCTTTTCCTTTAAATTCTTAATTTTGTTTTGTTGATTGCTTACAGTTTCAACGAGCCTACAGGTTCCCTCATAGAGTAGTTCATAGGAATCCATGGTGTTGTCATTATCCTCATCATCTGAATTTTCATATTCACTCTCTGACTCACTGCCTGAGATTCCTTCATTCGATATTTTAATCATTTCCTCAGAAAGATTGAAGGTGGCAGTGGTAGCCATCAGAACTATATATTTGTCTGATTCATTTTGATCTGATTCATCTGAGTCAGAATCTGATTCAGATGAATCGTCCCAAGTGGCTACAAGATTCTTCTTTTTGAATTTCCATTTTTGAGGACAATCGGTGGATATGTGTCCAATTTTCTTACATTTGTAACACATAGGTTCCTTATGTTTGCTTCTAGAGAGGGAACTTGACCGACCTTTGTATTTATCATTTCTGGTTTCATTTTTATACTCTTTCACCCTCTTTTTCTTAAATTGTTTCAAAAATCTTTTAGCCAAAAGGGCCACATCTTCATCCTCGTCATTACTAGTTATTCCTATGTCATCTTTAGAGGAAGATGTGTTATGAGAGGTGATTAGAGCGATTGATTTCTTTTTGTCATTGTTAAATTTGAGTTCAAAGGTCTGAAGGGATCCCACTAAATCTTCAATTTTCATTTGTTCCGAATCCTTGTGTTCTTCTATAGAGGTTACCTTAGGATGGAATCTTTTCGGAAGTGATCTCAAGATTTTACTACAAATTTTACCTTCCGGAAGAGTTTCCCCAAGAGCCCACATTTCATTTACAATTTTCATGAGCTTAGTATGGAAGTCAGTAAACATTTCATTTTCTTCCATGCGAATGTTTTCGAACTGACTCATGAGCATCTGAAGTTTAGATCTTTTGACAACTGAGGTACCCTCATAAGTTACTTCAAGGATTCTCCATGCCTATTTTGCATTAGTGGTTGTCATGATCTTTTTAAACTCTTCTTGATTCATGGCACACACTATAGCATTGTAAGCTCTAACATTATTTTGTCTAAGATTTAGCTGAGCTTGAGACCATCTAGCTGGATCTAATGGTCTAGTGGTTGTGACACCATTTGTAGTCACATCTTCAGTGGGTTCCGTCCAGCCTTTCTCTATAGCCTCCCAAACAGCCCAGTCCATGGATTTTAAAAATGCTGTCATCCGGGCTTTCCAGAAGGCATAATTTGTTCCATCAAAGGTGGACGGGTGATAGAGCTTCCTTCAGGATTCATGGTGAATCTAGCAAAAGATGGATCTACTTCAGGTTATTACACCCTTAAGAAGTAACCCGCTCTGATACCAATTGAAAGTGCAATAACTAGATCTCACCAAGTCCTAGAGGGGGGAAGGGGGGGGGGGGTGAATAGGACTATTAAAAATTTCTTTTCAAGGATTAGGTTTTATTAGTGGGCAATCTAAAAGATTAATTAAAATTGAGAGTCCCCAAGAAGATTTAAGAAAGATATTCAGAGTTGTGAGTGTTTATAGTATGTGGAAATGCAACTAAAGTAACAAAGATGTAGCTTAGAAAAGATGATCAACTCAAGTGACAAGAATGCAAGGCAACATCCACACACAACAAACAATAAACACAGTGATTTATAGTGGTTCGGTCCTAGACCTACATCCACTCTCAAGAGCAATCTCTCTTGGTTCCACTAAATAAGAGGTACTTACATAACATACACCTCTTGCAACAGTTTTTGATTCGGTGGTTTGTCTTCCACCAATTGGGGTTTTTTGATCAGGTGGTTGATCCTTGATCTAGTCCACCAACTACAACAATTTTTTGATGCGGTGGTTTGTCTTCCACCAAATACAGCAATGAGAATTGAAATATTAAAGAACACCTAAACAAAGAATTGTATACCTTGGTTTTGAATGGTGCTCTTGATGCTTGAAAGACTACCTCCAAGCTTTGGCCTCCTGTTCTTGCTGCTTGGTGATGAAGATCTTCAGATGAGTGCTCAGCCAAGGGAAGACGTTTTAAGAGGGTTTGGAAGGCTAAGGTATTCTCTCAGATTTAATGGAGCCTTTCCTAACTCACCAACTACTTTTCTTGTAACAATAATGGCACTTTTTGGTGTTGGAGAGTAGGTGGTTATGGGAGCTTTGAAGATGATTTTAATGGAGGTGCAAAGGCTCAGTTATACTAGTGTTTTTCACAGTAATAAATTCAGTGGTTGGAGCAAGGGAGAGGTCTTCTTTAAATACAGATAAGCTCCAATGGACAGATCTACGGCTAAAAACAGAATGGTCTACGGCTTAGCCGTAAGTTCTGACAACATCCAACGGCTAGTTTGACCAGATTCAACAAAAATTCCTTCTTACGGTTAAGCTTACGGCTTAGCCGTAAATCCTTATACGGCTTAGCCGTGAGCACCTTTCTGCTTAGCCGTGGGTCAGCCGTAGACTGAAATCTCCCAAAAACTGCTCTCTGGAGAGTGGCCCGTAATCTTTTCGGCTTAGCCGTGAATCACATTACGGCTTAGCTGTGAAGGCCTTTCGGCTTGGCCGCAAGGTTAACCATAAGCATTATATGGCCAAGTGCACTCTCTGGATTGTAGCCCGTAGATTTTACGGCTTAGCCGTGAAACACAATATGGCTTAGTCGTAACATTTTTCGGTGCAGCCGTAGGGTCAGCCGTAGAACAAAAAACTTCAAAATATACTCTCTGGAGAGTGAGCCGTAGGATCTACGGCTTAACCGTGGTCCAAGCCGTAGAACAAAAACTGGTTGTTTGATAACCCTAATTTCCTATTCTATGGACACTAGGGGTCATAGTTACCTTATCCCTTGACACTCACAGAGGATCTTCTTGAATGATCTTGAACTTCTTTGCTTAGTCTTCATTGATAGGTTTTTCTTGAATGGTCTTGAACTTGCTTGAACTTCTTTGAACTTGGGTTGATCTTCAATGAACTTCCGAGGTGAACTAGGTCGTTCTAGAACTGAACTATACTTTGGTCACATAATTGACAACACACTCTTACAATGACACTAACAAACTTTATGCCACATTTTTCTCCTAAACTAAGTGTTGAGCCAATTTCTTCGAAACCGGACTTTGAACTAAGCACTCAACTTATTGTTCCTAAAGCAAATAGTGAGCTTGTATCACAAGAAGAGAACAATGAACTCAGCATTGGTAGTCCTACTATACCTCAAGAAGTCTTCCAAGTTCAGGATAACATCTCTGATTTAGAAGAAGAAATGCCATTGGCACCTGCTTTGGTGGTCAATGACGCTTCTACCAATGAAGTTCCAACACCTCAAGCCGCCTCTGACAATGCAAATCATGAAACAAGCGTGGAAGAAGTCAGCTAGCTCTTTGTTGAACCCAAAGAAGTCAATGCCTTAAGAAGATATATTCATCTAGAGGTTGACCGAAACAACATAGTCACGACGACACTCATTTTGGTCATAACTAAAGAGTCAACTATGATAAACCTTCTTCTTATTTAAACCTTTTAGGGAATAATTTCAATGTAAATGTAACTTCTTCGGGCAGATGTAAATGCTAATGAAAGGCCGCTATAGCCATTCACATACGATGTTTTTGAACACCTCAAGCACATACCTATACGACTTCATATTTTTTATCTTTGCAGATGTTTGAGGAGACTCGTAACAACTTTATACGAGCTTGATGAGTCTTTAAAAATGTATTTATTCATACACATTTTGACTCATTTTAAAGACTTATTAACTTGAAAGAGCTTCATTTAGTGTGATAGCATGGTTTCAAGCATTTTAAATTCATTGTAGTGCATTCCTGCATAATTTGTTTAAAAATTACACTTTTTGCATAAATTCATGAAACCTACTATTTTTGGAAAGTCTATTTCTAGAAACTTTTGTTAAAATAACTTTTCTCATGAATTGAAATTCAATTCTCATCATCATTAGTTCATTCACATAAAATTATGAAAAATGGTGTGCATTTTTATTATCATTTCATGAGAAATGGGTCCATAGTATGCATTTGTGATCTAGGTGGAAAATTGTCTTTTCACATGAATTCACATTTGTTTTATAGGAAATTGATGATATGGGTCCCATTTATAAAGAATTGAGGCAAGGAATTGATTTTAAGAGAGAGGAGAGCAAAATTGAAGAAAAAAAAAGGAAATTGGAAGAAAATTGTAAAAAGTCCGCTTCATGGTCCCACACATACATGTACATGTGTGGGGTACACTTGTAAAACATCCAAGATGGGGTCCATTTATTTGTTGCACATTTAAAAGAGCTTTTGAAGAGAATTTGAAAAATATATCATCAAAGATGGACAAGGAGAGCCACATAGGAGTTCTTTTTTGGAAAAGGGAAAGATTTAATTGAAAAAAAATGAAAAAGAAATCCAAGCAAGCTATTCCACGTCCAAAAGAGATTTTGGATCAGATTTTGGCTAAAAAAGAAAAGGAAAAAAATCAAAGGAGAATTATCTAGAAGATCTCTTCAAGTTTGGAGCCAACAAGGAAAACTTTCCAAAAAGAGAAAGTTGATGATGCAAAGAGATAAAAGGGGAAGTTCTACACCTCATGTGGGCCAAGTTTGATTCTAAAAGAAGATTCTTATCCTTATTTCATCTCTCAAAAGATCTCAATGCAAGGTGGCACATACAAGAAAGGAAAGAAGCATCAAAAGGGACTCCTAGACAAAACAAGCAAGGAAAGAAAAGAAAAATAAAAAGAAAAAAAATACCCAAGGGTAATGCACGTCCAAAGCATTGCTTGGAGCCCTTTTTCTTTCATTTTTTTAATTATTTTTAATATTTTAAAGTTTGAGAAGGAGTAGGACTTGAAAAAGTATAAATAGGGTACCCTTTTCCCATATTCTTCATGGAAGAATTACCCACCTCCCACCTCTAGATTTCTACACTCCATCTCTCCCTCTCTTGTCTCTCTATCTCAAGTCATCAAGGAGGCTTAGCCCTAAAGCCACACCACCAACCCTGAAGATCAACTAGAAGGAGGAATTCTTTTCCATCCTAGTATGTGTAATCTTTTGGTTTAATTTTTTTTCATCTTATGTAAAGGATTGTCATATTAGTTCAATAATATTCGACTTCTTATTCTTCTTATTCTTATGGTTGTATTATTGCTTGATTTGTTTGGATTGACAACCTAAATAGAGAGCATATCTTAAGAAATTATTAGGCCTAGATTAAGAGAGAATATTGAGTGAATTTACCGCCTTTGTCTTCCGTTGCTTACCACCTTTAACTTTTATTGTTTACCGCCTTTGACTTCAGTTATACCACCTTTGACTTCCTGAAATTCTTATTTTCTTTCATTGGACTTTTAATTTTAAATTTCTACATTTTTATTTTCCTGCACTTTTATTTTATTTTCTGCGCTTTTTTTATTTTCCTGTTATGTTCATGTTAATGTTAAGTTTTGTTTTTGCAGAGTTTGATGGTTGGATTATGAATCATTGCATCTATTTTCTTATCATAAGATTTTGTGCATATTTAAGTTGATGAAAATTAAGCCTTCAGATCTGAATCTAATGATTAAATTCGACTTAATACACAAACATCATAACTTAACAGTTTCAGCAAACTGGAGAAATAGTTTTTGACAAAAAAGTTCGAAGTAGGTAGACCAGTCAAATCATAATATTTTTCTTTAAAACTTGGGAAAATTAAAGTTTAGGAGGTGGTTTTTCATTCTCCAAAATTTTAGACCAAAATAATTTTGGAAGGTTTGTGAACCAGAGGCTTAAACTTTGCAAATCAGTCAAACTCGAATCATAATTTCTGCACAGAATTTTGCAAAGTTGTCATATTCATGCATTCATAACTTTTTCGTTTTAGATCCTTTTTTACTTCCGTTTTTTTTTTTGTTAGTTTCATGAATCAGTAGAACATAAATTCCAGCCATTAAATTTAGATTTAGGATGCATTAGAATAGTTCAAATCATGCATAAGATTAGCATCAGCATACTAGTTTTTCAGACTTAGAATTTTTCAGCATCTCATGGCATGCATTGCATTACTAATTTTACTAACTTTCTAATTTTAAATTTGTTTCTAGTTTTATATTTTTTTATTGTTTTAGTTAATTTCCAAGATTAAAGATCTTTCTAAACTTGTTTTAATTGAAGATTTTAAATTGGAAAGTTTTTCTAGTTTTGGAAATTCTAACTTAGAAAAGTTTCTAACTTTTGTTTATTTTGTTTCTAATATTGTTTAGCTTAGTTAGTTTCTAATTTTATTTTTTATTTTTCAAAGTTCTAACTTGTGTTTTTGCAGCAATTTTAGTTTTATTTTAGGAATTTCTAGATTTAGGTTTTTAGTTTTAGAAAAGTTTTTTTCATTGGTTTGTAACTAATTTAATTTTGGTTAAGTAGGATATTTGTATTTGTTAGATTTTAAATTAGGCCAGTTTTAGATTTTCATTTGGGGAAGGTACAAGTTGAAAAGGAACCTTAAAATACATAGCTCCCTGTGGATCGACCTGGTCTCATCAGTTTTATTACTACATTACGGTTCTGCACTTGGAACTCACGATCAAGTTTTTGGCGCCGTTGCCGGGGAGCTCCATTTAAGGTAAATTTTCTAACTTTCCTTAGCTACATTGCTTTATGGGTGTGGTTTAATTTTGGCATCTTTCTAGAAATAGGAGGACATGCATGGAATGATGAGCTGCCCTAATTTGGAATAGGAATGTGCATTGAATGCTAGAAAATACACATCATTGCTATTTTTAGAAACTTTCTAAAATCAGGAAAAGTTACTATTTTTCAACTTGTCTCAACTTTTTTTTTTGGAAAGAAAGTATATACCAAAAGTGATCCAATCATTGTCCTTAATATTCTCGGTGTCTAAGAAAGCCTTTGCCCCTGTAGTGCGCGACAGCTTGTTTGTTCAGGAAACTGGTCCTTCAAACGGGGCCATCTGTGACTCTACCACTTCCTGGTGGCTAACTGGCCGAGTTGGTTTCATAGGACTAGATTGGAGAACTAGAGGAAACTTTTCAGCCTTAAGGAGTTAATTAGATGTTTTTTGTGTAACTTAGGTTTTTTTTTCTAAATTAAAAAAAAAAAAAGAACAAGTGATTCAAAAAAAAAAAATGGAATGGGGGGAATCCACAAACATGATACTTAATAATGGGCAAACTAATGGGAATGGAATCAATATTAATGGCCCGCCAAAGTCTTGGCGTGCCTTATGTGAACAAGAAAGAATTGAAAAGTTACATGAAAGAAATTGTTCAGTTGGACTATATGAACGGGAGTGGGCTAATCGCTATGATCATTGTTACAATGAGGAATTTGAGGATTTTAATGGAATGGTTAGTTCAGATGATCCACCAATAAGGGTCCCACATGATTACCCATACCCCATAAAATCATTCACTCCTATGGATATGGGAATTCAATGGCGAGCTAAATCAAATTCAAATCAATGGCATTACCATAATGAAATGGATAACATGTGTGGTCCAAATTGGGATGATCACTCACTAAACAATTGGCGCAATGGGCCCAACATGGATCATGTCTCTTCTTCCCAAGAATTTCTTCAGGCCGGGTTGTATGACTACCCCCACAAGATACATCATATGTACCCCTTTCTTCTCTCTGGTCATATGCACCTCATAATTCCCTACCGCCTGAATGGTCATATGAGCCACCACCACTCCTGAAGAATTCTTTGGAGGATACTTTAGCCAAATTGGATGATGGGGTAATGCATGAACCAATTGATGAATCACATGAGCCTGTGTGCCCCACTTTTCCTCAGTACCGGCTATTCCACTTCATTAAAGAGGAATCTATGCCCTTTTACATAAATCCTTTCTATGATTCCGATTCCTCTTATGAATTTGGCATTGCAGTCTTTCACAAATTTGATGTTCCTACAATTAAGGAAACTGCAAATGAACCTACTGAGCCCCAAAAGGAAGATTACAATTGGGATGATGACCCCATTTTTCAGATTTCTGAGTCGGATAATCTGAAATCTTTAGAATCATGTACTGACTTCTTCATGAAATCTGATGATCCAACCCTTAGAGAAATTGCCCTCTCATTTCTTGGCCCTCAATGTTATTCAGAAAAACTTGCAGAATTGGAGAATAATAATCCCATTCCGACACCTAAGTCCGACAATTTGGAATCCTTTGAGCTCGTGCCTAAACAGACTATGGAAATCAATTTAAAAGAATTTGTGGCATGGGAGGACCTAGGGCCACCCAGTTACTCATTGCATTCTCTCTTGTCTTTCAAAAATTTCTTTTTAAGGAAAGAGGAAGAAATTTTCTTTGTGGTCCCTTTTTCACATAATGTACAAGAACATGCAGTCCTTATGTTCATTGAGCCCACTACCCACATGGTTTCATCTTTTTCTATGCTTCTTGTAAATTGTGGAGGAAAATTTCATTTGGGATCTGGGTGGACTCCTGATTTTGAATCCAGTAGTGTAGGTTATTTTTCTTTTCTTTTTAGAGTAGATATTTCCTTTTAGAGTAGCTTCTTGTCTTTCTGTTTTGTCTAACCTTGGACAGGGAGCAACTCGGACACATCTTCAGGTGACTTTTTCTCTCTACCCTCATTTCCATTTATGTTTCCTCACGTTACTTTTACAATTTTGTGTTGCATGCATAAACATCGAGGACGATGTTCATCTTAGGTTGGGGGGTGGGAACAAGCACAAAATTTTTCTTTGACTTTTCTGTCACTTTTATCATTTTAGTCAGTTTTTATTCATTTTAGCTTTTTTTAGAAAAAAAAATTTGGACCTTTATTTCTTTTTCGTTGGTATTTATTTTTCATTTTGGAAAAGAAAGTTTTCAAAAGAATTGAAGCGATTTGAAGATATATAGAAATTTGGAATTTTGATACTTTTGGAAGGAAGTAAAAAGAAAGTTTGCATTTTCTAAAGGAGAAAACCTACTAAAGGAGAAAACCTATCAAAAGATAACCAAAACTTGCTCTTCATATATATACACGTATACATTTTTTGACAATTTTGGATATGAAGCCTTGATGCTGTTTGTTTTTGGAATCTTTTTGGAGAATACAATGTGAACTTGAAATTTAGTTTGTAGAATATTTTTGTTTCCTAGTTCATTTTTGGTAAATTGTATATATTAGAACCAAAATGAATTAATTCGAGTGAAATGAGAATTGCCACCTAGTGTTTACTTTGGTTTTAAAAAAAAGAGTGAAAAAAAAAAGAGCATATAATGAGCAATTTGTGACTAGTTTGGGTTCGTAGCCTTTTTAACTCGAGCTAATAAGCCCAGAGGGATATTTCCATATCTAGTGCCCTAAAGCTATCTGGTTTGGGAGTTATTGGCCTAACGCTCGCTGCATGGGCTAATTAGAAAGCTTAAGGGACCTAAACATTGCACAGTCATAAGAAAAAAAAAAGGGGAAAATGAAGATGAATTATGGCCCAACGAGAGTCCGTAGAAATTTTCAAGGGATATGTGTGGAAAAGCATAAGGACTAAGTTTGCTCCTTAGATCCCAACTTTTGCTATATCATATGAACTTGAAAAATTCTACGTTGGAAAAAGTAAGAGAGTGAAGAGTGTCCGTAAGAGTTTGCAAGGAAGTATGTGCGAGGAAGGACAAGGACCAGATTTGCTCTCTGGATTCTAACTTTTTTTATATCGTATGAACTTGGGAACTCTTGCGTCGAAAAAAGATAGTGAAGAGAAAAGAGGTCAACCGAAGTAAATAGTAAAGTGGCAGCTGTCTTTGAGAGGAAATTTCTTTTTGCTAAATTTTGGGGGATCAGACTATTTGACGGAAGAACTCTGTTTTTATAGCATTATTGTGGAATATTCAAAATATGTTTTTGATATATACAATTCCCCACAGTGCACGCAAGTTGGTTTGAATTTGAGAAAGTTTTTTAGAACAGAATTGTGGACCGGACTTTGAAAAGTTTGAAAGTGTAATTATTCTAGATTTCAAAAATATCCGATATGAGTGAATTTTCTTTTGGGGAATTTCTTTTCGCTTTTATTCATTTATTTATTTATTTTTCATTCATAAAAAAAGAGAATTTTACGGGTATATTCACTGCAAACCCTCACGAGGCACAACTCGTCCACTAGGAGGAACCTAGGGGTTTAAGGGTTTGCTACATAAGCTAAATGCAGTCGAGAGTGCCAGCGAAAGTGGCTTTGCATTCATGTTTAATTTTATTGTAGTGCATTAGTTTTAGGTTAGATTAGGTTATGATGAATTCCTTATATTTTATCGCATTTTTTGCTAGGGACTAGCAAAATGCTGGTTGGGGGGTGTGATGAGTCTTAAAAAATGTATTTATTCATACATATTTTGACCCATTTTAAAGACTTATTAACTTGAAAGAGCTTCATTTAGTGTGATATCATGGTTTCAAGCATTTTAAATTCATTGTGGCGCATTCCTGCATAATTTGTTTAAAAATCACACTTTTTGCATAAATTCATGAAACCTGCTATTTTTGGAAAGTCTATTTTTTGAAACTTTTGTTAAAATAACTTTTCTCATAGATTAAAATTCAATTTTCATCATCATTAGTTCATTCACATAAAATTATGAAAAATGTTGTGCATTTTTATTATCATTTCATGAGAAATGGGTCCATAGTATGCATTTGTGATCTAGGTGTAAAATTGTCTTTTCACATGAATTCACATTTGTTTTGTAGGAAATTGATGATATGGGTCCCATTTATAAAGAATTGAGGCAAGGAATTGATTTTAAGAGAGAGGAGAGCAGAATTGAAGAAAAAAAAGGAAATTGGAAGAAAATTGTAAAAAGTCTGCTTCATGGTCTCACACATACATGTACATGTGTGGGGTACACTTGTAAAACATCCAAGATGGGGTCCATTTATTTGTTGCACATTTAAAAGAGATTTTGAAGAGAATTTGAAGAATATGTCATCAAAGATGGACAAGGAAAGCCACATAGGAGT
Source organism: Sextonia rubra (assembly GCA_037013555.1). Lineage (NCBI taxonomy): Eukaryota > Viridiplantae > Streptophyta > Magnoliopsida > Laurales > Lauraceae > Sextonia > Sextonia rubra. The sequence goes on along the minus strand of JASUAD010000018.1, from coordinate 13,383,476 downwards.
TCTTTTTTGGAAAAGGAAAAGATTTAATTGAAAAAAAATGAAAAAAAAATCCAAGCAAGCTATTCCATGTCCAAAAGAGATTTTGGATCAGATTTTGGCTAAAAAAAGAAAAGGAAAAAAATCAAGGGAGAATTATCTAGAAGATCTCTTCAAGTTTGGAGCCAACAAGGAGAACTTTCCAAAAAGCGAAAGTTGACGATGCAAAGAGATAAAAGGGGAAGTTCTACACCTCATGTGGGCCAAGTTTGATTCTAAGAGAGGATTCTTATCCTTATTTCATCTCTCAAAAGCTCTCAATGCAAGGTGGCACATACAAGAAAGGAAAGAAGCATCCAAAAGGGACTCCTAGACAAAGCAAGCAAGGAAAGAAAAGAAAAAAAAAATCCCCAAGGATACTGCACGTCCAAAGCATTGCTTGGAGCCCTTTTTCTTTCATTTTTTTAATTATTTTTAATATTTTAAAGTTTGAGAAGGAGTAGGACTTGAAAAAGTATAAATAGGGTACCCTTTTCCCATATTCTTCATGGAAGAATTACCCACCTCCCACCTCTAGATTTCTACACTCATCTCTCCCTCTCTTGTCTCTCCATCTCAAGTCATCAAGGAGGCTTAGCCCTAAAGCCACACCACCAACCTTGAAGATCAACTAGAAGGAGGAATTCTTTTCCATCCTAGTATGTGTAATCTTTTGGTTTAATTTTTTTTCATCTTATGTAAAGGATTGTCATATTAGTTCAATAATATTCATCTTCTTATTCTTCTTATTCTTATGGTTGTATGATTGCTTGATTTGTTTGGATTGACGACCCAAATAGAGAGCATATCTTAAGAAATTATTAGGCCTAGGTTAAGAGAGAATATTGAGTGAATTTACCGCCTTTATCTTCCGTTGCTTACCGCCTTTAACTTCTATTGTTTACTGCCTTTGACTTCGGTTATACCACCTTTGACTCCCTGCAATTCTTATTTTCTTTCATTGCACTTTTAATTTTAAATTTCTACATTTTTATTTTCCTGCACTTTTATTTTATTTTCTGCATTTTTTTAATTTTCCTGTTATGTTCATGTTGATGTTAAGTTTTGTTTTTGCATAATTTGATGGTTGGATTAGGAATCATTGCATCTATTTTCTTATCATAAGATTTTGTGCATATTTAAGTTGATGAAAATTAAGCCTTCAAATCTGAATCTAATGATTAAATTTGACTTAATACACAAATAGCATAACTTAATAGTTTCAGCAAACTGGAGAAACAGTTTTTGACAAAAAGTTCGAAGTAGGTAGACCAGTCAAATCATAATATTTTTCTTTAAAACTTGGGAAAATTAAAGTTTAGGAGGTGGTCTTTTATTCTTCAAAATTTTAGATCAAAATAATTTTGGAAGGTTTGTGAACCAGAGGCTTAAACTTTGCAAATCAGTCAAACTCGAATCATAATTTCTGCATAGAATTTTGCAAAGTTGTCATATTCATGCATTCATAACTTTTTCGTTTTAGATCCTTTTTTACTTCCGTTTTTTTTGTTAGTTTCATGAATCAGTAGAACATAAATTCCAGCCATTAAATTTAGATCTAGGATGCATTAGAATAGTTCAAATCATGCATAAGATTAGCATCAGCATTCTAGTTTTTCAGACTTAGAATTTTTCAGCATCTCATGGCATGCATTGCATTACTAATTTTACTAACTTTCTAATTTTAAATTTGTTTCTAGTTTTATTTTTTTATTGTTTTAGTTAATTTCCAGAATTACAGATCTTTCTAAACTTGTTTTAATTGAAGATTTTAAATTGGAAAGTTTTTCTAGTTTTGGAAATTCTAACTTAGGAAAGTTTCTAACTTTTGTTTATTTTGTTTCTAATATTGTTTCGCTTAGTTAGTTTCTAATTTTATTTTTTATTTTTCAAAGTTCTAACTTGTGTTTTTGCAGCAATTTTAGTTTTATTTTAGGAATTTTTAGATTTAGGTTTTTAGTTTTAGAAAAGTTTCTTTCATTGGTTTGTAACTAATTTAATTTTGGTTAAGTAGGATGTTTGTATTTGTCAGATTTTAAATTAGGCCAGTTTTATATTTTCATTTAGGGCAGGTACAAGTTGAAAAAGGGACCTTAAAATGTATAGCTCCATGTGGATCGACCTGGTCTCATCAGTTTTATTACTACACCGCGGTTCTGCACTTGGAACTACGATCAGAGCTCTACAGGCTTCGAATACAAACAATCAAACTCATGTGGTGCAAGTTCATCAAATAGAGAAGAACTATAAAAACAAAGTCCAAGAAGCCTTAGAAGCAATATATGAATGTTTTTCCATTCACAATGCTTCCAAGGCCAAATATCCTTTGCCAAAGATGATCTCCTTTTAGGTGACATGAAGCACACAAGGTCACTCTATTTCACGGCCTACATCAAGGACATACTTGTTCAAAGAGTTCAGGTTGACCTAGGGTCAACTCTAAATATCATCACAATTACAGCTCTTCAGGAACTTGGCATCTCGGTGAATCAGTTGTTTGTTACAAACAGTTCGATCCAAGGCTATGATGGAGAAGTCCAGGACCCGATTGGCAAAATTCGAATTCAGCTCCAGCTGGGTGATCTAACTTTAGAAGCCACTTTGTACGTAGTAAAGATATATGCTTGTTACAACATCCTCCTGAGGAAGTGATGGTTCATGATTACTCCATAGTGCCTTCTACTCTTCATCAGTGCCTCAAATACATTGATAATGAAGGTAAGGTGCATCGTGTCATTGCAGATGAAAGGCCGTTTAAAGGTAATGAGGTTTACTTCACTGATGTAACCATATATTAAGAAAGGCCTATAAAGTCTAAACTAAATACAATCAATTCTCCCTTGGATGATGATCCTATAAAACCCTTCACTATCTCAATAGAAAACAAAACTTATCTAGGGTTCGGTAAAAAATCTGACCCCTGCCAAGAGGTTGAAGTCTACAAAGAAGCCAATACTCAAATTTGTGGATACCAAAGCTCCTTTAATGATCAAGGTCAAATATAAAATCAAGCAATCAGATCAAACTTTAGCTATATCCACAAAACTATCAATGATGAAGCAAACAGGCATTGTTATTCATATAAGTAAGACATGTAGTCCAGTTATGTATATAACACGTGCTCAGAGTCCAGCAATGTCATTGAGGAATGGCTAACTACCTGTTGCAAGACAATGAAGGCTCTCTTACCTAGCAAATGTAATCTCTTTGGTTAGTGGCACATATTTTGATCAAGAAAGCAATGATGTATCTCCTCCAATCAGGGGAATGTCATCAATGAGGCCTGATTCTCCTATCACCTTCAGTTAACTAGTGCTGACATCACAACGCAGGGGTGAGTCATCTTACAGATATATTGATAGATGCTTCATTAGGCTAAAAGATAAGAGAATGTGCCACACTACTCAGCATGGATTCATTGTGCTAGATAGGCTTATGGCCAACCCTTCGTAGCTTGACAGTGGCAATGGAGTTTCAAACTTCGATGAGATATCTCGAATTGTTTCATCTTTTGAAATGGTGCTTTATCATATGCGTGGAAGGTCTAGACGGATGCGCCCAGTGCATGTTATCTCAATAGTTAGATATTCAGATTTTGAGTCAGATTTTGAGGATACTGAAAAGATGGACACCTCCATGTACTCTATTGTTGATTAGGAGCCTCTACTCTTGCTGTGGTCTACTCCATCCTAAATTTATGATTTCAAAGGTTCTTACTTCTTCGTGCCTCTATCCAAGCAATATAATCACTCGATTGTTTTCCATCGAGCCGAAAATGCTTCTACTTTATACCTTATCGACAAAATCGGTTGACACCTACAATCCTGTGGTTTGCATCTTGATGAAGAACATGGGCTATAATCTCAAGAAGCCCACAGTTCTCGGGATGGGTGCAAATGGGGTTCAGTCCCTTTTGATGTCTTTACTCCAGAAATGAAAGAAGATCTCCAAAAAAGACACAAAATCGAACAGCCGTGACATTGTATAGGATACATTCCTTACAGCAATGTTCCTAAACTAAATCAAGATTTTAGAATAAGATTTGTGGTCTTCAGTGAAGGGTATGACTCTAATGACTTTTAGGAGACTATTGTTTTCCAAGATCCTGTTGACTGGGTTGCTTTTTAGCATCCTGAAGGGGTAAGTGATTGTAACACTCCGATCCCCTTTGAGCCGGATTAGTGGCTCATTAGTGTGTGTTTTGTTTTGTTTATTCTTTTGGACTTGGTTTTGGGCCTTGGATAGGTAGTTGAGTGACCTTTGACCTGGAATAGGTAGTTCTAAGCCTTTTTCGTAATTTTGCTTTTGCTTTGCTCATATCATCTTTGCATCATCTTGGTGTCAGCATGTGTATTTCGTTGAGCTCGACAATTTCCGTAACTGTGTCAGATCCGTTTGGAGTCAATTGGGGAAGATGGACCTTCATGTGACTTGATTTGTAAATAACCCAGACTCTTTGGACTTTGACTTAAACTTCCAAAACTATATATACATGAGTCATTACAGGTGTCTCTCTCTCTCATTTCACCTGATCGTTGCATGCAAGGAATTCCAGAGGAGCTCTCCACGTTCTCTCTCCTTCTCTCCCTCTCTTCTTTCCTTCTCTTGATCGTTTGAGGATTGGGTCCTTTAGTGGATTTGGGTTCTTCTCTTCTCTCTGTTTATGTTTTGTGGTTCGGTAAGTGGGTTCTTTCCAATTCTTTCTTCTTCTTCTCCAATTGCTTCTCCCATTCTCTGTTGCTAGGTCTTCATCTCATGCATGTGTGATTGCTTTGATTTGTTTTGGTTTTAGTTGCTTTGGAGCTTGATTCAGTGGATTTCCAGATTTGAGGCAAGTATAAGTACAGACTTTTATAACACACATGGGTGCTCTATTTGAATGCTTTGATTTCCATCCTCTTTAGAGTATTTGATGCTTTACAGCCACATTCTGTGAATTTGGAGTCTCTGTAACTCATTTTCTTCAGCTTCTGTATCAAATTTCAGTTTCTGTACTCAGCCCGAATTCATCTCTGTATTGTACGGCTAAGCCGTGAACTTCTACGGCTTGATTTCCAGAGACTCGAAATTTGAGTTTTGTTCTACGGCTAGGCTACGGCTAAGCCGTAATTTGTTCTACGGCTGAGCCGTAAGCTAGCCGTGACCCAACCGTACCCCAGCCGTGAATTAAATCTCTGATCAGTCGAAACTTTTCTGATATCAGTACTCCTACGGTGAGGCTACGGCTAAGCCGTGGAATGCTACGGCCAAGCCGTGGATTGGTCTACGGCCAAGCCGTATACTGACTGTAGCTCAGCCGTAAAAAGGTATTTGATCAGAGATGGAAGGATGATTCGTTTAGCTGTGTTTTGAATGGAACCAAGGTGAAGCCGTAGTGCATAGTACGACAAGCGCGTAAGATGTCTTCGGCTCAACCATAGGTCCCCCATAGCTAAACCGTTAGGCATGGCAATTCTGAAACATAACTTAGGATAATGGTGAGACTTGTAGGACTCAAATACGGGTTAACCACCCATGTAAACCGGCCCAATGGATTCTTGGATCGCATGAATAGTCTGTTAGGCTGTGACTTATTCATGTGAGTGTTGATTTACTGTTAAGCACCTCCCCATGGGTGTTGGTTTAAGGGACGTCGGTGCACGCACAGATTACATTGCAACACTTTGATGGCAACGGTGTATTGACTAACTTAAAACTACATCAACATGCACGGTTAGTGACAGTGAACAACTAGCTTAGGACTGGCTTGTAATGAACCTTGACTCCGTATTAATCTGAGATGCATTGCATATTGTTTATGATTTTGCCCTCTGTTCTGTTAATCTAAGTTTATGCATTCCGTAGTCATTTTTGTTTTCGTCCTGTATCTTTGTTCTATGCTTCGTTCTGCACTATGCTTTGATCTATGCTGTGCTTTGGATTTATATCTATGCTCTGCTGGCTTTGTTTATCTCTGAGTTTGGGTATTCCCGGGTGGCTCTGCCCAGAGGTTAATACGTGAGGATAAGATCCGGTCTTTGTCATCGGTGAGTCCAAAGCGGATAATCTCCCTTTCTATGGATTTGATTTGATTGGTATTAGTCTGGCTCTACTCAGCCTCAGCCCTAGGATGCCCGACGGGGTTACCTCTGGCTTAGATCTCTGTATCTCTGTATTCACTGCAGTGTCGCTTTGTCTTGGGACCCCGGAACCCAGGAACCTGAGACCCACTTGTACCCTGGCCCGGTCAGTGGTGTTCTCCTCTGCTCTGCTTTGCTCTGCTCTCTATTGGAGAGAACTTGGTTAACGTAGTAGCCACTTAGTCAGTATTTCTATGTTTGATTCACATATCATGCTTTACTTCTATGCACGATTTGCTTAGCTTATTAAGATGAAATTCTGAAATCATTATTCTGTCATTTATTCAGCTTTGATACTATGAGTGTTTCATCCCTGTTACTTATATTTGCTGGATCGTTGTATTCATTTGTGTTGTCTGTGGTGTTGCAGGCACAGATACCTTGCCCAGCTCCCCGGTGGTCGAGGAGGCTGCAGGGGCAAGTGTAGAGGCACCCTCCGGTCTGGCAGAGTGGGCCTGATCACTTCTGCCTAGTGCGTGCATGCATACCAGTGGCTTTTATTTTGCGTTTTGGTTTTTGAGAGCTTGTATTTGGACTTTGGACTTTGGACTTGTATTCTGTATATTTTGTGTATATTGATTTTGGTGTGTATTCGGTTTTATCTCAGTGTACTTGTCTTTGTCTTTTCCGTTTCGTAATTGCTTTGGCTTCCGCTATTTTATTTTCCTTTGTTGCTTGCTATGATATGTACAGCTTCCGCGTACGCTTAGTTCGCACGTGTTAGATCCCTTGTGTGCGTGCATCTGGACTGGGTTTGGGTGCACGTGCACGGGAGTACGTGTGTCACCGGTTTAGCTTTTCGCTAACCCCCGAATTCTGGGCTCGGGTCGTGACATACGTATTGTATGGTATCAGAGCATGCTAGTTATAAGCATGTAGGCATCTAAGATCGTGGTGAGATAACGCTATCAACTATTTGACTCGAAGTCTCATATGTTGATTTGGGGTTTGACTAACTCAGGGCATTTTATATTTGTGTGTTGTGTTTCTTTTCCTTTTTGCAGGATGGCATCAGGATCAGGATCTTGGGATGAGAATCAACAGGGCCATAACGGTGATAGTGGATCAGTACCCCCACACATCAGTAGTGAGGAGCGGATGATGATGATGATGCAGTCTATGCAATCATTACAGGCGCAGATGGCATCCATGGTAGATAGACAGAGTCAGGCTGCTGCAGTAGCATCACCTCGCATAGATCAGCAGGTGATTTTCCAGCCTAAGGAATCAGATCCGAATGCTCTTTTCGACAAGTTCCGTAAGCGAGGGGCGACCGAGTTTCATGGGATAGAGGATGCATTGCAGGCGGAGCAATGGTTGGAGCAGACTGAAGAGCTATTTGACACGATTGTGTGCAGTAACAAGCAGAAGGTAGTTCTCACAGCCTCTATGCTTCGGAGTGTAGCCAAGACATGGTGGAGGAGTGTTAAGACTTCATTTCAGACTATGCCCAGTGCCACAGTTTGGGAGACCTTCAAGCAGCAATTCCGTCGGAAGTTCATGCCTCTCCATATTCAGCGAGCCAAGGAAGTGGAATTCTTCAACCTTCAGCAGAGACAGATGTCAGTTGCAGATTATGTACACAAGTTTACAGAGTTGTCTCACTTCGCAGAGGACATGGTGAACACGGAGCAGAAGAAGGTGACTCGCTTCGTCAACGGTCTGAATCCGAGACACAAACGCCATGTGGTTGCTTGTATGTGGCCGGCTACATTGGATGACGCTATTGACAGGGCTTATGATGCAGAGGCCATCTTTGAGGAGGAGCGAACAGAAGCTAAGAGGGCGGCAGGTTCCAGTGGCAGAAGTCAGTTTCAGAAAAGGTTCAAGGGTAAGCAGGGCAGTTCGAGCAGTACTCCGTTGGTATGCGGTCACTGTGGGAAGGATCACCCCACAGACAGATGTTGGAGGAAGATTGGGGCTTGTTTCGGTTGTGGCTCTGCGGATCACAGGCGGGCCCAATGCCCGAAGTTTCAGTCCTCGCCACAGACGAGACATGCAGGATCTACAGCTCAGGGCAGATCTCAGCCAGCTCGCCCAGCCCAGAAGCCGAACCGCCAGACAGCCCGAGCCTATGCTGCTACGCATGAGGGCGCGGAGGAGGCCACAGTCGTGGAAGGTAAAATTTTAATTTCTGATGCAGAAGCTTTAGCTTTATTTGACTCCGGGTCTACGCGTTCGTACGTAGCACCCCATTTTGCTGTGCAGCTTCGACACCGACCCACACCACTTCCATACTTGTTGCTAGTATCCACTCCGGTTGGTAAGCGGGTGGAGTGCAGTGTGTTTTACCCTCAGTGTGATGTGCGGATAGCTGGTCATCAGCTCCCAGTAGACCTCGTGTTGCTCACGACACTGGATTTTGATGTGATCCTTGGTATGGACTGGCTTGCAAGATATCATGCGTGTATCAATTGCTACAGCAAAGCTATCTACTTTGATTTGGGCAGCGGATTCCGATTTGAGGGCAGCCAGATGAAGTGCCCAAGACGTGTGATCTCTGCTTGTAAGGCAGACAGGATGCTTCGTAGGGGATGTGAGGGATTTCTTGCATTCATTTCAGAGAAGAAAGATCAGCGACAGCTCAGTGAGATCCCAGTAGTTAGCGAGTTTCCGGATGTCTTCCCGGAGGATGTGCCAGAGTTGCCACCGGTTCGGGAGGTAGAATTTGCTATTGACGTGGTACCAGGTACAGCACTTATCAGTAGAGCTCCATATCGTATGGCACCTGCAGAGTTGTTGGAATTAAAGAAACAGTTGCAGGATCTGTTGGACAAAGGGTTCATACGCCCAAGTGTTTCACCTTGGGGAGCTCCTGTATTGTTTGTCAAGAAGAAGGATGGCAGTTTCCGGATGTGCATTGACTACAGGCAGTTGAATAAAGTGACTATCAAGAACAAATATCCATTGCCTAGGATTGACGAGTTGTTCGATCAACTTCAGGGTGCAGCTTACTTCTCTAAGATTGACTTGAGGTCAGGATATCACCAGCTCAGGGTGAAGGATGAGGATGTTCCTAAGACAGCTTTCAGGACTCGGTATGGACACTACGAGTTCCTTGTCATGCCGTTTGGTTTGACGAATGCACCCGCAGCTTTCATGGCCTTGATGAACAGGGTGTTTACTTCCTTCTTGGACCAGTTCGTTGTGGTTTTTATAGATGACATATTGGTCTATTCGAAGACTGCTGAGGAACATACAGACCATTTGAGAAAAGCATTGCAGCTGCTTAAGGATCACAAGTTGTATGCCAAGTTGACTAAGTGTGATTTCTGGTTAGAGCAAGTTGCATTTCTGGGTCATAAGATTTCTAGAGATGGATTAATGGTGGATCCGGCGAAGATTGAGGCAGTAGTCCATTGGCCCCGTCCCAGATCAGTGACAGAGATTCGGAGTTTTCTGGGTTTGGCGGGATACTACCGCAGGTTCGTGCAGGACTTTTCGAAGATTTCAGCACCGCTGACTCAGTTGACTCGGAAGAAGGTTCCATATGAGTGGACAGAGAAGTGTGAGCGTAGTTTCCAAATGTTGAAAGAAAAGCTCACTACGGCGCCAGTGTTGACTCTCCCAGATGGTAGTGAGGGATTCGTGATTTATTCCGATGCTTCTCGCGTTGGGTTAGGCTGTGTCCTGATGCAGAATCAGAAGGTGATTGCCTATGGATCCAGACAGCTGAAGGAGCATGAGAAGAACTATGCCACACATGACTTGGAGTTAGCAGCCATTGTATTTGCATTGAAGTTGTGGCGGCATTACTTGTACGGTGTAAAGTTCGAGGTCCATTCCGATCATCACAGTCTGCAGTACTTGTTTGATCAGCATGACTTGAATATGAGGCAGCGTAGATGGTTGGAGTTTATCAAAGACTACGACTTTCCGATCAAGTACCACCCAGGCAAGGGAAATGTAGTTGCAGATGCACTCAGCAGGAGGACAGACAGTCTTCAGGTGTTGGCAGGATTCTATATGCTTGTGCATGACCAGCCCGTTGAGGTTCGGATGGTAGGTGACTTGGTGACATTAGCTGCTACTGTCGTGTTTCAGCCTGAGGTGATTCAACAGATCAAGGATCGCCAGTTTGAGGACCCCCTCCTAGTGAAGTTCAGAGATAGGAGTACAGATCGACCGGATTTCAGCCTGGTAGATGGAGTTTTGTACTTCAGGAATCGATTGTGTGTTCCCGCTGTGGATGAGCTGAAAGATAAGTTGATGACAGATGCGCACGATGCCCGATATGCGATGCACCCAGGGAGTACGAAGATGTACCGGAACTTGAAGGACAGATTTTGGTGGAACAATATGAAGCGGGAGATCGCAGGGTTCGTAGCTCGATGTTTGACCTGTCAGAGGGTGAAAGCTGATCATCAGCGACCGCCAGGATCATTGCATCCATTGCACACTCCGCAGTGGAAGTGGGAGCACATTACGATGGATTTCGTCTCCGGTTTTCCGCCGACCAGTAGAAAGAACAATGCGATCTGGGTAATAGTGGACAGATTGACCAAGTCAGCACATTTCCTTCCGTTCAAGAAGGGGATGACATTCACGGAGATGGCTAGGAAGTTTGTTGACGAGGTAGTCAGATTGCATGGCACCCCGGTATCGATTGTGTCGGATCGAGACAGTCGTTTTGTATCTTCATTCTGGAGAGCATTTCAGGAAGCTATGGGCACGAAGCTGAGTTTTAGCACGGCATACCACCCCCAGACTGATGGACAGTCGGAGCGTACCATTCAGACGTTGGAGGATATGCTCAGAGCTAGTGTGCTGAACTTTGAGAAGGAATGGGATATGCATTTGGCATTGTGTGAGTTTGCTTACAACAACAGCTTTCATGAGAGCATTGGTATGGCACCTTATGAGGCTCTATACGGACGAAAGTGCAGGACCCCAGTGTGCTGGGAAGAAGTTGGAACTAGAAGTTTCCATGGTCCGACAATCATTGCTGAGACGACAGAGAAAGTGCAGAAAGTGATAGAGAATCTGAAGATTGCTCGGTCCAGGCAGAAGAGCTATGCTGATACTCGGAGGAGACCTTTGGCATTCCAAGTCGGAGATTGGGTGTTCCTTAAAGTTTCTCCGATGAAGGGCACAGTTCGATTTGGTCAGAAGGGTAAGTTAGCTCCGAGATATGTAGGACCGTTCGAAGTCAAGAGCCGAGTTGGAGATTTAGCTTATCGGTTGACGCTTCCAGTTGAGTTCTCCGGTGTGCACGATGTCTTCCATGTGTCGATGCTCCGTAAGTATGTGCCAGATCCGAGCCATGTGATTCGCTACGATGATATCCAGATTCAGCCTAATGCAACTTACGTTGAGCGTCCGCTTCGCATCGCTGGCACACGAGAGCAGATTCTCCGTACCAGGACTATCAGATGGGTTAAAGTGTTGTGGGAGCATCACGGTCCGGATGAGGCTACTTGGGAGCTAGAGGAGCAGCTAGCGCGCCAGTACCCCCAGCTCTTTGCGCAGGTAGGTAGTCATTCCGAGGACGGAATGATTCCTAGTGGGGGAGGATGTAACACTCCGATCCCCTTTGAGCCGGATTAGTGGCTCATTAGTGTGTGTTTTGTTTTGTTTATTCTTTTGGACTTGGTTTTGGGCCTTGGATAGGTAGTTGAGTGACCTTTGACCTGGAATAGGTAGTTCTAAGCCTTTTTCGTAATTTTGCTTTTGCTTTGCTCATATCATCTTTGCATCATCTTGGTGTCAGCATGTGTATTTCGTTGAGCTCGACAATTTCCGTAACTGTGTCAGATCCGTTTGGAGTCAATTGGGGAAGATGGACCTTCATGTGACTTGATTTGTAAATAACCCAGACTCTTTGGACTTTGACTTAAACTTCCAAAACTATATATACATGAGTCATTACAGGTGTCTCTCTCTCTCATTTCACCTGATCGTTGCATGCAAGGAATTCCAGAGGAGCTCTCCACGTTCTCTCTCCTTCTCTCCCTCTCTTCTTTCCTTCTCTTGATCGTTTGAGGATTGGGTCCTTTAGTGGATTTGGGTTCTTCTCTTCTCTCTGTTTATGTTTTGTGGTTCGGTAAGTGGGTTCTTTCCAATTCTTTCTTCTTCTTCTCCAATTGCTTCTCCCATTCTCTGTTGCTAGGTCTTCATCTCATGCATGTGTGATTGCTTTGATTTGTTTTGGTTTTAGTTGCTTTGGAGCTTGATTCAGTGGATTTCCAGATTTGAGGCAAGTATAAGTACAGACTTTTATAACACACATGGGTGCTCTATTTGAATGCTTTGATTTCCATCCTCTTTAGAGTATTTGATGCTTTACAGCCACATTCTGTGAATTTGGAGTCTCTGTAACTCATTTTCTTCAGCTTCTGTATCAAATTTCAGTTTCTGTACTCAGCCCGAATTCATCTCTGTATTGTACGGCTAAGCCGTGAACTTCTACGGCTTGATTTCCAGAGACTCGAAATTTGAGTTTTGTTCTACGGCTAGGCTACGGCTAAGCCGTAATTTGTTCTACGGCTGAGCCGTAAGCTAGCCGTGACCCAACCGTACCCCAGCCGTGAATTAAATCTCTGATCAGTCGAAACTTTTCTGATATCAGTACTCCTACGGTGAGGCTACGGCTAAGCCGTGGAATGCTACGGCCAAGCCGTGGATTGGTCTACGGCCAAGCCGTATACTGACTGTAGCTCAGCCGTAAAAAGGTATTTGATCAGAGATGGAAGGATGATTCGTTTAGCTGTGTTTTGAATGGAACCAAGGTGAAGCCGTAGTGCATAGTACGACAAGCGCGTAAGATGTCTTCGGCTCAACCATAGGTCCCCCATAGCTAAACCGTTAGGCATGGCAATTCTGAAACATAACTTAGGATAATGGTGAGACTTGTAGGACTCAAATACGGGTTAACCACCCATGTAAACCGGCCCAATGGATTCTTGGATCGCATGAATAGTCTGTTAGGCTGTGACTTATTCATGTGAGTGTTGATTTACTGTTAAGCACCTCCCCATGGGTGTTGGTTTAAGGGACGTCGGTGCACGCACAGATTACATTGCAACACTTTGATGGCAACGGTGTATTGACTAACTTAAAACTACATCAACATGCACGGTTAGTGACAGTGAACAACTAGCTTAGGACTGGCTTGTAATGAACCTTGACTCCGTATTAATCTGAGATGCATTGCATATTGTTTATGATTTTGCCCTCTGTTCTGTTAATCTAAGTTTATGCATTCCGTAGTCATTTTTGTTTTCGTCCTGTATCTTTGTTCTATGCTTCGTTCTGCACTATGCTTTGATCTATGCTGTGCTTTGGATTTATATCTATGCTCTGCTGGCTTTGTTTATCTCTGAGTTTGGGTATTCCCGGGTGGCTCTGCCCAGAGGTTAATACGTGAGGATAAGATCCGGTCTTTGTCATCGGTGAGTCCAAAGCGGATAATCTCCCTTTCTATGGATTTGATTTGATTGGTATTAGTCTGGCTCTACTCAGCCTCAGCCCTAGGATGCCCGACGGGGTTACCTCTGGCTTAGATCTCTGTATCTCTGTATTCACTGCAGTGTCGCTTTGTCTTGGGACCCCGGAACCCAGGAACCTGAGACCCACTTGTACCCTGGCCCGGTCAGTGGTGTTCTCCTCTGCTCTGCTTTGCTCTGCTCTCTATTGGAGAGAACTTGGTTAACGTAGTAGCCACTTAGTCAGTATTTCTATGTTTGATTCACATATCATGCTTTACTTCTATGCACGATTTGCTTAGCTTATTAAGATGAAATTCTGAAATCATTATTCTGTCATTTATTCAGCTTTGATACTATGAGTGTTTCATCCCTGTTACTTATATTTGCTGGATCGTTGTATTCATTTGTGTTGTCTGTGGTGTTGCAGGCACAGATACCTTGCCCAGCTCCCCGGCGGTCGAGGAGGCTGCAGGGGCAAGTGTAGAGGCACCCTCCGGTCTGGCAGAGTGGGCCTGATCACTTCTGCCTAGTGCGTGCATGCATACCAGTGGCTTTTATTTTGCGTTTTGGTTTTTGAGAGCTTGTATTTGGACTTTGGACTTTGGACTTGTATTCTGTATATTTTGTGTATATTGATTTTGGTGTGTATTCGGTTTTATCTCAGTGTACTTGTCTTTGTCTTTTCCGTTTCGTAATTGCTTTGGCTTCCGCTATTTTATTTTCCTTTGTTGCTTGCTATGATATGTACAGCTTCCGTGTACGCTTAGTTCGCACGTGTTAGATCCCTTGTGTGCGTGCATCTGGACTGGGTTTGGGTGCACGTGCACGGGAGTACGTGTGTCACCGGTTTAGCTTTTCGCTAACCCCCGAATTCTGGGCTCGGGTCGTGACAGTGATGATGATGACATAATGTTACAAATCACTTAATATTGGGCGCCTAAACTAAATGAGAAAATAGATTCATCTCATCACACTCGTTGGGAATCTCTAACCCTTGATGTAAAAGCTAAAGAGCCTAAAAAACCAAATCCATGAAAAGGGATAAGGCCTTGGACTAAACCCCCAAATGAAACCCTAGAAGGTTTTACGGAGTTGGAAGTTTCCGAAAATGCTGTGGAAGAACCTCCTTCCAAACCTCCAGCTGAGGTCTAAGTATAAGAAATAACTTACGAACCCCAGACAATCCTCGTCCTACCTTTGTAAGCTCTCAAATCAGAGGAAAAGAACTTGATGTATATGTGAGTTTCTTGTGACAGGTCATGGATTGCTTTGGATGGACATATGCAGAAATGCTGGATCCAATTCCAGAAGTTTCCATGAACAAATTGAATATAGCAAATAATGCTAAAACCTTAAAGCAAGATCAGAAAAGGACACAACAAAAATCATGGATAAAATTGAAAAAGAAGTTTAGAAACTCAGAGATGCTCACTTCATTCGTGAAGAGCAACACCCTGACTGGTTGGCTCACATAGTGCCAGTCACCAAGAAAAATAGGTAAATTAGAGTCTACATTGATTTTAGAGATCTGAAAAAAGCTTGTCCTAAAGATGATTTCCAATTACCGATTTCCCATTACCCATACCACAAATCGTGATAGACAATACTTTCGGATTTGAAAGGATGTCATTCATGCATGGGTTTTCGAGATACAATCAACTGAATATGTACAAGGATGACAAGAAGCACAAATCCTTCAAAACCCGTTCGACGTATACTGTTACACCGTCATGCCCTTTGGCCTCAAGAATGCTAGAGCCACATACCAAAGGGCAATGATGAAAATCTTCAAAGACATGCAACACAAGTCTATCGAATGCTATGTTGATGACTTGGCCGTCAAGAACAAACAGAACTCAGACCATCTAGCTGATCTTCGTATAGTCGATTCATGGTTCGAAAAGGTGGCATTGAACTACATCTAGTCAAAGCTATATTGAAGATATTGTCTCTGAGAACTCTTAAAGAATTTAAGGGATTGCAAGTAGACTCGCCTACATTCGTAGGTTCATTTTAAATTTATTTGGAAGTGCACAACATTCTCCAGACTCATAAAGAAAGGAGTAGCTTTTGAGTGGGATAAAACTTGTGAAGATATCTTTCAAGATATCAAATGGTATCTCAAAAATCCATTGATGCTTTCAGCTCCGATTCTAGGTAAACCTTTCATCCTTTATATTCGAGCTGTTGATCACTCTCTGGGGCATTATTAGCTCAAAAAAATGATGAGGGTAAGGAGGTGGCCCTTTATTATTTATCACGGATGCTTATTGGTGCTGAACATAACTATCATCCAGTAGGGAAAGAATATCTTGCATTAACGTTTGCTATACAAAAACTACATCTAAAATTAAGTACGAAGGAGACCATAGGACTCAAGCTCAGTAGGAAGAAGACTGCTGAAGGTTGCACCAGTTGCACTCTTTGACCAAAGTTGATACCCAAGAAAAGTTTTTTCTACTAAGGGTTTGACAGCTTGTCTATTCTGGGTACTGGTTCTTAAGCAGGTTCAGCCCCACCACTCCTTAGCGGTACTGATTCTTAACTGGGATCAATCCCACCACTCCCTAGTGGCTTCCCTGGTCAAATAAGGTTTCATAAGACCGAAAACAATACCTACGTATTCTGTTCACCTGTCAGGAGTTGTCTAGTTATCTAAGCTACACTATGACCTCTCTTGTGCTTAATGGTTATGCGTAACTGCTTGTGCATTATACTAGGACAATTAGGACCCTGCATATAGGTTAGAATTAGTTGCTTCCATTCGTTAAAAAAATTCAAAAAGAAGTTTTGGCTAACCCTTTCCTCTTACATCATGAACCAATGGGAATACATGCACAAGGGGAGACCCAATAATTATGATCATCCATGGAATAACATAGCTGGATTTTTTGGATATAATGAGCAATCAAGTGGGCAAGAACTTGATAATAATCAACTGATAGGGGTCCAACATGATAACTGATATCCCACACAATCATTCACTCCTAATATGGACATGTGGGGAAATGGTCCCTGTAAAATGGGTAACATGTATAACCTAAGTTGACACAATCAATCTCATTACAATTGGCAAAATGGGCCCATTATGGATCAAGAGTACTGTCCTCATGAATTTACTTCAGGTGGATCGTATGAGTATCCCTCCCCGGATATGCCATACACCACTTAACCCCCTTCCACTCGAGGGTCATATGAACCACCAGTGCCACCCCTAGAGGAATCTTTGGAGGATTTTGTTTTTACGATCAAGCAAAACACATAATCCATGAAAAAGAAAAGAACATCAAAGCCATGGAAAGCCTAAAACTAGAAGGCCTAGAGAGAGTAAACTCAGTTAGTCTACTTGGCAAAAAAATAAATGACATCCTTAGAGGTGTAGTAGAATTTCAAAGAGATGATTTAATATTCATTAAATATTATGCAGAAATGGATCACTTAAATACAATTTGGATATCTGAGGATGATAATTAACTTGTAGATGCTAGTGTGATGGGTGAACCTAACACAACCCATATGAACCTATGACCCAAAGGATTTAATCATTTTAGATTGCCCAAACTACGAGGTTCCTCATGGGCCGCAAATGGATAACCCAATTTTGTGTGTTCTTGAAAAGGAAATACTAGTAGTGAGTTCCATAAATTGCCTGATAACAAGGAAACCGATTGTTCAAAAAAATTCTTAGAATTTGAGGAAATTGGCCTGATTCAGACCTATAAGTTTGAAATTTTGAATACACATGTAGCTTTGTTTACACTTTCAAACCATGATTTTGCCACTGAAATTTGTATACCCGTCCCAAAGAAAATTTAAACAATTAATTTAATGAAAATATTTGCATGAGGACCAAACACCACCTTATTTTGCATTGCTACATTCTTTTATAAATTCAAAGATCCATTTTTTAGGGAGGAGGAGGAATTCTTCATGGTGGTAGTTTCTTCAACAAATAACAAGGAACATGTGGTCTTTGTGTTCGTTGGGCCCAATATTCTCATCGTTACATTGCTTTTAGAACTTCTTTAAATTGTGTGAAGGAAAATTTCATTTAGGATCCTAGTCGATTCTAAGTTTTGGATCCAGTGGTGTATATTTTTCTTTTTAGCATAAATTTTTCTTTTCATGTTAGTAGGATAGATTCTTTCTTTTCATTAGGTGCTTACTTTCGCATTTCCCTCCATCATTTAATTAAACTTTATGTTATTTCATTTAAGTGTTGCATTTCATGCATAACATCGAGGATAATGTTTAATTTAGGTTGGAGGTGGAAGCAAGCATGACTGTTCATTTTTAGACAAATATTTTTTTTAGTTTTCTCTTTATTCATAGTCTTTAGAAATATTTTTCATTTTTTAATTTTGTTTTAATTTTCACAAAAAAAAAGGTTTGGACCTTAGAAGGAAAGGAAATAGGATGCTACTGATTAGAAAACCACTAAATAAGACCAAAAAACTTTGGTTTGAGATAGCTTAGTAGGCAATTGAAAGATTTTTTCCTAATGTGAGCAACGTCTAGGAATCTGACTTTAAAAGACCCCCATGTTAGTCCAAGGTGGACCAGTTTAGGTTGCATTTTTTTATGTCTTAGGTTGTTTTACTCTTTTTTCTAAAAAAAAAAGAAGAGAGTTTTCAGGAAATATGAAGTTTTCAAAAGAATTGAAGCAAATTGAAAATATATAAGGAATCTGGAAGTTTCAAACTTTTGGAAGGAAGTAAAAAAGAAAGTCCTCTTTTTCTGAATGACGAAACCTATCAGAAGATTACCTACACTTATCCCCACTATATACACTTTACATTTCTTGAAGTTTGGATAGGAAGCTAAAATGATTTCTTTCAAAATTTCTCCAAAGGTTTTGATGAGAACTCAAGATTTAATTTATAAATATTTTTCTCTCATGATTCCTTAAAGTGAATTAATTCGGGCAAATTGGAAAAGGCTACCTTTTGTTTGGAGATTGGATTGTTTCTCCTTATTCTTTTACCAGAGAAAAATAAAAGTATTACTACCAAGCAAGTAGTAAGTGAGAAGTTTTGAAAAGAATAATGTTTTGTGACTAGTTTGGGTTCATAGCCCTTTTAACTTTAACTAGTAAGTCCAAAGGGTACGTCTATACCTAGTGCCCTAAAGCCATCAGCCATGGGAGTATTGGCCTAATGCTCATTACATATATTAATTAGAAAGTTTAAGTGAACTAGGCATTGTATAGTCACATGTAATTAAAAAGATGTGTGTGTGTGTGTGTGTGTGTGTGTGTGTGTGTGTGTGTGTGTGAAAAATAAAAAGAAAATAAAAAGAAAAATGTAGAGGAATGGGGAAGTTTTTCGGCCCTTAATAGTAGTATGAAGCCATCATTGTAGCCTTAAGAAGAGGCAATTTATTTTGGCTAGATTTTTGTGGGATCAGTGGGTTTAAAAGAAAATTTTGTTTAAATGGCGTTGGTGTGGAATATCTAAAACTATAATTGATGTATACATTTTTCATTGTGCACACAAGTCTTGGTATGAATTTGAAAATGTTTTTGAAAATAGAATAATGGACCGAATTTTGAAAAGTTTGAATTTTCAATCATTCCGAATTTCAAAAGTATTCGATAGGAGTGGATTTTTTTTTTTGATAAATTTATTTTACCTTTGCTGCTTTTGAAAAAGAAGTTTATGAGTAGATTCACTGCAAACCCTCATGAGGCATAACTTGTCAACTAGAGAGCACTTAGGAGTTTAAGGGCTTGTTACATATGCTAAATGTAACCAAGAGCACTAGTGAAAATGGTTTTTTTTTCATTTTTACTTGTTTTCGTCGATTAGGTCACACTTTTAGTTTGTGACTTTTGCTAATCGACTAACAAAATGCTAGTTGGGGGTGTATTAAGTTCATAAATTTAAACATTTATGCATCATCTTGGGGTGGATTAAGGATGTAAGTAGGTTAAATGCATCATCATTTATTCAATTGCATCATTTCATGCATTTCACTTAGAAATCGGAATTTGCACCATTTTTACATATTTTCTGTATTAATTAAGAATGTCTGCAATTTTTTTCTGAAGAGTCATAGTTGGAGTAGAACTATGTTCAAATGAGTCCCACTTCAATGTGGGCTCTTCAGTATTTTATTGGTTGAATTGGAATGTGTAGAAAATGAAATTTGAAGGACCCACAGAACCCTAGGGATAATTTATGTCCCACTACTTGAAGAATATGGAAAATCCACACCTTTAGAGTTCATCTACCTAAGAACCTCACCTACAGATTAGCTTAGGCTTCCAGATGCTCTTATCTCATCCTATTTATATCAAGAAATATTATTCTGACTTTGCTAACAAGTCACAACTATTGCATAAATAAAGTCCCTTACAAATCAAAATTCAAAATTTAATTCTATTTTTCTAAGGACAACCTATCTTAAAATGGTCATAATTCTCAATCTGGACATTGGATCGGCACAAATAACCCACCATTAGAAAGCTTATTTAGAGTAGATGTTCATGGGTCCTAAGGTTACACAAATAGGAGCTAAGATGAGAAAGTTATGGGCAATGAAAGTTTCATGTACATTTTTAAACGGGATTGCAATTACATTTATACCATTAAAGTATATCTGCTGGACATTCCTTTATGGACCCCATATGAAGATTAGGTAAGAATTCTAAAAGCTTTCACCTCATCTTATCTCCAAGATCTCTTCCATCTTAGGAAATAATCCCAATCAACAAGTAGCAGATCTTATCTTTTAATCGAGTAAGAAAAGTCTAGATTCAATGAACTTGAGGAGCTAGAAAACTATAAAAAGAGGCCACCATGAAAGGCTCCTCGTCATTCCCAACCAAATCTAAAATTCCTAGATCCCTCTCTCCCTCCCTTCTCCACCTCTCTTCCCTCTATTAATTTCTAATTTTATTTTAAAGGTATTATGGAGCCTTGTTCCAGAAAGTAGGATCTAAGAGAGAGATTTCTGAAAGACCATTGTATAAGGAGAAGCTATCAATGAAGTTATTTTTTAGGTTCTTTGTAATGGTGATATCAATGAAGAGATCACACATCTTTTTTATTATTGTTTTCCTTTTGAAAAAAATCATATTTTTTATTAAAAAGTTTAAAAGTGCTCTCTATGGGATTAACCTGTATTTGCCACTATCTCAACAAGACAAATGTACACTTGCAGTTATTATTGGATTAGAAATAAAATTCCATATCAGCTGAGAAGTTGTTTTAACCGGATGAAGGTGCTTTGATTAGGGTTTTTGTGGTTTATCTTGATCAAGGGCGATGAGAAGGTCTTTATTGCACAGGAAGAGAGATGCTTAACCAGAATAAGGTTAGAATTAGCAAGTGAATTGCTTTCACATGAGCTATGGGTCCATTTAAAGTTTTCTTGGAGAATTGGCTATTTTTTCACTTAACCGAGGGTTTAAAGGATCAAATGATATTGGATGCGATCATGTTCACTTGTTTCAAGGTATTTGGAGGGGAATATCAAGGTGAAGGGGTTTAGGGATTCTAAAAATTTTTAAAAGCCAAAAAGTGGGATAAAAAGGCAAAACATTACCTCTCGACTATTGTAGGCATTACCCTGGGTAGCTGATTAACTCTGGTTTATAAAAGGTAGTGACTTCTTCGAATTCCCACTTTGCGAATTTCACTTTCTTGACTCCAAGATCTCCATGCTAGCGCTTTCAGGGCTTGCTTTTTTCTTTTCTTGCTTTTTCCTTTGGTTTTTTTTTTATCAAAGGTGATCCACATAGCTGGTAAGCCATCTTCTTCCTCTTTTTCTTTCATGAGTTGCAGGGCCGATCGCCCCTTTTCATTTTTCAAACTTGATGGGATGGGTTTCACTAGATCCGGATGCATGTATTATTTCTTGTATTTTTACCTTCTTCCCTTTGCCTTGTTTTTGATGAAAAAGGAAGTTTGGAGGCAAACCAACAGTCATATGGATGACTGACTGTTCATCCTCTTCCCTATTGCCACAGTAAAATGTTTTCTCCATTTTTCATTTTTTGCATGCAATGGATTCTTTTCATGTTCAAACATGTTTCCCATGTATTCTTCTTCTTTTTTATTTGATTTTCACTAAAGATCACAATTGCCATGACAAAACCACAATTTTGGGCTACAATTTGTATGACAATCGATTGTCCTTTAGGCAGGAAAAGTGAAGGTTAGGATTTTCTTTCATAAGATGTAGCAACATGCTTGATTTAGATGTAGCATAGGATTTCCTTAAGTTTTTTGGTGATTTTTCACAATTTTTGGAGAGATTTGAAGTTCAGCCATAGGATAGCCATTTACTCTGCATCCCTTTTTTAATTAAGATGACCGATTGTTTTGTGGTGAGCTTTAAGATTCCAGGGGTCACTGAGAATTGTGGTCGGCCTTTGTTCTTCCCAGGGTAGCTGAGAGATGACCTTAAGTTATGGCCAAGAGGTTCCTTTGCCTTAGCCAATTCTAAGACTTTTCCTTGGATGGCCGAGGCTTCCTTTGTTTGAGTAGCCGAGAGATCTTTCGAGATGGCTATGGATCTTCTCTCCTTATAGTAGCCACTGCTTAGATTTTTTGAAAAGCATGACACTAAGGTTTTTCATGCTCCTTCATATTGGGATTTTCCTTACGGTCTTAACTTATTTTGCTGCATCGTATGCATTTGTGGCCTTAAGTGCTTGTGTAGAACGAAACCCTATCCTTTGTTTCCTTGATGGTTTTTTAGCGAGCATTTAATTGCCTTACTTGGACTGGAAGCCTTATCTCTAAGCTCATGTGACCAAATTCTTTTACACTATCGCAGTTTAAAGGTAAGTATACCTTACTCTTTCTACGCTTTGCCCCCTCTCTTATTAAGGGGAGATGTTGTTGAAATTTTGGAAAAATTTTTTCCTCTACCTCTGCTTCATGCATACTTTGTTTTGTTTTTCTCCTTTTTCAGACAAGGGAAAGAAAATTGCTAAGCCCCAATCTTCCAAGGGCAATAAGTCTGCAAGGTCATATACCAGGACACCACCTTCTCCTCGCATTGTAGTCTGTCAATCTAGAGCATGGGTTGATGAGACTAAGTTAAAATTTGATGTTCATGTTACTAAGGCCTGAGAGGGTTTGAGGAAGCATCTATTGATGACTCACAATCTAAAGGTATATGAAGATATTCTAGAAATTGAAGGGGTGACTGGATAAGGGTTATGAGTATATCTTGTAACTATTTGTGATCAGTGCTTGATGGATGATCCTTGTTGGGTTCGTGGTTTTTTTCCCAATTTGGGTTTTCCATATAAAAATCATGTGCCTCTTGTCTCTTATGTGGCTGATTGATTTATTTACTAGTTAATTTATTTCTTTTGCTGTATATTTTTTGAACTAAAATCTAGAATTTTAGGTTTGAAATGATCCTTCAGTTTTTCTGTGATTACCATAGCTTTCCAACCTTTTTGTTCCTCCTAATTTCTATGCCTAACATTTTATGTGGCTACCTGAAAATCTTTCATGTCAAACTTCTTTCTAAATTGAGATTTTAACTCTTCTATTGTTAACGTGTTCTTACATGCAATGAGCATGTCATCCACATAAAGTAGCAATATGATAAATGAATCACCATCTAAAATTCTATAATAAACACAATAGTCATACTCACATCGACAGTAGCCAATCTACAACATGTAGGAGGCGAAGCGCTCGAACTATTGTCTTAGGGATTATTTCAGCTTGTATAATGATTTTCTTCAATTTTCACACAAATTCTTCTTTTCTTTCTTCTCTGAACCCTTCAGGTTGCTCCATGTAAATTGTTTCTTCCAAGTCACCATAAAAGAAATATGTCTTTACATGTAGTTTTTCGAGCTCCAAGTCGAGCTGTGTTACCAATGCTGACAATACCTTGATAGATGAGTGCTTCACAACTAGAAAAAATGTTTCATTATGTAAACCCTTTTTTTCTATAAGTATCCATTTGCTCCTAGATGTGCATTGAATCTTGGCTCTTCATTTCCTTGCAAAGCTTCTTTTTTCATAAACACCCATTTACAGCTAATTGGTTTTGGGCTTTGGGGTTTGAAAATAACTCTCAAACTAAGTTTTTTTTTTTTTTGAGAAATTCCACCACATCCATCATAGCACCTATCCAATCTTCCTTTATCATTGTTTTTCATGGCTTCATGAAATATGGCTGGTGTTGGAAATTTATACTAAAAGTATACTTTTATGTGTTTGTCTTTGATTGATTTATTTAATTATAAAGCTTGTCTTTTCATCTTAATGAGAATTTGTATAGGTAAATGGTTGCATTGTTATTTATTATGCATGAATGCGTCTTTTATTTTACAAAGTAGGTAAATTAGTGTGTAGAGTTCAGTTTATGCACGAAAGACTTGTTTATTAGTTCTTGTAGAATATAAGTTATTGTTGTTTACAATCTAGATGGAGTTGGACACACCATCGATATGATTGTAGTATGATGTTTTAGCAGGCTTGTATTGGCTATGGGAAATGGTATAGTTTCGACTTCTTATGCTAATATGCTTTGTGTGTATTGAACAGGACCGCTTTTATGTTTGTTGTCTTTATACTGACTATATAAAATAATTAACATCCGGATGGTTATTATGAGTACTTGTACTCTTAATCCCGATATAACTAATAGATATATACATTTAGTGTTTGGTATTTTAATTTCCAAAGGAGTGAGACCTTTTATGGGTCAAGAATATCAGTAAGTTGGATAACTACACTATATGTATGATAGATATTAGTTTATTGATAGAATCTACATCCCGTAATAGGGATTCATGGTATCCCCTTGATGAAGCTTATAAGTTTTGATTATGTCAAACCCTGTAGGTAGACTTTATATTCGACATATCAAATAAGTTAAGCGAATGATCTTAAGGAATTATAAAGATATCAATTAAACATAGATGTCAGTAATTATTTAATTGATGGATATCTTAAATCTTAACATGGAGAGATTAGTAAGCATTTAATAACATGAAGCTTGAAATATAATTTTGAGAATAAGGACAGGAGTGCAATTATAATTCTCTAATAGACTGAATTGTAATTTGTGGAACTATTATTCTAATTTGAGTCGAATTAAGGTTTCATATTTTCATAAAAAGCATATTCCTTATTTCTTTCTTAAGGTTTTTACTATAGCCTATAAATATGCACTATTGCCCTTTAGAAAACATAACAAGAGAAATCTCATTTTTAAAAGCAAAGAGATTTGCAAAAAAGGCCAACACCCCAGTGCGAGTTCAAGCATAAAGGAATACAGTAGAACTTCTTGAGATTTTTGAGTTGCTTTAGGTGCGAGTTCAATCATAGAGGAATAAAGTAAAAATTCTTGAGATTTTCGAGTTGCTTTAAGACCGAAATCAAATCAAAGAGATTTTACAGGAATGGTTCTTGAATCATCATCATCTAAAGTTATTTCTGCAGTAATCTATGCACAATATCTAAGGATCCTAGTGGCTACCTCCTAACAATCATATTAGAGCCAATCTTGATATTGCATATGGATTAAACAGAATATAGTTAGATTATAGGTTGTTATAAAAAAAATATGGTGATTGCATTTGCTATAACTTATTTTACAGTGAACTATCTAACCTTTAATTTGCAACAATTGATCTGGTTATTGATTGCGCTTAAAATGTGGCGTGAAAATGTGTAATGGATTCAATGTCCAACATTTATGCACTTTAAGCGTTAAGAAAAATAGGAATTAATTACAGTTCATCATTAATTTCCCTTTGTTTACATGGGTTCAATGCACTGACGGCAGGGATGCAGGTTGTTTACACAAGTTTACAAAGTTTACAACCCCTCCCTCAAGTCTTAGATGTGATTTCAATTTGGAAAATACAAGAAAATGTATATAAAGTGGGAAAAAATGTGAAAAAGAGGAAAAAATGGGGGGTGACCGTGACCCGCGGTCACTGCCCCAGGCCAGTGACTGTGACTCACGGTCACTGGCAGGTGCCAGTGACCGTGGGTCACGATCACTGGCAGACAGTGATCGTGAAGCCACTGTTTACCTCTGTTTTTCGTGTTGTTCGTGCTGGTTGCTCTTCCAAACTTTTTCAAGTGTTGAAACTCCTTTTCATGACATCTTGGGGTGTTGGATAACCATTAAGAAGATCGAATTCGACTATGGAATCGATTGAAAACTTTGCAATTCATCATTCTTGTTTACGGACTATCTTTTGTTCAAGTCGAAAAAGGGTATCGTAAAAAGCTAAAGTTGCGTCATTCTGAACCTATCATTTTCAAGGAACAAAATGAGGCCCAAAGGGGCTTGTTCACAATGTTTGTAATGGCTAAGAAAGCCGCCCGCCCCCCCCCCCCCCCCCCCCCCCCCCCCGAATGAGAAAAACAAAGATGACAACGTCATCCCTCGAATCGTCGCCATTGCATGAACATAGTTCGTTCCGTAGTTACCCCAACCTTCTCCTCTTCCTCTCTGAATTTTTGCTCACCTTGGTAACTAAAGAAGAAAGGGAATGGTCGTGGGATGCCGCTTTTCTTGCTTCAATCCTCCTGCGTTCGTGAAATTCTCTCTTTTTCTCTCTTCTGTGTGTCATCTCTTGCTTCCTTCAAACACTCTTCTTTTTATAGAGGTTCCAGGTAGCTTTTGGTGGTTCCTGGGAGTTGAGGGGAGTTGTGGGAAGTTTGATTTTGAAAGGGAGTGGAGAAAAACCGCCTAAAACCGTAGGAAGTGTCCTTTGGGGGTCCGTGACCACAACCGTGGTCACGGACAAGGCCCAATTTCGGGTTTTTGCAGTTGTGGAATTTTCACCTGTTTGGGGCTCAAACGAAGTCCAATCGCCATGAAACTTGGAGGGATGCGTCTTGACACTATTTTGACCATGTCATAAAAGTTTCAGCTTGTTTTGATCATCTGAAGTTGGTCAACTCCGTTGATGAATAGGCCACAGTCACGGACAAGGCCCGATTTCGAAATTTTGTATATGTGAACCGTTTTCGCCAGTTTAGGGCCCAAATGATGTCCAACCGCCACGAAACTTAGTAGGATGCTTCTTGACATTATTTTGAGCATGTCATAGAGTTTTCAACCTGTTTTGACCTTCTGAAGTTGGTCAACTCTCTAGTTGACTTTTTATGAAAGTGGACCCTTGTTTCAACTGTTTCAGGCCCAAATGACCTCGGTTTGGTTTGAAACTTGGAAGGACTGACGTCAAGAACATCTTGGAGTATTCATCCAAATTTCATGCAGTTTGGATTTGAGGAAGTAGGATTTCAAACAGTGGCCTATTCATTGCATGTTTTAGGTCACTATTCACTCTACATTGAGGTAGTTAGCCTGTTTTTCTAACCGAACAGCCTCCACTTGACTTGAGACTTTAGGAGAATAACTTGGGGCATTCTTTGAGCATTTTTTCCAAATTGCATCTGCTTTGGCCTTCTGGAAGCAGGATCTTAGCCAGTGACCCCCATAACTCGGGATTATGGTCCTCTAAGCTGACATGTAATAGAATTCGGACTGAACGGAGTCCTTTTGAGCATGACTAAAGCTTCGCACCCAAATTTCATCAATTTTGAACATCGAGAAGCAGGGCTTTGGTCAATGACCCGATGGCTTGAGGGGGAACTGACCCCAAGTTGACATGCTTGTAGCTTTTGGGTTCGATGATGTTTGTTGAACTTGAAATTTTGTAGAACCTGTTTTGGGCATCATTTGAACTTCCTCTGAGAGTTCCAGCTAACTTGATCTTCATGGGATATCACTCTGCACAAGGACCCACAGAGCATAGTATACGATCATCTGAACCAAGTTTGGATCCAAATGCTCTGAATCTTTGAGGAATGATCTTTAAATATACTTGAAAGCATTTCATTGAATAGGAGTTTGCTACAACATGTGGAAACGTCAAATCCCGCAGTGATTCCCAAAGAGCCGGCAAAGAGTCTCCGAAGATGGTTTCAGCTGAGATGAGGTCCAAGTGCTTTGACAACTTTGGAATTTTATAATCCAAAGCTTGTAATGCCTTTGCTGCATTATTTTCAATTTTTTATGGGTCAACAAGTGCCCCCTCGAGGTGGATTAGTGTAATAATCATTGTGCCTCGAAATGGCCAATCTGTGGGAATGATGAATGGCTTAATGGAAACACAGTATGTCAAGGTATGTTGTAAGTCCAAACTTGGGATATTGAAAATTTTGATGTGAAACCTTGAAGGGTTTGATGATGGAATTTGGCAAAAACATACGAATTTTGAATTTCTTTACCCAATTTCACAGATATCCAAAGTGGCGTCTCTGTGGGGACTGTGAGGAACACCCACAAAAGGATTCCTAGGGTATTTAGAAAATCCGGAAGCTTATGCATTTGTTTGGATTTTTTGGAAATGAATTTGATTTTCTTTTGACCTATTTATCACAGATATCTAGAGTGGCATTTCTGTGGGGAAACACATACAAAAGAACCCTTAAGGTCTTAAGAAAAAAAATCATAGTTTGAATATAAAATGGATTTGGGTTTGGAATGTTCATGGATTTTTGGTTTGTTTTCAAAATCAAAATTTTGGGCTTTGACTTGGCTTGACAAAATTCAAAATGAGATGCAATTTTGACAAAATAAGATGTAATTTTGAAGGAGATTGGCTTTTATGAGTTTTGATTCAAAATAATTTGGGATATTGGTTTAAAATCAAGTTTTGACCCAAAGTTGATTTGGAAAGAGACTCCGCACCTTTTCTTTTTGTATAATTTCCCTCAAAATACCCTAAAAATAGGATTATTTCTTTTGTAAATTACTCCAAGTGGACCCATCATGGGAATTTCAAATAATTAAAGATGAAAGGATGGGTTATCATGTTATGGATTCCATTGCTTAAAATCACAGAGACCGTAGATGAAGAAGGACTAATCCATCGAAACTTGATCAAGGCTTAGACTCCACTGATTTTAACTAAGTTGTGTTTGTGGGAAAATGACATGTCAATGACTTGAGCTTGAGGGGATTAGGCAATGGGCTCCACTAGTTCAAGTTTGCAATGACTGCGGGAATGAGAGAGAGCTAATTTGACTATTGAAGATGCACAACTTGGTATTTCACGCAGTGGGTCTCGACTCTCAAGTGCGTCATGACCACAAGCAAGGGATCAAGGGGGACCGTGACCAAAGGCTCAAAAGAGGGAGAGACCATGGGTTTTTTTTAATAAAAACAGGGAGTCTCGTCCCTTTCTTTCTATTTTATTGTCTGAACCAACTGGGAGAGAGAAAGAGAGACCGGGAGAGAGGGAGAAAGATCGGGAGAGAGAGAGAAAGACGGGGAGAGAGGGAGAAAGAGAGAGACCGGGAGAGGGGGAGAAAGACTGGAAAAGAGGGAGAAAAACCGGGAGAGAGAGAGAGACCGAGTCGACCAAGAGAGAGAGAGAGAGGGAGAGA
Organism: Sextonia rubra; assembly: GCA_037013555.1. Classification (NCBI taxonomy): domain Eukaryota; kingdom Viridiplantae; phylum Streptophyta; class Magnoliopsida; order Laurales; family Lauraceae; genus Sextonia; species Sextonia rubra. Next base: position 13,354,520 of record JASUAD010000018.1, on the reverse strand, counting down.
CTGGACCGACTGGGGAAGAAGGGACAAGCCAAGTGGGAGAGGGGAAGACTGGACCGACTGGGAGAAAGAAAGACAGAACTGATTGGGAGAAGGAGAGGCAAGCCGAGACTCCAAGGACCCAAAGGCATCTATTCCTCTGTTCCATCTTGCTGCAGATTTATTGACTAGAGATCACCATGGCTGGTAAATTTTACTTTCTTCAAGTTCTGTTATGGCTGCTCGGGTGTGTTGTTAGTCATGACTTCAACAGCTTGAACAAGACTTTTTCTTCTCTTTTTTTTTTTTTTTTTTTGATGCAAAACTTGTAAGGGAGTCTTGGTGTCAGTCTCCCAGACCCGAAATACAGCCAGCCCTTATGAACCCATGGCGATGGCCACGGTCACCAACTATTTGTCAAATTGTTTGTTTGAAAAGAAATTTGTTTACTTTGCTGGATTCAACCAATTTTCTTGGCACATGATGGAGCCCTGAATTTCATTCTCTGGTGGAGTCCACATCGAGCAAACCCATTGCCAAAACCACTGTTGTAGTCCACAGTTGTTTGCACAGACTTCTTCTCTTCTCTCTTTTTTTTTTTGTTTCATGCTCTCAATTTGCTGTCTATCATGAGGGTCTTGCTCGAGCTTAATTCTTTTGGTAAACGGCCCAACTTGGGCATCATAATCAGGAAGTCTACAGTCACACCCAGTTGAGAACAATGTTTGAAAGGGAATATAACTCCATTATCTCTATTACTGCTCTCCCTTCAAAGGAAATCTATATGCCTGATATGGAGATGTCTAAAAAAATATTTTAATAGAATTTGAATATTCAAATTGTTTGTCTGCACTTGTTCACCATCGCCAGCTATACAATCCAGGGACTTACGGTCAGCATAACCTAATGAAAATTCATTGTCATTGCCAACAGTAACTATTTACATGTAGTCCATGTCAGTGTCCATTCAAGGTGCGATGAAACTCTTGCCATATCAAAGCAATGAAAAGGTTCACTGGTACTACCAATGTTGCCTGCGAGAAGCCCGCAATCACTGCCAACCTGCGACGATTTTCATGGAATTCTTGTGTCTTGAACACTGCCCAAATTTCCTCATGGTCACTGTCAATCCTGATTGTCTAATACTTGTTGCTGTTATCACAGTGATTGTCACAAACTGAAATTTGCAATTCATAGTGACTGATATGAGTTGGAATTATCATTGGTGGCAATGCTTCATACCGAATAGTGGGGAGGTTTAAAACCAGGGAGGTTTGAATTTAAACAGCCCTTGTACCAATGTTCACAGTGTGACAAAATCCAGTGCCACTTCATTTAAGTGTTAACTCTCACCATTGAACTTAGTGAAGGACGTTCATCTGTGTTTGAGTACTAACACACACACCATTAAACATGCTCCCGCCTTCTGTAGGGAGTATAAAAGGACATGAGATGGCACTTTGCTTATTGTAAGCACAAAGTGGACCATCATAACCTCTGTGGGAATTACAGGGAATTGAATTATGGTTTGCTCGGACACTAGCATGTATCCATACAAACTCAACCACCATTAGTCTTTATAGTGATTATATCCTGAATCCTCAGACCAGGTAACCATTAGGAGAATTCTTCTTGCTTTTGATGAGAAGGTTACTCCCCTTAAATCTCAATAAGCATGAGAAGCATAAACCACCTCGAATATGAATGGCTAATGAAGGGGACTGATGAAAATAAGGCAGATCCTTACATCGACCCCAAAATTGAATGTAGTCTTGAATGAACTGTTTTACATTGTCTTTTTCTATCACACCTTCCAAGCATGAAAAACCACCGATCACACGGTTGCATGTAACCTTGAAGATCTACCGATCACACGGTCGAACATAGTTTTGAATAAGATATTTTACATTATCTTTTTCTACTACAACTTCCAAGCATGAAGAACCACCGATCACATGGTTGAATGTAACCTTGAAGATCTACCGATCACATGGTCGAATGTAGTTTTGAATAAGACATTTTACATTGTCTTTTTCTACTACAACTTCCAAAGATAATCCGTTCTTCGCTGCACTTTCGATCATCGACGACGGTTGATGATCATTAAAATTGGCTTTGCAAAGTAACCGAAGATCCCACAAGAATGTCAATGGTCTCATCATAGTAGATCATCATCTGGGCCTTTGCTCACTTGTTGACTTCACAAGAATGTCTAAAGGTCCCATCATAGCAAATCATCGCCTGGGGCCTCGTTTGCCGTTTGCAAGATTAGGAATGTAAAAATCTTTCAGTTTTGAAATGGATGTTACACTTTGTCAGTGTTGTTGGAAACTTGTCATGCATTTTTTAATATTGTTCTTTCATACATGCTTGTATTTGTTCATGCCTTATATGCTATTCATAGATGCCATTTTCATGCCTGAACACGAACCTGCTCGTGCTTGAACACGAACCTACTACCCCCTGAAAAGGTCTTAAGGTGCTTGAACATCTGTTTGGACCAGGAGCCTTGGTTCTGAGACTTAAGTGTGCCTTTGATGCCAATTCTTGGTCTCAGAACTAAGTATTGCCCTCTCCTTTTGGCCTTATATTAAGGGGAGATGCTGCTGATTTTTTTTTTTAAACTTCCATATCGTTGTTACTGATACTTATCTTTTCCTTCTTTTGATTTTCTTTACAGATAGAAAGGGTAAAGCACCCACAACTGCAACTACTGGGGCACCTAAAAGTCGTACCAAAGGAAGACCTCAAGGGAGTCTGATCCAAAAGATCCAAATGAAGCATCTGATGTCAACCTGTGGCTTCAGAGAACTAAAGCTTTATCAACGAGAAATTGGTACTCGTATTGGTGCTTGGCAAATAACACCAATTGGGAGAATAATGACAAGGTGGTTTTCCCAAAACCACGATATATATTTGGAGATGCCATAAAGGAGACTGCAAAGCAACCTACTGACCATATGCGGTACCGTTACACAAATCCGGTAGGGGTCGTGCTTGAATTAACCACTGTTCGATCTATTCAACGGCATCCAACTATCATGTCGCTATCTTCAACAATCCCAGCAAGGCATGATCCTTTTTCGTGGATAAGACATCATGTCCATTTCAAGACTGGGAAATTCATGCATCCGCCTCCATACTACTTCATAGAACATCCAAGGTCTGAAATAGAGACCCTCGAACCGTGCACTCTGAATTTAGAAGTAGGCACTGCGATATCACAGCTCAGGACTATTGGGCTTGGTATTCATTCGGGCGACGGGAGTGCTTGGCCCGATGAGAGGCACCAATCTCACGGGTGGTTTAATTGCATTGGTGATTGGCCAATCAAGCATCATTATGCGGAAGATTTGAAAGCGGTCGGGATTTTTGATGCTGTAAATGCTACCATACAAATAGTACCGTATGAGAACAAAAATATCTGCAGGGCCATTCTGAAGTTATTTTGCCCGGCGACTGGTACCTTCATTACCCCGAACATGGAGTTGGGATTTTCTCTATGGGAAATAAAGAGAATTTTTGGTTTAGCACCTTACGGCGAAATCTATGATGAGACCGTTTTGCCCGATGAAGAATTAGCCACTATGGATGACGAATTTCGGGCTGCATATTAACTCCTTTTTGTACTTGAAGATTCTATTCAGACAACTAGCCGAAGTCGAGGCAAAGTCTTTTAATGGATGAGTCAAGTGAAGAGAATCACTGATCCTTTCCTTGTTAATGGAGGCGGGTTTTTTAAGTGGAAGAGGGTAATCCCGAACGAAGATCCCAAGAAGGGTCCAAGAATTATCTTTCATGAAGATACGGACTTTCAGCCTTATATTTTTGCCAAATATCCAGATTTAAAAAAGAAATGTTGGCTTGCTTCATTCTTGACAACATGGTTGTCTGAAGTTCTTTTTCCGAGCTCTGGAAACGACCTTAGGCCTGGTTGCATATATGCAGCCCTCAAATGGCCTTTGGACATAGCCTCACTTTGGGTCCTGCTTTTGTATCTTATATGCTGATAGAATTGAAGCTTTCAGGGTTCGCTATTAGAGAAGGGAAGCCATTTAACCGATTTTATGCTGAATATCTACTGTACACCTGGTTCACCTACCATTGCAATGATCTTCATTCACATAGTGGTGCACCGGGGAACATTTTCATGGAGGGTGTAGTTGGTGGTAGTTGCCTAATTAACAACTATTCCATAACCGATTTGCGCTAACATTTGCGCAATTTTAACAATTATGTTGCTTCCCGAGACGCTATACCGAATATTGAAGTTCCAACTCAGATGAGGAATGCTGTGGAGCCATCAATAGACAAGGTTACGGAGGGTGGCCAGGATATCGGCTTGTCAGATGAAGAAAAGAGCTGGCTTCTGAGTTTAAGGCCTGCAGATCTGGTGTATAGGAAAAATACATATATCAATATTCAACCTTATATACCTGCCAGATTCTGCAGACAATTCGACTTCTATCAAGCCGTTGTGGGAGCACCGGGCCGAATTCAAGGCACTATCGGCTCCTTGCAAGATGCCCGTAATGCTTGGGAATTCTACCAGGCGTTTGACACTAAGGCACATTTTGGATATCCTCATCTTCCGAATCCTGGATATACGAGTGGCTTCGCCCAGTGGTTTACTAAAAGCACCCTCGCCATTGTGCAGGCATACACAAGCAATCCTCGAGCTAAATGTTGTGTTTTGCCTGCTTCTAAGAAAAGGAAAAAGGAGAAAAGGGAGAAAAAAATCATTTCATCCCAGAGAATTTTGAAAGCTGGATGCATAATGGGGACCAATAGCGAATTGGTTTGACGGCTGGATCCGATATCTGTCGAACTGATCGTGGTTTAAGAGTTGAGGAAGATGAAAGTTACATGCCTCCGCCTAATATACCCGCAACGAGAATGCAACGAGCCATAGAAGAAAATTTACAGGAGAGCATTAGCCTTGCTGAAATCAGGGAAATGGGAAGGGCTGCTTTGGATTTTGGATCTGTTTCCCGTTCTGTCAGAACCAAAGTATCAGTAGGAGAACAGACTAGACAGTTTAAAGAAGAGTGGTATGTTATGCATGCAGCTGCTGAGGCAGAGTTTGCTCAGCGATTAAAAACTGCTATTGATACTCCTAAATTGACAGAGACACATGTCAATCAAAGTCTAGTAGAGGGGGTCCAATCTGCGGAAGTGGCTACAAGGGCAAGGCCATCTATCATAATGCCTGTGAACCCTCCGAAGGATCTGGGTTTGCATAAGAAAATCAGAGCCACTCGCTCAAAATTGGTGACTCGAGTCCGAGCCTCAGCTAGCAAAGAGACACCTTCCAGGAAGAGAGAAGCTGAAAGTCCTCCAGCACGTCATTCTCAGAGGCTAAAAACTAGTAACATACATGTAGTTGTTTATAATCATATCTTTATTGATTCTGTATCTCTTGCTTTAACATTGATATTTCTTTTGGCAATTTTATTAGCTCAACCCTCAATTGTTGGAGAGTCTGTGAGGCAGGTGGCTAGATTTACTGAAGATTATGCCTCTAAGGAGAGGAGTGGAGGAGAAAGCAGTTTTGATACTCCTACGACTGGAGAGTGAACTGATAGTGATATTCACATCGAGTTTGATTTTGAAAAAGATATGTTTAATCAAGCGCAGATGCCTGAATTTGAGAGAGAAGTGGCAGCAGATATACTGACAGAATCCATCATTGTAGAGAAATCTCTCGGTGACGTTGGTACTGCTGCTATTACAGAGGCTGCTTTCCAGATTAAACAACAGAAGCCTCCTTCTGAGATTGTCAAGGAATCTGCGACCAGAGTCATAAGGGATATCGAAGAAACTCCAGTTGTCGCTAAATGTAAACTTCACATTAGCCTGGTTAGCATTTTAGCATTCGTGCTCTAATTTCTGCTCATTCCCCTTTTTCAGGTGGTCGGGTGGAAGAGGGTGTTTCTGATACACTTGCTAAAACACTTTCTACCATTCCTAGGAGATCTTTCGGATCCCCTATTGAAGAGCAAGCAGAGAAGGAGCATGCCGAAGCTTCGATTGACTTGGATGATGTCTCACTTCATAGTGGATACTTAGAGGTATCACCAGGCAGCCCTTTGGGGAGTGATCTGCAACGCTTTGTAGAAAGTTTATCATCAAGTTCACTAACCCAAAGTATAAATGATGGTGCAGGATTATCGCCAGTCGGTACCACCTTGCCTGTTAGTAATGAGCCAAGGGCTGATGAGGCTGAGGATGTTCAGATGGAACAACATATTGAACCTATTGGCGATGCAGAAAAAGAAGCGGACAGTGTTATGGTTCCAGTCACAGAAGCCCCTGCAGCAGATACTGTTGTGATCAGAACAAGCTCTTCTGTTCGACAGACAATGGTTTTAAAAGGTGCAAGTCTCCCGGTAGAGGATACTCCTATGACACCTGTCTCTTGTAGTGTGCCTCCAGTTGCTGGTAGTTTCACGCCTTCTAAAGCCGTGACACCTCCGAGAGTCCTCTTTAAGGTGGATCAGTCATCGCCTTTAAAAGTTATTGAAGACCCTATTGTTCAGAAGATATTAGACGAAGCTTCTACTGCTGAAGGTGGAGGATCCGAAAAGCCTTACTGCATGTGACAATCACACCTCATGCCATTAGGGATCCTTCAACTACCTTGTCTTCACAGGGGTCACATGATTCACCTTCTGTTCGTGAAGAAACATTGGCGATTCCTGAGGACAGAGTAAATGTCGAGAGAGAAAGGGATAATCGCTCAAGTTCTCAGATCCAGTCAAATTCACAAGAGCGAGAATCAAACCTTTCTATCACCAAAGAACTCAGCTTCTTCGAGGACACCCTAAAGCCTCAATCTGCTATTAATTTTGCCACAAAGATAACCATTTGCATCATTTTGGCTACTGTTTTTCAAGGAGAGCTTTCTTCAGAGAAGATTCAAGGTGCCAAGGCTTTAGCAGATATGTTGATATTTTCTGGTACCGACTTGAGTGGTCTTCGCGATGCCCTCGTCCTCCTCTTTAACAAACTCGAAGAAAAAGACTCTTGGGATAAGAGTGTTGATCATGCCAAAGCTTTCCAAGATGAGGTCTTAAGGCACAAAATTCAATTGGCTGCAGAAATTGAAAGTGGTGAGGAGAAGATACAGGTAATAAATGCAGAAGAGGCCAAGCTGACACAGGAATTGGTTGTGCATGCAAACCAACGTGCACATATTCAACAATAGATCGTTGTATTGCAGCATCAATTATCTTCCATGGAAAATACCATGGAAAATTTGTAGAAGTCTGTTTCAGAGAGAATTCGTCGCCGAGATGATCTTTTCACGCATACAGAAGCGAAACGCACAGCCCTGAATGACTTCGTTCAGTCTTTGGAAATTGAATTGAATATTAAGCTGGACGAGATTGACATTAATACTGCTATTCCAGCTTATGCAAGCTACAAAGGGCGTATCCTCATGGCAGAAGTACTAAATGCAAAGGGGCAACTGGAGAAGTTCCTGGACTGAGATTCTCTGCTGTAACTCCCATTTGATGGTTTTCTTTCTCTTTTTTTTTTTATTCTAATTAGTCCTGAGGGCCATGTGTACATTGACTTTACTGCTTGTATTCAAACTTTAAAATGGATATCAATGGAAAAGGTTTTTCTTTTTATTTTTGTCATTGGTATAGGTGTTTGGTTTGATTTTGCGTGAATGTTTGTGGTGGTTGGTATGGATGGTTTGTTTGGTTTGATTTTCTCAGATTTGTATGAAGGTGTGATTTTCGATCTTTTGGATCCACAAACCAAAAATAAGGGAGTCATATAGGTGGACGTTATCCGGTGCCCATATGCGAGGCTTTCTCCAGGGTCCGTGACTTGATCCTTTTGGTGTCGAAAGGGGTCAAACAAAGTGGATGTATCCGGTGCCCATATATGAGGCTTTCCTCGGAATCCTTGACTTATTCCTTAGGACAAATATTTGATTTTGGTTTTTTGTTTAGATTTTGGTTATACAGGGTCTGCAAAAAGACTTGTTCTATATAACCGAAGGTAGTCATATAGGGTCTGCCAAAAGATTTGTTCTATACAACTGAGTTTTGCTATACAGGGTCTGCAAAAAGACTTAATCTATACAGCAGGATGTTACAAGGGGTCTTGTAAGGACGTTATCCAAGTAACGAAAGTTTGACTAGAGGGGTCGACTCACAGTCATTTGATACAAATTTGAGTGATTTTGGTCACAAGTCATAGGTTGTGAGGCTCAAAACCAGAGGATTTTGATTTTAGTTAGGATTGAAAATGTACACTATACATGATTTGGGTACACCAATGACATTCAAGAATAGTATTTTTTGAGAAGTTTACCATTAATAGGCATCATGCATCTATCCCCTTTAAGCGTGAGTAGTGCATAGGCGCCATTGGAGTAAACTTTGTCAATGACAAATGGCCCTTCCCATTTAGGTTCAAATTTACCTTTTGACAAGTGTGTGGAGAACATGGGCCTCTTAGCTGCAAGGACTAAGTCTCCTTTCTTGTAGGTTCTGTATTTGGCCTTTTTGTTAAAGGATCTGGCCATACGAGCTTGATATAATTCAATGTTTTGTCGAGCGGCAAGCCTTTTCTCATTAAGGCTCTCTAACTCTTGGAATCGAAGTCCAGCATTCTTCTCTTTAGTATATTTGTTTATCACAGCTACCCGAAGAGAAGGAAGTTGTATTTCCAGGGGTATTACAGCCTCACAGCCATAAACCAAGGAATATGTGTTGATTTTGTTGGACCGCAAACTGTAGTTCTGTAAGCCCATAATACTTCAGGAAGCTTGGTACTCCAACCTTTTTTATTATCAGAGACCATTTTCTTCAAAATTTTACAGATAGTCTTGTTGAAAGCCTCAGCAAGCCCATTAGTTGCTGGATTATATGCCGTAGATGGACAACATTGGATTCCATACTTGTCACAGAATCTGTAAAATTTATCATTATTGAATTGGGGACCGTTGTCATGGTATAGACGTCTGGGCACCCCGAAATGACAAATGATGTGAGTTTTCAAGAAGTTGAGGACCGTATCTGTTTTGACTTCTACAAGAGGTATTACTTCTGCCCATTTGGAGAAGTAATCCGTTGCAGCCAAGATGAGCTGATGACCACGTTCTGATGGTGGACTGATCTTCCCAACTATGTCCATTCCCCAAGATTCAAATGGCCAAGAGGTGGACGTAGGGTACGAATACTCAGGAGGTTGATGAATATAATCACCATGAATTTGACATTCGTTACATCTTTTAGCAAAATTGATGGCATCAGATATCATAGTGGGCCAATAGTATCCTAGCTTTTGAATTTGATCATGAAACTTTGGCCCAGCCTGATGTGCACCACATAAACCAGAATGGACTTCTTTGAGGACTTGCTCTGCCTCTCTTGGTGATAAGTAACGAAGAAGAATCCTATCATATGATTTACGATAAAGAGTCTTTGAAGGCAAATCAAAATTGAATTTTAGAGCTCGTCTTTGCATACTAGTTATGTTTTTAGTATCCTCTGGTAATACTTCATGAAGAATATAATCAATAAAAGGATTTCTCCAATCTCTAAAGGAATTGTGGAAAGATGAGATCCGATTATTAATTACAGTAAAACTATCAGCCACTGCCTTATGGGTATCAAGCGGAGGTAGAAGTCTTCTTTCAACCACTTTCAATGCCATCTTATCATTTTCAGGGATCGACATCGAAGCCACTAAACTTGCCAATGCGTTTGCCTTGACATTCTGATGTCTCGGAACATGATGAAACTCTATCAGATCGAATTTTTTCTTGAGTTCATAGGCTTTATTGAAGAAAGGAACCAAACTGGGTTTCTTCACTTCATACTCATGATTCATTTGCTTGATCACGAGTTGTGAATCTCCATAGACTCCAAGCATATTGATACCTGATGTTATGGCTAGCTCAAGGCCCATGATCAATGCGGTATACTCTACTACATTGTTTGAACATGGTTTAATTAATGAGAAGGAGTGAGGGATGTAGAATTTCTTCAGGCTATAGAAAATAATTCCAACTCTTGAAACCGGTTCTCCTGATTCATTAGTTCTGGAAGCTCCATCAAAATGCATGATCCAATGCTGATCTTGGTCAATAGTGGACTTCCACCGCTGCTCAATGAAAAAAACTGGTTCATCAGGGAGGTTATCTATGAATTCAGACTCTTCCAGGAGTGGATGTTCTACCAGAAAGTCAGCAAGAGCTTGCCCTTTTATAGCTTTTGCAGGGGTATATCTGATATCATATTAAGAGAGGAGAATCGACCATTTGGCCAAGCGTTCGCTCAGGGCCCCGGCTTTTGTTACCAGTACTTTTAATGGATTGATGTTAGAAACTAGGTACACTACATTGGAGAGGATGTAATGACGTAGCTTTTGAATTGCAAACATTAGTGCAAGACATTCCTTTTCTACCGGATGATAGTTGTGTTCAGCACCAATCAACATTCTTAACAGGTAGTAAAAAGCCACCTCTTTTCCTTCATCATTCTTTTGAGCTAATACTACCCCTAGAGAGTGATCGAGAGCTCGAGTATATAGAATGAAGGGTTTGCCTGGCATTGGAGCTGAAAGAACTGGCGGATTAGTGAGATACCGCTTGATGTCTTGGAAAGCATCTTCGCAAGATTTGTACCAAACAAAATTTACGCCTTTCTTCATCAGTCTGGAAAAGGGTCTGCATTTTCTAGATAGATTTGAAATAAACCGACGAATATGGGCGAGTCTTCCTTGCAATCCCTTTAACTCTTTTAGAGTTTTTAGAGAAGGCATTTCCAAAATGGCTTTAATTTTAATTGGATCTATTTCAATACCGCCTTTGCGAACCACAAATCCTAGAAACTTTCCAGAAGAAACTCCAAAGAAACATTTCAAAGGATTCATCCGAAGTCTGAACTTCCGCACCTTTCAAAAACTACGCAGAGATCATCTAAATGATTTGATTTTTGCTTACTCTTGACTGCCAAGTCATCAACGTAACATTCAACAGATTTATGCTGTAGGTCCTTGAAGATTTTCATCATTGCCCTTTGGTATGTGGCCCCAACATTTTTGAGGCCGAAAGGCATGACGGTATAGCAATATATGCCAAAGGGAGTCCTGAATGAAGTATGTTTTTCATCTTCTTTGAACATTTTGATTTGATTGTACCCCGAGAATCCATCCATGAATGACATCCTTTCGTACTCAAAAGTATTATCAATCATGATTTCTGGTATAGGCAATGGGAAGTCATCTTTAGGGCAGGCTTTATTCAAGTCCCTGAAATCAATGCAGACTCTAATCTGTCCATTCTTTTTAGTGATTGGTACTATATTAGCCAACCAGTCTGGGTGCTGTTCTTCACGGATGAAACCCACATGTCTGAGCTTCTGAACTTCGTTTCTATTTTATCCATGATTTCTGGCTTTGTCCTCCGCTGGTCTTGCTTTACGAGTTTAGCATCACCTGTTATGTTCAACTTATGCACCGAAATCTCTGGGTCTAGACCAGGGATTTCCGCATAGGTCCATGCAAAGCAATCCATGAACTCTTGTAAGAACCTCACGTACATATCAAGTTCGTTTCCTTTGATTTGAGAGTTTACAAAAGTAGGTTGAGGATTTTCTGAGGTCCCTAAGTTTATTTCTTGTACTTGGTCCTCAGTTGGAGGCTTAGGAGGAGACACTTCCACAACATCATCGGAAGTTTCCAACTCCATAAAGCCTTCTGGAGTTTCATTTGGGGGTTTAAGCCAAGGCCTAATCCCTTTCCATGGATTCAATTTTTTGGGCTCTTTATCTTTTACATCAAGGGCTAAGCATTCCCAATGAACATGTTGTAACGGGCTTATTTCTTCATTGAGTTCAAGTGGCCAGTGTTCAGTGACTTATGACATAGCGTCATCGCTATCACTTGCTCCCTCTGGATGTTGAAAAGTAGCCCAATCAGCAGGTTCTTGAGCAACAAGAGTTTCATAAGAATTATCATCTTCATATTCGTTGGTAAAGACCACGGGTCTTACTCCAACATTTTGATTTAGTTTAGGAATGTTACTATGGGGAACATATCCTATGCAGTGACGTAGCTGTTCAATTTTGTGTCCCATTTCGAGATCTTCCTTCATTTCTGGAGTGAAGACATCCAAAGGAATCTGTATCCCATTTGTGTTCAATCCAAGACCTGTAGGTTTCTTAAGATTGTATCCCATATTCTTCATCATGTTACGAACCATTGGGTTGTAGTTATCAAACCGTATTTTCCCATCATTAGTGATTTTGTCGATAGGATTTGGAGGAGAAGCATCTTCAGCCCGATGGAAAATAATTGTTTGATCATACTGCTTCAATTGAGGCACTAAAAAGCAAGATCGTTCGAAATCATAAATATGAGATGGAGTGGGCCATGGTAATAGTGGCGGTTCCCAGTCTGCTATGGAATGTACAGAAGCATTCTTTATTTCGACGTCTTCAGAGTCCGACTCAGAATCTGAACTTCTGATCATTGAAACAACATGTATCGGACGTATCCATCCAGACCTCCCGCGCAGACGATAAAACGCCACTTCAAGAGATGAAACTATTCGAGATATTTCATCAAAGGTTTGAAATTCCATGGCCATAGTCAAGCTACGGAGAGCTGGCCGGAAGCCTATCCAGCATAAATGAATCCAAGTAGAGAAATGTGGAGGATCTTCACATCTTTCAGCCAAACGGAGCCATCTGTCTATATACCTGCAGGATAGTTCTCCCCTTCGTTGCGATGTTAACACAAGTTGACGAAAAGTAATAGGAGAATCAAGCCTTATAGGTAACATCCCTATGGTAGGAGGAGGTATATTATCATTTTCCTGACCAGCATCTAAACTGTTTGTTGAGGAAACTGCATTTGTTGAATATGAGGGCTTTTGACGTCCTGCTTCCCCTTTTCTCGGTGATTTTGTGAATACAATCAGAGGTCCCGATTGTTTGACTTTAGTCTTGACCTTGATTACCAAAGGAGCTTTGGTTTCTATACATTTTGCCACAGGCTTCTCCGTTGGTTGCAATGCTTTAAGAAGATCGGATTGCTCATCAATTCCTGAGTGGGTCCCTTTTTCTACCGAAATAGCGAAAGGTTCCGCAGGATTATCATCCACTGAAGCGCCTTTTGTGTCCATTTTAGACTTGGTGGGTCTTTTTTGATACATGGCTGTATCAGTGAAGTAAACTTCTTTTCCTTTGAAAGGTTTTTTTTCCGCAAAGACCCGATGCACTTTTCCCTCATCATCAGTATATTTGAGACATTGATGGAGAGTGGAGGGTACTATGGCATAATCATGGAGCCATCTTCTTCCCAAAAGGATATTGTAGCAAGCACGAGTCTTAACTACATGCAGAGTAGCTTCTGAAGTTAATTCTCCTAACTGGAACCGGATTCGAATCTTGCCAATTGGATTCTAAACTTCCCCGTCATATCCTTGGATAGAAGTCTTTGTAGCAGATAACTTGCTTACTGGGATGCCGAGTTCTTAAAGAGCTGTAATTGTGATGAGGTTCAGAGCTGACCCTGGGTTGACCTAAACTCTTGGGACAGGAATGTCTTTGATGTAGACTGTGAAATAGAGTGGCCTTGAATGTTTCATATCACCTAAGAGGAGATCCTCTTTAGTGAAAGATATAGTAGCTTTGGAAGCATTGTGAATTGAAAGACATTCCATGCATTGCTTTTGAGGCTTTTTTTTATCTTGCTTTCAGGTAATTTTTTTCTATCTAATGAACTTGTGCTACATGAGTTTGATTGTCTGTATTCAAAGCTTGTAGAGCTCATATGAAATTATTACGAGTCTTGGACATCTACAAGAGATCAAAAATGAGAAGTCGTGCAGGTATGTGCTTGAGGTGCTCAACAACATCATACGTGAATTGCTATGGTGGCCTTGTATTAGCATTTGCCTCTGAAGAAGCTACATTTACATTAACATTGTCCCTTGAAGGGTTTACATAAGAAGAGGAAGCAGAAGAGGGTTCATCATAATTGATCCTATAATTACGACCAGACTGAGTACCGTCATTAACCATATTACTTCAGTTAATTTCTGGGCGAGCGTCCCTTCTTATGGCGTTAACTTCTTCGGACTCCAAAAGCTCGCTAATTTCCTCTAAGCCTGTCTCTTGCCCTATGTTATTAGGAATGGCTTGAGAAGCTTGGGGATCATTAGCAATACTCAAAATTACCAAAGTGGGAGCTGCTAGCATCTCTTCTTCAGAGTCGGAACCATCAACTTGAACTTAAGAGATTTCTTGTGGTGCGACAATGTCAGCATTAAAATCATCATGTTCCTCCGGAATTCCGAGTTCATTAGTCGGGTCAGACATAACCGACTGAATGCTTGGTGTGGAATTCGCATGTGGAGAAGTCATCTTTGAGTTTGATTGGGAAGGAACATCTGATGTAGAGGCTACAGTGTATGGAAAAGGAGGAATCACCTGTTGTTGTTGTACCTCTCCAGAATTAATCAGTGGTAAAGGGTCTAGATGAATCTCCGGGGGTAATGGAAAAGGAGGAGGGTCACTCGACCAGCCACTCAAGCTTGGTTTGTGTATATCATAAAAGGCCACTGAGAGTGTATTGAAACCATGCTTGATATTGAGTGTACCGGTTTCAGGATCAAAGGTTTGTTCGAAACCTTCATCTTCGTCGGAAGGATACTTATCAAAATAGTTATCAACCCACCGATCATCCTCGAAGTTCGAGTAATCAGACCAATCCTCTTCATCATCTGAGTTTGGGGATGTGCCATCCCATGATATCCAATTACAACTGGATATCAATGGTTCTTCCTCACCTTTTGGGTTGGTACAATGTAGTCAGCTAAAGTAAAGTGACCTTTAACTGGTTTGGGAGATTCTTTGGAGGTTGGAGTTTCAACTATCTTTTCCTCCTTCCACTCAGCTTGTTTTTCTTGCTTAACCAAGGGATTTTGGGTGGCTTTTTTAAGATTCTTGAGTTGCTTTTTAGCCTTTCTTCTTTCTGCAGTCGTGGGTTTAGTTTTTACTTTCTCCCAGCCTTTGTCACTTACCAAGTCCCGGTGAACCCACATTTCTTCTCCTGAAGAGGTTTTGACTGGTATTAACCCCTGCTCATTGTGTATTGCATTAACGACCCGGAATTCAACGGTAGGTGGTTCTGATGGAGCGAATATCGTTATGGGTGCAAACTGTCCAAAAGAAATTATGTTAACTGGAGCAACATCATATTTTCGGTCAAATGTTATCACTCCATTTTTCCACGTTTCGTTGACCTTTTCTTTCAGGATGAAACAATCTTTAAGAGGATGAGACACCATCCGATGATATGCACAGTAATTTGGGTCATTAATGCGGCCTGCCTGCTCCGGTTTTTTCATGGGTGGAAGTTCAAGTTTGTTATTTTCCATCAATGTTTGGAAGATTATTTCAATATCTCCATCGAAGGGATATTTAGCTCTTTTTCTCTTTTCATACTCCTCCCTTTTGGCTTGCTCGGTCTTGACATTCTGTGGTTTTGGAGGAGCTGACTTAGAGGTTTGCACATTGAATACCTCTTGTTTCTTTTCCAAATTCGGAGCAGTTGATTTTGGAGATGAAGACGACGATGATTCCGCTTTTCAGGAATTTACCTTTTTTTGACTGATCTCTTTAAGGGTCAACTCTGCGTCAGTGGCCACTTCAACTAAACGAGCTAAAGACTTAGTTTTCTGACTAAGTATGATAGCCTTGATTTCTGGCCGCAAGTTGGTTTTGCACATTTCAATGGTAGCCCTCTGAGATGGTTGTTCTAAGCATCTATAAGACAATGCCCTCCATTTGTTAATAAAAGCTTGTGCAGTTTCGTTTTCTCCTTGCTTTGTGCTGCTGAGCATGGCGAAGGTAACTGTCTAATCTTCTTCTTGAAAATGGAGTAAGAATTTCTCTTCCATGACTGGCCATGTTGTGAAAGAAAGCTTTGGTAATTGCTTATACCAATCAAAAGCAACTCCTTTCAAAGTGCCTACGGACAATCTTATTTTTAATGCATCCAACTCTGGCAAGCTCCCCAGAAGTGATTTGAAATGTACTATACGTTGGTAGGCTGACCCTTTTCCCATATAAGGCTGGAAAGTCGGAAGTTTATAATATGGCGGGAATGGGACCAGATCAAATTCCGGAGGGTATTTGGATGTAATACCTTTCTTTTTCATTCTGTTTTCCACCTTTGATTTGGTTAGTATTTCTTCGACTTCCTTGAAAGTTACATGTTTTTCGGAATCCGCATGTAGTCCAAGGATTGATGAATGGTCACCTGCGGCAGAACCTGTGGCCATTACTTTATCTGTCAGTGATTTAATTCGAGCCGTAAGCAGGTCAATTTTGGCGGCGTTCCTCCTGATCATAACCTGCTCTCTCCTGTCAACAAATAAAGGATTGGCTGGAGCTTCAGCAGGACCACCTAACTTGTCTGTCAAAATTTTTAACTGGGCAGTTAGGTGATCAATTCTAACTCCTTGCTGTTTGAGGACAACACTGACGTCATCTTCTTGATTTTCATCAGCATTTTCTTCGCCAATATTTTTACTCTCACTTGCACCTTCGTTTCCATCGTTTTTGGTTCCACTTTCCTTCAGCCATGAACACAGTATATTGACAGGGGTAAGAAGAAGTAAGAAGGGTAGACTGACTATCTTCCGTGTCCAGGAGAGTAATTGAATCTTTGTCGGAATCTGTTTCAACATGTCCTTCAGAGGTTCCGCCTGAATGAGAATTGGAATCAGATTCTTGTGAGTGGGTTCGAGCCATACTCCGAGTAACCCTTCTGGTTGGACCTGGTCCAATGCATGAGGAAGTCAGTTCTAACTCATCTTCTTTGACCACCCATTTTGGAGTGATTGTATGCCGAGATTGTTTTCGAATGCGACCCAAAGCCTTATTTCTAATTTGATTGACCACTTTGGCCTTTAAAGTTTGATCTTTAAATCTGACAATTAATGGCTTAAAAGTACTGGCGAGTTGATTCTAGCCCGTAGGGTCAGAAGTAGGAAATGAAAGAATATCAACAGTACTTCTTTCATTATTCTTCTCTTTACCCTTATTCTGTTAAAGCCAGTTCTTGAAACGAACCAGATCGGTCGAATCGTTAATGACCAACTGTTCAGCTGGCTCTTTGTTCTTAATACCATGTGATGGATGTTGTGGTGCTACAATGACTGAAGGTAAACGTTTCCTTCCGAACTTCTGCCCCTCCTTTTGAGTCAAAGGATAAAAGATGTTCTCTTCAAGTGATGCCAAAGATTTGCTTTCAGCCTTCTTGTAAATTCGCCTGCGTGGTTGTGGCGACCACGTGTTACAGTTTGGGATGGGAGCATGTTTTTGGCTTTTCTGGGGATTTGCTAAGAGTCTCTTGTCACAGCCCCTTGCTTAGGCCGAACTGGGGATGCTCCTAGAGTTTGGGTAGCCATTCGAGGCAACTTATTAAGTACCCTTAATTTGTGATCTGTATAACAGACTTGCCTTGCCCCCAGTCGAGGCTTGATGACCCGGAGACTGCTGCCCCCTGACTTTGGTTTGCATTCCGGGTCCTTTTCACCCTTATGAAAGACTCCAAATGGGTTTTGAGCATATTTGGAAACCCATGACTGAGGAGTTTCTATTTTCCTAATGATCTTTGGAGTCACTGATGACCCATTTTGAGCTGAGGTGGCGGAGCCCATTGGAGTAGAGAGCCTTTGGAAAACTGAAACTCTTGATGGAGGAGTAACAGTGTCTGCTCGGGCCCTTTTTTGTGATCTTGCATGTGGCTTGTTCTGTGTCATGGAGATCCTGAAAAGTCTCTCCTTAGCTTCATCGAAAGTGATGATTAAAGAACCCAGGATATTCTTCTGTAAAAAGTAAGCCTAATGGACTATGTCAGCGGTATAACCGATATGGCTGCCTCTTGGGCTAGCCGAAATGGTTTATAGAGGCCATCTGAACCAATATGGTTTTGAACCGAAATGGTTAGATATAGGCATAACTCCCATCTCATTGTGCTATGCTGACTGTCCTAGCTGTCAGAATTTTAGCAGCATTTCGGGTCCATATAGTCAGGCTTAGAAGCATGCTAAACTGACTAGACCTGGTTACCGTTATTTTGGCAGCATGTCAGGGCCATCTGTGTCAGTCTTATAAGCAAGAAGGGGTTGAATCTAATCAAAGAGATAGGGCCTACAGGATCGAGCCTGTACCACTACTGCAATGATCAAACAGGATCCATCAGTGCATGACGCCGGACAGTGTACAATTGTGATGTCGTTGGTCTTATCACTGATTTAATAAAGCATTTATTTGGGTCAAAGCCCCTTGGACTGAATCACCACTCTTCTAAAACATGAAAGGATGTGATTTGGTCCATGCACATCAAGGTGCAAGTTCCCTCAACTAAATCTTCCAATTAAATGGCAAAAGTATGCACTTTGAGGTGCCTAATGCCTTCATTTGAATGATAAAAGAATGCACTTCAAGGTGCGAAATTTCTTCATTAATGTTTTCAAACCCATTGTAGACATCAAGTTCTTGCATGGGTGTCTTCAAAGGCCAAACAAGCCATTTTTAGCAATAAAATAGGTCAGTGACCGTGACCCACGGTCATTGCACATTTTCCATTGATTCCCGCGGTCACAGCACATTTTACACACTTTCCCGCGGTCACAGTACTTTTCAGCACAACAGCAATAGTTTTTAGTGCAACAGCAGCACTTTTCAGCAATTTTCAGCACTTTTCAAGCGTTTTTAACCAATTTAATCACAAATTAGGGCAAGAAATCCCCATAGATGGCGCCAATCTTCTGATCGCCCTTAAAATGTGGCGTGGAAATGTGTAATGGATTCAGTGTCCAACATTCACGTACCTCAAGCGTTAAGAAGAATGGGAATTAATTACAGTTCATCATTAATTTCCCTTTGTTTACATGGGTTCAATGCTCTGACCGCAGGGATGCAGGTTGTTTACACAAGTTTACAAAGTTTACAACCCCTCCCTTAAGTCTTAGATGTGATCTCAATTTGGAAAATACAAGAAATTGTAATACGGTGGGAAAAAATGCGAAAAAGAGGAAAAAATGGAGGGTGATCGTGACCTGCAATTACTGCCCCAGGCCAGTGACCGTGGGTCACGGTCACTGGCAAACAGTGACCGTAAAGCTACTGTTCGCCTCCGTTTTTCTTGCTGTTCATGTTGGTTGCTCTTCCAAACTTTTTCAAGTGTTGAAACTCCTTTTCATGACATCTTGGGGTGTTGGATAACCATTGAGAAGATCGAAGTTGACTATGGAATCGATTGAAAACTTTGTAATTCATCATTCTTGTTTACGAACTGTCTTTTGTTCAAGTCCGAAAAGGGTATCGTAAAAAACCAAAGTTGCGTTATTCTGAACCTATCATTTTCAACGAACAAAATGAGGCCCAAAGGGGCTTGTTCACAATGTTTGTAATGGCTAAGAAACCCCCCCAAATGAGAAAAACAAAGATGACAACATCATCCCTCGAATCGTCGCCATTGCATGAACATAGTTCGTTTCGTAGTTACCCCAACCTTCTCCTCTTCCTCTCTGAATTTTTGCTTACCTTGGTAACTAAAGAAGGAAGGGAATGGTCGTGGGATGCTGCTTTTCTTGCTTCAATGCTCCTGCGTTCGTGCAATTCTCTCTTTTTCTCTCTTCTGTGTGTCCTCTCTCGCTTCCTTCAAACACTCTTCTTTTTATAGAGGTTCCAGGTAGTTTTTAGTGGTTCCTGGGAGTTGAGGGGAGTTGTGGGAAGTTTGATTTTCAAAAGGGAGTGGAGAAAAACCACCCAAAACCGTAGAAACTGTCCTTTGGGGGTCTGTGACCACAGCCGAGGTCACGGACAAGGCCCAATTTCGGGTTTTTGCAGTTGTGGCTCGTTTTTACCTGTTTGGGGCTCAAACGAAGTCCAATCACCACAAAACTTGGAGGGATGCTTCTTGACACTATTTTGACCATGTCATAAAATTTTCAACTTGTTTTGACCATCTGAAGTTGGTCAACTCCGTTGATGAACAAGCCACGGTCACGGACAAGGCTCGATTTCAGAATTTATATATGTGACCCATTTTTGCCAGTTTAGGGCCCGAATGATGTCCAACCGCCGCAAAACTTGGTAGGGTGCGTTTTGACACTATTTTGAGCATGTCATACAAGTTTCAACTTGTTTTGACTTTCTGAAGTCGGTCAACTCTCCAGTTGACTTTTTATGAAAGTGGGCCCTTGTTTCAGCTGTTTCTGGCCCAAATGACCTTGGTTTGGCTTGAAACTTGGAGGGACTGATGTAAAGAATATCTTGGAGTATTCATCTGAATTTCATGCAGTTTGGATTTGAGGAAGTAGGATTTCGAACAGTGGCCTATTCATTGCATGTGTTAGGTCACTATTCACTCTACATTGAGGTAGTTAGCTTGTTTTTCTATCCAAACAGCCTCCACTTGACTTGAAACTTTAGGAGAATAACTTGGGGCATTCTTTGAGCATTTGCTCAAAATTGCATCTGCTTTGGCCTTCTGGAAGCAGGATCTTAGCCGGTGACCCCCATAACTCGGGATTATGGTCCTCTACGCTGACATGTAATAGAATTTGGACCCAACGGAGTCCTTCTGAGCATGGTTGAAGCTTTGCACCCAAATTTCATCAATTTTAAACATCGGGAAGCAGGGCTTTGGTCAATGACCGGATGGCTTGAGGGGGAACTGACCCTAAGTTGACATGCTTGTAGCTTTTGGGTTTGATGATATTTGTTGAACTTGAAATTTTGTAGAACCTGTTTTGGGCATCATTTGAACTTCCTCTGAGAGTTCCAGCTAACTTGATCTTCATGGGATATCACTCTGCATAGGGACCCATAGAGCATAGTATACGATCATCTGAACCAAGTTTGGATCCAAATGACGTCCAAATGCTCTGAATCTTTGAGGAATGGTCTTTAGATATACTTGAAATCATTTCATTGAATAGGAGTTTGCTACAACATGTGGAAGTGTCAAGTCCTACTGTGATTCCCAAAGAGCCGGCAAAGAGTCTCCGAAGCTGGTTTCAGCTGAGATGAGGTCCAAGTGCTTTGATAACTTTGGAATTTTATAATCCAAAGCTTGTAATGCCTTTGCTGCATTATTTTCAATTTTTTAGGGGTCAACAGCTATCATGGTCACCATTTGTATATGTTATATGAATGGATCCCATGAATCAAGTTCATGGTTATTGTTTTACATATTTTTCAAATGTTTTATGGTGATGTAATTATGTTGACATAGCATGTGAACTCCATTCGTTAGGAGGCTTAGGATTCAGTGTAATTTTTAATAGTGATGTAATTATATTGATATAGCATGTGAACTCTATTCGTCAAGAGGCTTAAAGTCAATATAGTTTTTTAAAAAAGGGACACAGCTCGATCCCCACCAAGGGACACCCCTGGACCCCTTTGTGAAGCGCATGTTTTGAAGAAGTAGCAATCATGAAGACAAAGGATCCTACTTAATCGTGATGGTTAGGATTCTTTTGCTAGTTGTCTTTCCTTTTTTTTTCGTGCTTGGATGTCGATTATTATCATAACCTGCTAAAAATGATATTAGACCTATTTAATAATGTTTAAAATGGTGACGTAATAAAGATAGGGTAATAGAGACATCTTGATAATGCATTACTTCAAGATTCTAAACTGGTCTTAATTAAACTGTTATACAAGAACCTTTATTATTAAATAACTAAGTCAGAGAGAGAACCTTTTAGTTCCTACTGTCTCCATCATTGTTTTGTAGGAGATGTAATTGATTTATATGTTGACCTTGGAGTCTTCCTCCTCATCAGATGGGTTAATTATGGAATCTTCTATACAAACTCCCATATGAATGATTTAGGGTAATTATTAGTATGGGTCACTTTTCCATCTGATGGTACCGAATATAGAATAATAAACTTTAAATTAAATGATGGTATACATTTAGATATAAATAACAATATGCTCTCCATCTAAATACCACTATTATTTATAGGACCAAAGTCATGGCAGCTGTTTAGTTTTACTTGGCACCGTTTGTTACCTTGATAGTTAAACGAATAGGTTATGTTCTATATAAACAAAATAAGTATGGTAGAAGTCCTCCCATCAAGACATACTATGCATTGGTGTTTTAGATTGCTATCAAGTTCTTTTATTAATTGGCAAAGGGAGCTACTTTCCTTTTATTTGAATCTAAAGTTTATTTACCCATCATAATTTTGTTGATCATATAATTTTCAGGTTTTAAGATGGGTTTTTTCAATCCACTTGTTGTTGTTCTCAATGAACACAAACTCACTGGACCTAATTACATTGACTAGAAAAAAAACTTGGATATTGTGCTAACTGCTGAAGAATACAAATATGTACTCACCGAGGTGCGCCCAAAGAAACCTATGGATGGTTACACTAATGAGGTGGCCTTCTAGGCATACAAAAATGGATAAAGGCTGATGAGATGGCACAATGTTACATGTTGGCATCTATGTCAAATGTTTTACAACATCAACATCAGTCTTCTCCTACTTCCTATGACATCTTGTACAGTCTCAAGGAGATGTTTGGTGATCAGGATCGGGCAGCTAGGCAAGTTGATATGAAAGAACTCATCACTTGGCTGTCTAAAACCAGACAGCAAATGTACTAGGAGATGTTTGTCTAAGTTTTAGAAATAGGACTTTAATTTTAAAAGATTGTATTTATATTCCTTCCATTAAGAAGAACTTAATTTCTATTTTTAATTTGGTTAAAGATGGATATTCCGTTTATTATAATAAATTTGTGGTTATTAAATACAAAAAGCATTTTATCTGTTCTGGTTCATTAGTGGATGATCTTTATATTGTTGATCCTATCTCTCTTAAACTGCAACTGACTTAATCGAATAACACAATTACCCTACCATGTAAGAAAAAGAAACGTTCATAATTGAACTAAATGTATCTTTGGCATGTACGCCTAGGTCATATTAATCTAAACAGGATTTCGAGACTGGTTGCAGATGGACAATTAGATTAGTTGGAAGTGGAGGCACTTCTAGTCTGTGAATCTTATTTAGAGGGGAAAATGACCAGACGCCCTTTTCTAGCAAAAGATTATAGGACCGAAGAACTGTTGAAATTGGTTCACTTTGACTTGTGAGGACCCATGAATGTCTAAGCAAGAGATGGCTTTGAGTATTTCATTACTTTTAATTGATGACTACTCAAGATATGGGTACATTCACTTAATGCGCCATAAATTTGAATGCTTTGAGAAATACAAAGAGTATAGGGCGGAAACGCAAAAGCATCTAAGTAAGAGTATTAGGACACTACGATTTGATCATGGTGGCGAATACCTCTTTGGAGAATTTAAGGATTACTTAGCATAAGAGGGGATTATATTCCAGTTGTTTACACCAAGTACACCACAACAAAATAGTGTAGTAGAAAGAAGGAATATGACTCTCATGGATATGATGAGGTCAATGATGAGTTATTCAGATTTGCCTAATTCATTATCGGGGCATACTTTAGAAATGGCAACATACCTTCTAAACTTAGTTCCATCTAAGTCAGTACCTATTACACCTACAAAACTATGGATTGGGTGCAAACCCAGTTTAAAGCATGTTCGGATTTGGAGTAGTTCAACACACATGTTGATATAGAACACAGATAAGTTGAAACTAAGAACGGAAGTTTGTATTTTCATTAGATATCCCAAAGGAACAAAAGGTGGTTTGTTTAACAATCTTAAAGATTGGAAGGTCATTGTTAGCACGAATGCACAATTCTTAAAGGAGGACTATACAATGAACCACAAACCCACAAGTATAGTTATTCTAGAGGAATTGAGAGGAGAGAGACCTACCCAAGCTTTTCCATTACCAATAGCACAAGAAGAGACGCCACAAGATGGAGAATTCGGCTTTCCATTACCACATTGTAGTGGGAAGATTGTCGAGTCTCAAGCTAATGATACTCCAGGTAATCCCACCAACATGTTGGGTGATGAGCAGATCAGCATGTAGATAATGGTACAACAGGATTAACTTTAACATAGCGTGACACTACTCATACATAGACACAAGATGTGCCTCATTGTAGTAGGAGGATTGTTCATCAACCCAAGCCGTATATGTTCTTAGGAGAGTCATTTGACAAAGTCCCTGATGAGCTAGATACTGAACCCTGTAACTATAATAAAGCACTCCAAGACAAAGATGCAGAACTATGATTAAAAGCTATGAAATAAAAAATAGAGTTTATATACTCTAATTAAGTCTGGGATCTTGTAGAACCACTAGAGGAGACAAAACCTACCGGTTGTAGATATGTGGGTCTATAAGAAGAAAAGAGGGGTGGATGAAAAGGTTAAAACCTTCAAAGCCAAGCTTGTTGTGAAAGGGTTTACTCAGAAAGAAGGAATCGATTATGAGAAGACCTTCGCGCTAGTAGCGATGCTGAAATCCATTTGGATTCTTTTATCTATTGCGGTTCATTTCGATTACGAAATTTGGCAAATGGATGTCAAGACAGCTTTCCTTAATAGAATCTTGACAAGTGTATCTATATGGTGCAACCAGATGGATTCGTAGTTAAAGGCCGTGCGTATGTGTTGTGCAAGTTTAAAAGGTCCTTTTATGGACTTAAGCAAGCATCTAGATCTTGGAACTTTCATTTTAATCAAGCCATTAAATCTTATTGTTTCGAGAAAACCCTAGATGAATCTTGTGTGTATAACGGTGCAACGGCAATGTGGTGGTTTTCTTAATTTTTTATGTAGATGGCATCCTACTCATTAGAAACGATGGCAGGGTGTTATCTTCGGTCAAATTATGGTTGAGCAGTTACTTCGATATGAAGGACTTAGGAGAAACCAATCATATTCTAAGGATCAAGCTCCTACGAGATCGGAAACAACGAATATTGGTCCTATCTCAAGCGGTTTATATTAATACGGTTCTTACCCGTTTTAGCATGCAAGATTCCAAGAAAAGATTTTTTTTCTTTTCAAGTATGGAATTACTTTATCTAATAATCAATACCCTAAGACACCTACTGAGATAGAAAAGATAAAGGAAGTACCTTATGCTTCGGCAGTGGGAAGCCTCATGTATGAAAAAATGCTATGCACTATACCTGATATTTTTTTTTCCGTTGGCATGGTTAGTAAATACCAGTCTAATCCAGGGAGAGAACATTGGACTACGGTAAAGCACATACTTAAGCACCTTAAGAGGACTATAAATTATATGCCGATTTATCGGGTCAAGAGTTTAATACCCATTGGGTACACAGACTCAGACCTCTAATCAGATAATGATGTCAAAAAGTCAACTTTAGGATTTATATTTACCTTGGGAGGTGGAACTGTAAGTTGGAGGAGTATAAGCAATCATGTACTACTAACTTTACCGTGAAAACCAAATATGTGGCAGCTTTTGAAGCTGCCAAAGAGGTAGTTTGACTTAGAAATTTCTTGATGGATCTATAAGTGGTACTTTTGGTAAAATCACCTCTAAAACTTTATTGTGATAATACCAACGCGGTTGCTAATGCAAATGAACCCAAGATGCATAAAAAGGGTAAATACATTTAGCGTAAGTATCATCTCATACGGAAAATCGTACAGAGAGGTAATATAATTCTGACCAAGATTGCATCAGCAAGCAAATTATTTTACAAAGAACTTACTAGCAAGAGCTTTGATAATCATGTGGAAGCAATGGGGTTGAAATACAAGTTAGCATGGTTTTGAGTCTAAATGGGCGATTGTTGGAAATTTATACTAAAAGCATACTTTCATGTATTTGTCTTTGACTAATTTATTTATTGGTAAAGCTTGTCTTTTCATCTTAATGAGAATTTGTATGGACAAATGGTTACATTGTTATTTATCATATATAAGCATGTCTTTTATCTACAAAGTAGATAAGTTCATATGTAGAGTTAAGCTTACACACAAAAGACTAGTTTGTTAGTTCTTATAGAATATAAGTTATTATTGTTCACAATTTAGATAGAGTTGGACACACTATCTGTATGATTGTAGTATGATGTCTTAGCAAGCTTGTCTTGGTTGCAGGTAACGGCATAGTTTCGACTCGTTATGCTAGCACACTTAGTGTGTATTGAATAGGTCCACATTTGGGTTTGTCATTTTTATACTGGCCATATAAGATGATTAACATCCAAATGGTTATTGTGAGTGCTTGTACTCTTAATCCCGATATAACTAATAAATATATATATATTTAGAGTTTAGCATTTTGATTTACAAAGGAGTGAGACCTTTTATAAGTCAATAATTTCAGTAAATTAGATGACTCTACTTGTATGGTGGATATTAGTTTATTGATGGAATCCATGTCCCATAATAGGGATTGATGATATCCTCTTAATGAAGCTTATAAGTTTTGATTATGTCAAACTTTGCACGCAGATTTTGTGTCCAACATATCAAATAAGTTAAGTGAAAGGTCTCAAAGAACTATAAATATATCGATTAAATATAGATGTCAATAACTATTTAATCGTTGGATATATGAAATCTTAATATAAGGAGATTAATAAGCTTTTAATAACAAGAAGCTCGAAATATAATTTTGAGAATAAGGATAGGAGTATAATTATAATTCTCTAGTGGATTGAATTGTAATTTTTAAAACTATGATTCTAATTTAGATCGAATTAGGGTTTTCTATTTCTATAAAAAGCCTATTCTTTATTTCTTTCTTAAGGTCCCTATTGTCACATATAAATATGCTTGATTGCCCTTTGGGAAACATAACAAGAGAAATCTTATTTTTTAGAGCAAAGAGAATTTTCAGAAAAGGTCCTCATGCTAATGTGACTTCAAGCATTGAGGAATACAGTAGAAAGTCTTGAGATTTTCGGGTTGTTGTAAGACCGAGATCAAATTAGAGAGATCTTGCAGGTATGGTTCTTGAATCATCATCATATAAAGTTATTTCCTTAGTCATCTGTGCTCAATATCTAGGGATCCTGGCGGCTGTCTCCTAATAGCTGGATCATCATTATTGGTAATGAGAGCAAAATGTGCTTCATTTACATCTCATCCAAACCTTTGAGGTGGCTTGATGGTTCTCTTTGCTCTTCCTTAATCTAGACTTGATGGTTCCTACTAAACAGCATGCTGTTCTTCTCCCCTAGATGTACCAACCTTTGACTGACTTTCTTCTTGCATTGGTCAATTTTATTTTTCCCTTGTAGATGAGCCATATAACTTCATTGCTCATTCCGGTTGAGTCTTTGATGCATGCCAGTGGTTCGAACAAAAGCAAAAGCTTAACTCATCTAGCACTGTTGTGCATTCTAGCACTCATTTCGTTTATTTAGCGGAAAAAAATAGACAGATTTTAAAAAACTACTTCAAACCGAGGAGATCATTCCTAAGATATCTTCTCTAGAGGTGCTCATCTTAATATTGTTGTAAACCTCATCATAGCTACAAATTGAAAGATCACTACTCGGAAATGCACTATCCCTCCCCTTAGCATTGATGCTGTTGGTCCAAGCCTTGAATGCACAGTAGCTTTCTTTACACTTGTTCAGAGTTCTTTGGGGTATTTGCTATCCAACAAGTGGGGTAGTAGATTCATTGAAATTCTCCTCGTAATGCTGATCACTATTGCTAATTCCAGAGCTATTGGTCGACATCACAATTACAAATTGCTCTTCTAAGCTTATTGAATGTCCTCCGGGCTATGGTCTTACTTGGGTTTTAGATCCTCCAATATCATATTGGAAATTAAGTAATAGTAAGATCTTTTCCTCCTTGAAAGATCAATTGCTCTTCTATGCTTATTGAATGTCCGCCGGGTTGTGGTTTTACTTGGGTTTTAGATCGTCCAATATCAGATTGGAACTTAAGCAGTAGTCAGATCTTTTCCTTCTTGTAAGATCCCATTCCCAGTCTAGGGTTGATTTGCTAATTCTTTTTATTTGTGTTAATTGATTGCATTTTTGTGTTAATTGGGTCTTTGGTAGGTGGTATGGGTGGGACCCTAACTTAGATTAGGTAGTTTATGGACTAATTTGTGATTTTAATTAAATTAATCATGCAAGATCACACATTCATTTATTATATTATGTGCATTTTATCAAAGGCATCCAAGTCATGAAGTGAACCCTACCCAATAGACTTAAGTCACCTATCAAGCATCCTTTAAGACCCACCTTGTAAATACTCCTAACTAGAGGAATTGCTAGTAAATAGCCTAACTATTGGAGCGACCCTAATTTTATATAAAGGCACACATTCCATAGCTATGAGCTCTTATCCCTCCTAGACAAAAACCTAACCTCCAAGCTCATCTCTTCTCTATCTTCTACACCTTTCCATGCTAGGAGTATGAGTAAGAGATCTCTAAGCCCATTAAGCTTTTAGCCACCTACTTTTCCACATCTCCTTTACCCATTGAGTGTTTAGTTGGAAGGAAAAGCCCCATTTCACAATTGGCACATTTCCCAAGGTGAGCAACTCAATCTTTTATTGAAGTTTGAGCCATTAAATAGTATAGTAGTGGATTTTCTCAAGTTTAGCTTCATTTATTCATCCTTTCATGGCATTTATCTCTTAATTTCTTCTTCTTTTCATGTCATTTCATTAATAGGGTGTTATGTGAGCTAACAGATTTGGAGATTCTACTAATTTGGCTTTGGTATTAGTTTTGAGAGATTCATAAGGAAAGTATAACCAAATAGTAATATACATGTGTGTTATTATAGTTGATTCTTGACTAATCTATACTCTATTGCATTTTATAGCCCATCCTCTTTATGTTTTATTAATGGAGGATGTCTTTGTGGGTGAAAATGATGTTTATGAATGTTTGAATGAATGAAGTGAAGAAGGGATTAATGGAAGTAAAATAGTATTTCATATACTTGATTTGGTGCAATAAATGATGGAAAATGGGTTAGTAGAGCTTGGAAAGGAACAGGAGAAGGTTTGGACCCAAACAGCTCAAAAATGGCAAAAACGCACAGATCAAATTGATCGGACAGGTGTCAGATCGATCGAATTACCCCTCTGGATTAGGTCTAATTGATTGAACCCATGCCTGATTAATCAGGCAGATCTTGTTTTTCCAGAAATTTATTTATTTAATTATTTACTTTATCTATTTAAAAACCCTTTCTACATTTTTTTTCTTTTTTTTAGATTAGTCTAACTTGACTTCATGAGGTCAAGTATACTTAGGGAACCTTAAGCTTGATCATGGGGTCAAGTAATATAGTAGTATACTAGTGAACCATAGGACGTTGTAGGACCTTAACTTATGGAATCACTAAACCTTAAACTTGTCCAACAAAATCAAATTGGGTACACAACGAAAGTGTTGGCTATCACCCATCCTTGTTAGGTATTTCAATTAGTCTTAATGTCATACCCTTCGCGTGTGAGTGTAGGAATCTAATGTCCGAATTCATACGCAATGCGACACTAAAAAATTCGGTAACATATGACATTGGATGACCTATGGTTACACCGAAGTAGAAAGCTAAGGATACGAGCATCTTAGAATAGTTTTGTTTGTAAATCATCCTTGTCTCTTATTAATTGAAAGCTTATGCGTATTGCCATGATTTCTTTATTTCTCTTTTACTCTTATATCATTAGTTTGATTATGTTTTTCTATCTCCTTTACATTTACTGTTGTTACTGTTATCCTTATTTAACATCATGATACTCTAAGTTATGCAGAAAATACTTATGCAAATTTTGACAAGCAAGCAAGAAAACACGATTGTGTTATTTATATCATCTTTATTGATTTATAGAGTCGGCACCACTGACTTGACTCTATAAGGCCAGGTGGGGTTAAGCATGAGTTTGAAATATGTACCACTATAGTTGGTTTCTCCTGTGGAGTGAGTCGACGCTCCTTTGGGGTAACCGGATTAGCTACCTGATTCCCTATACGTCTTGATAAACACTCTCCTTTGGGGGAGGATACTAGTAATACAGTTGCCAAATTTACAAGTATATTAATATTACATTGATTCTCTTATACATATGTTCATTATGAATGCTAATATGTTTAGTGGACTGTTATTGACCTCTTATAAATTGATCATGTCTTTATTTCCTTATTGAAAACCAAGTGTCTAGAATATTACTTGCCTATTATTGTTGAACTGTCATGCTTAGGATGTTAACCTTGGCGTTGCAGAAGCAAACCCTTATCCCAATACGGTTATCAACGCAACCCCAAAGGATTCCACAGAAGTTCCTTACGGACAACTTGAGTGAGGACCAAATGACTTCTTCTATTAGGCGTATCCATTAGAGCAATTCGTGGCACCTTAGCACTCTAAGATCATGAGCTTAGATCAACTTTTTCTTTTCATTATGCCATCATACTTAATTGAGATACTCGTGATTATAGCATATTTGATGGACAAGTATCTTATTACTGGTCTTTAACCATTATCCCTTCAAAGGCTTATGTTTATTTAGTATGCATTTAGTCACATAGACTTTCATTGGGATCATGTTGAATCCACTATCTATCTATGCATTTATTATGAAATGGTTTAAATAGGTATCCATGTATGCTCTCTACTATCACTAGTGGTGTGATTGGATGCGTAATGCACTAATGTTTCTGTAGATTAATAAAGACATATGTGCTTATGGCTCTTCCTTGCACATTAAGGTGTATAATTTGAGAAATTTTCCTTGTGAAAATTTGTATTTGCCTAAGTGCGGTATGGATTACCACCGGATTATGCGTGCTACATCGCAGGCCTAACCGAATTTCCCTAATCTCGGGCCTGTTAGATTTTGTGGACTCAATCCATCAGTTGATGTAATAAATTGATTAATTTCTTTATTTATCAATAAAATCATGCTTTACTTTCATGAGATGAATATTATTTTACTACTTCATGCACATGACCAATACATATGACATAATGGTTCATGAGTTGAACCGCGTCCCATTAGTATATTAGATGTGATATATGTGTATAGATGAGATCCACACGTGGGAGATATATGTCACAAATCTTATACTTAAATAGCTTCACAACCAGTAATGAGACTGGGCATCTCATTTGATAAGGTTGCAGCACTTTGATCACTATGAGATAGTGTGATTTGTCTCGATCATCAGAATGTAAGATTCTGAAACACGGTGCTGGTACATTGGATGTATTGAAGGACCATGAGATGCACCTTATGGAATTCCGTCTCAATAATAAGGTATGCTCTCATAATTCCTTAGCAATAGGCTCTCAATCCTGAGACATTGATGAACTCAAGTTTCTATCTATTCATTTTCTTTGAGTCACTAATGAGTGAGGCCGACTATAGGTTAACACCTCGGTGTCTTGGGTATGTGGTAATAGAACTGTGGGAACATTGAATGATCAAGATGGAATCTATCTCTATTATCCCCTTGTGTCAATTGATGGGTTTGTCATTAGTAAGTGCGCACCCATCTCAATTAAGAGTTAATTGGATGGTACTGATGATTACTGTGATTAATTGGGGCTCAAGGATAATAAGATGTGGAACTTAGATTGGAAGAGACAGATTTATTCCAATTGATCCACGGATATTGATAGAGGGGCCTACTTGTGGTAATTGGGAAGTTTAGGGTTTTCATTGTAATTTATTCCTAAGACTGGAGTGCAATTGCATTTATATAGTGGTGTTATTTGCAATTAACTGTGGGCCCGGATTGCACATGAGATGTGGGGTCCGATGTTCCAGTTGGAGCCAGCTTTCTAAGGAATCCCTAGTGGTCCCCACGCTAGCCCAAGATATTGGAAAATACTAATCCGACCTGAACTCTAGAAAGAAGAGTTTAGAAAAGAGAAAGCTGCTAATTATTTTGGACGTAAGACTTCTATTTTAATTAGACAAGGGAGAGATTTGAAAGTCTATAAAATCTCTTGGACATCCAATAAGACTCCCTCTCACGCCCAAAACCCTATTCGTGCAAGAGTTGCACGAGTTTTTCTCTCCTTCTCTCTTCTAGTTCCTTGGAGTTTCGAGTTGGAATTTCTCCTGAAGATTCCACCACTCTTCTCGAGAAAAGAAATCCAATTCGGGTCATAGCGTGGAAGGCTAAGGGGTGTTGAAG
Organism: Sextonia rubra; assembly: GCA_037013555.1. NCBI lineage: Eukaryota > Viridiplantae > Streptophyta > Magnoliopsida > Laurales > Lauraceae > Sextonia > Sextonia rubra. The sequence goes on along the minus strand of JASUAD010000018.1, from coordinate 13,322,402 downwards.
ATTCTCATCATCAAATAGAGTCGCAACTTCTCCATTAGAGCACTGCAGATCTCCAAAGGTATGATCTACTTCTTTCATATCGTAGATTATTGTGGATATTTAGTCCTATTTGATTCTATCTTTTAGATAGAATATTTACTATACATGGTCAAGAGATTGAGGGTAATGTATCCTGAATTGAGTTTTTGGTCTTATGGATAGTTGATCCCTATGTCAAGTGGGTCAAAAGTTTTGAAAATTTATCCACGAAACCCACCTGCTTTCAACAGAGCCCAGGGTGTGACACTTCTGCTGGTACTGAGCTCAAAGACTGCAACACACATGGGTCAGTAAAACTAAAACAGAAGAAATTAGCTCCAACCTTAGATCAAATGTTACGTAACTGGGCTCTTCGCTCGGATTTTTTTCGTAGTACGCTTTGATTCCTTTTGCTGGCCCGGCCTGTGGAATATGCTCGCGTTTTCTTGCCCTTCGGCTAGCTCTGCCTGTGGGCTTTTTTATTTTTTTGTTTGGCTGGCTCGGCCGGTGAGTTTCTCTATATTCACTTTTTCCTTCTCGTTTCGCTACCGCTTCTCTGGTTGCAGATTGTCATGTGCTTTGCACAGCTGGTCACCTGAACGAAGCTTAGTAATCCTTCTCCACATTCTCTCGACAAATATTTACTTACCTTTCCAATGGTCAAAAATAAAAATAAAAGGCTTGGCCCTAAAGAACTGGTCGTACTTCAAGATGATACTTATGCTAGAATAGTCAAGTACAACTCGCCAAGTAAACTCTAAAAAGGTCTAGCTTCAATAATGATTAATCAGTATCAAATAATTGTCGTCGTAATCAAAGAATCACAATTTTAAAACGCTTGTTTGGCACAAGCACCCTCTTTTTTAATGCCATTTAACATACTACAGTACATATCTAGTTCAGACGAAGGATAGAATTCTAAAACTTAAGGGAATTCTGGAACCCAACATGTGAAACATAATTAAAAAACAATAAAGCACAAAACATATAAATACAGTGTGTAGTATCTGAATACACATCATGCGGCATAACCCGGCTCTTCAAGTAGTCCTCCAAAAAAGCATTGAGTTCATGAACCATGGAGAGGCTAATTTTTATCAACAACTTTAATAGTAGAAGCTTTGGCTTTAAATCATAAATGAAAACCAAGATCATCTTTTCTGGAAGTTGAACACCTTAATTGACAAGGCAAAGATGAATGCAAAGAGAAGACTAAATCCAACAACAGCAGCAGCAACTACTCCCAAGAAGTCATGTTTGAAACCAAAGTAACTCCTTACAAAATCAGCCACAGTCTGGTTTGTATCGTTCATAGTTTTGTGTACATCACCAAATTGAGAAGTAACCAATCCATACAAGGTCCAAGCAACAGGGGATGCCCAATAATACCATCTCCACCATATTGGAATTTTCTGCAAAACAAAAGAATGGATTCAGTTTCTCACTTAGCCTCATAGAACTTAATTATGTCAAAGATTTGACTATAACTTACAGGTCGGGGTACTAGGAATCCTGCAAAGAGGTTCCATACTGCGTAGAATGCAGAAGAGATAATTGCAGCAACATCATGATTGGGTGTCATGCCGACCGCCATCATACCGTAAAATGTGAAGTAGAGCAAAGTGAAAAACATATAGAAGATATACCAGAAGAACTTTGCAGCTGTCCATTCGAATGCAATCATTGAATACACAATAACCCCATAAATTATAGTTTGAACCAGGATGTAAGGAACCTCAACCAAAACCTGAAGTCAAAAAAGGTGAGAATAAACTTCAATGACTAATAGAACTTGATGAAAAGCTTCTTTGACCAGAAGAAAACGCTTCTGGATTCAAGGTCCAACCAGGTCAGATCAACTCAAAGAATCATTAATTAAATCTGAAATATTATAATTTTTGTCATGAATTAACATACCAATGTAGCCATCTTGCATGTTAATAATTTTTATAAAGCACAACAGAACTTGGTGGTGTTGGTTGAATTGAGCTTTTGCAAGGCAACCCAAATCAAGTTTTTGGTCCAGTTCAGTTGACTCAGAACACATCGTAGAAATGAGGATGATCTAGTGCAAGATGAATTTTTGTTGAAAGAACACATTCTTAATGTCAAAATGAATGAAGAACTGTAGAACGCGCTCACCTGTGCAAATGCATATGGTAAGGCTGAATACATTCCAGCAGCTTTCTCTCTGTAGAAAACTGTTCGTTCAACAGCCACAACAGGTTGAACAGATGAGGCATTCTGTATGCCAATGAACAATACTGCAGCATACATGGATCCCATTGCATTGAAAAGATCCTGTTGCCGACTCCTGTCAAATTTTACCATCATATTAGTAGTTGACTAAGTCTATATTTTATGTGGAAAGAAGTCAAGATAAGTCATTCGTAACAAATGCCAATACATACATTTTGGATCCAACATTCCAAAATATTGTCCCAAACAACAAAGCAATGAAGGTCGTGAAAAGAAACCGCACAGCGGTGTAATGTGGATTCCTCCAGTAGGACATGCGCTGTTTCCATAGACAAGCGATGCATTGCGTGATGAAAGATTGCGAATATTGAGTGGGGAAGTAAAGATCTTTTGATCCAGGAGGTGGTCTGGATAGTTCACTAATCAGAGCTTTGTTTCTCCTGCAACAAGTTTCTTGACTCAGATAATGACAGTAAACCAAAGAAGTGGTTGTGGCCTCAAAATGATGAGACCATGTTAAAAGTATCTTACCTGTAAAGATCAGAATTCTTGTATGTTTCAGTAAAGTTGATCCCTAGAATCTCTTCTTGGGCCATGGAACTGACCTCCAACATCCATGTTGCTGGATTATAACCATCTTTTATCTTACTAACTCCATTGATTCCCTTCATGAAGCAAAACCCATATCTATTAGTACCCAAATGAAAGAATGTGTTCAAGACGAAAAGCAGAGAGCATATGGCATCTTTCTATTTTATGGCCCTCACCTCAAAGTACTTGATCAGATGGCAAGAATGGTGGCCTAATGGGCCTACATATATTTCTTGTCCGCCTCTCTTCATGAGGAACAACTGCAATTAAAGGTTGGGGAGACATCAATATTTGGTGTCACATTAATTGGAACCAACCCAAGAAGAAAATAAAAGTTAAAACAGTTTTGTGTCTTTCGTCACCTCATCGAAAGCTTCAAAAATGTCAATACTCGGTTGGTGAATTGTACACACCACAGTTCTTCCAGTGTCCACAGTATTCCTAACAGTTCTCATCACAATGGCTGCAGCCCTCGCATCAAGTCCAGACGTCGGCTCATCCATGAATATTATAGAGGGGTTGGCAACAAGCTCTACAGCAATCGTCAACCTCTTGCGCTGCTCAGTTGACAGCCCACTGACACCAGGAAGCCCAACCAATGACTCCCTCAGTGTCGTCAGTTCTACAAGCTCCATCACCTCTTGAATGAACATCTGCAGTTACCAGTATTATCCGTCAAGTCAAAAAATAAAACTAGACCAATAGACAAAACAGGATAAGGAGACAAATGGATGTTCCACAAGTGTGAATATAGCATAATAGATGGTTTATCCATTCCCTTATATTAGAAATTACTTCTTGTAGTTGTAGGATACTCTCAAAGCAAACTATCCACCACGCATTCAATTATCTCTAATCCTTATAATTAAAATTTTAGGACAGAAAATGAACAAATATAGCGTTCCTAGTAGTGGAATTTTAAATTTCAGTGTCACCACACCACATGGTATGAATAAATGTCGTGGCACCTCTATAAGTACATTCAAGCACTCCTTAAATTTGTCACACGAACCTTTCTTTTGGCAGAGTCTACTTCAGAGGGTAATCTAAGCCATGCAGAGAATAGAAGAGCCTCGTAGACCGTGACATGAGGAGAGTGGATGTCATTCTGCTCACAATATCCAGCTATACGAGCAAAGGTCTCTTGTTTCTTTGGATAGCCAGAAATAGTAATGTTTCCCTCTATATATCCACCCGTTTTCCTTCCAGCTAACACATCCATGAGAGTAGTCTTCCCAGCGCCGCTGACACCCATCAGGGCTGTTAGAACACCTGGCCTAAAAGATCCACTTACACCCTTTAAAAGCATCAATCGATCTTCCGAAATGCCTTGGGATTTCATTTCCTGTGGTTCAGACAAATGCTTTAATTGTAAGCTTCCATCTACCACAAGCAAAAGTGTTTGAGTACACATGAGTTGTTTGCTACTAATATATCAGGTACATTAATAACACCTAAAGTCTTACCTGCGGCATGTCTACAGAGTATTTGATATTATCAAATGTGATTGAAAGAGGAGCAAATGGGAGAACCATGCCTTTCTTCTTATCCTTATCATTATTGGTCTGTGCGGAGCTAGATGAATTCACAGTCCTAGTTCTATTTCCTGCCATTCAAAATTCACACCAACTGATTCAGAAAGCATCCTTGTAAACTTTAAAAGGTAATCTGGAAGATTTAACCCAAGAAGTAACTAAGCTCACCACTGGTCTCAAGACCATCGATTTCGCCGGTCCTGTCAGCCTGTTGCTCCTTCAGGGCCTCTTCAGTAAGAGCTGCTTGAGATTTCCCTAATGCTGCACTCATTTAATCCAAGAATTAGAAGTAAATTATATGAACTGAGATTTTGAAATAATTGGAGATGATTTTATGCACTAGATTTGCTGATGCTTACGGTTGAGATACTCAAGAGTGAAAGTAAAGAGGCTGTTGAATAGAAAAATATATCCAACAATAGCTCCAGCTCCAATCCAATACCAATTTGGGTTTGCAAAGATTCCTCGTGACTCCAGGACTAGCTTTCCCAATGGTCTTGACTCGTTTATTGGAATCTGCATCACAGGAAAATAAGAAATTGAGATTATTTTCCAACACAAGGGTGATGGAGATATCCTTCCAATAGTAAGATCCTTACATGATTCCAACTTTTCCCCAAAAATTCATTCACAGAAATCGCATTCTGCGCATACATCATAGGTGAGGACCAATAACCCCAGATCCACCATTTCTTTATATCCTCTGCAACAAAGAGAGAAATAAAAATCAATTGTTCTTTCTGGCTGCTCCATACACAGGCCTAACACTTACAAAGCCTGAGATAATTCTTCAATTTGAACAGAAATTTAAAAAGAAAATCACATTCAACTGAGCTAAATAAAAGTACAATTTAACCGTATCATACTTCTCGTTATGAGGAATCCACCAAGTGCCAGTATCACAAGAAGTGCAAAGGATGCCAGTGTATTTGCGACAATCATATTCCGACCTATGGCAGCAATTAACCGGAACAGCCCAGATGCCATCTGGTTAATTAGTACGAAGAGCATATATTGTTTAAAAAACCTGAAATACAAAATAATGAAAGTTACTTTTAAGAAAGAGAAGCAGATAAAACATGCTCATGTAATTAGCTTTCTACTACAGAATAAAATGTAAACTCACCTCCCAGCATTCGGATCGAAGCCGATGACATAATAACTCAGACACACCCATGAAGCAGCTTCCAAAAAAGATATGGGAATCTTGAGAATCCATGTTGGTAGAGCATAAGACCATGGAGGGTAGAAGAGGAGGTCTCTTTGTTTGTAGAAAACAGGAAGCTTTGCGACGGTCATTGCAAGCTCCGCAAACCCATTTAACATAACCGTGATGAGTGAAAAAAACATGATACCAGAAAATAGTGTACCATCAGTTGTGTCATCACGATGCATCTTAGTACGCAGGAAGACCGTCATTGTGATTAATGCAATAACTATGAGCTGAAATGAGAAGGAAGTTGGAAATCAGTCAATGGATTTGTAAGTTTTAAAATCAGGACGTGCATGACAATGTGACCTCATTACTCACCTGCACCATTTTGAAGATGTAGACAAAAGAATTTCTTTTCATCAGTAACCATTCCCTGTCAATGTTAGCCTTCAGGAGTTCCTTCTTGCCAACGCCATATTTTGAAGTCGTTAAAGCAGCAGGATGGCTCTTGCTCTTGTCAAATGGTGTGCTGAGTTCCTCTACTAATCTACGGCCAACATGGAACGACTGGTATGCATCTGAAAATTCCTTTACGGGAACATAGCGATATGGTTCATCTCTACGTGCCCAGTACTGCTGTTGATCTTTTCTCGATGTTACCTGTTGTAAAAAGAATTATTTACATATTAGTTTGCCTTGCATTTAGAATTTAGACTAGTTAGTATAAAACTCATGAAATTATTTCCCATCTAGTGAAATTTAGCAATTAGTCCAAAATAGAAATGTGATAACTAATTCTGAGAGAGAGAAACGAGGTTAGTGCAACTTACTTCCTGCAAGAAGTCTGCAACACCTTTCCGCTCAGGGCATTTGAAACCCATAGATTCAAAGAACTCAAGAACATTTTCGCGAGGACCTTGATACACAATCTGTCCATCAGAAAGTAGTATGATGTCATCAAAAAGATCATAGGTCTCTGGTGCTGGCTGAAGAAGTGCAATCAGCGCTGTCCCTCCAAGAATGTGAATTGATTGCCTGAGCGAATTAATGATTTGGAAAGTTGTTGAGCTGTCCAGACCAGTGGATATCTCATCCATGAATAGAGCTTTTGCAGGTCCAACAAGCATCTCACCTATATAAGCCATACCCAAGAGCAATTGAGCCAAATTCAGTACATGTTACAGTTACACTCTCTAATGTGAGACCAGACTAATTTGGCATTAGTATTCTCTTCTGTAGTTCTGCTCACCTGTGGTTACACGCTTCTTTTGACCTCCAGAGATACCCCTCAACATTTCATCCCCCACCATTGTATCAGCACAAACATCCAAACCCAAAATCTGCAGTTTCAGGAGAAGAACTTATAAACGAAGAAACCTCAGAACTTCTAAAATTTCTCCGATGGATTTAGCCTTGTTCAGAAATTTTATATTTCTTTCATAGAAAATACCTTCAAAATGTAGTCCGTGACCACGGTTTCCTTCTGACCTTCTATTGATGCGGCCTGCAGAGTTACAAGAAACAGAAAAGAAGGAGAATTTCAGTTTCCTTAAATTTAATTTTTTAGCAATATTTTTACTTTCTGGAAACATCACATGGATTGGCCTATGAAACAGGCGTGTGCTACTGTTGGCTGCCTTAGAATAAAAGTTTTGGAATGCATGGTGTTCAGAAATGGAATCAGGCACAATAAACTGAGGAACAATTTGCAACCCGATCTTTTGTAAAACACCAAAGCTTCTTAAAAGGCAATGTTGGTCAGATTTCGTAGTTCAGAAGTCAAAGACCTCAGATGAAATCAATGCTGAACTGGGTACGTATTTAAGTAATATGTGAAGCATCACATATACAATAAATCTCATTCACTTAGTTCACTCAGCTGTAAAATTGAACATCATAAACTCCCCTTTCTCCCGAATTGCGTTATCAGATTATTTTCTTTCCTTTTCAAATGGTTAGAAAGTATACAAAGCTACTCAAAAACAACTCAACCAAGTCTACTCCCCTTCGCTCTGTTTTACTTAGAATCGTGATTTTCAGAACTGTGGATCACTGATGACACAAGACTAAGTAAATTGATTGATAGAATGATATATGATAGGGGGACACTGATGTTATCTGGATAGAAAAGGAAGTGTTTTATGTTTCGTACCTTCATGTAGACATCGACGTCTGGGTCAGGCTTAATGTTTGCTGCCTTTTCTCTTCTCGACAGTTCCGTCAACATCTCTGCAAGTTGAATGGGCGGGTCATGATTCATGATCAATGATTCATACTCTGGAGTTTTATTTCAATTAACCAAAACTATATCTTGAACTTACCGTAACGGGTTCCAACCCCTTGGCATCTCGCAGAGAAAGCCAATGTTTCTCTAACTGTCATTTCTCCGATGTGGAGATCATGTTGACTTATATAAGCAGAGGTTCTCTGAGGGACAAACTCTTCCATTCCATGTCCATTGTAAGTTAATTTTCCTGATACCTGAAGTTTAAAGAGTAGCAAAGAAAAGACCAACCTATTTTACGTTGCGACCAAACAATCCCAAAACGACTTAAAAATTGCAGCAATGGCCTACCAAGTCATCAGAATATAGAAAAAGAAAAAATGTCACCTTTAGTTCTTTGTCAAGCTTTCCGGCCAAAGCTAAGAGCAAAGTGGTTTTGCCAGACCCAGGAGGACCCAGAAGCAAAGTCATCCTGCAAAATTAATACGCATATTAAGCTTTTCTACTAAACCACAACCCAAACTTAATCTCAACTCCACTCATATTTAGACAGTCTTCTATTTACCTGCACGGTTTGATGATTCCACTGACACCATGAAGAATTGTTATTGGTTTCTTTCTACTCGGAAGTATGTGGATATTGTTCAGAAACTCCTGTGAGAAAACAAGTAATACGTCATCAGAGTCATTCGCAGGCAAAACAACGTAGAGAATTTCACGAAAGGATAATTTATTTGGGTAAACCACCTCTAGAATATCAAAGGTGAAGTTTAGGACCGAAGGCAAAGCTCTGCTCCCAACATGGGCCTCTGCTTTGATATTCAGATGCTCGAATCGGACTTCAATGGTCGGGTTCTCAATTCCAACTCTAACCAAGGAGCCAAAAGGTTTTAAAAAAAAAAAGAAAAAGACCCATCAAGATAAGATTATGAAACACAACAAACAAAAAACACACCAGGATGATTGAATGGTGCAAATCAGGGAAAGTGGAAACAGAGAATAGTATTAGTAATACCGATCCATTCTGTTCTTGAGCTTAAGCAGGAACTTCTCATTATCCTCTTCTGCAACTCTTATCAATCTTTCCAACAAGTTCTTCCTCTCCTGGAATCCAAGTTTCTCAACATCGACTTCCTTGAGCTCCCCCGGGGCTCCAGTCAATATCCCCTTCCTGATCCGGTCATATGTTGGAAGCTTCTCAAGAGAGGCCCATTTCAGAGCCTCCTCGTCATCTTCGTCGCGAGATGATCGCGAGAAGACTTCTGCACTGGTATTCCTCCACATTCCTGAGGCATTCCTACTCCTACGCAAACTAGCCACTCTATAGAGATCGATGTTATCCATTGTGCCCCCCAAACTAGAGAATCAGCGAAACTCAACAAACCCCAAAACGAATTCTTCAGTTTTCTGCCAGTGTCTACAGTATGAAAAAAACACTCACAACCAAAGATGGGTTTCTTGTACCACAAAAGAACCCGCCAAACCCCCCGGAAAAATTTTTTGAAGTACTAGGCCTGCACACTTGAATCCTCAAAGCTTGGGCCTTCAGAAACAGAGAAAATGAAGTTGGTTTGTGTCTGCGCTCTTGCCTTCGTTTTTTTCTTTCTCTTCCCTTCCAACAGAGAGAAACAGATGACTCTTGCTTGGATGAGATTGCATAGGAGTTTGGAGATGTGTTTTTATAGTAAAATAAAAGAGATCTTTATGGTGGATTCATTATTACCACATGACTTTCCAACTGCTTGGGTGTCGAAACAAGTCGGAAGCTTCTGCAGTCAAACAACGGTGTTTACCGAAATTTCAAAAAATTGCCAAAGAGAAAATACAAGTAGGTGTAGACATTAAAGTATAGACCTGCTGGAGCATGGTTATGGTGATCTCAACTTGTCAGATGTGGGACCAACCGTGATCTCAACTTGTCAGGATGTGGGACCAACCGTGGATAACGTCAGGAGCAAAATATCTGTATTTGGAGGTTCATCCGAACCAGCATGGGCTCTTTTTGGCTTTTCTTCGATGTCCCGTGATTGCTGGTTTGGACTGCCCCGGGCAGATGATTTTAGAATCTTGGACCAATTCAATAGGCCTGCCCCTTGACTTGGGGCAGTAAATGGGTTGGTCACACAAAAACACAGTCTCTACTCTTAGTTTGGGCGTACGGGCCAAGTTCGAGTCTAGGACCACTGGTCGCAACTTTGGGCCTGCCTTGATGGATCCAACTTAGTTTACACGTTACCTGCAAAATGATTTTCTTTGTTTTTACCTCAACCTTCCAAGGGCTTTGGCCTAGCTAGTCCTTCCCCTAGGGGGTAAGCATGGGGAAAATGAATGAAGATAATTGTGTCCGGTAAAGATGGAAGTCGGGTCATCCATACTGGTATACCTTCTTAGCACACATCAGTTTTAGGTCACACAAGTCGCAACCATCTAGATCAGATGCCCTTTACCCATGACCATATAATTGTAATCCAAATTCAAGTTCGACGTGACGAGCAGCCATCTTGATAAGAACGTGGAATTGCATTCGGTTCTAGATCAAGCTCGACCTGATCTGAACCCAAACGTAAATTTCTGGATCTAAATCCGACACCTAGCCTACCATGATCATTGGCATGAAGGGAACTGGGACCCACGAATCAGACAAACCAGGCTCAACCTAATCCAAGGACTAAGAGTTGAGCCCGAACCGGAAGTGAAACTGGACCCTATGTTTCGGTCTAGATCAAGGTCTGTCGGACCACTCCGACATGAATACGACATCTGCATGCCGTATTTGACCACGACTGATCAACGTCCATGTCTTTTGGTCGAGACGACGATCCTTGATGGTGGCGTGCAGAATTGAAGTGTTTGTACGGTAGCGCTATGCATTTGAACATCTAGAAAATAAGTCTTTTCTTTATTCATGTCTTAAACGAGTTCTTTTTTTTTTTTTTGGCCCCTATTTGGGTAATCGATTCATGTAAACGAGTTAACGAAGGCGCCATTTTGTTTCGGTGTTGAAAAAAATGCCATTTGGGACGCGTGGGTCCAAGCTTTGGCAGCGTGCGGAATTTTCAACTTGTCCATTGCCTCGTGGCAGCATTATTGCGTCGAGGTGAATTTGACTGTATTAGTTCTAGTCTCCTTTTTAGATTTGTTATACAAAGGTGCACCTGGGGCACATTTGGAATGGAATAACTCTAAACGTATCATCTCATATAGGGGCCCACATGCTATAGGCAATATCTTCAAATACAGCCAAAGACAAGGATAGAGATTAATCACCAGCTCATTCTCCTAACTATTCTCATTTTCCGGCACCAAAAGGTCATCCACACCACAAACAATGAACGATGACAATCATTAAGGATATCAGCCTCATCAAGATATAAATCATAGGATGGCAAATATCCATTTTCTTAGTATGTAATTACTATAATTCCTCACTATCACTCATCTTACCTTATTCATACACACAGCAGAAAGATGTAATATCACTTTAAATATTGAAAAAAAAAATCTCTCGTACTCAACTTGAGTAGAGAATTTCAGTAGTGTTTAAAACTTTTTGAATGGTATCACAGCACCGAATCCCATCATCATCAATGTCGTCTTCTTCTTCCTCCTCAGGTGTTGCCTATCCCTACCCATTTGCCTTTAATGCTGGGAAACTTCATTTCCATCAAACTCACACATCCAAACTTTTTACTTTGGATCACCCAAATGATGGGGCTCATTGAGAGCCACGACTTGCTTGGATTTATTAATGGAGATCTTGCCGTACCTAATCGTCAAATTTCGGTTTCCATTGACAAAGAAGTAACAGAAGTTGATGATTCTTACTACCTCGCTTAGGGCCCGTTTCTTTACTAGAATTCCTAGAATTAATGTCCGGTGGCTGTCTGAAATTTCTAAATGCTGGAATTTTGAAATACTACTGAATTCTATCATTTCTAAATTCCCTATTACTTTCATGCCTGAATTCTTGCCTAAGAATCCTTGAATTCTTAAATTTTTTGAATTCTTTGTTTCATAGTTATACAAGAATTCATGACTTTTTGACTCTAATTAAACAACCAAATATATATATTCCAAATAAACAAAGAAGACCACAAAATGACTGTAATAAGATGCCAACCTAACATTCCATCTCCAAGTTATACACATTCCATCTCTCCTTATCTACCAATGTATATTACTACATCAAACCACACAAAGATAATCTAAATTTAATATAATCATCCATAGATGGAAAAGTTATTTATATTCATCCACACCTAAAGTAGCAATTCAGTCATCCAAAAGTAGAAAGTTTTCCTACATCCAACCATAAGAACAAAATAAGTAGTAATACAGTCATCCATAATTATGTGCTATACTATTATTCATAACTAGTAAAATTAAAAAAGAAGAGTTTTGCAAGAGGTTCAAGGGTGTCCACTAGATGGTCCTTGAGTAAAATGATTCTCCAACCATTCCAGCTTAAATTCATCATCCAAACTCATAAAAATTCCAGCCTTTATGCGATCATGAGCAAGGAAGTCAATTACTGGCATTTTCAAATGTCGTGGTATAGTTGCAAGCGACATAACAACTGCTGTAATCTTTAGAATTATGTTGTCATGTGGATTTATTTGCTCTGCCAGTGCATAAACAGCATTTGCAACATTATCCAACTTTTCAAATGCTTTATCAACTGTAGGAGATTTCCTCTTCTTGCTTGCTCTACTTGTGCCAGTTTGTTCTGATGAGGTGGATGCACGCCTTGGTGAATTTACACTAGGCTGAGGGAAGTTAACCTCATCCGTATCGTCCAGCCCATGTGTTTGAGTCTCATTGTAGGTTTCATCATCAGCAGTCATTTCTTGAACATTTATTTGGCTCCTTTCAGTTCCAGTAAGAGTTATATCACCCTCAACAGTATCATCAGAAATAAGATCATAGATTTCCTCATAGAACCTTACAGTCATATGCCAGTATTTAGCAAACTTACTCTTGGCCTGCACCAAGCTTAATTAGTTAGAATGTAATTCATTAAAGGAAAAAATGATGAAAAAGATATATAGCTAAACGCAAGATATATGATAATTTACCTGTTCCAAGGTATCCCAAACATCATCTGAGGCAGTTACCATCTTTAGTGTTTCATCCCATCCAAATCCAGACATGCTAAGAAGTTGTTTAATTTCTCTATATCTTGTCTGCCAATTTTTGTACTTGTTCTTCATATTGTTTATGGTGGGTTCTAATCCAGTTTTATCTTTTACCTTTGCTAAAGCTTCACACCAACAAGCATTACTGAAGTTTTTTTCAATTTTTCTTCCAGCAAGCTTCATTTCTAGAAGCGTATCCATTAAAACCCTTTCAGCTCTTCCATCCCATTTAAAATTATCTTTTCTCGGCAACCCTAATCATATATAAATGACAAATATTTCACTATTTGAATAAGAAATTGATCGATAACATGCCATCTTATATGTCATTAAAAATGCTAAGAAAATTCTGCACAAAAAAGTATTCTTTCTTTCTTTCATACCAACTATACATCAAGAGATAACAATTTGAATGCATAAAAGAAAAAACATATACCCCATGTTAAAAAAACAATTAAATGCCATGGAAATCACCAATGCTAGAGTCAGTGACAAAAAGAATATAAGATATAGGGCATTTTGTTGATCAAAATTCTCTTCTATGTAATATAAATCACCGATGTCGATCACTTTCTTGTAGTTGTTGCTTATAATCATTCCACATTTGCACAGCTATGGAGTCCTGAAATGCATGCCATGAATTTCTATTTGAACTTGGGACTGTTTTTAAATTTCTTCTCCTTGTCATGGGTGGATCAGCTCTAACTGTTGTCGCCATGGAGATAGTTTCAATCATTTAATCTCCTACACAGTGCATAATTATATGGTTGTGGAGAACAAAGACGCAATGACAATATCTCGTTGAGTGGCCAACGAATACCCATGTGGCATGCGTAAAATTGAAAATCGATTTTTTACAACTCCAAACACATGTTCTATGGTGGTTCGCAATGAGGAGTGTCGTAAATTAAAAAGCTCTTTAGAATTCAATGGAGGGCATTCCTCAAATTCTCTCAGATGGTAACGCACACTTCTATACGGTGTCAAGAATCCTGGGGCATTACCATAACCACCATCCACTAGATAATATTTACCTACATTTGCAAAATAATTAAGTACAACTAAATTTGAATTCAATTAAGTACACATACATATAAGCTATGCATATAAAAGCTATTTATTTGGTTTTATTACCATCTGGCACTGCTAGTCTATCACCTCTGTTTAGTGCAGAAAAAAGTACAGTAGCATTTGTTGCAGATCCTTCCCATCCCGCAAGTACATTGTGAAATAACATATTGAATCCACTTGCCATTAGACAATTTTGAGATAACTACCCATGCCTATTTCGATATTTGGCTTGCTTTGCAAATGGCACATGTGCGGGTATATGTGTACCATTTATTGCACCTATGCAATCCTATTCATTGAATGAACAAGTTATGGATTGTAAAAATTTCTGAAGAACCTACTTTTACTTTTACATGAAAAAATGAATGAAACTATTGAATGAACTAACCTTAAAATATGGATAGAATCTATTATTTGTCCTAATTTGCAATGGAGTTGAAGCATTTCTTGGAACTTGGACATAATAGGGGTAGAGCTTGCAGATTGCATCTAATACTCTTATGAAAATATCGACTAACAGTAGCTCCTGAATGGTTGAACCGATTAGCAATAACTCTATTGGTAACATTATGTGCCAAGGTATGTAGAAACATTATTAATTGCTCATCCACGGACATCACACGTGTGTTTTCAAGAAGCCCCCATTGAATCAATGTGTCACGTAATTTTATAAAACAATCGGGATTCATACGTAGGTTCTTATGGCACTGAAGACCTGTGCTAGACAGTAGCTCTTTTACCCATTCTTTGCCCGACAAAGAAGAAATGCGATGTTGCCTCTTAGGTTGCTCCTCTTCTAAATATAACAATAACATAGCTAACTAACAACACATGACTACAGAAGCAACAACGGTGGAGATAACCCGTCTTTTCTGTGATTCTGTCATAATGTATTTAAATGACTAACTACGCATAAGTATGTTAAAGTGATAAAACTTAAATGAAAGTAGGAAAAAAAAAACAAAGAATGATCAATATTACAAGTTTAAAACATCATATTAAATTCAAGGAAAGAGTTGAAATTAAATTGATACCTTCTATGGAGTGTTAAAACCTAATGCTTTGAATAAACCAATTTTCTTAGGTCCAATCCTACGATAAAAAAATACCAATAATATTTGAATTCTTAAAAGAAGAAATTAATATTTCACAAAGGTCAAGATTTTTAATCCTTGTTTGACTCAAAGGGAGGATCCAAATAAAACAAGGTAGGAAGTCCCTTAAACCAATACCCATGGGAAGGTGCTAAACAACCGGATAACGTACATAAATGAGTCGCAGCCCTCGAGATCATTCATGTCATTCATATATTCCATTAGGCAAGTTTGGGTTATCTACATTCTAACATGAGGGCCATATCAGGCCTCTTCCTTAATCCTAGCATTTTATTCATTTTTCAGAGGTGGTACGGCTTAGCCGTAGGTGAACATACGGCTTAGCCGTAGGCATCTTACGGCTTAGCCATAATATGCACTGCGGTTCAGCCGCAGTTCCCCTTACTGTTCATCCGTAGTTACGGTTCACCTGTATTTTGTTCTACGGCTTAGCCGTGTTCTGTTCTACGGCTTAGACACGGCTGGGCCATAACCCCCGGTCTCCTGGGCTCGGGTTGTGACAGAAAACATGAAACTATTAGAAATAGAAAACCCTCATTCATGGATGAGAGGGGTAGAGAAAGGAAAAAGATAAATGAACCCAAATGCTCAAACAAACCACCATTAGAAGAGCTCAAACAAGCATAGAACCGATCTCAGAAAAATATCCATCCAGTAAAAGGAACACATAAACAGGGGAGGTCAGTTCCTTTTTAACAAAACACATCTCAAACCAAATCCATCCAGAAATCATATGCAGCAACAAATATATAAGAACAATCCATTGATGAGTAGAGGAAAAGAAGGGAAGAAGAACCATATCCCTGGATGCTTTCGTTGTGCCCTGAGAAGCAAAAACTGCAGTGACTGTTGGAGGAACCAGTGCTGCTCTTGTTTGCTCGGAATCCCTCTTGATGAAAGGGTATTCTCAAATGCTCGGTTGTGGAGAGGGATTTCAAAACCCTACGTTGCTGGAATTCTAGAATACAAGATTTTTAAAATCTACCAAATTCTAACAAAGAAACAGTGGATTTTTGGTAAGTTTTCCAAAATTCCCAGACAACCCAAAAACCTGTCAGAAATTTTGGGAAGAGAACGGGGCCTTATAGACGGCTTGATCGGCTTCTCTGCTGGTGGATCACAAGAACATTGTCCAAAGAAGTGCTTAGATTAGTTGTGGGACTTGGCACTGCATCCAAGGTTTGAATAGGTCTTCTTAATCATTGTGCTCATGATTTAAGAGAGGGAATTTTTCCTTCTTCGAAAGATTTAATATAGTATTAGAGCTAATCAGTCGCAAGTTCGAATCCAATGAGAAATAACTTGGCGTTAAAAAATGTGTCGCCAAAAGTTCACCGACCAGATTCCACCTGAGGAAGAGTATTAAGAAGTGAGCTCCACTTGAGGATGAGTATTGAAAAGTATTTATAGTGTGTCATGCCCTGAGATCTGAGATCATTGGGACTCTTAAATCAAGAGGTATGAGGGGTCCGCAGCAGCTAAACTAAATGATAAATTTTATTTAATATACTGATTGTGATGGCATAACAATGACCAAAGCAAAATTTATGAAACAAAAATTTACTAATCCATGATTGACATGTCTAAGTCCAAAATAGAAAATAAACTCCTAAATTAATCCACTAATTGCTAATGCAGAAGTCTCGTAGCTCATCCCTTAATCCCAGTTCTGCGAGTAAGTTAGATATCCTCGATTTCCAAGTCAACCTCAAAATATGTGGAAAAACAATAGGTAAGTAAATTCAACAAGTAATACAAATTATAAAACTGTAGCAAACGGGTAATAGTCAAGGAATAAAAAAGTTTTCAAAGCCATGGTTCTAAGGTGCAAACAGTTTAATAATAAATGGAAAAGAACAATCTCTTAGGTGATAAGATCACATTAAATATGAATTGACAAATTCAGATTTAAGTAGAATCATAAGGTCATACGAAGCTGAGGAAATAAGCATGATGATCAAGCAGAAATCAAAGGATATCATAATTTAGAAGCAAAATTCTAAATGAAACTTAAGAAAATGCGATTTCACAGTAAACAAAGTATGCTCACCAGAATTAAGCCTAAACTAAGTACAAAGTACCGATCAGGTACAAACCATATCAAGCCCAAATAAAGTTGGCACGAGGCTTGGGATATCAGTAATCTCACACAAATAAGAGGGAGCTGCCAGATGAGTCCATAAAATTGCATCATTACCAAATCATTTCATATAGATTTATGGACTCATTTAAGTCAAATATATTGCTTTTAACTGAAAATATGATTTCATGCATTTAAGCATCAAAGTTTGGAATTTTAAGGAAAATCATCCATTTTTTACATTTTTTTAGCATGAATTCATAAAATCCATCATTCACTATATTTTTCCTGACTTTTTCTTTCATTTTCCAAAATTTTGAGGAATCCTAATTCAATGAGGACTCTTCATGAGGAATCCTAGTTACACTATAAATCTAGTTACATTCAAAGTTTGGTACTTGCATAGGAAATGCTAAAATTAGGACCCATGAATTTTTGTTGAAGAAAGGAGTCTTAGTTGGAGTAGGAGTCCTAGTTGGAGTAAGAGTCTTAGTTGCATTAGGATTTTTGTTCGGGACCCACTCTCAACCATCATCGGGCTCGCAGTGAAGAATTGAAGCAAAGAAAAGAAATGAAAAGAAAAGAAAGAAAGAAAAATGAAAAAAGAAGAAAAAGTGAAGCACAAGAGGACCCAACACAGATGTGGGATGGCCAAAGGGGGAGTTCTCAATCTCTTGTATTCAAATTATCTTCCAGGGAATTTTAGACAATTCTAGAATAACCATTGTTTGAAGAAGAAAGAGACTTGTAGAGATAGAGTCCTTGCAAGAGACAAAGAGGAAGAGTTTTCCACAAAGTTAGAGGAGAAAGCAAAGATCCCTTATACTCTTTCTAACCCTTATCCAATCTAGAGTCCAAAGCAAAGGTGGACCCAGGTATAGAGGACAGGGGCCTAAAGTCCCCGCCCATATATGAAAAAGGTTTAAATTTTCAAGAACACCCTGCAAATTCTAGAAATTAGTATGTATTTTTTTTTAAATTTACCCCTTTCCCTAATATTTCTTTTACATAGAGCCCCCCAAGCTCAATTTCTTGGGTTCGCCCCTGGTCCAACGTGGGGAAGAATTAGAAATTAATCCCTTTTTCTCATGACAACATAGATTAAAATAGTTTTAACTTTCAAACTGAATGTCGGATCAGAGCAATCTAAGCACCGTTAAAAAGCTCTTTTTGAATAGATATCCCTAAAGGCCAAGCTTGCACCAATCGGAGTTGAAACGATAAAGTTATGTCCTCGAAAAGTTGGCTGTATATTTTTATACACGGGATTGCAAAAAGATTGAAAGTTTCCATCTTAAGTGAGGCCAAGTTGAAGATTAGCTCGAGTTTTCTTTTATTTTATTTGTGTAATTATTTTATGTAAAGAGTTTAGATAGAATTAGAAAGTGTCCATCAAAATGTTTTTAAAGTCTTTGCAAACTTGGAGGAAGAGATAAGAGTAATACTCAAACTAGAGAATGTAAACCAAGAGAGACTCTTTGTGTCAAAATGTATAAATATACCCCCTTGGACATCCAAGACTCTTCAAGGTAGATTTCCTCTCTCTCTGGCTCCTTTCACTCCATCCTTCTCCATCTTCAAGTTCTCTCCAGTGTTCTTCATCAAGGAGGCTTGCCTAAGTCACACTACAACCTTGGCTTTTCCAACTAGAAGGAGATTCCCATCATCCTAGTATGTAATATCTTTTCTTGTTTTTATTTTATATTCTCTGTAAGAATTGCACATAAAGTTTCACCCCTAATATCCTAACTTAGTAACCTCCAATGTGGACATATTCTTCGTGTGAACCAGAGGCAATTTAAGTTAGAGGTTAAGAGTTTTTTACTCCAAGAAGAAACCCCATACTCTTTTTTACATTAATTAAGTGTTCTTACTAGGATTGAGAACCGAGGATGAAGAACACAACCCTAGGAACATACTTCTAGTAGTCTTGAAGGCCAGTTGAGAGAGAAAATTGAAAGAATAACCATGCTACCTATACTTTCTTGTTTACTGCATTTACTTTCCTGTTTACCACATTTAAATTTTTGTCGATACTACATTTAAAATTCTCATACACACTACATTTAAATTCCTGCAATTTTCTTTACTTTGTTCTTCATGTTTTGATGTTTAGATTAGAATTGGCTTATGGCTGGAATTGTAGCTCACAACATGCGTTAGTGATAGTTTTTGTTATAACTTGTTTAAGCGTTGAATTACTAAAGTACTAGATTTATGTCCTATATTCTGGTTTAGCCGGATTAGTTCATTAGTCAAGCCAATGAACAAGTTTAGGGTCATAAGTATTTTGGTCATTTTACTGGGGGCTTTCTTGCTGGATTATATGTTCATGTAATCTAAGCTTACACTGTGTAAGAGATGTGGCTGATATCTTCCCTGTAGTGTCAACCACATATAACTATGTAGATTGTGTGAGAAGTGTGAGTTCTCTTCCTCGTGGTGTTTGGAGTATTAGCCACCATGTTTAGGAAGGAGGCTATGAAAGCAAGATTGAGACGAATAATTCATAGTGAATCGAGCAAATGCTCATAATCCATAGAGATAGCCTTTTATGGGGAACCACGTGAAATCCATATCATAGTTGCGTGTTTATGTTCTTCTGTGTGTGTGTGTGATGCATGGTTGTGTTTAGCCCTAAGACTGATCCAACAAGTAGCATTATAGCCACAACAATTGATTTCAGTTCTTCCACATGTGCACAACATAAAGTTTCATATTTGAATTTGAGTGTTAAAAACTCAGATCTAATGTGTTTGATGGACGTCCAATATGATTCTATTTTGTTGGAATTTTTATCTTAAAAATCTGCTCAAATACTACCTCATTTACTTGCTTATGTATATGGCAAGTTGTGGATTAGTTTGAATGTTTTAATGGGATTGAAAACCATGATTTATAATGTGATTTTGTTTATGTTTTAGTTCTAAAATCTGAGTTTTACAACAATAAAAAGTGATTTTTTTCAGTCTACTTTGGCACTAAAAAATGCTTAGAAATTGTGCATTCATGACTAGCTTAGGAAAGGGTGTTTATAGAACATGTGTTTTGCTTTAAACCAACTTTAAAATTCAATTTTTGGCTTCACTTATTAGAGTTTTTGGGAGGTCATCTAGAATGGATCCACGCAATCAATTTCAACAATAATGTATACAAATAAACAACTACACAGCAAAAATAATAATCAAAACAACACAAAAGCACACACTACAAGAACACATGATTTTTTCATGGAAAACTCTAACCCGGAAAAAACCATGAATTCGACTTAGACTAATAATCAAGCACTATAAATTATCACGAAATTATAAGCCACTTATAGATAACCTTTATAATATACTTCTCTTGTAAAGAATTACTCTACAACGACCGACTGCCGCTGTCTGCAACAAATCTACTCAACTAGATACCATCTAGTTATTGTGCTTGACTCCTCAAATCTTCTACGCTTAGAAGATGATCTTCTATAAGAAATGCAAAAAATAAGAACTCTAAAACTTCAACTTCAACACAACTCTTTTCAATGAATGCTTTAGAGAAAATGATCTCCAATAAGGAATATCTACTTAGCCCAATAAAATCTCTATCTTAGGGTTAAAAGAGAACCTCATTTTATGGCCCTAATTTCATGCCTCATAATGGTGATCAAACTAGAATACGAATTGGCACAAAACAAGAAAGTCTCATTTAAAATAGAAATAAAACTTCGTGCATTAGTAATTTTATAATTTCGGACAGTACAATTTCTGTAAATTTCCCGAGGCCATAACTTTGTTATTTTAACTCCAATTGATGCAATCTTGGAACCCACAAATCTCTATTTGAAACGAGCTTTCCAACGGTGTATCGCTTGCCCATTTATGATGATTAGTTTGTGAGCTATAAAAATTTTAATTCACATATCTTTATTTCAGCTCTTCTGGTACTTTTTAACTTTTTCAAACTCTTAGCCTGAAATAAATAGAAATACAACTTTGACTAGAACTAGAGTTTTGTCCAATCTATAAATTTAGCCAATATACAAAAATCCTTATAATTTCCCTCTTTGGCAAAAACATGGATAAAACTCTCTAAAACAATACATTGATTTTTCAACCAAAAAAAAAAAAAAAAAAACCATCAGCACACTTGTAGATCTGTATTTCTTTGTTTGTCTCTGAACATCTGAACTTTCAATATCTTGACCCAGAATGTCTCCCCTTGAATACTGTGTCTCCCCCTTTATGTCCATAATTAACAATACTAATGATCAATTATGCAATAATTTGTCAACTTGGATCCAGTAGTAGCTCACCCTCAATTACAACTCCCCTCCCCTCCCCCCCCCCCCCTCCCCCCTCCAATTGTATTTTCGTAGCAGTACTAGGGTGGGAGCTTAATCTTCTTGATTAGGAATTTTTGCATGTTGCCACCTACAGTTGCATAGTTCGAGCTTTCAAGGCAGTGTGAGTAATTGTAGTGGGCAAATCAGATTTCTTAACTCAAATAGCTCTTGTTTGGACCTTTGGCTCAGACAATTGTTTCCTCTATTGCCTATACTTTGGCAAAGCTCTCAGCTTATTGTAATACGGACATTTGTGTCCTTTTACTTCACAATGATGACATGTGGGTATACGTGTAGGACTTGATATATTCTTTTTCTTTTAACTACTCCCATCAAGATGAGCATATGCAGGATGTGGAGAAATATTTGACATAGAATTGAAAACAAAACTTTTAACAAAAGTACCCTTACCTTTCGTCTTTAAAGTAGATGCACCATCGTTATAATCAAGACCGCACTTGTCATTAGATACCTTCAGAACACACAAGATGTCTTCAAGATATTTTGAACCAATATTCATCTTGTTCAGAGAAGCTTTTGTAGAATCTAGCTCAAATAATGCACTTTTTAGTTTACCAGCTAAATCTTCCTTTTTAGACTTTATAGTCTTGAAGTTTGTCTTCAAGGTTTCAAATTCTTGCTCAAACTTTTTAAAATCATCTTTTAGTGAACCATATTTGTGACTCTTAGTAGTCAACTTATCAGCAAGAGTTTCATTAGAACCTTCTAAGAGATTGATTTTCACAAAATTTTCTACCACTTCTTTATGAAGAAATTAAATATCTGTTTTCTTCTTCAACTTATCTTTCTTAAACAACCCACTTAACTTCATAGTTTTCTACAACAAAATACTATATTTGGCTTCCTAATCTTTATTTTCATCTTCTGACACTACATCATTAACAATCTCTTCATCATAACTCTCATTAGACAGAGAAGATTTAACCATAAAGGCTATAACTTGCCGTTATAAGGCTCATGATTTTTCTTTTCTTCTTTTCTTCCTTACCCGAATCATCATCCCAAGTTTTAAAAGCTTTATGCTTGGAATTTTTTTTCTTGTTAATACATTCATTTGCAAAGTGACCATAACCCTGACATTCAAAATACTTGGCCTCTTATGAGGATGACTTAATCTCAGACTTGAAGCCTTTCCGTTTATCTTGTCTGCTCTTCATGATTTTCTTGACATATCATGATCTTCAGTAATTGAATCAGAATCATACTCAATTCTTTTTTTTTAGGTTTCCTTGTTGATTATCTGAAAGCTCTTAAAGCCAAACCACTATTCTTCACTGATTTTCCCTTATTTAAACGATTTTCTTTGAAAGTCCGAAGATTTCTAACCAACTGATTCACAATGAGGGTTTCTAAATTCTTATTTTCCTCAATAACATCCAGCTTTGAATCACATCCACCTTTGAATCATACTTAGAAGTAAGAGACCTTATAATTCTTTTTACAATTTTACTTTCAGGGATTTTTTCACCCAAATTGAAAATAGAATTGACAACGTAATTTAGCTTAACATAAAATTGATTGAAAGTCTAATCTTCTTCCATCATAATAGTTTCAAAGGATTTTATTTAACCTCTGCAGTTTATCTTGCTTCACTGTATCTGTACCCTTACATATAGTTTGTAAGATATCCCATGCTTCTTTTGCAATTTTATATGGGGATATCCTACAAGACTCATCAACAGTGACTATTATAAATAAAATTCACCGCCTTATTACTGTAGTTGGAGGCATGCTTACCATCCTTAGTCCATTAGGCTTTAAGCTTAGAAACTGTTTGCCCATCGTTGTTATTGTGGGTTTAGAATAACCATCCACAACAATATCCTACACATCATCATCAATGCACTTAAGGTAGCCAATCATCTTTTGCTTTCAATAAGCATAATTTGAATCCTCCAACAATGGAGGTTTGAAAGTGGATGTGCCTTCTAGATTGAGAGTCATTCTAGACATCTCTTAGGATCAAACACAGCAAATTAGTGTAACCCGCTTTAAAGGTTTTAGGGGTCATCTAGAATGAATCTATGCAATCAATTTCAACAATAATGTGTGTAAATAAATAACCTCGCAGTGAAAATAGTGATCAAAACAATACAAAAGCATACACTATAAGAAGACATGATTTTTTCTTGGAAAACCCTAACCCGATAAAAACCATAAGTTAGACTTGAACTAATAATCAAGTATCATGAATCATTACGTAGTTTCAAGCCACTTACAAATAACCTCTATACCATACTCCTCCTGTAAATAATCACTCTACAACTACCGCCTGCTACTGCCTGCTACAAATCCACTCAACTAGAGACCCTCTAGTTGTTGCACTTAATTCCTCACATCTTCTATACTTAGAAGATGATCTTCTATAAGAAATATAGAAGACAAGAATTCGAGAGCTTCAACTTCAACATAGCTCTCTTCAATGGATGCGTTAGAGAAGATGATTTCCAATAAGTAATTTCTACTTAGCTTAATAAGATCTTTATCTTAGGGTTGAGAGAGAACCCTATTTTATAGTCCTAATTTCACACCTCATAATAATAATCCAACCATAATAGGAATTGGCACAAAACTGGAAAGTCCTACTAAAAATAGAAATAGAAATTCCTACAATGGCGGTTTCATATTTTTGGATAGTACAATTTTTACAAACTTCTCAAGGCCATAACTTTGTTATTTTAGCTTTGATTGACTTAATCTTAGAACTTATGGATATCTACTCGAAACGATCTTTTCAACGGTAGGTCGGTTGCCCATATATGTGCTCAGTTTGTGAGATATGATACTTTTAAAACCAAATACCTTCATTCAAACTTTTCTAAGACTCTTTATCCTCTTCAAACTCCTAATCTAAAATAAATAAAAATACAACTTTGACTAGAACTAGAGTTTTGTCTAATTCATACATTTAACTAACATACTAAAATCCTTACACTTATAATCTGAAAATGTTCTAAATTAATTGTGTAACAGAAATCCCAATTGAGTTATAAGTATAAAAAATTTGCAATATCGCATGTTTCCAACATCACATTGCTTCATGCATATCTTTTTCATTTTTCATTCTTTTGAGTTATTGTCTTTTTATTAGATTAATACATCATTCAAGTTTATTACTAAGCCATAAAACTTAGTTTTAGATTGTATTAGTTTAGGTTCATTAATCATTCAACTTTGTATCTCATATAGAAATTTCTACACTACTAATTTTTTTCATGGTATTCAGTGCATTGTTTTTATTTTCCAACATTGTTAACTTAGGCTAGTTTCTAACTTTATTTTCTTTATTATTTTAGGTAGTTTCCAAATTTAAACTCATTCTAATTGTGTTTCAAAAGAAGATCTCTTAGAGAGTTTTCTAAATTTGGGTTTCTAACTTATGTTGTTTGCTAACTTAGGAAAGGTCTAATTTAAACTGCTCTCTAACTTAGTTTTTTGAACTTCTGTGTTTAGTTTTATTTTTAGGTAGTTGTTATTTTTTGAAAATTCTAACTTGTGTTTTAGTCTTCAGCAACTCTATTCAGTTAGAAAGTTTTAGTTTTTAGGTCTTCTAATTGAGGAGTTATATAGTTTTTAGGATTTTTTAGTAGGCCAGAATTCAAGTTGAAAAGTACTTAATTGAACTTTGCACCTTGTGGATTGACCTAATACTCACCGGGTTATTACTACAATTGAGGCTCTACACTTGGGCTTGCGAACACTACCTACAACCTAGAAAATTTCTTACAGAGGGATTTTCTAGTCCCGAACTCCATACCCAGGAGGGTTAAGTCTGTGTGTGAGGGTCCCCATGATGCGTTGCCTATACTTTAGATAGTGTCTTAAGGTTGACGATGTACAAGTAACCAAATCCAATGATTTGCGATTTCAAATGCACAAATATAGGCAAGGTTGGAATCACAAATCAAGTCACACATTATTGAATCTTTGCACAAATACAAAATTTTCAAGTCAAATGATAAATCTCTGACAATAATTCACAAAATGATTCATGTAATAACACGGTGGTGACAGTAGGAATAGTATCTAGTTTGGCAATGAACATATCCAAAAAAAAAAACAAAGGTACCAAATATCCTTGGGGTTCTATTATTATTTTAGTAAAATCACAAATTTTACAATCTAAGGGACGATTGAGACAAGGAACAAGAAAACTCAAATACTATGGTAGCCTAGTAAGATTACTTGCCTTGATCAATGGTGGATGATGGATCAAAGTAGTCTTGTTTTGGATGTCCGGTGTCTCGAAAGGGATTCCTATTAATGACCGGTAATAAGTAATTAGGATTTGGGTCCATGTGTGGATTAATGGATCAAGCCTAGGTTGACAAGTTGGGGCTACCTTGGCTGGTACACATGGTGGCCCAGCGATGATGATCTGTGGCATCATGTAATCTATCTTGATAAAGGAAAGGTTATACTTACAATTTGAATACAACATGATAAAAGCAAAAAAAAAAAAAAAAAAAGCATACCAAGCATGCTACCATGTGCAAAGTACCAAGGTGATTTAACTATAATCGTAACATGACAAGAAAAAGAAGAATTACTTTAAAGAACGGAGCACTCTACGAGGAAGAGAAGAGAGGGACAGTTATAGGAAAGGAGGATGGAGTCTTAAAAGAATTAGGATCCCATACCCATATAAGTTAGGGAAAATAGTTTGGGTTGGATTATAATAGTTAAGTTGGAATTGAGCCCTAATTTTAAGGTGGAGTTGAGATGGGATTTTACAACTCAAAAATTCCTATAAACTTGATCTCTTAGTTAAGCAAACTTCCGTAAACGTAACTTTAACACTCATGGGATCCACTAGTCTTAACAAATAATTTTCCAAAATTTAAATAGTAATTACATGAGAGAATACCATGCATGTGTACATGCATGTGGGGTCCATTGAAAATAAAAAACTATGGCCTAGATTTATTTCAAATTAAAATTGAAATTTGGGTTCTTATATCCTTCCCCCGTTAAGAAATTTGCTCCTCCAAATTCTACTCACATAGATGACAAGAAATTGATGTGATTACTATTGGGTTGTTGCATCGTGCCTCACTTACAGGAAATTTGGTCCACTGGATTTTTCATGACCAGGGAGCTAAAAGAGGGTGCATGGTTGTGTCTAAGAAATTATATTTGGCACATACTCACAAGGAGGCAAGACATCAAGAGAGGAACCAAAAAAAAAAGAGGGAAGAAAGCTCAGACTATGTCCTAGCCTAATTCTACCCAATGATCTCACACATCTTAAGGTTTCTAACAAATTTTACTTATTTTTAAAACCTAGGGCTCTGATACCAGTCTTTCGTGCCCCTAGATTTGAGATCATTGGGACTCTCAAGTCACAGGGCACGACAGGTCCACAACAAATAAACTAAATGACACATTTTATTTAATAAACTAGTTGTGATGACATAACAATGATATAAACAAAATTAATGAAATAAAAATCAACTAATCCATGATTGACATGTCTAATTCCAAAATAGAAAATATACTCCTACATTAATCCACTAATTTTTATTGCAGAAGTATCTTAGCTCATCCGTCAATCCCAATTCTATAAGCAAGCAAGCTAGGTCTCCCCGATTTTCGGCTCAACCTCGAAATATGTGGAAAAAATAACAGGTAAGTAAACTTAACAAGTAATGCAAACTATTAAACAATAGCAAATGAGCAACTTTCAAGGAATAACAAAGTTGTCGGAGCCACAGTTCAAAGGTGCAAGCAGTTTAACAATAAATGGAAAAGAACAATCTTTTATATGACAAGGTCACATCAAATAAGAATCAGTAAATTCAAATTAGTTGTGCGAAGCTGAGGTAATAAGCATTATGATCTAGCAAAAAATTAAAGAATATCACAATTTAGCAGCAAACATCTTAAACGAAATTAAGATAACGTATCTTTGTAGCAAACAAAGTGTGCTCGCTGGAATTAAGCTTGAATCAAGTATGAAGTATCCATGAAATACAAACCATATAATATCCACAAAAAGTTAGCACAAGGCCTAAGATACCAGGTGACTAGATCAAATGAAATACAAGTTGGAAGTTCAAATTAAAGTTGAATCACACGATCATACAAACC
The DNA here is from genome assembly GCA_037013555.1 of Sextonia rubra. Taxonomy (NCBI): domain Eukaryota; kingdom Viridiplantae; phylum Streptophyta; class Magnoliopsida; order Laurales; family Lauraceae; genus Sextonia; species Sextonia rubra. The sequence goes on along the minus strand of JASUAD010000018.1, from coordinate 13,294,846 downwards.
TGAGGTAATAAGCATGATAATTCAACAAAAATCAAAGAATATCACAATTTAGTAGCAAACATCATAAACGAAACTTAAGATAATGCATCTTCGCAGTAAACAAAGTGTGTTCACCAGAATTAAGCTTGAACCAAGCACAAAGTACCATCAGGTACAAACTATATCATATCCACACAAAGTTGGAATGAGGCCTGAGACACCGGGCAAAAAGATCACATCAAATACGTATTGGTAAGAATAAATTAAAGCAAAATCACATGGTCATACGAAGTTGAGGTTATAAGTATGATGATTCAACAAAAATCAAGAATATTGCAACTTAGGAGCAAACATCCTAAACAAAAATTCAGGTAATTCATCCTCGTAATAAACAAAGTGTGCTCGCCAAAATTAAGCTTGAACCAAGCACAAAGTACTCGTCAGGTACAAACCCTATTATATCTATACAAAGTTAGCATGAGGCCTAAGATACTAGTACTCTCACACAAATAAAAGGGAGCTACTTGCAATTTAGATATTTTTGCCCAAAGGGGTTTCACAGTCCCCAATGTCATACCCAAGAGGGCTAAGTCTATGCTGAACATCCTCACAGTGCATTACCTATACTTTAAAGAGTGCATTGAGGTCAAGTAATAGTAACAAAATCCAATAATTCATGATTTCACTTGCACAAATAGGGGCAAGGTTGGAATCATGAATTAAGCCACACATTATCGAATCTTTGCACAAATCTAACCTTTTCAACTCGAATGACAAATCTCTGACAATAATTCACAAAATGATTTATTTAATAACACGATGGTGAGAACGGGAGCAATCTGGCAATGAAAATATCCAAAACACATGAAATGCAGCAAATATCCCAAAGACTCTATGATTATTTCAGTAAAATCACAAATTTTATGATCAAAGGCATGACCAACACAAAGAACAAGAAAACTCAAATGCTAGGGTAATATAGGAAGACTCCCTGCCTAGATCAATGGTGAATGATGGATCAAACTAGTCCTATTTTGGATGGTTGGTGTCTCGAAATGGATTCCTGTTGATAATTAGTAATAAGTAATTATGATTCAAGTCCATGTGTGGATTGATGGGTTGAGCCTGGCTTGGCTGGTACACATGATGGCCCAAGGGTGATGACCTGTGGCATGATGCAATCTACCTTGGCAAAGGAAGGGTCATACGTACAACTTGGATACAACATGATAAAATAAAAAGAAGCATACCAAGCATGCTACCATGTGCAAAGTGCCAAGGTAATTTAACTATAATAATAACATGAAAAGAAAGAGAGAAAGAAGAGAAGAGTTACTTTAAAGAGGGGAACACTGTAGGAGGGAGAATTGAATAGTATGAGAGAAGGATGTGGGTTAGGTGACTTTTTATAGGAAAGGGGGATGGAGTCTTAAAAGAATTAGGACCCATGCCCCAGAATAATCAGGGTAAATAGTTTGGGTTGGACCCTAATATTCAAGTTGAAACCCTACTATTAAAGTGGAGTTGAGATAGGATTTAACGACTCAAGAATTCCTATAAACTTCATCTCTTAGTTGAGTTAGACTTTCTAAATTTCAATTCTAACACACATGGGACCCACTAATCTTAAAAAATAACTTTTCAAAATTTAAATAGTAATTACATAAAATATACAATTCATGTGGGGTCCATTGAAGATAAAAAACTAAGGTTCAAATTTATTTTAAATTAAAATTAAAACTTGGGTTCTTATTTGCTTCTTCTACTAACATCTCGAGATTTTTGTAGAAATAGTTAGCTAAAGAAATTTAATAATAACTACCCATTGGTTTGTATGAAATTGAATTTTGAGAGTTTTTAAATTTAGAGACAAAAAAGTCAGTATACACATTGACGTTGCCAACTATTCCTCGATTGATTAGTGACATAGTAAAGAGTACATACATAGATGCATGAATTTGGGTGTCTGGCGAACCAAAGAAAAATAAAATAAAAGGCTGAATATTTACAAGTGACCATAAAAAAATGTGCAATGCTGACCCGGTAAGCATCGCAGTCCTAAAAAGGTCGGTTGATCATCTACATCTCCAATCTTACAGTAAAATTTTTAGTAAATTAGCTCCATGTAAACAAATGAGCTCTTAAGTTGCAAAATTAACAAGACGCTTTTCTATAGAAGTTTCCAGTGCGGATCCTGCAAGTAATGAAAATTTCAACTTGTGTTCATTGTATTGAACAAGGGAGCCCAAAAATCTGCAAGGAGAAAAAGTCATGATTCTTCTTTGACTTCACAATCCTTAAAAGTGTGTGGATTTTCCACGACTTTCACCAAAGATTTTCATACCGAATATCAAATTTACGCATTCAATGAGGAAATTTACCTTCCGTAGAAATGTTATTTCCCAAGAGTGTCATGGTCAACTCCACGCTTGAAGAATTGTTAACCATAAACTTGACTAGTGCCTAGAATGACCTGTGACTAGTAACTAGAATCCAAACTAGAAAGGTGAAATGTCAAACAATATAGGGAACCAGGAATAATATGAAACCCCATGATTGGTTACTAGTGAAGCCCATTAATGTGGATCTTCACCGATCGTGAACTGACATATGGCTTAGATTACGGGGTAATTTTACCGAGTCAAAAGAATGTTTTTGGACAGGGTGATGCTTATTGGAGCAGATTCTCGTCTCACTCTCATCGGCTTTTGTCAATTGATCCTATTCAGCACCGTATGTAATATGCATAAGCTCAGCTCAAAGACAGGCCCATTTTACTTGTGGGATTGAAATATTTGTTTATCTCAGTCGAAACTCAGAAGTTAGAAAGGGCCAATCCTCTTTAAGAGGTTGGGTTGGTGGGTTGTGATCAATGAGGATTGAAAATCCCATGCACCATTGCCGCCCTTCAGCGTTGGCCAATCCAAGCAAGGCGGATTGGCCTGTGAAAGACTTGCGTCAACCTCAATCTAGAACACCATTAAGTTGAGCCTAATAACTTAGAGCCAAGTCGGCTTATTTAGAACCTTATCACAAATATTTCAAATTTTTTAAAGACTTCTGTGATATTTTAGTAAAAGAATAAAGAGCTTGACGCAAAAACTACTCTGGTCCTTTCAAAATACTATGAGAAATTGAAAATGCCTTGACTTTTGCAATATTTACCCATAGAACTCATATTTTTTATTATGTTCATTTGGCCATTTATTCATCACCATCTTTATCAAATACTTCTCCCAACCTTATTGGGGTCAGCCGTAAATTCTATTTCTCCATCTAGGTCTACAATTATCAAAGTCTTCACTTTTCAGATTCATTTTTGGGTTGCGACTATCAACCTACTTAATGTAAACCATCTTCGTTATTAGTACTTGGAACGAGAAATAAAAACTGACTAGTGCCAAAATTGTATTCTTATTTACTATTTTTTAGTTTTGATTTTTACAATATGTACTTCCAATGATATCTCAGGAAAACCAAAGTAGAATAATCTCCAGACATTATCCATACCAAGATGGCAAGACCTTGAGAACGAAAATTGGGAAAATGATTATGAAGGCCTCCAAAAGTACAATAAATCCAAATGTACCATAAATTGTGAGCCTCATTGGTAACTGCATTATTAAAGTGAAGTAAGGTGAAGGGTTACATTAAAGACAAAAAAATACAATGGTTCAAACAAAAAAGTGTTAAGCTTTATTTATTTATTTTATTTTTTATTTTATTTTTATGATTCAATAAAATGAGAATGTAGATTTCTACTTAGAAAAAAATAAAAAAAAGAAGATGACTTTTTGTCTTTTATTGCAGTGAAAGTAACTTTTTAACTTTTTATTTTTTTGTAAAAATGTAGATGCATTTCTTTAAAATTTGGTGCTTTTTGATTTGATGCATGTCTTCTATCATCTCTTAAAATTACCCTTCACTTACTTCACTAGTAAAGTAAATTTACCAAACTAGTGTGGGCTCAACTATTAAGCTTAGTGGTTTAAAATATCAGATTTACATATTATGTTAGCTGATCTAGACTGATATTTAAAGAAACTGATGGAGTTTTTATGTGATATCTATTCATAACTACATTGCAATTATAAGCAATAAATGGCTAACACAAGTAGGGATACAAATGGGTCCGATTTGGAAAGGAACCATGGTGAGTCAGGATTTGTACTCGTTTTTATAGATTTGGATCTAGATCCGACATAAAAACTGTCATGTATCTAAAAGTGGGATTACCTTTGAAAAAAAGGATCCGACTCAAGATCTATATGTAGAGTGCTTTCATATAAATAGATAAACGAGGTTCAAAATAAATCTTTAAAAGATACAAGTAGGTCTATTAAGTGATATAGTGGCTAAAACCAAATAGACTCTCAAATATAAATATAATTTTTAGGTGCTTGAATTGTACGTACATTTTAATATCTAAATGTAATCGTCCTCGATTTGGATCCTTGGTTGAAATATACAAGGATCTGGTTTTTGAGTCCACATATTTTGAAGCCTATACAAAAACAAGTTCTATACCCACTTTATTCAAAGCTATAGAGACGTCCAATGCTTGGATAATGGATACTCATTTGCAAACCTAAATATAATGTGATACATCATCATCATCATCATCATCATCAAAGCCTTGTCCCAACAATGTTGGGGTCGGCTATATGAATTTTATTTCTTTATTCCGACCTATCTTGAGTCAGATCCTTAGATAAATTAAAATTCTTTTGATCTGATTTTACTACCCCCTCCATCCATGTCTTTTTTGGCCTTCCTCTTTTATTTGGTAGGGAATCAACCTGCATTGCCAAACTTGTTTTTTTACTCGTGTCATTGCCGACTTGTGTGCAACATACCTAAACCATTTCAAACGAGTTTCTATGATCTTATCCCCTATTTATGCTACTTCTAAATGCACTCAAAGCACTCATTTCTAATTTTATTTTTGTTAGTTTTACTACACATCTGCCTTAATATTCTCATTTTTGTTACATTGATTGTATACATATACTACTTCTTTTTTGGTAGAATACATATATTACTTCTTAATTGGTCAACATTCTAGCCCGTAGGTCATAGTTGGTCTAATCACTGTCCCGTTAATTTTTCCCTTCAATTTTGTTGGTATTCATCTATCACAAAGCACTCAAAAAATAAGTCCTTACTTCAACCATCCTGCATTTATCATATGTTCAATGTCTTCAACAATATCCTCATTTTTACTAATTATCGAACCGAGGTAATAGAAATAATCTCTTTGTGGTATTTCCTAAACTTTAATTCTCATAGTAGTTTTAGCTCTTTATATGCTTACTGAAGTTATAATTTATATATTCTGTCTTTGTATGATATATTTTAAAGCCTTTGAATTCAAAAACATCCTGCCATCTCTTGAGTTTCTCATTTACACAATCTCTAGATTCATCTACCAATAATATATCACTTGCAAACAATATGGACCAAGGTGCTTCCTCTTAAATATGAGCAATGAATTAATCCATAATCGGTGCAAAGAGTTAAAGGGCATAAAGCTGACCCTTGATACAAACTTATAGTCACTAGGAATGTATATGTTTCTCTACAGATAATTTTCACACTCATTATTGCTCTTTCACACATGTCTTCAATAATTTCAGTATAACTTCTTAAAACACTTTTTTTCTTCAAAACGTACCAAATTAAATCTCTCTGTACCTTATCATGAGCTTTTCTAGATTGATGAATACCATATATAGACTTTTTTTTTCTCTTCGCTTAATATTTTTCCATTAACTGCTTATGTGAGAAGATAGATTCCTTAGTTAACCACCCTGGCATAAAAGCAAACTAATTTTCAGATATCTTGATTGTCTATCTAAGTCTTTGCTTCATCTCTCATAGATTCATAATATGACTCATAAGTTTAATCCCTTGATAATTGATATAATTTTGTATATCTCCTTTATTTTTATATATAGGTACTACAACATTTGTTCTTCATTTATCTAATATTTTTTTATCTTTAATATCTTATTGAAGAGTTTAATTAACCAAATCACCCTAAACTCTCCTAAGCATTTCTAAGTCTTTATCAGAATGTCATCTGGACCCATAGCATTTTCTATCTTCATTAATTTTAAGACTTCCCTCTCTTCCACCACCCAAATTCTGCAGAAAAAAGTATGTTCTAGTAATGAATTTTCTAGTAATGAAGGATTCTCTTTTGTTCATGTCTCTCTTAAATTGCTTTTAAATCCTAAATTTTTTCCATTTAAAAGCTTGTTAAAATATTTCTTCCACCTTTTTTTGATATCATTGTCATTCACTAAAACCTTTTGGTCATTGTCGTTAATGCATTTAATATGATCTAACTCCACTAGTTTTTACTTTCAATTTCAAGCCTCAGTAAGGGAGGAGGGTTGCATTAGGTAAGTTGAAACCCAGTGTAAAATTTTGTCATAACACAAACATGAAGTCTAAAATACAGACTTCTATTTTATGTTCCAACAAAGCAATTCATTAATATATCTAATAAGTTAACATGTAATAGTAGGGGCAGATTGAGTGTATGCACCCGTGAGATTCGAGAAACTCCTTTAGATAAGATTTTCAAAATTTTGATTCTATAATTTAAATTCTTCACTTGACTATTGCCTACACCACCTAAATGAAAATCCTAGGTTCGGCAAACATTGATATTAGTTTTAGGCTTAGCTAATATGGGGCCGACACCAATATTTAGCCTATGATAAGCACTTGAAAGCACTTCGATGTTGGGGCCCATTTTGGTGATGAGTTATAATCCTTCATGGTCATGTACATGACTGATAACTATTGAATCAATAATCTTAATGATCATGTTATAAGACCAACCATTATATTAACTTTCAATTGCAAGATATATAGGCTACTAGAATCTGAAAAATCTCCAATTCTTATATGCTTTTACAATTCTCAGTAGAAAAGAAAGTCAGGAAGGAAAAAAACATGTTTCTTCGACATTTCACCAATGGAACATTCTGCCTGTCGGATCCAACTATTGTGTTTTGAGTTCCCCAGCATAAAGAGTCTATATGCCAAACAGCTATGCCCTCTTCAAAAGTAAGCCCTGCCCCCCTCAATTAACAAAATAATGATCTACCCAAAAAATTAACAAAATAATGTAGTAATATTTTGAGCTGCATCCTGCCTTCTCAATCAAAAGCCCTGTGTCCGCGACAGTGACGCACATATATAGTGAACGTTGGGTTCTCATCTGTACATGTGTGCTTCGAACTATTTACTTTTTTTTACTAACTTGGCCTGGTTAAGAGTGGGAAGAAAAGGATGCCCATCAGATCCACTGAGACAACACTATATTCTCAGTGCTTTCAACTTTGAAATCTTTGCTTTGTGTAGTAAACCGTAATATACAGAGGTTTGTAGTTTTGGACATCTAATTGCAACGTATTGACTTCAAAACAGCAACAAGGAATGCAAAGGGGAGTTGGGCAGCCCGTTTTGACTAGTCTATGAGAATGACAGTCAAAAAAGGCGAGAGAACTGCCATTGGCTGGATGTTGTGGTCACTGTATTTGTCAGGCTGACAACGCCAATGCCATCGTGAATTGGGCCAGTCGGTGTTATTATATTGGCTGTGTTGGTTGATGTAAATTTATTTCTGGATGCCAAACTAAAATTAAAGCTGATAGTAGCACAATAATCAATTTCTAGAGGCCTTGGAGCGAGCATATGAAGTCTGCCTTCTTTCTTCTCGGTCTGCTTCGGCTCCTGATCTTGAGTTCGCTGTTCTTGGCCTCAGGTCTGTGGCCTCCGGTTTGGTTCTTGGAGTCCTTGCCGTTTCGATACTTTAGGCCCTTGCCTTTAGCCTAGTCTCGACTTCCCCTGGCTAAGTACTTTCAATCTAGCAGGCTAGTTGCCTGTGCCAGCCTAGGTGTTGGACATTTTTGTTTGCCCCATACCTTTTAATTATGGGTCAGGTTGGTTTGTTGGCTTTGAGTCCAGTTGAGAGGGCTAGATGGATATTTGATACGCCATTATAGAGGTTTTGGATTGCTGCATATATGACATTTTGTGTAGGGCTCATTGGAGATAGGTTGGCCAAACCTTCTTGGGCTTTCGACCCAAGTTATTGGACTTTTTTGAGTCAAAAGCCCTTTTTCCAAATTTTATAAAATTCACTAAAGAGCAGAAAGCCCTTTCTCGTAATTTAGATAAACTTTTACGTAACTTAATCCTAAAATCCTTCGATCGTTTTCTCTTTGTAAACTCCTTTTTTCCCATTTCATTTCTGCAACCAAGTTATAATCTTCTGCAGAGGACCCAAGCTTTCTAGAAGAAAGGAGACCTTCTACCATCATCATCTCTTTTCCTTCTTCCCCTCTCTTGTTTGCTTTGATAGTCTGCAACTCTACTAAGTATCTGCTTTTATACCACCATTAGATCCTTTTGTTTCATTAAAGCATATATTAATAAATTAGGATTGTTTTGTTGCATGTGGAATTGTAGGAGAGATTTGATCTATAGTTTAGGTTTGGAGTGAGGAGTCATGTTCGGATCAGCCTTTTTGTGTTTTCAGATTTGGTTTTGAGCATTGGCATCAAGGCAAGTGAATAACTATAAATAATGCTGATTTATTCAGTTTATTGAATGATATGATTAAAATCTAATTTAGATGGTTGAGTTTGTTGTTTTATTTGAAATTTAAAGTTTCTACCAAAGAAGATTGAGCTTCGAAAGAAAAACCAAAAAGGGGTGAAACTGTATGCACTTACGGCTAAGCCGTCGGCCAATCTATGGCTAAGCTATGGCTCACATTCCCGTGAGCTATTTTTGGGGATTAATGTGCTACGGCGAGCTTGACGGCTAGCCGTAAGTACTCTTATGGCTAAGTCGTAAGAGCAGCTAGTTGAGCTGCAGGTCAACTACGGCCCAGTTGAAGGGTAACTCCGTCTAAGTCGTAGAAGCCCGGTAACTTTAACTTAAATTGATAGTGTGATAGGTTAGCGTAAACATTGTGGTTAAAGACTCTAGTCGCACCAACAGTGGTACAAGTAAGTGACCCCAGGTAAGTAACCTCTAAGGGGATAGGATCACCTTACCTTAATTGTGCCCAACGGTTAATTAACAAGTAAATTGGTATGAGATATGAGATTGAATATAAGATGAGTTCATTCCTTAATGAAAGTTAGGTAAATGTACACATGGAACTTAATTGGACTCGGGATAGGAATGTGAGTTCCAGAATGCATCTTATGATAGATACCGAAAGTAGATCAATAGCATCGTGACTCATTTTGTCATTTTGAATAAAGGTTTGATTTGATGTGTTAACTTATCTATCTATGACTACTAGGTGGTTTAGTGCTTACCTTTAAAGAAATTGAAAATGCCACATGAGCATAGGATACTTTCAATTTATGCAACATTATTAATTGTTAACAGTATGGGTGTTGTACGTTGAGGATTTTATGCATGACTTTATTGAGCATCCATATACTTATGTATCTCATATATATTTGATCAACTGTAGTCAGAGGTGGTCGTACACCAGCGGGCCAATGTTTACTATTGTTGCTGTTTGGTATATTTGGCGGGAATGCCCCTTTTTGTATATTATATCTAGCGGGAGCACCCGTGTTTGTGTATTCATCACATTGGCTTGGCATTCAATATATTGGTTAAGTTATAAAATGTAATTTATCTTAGTTGTCTAACTTCATCACTTGTAGTTTCTATTGCCAGATTTCGTCAATCCAACCCATTGTTTTTGGTGTCTAAGTCCTGATGTCGATGCTGAACTAGAGAATCAGGAGACAAATGAGATTCCGCCAAATGACAGAGTTGTTAAGTGGAGCGCCGATGACATCGTCTGAGATGTCTTAGTGGTGGTACTTTGACCCGAAACAATAGATCTTCTTGTAATAAGGGCATATTTGGGGCCATTAATGCAGTCATTAAATTTATTTGTCTTGGAATTATAATTCTTAATTGTTATGCTTTGGAATTTTTGAATAGTGATTTAATTATTATTGTGATTTATTTATATGGTTTGAATATGATACTTAACTGTGCAGAATATGGATTTTAGTTTTGTATGTGATTTTGGTTGTTTGACCAACAAGTATAGCTTTACGAAGGACTTCAATTCACCTGAAATTGTGACCCGTGTTGTTATTTAAGAAAATTTTAAATTGGCCCTAATTCTCACACTCCTAGGACTGGGCTTAGATCCGGCCTAGTTTTAAGGGCGTGACAATTTTGGTGCAGGTTGAAGCCCTTTCATGAAATTGAAGAGCCGGTCTTCTTTCGTCATATCTATAATGTCCTAGGAGAACTATAAAAGATGGCCTTCACATACTCATGTATGGGGCCCATTTACTTCAGGCTCATCAGCGGGACGGACCGCAGCAGAGCAGGAACCCTCAATTCTACCTAAAACTCATCCCCAAAATGGATCTAATTGCACCTCACGCTTTGCGTTCTTAAGTCTTTTGGTCTGCCACCAGAACTTGGTTTAACCATCAAGATACCTGAGAGTCGTACTCACTGACGCCTCCCCAAACATAGTACGACAAGCCACTTAATATCCCAAAAGTGGTTTCTCTAATGCCTTCGGTGCTAACGAATGCCTTTGGTTTTGCATGATTCAAACAATCTCCGTCGAGCCATTGCTTATGGCTTTTTGAAGTATGGTGACAGTGTCCGTCAGACCACCCATTTGGCCTCGAAACACTTCAACGACCCCCTATCCTTGGCCTTCCATCATGGTCTGCTGACCAGCCTAACTTTTTCATCCCCTATATTTGTAAGAAAAAAAATATAATAATAATAATAAAACAGTGTAACTTGCAATTTTGACTAAAAACTAAGTTATATAAGACAACTATCAAGGATGTATCTAGAAATAAGTAGATACATCATAAATAAAAGTTGAAAAATTGTTCCCTTCTAGAAAAAAACCTTCTATTATATTTAATAGAGAAGTTTTCAAAAAAAAAAAAAATCCCTTAAGAGCTTGTTTGTTTGCATTAAAATACAAAGTATTTGAATACAAAGTATTCATAGTATTCACATTTAAAAATTAAGATTAAATATTACTTCTCAAAAATAAGCATTCAAAAAGCTTTATTTTTAGGAAAATAAAATCAAAATAAGATCAAAAATAAACTAGCAGGTGATGCCCATACATTTTCTCCAATTTTTAATTCAATTTTCCTAAAGGGAGAGTCCATTTTATTCTCATTCTTATAACATCACTTTTGATCTTCATTTTTAACTATTGGTGGTATGAAATCTTTGTATTCAATTATATTTAATGGAGCTTACTGATTTCAATTAAGAAATTAGACTTCATTTTGAATTTGATTTTGACCGTGTGAATTTGGTGTTGAACCCTTCGAATGATTGATTTCCACCCTCCTCCCTTTAAACGCATTGAGATTAAGTGAGGGAAACCCAGCCTCATAGTGACATGGTGTGACCAAACAAGTGTCTCGAACAATACTGAGACCTTTAGATTGTTGCAGCCATTCAATTGGTGGTTAGTAAATGGAATGGTTTAAGTGAGCCCCATCTGAATAGAATGCTTGACTAATCTAGGTCCTGCTTGTATGGTAAATTGTTGAAATTAATTAGGATGTTAGATGTTGTCACTCCTTAAGCCTTAGATTAGGTAATTAGAGTGATCCCCAAGAATTAGAGTGATCCCCAAGGCGCGGCATATGTAATTCCATAGCAATCCGTGAAGTGCCGAGGCACGTATGGACAACCACAAGAAAAAATCTCACATGATTCATGTGTGAGGACTAACATGTAACATGTGTCCATTTAAATCTTGTGGAAGCTTGTGTATTTTCACCACCTGTACATTTCCTAATCAGGGATATGGCATTTAAACATAAATGGAGTCATCAATTAATTACAATTGTAATATAAGATATAGAACTTAAAAACAATCATTATATGAAATATGAGCCCGTTCATATCTATCATGTCCAAAAATGCATATCTAAATACTAACGGTCAGTTATATAAGATGGTGGTAAAACATGTCCACATACCAAATACAGTTTATTAACAAAATATAAGTCAATCATTAGACCATGACATAACAAAACAAAAATGATGGCATGATGCATATAGCCAGTCACTCCATGTGACAGTCCTATTATGACCCAAAATAAACCATGGCGCTCGACGAAAGAAGAGGACAGGAAGATGTCATTCTACTATACTAAGCGAAGTCTCTAGAACCTCCTCTGTGGGTGCATCTATGGTAACTCAAGGTCCAAACCAATAACACAAAGATTTGCACTATTATTGATAGGTAAAAAATTTACATCCTCCTCCTCACCCATAGGAGTTTATAAACTTGTGGTGAATACTCTCAAAAGGTAAAGGACCTGCCAGGGTTCAAGAACTCTCTCCTAACCCGAAAAAAAGAAAGGAAGATGATTAAAAGAAGGAGAAGAGGGAATAAAATAAGAGCATCTTCCTTCTCCCTCTCAAAGAGCTTGCGGCCCTCTTAGCTGCCTTAACTTTCTAAAGCAGCGGTCTATGCCTTGCTCTTTTCTACCGGTCAATTTCTATCTACAAGAATTGCTGGTCCTAGACAACTGTAGCCTTGCTCTTTAGATGAAGGATACTCTAAAGATTACATCTGCAACAACTTTGCTCTTTCTTTACACAAGGCATACATCGAAGCCACGTCAGCAACTTTACTTACTTAAAAAAGGAGCTTCCAGATGCAAACATTAGTCTTACGATAGTAAGCTCACCTTGGGTAAAAATTCATCAGGGATCACATCATCTACCTCGAGGGAGTGTCAGCAAAGTGCCCGCAGGAGACATTTTCAAAGATCGATTGCATGAACACATTCGTGCAAAGATGGCCTCGATGACAATTTTCAACCACGACCACACTCCTCCAAACCTATTGCAGATTATGAGTGAAACCCGACACGTGGTTACCTTGGCGAAATCTCAGAGGACATAGGCAAAACTCTTTTTTCCCACGATCTCCAAACTGCCATAAGCAACAACCTCTTCATTGGGACAAGTAACAGTTTCCCAAGAGGAACATTATAAATACCCTTTTTGGGGACGAAGAGAACAGACATAGAGAGACGAATACACAGACACAAAGATAGAGAGGAAGACATGTAAATGCACAGAAGCATCAAGAGCAGTAGATATCATCCTTCAGAAAAGCAAAGATAATAGAAAAGCTTCTGACGGATAAGGTACTCTCTCCCTGGGAAACTCTCTCTCCTTGAGTGACTAAAGAAACGGTAGAGAATGTGTTCTTTTCGCACTATATATGTAATTTTTGTATATCTCTCAACGTTAAGCATCCAAAACCGAAAGGAGGGAGGTTGCAAAGTGTAAACAAACAAAGGAAATATGTAAGCAGCTTGTTACTTGCTTAGTTGCCAAGACAGAACCCAAATGTAATAAATGCAGAACATGAATGAAATTAAGAGTATTTCATGATTTCTACTATTTTCTATCTCCTTAAAGCAGTAAAATGATGGATCCCTTTTTTGATTCCATCACGTTAATTTTGACTGCCTTTAGGAAATTGGCGCCATTTGTGGGAATTTGTCAGGCACTAAAAGCTTATATGGTAGTTTGCTTGAATTTGAGCGGTGGGAATCTAAAAAACTCTAACTTTTCTTTTAGTCCAAATCCTCAATTCGTACCAGGAATCTAAAGGCTTTCTCATTGCCTATGTAGTCATTGACTCGTACCATAATCAGAGTCGAGACCACAAGACTACTTTACCAAGAAGTATGGATGAAATAGTGGTCTCGATGGCATTGGAGTGCACTCAGTTGCCCTGCTTTATGCCCAAGAGCTTTGAAAATATACTTGGAAACCCATAAAAGGGGAAGTGTGTACAAACAACCCCTGGGGTATACTTAAAACTATTGTTAATTTTCATCCATTCCCCTTTTTAGAGAGGGAAGGAGGAAAGACAATTCTTCTTAAGGGTTATAACGATTCTTATGGAAACCTTAGAGATAATTATATACCATTTTGGTTTGCATCTGAACCATGTTGGTTAAAGATCCTGACCGTATAATCGAGCTTTTGACTCCCCGTGTTGGAGGCTTGATAAAGGTTAGTTCTATTTCTTTTGCAGAACAACCATGGGCTCACTAATCATCACTTTTGATGAAGCCAAAGCTCAGGAACTAGGAAACACCATGATCACTGCTGGGTCCACTCGCCTCAGCACTGAGAGGTGTTAATCACTCAATCCTGTCATGATCACTCCACAACCATTAAAAGGACAATAGATGCCCCTGGCTACCAAGGGCTGCTATGTTTCTCCTGCCATCACTTTTGACCCATCCCTGGTGGCAACGTTGGCAGCAGATTCAAATCCTTGGGTATGCAAGTATGCCCAAAATCCTTTTGGAGTCTTTTAGAAAGAAAACACGAAGGGTCTAGTGATTGGATCTGATGGTGCGATTCATAACTCACCTACATTTGGAGTAACTGGTGGACAGGTCCCCCTTGCTCAAGGAAGAGAAGGGTCCATCTGCCAAAACTCCTTACCTCCACAAACTCATCCGGTGAAGAAGTTAACGACTGAAAGGCAATATCTCCAGATAAAAAACTTAGTCATCCAAACCTCACGGAACAAATAAGCGAAAGTTGCGGCCATAGGTTCTGGTGCGCCTTAAGGACAATCGCTTCCATCCTCTATCCTAGAGAGAGGGCAAGAATCCATACAAGAAGAAATCTATTATTCATGGCCCTGCAGTCACAGAACTAGTAGCACATGCCAAATCTATGCCATAATGTGCTCAACATGGACGGAAGATGGCAAAAGAGGATGTTCAAATGCTGTCATTGCCGGTTCATCACTCACAAGGAGAAAGACCCAAGCCGGCCAAATCGCTCCTTATGCAGGTCAAACACTCTACTTCATCCTTGGCCACCACTATGGCTGACCGAATTAAGAAGAGGGCTCTTGCCTAGAAGTAAAAGCGGCCTCGGTTGATGATCACCTAGAAATGGGTAATCAAAGAGGCTAAACTAGTGACAGCCTCGATTTTTATTGTTGACTCAAGATCATTTCGCCACGTCACTAGAAGCATGGTGCGATCTCAAGATGCAAATCCTAATTCTAGGCAAATCTCCCCAAGTACATTAGAAGGTCACATTGACACCAATGATGACCAGTCAGAGAATGCTTAGAATTTCAAGGCCACTGCTATGGCCACGCTGAACCCACAACCATATTCAATGTTCATGGTGGAGGAAGGCGGCATAGATGAAGAACGAGGTGAAAGAGAAGGAGAAAGCTCTGCTGCAAACCTAAGGAATATGTTTAAATTACAAGGGGAACAAATTGAAATGCTAGCCGAGCAACATCAAATCCTAATGGAAAAGATGTTCACTACCCCAAATACTTCCCCTTAGACTACACAAAGTGAAAAGGAGTCCAAGGTGGACCAACTCATGGTGCAAGTGAAGACGCTAACAAACAAGTTGAAGGGAGAAGCTATTAACACCGGACAGCTGGCGGTCACTAGCTAACCTATCGATCTTGACAAGCTGATCACCATGAAGGACATAGTTGATATGATCTCCAAGGTCAAGGATGAAGGGCGCCTAAAGAAAAAAGGATTTTTGCTCAAGTACCCATCGGAGATGGACTGATTCCTATCCTTCCCAAGTATAAGCCCCCAACTTTTCAAACTTAAATGGGGAAAGGATTGACGTACCATCATGTTGTGCCTTTCAAATAGTTGATCGGGAATCTCCCTGATCTTGATGCATACATGATTAGGTTGTTTATTGGCACTCTTAGCGGACCAGCCTTTGATTAGTACCTGTAGTTGCCAGAGCTCACACTTAAAACATGAATCCTCTGAGAAGAGAAGTTCCTTCTTCACTTCCAAGAAGAAGATCACTTGGTGAATCTCACTACTCTCACCAACATGAGACGGGAAGAGTGAGTCCACAAAGGCCTTCATCAATCAGTGGAGAACTTTGTCTTACCATTACAGAAATCTGTTGTCCCAGAAGTCTGCAGTGGGTATCTGTCACAACAATTTGAGGCCAGATATCAAAGCCTCCTTGGTCAATTTAAAGACCTATTCCTTGGCTATGTTGTTCGAGCATGCTGTTCGAGCGGAGGATATCCAGAAGCAGATGCAACAGGAGAAGAGTCAAGCAGAAAAAGGAGAGCCTCCCCTACCAAACAAACTAGGGGGAAGAAGAAAGAGGAAGTTTTCAATGTCCAAGCTTCTAAAACTCCCTAGAAGGCTCAACCATCCAAAAGCGATGAAGCCCAAAAAGAAGAGTACTAAAGGAGGAAGAAGGCGAAGTATTCTTTTGAAGAAGATATCGAAGTTATTTTCCAGTCTTACTTGGAAAATAACAAAATATAATTGCCTGCATCAAAACGTCCTCATCAAGAAGGGTGGACTGACGACCCAAATGACTGTGCTTATTATCGCATGATATCATATCCCCTCAAGGATGCTTCATCCTGAAGGAGAAGATCAATGACATGCTTAAGAAAGGAGTCATAACTGAGGATGGTAAGCTTCATCCTGCTCTTGTGCACATGGTGTCGTTTGGGAAATTCAACCTAATAAATATTATCCTTGCTTCAACCCCAATGGTGAAATTCCGCATAGTGAACAAGTTGCAAGACAAAGACAACATGGTGCTTATCATGATTATCACTGGTCAAGAAATTTGGGTGCACCTTGACCTTATTGATTATGAGGACTGGAAGGTGCCCAAAGTCAAGCTTACGTCGTGACAGAAGAAGGCGGCTAAGAAAGCACTCCGAGTCTAGTAGAAAGTAGCCCCGAAACATTAGAAGGAGCAACTTTTAGAGAAGGCATTTGCCGTGGCTATATTAGACAAATCAGAGGAGTCTGCAAGAAAGCCAATAACTTTGGCTGACTCTATCCACCCTTCCAGTAACTGACATGGGAAACCATTCATAGCTCCATGCAATCGGATCTCTCCAGTTGGTTATTTGTCGGAGTTAGATGAGGAGGAAGCTAGCCTATTCACTCTGGATGAGAGTGCGCCGGAGGATGATGAGGTCAATTATCTTTCGGATGAGATCCTCAAGAAAGAGGACCTTCTTCTCAATTTTGGTCCTCTCCTGAAGGTGACAGTATCTTTCTATGACTCAAATGCTCGAGGGCAGGATGATTGGCTTGTTACACCAAAGCACTTAACATCCTCTCTAGGGATGTCCAGCGAAGCTTCGACTCTAGAAAGCTCGGAAGAAGAAAGGGGAGATTTTCCCCTCCCCTTTGAAGTTGACTTCAGTTCATTCCCATCCTATAAGCAATTGAGCTTTACGAAAGTCTTCCCACTGCCTCCAAAGGTATATCCTGATCCTCTACCCATGATAAAGCCAAATAGTTCTGCCACTTTGAAAGAACAATTTGTAAGAGAGAAACCTACCATGGGATTTTCAAGCTACCAAATTAGGCATGCATGGTCAAAAACAGAATCAGGGAAGGTTCTGGGTACTTAATGAAAAATCTACAAATGAGGAAGTAGTACTCAAAACCACCGAACATCTCATGTGTGTCATTCAGGCCTTCGACGATCCAGAGAATAAATTCTTGTGAAGCCCTACCATGATGGTGGCAATTTTCGATCAGCCATCCACCTTGGTAGGAACATGTAAAGATCCTACCGAAGGAATGTGTCTGTTATTCCCTGAAGTAGAGGAAGTGTTCACGACGATGAGATGTTCTCGTCATAAGGATAATGAAAACTGGAGGCCAAAGGAAGGCACTCGTTCTAGCAGGCCTTACAAAGCCAATTATGATAAGTCTCAAGTTTCTTCTTCTTTTAAAACCCACACTAGGGGTAATTCTGATAGAAATGTACCTTCCCCTTTCAATAATAATGTAAGGCCAGAAGAGCCATTTAAGTATGATGTTGTTGAGCACC
This sequence comes from Sextonia rubra, assembly GCA_037013555.1. Classification (NCBI taxonomy): domain Eukaryota; kingdom Viridiplantae; phylum Streptophyta; class Magnoliopsida; order Laurales; family Lauraceae; genus Sextonia; species Sextonia rubra. The sequence goes on along the minus strand of JASUAD010000018.1, from coordinate 13,276,939 downwards.
TTAGGCAAATCTCTACAAGAACACATATTCTAGACTTGCTCCAAATGTCAAAAGAAACTTGTGAAAATTTCATTTGCGAACTACAATCAATAAGTGTGGAAATCTAGTCACACGTTTTGGAAGTACATCGCATAGAGGAAGAGTATCAGAAGACAAAAGCAGAGAAGCAATGTGAAAAATGTTTGTCTATTCACAAAGCTTTGAAAGTAATCATTTCCATTTCCAAGATAGTCCTACTGCTAGGAGAAATTAAACATGCAAGGCCTCTATACTTCATGGCATACAACAAAGCTATGGTGATCAACTGGGTTTAGGTGGCCCAGGGGTTTACTCTAAACCTGATCACTTTGGCGGCCTTACCAGAGATTGGCGTCCCAACCAGCAAACTCGCCAGCACCAATACCTCCATTCAAGGCTATGATGGTGAGGTACAAAGGCCAATTGGGAAGATTCGAATCAAATTCCAGTTGGGGGATATCATCTCTGAAGCAACTCAGCACGTAGTATGAACCAAAGCATGTTACAACATCCTCCTAGGGAGACGATGGCTTCATGACTATGCTATGGTACCCTCTAGCCTTCATAATGACTCAAATATATTAATGACGAAGGAGAGGTGCATCTGGTCTTCGCCGATAAAAATCCATTCAAAGGAAAAGAGTTCTATTTTACTGATGAAGAAATGTACGAGAATAAACCAACCGAACCTAACCCTTGAACCGATAAGGGAAAAGCATCGATGGAGGCAAAAGAACCATCACTAAAGGAAAACTGTGGTTTTCCATCCTATAAAACGAAGGTACGGTTCAATGATATCCCTTTAGCAATTCCCTTAAGGCCTATGGTAGGGGTGGGGGCAAAATCTTAAGTCATCTCAATCCCTTCTAAACAAGAGCCGACTCTAGTCATAAAGATGGAAGATGGGAAGGGCAGTTTTTGTTACATCACCTGTCCCCGATCCATTGCTGGCCATAGGAATGAAAAGATGGAGAGTTTCATTCCAGAATAATGTAGATGCATCCTACATGGTTCTATGATCAGTGCACCATGGAAAGCTCTAGATTCAGCAATCCTAAATAGGGTCTAGCTTGTATCTATACTTAGAACAAGCCGAGTCCAAGAATTTCACTAGGCCAGCTTGGCCAAGCCATACAAGAATCGGGGCAATCAGCATGATGATTCATCACCCAATGGGTGGATATGGTTGATAAATGCATGAAAATCCCTTCGATAGAACCTGCATCTCCATGTGCGAATGTGGACTTCATCGCCATATCTAGTGGCATATGAAATTTGAGAAGTTCAACTGTTTCGAAGAGGTGTCCCTCATGATAATGAAGCCTGAGTGCAGTACCAACCTATCAAGCAAAACTTTGCGGTGCTGCCAATCTGTGTTCATTATGTCTCTAATATTTGATCCCAACTTGGGTTTGATGAAGAAGGTGATCATTGGGAGGAGACTTCTCCCAAATCAGTTGATGGTCTACATCCATGCCCTTGGCTCGCTCCATCCCCTATCTATAACATTGAAGGAGTAAACTTTAGCATTCCTCCACCCAAGTATCGTCCAAACTCTACCATATTTCATTGAGCATAGGATGCATGTTTTACTCATTCCATAGAGGAAATCACAAATGAAGGACGCATGGGAGGTGGGTCTATAGCCCACAATCATGATGCATGATGAAAATAATGGGTTATAACGTCAGACTGCCCATGGGCTTGGGAGTCAGACCACGACTCCCAAGTACTGTACTAAGGGATGACTTAATGGCAGAAGGAAGACTTCGAGTTGCTGCACAAAGTATAGGCTAGGAAATATGGTATTGGAATCACTCCTACAGATGAAACCCATAGGCCAGTAAAGAATTTTAGGGCCTAGACTATCCACCTTGTGGAATAATATGATTCTAACAAATCTTATGCAACGGTGGATCTTGATGATCTCACAAATGAAGACAATCCCTACAGGGATGGTGATGGTGAAAGCATGACACCTTCACATAGAAAAATTCATGGGGCATAGAGGACTATCAGTGTATAGTAACACATGGTCAATGGGATTACTCTGCTTGTAATCTAGAAGCCACAGAGCCTAAAAAAAGTATTCCAAGAAAGGAATTAGGCCTTGAATAAAACCTACAATCGATATGCCTAAGGGACTTGTAGAGCTGGAAACTTCTAAGGACATTGTGGAAGCGTCTTCTCTTACCTCTCGTTGTCATGCCCCGAACTCGGGAATTGGGGATTAGAGTGGATCCCGAGGCTTGACACACGTAATCTTGTTGCAATCCGTGCCTTGCTAAGACACATACGAACTGCTACAAGAGAGATTCCATAGGTACGTGTGAGGAAAATCCATATATATGTATCAATCATGTTGCACAATTAAGTAGAAACCTAGAGAATTCACCTGTAATTCATCATAAGCAATAATAATAATAACATTAATTCATAACCATAAACAAAAGTCCATTAATTTTAAAACCATCCACATACACATCTAAAATATCTAAACATAACTCTTATCATGAGTGTTAAGTCTCTCAAATAGTAACTTTAACTTAATAATATAACCACAAGCCAAAGTATGGCAAATCCTAAACAGACTCCCAAAGCATAGCCCCATGACGCTCTTCGGAGGATGATTAATAGAGACATCACCCTTGTTCCACTCATCTATACCCTGTGGTACTGCTGTGGTTCCCTTTGGGGCCACGCCAACTACCGATTCGGTATTGGGTTTAGTACTTTTAACATCAAAGGTAGCACCATTAACACGATGGTTAAGCAAATATAGAGTACATAAAACTCTCATGATGTATCAAATGAATTAGACACATATTGATACAAATAAAGCAACAATCGTAAGCTAAGCGTGTTGTGCATGAAATAAGCATAAGTAACGGATCATAAACATAAATACCATAACATGCTAGTTGGCATTTACATGGCTATCTTCTCCCTAAAGAGAGCATATCATATTGTGGAAAATCACTAACGGTCAACCAAGATCATCTAGCTACCCTAAGAGCGCCGACCAACTCTTCATAATACTACTGCAGTGGGTAACATATATAATACATGCATTCGGTCCTGTTGAACCTCCTATGGGTACAAGCTAAGTGGTATCGACTCAATGTATTAAGATCAATCAGAATTCTTACTTCCTTATCATACATAGCGATCGACTCTTCCTTATACAGACACATATACCGGTTTTGAGATCGTGTTCAGTTATAAAAATCAGAATTAAATAAAGTAACTGTTATTCAAACAATGCATACTTAAATGAGCTATTAGAGCTCGAACCATCTCAACCTTAGTTACCTTATCTTGGTTTACGGGCTCACACTCAGTAGAAGCTTTATCTTTGATCTTCCCTCAAGGTTTACCAGGAAGAATGGGTACATGATTAGATCATGTTGGGGCAAAGATTACTTAACAATATAAATGCATTTGAATTGAGAAGTTATTAAGGTTATTTACTAGCCAACCCTATGCTAAGATAATCCATGTTTCCATAGTTATTCAATATGGTGTATTCATGAAACATCCGGTGTCTTTGTGCTACCAAATATCTTAGGGTAACATTGTGTAGGCATTAGACACATCTTCTTATGCCAACACTTATGACGTGACATCAAGAAACAATCCAAAAAATCGAAGGAGATGAGTGACAGCTTTACACTCTTCCTCCTTATTATTGGATTACCATTGGGCTATTTAATTAAGGTAAAGGTGTTATATCTAAAGACCCTATAAGTCTTTGAGAGTCCTTAATTTCCCTAAGTTTCTGTGTTCCTACGGCTTAGTCATGTATAAGTCATGGCTTAGTTGTGTGCACAAAGTTTGCAACTAAATTCTACCGTAGTTACGGCTCGGCCATATTTTGTCTTACGGCTTAGCTATATGTAGCCTAAGTCTAAGCCATGGCATCGCTACTGCTAAGACGTAGTACATTCCATGGCTTAGCCATGGGATCAACTGTAGAAGATATGTCTGCTTTGGGTTTTTTTAGAATGCTAGCTGTAAATAGCATACAGCTTGGCCAAGGCTTTATTACGGCTTAGTCGTAGTTAATTTCACGGCTTAGCCGTGGGTTAGTCGTAAAATGAAATGTCAAAATTTGGTCTCTGGATTCCTAGCCGTACTGTATTTACGGTTTAGCCATAAGCTTTAATTTTTTAGAAGCTATTTCTGAAACATAAGTTTAGTACAAAACTTTTCAGGTTGAGTTCCAATTTCTCTAATCCATCATACCATTTTACATTCTAAGTTACATTTTTATCATAATTGGGTCCTCATTCACCTAATCCCATCATTCATTCTCAGTTTACCTTCTTCGATTCATAAACATCATACATTCTCCTAACTAAGTGTAAAAGAGCTATAATATAGTATGAACATGGGAGTTATTCAAGAATCAACATAATAGACATGCATGTAGTAATATATACTCTTATACTTACCTCTAATATAGTGCTTGACCCAAATCAATTTCTCCCTTAGTTTGATGATGGAGAAAGCCTCAATAGAGGATGATCCTACTACATGCAAATACATGCAATGGGTGAATTGAGTAACAACTACATGCCACTAATTTGAGTCTCCTTGACTCATTTGAACTCAAAGAAATGAAATGGAGATGGGATTCTCACCTTACAGACTTGTAAAGGAGTAGAGAAGATAGAATTGAAAGATTCCAATGGAGAAGACAAGCAAGAAGATGATGAGGAGGACAATGAGAGCCTTGGCTCTAACATGCAACAACTCCAAGCTTTAAATTTGATGAGAAGGAGAGTGAAAGAGAAGGAGAAGGTAGAGCTCCAACAGAGACATTATAGAGAAATGAAAAGGGAACGATGGTTTGTTCCTTTTTAAGTCAAATTTTCTGGAATTTTGCATGCTAGTTCACTGTTTTGAGGAAATTACAGTTTGGGTCAAAGGGGACCTTAGTTGGGCCAAGATGGATCTGAATTGAGCTGGGCCAAATATGAAAGTTGATCCACAAGATAAAATACACATAATGCAACTAATATGATGCCAAAATGATGCTAACCATGTTGCTCTAAATTACATGAAGGTTTTTGATTACCTAAGTAACGTTCGAACCCGACCCAACTACCTATCCATGACTTAAATCCAAGGGGATTTGAGTTGGATTAGTCTAAATGAGCATTAATTAAGATAAAACAAGATTAATTATTAGAAATTGAGATTAGTTTAGGTTTGGACCTTACACTCCTACTAAGGATCAGGTCTAAGAAGTCAATCTTGGTACCAATGTCCATCTTCACCCAACTTTTGTATGTTTGCTCATAAAAAGGAAAGAACTTGAGGAGTACATCAAGTTCCTACATAAGTATGTGGACTTTTTCCTCGACTAATGCAGAAATGCCTAGGCTAGATCCTAGTATTGCAGTGCATAGGTTGAACATTTGGCCCGATATGAAACCCAAGAAACAAAACAAAAGGCGGACTAAATCGAACAATATTAGCAAGATAGAAAAGGAAGTCCAAAAGTTCAAAGATGTCAGATTTGTTAGTGAAGAACATCATGTAGACTGGCTAGCAAATATTTTGCCCGTCGTTAAAAAGAAGGGCAGATCCAGGTTAGCATTGACTTCAGAAACTTAAATGAAGCTTGTCCAAAAGATGACTTCTCTTTACCTATTCTGGAGCTCATGATTGATAACACCGTCGAGTTCAAATGGATATCATTCATGGATGGCTTTTCTGGGTACAACTAGATCAAGACGCACACAGAAGATGAGAGACATACCTCCTTTAAGACACCTTTTGGATATATTGCTACATAGTCATCCCTTTTGGTTTGAAGCATGTAGGGCTGCCTATCAACGGGTGATGATGAAAATATTTAATCATATTTAGCACAGAACTATGGAATACTATGTAAATGACTTGGCAGTCAAAAGCACAAAGCATCATAAACATCTAACAAACCGTCGAGAGGTATTTGATCACCTACTGAAGTTCAAACTCCAAATGAATCCTTTAAAATCCTTTTTCGGGGTGTCTCTGCGGAAGTTCTTCGGATTCATCATGCGCAAATGAGAAATTGAACTTGAAACTGCTAAACTCAAGGCTATCCTGGAGATGAAGTCACCTCGAACTCTTAAAGAATTGAGGGGATTGCAAGGGAGACTAACCTACATCAGGAGAATCATTACCAACCTCTTTAGAAAATGTTAGCCCTTTACAAAACTAATGTAAAAAGGGGTAGATTTCATCTAGGATGGGCAACACAAAGAGGCCTTCCAAAACATTAAGAAGTACCTCACAGCTTCACCAGTGTCAGTTGTGCCAATACAAGGTAAGTCATTCATCCTCTACACAAGGGCCTTAGATCATTCCCTTGGGGCATTGCTTGCTCAAGAAAATGAAGAAGGAAAATAACCCGCCATGTACTACCTATCCAAAATGTTGGTAGGTGAAGAATTCAGATATAAGCCTATTGAAAAAGAATGCTTGGCTTTGATGTGCGTAGCACAAACGTGAATACATTATTTACTCACCAATACAATCTACCTAATCTCGCTAATTAATTTCCTTAAAGTCCTTGTGACCAGCAAGGGGCCATTAGGAGATTGCTTGGCAAAATGGTCTATCCTTTTATCACAATTTGATATCAAATTGTTCCATTCAAAGCAGTGAAAGGACAAGCCCTAGTTGTTTTTTTTGGCAAAACACCTTCTACATATGGACTCAAAACTAATTGTAGCTTCCCAAATGAATCTCTATTCTTAATAGAAGACTTAAGAATTCCCAGTATTGATGAACAACACTAGGTAATGTTCTTTAATGGGCCATCAAGAACCAATGAGATGGGAGAAAATGTCTCGGCTAATTATCTTTTGTAGCCCATAAAGGATTTATATCCCTCATTCTTTCTCCTTGGAGAAACATTGCTCCAACAATGAGGCAGAATATGTAGCTCTAATTATGGGACTCGCGTTAGCCTTGGAAGTGAGCATAATCATCCTCGGGGTGTATGGAGATTCCCAACTTGTAATTCAACAAATGAATTTACAGTATGAAGTAAAGATGCTTAGATTACTCTACTTCAACAAAGCTCAACAATTACAAAAATAGTTCAAATCAATTGTTCTCTACCACATACAGCTGCATTAGAATACCAAGGCAAATTCTCTCGCCGGACTAGCTACTTCAATGAATGTAGGCAGAAATAACAAACTCGGGGTAGAAGGACTAAAAAGGCGTCTTACCTTTCTCCCAGATTTCCCCAAAAAAACCAATGATTGTTTCTGAGTAATAGCGAATCAAGTTTCTTCCTTTGAAAACTCAACATTAGACTGGAGAGATACCCTAATCGATTATATCTTGCATGGAATATTACCTGAAGATGCTAAAGATCGAGCTAGCGTATAAAGCAGTGCCAAAATTCCATTATTAGCTAGCCTCTAATACTCTATATCAAAAATCATATGATGGAATTTTGTTATGGTGCCTATCTTGAGAAGAAGCATAGACTGCGTTGAGTGAAGTACATCAAGACCCATGTAGAGCACATCAAGCTAGACCCAAGCTCCATGACCAAATTTAAAGATTGGGCTTTCATTGGCCCTAGATGATCTCCGATTCAATCTACTTCACCAAGAAATGCAGAGAGTGCTAAATACACAAAGATTACGTACATTCATTAGCCTCAGGAATTCCTACATCCTATTATAGTTTCCTGGCCATCTATGAAGCACGGACACTCCAAAATGGCCCCCGTGTCCGTGTCAGACACGGACACGGCTCCGACACGCCGAAAACGTGTCCTAAATTTTTTTTTTATTTTTTAAATTTCAAAAATGGCTTGGACACGGGGTAGACACGACGGGACACAGCTCGGACACGTTGTGGACACGGCGGGACTGAAAAATAATTAAAATTAGCTCAACTTGGGTTAAAATTAGAAAAACAAAAGCGTAAGGGTGTAAATGTAATTTTTTTAACTTATAACCCTAATGTTATATTCAATCTTCATTTGTAAAATCAAAAGGGGGGAAACGGCTGTATTTGGGAGATGGAGAAAAAGAAGACGAAGAGGGGGAATCACCGTCAGCAGTGAAACGAAGAAGAAGAAGAAGAAGAAGATAGCGTGAGGAAGATCTACACCTGCGCATGGAAGATCTGAGCTTGAGGAAGACGCGTGGAAGATCTAAGCTTGAAGATCTGAGCGTGAGGAAGATCTGCAACTGCGCATGGAAGAAGAAGGAGGAGGAGGAAGAACAGGTACTGCTGTTTTTTTTTTTTTTTTTTTGTTGCTGTTGTTTTTTTTTCTCCTAGTGCTGCTGTGCTGCTACTGTTTTCTTTCTTTATTTTTTTGAACTAGTGCTGTGTTGCTACTGTTTTTTCTTCCATCTGACTGTCGCATTGTTACTGCTGCTTTTTTTTAGAACTGTTGTTTTCTTTTTCCTTGTTTCTTCCATCTGACTGCTACTACTGCTGTTTTTTTTTTACTGCTGTTTTTTGTCCATGGGATACCTATGCTGTTGCACTTGCTGTTCTGTTGCTGTTGCTGTTTTCTTTTTTTCTTTTTTTTTTCTTTTAGTGCTGCTATTTTTTTTTGTTTCCACGGGACTGCTTCGCTGTTGCTGTTGTGTTGTTGCTGGTGCTGTTTTCTTTCTTTTTTTTTTCCGAACTGCTGCTACTATGTTTTTTTCAATGGTTTTTTTTAAATGGGTCTGCTGTGCTACTGCTTTTTTTTTTTATTTTGCTGTTGTTTTGTTTTTTCTTTTTTTTTTTTTTGAAACTGCTGCTGCTGCTATTTTTTTTTCAGTGCTGTTGTTTTTTTTTTTTCAATGGGACTGCTGTGCTGTTGTTGCTGTTTTCTTTCTATTGTTTTTTTTTTCAGAACTGCTGCATTTTTTTTCCAGAACTGCTGCATTTTTTTTCCAGAACTGCTGCATTTTTTTTCCCAGTTTATTTTTCAATGTGATAGTTTATTTTTCAATGTGATAGGAAATTGATTTGATTATGATGTAATTGTGATATGTAATGTTGATGATGATTGATGTACTATGGGCTTATGGCTTACTATTACATTACATTATGCAGTATGGATTTTATTTTTGACCTTTTCAGCATTAATTATTTTTTTCTTTATTAATTGTGACATTATGCTTTTTAATTTGGCTAAAAATATAACTATTCTTTAACTTTATGATTATATATAAAAAAAATATATATTTATTATTTGCCGTGTCCAAGCCGTGTCCGTGTCCTACTTTTTTAGATTTGTCGTATCGCCGTTTCCATGTCGCGTCGTATTCGTGTCCCTTGTCCGTATCCGTGCTTCATAGCTGGCCATTTGAAGCATGGGGCATTGTTTCATCTTGGTAGCCACCGACTACTTTTCTAAATCGTCAGAGGCGGTCCCTTTTGTAGAGGTAAAAACCAAAATTGTAATAGATTTTCTTCATACTTATATTATTTGTAGATTTGGGGTACCCAAACATCTGTATCATGAAAGTGGACCCTAGTTCAACAATGAAAAATTCTATCATTTCTATGATAAATATGGAATTGTATGCTGTTCCTCTACTGCGTACAATCCCCCAGCAAATGGACTTATAGAAGCCTTTAACAAGACTATGTGCAAGATATTAAAAGGGATGGTCTCTAACAACAAAGGAGCATGGAGTGCCAAACTCCCCAAACCATTATGAGCATACTGAATTACGGTTCGGGGACCAACCAAGTCCTTGCCTAACTCCTCGTCTACGGGTGTGAGGCAATCATACCCCTGGAGATTCAAATGCCATCTTTCCAGGTGGCCATATCAGAAAGGCTCATTGAAGAGGAAAACACCAAACTTTGTCTTATTGAACTGGAGAGCCTAGACAGAAAAACTCTAGCAACTAGATAAAGCATAGAGCTTTACTAGGCATGCATGGCTGAAGCCTTTGACAAAATGGTTAAAACGGTGCAAATTTAAGAAGGGAGATTTGGCTCTTATTGTAAAAAGACCCATGACACCCACGCACAAATCGAAGGGTAAATTCAAATCCAAATGGAAAGGACCTTACGTCATTAATAAGGTCTATTCTAGTGGAGCATATGCAGCGCTCAGATTGGAAGGAGACTGATGTATGATTGCAGTTAATGGAAAGTATTTGAAGCGCTATTATACATAGTAACAAAACTCTCTGAAAACATATAGAATCCTCAAAAAAGCTTACAACCAGTCTATGTGACAACATGTCTTAAAGGCTACGTTTTGGCCATTTACAATAATTCAAGCAACAAATCAAGGACCCCGGAGAAAGTCACAAACAATGGCACCGACTAAAGTCCAACACCAAACCAACACAAACAAAAACAAATCTTCTATGGACCCTAGAGAAAGTCGTAAACAATGGCACCGGCTAATGTCCATTCAATAGTTCACCACAATAAATCAAGTACAAGAGTAAGCTTTCTTTGAGTGGAAAAGATCCTTTGTATTTATTCCCAAAAAAACATACATACTCACAAAAAAAAGGCATTGTAAAGAGAGAGAGAGAGAGAGAGAGAGAGAGAGAGAGAGAGACAATTTTTTCTCAAACTTAAGAAAATTAAATAAATAATACATAAAAAAACTTTTGGATTTTTTTGGCAAATGCTTTCACCCAACCAAGCCGAGTATCTTGCTTATGAATCACATACATGTGTACTGCCACTTCAAGGTCAACTTCCACTGCATTCATCCCTTGGGTCTTCTCCATCTTGCCGAGCAACTCCACCATGGCAATCTCCTGAAAAAGCACTTGCGCCTAGAAGGCCTCGACTTCCTCAGAATGTTGGTTGGAGTCATGCTCATGCTCCAGCATCATGCACTTTAAACTGCCTAGCTTCCACTTTAGTCAGTCGAACTCGGCAATGCATTCCTTGAACTTGGTGTTGGCGGGATCTCAGAAGGAACTGCAGGGATAGCAACCAAAATTTGACTAATCCCAACCCCGGAATAAGCAAAAGAGATTGAAGGCCCTTCATAAATTGAGGTTGAAGATGGCACTGAATCAGTCCGATGAGTCCCACCTTCAACTGTATCTATTGTTTGCCAATGACCTTATGGAGGAGGGGATGACAGAAGAAATCTCGACATGCTTGTTGAAACCTCTGGGTCTTATGACACCAAGGTTCATGTTGCCAATCCTCGTCTCAAAATTACAAATAAAAGTAGGGACGAAGTCAATTCACAAAAGACAGAATGTGAAAAAGAAAGCAGAATTTTAGCAAGATTGCCTTGTTCATGAGAAGGAACAATAAGGGACTCTGAGGGTACAGACATTCCTGATGAGGAGAACACCCCTCTTTTTCCTCTATGAGCTGTTCCTTGCTTAGACCTCCTAATCAAAGGCTTTTTGGGGATTTTTTTTTCTTCCTCACTCACAGTTGAGGTGACCAAAAGCTAATGCATCGGTGTTCGTGTTGTACTTCTCCTTTTGTGGGTACAACAACATCCCGTTGAGATACCCTAGAGGATGATGCACCTGCAATGGTTGTAGAAGAAGTGTTAGTTGCAGAAGGACCTACAATTCTACCTTCCCACAGGCTAGAAGAAATGATGTTGGAACTCCATAGCAGTAGCTTGTGTGTAGTCTTGCATGTTCTTGCACATACTGTGCAAGCCCATTCCAGTCTACCCCACCTTTCTCTTGGGCTACGGCAAACACCAAGGTACAATCATCTCGGGGATACATGCTGTGAATGGATGCGTAACTCTTCACATACCATCTAGTAAATCTAGATGAAAAATGGGTGCTCACAAGCTTCAAAAACAAAAAGTGAGCACCAGTGTTGATAGCAGAAAGGAAATTCCAGGTATTCCTAACATCAAGAAGAGTTCCCTCTTCAACACCTCCCCTTATCAAACTAGGATAATAAAAAATCTGCTGGGAGTAACCAAATCATTTGGTAAAGTGAGCAAGCACATACAACTGAATATGCAAAGTGCTATTGCACCTATAATCCAAGTTGGCCGGACGAATGGACAGTAACCACTTGTTCTTATCGTGGGTCAAGGTGTGAGGCTGAATGAAAGTATTCTGGATATTGATTTGCTGAGAAGTTGCTGAGCTCAATCTAGACCTACCCAAATTGGTGAATTGCAAGGTACAAAATACAAAGTTGCGATGATCTCGCAATTGTTTTTGTGTTTTTCATAGTGGAAAACACTCTCCAAAGCAAGGGTAATGGCTTGATAAAAAGGAAGCTCACCATTATATCCAAGTTGATGCAAACCATCATAATGGTACACAAACCAAGTGTAAAGAAGGTGCTTTGAAAAGGCTATGTTACTAGGTTGAGCCAAACGCACCAAGAAGCCTACACTCTTTAACGTTGTAGAGAGATAACTAACTATTGCAGGAGTGAAAATAACTATTGCAGGATCGAATGCATAGTTAGTCCCAAAAGCCCTTCTATAGGCCGGGAATATGCAACATCCTCTTAATTCATTTCCACCAGTAAAAATAACCTCACATAGCCATGCCGCAAGATACATGGCCACCATCATTGTCCTTCACATGTCCCTGGTGAATTGCTTCTCTATTTGCGCAAGGAAATTAGGACATGGTCATATGATGCAGTGGGCTTAATAGTCTTCTTGACAACTCCCTGATAAAATACATTAGGATGATTGAAGAAAGGGCCCTTTACATCTGTAAGTTGCTTCCTCTCCTTTTCATCCCCGATGAGATTGCTAACCTAATGGGCGGTCTTTGGCCAGTCACTACATTCCCCTGACAATTCATAAAGAGAGGACACTTGATAGAAGATAGCTCTAAACTCTTTAGAATAGCTGCTTAGATGATCATGAGAAGCAATTACTTCCTCATAAAGCTCTCCCAAACTAGACAACATGAAAATATCTTCAAATTCTGGCAAAGCAAACCCCAACTCTGCATTAAGGGTGATAAAAGTATTTGTTGTAGGACAAAAAATCTCTATGATTGCCCTGCATATTCTTTTACTAAGACAGCCTATCCTATCTTTTGTCATAAGGACAACTTCATACCCACCGGCCGCCCGAAAAATGTCTTCGTAGTTTTTCAAAGTTGCATCTATCCAAAATTGCCAATTAATAGAAGGGTTAAACCAAGCCCAGGGCATATGCACCTCCCTAATCCAACCACTACCATCACCGGCCAATACTTTTAAGTCCAATTCGTCTTAGCTAAGGGGTGGAAGAAGCATCAGATGATTGAGGATGACTCAGCATTAACAATTCCATCGAGGCGACTAAGTCATTACAAAAAAAAAGCCGATTGATGAAGGAAATGAATGCCTCGGGAAGAATGATTTTGTACAAAGGTTATAACTCGATCATCTCTATAAGAAATAGAGGGTTGAATCTCCCTAATGATCAAAGGACTCCTCTTATACTATCAACATGTCAAAACTTCTACACAACGACCCTCCGCATAAAGGTTACAGAAGGTCACAAATTCATTCCCTTTGTCATAACTTATGGGAAATCCACTGTCTCCGCAAATATACTAGGCCTTCACTAGAAAATCTTGAGTTTGATCCATCCATGGCTGATTCTTAAGAATCATGATAAACAGCAAGATAACGACAAGCCAAAAGCTGAGAATGGATCACGACAAAACAAGATGAAGCAACGCTCTTCCCTTTATCTGATAAAAATTGTCAGTGGAAAGAAGATGAGTTAAATTTGTAGTCTTTCAATCAAAATAGCCACATTTGCCTAAAAGTAATTCTAAGGAAAATTAGGAAGAAGCTTGCATACTAGTCTAGTAGCTGTTCGACAAAAATCAACTGGAAGAAAACTGTTTTACTCAAAGCAATTCCAAGATCAATACCATAGGTCACAATTCCTAGTAGTTCACCAAGGATAATGGTCGACTATGAAAGTCATGGTGGCAACCATGTTTTCAGAGATTCCCAAATAGAATCCCTAGGTGGCACCTCACTAATAGAGTATGGCTATACCCCATGCCTTAACCAAAAAAGGGGAAGAAGAAAGAAAAGGAAAGAATTTTGTACCAGAAGCCATTACTATAAGTTAAGTGAAGAAGCTTGAAAGAACCGAAAGAAATCTTCAATTTTGAGATCTCAAAAGACAACAAGAAGCCAAAGCATCGAAGAAAGAAAGGAATGGAGCAAAGGAAAAAGGTTTATATATCCAAAAGCACCTTAACACTCTCAGGGGAAAAGTCGGCACAAATCACTTCACAATCTTTACAAAATCTCTTCAAGTAAAAAACAAATCAAATCAACACTCGGATCTAGCAAACTAGTGGCCCACACAGCTATCACCTCTCTGAACTGAAAAGAAATTCTACGGTCCAAACCAAATTAGCCGCCTACGTGTGTCACTAACCATGGGCATTAACTACCTAGGCAATGGTTCGTCTTTCAAGGTATTCATTACGCCTAATGTGTTTTGCTACCTCGATGCCTTGGCAGACAGCACTCGGACAATCAACAAGTTTCACATATCTTCACACCTTCCTATCAAAAGTTCATCACTATGGAGCTCGATAAGTAGGGCTGTAAAACTAACCTTCTCATGAAACTCCAAAGAGGTGCACCTATTGATGGGTAAAAAATTTACATCCTCCTTACCCACAGGCATCTATAAACCTGGAGTGAATACTCTCAAAGGCAAAGGACCAGCCAGGGTTTAAGAAATCTCTCTTGGTCAAGATAAAAGTTAAGAGGATTCAAAGAAGGAGAAAAGGGAATAAAATAAGAGCATCTTCCTTCTCCCTCTCAAGGAGCTTGCTGCCCTCTTAGCCTCAACTCTCTGAAACAGCAATCTATGCCTTTACTCTTGTTTACCAGTTAATTTTTGTCTCTAAGAATAGCTGTTCCAAGACAATCTCAGCCTTGCTCTTCAGATGAAGGATATTCTGCAGATTACATCTACAACAACCTTGCTCTTTCTTAACACAAGGCACACCCCAAAGCCAAGTTAGGAACTTTACTTAAAAAAGCAACTTTCAGATGCAAACATTAGTCTTACGACAACAAGCTCACCCCAAGCAAGAATTCCTTGGGGATAACGTCATTTACCCCGAGGGAGTGTCAGCAAAGCACCCACAGGGAGACCATCTCAAACTTCAATCACACGAACACATTCGTGCAAAGATGGCCTCGATGACAATTTTCAGCCATGACGACGTTGCAGATTAACAGCGAAACCCTACACATGGAGACTTGGCACAATCTCAAAGAACATGGCAAAACCCTCTCTTCCCCATGATCTCCATACTACCAAAAGCAATAGCCTCTTTGCTAGGATAGGTACTAGTGACCTAAGAGGAACACTATAAATACCCTCCTTGGGGACAAATAGGAACAAACATAGAGAGATGAATACAAAGATACTAAGACAAAGGGGAGGACAAGTAGATACATAGAAGCATTAGGAGTTGTAGACCTCAACTTTTAGAAAAGCAAAGATAGCATTAACAGCTTCTAATGGATAAGGTTCTCTCTCCCGAGGCAACTCTCTCTCCCTTGGCTGACTAAAGAATTGGCAGAGAATGTATTCTTTTCACACAATATTTGTAATTTTTTGTATACCTCTCAATGTTAAGCATCCGAGACCGGATGCTGGGGGGGGGGGAGGGTGCAAAGTGTAAAAAAACAAAGGAAATATGTAATCAGCCTGTCACCTGCGAGGTTACCAAGACAGAACCTAAATGTAATAAGCTCAAAGCATTAATGAAATTACAAGTGTTTCACGATTCCTATTGTTCTGTGTCTCCTTAAAGCAGTCACTTGATGGATACACTATTTGGATCCATGTCTTTAATTTTGACCACCAAAACTATCAATACGATGATTTAATAAGAATAAACAAATATAAAAATATAGAATGTTGTATTAAATAGAATTGAAGGACATGGTTAAAAAAGAACACTAAATGTATACTAGGCAGATTGTGCATATAAGAAATAGGCATGATCGAAGAATCATATACAACGGTGCATAACTTACTAGTTGGCAACTACAATGGCTATGTTCTCCCCAAAGGGAGCAGATGCACAGGCGGGTACCAGGAGGCCTTTTGGTACTTGATGTAGCGCTGACCAACTCCTAAATAACCTTCCACAGTAGGAGTTGTTTCATGTAACCCATACTCAGTTACGTCAAGCGTCATAAGGGCGGAAGATGAGTGGTACCAACTCATGCAAGTTAATACTTGACCAATGGGCATATCTTAGATTCATATTTATCATTCGTAGACATTGGGTATCTTCTTCATTAATAACAGATTACCTTTGCAAATCCTGGCTGCATTCTCCTAACTCACGAGCACACGTCTATCCTAAATCTTGTTTCAAAGTATGCCCAGGAAGAATGAGAATTAAAATGGAATACTTGATACAATAGCGAATCAAAACAGTATGCATAGAAGCTATTACTATACTCAATCTAGCCCATAGACTAATTTGGGCTTATGTGTAACCTGAAAGGAATTAAATCATGTTGAGAGCATGACCTTGACTTAACAATATGAATGCACTTAGATTGTTACAAGGGGAGTCAAGAACATTTACGAGCCAACCCTATTCTCTGAAAACCCATTGCCCTTAGCCATCCAACACAACATAATCATAAGGAGTCCCTTTGTCAATACACTACCGTTGTCTTGGTACTACATTGTCAATGAAATGGACATCGGACTCCTTATACAAACACCCATTAAATGGCGTTGAAACTAAACCGGGACGTTGAAGGGATGGTTGATAGCTCAACACTTTCCCTTTTATACAAATTATTTACCATTGGATAGGTTACAAGGGTGAGGGTTCCATAGTTGAGGCCTTACATGGTGCTCTAGTCCACCTAATCCTATAGTCTCCGCTAACCCCACGGTCAACCCCAAGGTTGCCTAGGAGAAGCTCTGGTCCATCCAAATCAACCTAAGTTGATTTTTAAAATGACAAGGTTGTCTGCTCGAGCAGAGCCCCTCCTCTTTCGAGTGGACCTGGGAGCCATGATGAACAAGTCTACCAGAACCCTTGTTCGCATGAGTAGACTTGGGCTTGTTCGAGTGGGCCTAGGCAAGTTCTTCTTTAAGAACTCATTCAGTTTTATTCTTTGCTAATCCAATTAGGAATTGAATCCTAGTTTTTAAGCCTGTTATGGGGGGTACAATATGGACACTCAAACTACATATAACCTATCAATTCAATCTAATAGGGAATTGAGCTGAAATGAAAGATCTAATAGAAATAATTGCTAGAATGAATCATCACAACACATGCAGAAACTTTATCAGCTTAAACCTACCTTGATCAGTGCCCACTCTTGATTTGCCTTTACCTTTGCTCAATTGCAAGAAAACCCCAACATAGGAAACCCTACAATGAAGAATATATGAAAATGGGCATGAGATGGTGTTGATATGATGTGTATGCAGTAGAATCGAGTTCTCCTAACTGTATTGAAATCAAAGAGCTATAACACAAATAAGGTCTTACCTTGTAAGCTTGTAGGAAGGGGAAGAAGATGGATTCCAGATATCCAAGATCAAATGGTGCCCATAAAAGAAAATGCTCTACTCCTAAAATGGCATGAAATGTTTTCACCACAGTTCCAGCAAGAAGTGAGGACAAGGAGAGAGAGTTCCATCATAAAAAAGGAGATAAGGTTGAAATTTGGAAAATCAAAGCCATTAGGAAGGTGGTAATGAAGGTAAGGAAGAAGATGATGCCCCCAAATCCAACAAGCAATGCTCCTCTTGATTGTTTTGAAGAAGATGATAAAGCAAGAGAAGAGGAGGGTTGCACTGGAGTACAAGAGAGATGATTGTCTAAGGTGGTTTTTGTTCTTTACATTTTTCAACAGTTTCATGTATTTACAGGAACAGCTAGATTTGCTATGGTATTTATAGTTTGGGTTAAATGGGCCCTAAGTGGAACCATATGACTTCAAATGGGTTTGCGTCCAACATGAAGGTTGTTGCTCTTGGTGAGATGAGCATGATTCAATTAAAATGTCACAGAAATACTTTAAAACTACTAAATTAGAAATTACAAAAAGGTACTCCAACTAGCTAGGTTTGGTCAATTCCAAACCAAACTACTATTTATGACAATAAATAAATAAATAAAGATAAATTAGAGCTAAAAGAGATTAATTAACACATATCAAGATTAATTAATATAAATTACAGTTAATTCGGGTCGAGACCTTACATCATAGGATCATTCATTCCTCCGAATGAAACAAATTAAGAAAACAAATCGGGTTACTGATCAAACCTACTTATTACATCGATGATGTGAATAGATCACTCCTCGTGAATTGTATCTTTCATAACTTGGATCCATTGATGCTCAATGAGGTGAGACAATTTAGGAATAAGCTGGTGGAGCTTCGACATAAGGAAGATATCAAGAATTCTTGGGAACTCTATGCAAGTCGGGTTGCCTTCCTCGAAGAAATCTTTAGGAACACCTTGACATCGATGTGGAACTTGATTCTACTTCTGCGATTGTCGGTGAAGCTTCTCTCCTTGGGATGTTGATCTTTATCTTTTTGGACTTCATGCACTGACTTTGCTAAATTGGCAATGATAGAAAGCCAAAGTCTCATCACCAACAACTGCTGAAACATCAACAAGAAATGTGAGGGAAACCTACTAATCCAATCGAACACTATCAACCTTAGGAACCTTGTAGCCTAATCACCACACAAATGAAGATCTCTGCCAAATCACTAAGCTCATAATCTTCTTAGATGGCAGAAGAGGGCATATTTTGATAGCAATCAACAATCACTCCAACTGGATTCTGCGATTACTCAACACAATAACCTTGAAAAAAAATTTATAGAAATATACTCTAAGTTCTATTTGGAATCTACAAAGGAAACAATAAACCTTGAGGCTTCATATGTTCAGCCTTAGATACTGGCAGTTGAAATATTGAGACACAAATCCAATAATTCCTCTTTTATGTCATTCAGCTACAACCTACATTTTGTGTTTAATACATTTTAGTGATTCCTGGAATGGAATGATGAACCTCAGACATGACCAAATCCTCAAATTCTTGATAACTAGCACAAAATCTATCTCAAAAATAGATAACACAAAACCAACCAATTTTGAATTATATATTTCAATTATATGATTACGAATTCTAATCAGATCTGAACCTCAAACTGCATGATTACATCTTCCGAATTAATTTTGATATTATGCATCAACACTTATCTCAACTAACTCTCGAAGCATTAAAGAATATCACAAAACCTTAGAAATTGGACCCACATTAATTCTGCACACACAAAAGAAGCATTCTTCTAAGTCATTTTAAAAAGCAAAGCCGAGATTTCTAAAACATATTTTTTGATTCTCTGATAACATCTTGCAAGAACACAAGGAGCTCTAAATCTATGTAGCTGACTTCGAACTTTACCAATTAATAATAGCCTCAAATCCACTAGATCACTACAAAAAATCACGAGCTACAATATGACTTAAGAATGTAATTTGCTTAGGCTAAAATCACATTTCTCCAATTAACATACAATTGATTATCCTCAAGCGATAGAAAGAAACCCTCAAATGATTTACATGATTTTTGACTGATAAGTCCTTAAAAATGCTATTTTCATAGATACTTTTGATCTTTTTAAGGTCTTATTGATTCAAAAAAGCTTCATTTAGTGTGATATAATGGTTTCATATATTTTAAATTCATTTTAGTATTTTTCTGCATAAACTGCTTAAAAATCACATTTTTTCATGGAAAATGAAACCTGCCATTTTCAGAGTTCTATTTTTAGAAAGTTTTATGAAAATTATTTTTCTCATGAAATAAATTAAATTTTCATCACCATTAGTTCATTCACATAAAATTATGAAAAATGGTATGCATTTTTATCGTCATTTTATGAGAGATGGACACACAATTATGCAGTTGTGATCTTAGGGTTAAAATTGTCTTTTCACATGAGTTTACATTTGTTTTTGCAGAAAATTGATGACATGCATCTTATTTTCAAGAATTGAGGCAAGAAAATTATTTTCAAAAGTAAGGAGAGAAGAATTGAAGCGAGGAAAGAAATTAGAAGAAAACAATGCAAAATTGGCTTCATGGTCCCATACATATTCACATGTGTGGAGACACACTTGTGGGACGTCCAAGATGGGGTCCATCTATTTACTGCACATTTAAAGATAATTTCAAAAGATCTCAAGATATTTCATGGAAGAAAAGCCACATAAGAGACCTTTGCAATGGAGTGGGAGTTGAAAAAAAAGAAAAAAAAGAAAAAAAAAATGGCAGCAAGTATGTAACGACCCAAGACTCTGGAGCTCTTCAGATTCTTAAGTCGTTAACGTATTCAACATTCATAAAGTAAATTCAAGAGCGAGTCCAAGCGAAGATGTAGGCAAAATCATAACATTAATATCTTAATAAAGTCTTTACAATTATTACTAGGAACAGACAATAAATTTAAAATATTCCAAAATAGGGTTGACTCCATCTAATGGTCTAGGTAGTTTTTGAACTCTCTATCAGCGTTGCATTCCAAAATCTATATGCTGATTTCCGCCGCTCTCAGATCCCGCTACAAATACATTACCTGTAGTGGGGCGAATCACTAGTCAGTAACACTGGTGAGTAGAAATTTCATATTCAAAATAAACTACATCATCCCATAATTCAAGTATTCATAGACTCTCTTAAGAAAGTTCATAAGCTTCTTTGGAAGAAAAATTCACAATCATATTTAATAACATAAAGTAATGAATCACCATATTTACTGGTTTACACAATCATATGGATTCATGTCGTGACAAGACTGTCACCCATTTGATTCTTAAAAGGAATTCGTATTCATGTCGTGACAAGGTTGTCACCCATTTGATTCTTAAAGGGATTCATATTCATGTCGTGACAAGGTTGTCACCCATTTGATTCTTAAAGGGATTCATATTCATGTCATGACAAGGCTGTCACCCATTTGATTCTTAAAGGGATTCATATTCATGTCGTGACAAGAATGTCACCCATTTGATTCTTAAAAGGGATTCATGTCGTGACAAGATTGTCACCCATTTGATTCCTAAAAGGGATTCTTATTCATGTCGTGACAAGGCTGTCACCCATTTGATTGTTTGAATATTTAATCCAATACCAGCATAAAATCAAATACTCAAATTCTGATTTCCAATTTTAGGTTATATAATAATACCATCACCATTAACCAATCCCACATACTTCATATTGAAGTTTCGCCCCACTCGGAATCATTATTGGTCACAAGTATGTAGCATTGATTGTATCTTTTATTCAGTCGAATAAATATTTTATTCGTGATTCATTAGTCATAGAATCAACATTTTACTCACATTTCATCAGCCATAGTATTAACATTCTAATCATGATTTGTCATTAATCTTAGATCAAATATTATTATTAACTGTTCTTTCTATACTCATGTTCAAAGGATGATATCCATTTAGAAAGTTTAGAAATAGTAGAGAATATTACACAACAAAAACAGATAATGATAGTCCATGATTAGGTCTGAAACTAACAACAGCATTGTTCCCATATTGTACTCAGGTTCTTGGTAGTTTTTGCAAAATAAAAGATCTTTCTCAAGTGAAAGGCATATGGGTTTTAGAACTCAAAGGCTTCTTCATAAATCTCTGGTATTTGTGGTGTGTGAATAACAACAAAAACATTTTACAGAACCAATAACAAACAGAATATTCAATTCCCCAATTTTCTTGTAGCTGAAACTGGAATTAATCACTAAATATTCATACAGGAAATGTGGACAATTCTAATATGGTGACTATTCAGTTCCATTATTGGACAATTGACTAACATTAGTCCAAATTCAGTAGAAATTCTTTGCTTATCATGTTGACAGCAATTTTTTTCAGTTGCTGTCTTATCTAAACAGCAATATAAAGAACACAGATTTATCATGTTGACAGTGCATACTTATCTTATATTTATTACTACTGAAATATTACAAAAGAATACAGATTTATCCCATTGGCAGTATGGAAACAGCAATATAAAGAACACATATTATCATGTTGACAGTGCATACTTGTCTCATATATAAAACTACTGAAATATTTCAAAAGAATGCCGATTTATCATGTTGACAGTGCATGCTTGTCTTATATATATAACTACTGAAAGAAAAGAATACAGATTTTATACTATGTATGTAGAGCTTTAGTGACTGTCGATCAATTATATTCAAAGAGATTCCCAATTCATACAAGTCAAGGGAAAAAAATCTACTCACCTGGTATATGTAACGAAGGACCTCAAATTGGACATTCACTAGGCTAAATGTTCCTTGGAATCTCCTTGCTTCTATATTCAAATATCACTATATTGGAATCCTACTCTTCTTCCATGAGAACCATGAGAAAGTGAACAAAGATGAGAGGAGATCTCTTCTTATATAGTGCTGGAATCCTAAAGGATTTCCCATGAAAGGTCACCTAAGAAGACTAAAAGTCACAATTTAAGGTCATTATTTTGGGAGTTACACAGTTATAATTTTTGGGAATTTAAGTTTTGGGAATTTAAGTGTGGGAGTTTCACAGTCATAATTTTGGGAAGCTATAGAGTCACAATTAAGTGAGTTTGGATCATTTATGGACCTGAGAAATTTGACCAAATAGCCCAATCCAGTCATGAATTGGACTGATCGAAACTGGGCCTCTCTAAGCCCATTTAGCCCATTTAATAATTTAGGTTTGGCCCATTTATAATTCAGGGTTCTTACATACTCCCCCCCTTGTGAAATTTGGTCCTCCAAATTTAAATCATACCTTAGAGAAAGAGATGTGGATACTTTTCTCGGACATCTTTTTCTGTCTCCCAAGTGGCTTCCTGTTGATTATGATGCTCCCACAAAATTTTAACCAGGCGGATAGTTTTATTCCGAAGGGCTCTTTCTCGTGTTTCTAAAATGACTATTGGCTTCTCTTCATAAGACAAATCTTCTTGTATCCGAAGTGGTCCGAAGTCTATTACATGAGACGAGTCTGGTTAATATTTCTTTAGCATGGATACATGAAACACATTGTGTACACCAGCCAGTTGTGGGGGTAATGCTAGTTCATAAGCATTCCCATTACTAACACGACCAATTATCTCAAAAGGTCCGATGTAACGTGGACTCAACTTGCCTTTTTTCCCAAATCGCATGATACCCTTGGTTGGAGAAACTTTGAGAAAGACATGATCTCCTATTGTGAACTCCAGCTCCCTCCTGCGATTGTCCGCATAACTTTTCTGTCTACTTTGGGCAGTTTTGAGTCTGTCTCGGATTTTCTTGATGGTGTCCGTTGAGGATTGAACCCATTCTGGCCCAAGGATTCTTCGATCGCCAACTTCCTCCCAACAGATGGGAGATCGGCAATTCCGTCCATACAATGCTTCGAAAGGTGCCATTTGAATACTGGAATGATAACTGTTATTATAGGCAAATTCTACCAAGGGTAACTGCTCATCCCAGCTGTCTTTGAAATCTAGGGCACAGGCTCGCAACATATCTTTAAGAGTCTGATTAGTTCTTTCAGTCTGGCCATCAGTCTGAGGATGATATGCGGTGCTGAACCGCAATTGTGTTCCCATGGCCGTCTGTAATTTTCTCCAAAAGTTGGATACAAACCTGGAGTCCCTATCCGAGACAATCGACACCATAATTCCATGCAGTCGAACAATCTCCTTAACATATCTTCGTGCCAATTCTTCCATCGATGTTCTTCCTTTCAGAGGGATGAAGTGGGCAGACTTGGTCAAGCGGTCCACAATTACCCAAATTACTTCATTGCCCCTGAAAGTCTTTGGAAAGCCAGAAATGAAGTCCATAGTGATGTGCTCCCATTTCCACTCTGGTACAGGCAATGGCTGCAACAACCCGCCAGGTTTCCGATGATCTGCCTTAACTTGCTGGCATGTTAAGCATTTTGCCACAAATTCTGCAATGTCCTTTTTCATACCATTCCACCAGAATTGCTTCTTGAGATTCTGGTACATCTTAGTACTTCCTGGATGAATGGTATATCGAGTATGATGTGCCTCATGCAGTATCTCATCTTTAATTTCCCAATCATTTGGAATACACAACCTATTCTTGTAATACAAGGTACCATCAGTAAGTGAAAAATCTGGCTTATCTCCCAATTTGTTGAAGATTTGTACTAGTGTCCCATCATTCTTTTGGCGGTCCTTAATTTGCTGGATGATTTCTGGTTGAACTTTGAAACTCCCCAATAATATATTGTCACCAATGATCCGAAAATTCACATCCAAGTCTCTGATTTCTGCTAGTAAATTCCATTCCACTGTCAAGTGAGCCAATTGGACTGACTTTCTGCTTAATGCATCGGCCACAACATTTGCCTTTCCGAGATGGTAATTTATAGTGAAGTTATAGTCTTTCAAAAATTCTAACCATCTCCGCTGCCTCAAATTTAACTCCTGCTGGGAAAAGATATATTTTAGGCTTTTATGGTCCGTGTACACCTTGAATTCTTCTCTATAGAGATAATGCCGCCAAATTTTAAGAGCGAAAACTACAGCAGCCAATTCTAAATCATGGGTGGCATAATTTTGCTCATGTGTCTTCAATTGTCTAGATGCGTAAGCAATTACTTTTCCGTGCTGCATAAGTACGCACCCCAGTCCTTTGAATGACGCATCACAAAATATGACAAAACCACCACTGCCTGAAGGTAAGGCCAAAACCGGTGCCGAAATCAACTTATCCTTCAGTGTTTGGAAACTGGTCTCACATTTGTCGTCCCAATTAAATTGCACATCTTTCCTAGTGAGACGAGTTAGAGGTCCTGTCAAGGGAAGAAAACCTTTGCACAAATCTCCTATAATACCCTGCGAGTCCTAAGAAACTCCGGACCTCTGACACTGTTGTTGGCCATTTCCAACTAGTGATAGCTTCCACCTTGGCAGGGTCCACAGATAATCCTTCACCTGAAATGATGTGACCTAGGAAATTCACATGAGTTAGCCAAAAGTCACATTTGCTCAACTTAGCATATAGCTGATTGTCTTCTAACAACTTCAATGCAGTGCGCAGATGATCTCCATGCTCCAATTCTGTCTTAGAGTAAATTAGTATATCATCGATGAATACAACAACAAACTGGTCCAAATAGGGCTTGAAGATTTGATTCATGAGTGTCATGAATACAGCTGGTGCATTGGTTAGCCCAAATGGCATTACCAGAAACTCATAATGTCCATATCGAGTCCGGAAAGCCGTCTTAGGTACATCCTCCTCCCTCACCCTCAACTGATGGTATCCAGTCCGTAGATCAATTTTTGAAAAGTACCTTGCTCCTTGGAGTTGGTCAAACAGCTCATCGATCCGTGGCAGCGGATACTTATTCTTAATAGTGACTTGGTTGAGCTGTCGATAATCTATGCACATACGCAAGGTTCCATCCTTCTTTTTAACAAAAAGAACAGGAGCTCCCCATGGTGAAACACTGGGCCTAATGAATCCTTTGTCTAGTAAGTCCTGTAGTTGCTCCTTAAGTTCCCGTAGTTCTGTGGGTGCCATTCGATAAGGAGACCTAGAGATTGGAGCTGTTCCCGGTATCACTTCAATAGTAAAATCTACCTCCCGTAACGGTGGTAAACCGGGTAATTCATCTTGGAAAACATCAGGAAATTCTCTTGCTACCGGGATTTCTTCTAGTTTTGGTTCTTGTTTTTCCCCGGTAACGAATGCTAAATACCCCGTACACCCAGTTCTTAATAATTGGCTGGCTTTAATTGCCGAAATCACACGTGTCTCTACAGCTTTCCTTATCCCCATTACACGCACATTTTTGAACCCTTCTAGTTTAAAGCGGACTATTTTATTAAAACAGTCTAGCACAGCCCTGTGTTTTGCTAACCAATCCATTCCCGAAATAATGTCAAAATCATTCATTGGTAGCAAAATTAAATCTGCAGGCATCACAACTTCCCCAATGCTTAAAGGACATTCATAGAATATGGTGTGAGTATTCAATTGTCCTCCAGTAGGGGTGGAAACTACCATAGCTAAGGAAAGTTTAGAAGGGGGTATGTGCAATTTTGGAGCAAAATTATGTGAAACAAAGCAGTGTGTAGAGCCGGAATCAAATAATGTAATAGCCTTGTTGCCAGAGATTAGGAGTGTACCCTCAACCACATTGCTTGCTACTTCTGCCTCCCGTTGGGTAATAGCATAAACCTTCGCATTTGGTGGGTGACTCTTTTGATGTCCGCTTTGATTTCCTCTTTCTTGGCTGAAATTTTGTCCCTGCGGTGAATTCCGTTGATATCCACTTTGCTGATTTTGACCCATTTGCTGGTTTTTTTTAGCTTGGTTCTGGTGGTAGTCCTGATGAGAGTTCCCTTGATCCCGAGGAGGGTAGCTTTGCGAATTCAGTCGTGACTGTTGATAGCCTTGATGATGTCGTGACTGCTGGCCTTGCCGTCGTAACTGATCTTTCTGTTGCTTCTTTGGACAATCTTTAGCCTTATGGCCCACCTGGCCACATGAAAAACAAGCGCCACGCTGCCATCGACATTGTTCTAAGGCGTGGTTCTTCCCGCAACGACTGTATCTAACATGGGATTCCATTTTTCGTTTCTTTTGAGGAGGGCGGCTTTCTTGATTTCTTTTTCCATCCCCAGTTGGATTAGATGGAAGTACTCCATTGATCTCATCAGTGGCTTCTTCAGACACATAGGCTCTTCTTAAGGCGTCTGCGTATGTGACTGGCTGTCCCAATCGTACATCCTTCTTAATATCAGGGCGTAATCCCTCAATAAACTTGTTGCATTTTAGTTCTTCTGTAGCTACCAAGGGTTCAGCAAAGTGAGACAATTCTATGAACTTATTATTGTATTTGGTCACTGACATGTCTCCTTGAACCAAATTTTGAAATTCCCTCTTCTTCCTTTCTTTTATATTCTCCAGTATGAATTTTGCAATAAACTCCTTTTTGAAGAAGCTCCAAGGAATTTCATTTTCAGGACCTGGATAGGTCCTTCTGGCGGACTTCCACCACTCCTTTGCATTTCCTTCAAGTTTGAAAGCTGCCAATAGAGCTTTCTGCTGATCAGAACAGCCCATAACTTCAAATATTGCTTCGACATTTTCTATCCACTTATTTGCATCCCAAGGGTCTGCAGTTTCATCGAAGTACCTGGGACGGAATTCGTTGAATCTTTTATATAGGGAATCTCGTTCCCTATCCCTGTTCCCACCAATAGCGATCCCACTTTGGCCTCCATCATCCTGACGATGAGCCAAAGCCTTTATCTGCTCTTGCACTTGATCGTATGCTTTCATAAAGGTATCGAACATCATCTTCACATATTCAGGCATCGAGGACGATCCCCCATTTGGATTTGATGTTCGACTTTCAGTGCCATTGCTGTTAGGATTCTGATGAGAACTCATGTTCTTCCTCCTATAATAAGATACACCATAATTAACACAAGGAAATGTATATCTCAATCTAATGCCCCCAAACCGCGACCTCACCACGTATGCTACTGGTTTCTAAGTGTTTTAAGGATTGCCCAAGACTTTGCTCTGATACCACTTTGTAACGACCCAAGACTCTGGAGCTCTTCAGATTCTTAAGTCGTTAACGTATTCAACATTCATAAAGTAAATTCAAGAGCGAGTCCAAGCGAAGATGTAGGCAAAATCATAACATTAATATCTTAATAAAGTCTTTACAATTATTGCTAGGAACAGACAATAAATTTAAAATATTCCAAAATAAGGTTGACTCTATCTAATGGTCTAGGTAGTTTTTGAACTCTCTATCAGCGTTGCATGCCAAAATCTATATGCTGATTTCCGCCGCTCTCAGATCCCGCTACAAATACAGTACCTGTAGTGGGGCGAATCACTAGTCAGTAACACTGGTGAGTAGAAATTTCATATTCAAAATAAACTACATCATCCCATAATTCAAGTATTCATAGACTCTCTTAAGAAAGTTCATAAGCTTCTTTGGAAGAAAAATTCACAATCATATTTAATAACATAAAGTAATGAATCACCATATTTACTGGTTTACACAATCATATGGATTCATGTCGTGACAAGACTGTCACCCATTTGATTCTTAAAAGGAATTCGTATTCATGTCGTGACAAGGTTGTCACCCATTTGATTCTTAAAGGGATTCATATTCATGTCGTGACAAGGTTGTCACCCATTTGATTCTTAAAAGGGATTCATGTCGTGACAAGACTGTCACCCATTTGATTCCTAAAAGGGATTCTTATTCATGTCGTGACAAGGCTGTCACCCATTTGATTGTTTGAATATTTAATCCAATACCAGCATAAAATCAAATACTCAAATTCTGATTTCCAATTTTAGGTTATATAATAATACCATCACCATTAACCAATCCCACATACTTCATATTGAAGTTTCGCCTCACTCGGAATCATTATTGGTCACAAGTATGTGGCATTGATTGTATCTTTTATTCAGTCGAATAAATATTTTATTCGTGATTCATTAGTCATAGAATCAACATTTTACTCACATTTCATCAGCCATAGTATTAACATTCTAATCATAATTTGTCATTAATCTTAGATCAAATATTATTATTAACTGTTCTTTCTATACTCATGTTCAAAGGATGATATCCATTTAGAAAGTTTAGAAATAGTAGAGAATATTACACAACAAAAACAGATAATGATAGTCCATGATTAGGTCTGAAACTAACAACAGCATTGTTCCCATATTGTACTCAGGTTCTTGGTAGTTTTTGAAAAATAAAAGATCTTTCTCAAGTGAAAGGCATATGGGTTTTAGAACTCAGAGGCTTCTTCATAAATCTCTGGTATTTGTGGTGTGTGAATAACAACAAAAACATTCTACAGAACCAATAACAAACAGAATATTCAATTCCCCAATTTTCTTGTAGCTGAAACTGGAATTAATCACTAAATATTCATACAGGAAATGTGGACAATTCTAATATGGTGACTATTCAGTTCCATTATTGGACAATTGACTAACATTAGTCCAAATTCAGTAGAAATTCTTTGCTTATCATGTTGACAGCAATTTTTTTCAGTTGCTGTCTTATCTAAACAGCAATATAAAGAACACAGATTTATCATGTTGACAGTGCATACTTATCTTATATTTATTACTACTGAAATATTACAAAAGAATACAGATTTATCCCATTGGCAGTATGGAAACAGCAATATAAAGAACACATATTATCATGTTGATAGTGCATACTTGTCTCATATATATAACTACTGAAATATTTCAAAAGAATGCCGATTTATCATGTTGACAGTGCATGCTTGTCTTATATATATAACTACTGAAAGAAAAGAATACAGATTTTATACTATGTATGTAGAGCTTTAGTGACTGTCGATCAATTATATTCAAAGAGATTCCCAATTCATACAAGTCAAGGAAAAAAATCTACTCACCTGGTATATGTAACGGAGGACCTCAAATTGGACATTCACTAGGCTAAATGTTCCTTGGAATCTCCTTGCTTCTATATTCAAATATCACTATATTGGAATCCTACTCTTCTTCCATGAGAACCATGAGAAAGTGAACAAAGATGAGAGGAGATCTCTTCTTATATAGTGCTGGAATCCTAAAGGATTTCCCATGAAAGGTCACCTAAGAAGACTAAAAGTCACAATTTAAGGTCATTATTTTGGGAGTTACACAGTTATAATTTTTGGGAATTTAAGTTTTGGGAATTTAAGTGTGGGAGTTTCACAGTCATAATTTTGGGAAGCTATAGAGTCACAATTAAGTGAGTTTGGATCATTTATGGACCTGAGAAATTTGACCCAATAGCCAATCTAATCATGAACTGGACTGATCGAAACTGGGCCTCTCTAAGCCCATTTAGCCCATTTAATAATTTAGGTTTGGCCCATTTATAATTCAGGGTTCTTACAAAGTATCCCACGCCCAACATGAGTGGAATTCAGATTTAAGTTCAATTTTTATTGGAAAAAATCAAGGAGAATTATCTTAGAATATCTCTTTGATTTTGAAGCCAACAAGGAGAATCTTCCATGGAGGGAAAGTTGACAACACAAAGGACAAAGGAGGAAGTTCTACACCTCATGTGGGCTGTGCTTGATTTCAAGTGAGGATTTTTCTCTAAATTATCTCTCAAAGAATTTCAATGCAAGGTGGCAATTACAAGAATAGAAAGAAGCATTAAAGAAGGACTTCCAAAGAAAGAAAGAAAAGGACGAAAAAAAAAAAGAAAAAAGAGAAAGAAAAGCAAGTGGAATTCATGCCCAAGCCATCTATGTGCAATCCATTTTTTTTCAATTTTAATTATTTGAATATTTTATCATATCAAGGAAGAATGGAAACTTTGGGGTTTGAAAAACTATAAATAGAGCACCCTTGTGATAGTTTAAGGCATGGAAGAATTACCCACCTCCCTCATTTTGATTTCTAATACTCATCTCTCCCTCTCTTGTCTCTACATCCCAAGTCATCAAGAAGGCTTGGCCCTAAAGCCATACCACTAACCTTGAAGATTCAACTAAAAGGAGAAATTCTTTTCCATCCTAGTATGTGTATTCTTTTTATTTAATTTTTTTTATCTTGTGTAGAAAAATTACCATGATAGTTTAATAATATTCATCTCTTTATTCTTCTTTTTCTTATGGTTATTTTTATTGCTTGATTTGTGTCTTCTTGTTTGGATTGACGAACCAAATTTAAGATAGCATATTTTAAGTAAATTTTAAGCCTGGATTGAGAGAGAATTTTGAGGGAATATTCATACCACCTTTAACTTCAGTTCATACCACCTTTAATTTTCTATTTTCACCACCTTTAATCTCAAGTTCACCACCTTTGAATTTCAGCATACTACCTTTAGTTTCCCTGCACTTTTACTTTAATTTTTGCACATTTATTTTAACTTTCTGCACACTTTATGCTTATGTTTTTGCACAGTTTTGTTTAAGGATGTTTACTGCTAGAAGTTGCATTAGTTTTCATGCATATTTCAATTTTTAAAATCATGTTTAGGGGTGTTAGTCAAATAGGATTTAGAAATCAGATTTGAAGATTTTTATGTTGATCATTATTTTGGTCAAAAACAGCCTAAGGTTCAATCTGAATCCAATATAGACAACTGAGCATGGAACGGTGGCATGTTTGAATCAGCTGTAACACTTGATTTCCTGCACCACAAGTTGGATAAAGTTTAGAATTGAAACCAGTTTAGATTTGTGCAGAAATTAATCTCAAAAAGGTTCATGTTGGACTATTTGTCACAAACAAATTTGCACAGGTTTACAACAGTTGAATGCCTAATGTTTAAAACAGTATTTAGAACCTGAAATCAGAATTGAATTAAAATTGAAAGCAGTCCAAAACTGTGCAGAATACAATTTCACAATGGGTCATATGTTGGACGAGATTCCTAATCAGATTTGTTCACATATTTTTCCACTTATTGTGTGATTAACGTCTGAGAAAAAGAATTCAGAAATATAAAGCGTGGAACTGACGCACTCCTGAATTTAGTTTAGTAATGTGCTGAATTCATGTTTACATGAAAACCATAATGGCCAAACTATGACTGGAATTTGGGGGAATTATTGTAAACTGTTTGGACTCAGTTTAAAGCTTAAATTTCTATATTAAAACTGAAGAGATTTCAGTTCTGAAATTCATAAAAATCTGTCTTCTAAGTCTGATTTCTGAATGTTTATTGGCAGCCTATCCAATTCATGCATCGTACCATTACTTGTAGACTATACGTTCATGCATCGGGTAGACTGTTTTTAGAAAGTAGAATCTTCATTATTTTTGACATCTTGTTTACCTTAAAAAATTTAGGTTTCAGATTTGCATTCAATTTTTTTAAGTTTATCATGTTTGAATAGATTCATTCTTAATTTAGAAAGTTGCTTTGTTTAGTTGCAGTGTGTAGTTTTTAGAAATTGTTTAGTACTAGGAGATTACTAATTTGATTTTAGGTTGTCATTAGATTTCTTTCTAAAATTAAATCTCTTTCTAAATTGAATTAATCTTTTGTTTTTAGAAAGTGTAGTTTCTTAACTTTTAATTTAGGAAAGTTTTTGTTCTCTTTCACTTTTGATTAATTAGTTTCTAACATTGTTTAGTTTTTATTTTATTGGAATTTATAATGTGTGTTTTATTTTGCAGAAATTTAATTCTTAGGAAGTTTTAGAATTAGGATTTCTAATTTAAGAATTTTTATTGTAATTGTTTAATTTTTAGGAATAAATGCATTTGTTAGATTTTAAATTAGGTTAATTTGAGTTTTATTTAGGCAAGTAACAAGTTGAAAACATCTTAAATACATTGCTCCTTGTGGATCGAGTTGGTCTCACCAGTTTATTACTACATCACAGCTTTGCACTTGGGGTTGACGAACATTGACCAATGAGAGATATAACTGATAATTATGACCACAACCTAATCTGCGAATGGAACAAATATTCTATTATTCAAAACCACAAACATGCCTAGAGCATTCATCAACTCAAAGGATTTAACTAGAAACCCTTAATGCCCAAATTTGATCCTAGAAACTAACTTCAAAGCATCTTACTCACAAACTCTTACCTAAAGATAAATAGATCTCAAATCATTATAGGGAATTGCCTGCACTCGAAAACTGATTAGACAACTCATCAACACAAGGTAGTAAATATTTATTCTCAATGGTCACTGGGTTCAATTGCTTAAATTGGTACACATCTGAATGGTGCCAACTATCTCCATAACAAATAACACCAAAATTCATCACAAAAACACTAGGCATAAGACAATCCTTAATTTCATTTGAAAAAGAAAAAAAAAACTCAGATACAATAAGAACCTCGAAGAACTAGTCTAGGCAGTAAATCACACAAACAGCTTCCTAGCACCATAAGCAAAAGGGAAATAACAAAGAATTAGATCATAGACAAGGGAGTTACCTTCACTGACACTACTTGCAACCTCTGCATCCTTGCTTGAAAACACCAACACCCAACCTACTTGATGCTAACTTTGTTGCTGAGCCTGAGAAGCTTTGTTGGTATTCCTTTTTCTCAGGCACTTTGCTAGCTGATGCTCCATTGAACCACAACCAAAACATGGTCTGGTCTTTCTCCAATAATCATTATCTCATGATCCTTGCCACAAAGATCACACATCGGTTTTTTGGAACCTCCAACATTGTTTTTCTGCTTCTTTGGCTACTGATGGTGATTTGGTGATGCAT
The DNA here is from genome assembly GCA_037013555.1 of Sextonia rubra. Lineage (NCBI taxonomy): Eukaryota > Viridiplantae > Streptophyta > Magnoliopsida > Laurales > Lauraceae > Sextonia > Sextonia rubra. Next base: position 13,243,653 of record JASUAD010000018.1, on the reverse strand, counting down.
TTCTCTTGGAAACCTTCTGCAAAACATCCTACAAACACTTCTCTACTACTACCAAATCCTAATATAATTGCTCTTGCCTCTCCATTATTATTGCCATTTGCACTTGCATTGTAGCTTGATTCTTATTGATCTTTGTTACTTGCTCCATCATCATCATCTGCATACTTTGCATCGTCAGAAGAAATCGATCATTTGCAGTTAGAGGAGGCACGCGATCCAAATTCTTATCGAGAACATCCTCTAAAGCACTATTTTGGTTGTTGCTTGAAGAACCACAGTGAGCATTCCCAACTTTTTGAGTAGGAGCCATTTGTTTGCAAAAGGATGTTGTTAGTTCTGAACCAAATATTAATAGACTCAAACAACCTAAACAACCAATATCCTATCATACCTATCGTCTCCTCACTACATTCCCTAGGTTTCCAGGTCTTTTATCCTAGACTTATTCATGCTTTGATACCATTACTTACATATGTGATGCCCCGAACCTGAGATTAGGTAATTAGAGTGACCCTCGAGATGCAACATATGTAATCCCATGGCAATCCATGTCTAGGTGGCCAAAATTAATGTAATGAATATAAAGAAATCATCCATTCAAGGACTACTTAAGGAGACATAGAACAGTAGAAATAGTGCAACACATGGAATTTCATTCCTACCCTACATTTATTACAATTGGGTTCTTTCATGGTAACCTCGCATGTGACAAGCTGTTTATATTTTCTTTTGTTTGTCTACAATTTGCAGCTCCCCTGTACGGTCTCAAATGCTTGACATTGAAAGGTACACAAAAGATAATAAATATAACACCGGAACAATACATCTTCTGCCATTTTTCTTGTTAGCCAGGGTAAGCGAGGATCCCCAGGGGAGAGTACCTTGTTTTTTAGAAGCTCTCATGCTGTCTTCTTTTTCCTGAAGGCTGAGGTCTACTGCTTCTAGAGTTTTGGCTCTCCTTCTTAGCCACTATTGATCTTATTTCTTTCTTTGTGTATGTGTTTTTCTGTGTATGTCTTATGATCTCGGTTTGTCTATCTGTGTTGATGCGAAGGGGTTGCATTTAAGACGTACCCCTAGGGGTACTGGTACTGTCCAAGTGAAGGAGCTGCTACTTTGTGGTAGTATGGAGGTTGTGGTGAAAAGAGGGTTTTTTTCTCATGTTCTCTGAATTTTCTCTAGGGTTTTAACATGGGGCTTTTCTCATGATTACAACAGATTTGAATTAGTGCCTTTTAAGGCCACCTTCGCACTAATGTGTTCATGCAATAAAGGTTTTAAGATTTCTTCTAGGAGGTACTCTGCTGACTCTTCCTCAGGATAGATAATGTTTTCCCCAAGGGATTTCACCTAAGGGGAGTCTGGCTGTTATAAGACTAATGTTTGCATCTAAAAGGCGATTTCTTTTAAATAAATGAAGTTGCTGATGTGGCTTCGGAGATATGTCTCATTGAAGGTAAAGCAAGATTGTTGCTAATATAGACTTCGGGAGTATGCCTTGTTTGAAATGCAAGGTTGTTGAAGATGTAGACTGATGCTTTAGAGAGAGAACCCAGTTAGAGAGGGAGACAGAATGCTTGCTTCTTGAGAGGGAGAAAGCCTTGATTGTTTTCAATCATTCTTCTTTGTCTTTGTTGGAGTTAAGAGAACCTCCTTCGACTTTGAGGATGCCCTTTCTCCATAGGAAAGAACCTAGGGATTGATGTCAAGGCTGGATGACCTGATGCCTGTGGCTTAGAAAAAGAGAATGTAATTTTTACCTGCAAATACCATGTAGTGCCAAGGGATGTATGGACTGCCAAAAGGGAAAATCCAACATGATTCATGTGTGAGGATTGACATGTTACATGTGTCCATCTAAATTTTACGAAAGCCTGTGTATTTTCACATGTACTAATCACACTTGTATATTTCCTAATCAGAGATATGGCATTTAAGCATAAATGGAGTCATCGATTAATTCCAATTGTAAATAAGACAATAGAAATTAATAACAATCATTTAAATGAAATATGAGCCCATGCATATCTATCATGTCCAAAAATGGATATCTATGGACCAACGGTCAACATGCACATGAGACAGTGGTAAAACATGTCCACTTACCATGCAGTCTATAAATATAATATAAGTCCAGCAATAGATCATGATATAAGAACAAAACAAAGAGGATGACATGATGCGTTTAGCCAATCACTCCATGTGACAGTCCTATCACAATCCAAAATAAACCATTGCACTCTACAAAAGAAGACGACCAGAAGATGTCATTAGAAGACCACTCTACTATACCTTGGGAAGTCTCTGGAACCTCCTCTACAGGTGTGTTTGTGGTAACTTGGGGTCCAAACTGTAACACCAAGAGAAACATTGTAAATATGACAATTTAACATGAATAATCAAATAACAAATATAGCATGCTTTATAAAATAGAATAAAAGTACAAGATGATTAAAAGAGAGTATTAAACATATACTAGGCAAATTGTGTATATAATAAATAAACATGATAGAAAAATCAGTATACAACGGTGCAAAACTTACTAGTCGGCAACCATAATCGCTATGTTCTCCTTGAAGGGAGTAGATGCACGGGCAGATACCAAAAGACCTCTTGGCACTCGATGGAGAGCCGACCAACTCCCAAATAACCTACTACAGCAGGGGTTTTTTTCTCTAACCAACACTCAGCCTCATCGAGCCTCAAAAGGACGGTACTTGAGGGGTGCCCGCTCATGTGAGTCAATAATTAACCAATGGTCATATCTTACATTCGTACTTATTCGTTGGTATCTTAATCATTAATAACAGATTACCTTTGCAAATCTTTGCTAGCTTCTCTTGACTCACGAGCACATGCACCCTAGCATTGTCCCGAATCTTGTCACAAGGTATGCCCATAAAAAATAAGAACTAAAATAGAATACTTGATACAACATTGAATCAAAATGGTATGCATAGAAGGTATTACAATACTCAATCTAGGCCATAGACTAATATGGGCTTATGTGTAACCTGAGAGGAACATGATTAAATCATGTTGAGAGCATGACCTTGACTTAACAATATGAACGCACTTAGATCGTTAAAAGGGGAGTCAAGAACATTCACTAGCCAATCCTATTCTTAGATAACCCATTACCCTTAGCTAGCTAATACGGCGTAATCATAAGGTGTCCCTATGTCAATGTGCTACTGTTGTCATGGTGCTACATTGTGTATCAAATGGACATCGGACTCCTTATACCAACACCCATTGCGTGGTGTTAGAACTAAATTGGGACATCAAAGGAATGTGTGATAGCTCTACACTTTCCCTGACAAACAAGTCTCCGAGAATCCTCATTCACTCGAGAAGACTTGGGTTCACTTGAGCAGGCCTAGGCGAGTTCTTCTTTAAGAACTCTTTCAGTTCTATTCTTCACTAATCCAACTGGGACTTGATTCCTAGTTTTTAAGTCTGTTATGGGGGTACAATATGGACATTCAAACTACATGTAATGTATCAATTCAATCTAATACTATCAATTGACATCAATATGGCATAAAATAGGAAACTGATCTGAAATGAAAGATCATAATAGAAATAATTGCTATAATCAATCATCACAACACACATGCAGATATTATATCAGCTTAAACCTGCCTTGATCTGTGCCCACTCTTGATTTGCCTTTTCCTTTGCTCAATTGCAAGAAAACCCCAAATAGGGAAACCCTACAATGAAAAATATATGAAAATGGGAATGAGATGGTATTGATATGATGTGCATGCAATAGAATTGAGTTCTCCTAACTCCATTGAAATCAAAGAGTCGTAACAAGAAAGAGGGTCTTAGCTTGTAAGCATGTTGGAAGAGGAAGAAGATGGATTCCATAAATCCAAGGTCAAAGGGTGCCCATAGAAGAAGATGCAGTGCTCCCAAAATGGCATGAAATGTTTTCACCGCAATTCCAGCAAGAAGGGAGGAAAGAAAGAGAGGGAGAGTTCCAACAGAACAGAGGAGATGAGGTTGAAATTTGGAAAATCAAAGCCTTTAGGATGGTGGTAATGAAGGTGAGGAAGAAGATGATGCCCCCAAATACAACATGCAATGCTCGTCTTGATTGTTTTGAAGAAGATGATGAACCATGAGAACAAGAAGAGGAGATGATTGTCGAATGGTTTTTTGGCTGTGTATATTTTTGAACAGTTTCTTGTATTTAGAGGAAGATCCAGATTTGTATGGTATTTATAGTTTGGGTCAGGTGGGCCCTAAGTGGATCCATTTGAGTTCAAGTGGGTTTGCATCCAACATGAAGGTCGCTGCACCTGATGAGATGAGCATGATTCAATTAAAATGACACAGAAATAATTCAAATTACGAAAAGGTTCTCCAACTAAACTTACTAATTATCCATCACACTAAATAAATAAAAACAAGATAAATTAGGTCTAAACTTATTAATTAACACAAACCAAAAATAATTAATATAAATCACAATTAATTAGACCTTACAGAAATGATTTTAAAACCGATTACTATAGAATGTCTTATCATCTGATTGGCGCACCTTTATTGGATCATCACACCATTGTGGGCCCATTAAAGTGCTGCTGCCATGGATACGCAGAAGAGATAAATCATTCTATCGTGGTAACCACCAATGTTGGAGATGTTTTTTTGGGATTAGGGAACCAAGATGATATTCATAACCGAAGGGAAAACACCACAAAACTTGGGTAGGTTTCAAATGTTACTTTGTCAATCTAATCTTATGTTAATACTCTGTGCAAATATATTTGTACTGCTCACTCTCAAAACTCAGCCAATGCCAACTCTCCCATGAGCATTCTAACAAACTCATAGCAATTCGAGATGGGTAGTTGAAGGGTTGGCCTGGGCGATACATAATATGCGAATATCCTTGAGCATTCTCTTGATTTTCTTTTATATTTTTAAATTCATTAACACGTAATTATCTGGATTAGGCTTAATTATACTTTTTTTATTTTATTTAAACTTGTGGGCAGTTAATTATTTGTAGAATTATTGTTTGAATCATCGAGGATGATTTAATCTCAATGTTTTTTTTCCTCTCTCAAATGATATACATATCAATTTTTTTAATGCAATACTTCACCAATTGACAAATATGATATTTCTTTGGTTTTCTCAATTTATTTGTTTATTGATTATTATTTATTAGTTAATCAAATTTCAGGAGTTTCTAATGAATTTGGACAATTTTTGTTTGGAAAAAATAGTAAAGGAAGCCATGTCAATTCGAGGACGACATGGTAGAGGTGTGATTTTTTTGTCTTTTCTTTATTTTTCTTTTTATTACTTTGTTGTAGACTTTTTATGGTTGTTATAAATGCTTAAATATGACATGTCAATTTTCTTTTGGATTTTTGTGATGATCCATATATCTCTTTAATTTTCTTTTTTTCTTTTTTCCTTAGAATTATCAAACAATGAACTTTGAAGAATCTCTAATTTTATTATCTTATTTTAGATTTTGATTAGATTTGTTAATATTTAAAGGGCTTCCATGTTAAAAATGAATTACATTTTTATTAGATAATGGCTTGGCACGGCCTGGGCCTAGTGTCCAATCTAATGGTTAATATTATCTTGATTGACATGAAATAGTCCTGCAACAATGAATAGAGTCTAGATGGGTGGATGGTTTAGATTCATGTTTACTTGGGCCCGGTATTTGATAATTCTTATTAGTATGAAAATGAACCATTTTTTTTAATAATTTTTCCAAACTTGGTTTTTAATATTGCAATTTCTCAATTGATTTGTAATTAGTTGATTGCAATTTTACTTATTCCAGACTCTTTATATTCGTTCTTATTTTCACTAGATTGCTTTCCATTCTCAATCACATAGCAAATCCCTTTTTCCATCTTTCCCACATCTCATCTCTTCAAACTAATGAGAGAAACAAGGAATCAATTGCCATTTTTTCTCTCCATTCCAACGCACTTAATTTTCAACTTTGATCCTACTTGTGCTATCTCTGCCATGGCTACAAAGCCTCAAATCATTTATTTCCAGCAACATAATTTCAAGTGGAAAATTTTGGCTTCGCCAAGTTGATTGACCTCTGACAGTGTCGATCCATTTCTTTTGTTCATTTGGGGAATTCTGATATTTTCTGAATTTTTTATTTTTTAGTTTGAATGATGGTAAATATTTAAGTATTATAGTAGAAATCATTACATTATTCTTTTGAGTAGATGAAAATCTACATCAATTTTCATAAAATTGTGTCGGTTTTCAACACTACAACAATTTACATTTTTCGCTATGAAAATTTTTGTCGCCAAAAGAGACCAACACGTTGGTAAAAATCTTTATCGACGAAAAACTTTACGTCAGCCAAATGTCAGTAAAAAAATCGTGGGCAAAATATTTTACCGACAGAATTCAATTACGTCGGGAAAAGTTATATTTTCACCGACAATAATTTGTTATTTTACTGACGTTTTTTAACCTTAGTAAGGTCATTTCAATTTTTTTAAGATTTTAATTTGAATTTTACAGATGTTTTGTAACGTGGGTAAAACATTTATTCCTTTTTTGAAAATTTCAAATTTCATTTTACTGACATTAAAAAACATTGGAAAAATCATTTCATTTTTTTAAAATTTTAATTTCACTTTTACCAACATTTTTAATGTAGTAAAACATTTTATTCCCTTCCTGAAAATTTCAAATTTCATTTTACCGATATTAAAAATGTCGATAAATAATTTTATTTTTTAAAATTCTCCTTTTACTTTTGCTAACTTTTTTTAACGTCGGTAAAATCATTTTCCTTTTTTAAAAATATTCATATTACTTTTACTGACATTAATAAAACGTCGGTAAAGTCATAAATTTATTTTTAAATTTCCGCTTTAATTTTACCGATGTTTTCATAACGTCGGTAAATTTATTTCTACATTTCTAAAATGTTGAGATTACTTTTACTGTTGTTTAAATAATGTTAGCAAAACCATTACCCTTTTTATGAATTATTAATTTAATTTTACCGGCATTTCAAAACATCGGTAAACTCAATTCAATTTTTTTAAATTACTTTTATTGATGAAAAAAACGATGGTAAAATAATTTGTTATTTTTAATGATTTTCATTTCACTTTTACTGACAAAAAAAACGTCGATAAATGTCATTTTTCATTGGAAAAAATAATTTTTTTAAAAATACACTTTTTTATTTTTTCAATATAATTATAAACCTGTTTATTTACTTGTATCAAATATAAAACTGTTCATGTACCTGTATTTAACATAAGAAATGCATACATACAAGATTTCCTAAACAAACAAACAACCATTGCCATTTTTAGTCAAATCACTCATCTCATTTAACAAATATTACAATCAATGATACGTCTCATTTAAATGTCCAATATACAAATACAAATAAACCAAAGTGAAAATAAAACACCCTTACAAGTCTGCAATCGGCTGCAAAGCGTCCATCAATCTGCAATGAAAAGAACAACATTAGAACCTTCTCAATGAATTAAATTACAAATGTAAGATAAACTTCTATATATATATATATTTTTCCTAAGTGTTTTGGCAGCCTGTTTTCTAGCCTACGTGTTGAGAATCAAGTAGTTTTTGCGTCAAATTCATTAACTGGGAGTTTGATTTATAAGCTGTCAATTCCTACAAGTTACCTTGGCCTTAAGTGAGACACTTGTGCTAGTTTCCGAGCTGTTCAATGGCCGTTTCACGTTTTTGACCTCCGGCGGCTTATTTTCGAGCCTAAATGTCGGGAATCCAACATTTTTAGGTCTAATTCATTAACCGGGAGTCCGATTTGTGAGCCATCAGTTCCTACAAGTTAATTTGGCCTCGAGCGAGGTGATCGTGCTAGTTTCCAATTTTTTTGGGGGCTGTTTCCCATTTTAGACCTCCGGTGGCTAGTTTTAAAGCCTAAGTGTTGAAAATCCCAAGTTTAGCGTCTAATTCTTTAATCGGGAGTTTGATTTATGAATACCCTCGAGCAAAGTGCTCATGCTAGTTTTTGAGTTTTCTGGGGCTTTTTCCAATTTTGGACCCCCTCGATGGCTGTTTTCTAGCTTAAGCCTTGGAAATCGTAGGTTTTTTCTTTTAATTCTCTAACCAGGACTCCAATTTGCGAATCGTCAATTCCTACAAGTTACTCTACTCTCGAGCGAAGTGCTCGTGTCAGTTTCTGATTTTATGGGGCTCGTTTTCCCTTTTTGACCCCCCCAGTGGGTGGTTTTCGAGCTGAGTCTTGGAAACTGTAGGGTTTTGCTTCTAATTTTCTAATCGAGACTTCGATTTACGAACAGTCAATTCCTACAAGTTACTCTACCCTCGAACGAAGTGCTTGTCACGCCCGGATCTTGGGAATTTGGGGATTAGAGTGGGCCCCCAGGGCGTGTATACGTAATCCCGTAGAAATCCGTGCCCTGAAGGATTATGCACGAATTCCTACAAGGGAGATTCCACAGGAACATATGAGGTATGCCAACACACGTAGGAATGTAACTCATCATAATCGAATTCCTGCAAAATACTCAGTAATAACCAAGAGCAAGTTAAAGAGCATATTCGTGGTCATTCATAGATAAACATATAGGTATATATATAGTAGTACTTAAATTCCAATTACACTTCTTTCAAATGCACATCTGATTAAAGGGGTTAAGTACATAAAGACCAATTTGGTTTTCTCTCAAGAACAGACCAAAAAGTGACCATAACATCTTCAGGACTGACGCACTCCGTAGGATGACTAATAGAAAATATCGCCATCCTTCCATTCATCTATACCCCGAGGTACCGTTGGGGTACTCTCCGAGGGAGCGTCAACACCCGAGTTGGGACTGAGTTCTGTACCTACAATACCAAGGGTAATACTGTTAACACGACGGTTAAGCAAGTACTAAGGCATATGAAGCAAGTACAACATATTATATCAAATGAACCTAACAGTATACACTGATTAAAGGGAGCAATAATAGTTTATTAGACATATGGTGCATGAGTGGCACTGGATGAGGAATTACAATTAAACATCATACTGAATGGCAACCAGATGCTCTATTCTCCCAAAAGGGAGCATACATATGGGTCGCTAGGGGATCAAGCTAGCTTGCAGAGAAACATCGACAACTCCTCCATAAACTACTGCAGTTGTGACATACATACACCCAAAGGGCCCAAGTTAAGTGGTGCCGACTCGGAATCAATCATACGAGTTATAACATACATAAGGAGTAGTTAATCATGGAAGCAACGAATAACCAAACGAAACACATGCATATGGGCTACAAAGGCCCAAACCTCGGCTATACCCTTGGCGAGCAAGCACTCACTCAGTAGAAGCTCTGGCTTGTCAGACATACACTCATTAGAAGCTCAGGTCTGAATTGCCTCAGGGTTTGCTAGAGGAAGTGAATTCGATAACAAATCATGTCGAAGGTAATATATCATAACAATATGAATGCACTTAGATTGAGTGAGTATCCCATGATCCCCAAGGACATTCAACACGATGTACTCATAAAATGTTCGGTGTCATTGTGTTACCACTTCTTGGTATTGCCTTGTATGCGTAAAGAACACCCCCTTCTTATGCCAACATCCATGACTTCACTTTGGGGAATCATTCGGAATTCGTTTATCCTCTTAATACATCCATACAGTTGGGCCCGTGTAGGGGGGAGAAGGTGCCAATCCTAAGGCCCTATAAGATCAATGAAGAATTCCTAACATCCTCAATGCGCTAAGTTCATATGGCTTAGCTGAGTAATTCAGGTTTCCTTTAACAATACAGACACATTTATGGCTTAGCAGCATATTAGCCTATGGCTTAGCCACGCTAAGCCTACGGCTGGGTTACGATCGGGTTACGGCTTAGCCGTAAGGCATTTCATGGTGCAGCCGTATGCAAGCCGTAGAAGAGAATGGGTTTCTGGAGCTCTCTGGAAAGCTCGCCGTAAAAAGACCTACGGCTTGGGTACGGGCTGGCCACGGCTTAACCGTAGTGCATTGCATGGTGTAGCTGTGGGTAAGCCGTAGTACAAAACCAAGTTTTGCTGCTCTCTGGACTTTGAGCCGTAGATGCTCACGGCTTAACCGTATCTTCGCCGTAAGCTTCATAAAACTGAATCAGTTCTGTAGCTGAATTCCTGTACGGGATCAATACAGAACTGACTTGTGGGGCAATTCTAAGGCTCAATCAGAGTGTCCTTGAGAGTGTTCTATACTCACACACCCATCTATTGCATGTTGACCTCCTAACTCAATCCATACCCTTTCCTATGTCCTTCTTGTTGTGTGGCTAAGGGAAAACCTCCAAGGAGAAGTGGGTTCTCTACATGGCAACATACAAATGATAAATGGAATGTAGAGTTGCATGCATGCCATGGATTGGAGTCTTCTTGACTCCAACAAACCTGAATATATGGAATGAAAGCAAAGCCCTCACCTTAGTGAGCTGTAGCTTGAAGAGGATGTGCTTCCCAAAGAAGAAAATGCTCCTATGAGGAAGAGGAAGATGGGTGAAGACTATCCCTAGCGCATGCAAGACCCCCAACCTTAGTAGCTTTTCAAGATTGAAGTGAGAAAGAAAGGAGATCAAGAAAGAAGAAGCAGCTCCAGCCGTTGCAGTAAGGAGGAGAAGAGAAAATGGGATGTTGAGTCCCCTTTTAACTTAAATTTCCTATATTTAACATGCAAGTCCAATCTTTTTATGAAATTTCAGTTTAAACCAAATAGACCTCAATTGGCTCAAGACGAGTTCGGATCAGTGCAAGACCAACACGAAAGATGATCTACACGAAAAATTACACAAGGAATGATTGGTGAGGTGCCCATAAGATGGAAGATCAATTTACAAAAAGGCCCTCCATTACTGAAGTAAGGTTCAAACTCCTTTCAACTACCCGTCCAAGGCTCAAATCCAATAGTTTTGAATTAAATTAGCCTTAGTAAGGTTTACTTAGTGTAAAGCTAGATTAATTACTGTAATTTAAGATTAGTGGGGTTCGGAACCTTACAGTGCTTATGCTAGTTTTTGAGTTTTCTGGGGGCTATTTCCCATTTTGGACCCTTGGCGAGTGGTTTTCTAGCCTAAGTCTTAAAAATCATAGGTTTTTGCTTCTAGTTCTCTAACCGGGACTCCAATTAGTGAACTATCACTTCTTACAAATTACTCTACTCTTCAGCGAAGTGCTCGTGTTGGTTTCCAATTTTTCTGGGGACTGTTTCCCCTTTTTGACCCCTCAGTGGGCAGTTTTCGAGCCTAAGTCCTGGAAATCATAAGGTTTTGCTTCTAATTCTCTAACAAGGACTCCAATTTATAAATTGTCAATTACTACAAATTACTTTACCCTCAAGCAAAGTGCTCGTGCCAGTTGCTAATTTTTCCGGGGGTTGTTTCCCATTCTGGACCCCTAGCGGGCAGTTTTTGAGACTAAGTGTTGGATAATCATAGGTTTTTGCTTCTAATTCTCTAATTGGGACTCAAATTTGTGAACCATTAGTTCCTACAAGTTACTCTACCTTTGAGTGAAGTGCTTATGCCAGTTTTTTATTTTTCTGAGGACCGTTTTCCCTTTTTGGCCTCCCGGTGAGCAGTTTTCGAGCCTAAGTCTTGAAAATAATATAAAACTTTCCTAAAACTAAAAACCTAAATCTAAAACTTCCTAAAATAAAACTAAAGTTGCTGCAAAACTAAAACACAAGTTAGAACTTCCAAAAGTAGAAAGTTACTAAAAATTAAATTAATAACTAAATTAGAAACTAAACTAAACTAAATTAGAAACAAACCAAATTAGCAACAACCCATCAAGAAAAATTAGCAACAAACAATCAAAGCTAGAAAAAAACCTACTTTTTAAAATTAAAATCTTAAAGTCAAAAACTTTCCAAAGTGAGAATGTCCAAAACTGAAAAGCTTTCCAATTTAAAATCTTTGCAATCAAACACTTATAGAAAGAATCTCAAGTCTTGAAATTACTTAAAACTATCAAAAACCTAAAATTAGTAACAAATCTAAAATTAGAAAATCAACACAATCTATGCAATATATGCCATATAACTAATGCAAACTTTCCTAATATGAGATGCAAACATTAAATAAAATATGAACCCTATTTAATGCAATCCTAAACTAAATTTAGTGGCTGGTAATCATTCTCTTCAGATGCAAGAACCTAAAAGAAAAAAAAAAACAAATTTGAAAAATATTCTAAAATGTATAAAAAATGCAGGAATAATGATTACCAAAAATAAAAATTCTGATATGCAGTTTGGAAGTCAATCTTAGTTTAGGCTTCTGGAAATTGAACTTACCATAATCTTTTGAATCTGAAACTCTGCAATTTTAAAGTTCACTCATCAAGGTTCAATTCATCCAATTTTTACAGTAAAACTCACTGATTTGATATGTCTAATAATTTCAAACTTTTGAACAAAAAATCTGCCTTGTATAGATTTCTATATATAGAATTTCTCACTGGTGAGTATTTCAACGACTGAAAACGTAACCTCCCTTAATTCTCTTTTTCTTAAATTTTTATGGCACAAAGTTAACTCATGTATAATGGTTCTTCCAAATTTCAAGACAAAATTACCTTTCCATGTCATGTTTTAAATTGCCAATATTTGGGCAAAACAGTGACTGTTTGCTGTCCAATTTTACTGTCTTTTCAAATACAAAATTTATCCCATTAGTTTCCAATAAAAAAAATCATGAATTCCATATATAAAATTTCAATTTTCAATAACTAAACAAAAAGTTATTGAAAATGCATGCTTCAAAAAGTTAATCCTAGCCATAAATCTTGCAAAATAAAAAGCACAAATAAAGTAAGAAGAACAATGAAATGTAAATATAGTGGTTTTGCAGAAATTTAAATGTATTGAACAATGAAAGTAAATGTAGAAAACAGAATTTAAATGTAGTCAACAAAAAACATAAATGTAGTTTCCAGAAAAGTAAATGTAGTGATATTATTTTCTCAAAACTTCTTTCTTAGCCTGGTCATATTTACTTCAATATATTCTCAAGAACTTGGGTTGTCAATCCAAACATCAAAATAAGAAACATAAACAAAGCATCAACAAAGCACAAGAAGAGAAATTATAAGAAAAATAAATTTTTACTAACATGTAAAATCTTTACATAAGATTAAAAAAAATAAAATCAAAGAAAATTACATACTAGGATGGAAAGGAAAAGCTCTTCTAGTGGAAATCTCAAGGGTCTAGTGTGGCCATAGCAGAGTCTCCTTGAGGACTATGATGAGGGGTGAGAGAGAGGGAGAAGATGAAGTGTAGAGAGGCTAGAGGGGGAGTTCTTCTATGCCTTGTGCATTATTTTGTATGGATTGCATGATGTTTTGTGTAAACTCAATGAATTTAGCTTAAGTATCCTCCAAAGAATTCTTCAGGGGTGGTGGTAGTTCATATGACCATTCAGGTGGTAGGAAATTATAAAGTGCATATGACCAAGGAGAAGAAGGGGGTATAAATGATGTATCCAGTGAGGCATAGTCATACGGCCCGCCTGGAATAAATTCTTGGGGATAAGAGTTATGATCTGTGTTAGGCCCATTTCGCCAATTGTCGAGTGATTGATCGTCCCAATTCGGACCACACATGCTACCCATGTTATTATGGTAATTCCATTGATTTGTATTTGATTTAGCCCTCCATGAAAATCCCACGTATATGCTGGAAGGAGTAACTAACTGTGTGGGCTATGAGAACTCATGCGGGGCCATCACTGGTTAATCATCTGACCTAATCATTCCATTAAAACTTTTCTACAAATTCCTCATTGTAACAATGATCATAGTGATTGGCCCACCCTATTCGTAAGATTCGACCGAACAATTTATTTGATGTAACTTTGCAATCTTTTCTTGTTGGCACAAGGCACGCCAGGATTTTGGTGAGCCATCATCAATGATTCCATTCCCATTGGTTTGCCCATTGTTAAGTCTCCTCATGTTTGTCGATTCCCACCAATCCATTTTTGGAATCACCTGTTTTTTTTTTTTTTTGAATTTCTGGATTTTTTAAAAATATATGAAATAAAAAACCTAACCCATAAAAAAAAGCAACTAAGTCAGCTCTTAATGTTGAAAGGTTCACCTAAGTTCACTAACCGAGTCCTATGAAATCAGCTTGACCAAATTAGCCACTAGAGAGTGGCAGGGTGAGCTTAATGGACCCATTTAAAGGACCAATACCCTGAACAGACAAGTTGTCGCATGTTACAAGGGCAAAGGCTTTTCTTTGGCACTGAGATGATCAAGGACAGCAATTATGTCACTTTCAGTTCATGTTCTTCCCAAAGAGTTAAAAACAAGTTAAAAAACAATAACTTTTTTTAATTTAGAAAGTTTCTTAAAATTAGAGTGATGTGAACTTTCTCGAAATCCAAGCACTTTTCAATTCCAATTTAGGGCAGTTTAACCTTCCATGCATGTCCTCTTGTTTTTGGAAAGATGTTAAAATTAAATCACACCTACAAAGTAATGTAAACAAGGAAAGTTTGAAAATTTACCTTAAATGGCGCTCCATAGCAATGGCACCAAAAACTTGCTCCCTATGGATTGACCTGGTCTTACCAATTTTATTACTATATCGCAGCTTTGCACTTAGAGCTCATAATCAAGTTTTTAAAATAAAAATTCTAATATGCAGTTTGACAGTCAGTCTTAGTTTAGGTTTCTGGAAATTGAACTTACCAGAATTTCTTGAATTTGAAACTTTGGGATTTGAAAGTTAACTCATCATGGTTCAATTCATCCAATTTTTATAGTAAAATTCATTAATTTGTTATGTCTATTAATTTTAAACTTTCGAACCAAAACTTTACCCTGTGCATATTTTTGCATACAGATCTTTTGACGGGCGAGTGTTTCAACAACTAAAATCCTAACCTCCCTTAATCTTACACTGCCCTAACACTGCTATAATCGTATAATTGTTGGCATCACACATGATCTGAAAGGGCAAAACAAATGTGCGTTCTAAGTGTAGAACCGCGATGTAGTAATAAAAACTGATGAGACCAAGTTGATCCTCAGGGAGCATTGCGTTTAAGGTATTTTCAAATTGTAACGTGCCCTAAATAAATTCTAAAACTAGCCTAATTTAAAAACTAACAAATACAACCATTCCTACTTTGTAAAAATAAAAATTGAACAATTACAATCCAATTAAATAAAACTTCCTAAATTAGAAATTCTAAATCTAAAACTCGTAAAAATAAAACTAAAGTTACTGCAAAATAAAAACACACATTAAAACTTCCAAAAATAAAAAGTTACTAAAAATAAAATTAACAATTAAGTTAGAAACTAAACTAAAGTAAATTAGAAACAAATCAAAATTAATAACAACCAATTAAGAAAACTTAGTATCAAACAATCAAAGTTAAAAAACAAACCTACTTTCTAAAATTAAAATATTAAAGTTAAAAACTTTCCTAATTAAGTTAGAATTTTCAAAACTAGAAAACTTTTCAATTTAAAATATTCAATCAAAACAAGTTTAGAATAATATTTTAATTCTAGGAATAACCTAAAACAATAAAAGACATAAAACTGGAAAAAGATTAAAATTAGAAAGTTAGTAAAATTATTAATGCAATGCATGCCATGAGATGCTAGTGTGCTAATGCAAACTTTATGCATGATTTTTCTTAATCTAATGCATCTTAAATCTAAGTTTAATGGCTAGAATTCAAACTATACTAAGGTAGGAAACTAACAAAAAAAAAAGAACAGAAGTAAAAAAGGATCTAAAACGTAAAAGTTATGAATGCATGAACATGACAACTTTGCAAAATTCTATGTAAAAATTCTGATCCGAGTTGAGTGATTGGCAAAATTTAAGCCTCTAGTTTACAAACCTTCCAAAATTATTTTAACCTAAAATCTGAGGCATGAAAGACTATATCCTGAACTTTAGTTTTCCCAAGTTTCAAAGAAAAATATTATGAATTGGCTTGGCCACCCACTTCAAACTTTTTGCAAAAAACTGTTTCTGCAGTTTGCTGAGACTATGTTGAATTATGCTATTTGTGTGTTGTGTCCAAATTTTATCATTAGATTCAGATCTAAAAGCTTAATTTCCAGCAACTTAAATATGAACAAAATGCTATGCTATGAAAATACATGCAATGAACTTTAATCCAACCATTAAACTATGCATAAAAAAAACAAAATAAAAACAATAAGAACATGATGGGAAAATAAAAGTGCAGTAATTAAAACTAAATTGCAATAAATTAAAGTTGGTAAACGAAAATTCAAAGGTGATAAAAACTGAAATTCAAAGATGGTGAAAACTGAAATTCAAAGCTGGTGAAAACTGAAATTCAAAGGTGGTGAAAACTGAAATTAAAGGTGGTAAGTTGTTCTTTGAATTACTTATCTCAGCCTGGGCTCAAAATGATTAGAAGTTCTGTCCCAGTGCTTTATTCTTCATCGTGGGTTGTCAATCTAAGTGAGAATAACAAATCTCTACTCAATGTAAAATAAATCTCAAAATTAGCCTCTAATCTTTCTTCACTCAAACCTCTTTAACTTCATCTCGCATTGCCTCAAAAAATATAGTGTATCTGAAAAGACAAAGTATATTGAAAAGCTTACTAAGATAGGTTAATAGTCATGATTTTAACTATATCCCAATATTTAAATAAGAATGAAAATTAATCCAATTGCAATGGCTCACAAGACTAATATTAAGAACACCACAAAATCAAAGACAAGAAAAATTGAAAAGAAACAAACTTTTATTACTAACATGAAATTTTTTTACATAAAATTAAAAATTAAAATCAAACACACTACGTAGTAGGATGGATGAGAATTCCTCCTTCTAGTTGAACCCTTAAGGTTGGTGGTGTAGCCTTAGGACTAAGCCTCCTTGATGACTTGAGATAAAAGAGGGAGACATGAGTGTAGGAGATCTAGAGGTGGGCGGTGGGCAATTCTTCCACAAAGAGTATGAGAGGCCAATGCCTTTGATTTATAGTACTTGACAACCCCTTGTTTCTCTCCATAGATCCTACTTTATAGCAAAGATCTCCTTCAATTAGTAAGTCCTCTTCTTGGCCAACAAGTTTTCCAATGTTTTTGGCAAGATATGTGAGCGATTCTAGATTATTTCCTTGCTTAAAAATTCTCTACAAAAGCTTTCTAAAAATAACTTTATCAAATCTTCATAATTTGGCCCCGTCTTTCGTCTTCATTGTACTTCACTTTGCTTTGAATGTGCACCACCTAAAGGTGTGTGACATGGAGAAAACTTCCAAACTCTTTGGAATCACACCTAAAAATGTATAGTAAACTTCCCGAGGTCATATTTGTGTCGTTTGAACTTTGATTTGTGCAATCTTGGATCCTACGAATATCTACTAGAAAAAAGTTTCCAACAGCTGTAGACTGTCCAAATTTGACACTTGGTTTGAGAGTTATGACCATTTTAATGTATGTTAAATGGGATTGACTTTCCATTTTTAAATTCTCCTTCTTTAACTTTTCTTTCCTTGAATTCTCTCTACCTTGGTTTTCTTTTCTTGCATCAATTTTGAATTTCTGCAACAATTGGAGTGTGAAATCCCTTTCTTCAATAACCTTTAAACAAACAATGAAATTTCATTTAAAAATCAATTTTGACAATAAGTCAACAATGCATGAATGTGGGTTCATCTCTCATGAAATGATAGCATGTAAGCACATCATTGGATTTGATTTGACTTAGATTAATTAATAATGATGAAAGATCATATCATTCCATGATAACCATTTTTTCTAAAAACTTTTTAAACATAGAATCCTTAAAAATGGCAGGTTTCATGAATTTAAGTAAAAAAAAAAGTATTTGTTAGCAAATTTTGCATGAATGTACTGCAATAATGTATAAATGTACAAAACCATGATTTTACAATAAATGAGGACCTTTTGAATCAATAAGTCCTAAAATGGTTCAAAATATATATGAAAATATCCTTTTTTAAGGACTTATCACAAAGTCCAATTAGGAGGCCGCATAATCAGTGCAGACGTCAGCATGCTTTTTAATTTATCGAATGATTCTTGGCATGCCTCGGTTTATTCAAATTTTGTCTCTTTGGAGACCAAGTTACAGAGAGGTCTAGATATGAAACTGAAATCTTTGATAAACTTCTTATAAAAACCTACATGCCCGAAGAATGATCTAATATATATCTCTTATGGTTTTTGGTGTGGGTAGGTTGGTGACCAAATCTATTTTGGACTTGACAACTTCCAATCCCCTTTCCGACACAATGTAGCCAAGGACAATTCCTTGGCAAACCATGAAGTGGCACTTCTCCCAGCTCAACACAAGGTTCTTTTCTTCACATTTAGTGAGGACCATTTCTAGGTTGCTCAAACAATCCTCAAATGTATCACCAAATATAGAGAAATCATCCATGAAGACCTCAAGAATGCACTCCATCATATCACTAAAAATTCTCTACATACAACAGTCAAAGGTAGCCGGAGCATTGCATAACCCAGAAAGCATAAGCTGATAAACGAAGGTACCGAAGGAGCATGTGAATGTGTTCTTTTCTTGGTCCGCTGGGGCGATTTTGATCTGGTTATACCCATAATATTTGTCAAGAAAACAATAGTATGAGTGGCCAGCTACCCTTTCCAAAATTTGATCCATAAAGGGTAAAGGGAAATGGTCTTTACATATGTATGTATTTAATTTTCTATTGTCAATGCATACCCTCCATCCCGTAAGTACTCGTGCTAGGACCATCTCGTCAAAAATGCCCAAAACACCTAGAAGTTTAAGCACCTCAGCCTTAACCACTTCTTGCATGGTAGGATTGAGCCAGCATTGCATCTGCCTACATGGTTTAGCATCATCTTCGAGGTAAATGTGCTACGTACACAATAAAGGGTCAACTCCCTTAATATCAGCCACATTCCAAGCTATTGCACCCTTATACAATTTGAGCATTTTCAATAGTTGGACCTCTTGATCCTCAGTAAGTAACAAAGAAATAACCATAGATATGTTTCATTATCCCCAAGGTAAGCGTATCGTAGGTTCGTTGGGAGGGGCTTCAACTTAGGTTTAGGTGGTTTCACTTGAAATGGAAGAGTTGGTGTACTAGTTGGTACAAGCTCCTCAAAATAGGGTCTCCATGCCGCATGGGCATTTGCAACAGTGTCATCTTGAAATTCCTCAAGAGAGCCCACATCCTCTCCAGCAAAAATCAGTGCAACACAGGAACTAATGCACTCCTCAAGATCATCCTCAACCAAGGTGCCAATCAAGTCTACATCATGACAGTTAGTCTCGCAATCTCTCGTTTGTTTGTACATTTGAAGGATATCGAGGTCCAAGCTCATGTTCCTAAAAGAAAGTTTGAACCTTCCACTCCGACAGCTAATATGTGCATTGAAAGTGGCCAAGAATGTCTTCCAAGAATGACTGAAATTTCACCACTTTCATTTCATACTGGTTTTATATCCAGTACATAGAAGTCTACTGGGAAGAAAAAGTGCTCAATCTGTACCAAAACATCCTCTACTAACCCTTTCAATTTTTTAACAGACCTATTGGTAAGTTGAAGAGTAGTTCTAGTTGGTCTCAACTCACCAAGCCCTAATTACAGATAAACCGAGTAAGGTAATGAGTTCATACTTGCTCCCAAATCTAGTAAAGCTTGACCTATCCGGTGGTTTCTATTGACACATGGAATGGTGGGGCATCTCGAATCTTTATATTTATGAGGAGTGCTTTGAGTCAGGTATGCACTTATCTGTTCAGTGAGTAATGCTTCCTTTGGAACATGAACCCTACGCTTAGCAATGCAAAGATCTTTTAAGAATTTAGCATAGGTAGGGACCTGTTTAATGGCATCTAGTAGAGGGATATTTATCCTGACCTCTTTAAGAATATCCAAAATTTCTTGGTTTAAGATTTTTTGTTTGGTATGGGTCAACCTTAGAGGAAAAAGGGCAACCGATCGAATAATAATAGGGTCCGGACTTTTTTTCAATGTCAACTGCAGTCTTTGCATTAGTGTTATCTTTTTCAATCTTCCCATTCAAATATGAGGAGACATGTTTATCTTTTTACAGATTCTCTTAAAGCTTTTTGCTACTACGTAGAGTGACAGCCTGAACATGCTTCTGATCATTTAAGGTAGTTATGTCATTAATTTCAAACTGGCCTTTTGGGTTCAGTAGGTGTTGAGCTGAAAAGACCCCTTCCCATTGTCCTTAAAGGCCACATTTGATTTGTTCGATGGAAGTTTCTAACCTTTGGATAGCGTGCTGATTATCTTAAATAGCTTGCTAGTTATTCTGAATAATCTGTTGATTATTATGCAGGCTTTGCATAAATTACTGCAGAGATTGTATCAGCATATTGAGCGACTCCTCCAATGGCCTATTTTGAGCTAGTGGTGCATAAGATGTGTCACGCCCCGAACCTGAGAATTGAGAATTAACAGTGGATCTCGAGGCGCGACATACGTAACCGATGACAATTCGTGCCAAATCAAGACATGTACGAACTGCCACAAGGGTGATTTCACAGGTACGTGTGAGGAAGATCCGTGAATACGTATCAATTATGTCTAATTTAAACTGAAACCTAGAGAACTCACTTATACAGATCATAGACATTAATAAAACATTCAATAATTCCATTAATATAACCAAACTCTTTTAAGTTTCCCAACCACATGCGCATGATACAAAAATCCTATGAACATAAACAAAATGCAAAAATAACAAGTCCAACTACAAGCCAACTATGGCTACATAACAACCCCAAGGAACCCTATTACGCGTTGTAGAGGATGACTAATAAAATACATCTGCCTCGTTCCACTCGTTCACGGCCCCAGGTACCGCTATGGTTCTTTCCGGGGGCACTTTGACTGCCGTATCAGCACTGGGTTCCGTATCTGTAACACCAAGGATAGTATTGTTAACACATCAGTTCAACAAATATAAAAGTACATAAGCCTATCATGATGTATCAATTTGGAATTAAATAACATAAGGATTAAAAGAGAGCAGATTCGGAAACTATGCAAATTGTGCATGTGAATAAGTATGAATAAAGAATCATAGATGAAAGACAACATCATACTAATTAGCATCCACATGGCTATCTTCTCTTTAAAAGAGAGCATATCGTACTGTAGGAAATCATTAGCGATCGGGCCAAGACCATCTAGCTACCCTGTGAGTGTCGACCAACTTTCATATAACTACTGCAGTAGATAACATATGGAATATCATCATTTGGTCCCGTCGAACCTCCTATGGGTACAAGCTAAGTGGTGCCGACTCAATGTACCAAGATTGATCTGAATTCATACTTATCGTATATAGCGATCGACTTGTACTTATACAGAAATATATATCAGTCTTGTGAATTGTTACTAATCATAGAATCAGAATTAAACGAAGTAATGGATAATCAATAATACATACGTAAATGAGCTACCAGAGCTCGAACCCTCACTATCTTAGCTACACCTATCTTGGTTCACAGGCTCACGCTCAGTAAAAGCTCTATCTCTTTGCCTCAAGGTTCACCAGGAGAAATGGGTACATGATTAAATCATGTTGAGGACAAGGTTTACTTAACAATATGAATGCATTCGAATTGAGAGGTTTATCAATAAATTTACTAGCCAACCATATGCTAAGACATTCTGTGTTTCATTAGTCATTCAATACGGCGTATTCATAAAACGTCTAGTGTCAATGTGTTACCAAAATCTTAGTGTTACATTGTATATGTAATGGAAACAACCAAAAGTTGAGAGGGATTGAGTGACAGCTCAACATTCTTCCTCCTTAGTATATTATTACCGTTGAGCTAGTTTGTTCAAGGTAAAGGTTCCACTTCTAGGGCCCTAAATGGTCTTGGTTATGCTTAAGATTCTAAGGTAAGGTTGGTTTTATAACCCTATGGTTAGCCATTAAACTAAATTCCAAAGTTAGTTGTCCAATAAAGGGTTTTGTTAACCAGCTGATCGGGTGGGGTATCTGACCAATCGAACACCTCCCAGAACCGCAATCCAACCGACCGGGCTTCAAGATTGACTGGTCAGCCCTGAAGCACTCTGTTCTAGGAGATTCAGTTCCTAACTGTTTTCTCTTCATGTTCATTCTATTCCCCTGTATTCCAACACTCAAAGGAGACCACCCCTACTATATATTGGGTCTCCCTACCATTCACTTTCAGCATTCATTTCACCGTTCAATCATTAATACAAGATCAATCTTACATAACTTCAATTCAAGATTGAAGAGCTGTAAATGGGTACATGCAAAGAACTCATCAAGGATCAATAAATCAAGCATACATGTAGAGAATATGCACCCTTATACTTGCTTTTAGTGCAATGTTCACCCAAAACAATTTGCCTTTTGTTTAGATGGTGGAGAAGGCTTTACTAGAGATGAATCTAAAACATGCATTGAAAATAATGAGAATGTAATGCATGCACGCCCAAAGCTTGAATCTCCTGACCCTATTAAACCTAAGAAATGCAATAGTGATGGGGTTTTCTTACCTCAAGGCTCTTACAAGCAAGAGGAAGGAGATGGTGCCTTGGTTTCCAAAGATGAGAGCAAGAAGAGCAAAGAGGGAGAAGGAGAAGCCCAATTTCATTGTATGCAACCTCAATCACTCAATCTAGAGAGAGAGTATCAAGAAGAGAGCATGGAAGAAGGAGGGAGAGATCTTGCTACAGTCGAATGAGGGAAGGGGAAGAGGGAAGAGGGAAGGAGATGATAGGTTTGGGTTTTTAAATGAATTGGTTTCTAAAAATTGCAAATAGGCCCTACTGGTTTTTATATATCCAATTTGAGTTAATTGGGCTTAAATGAGCCAAGATGAATCGAATGGAGTTGGGCCAAACATGAAAGATGACCCTCAAGATGAGACACACTCAATACTATTATTATAATGCCCTAATGATGCAAAACCATGAAATTCTAAAATTACAAAGGGCCTTGACTACCTAAGTAAGGTTCAAACCCGACCCAACTACCTGTCCATGACCCGAACCCAAAGGGATTTGAGTTAAATTAACCTAATTACGCATTATTTAAAGTAAAACTAAATTAATTACTATAATTTATGATTATCTCAGGTTTGGACCTTACAAGATGTGTTATGCTATCGGGGCACATATGCATCAGAATTTGATGGTCTTTGGGGATTATACTTAAGTGTAGCATTTAGTTTATTCCTCGAGTTGAAATTTGGGTGGTTCCACTATGAAGGATTATACGTATTCCCCATGGTATTTCTATTGAATGGCTTTTGATATGAGTTCAAAGCATTAGCCCGTTCTTGAATCATTTCTTGTAATGTAAGGCCAGTTGACAGTCTGCTGACCTGTGATTTTCGAAAGCACAAATACCACAAACCATGACTGCATCTTTGTTTTTTCCAAGTTTCAAGGTTTCAACTTCTCTTGTCAGTGCTGCAAGCCTGGCTTCGATTTCGGTTTGATTGTTCAATTGATATAATCCTCCTCCCTTAGACTAATTCAATGACCTGGATTGAGTTGCCTCATCAAAGGAGGCCCATTTTTGAGCATTTTCGGCTATTAATTCAAAAAATTCCCACTTTTTATCAAGTTGCTTTTGATCAAATTGACCATTGCACATCATCTCAATAAATTAACGAGTATTAGGAGTTAAACTCTCAATAAAAATTTTGATGAGACCGACAAGTTTCATATCCATGGTGAGGACATGCAAGGCTCAATTCGTTAAATATTTCTCAACACTTATAATAGCGTTCCTTGAGATTTTGTTCGAACATCATGATCTCCCTCTTTAAAGTGTTGGTTTTGTGTTGTGGGAAGAATTTTTTCAAAAATTCAGTCTCAATGCTTTTGTAGGTATTGATTGAACTTGGTTTAAGAGAATGAAGTCAAGCGTTATCTTTCAAAGAAAACGGAAATAACTTGAGTTGGTTACATCCGGCACTACATTTTGTAATTGAAGTGTTGCACATACTTTATTGAATTCTTTTAAGCAATAATCCACTTTCAAGGTTAAGCCCATGAAACTTAGATAGAAGTTGGATCATGCTAGGTTTGATTTCAAATTGACCCGTAATTGTAGGCACCATTATACATGAGGGTGTGGTTTGACGTGCGGAGTTCAAGTAATCATGTAAAGTCCTCAGTGGCTAATTAATCTCAGCACCATTGCGGTCCCCATTATTATTTCCATTCCTAAGTTGGTCATCATTATTACCGGACCCACTTGCCATTTGAGAAAATCTCAAAGGACTTGTGGGTCTAGGGGATTCTTTCCTTTCTAATCTATGCAATGAATCTCTTTGCCAAACTGGCTGAGAAGGCTTGTCCTTTCTTTTTTGAATTTTGAAAATTTTCCTTTTGAAAAAGATGAAAAAAATTACTAGATTATGCAAGTGGCATCTAAGTAACTCACTAAGGTCGAAAAGTTTCCTTAAGCTCTCTAATCCGGTCTTATGAAACCAATTTGGCCAGATTAGCTACCAGGAAGTGGTGGAGTCATAGATGAACCAGTTTGAAAGACTCGATTCTTGAACAGACTAGCTGTCATGCATTATAGGAGTAAAGACTTTCTTTGGCACTGAGAAGATTGAGGACAACAATTAGGTCACTTTTGATTTCTTTCTTTTGAAGGAGTTATAACAAGTTGAAAAACAGAAACTTTTTCCAATTTTAGAAAGTTTCTAAAAATTAGAGTGACATGAGCTTTCTAACAATCCATGCACTTTCCTATTTGAAATTAGGGTGGTTCAACATTCTGTTCATGTCCTCCTATTTCTAAAAAGATGCCAAATAAATCACACCCATAAAGCAATGTAAATAAAGAAAGTGTGAAAAGTTACCTTAAATGGCGCTCCTTGGCAATGACGCTAAAAACTTGATTATGAACTCCAAGTGTAAAGCTGCGATGTAATAATAAAATTGGTGAGACCTGGTCAATCCACATGGAGCAATGTTTTTAACATGTTTTCAACTCATAACCTACCCTAAATAAAATCTAAAAGTAGCCTAATTTAAAAACTAACAAATACAAGCATTCTACTTGACAAAATTAAATTAATTACAACTAAATAAAATGAGACTTTCCTAAAACTAAAAACCTGAATCTAAAACTTCCTAAAATAAAATTAAAGTTGCTGTAAAACTAAAACGTAAATTAGAACTTCTAAAAGTAGAAAGTTACTAAAAGTAAAATTAATAACTAAATTAGAAACTAAAATAAACTAAATTAGAAACAAACCAAATTAGTAACAACCAATCAAGGAAAGTTGGTAATAGACAATCAAAGTTAGAAAACAAACCTACTTTTTAAAATTAAAATTTTAAAGTTGAAAACTTTTCTAAGTGAGAATGTCCAAAACTAGAAAACTTTCCAATTTAAAATCTTTACAGTCAAACACTTTTAGAAAGAACCTCAAGTCCGAAATTACTTAAAACTATAAAAAACTTAAAATTAGTAACAAATCTAAAATTAGCAAATCAACACAATTAATGCAATCTATGTCATATAACTAATGCAAACTTTCCTGATATGAGATGCAAAATTTAAATAAAATATGATCCTAATCTAATGCAATCATAAACTAGATTTAATAAATGATAATCATTCTCTAATGATGCAAGAAGCTAAAAAAAGATAAAACCGAATTTGAAAAGTATTCTAAAATGCATAAAAAATGCATGAACAATGATTATAAAAAATAAAAATTCTGACATGTAGTTTGGCGGTTAGTCTTAGTTTAGGCTTTTGGAAATTGAACTTACCATAATCTTTTGAATTTAAACTCTGGGATTTTAAAGTTCACTCATCAAGGTTGAATTCATCCAATTTTTGCAGTAAAACTCATTGATTTGATATGCCCGTTAATTCCAAACTTTCAAACAAAAAATCTGCCCTGTGCAGATTTCTATGTACAAAATTTTTGACTAGCGATTGTTTCAACGACTGAAAACCAAACCTTCCTTAATCCTTTTCCCCTTAAATTTTTATGGCACAAAGTTAAATAATGTATTAATGGTTCCTCCAAATTTCAATGAAAAACTACCTTTCTAAGTTCTGTTTTAAATCACCAATATTTGGGCAAAAATAGTAACTGTTTGTTGTCTAATTTTACTATCTTTTCAAATACAAAATTTATCCCTTTAATTTCCAAAAAAAAAAATCATGAATTCTAAATCTAAAATTCCAATTTCTAGAAGCTAAACTAACACATGATATGAATGCATGCTTTTAAAAATTAATCCCAGCCATGAATCATGCAACATAAAAAACACAAATAAAGTAAGAAGAACAATGAAATTTAAATGTAGTGTTTTTGCAGAAATCTAAATGTAGTGAACAATGAAAGTAAATGTAGTATGTGGAATGTAAATGTAGTCAATAAGAAACATAAATATAGTATGCAGAAAAGTAAATTTAGTGATATTATTTTCTCAAAAATTCTTTCTTAGCTCAGTTCATATTTACCTCAATATATTCTCAAGAACTTGGGTCGTCAATCCAAGCATCAAAGCAAGAAACATAAATAAAGCATCAACAAAGCACAAGAAAAAGAATTGTGAGAAAAATAACTTTTTACAAACATGTAAAATCTTTTCATAAGATAAAAAAATAAAATCAAAGAAAACTACATGCTAGGATGGAAAAGAAAACTTCTTCTAATGGAAATCTCAAGGGTGTAGTGTGACCGCGGTAGAGTCTCCTTGAGGACTATGATGAGGGGGTGAGAGAGAGGAAGAAGATGAAGTTTAGAGAGGCTAGAGGGGGAGTTCCTCCATGCCTTATGCATTATTTTGTATGAATTGCATGGTGTTTTGTGTGAACTCAATGAATTTGGCTAAAGTATCCTCCAAAGAATTCTTTAGGTGGTTCATATGACCATTCAGGCGATGGGAAATTATAAGGTGCATATGACCAAGGACAAGAAGGGGGTACATATGATGTTCGCAGTGAAGCATAATTATATGACCCGCCCAGAACAATTCTTGAGGATAAGAGGTATGATTCATGTTAGGCCCATTTTGCCAATTGTTAAGTGATTCATCATCTCAATTTAGACCACACATGCTACCCATGTCATTGTGGTAATGCCATTGATTTGTTTTTTATTCGGCCCGCCATGAAAATCCCACGTATGTATTGGAAGGAGTAACTAACTGTGTGGGGTATGAGAACTTATGTGAGGCCATCACTAGTTCATCATCTGACCTAATCATTCCATTAAATCTTTTCCACAAATTCCTCATTGTAACAATGATCATAGTGATGAGCCCACTCCTGTTCATAAGATCCAACTGAACCATTTTGTTTTATGTAACTTTGCAATCATTTCTTATTTGTACAAGGCACGCTAGGACTTCAATGAGCCATCAGCAATGATTCCTTTCCCATTGGTTTGCCCATTGTTAAGTTCCCTCATGTTTGTGGATTCCCACCAATCCATTTTTGGAATCACTTGTTTTTTTTTCGAATATTTGGATTATTTAAAAATAGTTCAAATAAAAAACCTAACCTAAAAAAAATATAGCAACTAAGTCATCTCTTAATGTTGCGAGGTTCACCTAAGTTCACTAAACTAGAATAGCTAGATTAGCCACCAGGGAGTGGTAGGGTGTACTTAATAGACCCATTTAAAGGACCAATACCCTGAACAGACAAGTTGTCGCACACTACAAGGGCAAAGCCTTTTCTCTGGCACCAAGATGATCAAAGATAGCAATTATGTCACTTTCAATTCACGTTCTTCCAAAAGAGTTAAAAACAAGTTGAAAAACAATAACTTTTTTTAATTTTAGAAAGTTTCTAAAAATTAGAGTGATGTGAACTTTCTAACAATCCATGCACTTTCCTATTCCAATTTAGGGCAGTTTAACATTCCATGCATGTCCCCTTATTTTTGGAAAGATGTCAAAATTAAATCACACCCACAAAGCAATACAAATTAGGAAAGTTTGAAAAGTTACCTTAAATTGCACTTCCTGGCAATGCACCAAAAACTTGCTCCCTGTGAATCAACCTGGTCTCACCAATTTTATTACTACATCAAAGTTTTGCACTTGGAGCTCATGATCAAGTTTTTGAAATAAAAATTCTAATATGCAGTAAGGTAGTCAGTCTTAGTTTAGGCTTATGGAAATTGAACTTACCATAATCTTTTGAATTTAAAACTCTAGGAGTTTAAAGTTCACTCATCAAGGTTCAATTCATCCAAATTTTACAGCAAAACTCACTGATTTGATATGTCTATTAATTCCTAACTTTCAAACAAAAAGTCTACCCTTTACAGATTTCTATATACAGAATTTCTGACTAGCATGTGTTTTAATGACTAAAAACTTGACCTCCCTTAACCTTACACTGCCCCAATATAACCCCAATTGTGTAATCGCTAGCATCATACTTGATCTCAAAGGGCAAAGTCCAACAAGGAGGCTGCATAATTGGTGCAGATGTCCACATGTTTTTTATTTTATCAAATGATTCTTGGCACGCTTCAGTCCATTCAAATTCTGCCTCTTTAGAGAGTAGGTTACAGAAAGGTCCAGATATGGAACTAAAATCTTTGATAAACCTCTTATAAAAACCTGCATGCCCTAGGAATGATTTGATATCTCTTACAATTTTTGGTGTGGGTAGGCCGGTGATCAAATCTATTTTGGACTTGTCAACCTCCAGTCCCCTTTCCGACACAATGTGGCCAAGAACAACTCCCTGGCAAACCAAGAAGCGGCACTTCTCCCAATTCAACACAAGGTTCTTTTCATGAAAGTAGGCCCTTATTTTAGCTGTTTGAGGCCTAAATGACCTCGGATTAACTTAAACTTGGAGGAATTGATCTCAGGAATATATTGGAGTGTCCATCAAAATTTCATATAATTTGGTTTTATAGAAGTAAGAATATGATCATTGACTCAATTATTGCTTATTTTGAGTTAGTGTCCCCTTAGGTTGCCGGCAGTTAGTTTGTTTTCCTTCCGAATGATGTCCAATTGATTTGAAACTTTAAGGGGTTGATCTTGAACATATTTTGAGTCTCTGATCCATTTTTCATCAGCCTTGGCTTTTTAGAAGTAGTACTTTGGTCTGTGACCCTAAGGTTGGGGATCACTAGCCCTTAAACTGATATATAGCCTAAGTAGGGTCAAATAAAGTCCCCTTAGCTTGAGAATTTTTAGAGTCATTTTTTAACATGACTTGAGCTTTGAATCCAAATTTCATCAATTTTGGTCACCCGGAAGCATGACTTTGGTCAGTGACCCCCAGGGTTTAGGGGTCACTAACCCAAAGTTGACATGTTTGTTGAACTTGGGTCAAACAACATCCATTTGACTTGAAATTTTGTAGAGCCACTTCTAAATATAATTTGACTATTCTTCAGGAGTTTTAGCTGATTTGATCTTCATGAGGTTTCACTTTGCAAAGAGTTTGAAAGACAACCATTTGAAATTAGTTTGGACCTAGATGATGTCTAAGTGTTCTAAACTTTAAAGGATAGTCCTAGAATGTACTTGAAGACATTCCTATGAGTTTTAGATGGTTTTGACATGTAAAAATGTCAGTTGTCATAGTGACCCCAAAGAGCTAGTAGACAATCACTCCAGCTTAAGTTTAAGTTGAAATGAATACCAAATGCTTTGAAACTCTGAAGCATCATTCCTAAGCTTGTTTTGGAGTTTACATGTGATTTTCAGCCTCTTTGGTAATCTGGAACCTTGAATGTGTTTGGTGACCCCATGGTTTTGAGTCAATAAACTTTGAATTTGATGGTTAGTGAGTTGAGTGACTCAGTGAATTCCACTAACTCTAAAATTTGAACTGTTGCACTCTGAGCTCATCTAAAGTCTTCTGAGTGAGTTACTTCAGCTCTGACCATCTGGGTGCAGTACCTTACCAAGCATTCCACAATCCTAGGGTTTATGTGCCCTTGGCTTGGATTTCGCTTGTGACGTTTTCATTGCAACATTTGTAATGTTCGTGATTTTTTATGGGTTAACAATATTTTTGGTGTCAAAGCTGTTGTTGAAGAAGGTGAAATGTCAGACTCCTCTTAGAGAGATTCTGGTTGTTTGGTGATCTGTCTGTACTTTGTTTTTGTCTCTATGTCGTGGAGTTTGTATTGTTTGTTTGGGCACCCAAGGGGGTATTTATAGCCTCTAAGAGCCTTCTCCATTCATTTCTAGCAAGAAGAAGATTGAATAAACTCTAATTTGCAGGGAGTAGCCAACCGTGCATTCGTATGGTTGGCTATCGTCCCACAGCCAACCTTGTGAGGTAGCAACAGGATCTTCATTACTTGAATCATGCTAATTAGCTTGAAATTTACTTAAAATGATTTGACCAGATCTAGAACAACTATTTGATGATTTGTTAGACTTTATAACTATCGGCTAGTTACTTTCCTTTATCTGCCACTGCACTCTCAACTACTGATTTGTTCAGTTAGCCAATGTTCTATTTAGCCATTGTCTTGTTCAGTTGGCCAGTGTATACTTTTTCCACCTTTTAAAGGGTTTTGGCTTAGTTTCTTTTCCAAACTTCAAGGCTTTGTTTTCTAAAGCTTATGTCATGTTTGAGTCTTGACTTTGACTTTGAATGGCTAAGAAGTATGTGGATTTCTTCTGAGCTTTTTTCCATGTCCACAAATGCCCCCTTGAGGTGCAATGATGAAGGATTTTTCTGTAATCATTGTGCCTCGAAAGATGCAGATTTAGAAAGGATGACTATCTTGCTCTTGTTTCCTTCTATCAACACTTGGTGTGTTGTTGTGGTCTGTGGGAATGGGTTTGTTATGGTTCTTGAGGCTTGAAAAGACTAAGGAGTTTTGCTTTTGAAAATGGAAAATTGGTTGGACTTTGAAGATTTTTGTCTTTTATATCTTATTGCTCACAGGAATTGTTTGTTTTTTTTTTTTTTTTCTATGAGTGAGAGTTTTCTCGAGGTTTAAGGTGTTGGAGATTGATCCAAGGATTCGTGTGGTTTTTCTAAATGGAAATTGGGTTAGTTTGTGTACCCTTGTTTCCGCTGAAATTGTTGTTTGATGAGTTCAAGGTGCTTTAGATAAGGATGAACGGTCTTTGAATAAGTAAAGCTACCTTAACCATTTTTAAGGTTGTCTTTTGATCAAGGGTGTGGAGAAGATTTTAAATGCCTAAAAAGAGAAATGGTTGACCATCAAAAGGTTGGAATTAGCAAGTGAATTACTATCCCGTGACCCACAGATCCACCTTAAACTTTTTAAGGAAGCCTGGATAATGTCACATGACCAAGGATTTGAAGGGACAAACAAATTCAAAACTGATCATGTAGCCATTTGTTTCGAAGGTATTTCAGAGTAGAACATCAAGGAAGGAAGGTTTTGGAGTTTTAAAATTTGAAAAAATCTAAAAAGTGGGGTAAAGAGACAAAACACTGCCTCTAAGCTACCTCACGCATTACCCTAGGTAGCCAATTGGAATTTCTTAGAAAGGCAGTTCAACCTT
Source organism: Sextonia rubra (assembly GCA_037013555.1). Classification (NCBI taxonomy): domain Eukaryota; kingdom Viridiplantae; phylum Streptophyta; class Magnoliopsida; order Laurales; family Lauraceae; genus Sextonia; species Sextonia rubra. The sequence goes on along the minus strand of JASUAD010000018.1, from coordinate 13,212,095 downwards.
TCAAATTCCCCACTTTGCGAACTTTGAATCCTCTTGTATCTGAGATCTCTACAAGGTTTTTTAGAGCTGCTTCCTCAATCATGTTGCTTTCTTTTTCGAGTTTTCTCCTCATCTAAAGTGTGATCAGATGGCTGGTGAGTCATCATCTTCTTCTTTCCATTTATGGGTTATAGAACCGATCAACTCTGACTGTTTTGTGGATTTTTGTAGATCCTTTTATTCAATTGAGGATAATTCTATTGAAGTAGTTAAGGAGTCCATGCATATTTTACTTAGCGGTCCCCTTCAAGCCTTATTTTTGGCAAGCTTAGGTAGATCGGCATCCTTCATTGCTTAGTGGATGCAATTGATAATATCCATTCCCCAAGCTTCAAATGCCCAAGAAACGGAAGTTGGGTGCAAGTTTTCTAGAGGCACATGAATGTAGTCTCCATGCATTTGGCATTCGCTTCACCTTGTTCAAATTTTATAGCATCGAAAATCATTGTCGGCCATTAGTAGCCTAGCCTCAGGATTTGATAATGTAGTTTTGGCCCTGGCAAATGTGCCCCACATAGGCCTGCATGTACCTCCTTTAAGGTTTTTTCTGCCTCCTTTTGAGGTAGACAGTGAAGGAGTTACCCCTCATGAGATTTCTACTACAACGTTTTTTTATGGCATATCAAAGTGGAATTTGAGAGTTTGCCTATGAATGCTTGCTCTATCCTTAGGATTTTCTGGAAGGAGTCCATATAACATATAATCGATAAAGAGTTCCAGCCAATCCAAAAAGAAATTCTCAAAAAGGGATTCAGCTTTTGGTTGTTCTGAAGCATTCTGCTAGAGTTGGGAATGTTTCTAAAGGAGGTAGAAACCATTTGACAATTAAATTTTAATTTGATCACCTTCTGATACAGCCAGCATTGTCGCCAGACAAGCTAATGAGTCTGCCTTGGCATTTTGATATTACGAAACATGATTGACTTCCACCAAGGTGAATTGTTCTCATAACCATTGAGCCTGGTCGTAGTATGGCAACAGACTTGGTGTATTTACTTCATAGTTTGAATTCATTTGTTTGACGATAAGTTTAGAATCCCCATAGACTCTAAGGATATCGATGCCAATTCCAAAGCAAGTTCTAGTCTGGTTAGGGCTGTATATTTTGCTTCATTGTTGGAACACCCCTTGGTTATTGAAAAGGAGTGTGTTATATATGCCTTTTCTAAGCTGTAGAAGACCTTTTTCGGCTCTTGCTACCAATTGATGGTGCTCATTATTTTTGAAGCCCCATTAAAGTATATGGTCCAGTGAATATCTGGAACTATTTCAATTATGGGTTCTTCCATAAGGAACTAGGTTCTTTGGTAGTTCCTCTTCAAATTCAAGGCCTTCCAATAGTTGGTGTTCTATTGGGAAATCGGCCAAGGCTTGCCCTTTGACAGCATTTGTTGGAACATATCTAAGGATGTATTGTGTTAATAAAATGGACCATTTTGCCAGAAAAGCACTTAAATCTCTAGCTTTTGAGACTAGCACTTTTATAGGATTTACCCAAGAAATCAAGTATATCATGTGAGATAGTAGGTAGTACCACAACTTTTGGATGGCAAACATGAGAGCCAAGTATGCTTTCTCAATTGGTGAATACTTGTGTTCTTCTCCACCATCATCCAAGGAAGTATAGAGCGACTTCTTTCCCTTCGCCGCCCTCTTGAGCGAGTAATGCCACACATGAGTGTTTTAAGGCCTTTGTATAAAGGATGAAAGGTTTTCCAGATATAAGGCACTGAGGATAGGTGGACTGGTGAGATACCCTTTACTATTTTGGAAGGCATCGTTTTATTCTTTTTCCCATATGAACTCGACTCCTTTTTTCATTAGTTTGGAGAAAAGTCAGCATTTTCCTAATAAATTCAAAATGAATCTCCTGTTCTATGCCACTCTTTTTTGTAATTCTCTGAGCTACTTCAGCATTCAAGGCGAAGGTATTTCCAATATAGCCTTGACTTTGCTAAGGTCGAGTTTGATTCCATCTTTCTAAACAATGAACCCTAGGAATTTTTTAAAGTAAACTCCAACGAAGAATTTTAATGGGTTCATATGGAGTTTAAACTTCTGTAGCCATTTGAAGACCTTGTGAAGGTCTATTAGACAATCAGTTGATTTCTTGCTTTTGACTACCAAGTCATTAATGTATCATTCAACAATCTTATGCTGCATACCATTGAAGATATTCATTATGACCCTCTGATAGGTGGTCCTAGTGTTTTGAGTGCAAAGGGCATGACAATGTAGCAGTTGAATGTGAATGGGGTTCAGTAAGAGGTATTATTTTCATCTTCGGGATGCATCTTTATCTTATTGTACCTCAAGAACCCATCCATGAATGACATCTTTTCGTATCTGGTTGTATTATCTATCAGGAGTTCTAGAATGGGTAATAGGAAGTCATCTTTTGGACATACTTTGTTCGGGTTTCTAAAGTTGATGCAGATCCTAATTTGACTGGTTTTCTTTATGACTGGAATTATGTTTGCCAACCAATTTGGATGTTCTTCATCATGGATGAAGTTAACATCACTAAGCTTTTGGACCTGTTTTCAATTTTGTCCATCTTGTCAGGCTTGGTTCGCCTTTGATTATGTTTTATGGGCTCTATATCTAGAGTGATGTTTAGCCTATGATTTACAACCTTCAGGTCAAGTCCAAGCATTTATGCATAGGTCCACACAAAATAGTCCACAAACTCTTTAAGAAACTAGTGTACTTTACAAGCTCTTTTTCTTTTATTTTCAAACTTACAAAAGTGGGGCATGGATTTTTTAGGGTTCCTAGATTGATTTCGTAGAGATTATACTCGGGTGGAGGGTTAGGAGAAGGCTCTTTCACATTGCTTCTAGAAGTTTCAACCTCCATAAATCCCTTTGGGATGTCATTTTTTGGTTTAAAGCAGGGCTTTAGCCCTTTCCAAGAGTTTATTTTTACTGGCCATTTGACTTTTACACTTAATAAAAAATAGTCCCATCCCCCTTGAGTCTAGTTGTTTGTTCTTTTCCCTGAAGGCCATATTTTTTGCCGCAAAGTGCTATCACCATCACTATCTTCTTCATTGTGATGGAAAGAAGCCCAGTCATCTAGTTCATGAGCCAAGATTATTTCTTCAGAATCATCTATCTCATACCCATCTAAAGACACAGTAGCCTCCTTTTCGAAGTTAGGGATTCCTTCGAGGATGTTGGCATAGTGAATGTACTCGAGGCTATATGTATGAGCATGAATACAGCCTTCACTTCTATACTCCTCTGGTTGACTAGGAGTTATGTCATCATAGGGGACTAGGAGACCTTTTTCTTTCGCAACCTGGATGGCTTCTTGATGTCGTACCCCATCTTTTTCATCATCTGGCAGGATTGCCAACTATAAAGGTCGAACATCACCCGTCCTGCATATTTAATTTCTTCGATGGGATGTGCACAAGAATAGTCATCCACTTGGGATACAATGATTGAATGTGGATTGTATCGGGCTAGTCCAACCACAAAAATTGACCATTCAGCATTATACATGGGGGCCGGGATTAGCCATGGATGAATAGGGGAAAAATGATCTGAAAGTCGTTCTACAAATTCGTCTATGTCTTATTCTGATTCAGTGTCAGAATCATATGCAATAAACACAATAAACATAGAGTAGCATCTTTTTAGTCATTTAATTGGATGGACTTCACTCCTTTTAGTGTTTGTAGCCACCCACGATAGTTCCTCATATGATTGGAAGTTCATGCCTATCATGACCAAATATGAATACAACGGCCTTGTTGGCACAGCATCATACAAGTTCTTTGTAATGGTAACTCAGCACATTGACTGGCCAAGTCCTTCCACTTTCCAGTGAACCTTTGGGATGATTCCCCTTGTTCTTGCTTTTTTCAAAGAAGCATCTCTAGGATGACTGATGTCCCATCTTGATTTTACTTGTTTAATAGTCAACTCAACAGCTTTGTTATGAGCTTGACACATAGTGTAAGAGATTCCTTTCCACTCTTATGGCAATTTTTGGAGTCTATACCAATGCCAGGTGTGACCGACTTGCTTTGATATAGGGTCTTGACACCTTTCAGCCATCTCTCTCCATCTATTAATGAAGTCAAATTCCAGCTTATCATTTTCTTGTTTGGCTATGGTTAGTTGGATGATGGAGATCAATCATTGTGCTTTTGTATTGATCGATCTTGTAACCATGATAGACTTGCCATGATTTTTAGTTTGGATCATAAAGGTTTGATCCGAAATGCTTTTACTTGATGACCTACGGGCTGTCTTGGTCATTGTTCGTGATTGGTTGTTCCACGAATCTGACTCCCAGGGGGTTTGTTTTCTTGTTTCTTTTGAAGAGTATCCATTGTTTCTCCCATTAAAGGTGCTTTGCCTCTATTTATTTTAGACTTTGGGTCTTCAGACTCTTCTTTGTACAAAGTCATGTTTGTAAAGTACACCTCCTTCCTTTGAAAGGTTACTTGTCGATAAAGATGGGGTGCATCTTGTTGCTATCATCGATATACTTAAAGTACTGATGCAATGTGGAAGGGATGATAGCGCAATCATGCAGCCATTACCTTCCGAGCAAGATGTTGTAGTAGGCTTTAGTCTTGATGATATGCAATGCGGCTTTGGATTTAAGACCCCCAAATTGGAACTTGATGCAAAATTTTCAAATTGAAATTTTCACTTCCCCATCATATCCTTGTATTGATATGTTTATACTGGATAGTTTGCTAGTCGGGATGACTAACTCCTGTAAGGTAGTTATGGTGATGAGGTTGAGTACTGACCTAGGATCAATTTGTACTCTTGGAATTAGCATTTTTTTCACATGTGCTGTGATGTAAAAGGGTCAAGTGTATTTTGTTTCACCTAGCAGCAAGTCTTTTTCTCAAAAGGAAATTGTTGCCTTAGTTGCATTCTGAATGGAAAGGCATTCCTAACATCCCTTTGACTTCTTTGTTTTCTTATTTGATATTCTTTCTCAATGTGGTGGACTTGTCCCACATAAAATTGATCTTCTTGATTTAGTGCCCGTAGTTCCCGTATTAGGTTATCACAGGTTTCCTTTCACATTTGTAACAAGTCAAGGGTGTGAAGATGTGCTGGTATGTGTTTTAAGTGCTCTACAACATCATACTTAAATGCTCCTAGCGGCTTTTCATTATTATTTTCAAGAACATTTACATTAATGCCCCCGTTGTGTGGGGTTTACATAAGAAGCAAAAGGTTAACTATAATTAGGATTGTAGTTCCTTCCCAACCACGTCCCTTTTCTAGGGCTATGCTTTCTTCAGTTCTCGGAGTTTTACAGGTAATGAAGACTTGCTTTGCCTCTGGGGGACCTGAATTAGTTTCATCAATTCTCATGTCTTCTGAGTTTGAGGGTTGATAAGGGGTAGACACCATTAAGCTTAACGTCACCAGTGTTTCCTACTTGGACTCTAAGTCCTGTTGTGTATCTTCTTGACTTTGAAGATCATCGTTGAGGCGAACTTGGTTGACTTTTTAACTCAGTCACTGGATCAGGCGTGAGTCAGTGTTTCTTTGCGATGAAGCTGGGTTATGTCTCCTATTCGACTAGCTAGTCATCTTTTGTTGGTGCGTGGGGATTGTAGTGGAAAATAGTTATACTTTGCATCTTAAGATAAAAGATGTCATCTTCATTTAGGACTTCATCAGAGAGATTCTTCTTCATCGTTCCTCGAAGGTAGGCTTCTTTTATCCTTATTCTCGGAATTCGAGGGATAATCTTCCCAGGATATGCGGTTGAAACTAGAGATTTGTGGACGCTTTTTATCACTGTTGTTTGACATTGGCCATGAAATCTACCAATGTGAAGAGTTTTCTGGCTTGAGAGGTCTCTTCTTTCAAGGATTTTTCACTCTTTTTGTTTGTTGGAGAAGTTTGGGTCTCCTAGGTCACTTTTTTTACCATCTGTTTGCCCTTCTTCTTTTCTTTTGATGATGGCCTTTTGACCATCTCCCAGCCTTCATCGTTGACTAGTCTAGGAAGACCCATAGTTCTTCTCTAGAGTTCGTTTTGATTGGTATCAGGCCGTTTTTATGATGAACCTAATTCATGAATTATAACTTCTCCAGTTTTTATGCTAGGGGAGTGGAGAGCGCCACTGGTTCAAATTGCCCGAAAGACATCATGTAAAGGGGCGTAAGATCATACTTTTGATTGACGGTGATGATCCTATTCTTCCAAATCTCATTGATCTTTTCCTTGATAATGAGACAGTCCTTCAAGGGATGTGAGACTAGTTTGTGATATGCATAGTAGTTGGAATCATCGACTTCCCTTTTTAGTTTGGTCTCTTGGAGGGAGGAAACTCAATTTTCCCGTTTTCAACAAAGGACCGAAAGATAATTTCGATATCCTTGTCAAAAGGGTACTTTGCACTTTTCCAATTCCCATAGTCCTCCTTGAAAGCCTGTTAGTTTGTCGAATTCTGAGCTTCGCACTATGTTTTAGAGGTTTGGACATTGAACACCTCTTCTTTCTTCTTCTTGCTCTTTGGCACCCGTGAAGTTGTAGTATCTTTTCTTTTTCCTTCTTTTGTTTCCAACTCTTTACGGATATTTTTGGCTTGGATAGTTGCCTTAATGAGGCTGGATAGGGACTTGGTTTTCAGTTCCGCCATCATAGCACAGATTTCTAGCCTAAGATTGTCCATGCAAATTTCCACCTTGGCTTTTTGCAATGGGGGTTCCATTCATCTATAGGAAAGTGGCCTCCACCTATTAATGAAGGCCTAGGCAGACTCGTCATCTTCCAATTTAGTGTTCGTGGGGAAACTAAGAGTTATAGCCTAATCCACCTCCTGCAAATGTAGTAGGGATTTTTCTTTTAGTATAACCCCACAAGAACTAAGAGAGTAATCAAGCAGCTAACGATACCAATGGAAGGTAAACCTTTGATGGTGCTAATAAATAGGTGGATTTTAAGGGCATCTGTATTTGGTAGACTCCAAAGTAGTGACTTGAAATGCACCATGCTGGTGCACTGATCCTTTCTCTGTATAAGCATGGGAGGTAGGCTACTTGTAATTCTTTGTGAATGGGACAAGGTTGAACTCTAGGGGATACTTAGGCAGGATCCCTTTTTTTCTTTAACCAGTTCTCTCCTTTTGATTTAGTCATCATGTCAGTGATCTCTTGGTATGTCATTGGCTTGTTAGGGTTAATTAATAGACCACCACTAGAGGAGTGATCCCCTAAGCCTCCTCCTTCTAGTGCTATTCTGACCAAGGCCTTGATTTGAGCCATGACTTGATCAACTGGGTATTTTCCTGTGTGAACTTTTCTTTTGCTTGACTTACGTTGGGGGCTCGAATCATCTAATGCCATTATCCTTTCCTCTAGGACTTATAACTACATGACAATCTGATCAATCTGCTTGCCTTACTGTTTAACCAGGCAATTGATGTCAATTTCTTCTTCTTCATCGTTGTTGGAGGCTTGTTCATTTTCCTCCCCATTTTTTGGATTTATCCCACTCCCTTTAACCATGAAGGCCAAGTATTGGAGGGGGTTTCGCTGTAGAGAATGTGTGGGTGGTGATACTTTCTTTCACATCAGCATTATCATCTAAGCTATAATGCCCCTCTGATGTCTCTTTTGAGCTGGAGGGTGGTTGTGTGGCCCTACTTCGAGCCAAGCTTCAGGTGACCCGTCATGCAGGTCCAAGTCGAACCATGTTGGTGGGTGAGATGTCTGGATTGGACTCTTCAATGATCGATTTCTGGACCACCTGTGATGGCGAGGGCATGTTGTTGTTTTTGCCCCTGTTTCTCTTGACTAGAACCTGGTCAGCATGGATTTTTTCCATCTGGCATTGATAGGATTTCTGCTACTGTTGTCTTGTTCCGCCGGCTCCTCCTGTGTTGTACCCGACTTTGTGTTGGGCAACTAACTCCATTCTCTACAGCTCGGCTGACGTCCCTTTCGGATAAGAGGGTGGAAAGAGTTACCCTTGAGCCTTCCCAAGGATGCCTCAGGCCATGGTTTTTTTATGGATCTTTTGTGGTTCTTGGGACTAGGTGCAGCATCCTGGTATTACAAACTCCTAATGGTTCTTTTGCTGACCCCATGTTTTCCTTGGGGTGAACTAGGTTGTCCGGGCTCAACTTGTTTCTTTGGAGATGCGGAGACTAAGGGTGTGTCTGGCCGACCGTGCCAATATTCTATTTTCAGCAGGTTGCTTCTTGGGTCATAGGTGGACCCCAAAAGGATTCTAGGCATATTTGGAAACACAGGGCTTTGGTGGTGATTTGAGTTCTTTGGAGTACAGGGTTGGACTGGAGGTACCATGTTGGCTGCAGATGTTGGTCTCTGGAGGCTTGGACCTTGGTTGTGGTGGTGATGGGTTGGATGGGCTGACTGGTATTGGGTTGTTATGGGTAAGGGAGAGCCTGAATGAGAGCTCCTTTGTTTCATCAACGATAATGATCAATATGACCATTGGTCCTGTGAAACAAACCAACTAAGCAAGTCTATTTAAAATTTCCCTTGTCTCTTTGTTCCAACCCATCCACGCCTTTTGGTGTGAAGGGAGTGGTCCCATAATGGGAAGAGAAAGAGTTGGGTCCGACTTGGTTTGACTGAAGTGCAAGTTCTTAGTACAACCGGTTTGAACTATTAATGTGGACTCGATCGGTTCAATGACTACAGCGAATCAATGTTCCCCACACCATAAGGACAGAGTTAGAATATCATAGCCTTTCTCCCATTTTTTAAATCCTCATCACACCTTTTGATATGAAAGGATTGTCCCCATAATAGAAGAGTAAGGTTAGATCCAACATGATTTAATTGAAGCACAAATATTTAGCACAACCAGTTTCAACTTACCATATGGACCTTATCTAATCCAAGGGCTATAATGAGTCAATGCTCACCACACAGCAAGGATAGACTTTTAAGGTGGTTTTTGAATAGCCACCTATGTGGGTTGCACTAGAATTGCAAAACCCAAGGGAAGTTCCCATTTTTTGAATTATTGGGAGGGTAGTCAATCCATGCATTGGTCAGCTACTCGACGCAAAAGTTTCACATATTTTTCGTAAGTATTGATTAAACTAGAATTTTGATTGTTGTTTACCTTTTTATCCCACAGACAATGCTAATCTTTTCAATTCGCCCAAAAAAGGGGGGAATCAAGGCGTACAAAGCATATCCTGACTCTCTCTTTCTGAAAAACGAAGAAAGCTGCGAAAAAGAAAAATAAGAATATCAACCTTTTTTATTTTTTCAATTTTGAGTTTATTTTGGTAGGTTCATTTACATTTTAAGCTCCTGGGTGCGAGCTACGTACATGTATTTTTTTTATACAGCCCCTGTGCTTGGTTTTGGATGATCAACACTTAAAAAGGATTTGCAAAATACATGAAAATTTTACATAAACAAAAGGGAAACAAAGAATTTAAAAGGGTGGTCTATTTAGAGTGTATTGAATGATCACCATTTTGGTTTTTAAGTCGATCGAGTAGTCTTCGAAACCTATCACCCGTTTTCCTTAAATATGAAGTTCCAAAGGGAGTTAGAGCGAAGGATTTACGGTCATGGTTGCCTCCATGGATCGCTTATTGTGTTATACAAATGGGTTAGCCATAGTTGTACTCATACTACCTTCTACTCCTAAGTGAAGGAAACTAATTAAGTCTCGAAGGACTTGTCATTTTTGTAGGTCTGATAAATTTAAGGCATTATTCTTCTGATCATTTTTAGAAGATCAAGTACCTTCTCTTTGGTGTTGAAGTTGCTACTGAAGAAGTTGAAGTATTAGAGTCCTCTTGTAGAAAGTCTAGATGTTTGGAGATCTGTCTATACTTTTGTTTCTGTGGTTTTATAATGTGGTATCTATGTTGTTTGTATGGGTGCCCAAGGGGGGCTATTTATAGCCTCCAAGAGCCTTCTCCAATCACTTGTGACAAGGAGAAAAATGAGCAAAATTTGATTTGCAGGGGGGGTAGTCAACAATGCATTTGTATAGTCGGCTACACTCACATAGTCACCTTTGTGAGGTGGTAATCACATTTTCATTACTTGAATCATGCTAATCAACTAGAAATATGCTCAGAATGATTTGACAAAATTTGGATTAGCAACTTGATGATCTATTAGAATTTATAACTACTGGCCAGTCGCTTTCCTCTATAGGCCACTATACTCAATTTGAATGGATAAGATGCTTGTGGATTTCCTCCAAACTTTTTTGCATGTCAACAATCTCAATGAGATATTTCATCTTCTTGGATAGACTATTCTATCTCTACATACAGTAAATGTTGACACTTACAATCCCTTTGATAAGGTAATTACAATCAATGACTATATAATCAAATCTTCTGATGAGGAATTATACAACTATACATGATTGCATGGTTAATGTAACACCCCGATCCCTTTGAGCCGGATTAGTGGCTCATTAGTGTGTTTTGTTTTGTTTTATTTCTTTTGGTTTTGGTTTTGGGCCTTGGATAGGTAGTCGAGTGACCTCTGACCTGAGATAGGTAGTTCTAAGCCCTTTTCGTAATTTTGTTTTTGCGTTGCTTGCATCATATTTGCATCATCTTGGTGTCAGCATATGTATTTTGTTGAGCTCGTTATTTTCCGTAACTGAGTCAGATCCGTTTGGAGTCAATTGGAGAAGTTGGACCTTCGTGTGACTTGAACTGTAATTAGTCTAAACTCACCGGACCTTGTTTTAAACTTCCAAACCTATATATGTGAGTCATGTTCCAGATGTCCAATTCCTTGCCCATTTGTCTTGATCGTTGCATGCAAGAGAGAAGGCTCCAGGAGAAGCTCCATGTTCAGCTCGTTTTCTCTCTCTCTTCTTCTATTCTCTTGCTCGATTGAGGAGTGGATCCCTTGTTTGATTTGGGTTCTCTCCCTCTCCTCTCTGTCTATGTTTTGTGGCTTTGGGTAAGTGGGTTCTTTCCCAACTCTTTCTTCTTCTTCTCCAATTGCACCTCTCATTCTCTGATTTCTATGTCTTCATCTCATGCATGGTGTATCTCTTTGATTTGCTTTGATTTTAGCGGACTTGGAGCTTGATTCAGTGGATTCCAGATTTGAGGCAAGTATAAGTACAAGCTTGATAACACATATGGGTATTTTGTTTGATGGCTTTGATTTCTTCTTATTCCTTGTCTAGCATGTTTTACAGCCACATTTTGTGAATTTGGAACCTCTGTAACTCATTTTGTTCAGCTTCTGTACCGAATTTCAGTTTCTGTAACTATCCCGAATTTGTGTTCTGTATTGTACGGCTAAGCCGTAAGTTTCTACGGCTCACATTCCAGAGCCTCGAAATTTCATTTTGTTCTACGGCTAGGCTACGGCTAAGCCGTAATTTGTCCTACGGCTGAGCCGTAAGCTAGCCGTGACCCAAACCGTAACTCAGCCGTGAATTAAATCTCTGATCAGTCGAAACTTTTCCAACACAGGACTCCTACGGTGTGGACTACGGCTAAGCCGTGAAATGCTACGGCCAAGCCGTGGATTGGGCTACGGCTAAGCCGTATACTGACTGTAGCTCAGCCGAAAGAGGCATCAGATCAGAGGTGAAAGATGACCAGTTTAGCTGTGTTTTGAATGGAACCATGGTTAAGCTGTAGTGCATAATACGTCGAGAGCGTAAGATGTCTCCGGCTCAACCATAGGTCCCTCATGGCTAAACCGTTAGGCATGGCAATTCTGAATTATAACTTAGGATAATGGTGAGACTTGTAGGGCTCAAATACAGGTTAATCACCCATGTAAACCGGCCCAATGGATTCCTTGGGTCGCATGAAGAGTCTGTTAGGCTGTGACTTATTCATGTGAGCGTTGATCACTGTTAAGCACCTCCCCATGGGTGTTGGTTTAAGGGACTTCGATGCACATAAGGATTTCATTGCAACACTAGGATGGCAACGGTGCATCAAATAACTTAAAACTACATCAACATGCACGGTTAGTGACAGTGAACAATTAGATTAGGGTTGGCTCGTAACTAACCTTGATTCCGTATTAATCTGAGATGCATTGCATATTGTTTATGGTTTTGCCCTCTGTTCTGTTAATCTATGTTTATGCATTCCGTAGTCATTTTGTTTTCGTCCTGTATATCTGTTTTATCCTTCGTTCTGCACTATGCTTTGATCGATGCTATGCTTTGCTTTGACTTAATCTATGCTCTGTCTCTGGCTTGTATATCTCTGTTTGGTTTGGGTATTCCCGGGTGGCTCTGCCCAGAGATTAATACGTGAGGATAAGATCCGGTCCTTGCCATCGGTGAGTCCAAAGCGGATAATCTCCCTTCTTTGGATTTGATTTGATTGGTGTTAGTCTGGCTCTACTCAGCCTCAGCCCTAGGATGCCCGACGGGGTTACTCTGGCTTAGATCTCTGTATCTCTGTTTAACTGCAGTGTTGCTTTGTCTTGGGACCCCGGAACCCAGGAAACCGAGACCCGCTTGTACCTTTGGCCTGGACAGCGGTGTTCTCCTCTGCTCTGCTCTGCTCTGCTCTCTATTTGAGAGAACATGGTTAACGTAGTAGCCAACTAGTTCAGTATTCTATGTTTTGATTCACATATCATGTTTTACTTCTATGCACGATTGGCTTAGTTTCCTAATATGGAACTCTGTATTTAATCTTCTGTCATTATTATATTCACTTTGATACTATGAGTGTTACACCCCTGTTACTTGTATTTGCTGGATCGTTGTATTCATTTGTGTTGTCTGTGGTGTTGCAGGCACAGATACCTTGCCCAGCTCCCCGGCGGTCGAGGAGGCTGCAGGGGCGAGTGTAGAGGCACCCTCAGGTTTGGCAGAGTGGGCCTGATCATCTCTGCCGAGTGCGTTCATGCATGCTTCCAGTGGCTTTTCATTTTGGGATTTTGAGAGATTGTATTTGGACTTTGGACTTGTATTCTGTGTATTTTGTATATATTGATTTTGGTGTGTATTCGGTTTTATATCAGTGTATTTGTCCTTGTCGTTTCCATTTCATATTTGCTTTGGCTTCCGCTATTTTCTTTGTTGCTTGCTATGATATGTACAGCTTCCGCGTACGCTTAGTTCGCACGTGTTAGATCCCTTGTGTGCGTGCATCTGGACTGGGTTTGGATGCACGTGCGCGGGAGTACGTGTGTCACAGGTTTAGCTTTTCGCTAACCCCCCGATTTCTGGGCTCGGGTTGTGACATACGTATTGTATGGTATCAAAGCTTGCTAGTTATAAGCATGTAGGCATCTAAGATCGTGGTGAGATCACGCTATCAACTAATTGACTCGAAGTCTCTTAGGTTGATTTGGGATTTGACTAACTCAGGGCATTTTATATTTGTGTACTGTATTTCTTTTCCTTTTGCAGGATGGCATCAGGATCAGGATCTCGGGATGAGAATCAACAGGGCCATAACGGTGATAGTGGATCGGTACCCCCACATATCAGCAGTGAGGAGCGCATGATGATGATGATGCAGTCTATGCAATCATTACAGGCACAGATGGCATCCATGGTAGATAGGCAGAGTCAGGCTGCTGCAGTAGCATCACCTCGTATAGATCAGCAGGTGGTTTTTCAGCCGAAGGAATTAGATCCAAATGCTCTTTTCGACAAGTTCCGTAAGCGAGGGGCGACCGAGTTCCATGGGATAGAGGATGCATTGCAGGCTGAGCAATGGTTGGAGCAGACTGAAGAGCTATTTGATACGATTGTGTGCAGTAACAAGCAGAAAGTAGTGCTCACAGCCTCTATGCTTTGGAGTGTAGCTAAGACATGGTGGAGGAGTGTTAAGAGCTCATTCCAGAGTATGCCCAGTGCCACAGTTTGGGAGACCTTCAAGCAGCAATTCCGTCGGAAGTTCATGCCTCTCCATATTCAGCGAGCCAAGGAAGTGGAATTCTTCAACCTTCAGCAGAGACAGATGCCAGTTGCAGACTATGTACACAGGTTTACAGAGCTGTCTCATTTCGCAGAGGACATGGTGAACACTGAGCATAAGAAGGTGACTCGCTTCGTCAACGGCCTGAATCCGAGACATAAACGCCACGTGGTTGCTTGCATGTGGCCGGCTACATTGGATGACGCTATTGACAGGGCCTATGATGCAGAGGCCATATTTGAGGAGGAGCGAACCGAGGCTAAGAGGACGGTAGGCTTTAGTGGCAGAAGTCAGTTTCAGAAGAAGTTCAAGGGTAAACAGGGCAGTTCGAGCAGTACTCAGGTGATTTGCAGTCACTGTGGGAAGGATCACCCCACCGACAGATGTTGGAGGAAGAGTGGGGCTTGTTTCGGGTGTGGTTCTACGGATCATAGGCGGGCCCAATGCCTGAAGTTTCAGTCCTCTCCACAGACGAGACAGGCAGGATCTACAGCGCAGGGCAGATCTCAGCCAGCTCGCCCAGCCCAGAAGCAGAACCGCCAGACAGCCCGAGCCTATGCTGCTACGCATGAGGGCGCGGAGGAGGCCACGGTAGTGGAAGGTAAAATTTTAATTTCTGATGCTGAAGCTTTAGCCTTATTTGACTCCGGGTCTACGCATTCATACGTAGCACCCCATTTTGTTGTGCAGCTTCGACAGCGACCCACACCACTCCCGTACTTGTTGTTAGTATCCACTCCGGTTGGTAAGCGGGTGGAGTGCAGTGTTTTCTACCCTCAGTGTGATGTGCGGATAGCTGGTCATCAGCTCCCAGTAGACCTCGTGTTGCTCACGACACTGGATTTTGATGTGATCCTTGGTATGGACTGGCTTGCAAGATATCATGCGTGTATCAATTGCTACAACAAGGCTATCTACTTTGATTTGGGCAGCGGATTCCGATTTGAGGGCAGCCAGATGAAGTGCCCAAGGCGTGTGATATCTGCTTGTAAGGCAAACAGGATGCTTCGTAGGGGATGTGAAGGATTTCTTGCGTTCATTTCAGAGAAGAAAGATCAGCGACAGCTCAGTGAGATCCCAGTAGTTAGCGAGTTTCCGGATGTCTTCCCGGAGGATGTGCCAGAGTTGCCACCGGTTCGGGAGGTAGAATTTGCTATTGATTTGATGCCAGGTACAGCACCCATCAGTAGAGCTCCATATCGTATGGCACCTGCAGAGTTGTTGGAATTGAAGAAACAGTTGCAGGATCTGTTGGACAAAGGGTTCATACGCCCAAGTGTTTCACCTTGGGGAGCTCCTGTGTTGTTTGTTAAGAAGAAGGATGGCAGTTTCCGGATGTGCATTGACTACAGGCAGTTGAACAAAGTGACTATCAAGAACAAATATCCCTTGCCTAGGATCGATGAGTTGTTCGATCAGCTTCAGGGTGCAGCTTCCTTCTCGAATATTGACTTGAGGTCAGGGTATCACCAGCTCAGGGTGAAGGATGAGGATGTTCCTAAGACAGCTTTCAGGACTCGGTATGGACACTACGAGTTTCTTGTCATGCCATTTGGTTTGACAAACGCACCCGCAGCTTTTATGGCGTTGATGAACAGGGTGTTTACTTCCTTTTTGGACCAGTTCGTTGTGGTTTTCATAGATGACATATTGGTCTATTCGAAGACAGCTGAGGAACATACAGATCATCTACGGAAAGCATTGCAGCTGCTTAAGGATCACAAGTTGTATGTAAAGTTGTCCAAGTGTGAGTTTTGGCTCGAGCAAGTTACATTTCTGGGTCATAAGATTTCTAGAGATGGATTGATGGTGGATCCGGCTAAGATTGAGGCAGTAGTCCATTGGCCCCGTCCTAGATCAGTGACAGAGATTCGGAGTTTTCTGGGTTTGGCGGGATATTACCGCAGGTTTGTGCAGGACTTCTCGAAGATTTCAGCCCCGCTGACTCAGTTGACTCGGAAGAAGGTCCCGTATGAGTGGACGGAGAAGTGTGAGCGTAGTTTTCAGATGTTGAAAGAAAAGCTCACTACGGCGCCAGTGTTGACTCTCCCTGATGGTAGTGAGGGATTCGTGATTTATTCCGATGCTTCTCGCGTTGGACTAGGCTGTGTGCTGATGCAGAATCAGAAGGTGATTGCCTATGGATCCCGACAGCTGAAGGAACATGAGAAGAATTATGCCACACATGACTTGGAGTTAGCAGCCATTGTTTTTGCACTAAAGTTGTGGCGGCATTATTTGTACGGTGTGAAGTTCGAGGTCCATTCCGATCATCACAGTCTGCAGTACTTATTTGATCAGCATGACTTGAATATGAGGCAACGGAGATGGTTGGAGTTCATCAAGGACTACGACTTTCCGATCAAGTACCACCCAGGCAAGGGGAATGTAGTTGCAGATGCACTCAGCAGGAGGACAGACAGTCTTCAGGTGTTGGCAGGATTCTATATGCTTGTGCATGATCAGCCTGTTGAGGTTCGGAGGGTAGGTGGATTGGTGACATTAGCTACTACCGTCGTGTTTCAGCCTGAGGTGATTCAGCAGATCAAGGATCGCCAGTTTGAGGACCCCCTTCTGGCGAAGTTCAGAGACCGGATGGCAGATCGACCGGATTTCAGCTTGGTAGATGGAGTTTTGTACTTCAGGAATAGATTGTGTGTTCCCGCTGTGGATGAGCTGAAAGATAAGTTGATGACAGATGCGCACGATTCCCGATATGCGATGCACCCAGGGAGTACGAAGATGTACCGGAACTTGAAAGATAGATTTTGGTGGAATAACATGAAGCGGGAGATCGCAGGGTTCGTAGCTCGATGTTTGACCTGTCAGAGGGTAAAGGCTGACCATCAGCGACCTCCAGGATCATTGCATCCATTGCACACTCCGCAGTGGAAGTGGGAGCACATTACGATGGATTTCGTCTCCGGTTTTCCGCCGACCAGTCGAAAGAACAATGCGATCTGGGTAATAGTGGACAGATTGACCAAGTCAGCACATTTCCTTCCGTTCAAGAAGGGGATGACATTCACAGAGATGGCTAGGAAGTTTGTTGATGAGATAGTCAGATTGCATGGCACCCCAGTATCGATTGTGTCGGATCGTGATAGTCGTTTTGTGTCTTCATTCTGGAGAGCATTTCAGGAAGCTATGGGCACGAAGCTGAGTTTTAGTACGGCATACCACCCCCAGACCGATGGACAGTCGGAGCGTACCATTCAAACATTAGAGGATATGCTCAGAGCTAGTGTGCTGAACTTTGAGAAGGAATGGGATATGCATCTAGCTTTGTGTGAGTTTGCCTACAACAACAGCTTCCATGAGAGTATTGGTATGGTACCATACGAGGCTCTATACGGACGCAAGTGCAGGACCCCTGTGTGCTGGGAAGAAGTAGGAACAAGGAGTTTCCATGGTCCGACGATCATAGCTGAGACGACAGAGAAAGTGCAGAAAGTGATAGAGAATTTGAAGGTTGCTCGATCCAGGCAGAAGAGCTATGCGGATACTCGGAGGAGACTTTTGGCATTCCAAGTCGGAAATTGGGTATTTCTTAAAGTTTCTCCGATGAAGGGCACAGTTCGATTTGGTCAGAAGGGTAAGTTAGCTCCGAGATATGTAGGACCGTTTGAAGTCAAGAGCCGAGTTGGAGATTTAGCTTATCGGTTGACGCTTCCAGTTGAGTTCTCCGGTGTGCACGATGTATTCCATGTGTCGATGCTCCGTAAGTATGTGCCAGATCCGAACCATGTGATTCGCTACGATGACATCCAGATTCAACCTAATGTAACTTACGTTGAGCGTCCGCTTCGCATCGTTGGCACACGAGAGCAGATTCTCCGTACCAGGACTATCAGATGGGTTAAAGTGTTGTGGGAACATCATGGTCCAGATGAGGCTACATGGGAGCTAGAGGAACAGCTAGCGCGCCAGTACCCACAGCTCTTTGCGCAGGTAGGTAGTCATTCCGAGGACGGAATGATTCTTAGTGGGGGAGGATGTAACACCCCAATCCCTTTGAGCCGGATTAGTGGCTCATTAGTGTGTTTTGTTTTGTTTTATTTCTTTTGGTTTTGGTTTTGGGCCTTGGATAGGTAGTCGAGTGACCTCTGACCTGAGATAGGTAGTTCTAAGCCCTTTTTCGTAATTTTGTTTTTGCGTTGCTTGCATCATATTTGCATCATCTTGGTGTCAGCATATGTATTTTGTTGAGCTCGTTATTTTCCGTAACTGAGTCAGATCCGTTTGGAGTCAATTGGAGAAGTTGGACCTTCGTGTGACTTGAACTGTAATTAGTCTAAACTCACCGGACCTTGTTTTAAACTTCCAAACCTATATATGTGAGTCATGTTCCAGATGTCCAATTCCTTGCCCATTTGTCTTGATCGTTGCATGCAAGAGAGAAGGCTCCAGGAGAAGCTCCATGTTCAGCTCGTTTTCTCTCTCTCTTCTTCTATTCTCTTGCTCGATTGAGGAGTGGATCCCTTGTTTGATTTGGGTTCTCTCCCTCTCCTCTCTGTCTATGTTTTGTGGCTTTGGGTAAGTGGGTTCTTTCCCAACTCTTTCTTCTTCTTCTCCAATTGCACCTCTCATTCTCTGATTTCTATGTCTTCATCTCATGCATGGTGTATCTCTTTGATTTGCTTTGATTTTAGCGGACTTGGAGCTTGATTCAGTGGATTCCAGATTTGAGGCAAGTATAAGTACAAGCTTGATAACACATATGGGTATTTTGTTTGATGGCTTTGATTTCTTCTTATTCCTTGTCTAGCATGTTTTACAGCCACATTTTGTGAATTTGGAACCTCTGTAACTCATTTTGTTCAGCTTCTGTACCGAATTTCAGTTTCTGTAACTATCCCGAATTTGTGTTCTGTATTGTACGGCTAAGCCGTAAGTTTCTACGGCTCACATTCCAGAGCCTCGAAATTTCATTTTGTTCTACGGCTAGGCTACGGCTAAGCCGTAATTTGTCCTACGGCTGAGCCGTAAGCTAGCCGTGACCCAAACCGTAACTCAGCCGTGAATTAAATCTCTGATCAGTCGAAACTTTTCCAACACAGGACTCCTACGGTGTGGACTACGGCTAAGCCGTGAAATGCTACGGCCAAGCCGTGGATTGGGCTACGGCTAAGCCGTATACTGACTGTAGCTCAGCCGAAAGAGGCATCAGATCAGAGGTGAAAGATGACCAGTTTAGCTGTGTTTTGAATGGAACCATGGTTAAGCTGTAGTGCATAATACGTCGAGAGCGTAAGATGTCTCCGGCTCAACCATAGGTCCCTCATGGCTAAACCGTTAGGCATGGCAATTCTGAATTATAACTTAGGATAATGGTGAGACTTGTAGGGCTCAAATACAGGTTAATCACCCATGTAAACCGGCCCAATGGATTCCTTGGGTCGCATGAAGAGTCTGTTAGGCTGTGACTTATTCATGTGAGCGTTGATCACTGTTAAGCACCTCCCCATGGGTGTTGGTTTAAGGGACTTCGATGCACATAAGGATTTCATTGCAACACTAGGATGGCAACGGTGCATCAAATAACTTAAAACTACATCAACATGCACGGTTAGTGACAGTGAACAATTAGATTAGGGTTGGCTCGTAACTAACCTTGATTCCGTATTAATCTGAGATGCATTGCATATTGTTTATGGTTTTGCCCTCTGTTCTGTTAATCTATGTTTATGCATTCCGTAGTCATTTTGTTTTCGTCCTGTATATCTATTTTATCCTTCGTTCTGCACTATGCTTTGATCGATGCTATGCTTTGCTTTGACTTAATCTATGCTCTGTCTCTGGCTTGTATATCTCTGTTTGGTTTGGGTATTCCCGGGTGGCTCTGCCCAGAGATTAATACGTGAGGATAAGATCCGGTCCTTGCCATCGGTGAGTCCAAAGCGGATAATCTCCCTTCTTTGGATTTGATTTGATTGGTGTTAGTCTGGCTCTACTCAGCCTCAGCCCTAGGATGCCCGACGGGGTTACTCTGGCTTAGATCTCTGTATCTCTGTTTAACTGCAGTGTTGCTTTGTCTTGGGACCCCGGAACCCAGGAAACCGAGACCCGCTTGTACCTTTGGCCTGGACAGCGGTGTTCTCCTCTGCTCTGCTCTGCTCTGCTCTCTATTTGAGAGAACATGGTTAACGTAGTAGCCAACTAGTTCAGTATTCTATGTTTTGATTCACATATCATGTTTTACTTCTATGCACGATTGGCTTAGTTTCCTAATATGGAACTCTGTATTTAATCTTCTGTCATTATTATATTCACTTTGATACTATGAGTGTTACACCCCTGTTACTTGTATTTGCTGGATCGTTGTATTCATTTGTGTTGTCTGTGGTGTTGCAGGCACAGATACCTTGCCCAGCTCCCCGGCGGTCGAGGAGGCTGCGGGGGCGAGTGTAGAGGCACCCTCAGGTTTGGCAGAGTGGGCCTGATCATCTCTGCCGAGTGCGTTCATGCATGCTTCCAGTGGCTTTTCATTTTGGGATTTTGAGAGATTGTATTTGGACTTTGGACTTGTATTCTGTGTATTTTGTATATATTGATTTTGGTGTGTATTCGGTTTTATATCAGTGTATTTGTCCTTGTCGTTTCCATTTCGTATTTGCTTTGGCTTCCGCTATTTTCTTTGTTGCTTGTTATGATATGTACAGCTTCCGCGTACGCTTAGTTCGCACGTGTTAGATCCCTTGTGTGCGTGCATCTGGACTGGGTTTGGATGCACGTGCACGGGAGTACGTGTGTCACAGGTTTAGCTTTTCGCTAACCCCCGATTTCTGGGCTCGGGTTGTGACAGTTAACCACATGTGAAAATTGAGAATTAGTAAGTGGGTCTGGGCTTTGGTGTCATTGACAATGGCTTGGCCCATGTAGGTCAAGATGGAGCTAAGATAATACTCACTTCAAATTAATGTCGAATAATTAAAAACCATTTATTTATTAGTCAAGAATTTATGTCGAGATCATGGAAGCCCCTTGGTAAATCTATAATTTGAAGTCTCGAAAAGATGAATAAAAGAGTGATAACTTTGTGAAACTACTCTTCTCGAATTAAATGACAATTGACCTCAATGTGCTTGGTCCTCTCTTGAAAGATCGGATTTTCAATAATCTAAATGGCACTTATATTATATGCATAAAGAGGTTTATGACGTTGAGCAAATCCATATCTTTAAGTAAACCATGAAGCCAAAGGATTTCAAAACAAGCAGCAAATATGGCCCGATATTTAGCTTCAGTAGAAGATTTGGAAACTTTGTCTTGCTTCTCACATTTCAAAGATATTTAAGCATTGCCAAGAAACAGACACCAATCTGTCGTCGATCAATGAGTGTCTTGTCATTCAATCCAATCGACATTAGAGTAAGAGGTCAATTCAAGTGAGGTTCTAGCCGGAAAGAACAAATGACCAATAGGCATGCCAAGTAGATATCGAATAATACACCGGGCAACTATTAAGTGGAGGTGACGTGGAATAGTCATGAATTGACTCAATAAATTGACTGCATGCGTAATATCTGGCTAAGTATTAGTCAAGTAAATTAAGCTGCCAACTAACTGGCAGTAGAAGGTTGGATTGGGAAGAAGAGAACCACTGTCTTGAGTTAGTTTTGTATTGACTTCAAGTGGGGTATTAACTGGAGTAGAGTGAGAAAGACCAGCCATATCAATAAGGTTAAGAGTATATTTGTGTTAACCCAAAACCAACCTTTTTTCAGATTAATGAATTTTGAGACCTAAGAAATAGGTGGGAGGGCCTAAGTCTTTCATGTGGAAAGATTAATGAAGAGAGTTTTGAAGTTCTTTTATCATCATAGCATCTGTGCCTATTGTGATGATGTCATCTGCATAGACGAGAAGCACAGGAATGCCAATAGAGGTATGATGAAGGAACATGGAAGGATTGTATGGACTTTGGCAAAAGTTTTCTTTAAGTAATTCATCACAAAAATTTTCAAGCGACACCTGAGGAACTTGTTTGAGGCCGTATAGAGAGTGCTGCAAATGAGTAATAGGACCATTGCTCAAAACTGAATATCCTTGAGGGAGCCTTATATATTCTTCTTCTTTCAGATCGCCATGGAGGAATGCATTCTTTACATCAAGCAGAAAAAGAGGCCAGGATTGAGACATGACAAGCTCAAGAATAGTATGAACCGTGGTCATTTTGGCCACTAGGGAAAAAGTCTCGTCATAGTCAATGGCACACTCCTAGATATTTTTTTTAATGCCAGAAGTTATGCTTTTTGTCTATCCAATGATCCATCAGACTTAGTTTCACAGAGAAGACCCATTTATTCCCAATCACCTTAATTGTGGCTAGACATGAGACTACATCCTTGTGTGATTTTCCTAAAAAGCATCTAATTCCTCTTGCATTGTCCATTGCTAGCATTCATGCTTTACAGCATGAGAGTAAGAGCCAGGAATAGAAATAGAAGACAAAGTTGCAAGTAAAGAGGTATGAGAAAGCCCAAGCAATCAAGAGGACAGTAGAACAACAAAGGGGAGGCACTAAGTTTGGATTAGGTATTAGATCAAGTGGCTTAAGTGGCGGAGGTAATGCGATATCATCTATCCATCTCCTTCGATTATACATAACATGTAATTTAAATCTTTGTGGAAAGAAGTATCAGAAAAAGGATTTGAAGAGAAGGCGGGCAAACCAGATAGAGTGACTTAGGGCAATGGATAAGAATGATGGTGAAAAAGAAATATTGGTTTTCGGAAAACACAACATGGAGAGAACCCCAAACATGTTCGATTGTTGGATCATAGCATATAAATCCCTTTTAATGAGAAGCAAATCCTTAAAAAATACATTTAGTCGATTGAGCAGATAATTTTTTGTGCTCAAATGAAGGGAGAGGAACAGAGTAAACATAGCTGAAAGTGTGTAAGTTCATGAATGAAGGTTGCTTTTGAGAAAGACAAAAGTATGGAGTTTGATTTTGAAGTTCGGTGGATGGAAGGTGATTGATGAGATGAATTACAGTGGTTAATGCTTCAAACCAAAAATGATGTGGGGCATAGGATTCAAGTAAATGACAATGAACCACATCAAGTGGACGATGATTCTTTCGTTCAGCCACACCATTTTGTTGGGGGGTTATATGGATAGGTACATTGAGAGATAATGACTCTATCTTGTAAAAACTTTTGAAATTGATGCAAAACATACTCTCCCATTAAATCAGTGTGGAAGGTTTTTATGTAAGTTGAGAAATGGTTTTAAACAAAAGCTAAAATCTTTTGGAAAGCATCAAAAACTTTTGATTTGGCTCATAAAAAATATATCCGTGTAAACCGGCTATAGTCATCAATAAACGTTACAAAATACTCATAATGTGAGTGAGAAATTATTGGTGTGATATACCAAACATCACTATGTATTAAGTCAAAATATTGTTCAAATATGAGTCATGTACAGAAAATGAGAGATTTCTGCTCTATCAGAGCATACAAGTAGAACAATTCAAGGTAACATCAAGAGCATAAGTTTTCATATTATTAATCAAACTAGACTTAATTTAAGATAACAAAACTTTAGAGCTCGGATGGCCTAATTTATTGTGCTACAAATGCACATTATTTGAATATAAACAAAAGAAAGAAAACACACATATATTCTTTGGTTGTGTAGATAGGTCAAGAGGGAACAAACGTCTGTACTTAGGTCCCTTCATAATCAACTTCCTTGACTACTGAGCCGGATGAAGAAATGATACATCACAATTATCATCAACAAGTTAACCAACAGAAAGTAAATTTGAAGATAAACTAGGAGAAAGGAAAATATGTTGTAAAGGTAAAGAATGAGGTACATCACTAATGGCAGTGATAGGAAGTTTCTCTCCATCAGTGTTATAAATTTGAAGGTTGCCATCATAAAGATGAACATTTGAAAGATTATAACGAGAGAACGTCATATGGTTGGAAGCTCCATAATCAAAATACCATATGGAAGAGGAGAATTTATGTTTACCGGATATACCTGAAGTGGATAAGGCATGAAGGATCATTTATTGGATTATTTTTGGAGTCACAAAACGAACACTGGGAGAAGAAGATGGTAGTATCGGCATGAATGAAGACTAGGCTGAGGCAACTGATGTCGTATCTAATGATGAAGGCACAACATGGCATGCATGAGGGGTGTTATTGTTGGGACTTTTTCTGCACTTAGAGATGCTATGACCTAAAGCCTTGCAGTAATTACAAAATTTCATTTTACCTTGTGAAGCATAGTGACCATATTCCTTGCAACGATAACATTGTATTTTGCTTATGTCCAGAGTTGTTGCTAAAGATGTGTGGTCGTGTGGAGATGGTTGATGTTCATCTCACAAAATCTGTGTTGGATGTTTCCCTTTGACTGCAAATGCTACTTCAAGCGCACCACCAGCAGTATGCTGGATGAGGTGAGTTTAGATCACGTGTCATTGTTTTTCCTGAGAATTTCATTAAGACAAGTCCCCAAGGAAGTAGATGGTTGTCCACTCATCAAATTTGAATGAACATTTTCAAATTTTGAACATAGTTTCATTAGAAATTGGTCTCGGTGATTGATCTTATAAAAGTCTTGAAGTCCAATTAAAATGTCCCTTGGTACATATGCGTATGCAATATTCGTGAATTTTGTCCTCAAAGCTCAAATCCCCAAGTAAAAATTCAAGACAGACTAATTCCCTTGGTAGTACTTTGCAATCTCATGGTCCAAATAGAAGCATCTCGCATGATTATCTTGATAATAAATTTTTTTAGGTGATCCCACATTTCTTTTGCCATTTTGTAGGGTTTGAGATGCATAAAAAAATGTGGATCTACCGATGCCAGGATCTAGCGCATTATTTGAGCCTCGTTGGTTTCCCATTGCTCAATCCTGTCCTCATTAGTGGGTTTGGACTTCGACCCACTAATATGACCCCATAGTTTCGTACCCTTAAGATATAATTCCAACTAAAAAGCCCACGAATTATAATTTTTTCTAGTGAACTGAATCAGATTCATATCTAATTTCCCCATTGCTTTGGTAAATGGAGCAAATAAATCACAACATTAGATGAAAACAATCCTTTGGAAACAAGAAAAAAAAAGTGCACAATAGTGATGCAAATCGTCCCAAGCCAAATAAAGCCTCAAATCCATTTATGGATGCACAGAAATGAAATCCAGCATAGATAGAACTAGAAAAAAACACAGATCTAGATCAATTTGATGATCAAATTTTAAAAAAAAAATTCTAAAGAAGTGCCAGTCAACCCACTTTTTTGTACTTGAAGGGGTATGTGGGCCCCACAAATGAATCAAAAGTTTGATGAACACTTAAGAAACTGTCAACTATAATTTTGTTTCAAGTTTTACAGAAAACAAATGTGAATTCAAAAAGTTTGATGGATCTGATGAAAACAATATGAAGAAACTAACACTACAACAAGATGCAGTTTTGGTGACTTTTTTTAGCGACACTTTTATAATTTCGTTGGTAAAAAGTAAGCATGGACGATTATTTACCGGCGCATATTATTTCGTCGATGAAAATTAGATAATTACTGACGTTTTATATAAAAAAACAGTAAAAGTCAAATTTTGCCAATGTTTTTAATTTTCATCGTTAATAGTGCTATACTTTTACTGGCGTAAAATGGAAGACGTCAGTAAATATACAAAATTTTTTACTTAAATTTTCAAAAAATGGGAAATTTTGTGCCGATGAATTTTTACGAACGGAAAATGATTTACGTCGGTAAAGTTTTGAAATTTTTAAGGGTAATTTCATTAACATTTGCCGATGAAATTTTATACATTTGACGATGAAAATTAATCGTTGGCAAAAGCTTCCCAATCTTGGTGCCACTTGTTTCCCTTTGCATTCCCCCACCCCCAAATCCGTTTCTCTCTTTCACTCTCTAATCTCTCGCTCTGTCTCCCACCCCCAAATTAGTTTCTCTTTCTCTTACTCTCTTTGATCTCTCGCTCTGATCTCTGTCTTGCTCTCTCCGATCTCGCTGCTCTCTCTGTCTCGCTCTCTGTCTTTGCTTACTCTTGCTCTCTCTCTTGCTCTCTCCGATCTCTCTCTCTCTTCAATCTTCCTCTTTGCTCTCTCTCTCTTTTTCCCTCTTCTCCTCTCTCTCTCTCACTATCTCCGAAGTCTCACTCGCTCTACTCATCTCACTCAAATCCCAACACCGGCCTCTGCCTCTGCCAGCCAAAAGGAGGAAGGCAAAAAGAAAAAGGAACAGCCGAAATTGGCGGCGTCCCCTCTCTACTCTCTCCCTCTCCGTCTGCTCTGTTGCCCCTCTTCAAGTAATAGCTCCCTCCCTCCCTCCATCTCTTAAAGTTTTTTGGTTTTCCTTTTTTTGTGTGTTGGTTTAATTTATAGAAATGTTGGGTTTTTTTTAAGCTAGAAACTAATTTTTTTTTTGGTTTAATTTGCAGAAATGTTAGGTTTTTTTGAAGTTAGAAACTGATGTGTGGGTGATTGCATTCTAGTTTCTGAATTGTTGAATTTCATGTATTTGTGATAGAGAAAGTCCATTCTAATTGCAATATCTCCTCTCTTTGTCTCTGGCTTGCGATTTCATGCATCTTGGTTAATTGAATGTATTTCATGTATTTGTGTTTTTGTGCCCTCTTCTGTCTCCGGCCTATGATTTAATCTCCTCCCCAAAGGCAAAGACCAACTGCCCTTTTCTCTTTCTTTCTTTTTCAGTTGCTTTCCTCTTCTGCTACTGTTGTTGCAGTTGTTGTTATTGTTGCTGCTGCTGCTACATCTTCATCTCTTGTTCATCCAACCATCCATCTATCTATCAATCTTTTGCTTTTGAATTGAAATAGATAAATATATACATATATATAAATATTACGATGATCATGGTTTCCTGGGTTCAATTTGAAAGAAATCAAGGAAATTGAAGGCACGAATGAAGGTAGGCTTTATTGCGATGATCATGCTTTCCTGGGTTCAATTTGAAATTTTAGTTGTAAATTGTTCTAGGTTAATTTACCTAGTTCAACACAATCACAATCACAATGGAAATGTGGGCCACCTCATGCTAAGTTGCTAACGATCTCCCACTCGGCCCATGTGGCCATTTATTTTAAACCACGTTAACTATGAAAAATTAGGCTCTCTTGGATATAATTGGAAACTTGTAATGTGCTTGATAGAAATAGTTTGAATGATTTGTAGTTGCCTTAAATGTCTAAATTACACTAATTAACTAGGTGTGAGTTATGGACATTACATGTTCAGAATTAACATGATTCATTCCATCAATCATAGACCAATGGCATGGTTAAACTAAGCTCTTAATGAGACAACCCTTACTCTTTGAACTAATGCCTACCTTAATGGTCATGTTATAATGTTTTGTCTTCGAATCTTAATGGTCATGTTATAATCTTTTGTCTTCGACTGTTCTTGCTTCTTATTATTCTGCAAATATAATGTACAATTTTGTAAGAATGAAGATAATATAAGAATATTATCAATCTGATCTCTATGTACCGTAAAATTATATCATTGACCCATAGCCATCAATTAATAAACTAAGACCTATATTTGATATGTTGAATATAGACCTTAGAGGATAAACTTGTTCATTGGGTCAGGTAGTGTCTCCTTAGTGTTAATTGCTGTAGTACACAAATATTTGAGGGAGCAGTAATGGAATTGTTTTCAAGAGAAAAGTTTAGAAAGTTATTACCTCTCAAATAAGTTTTTGCTTTAGCAGTCATTATGCAAGCAACCTTCTGTGCCTTAAAAGTACTTTGCTCGGTTGCTACTTGACTCCGCCTCCGTCTTCTTAGGGGTTTCTTGTTCTCTTTCTTCTATAGCATTTTCATGCCATTTAAAAGCTTTCCAGCAAGGATTCGGCCGAATCCACATGGATTCAAGAGCAATCACAATCACAAGAAAATACTCAAATCTCTAAGACAAATCTCAATTCATTAATCAATCAAAAGGGTCTCTCCCAGAATTGGGACTTACATAATTAAATTGAATTGGGTTCAATTCAGTATGTACCTTCAGTTTTATAATTTTTTGCTTTTGAATATACATATATACATATAAATAATATTTAATAGATAATTCTTGATAAAAACCAAATTATTTAATTGACTGATATAAAAAATGACATGACATTTGTGTATGCAATGACAAGGCCACCAAAGAAGTCAATATTGTAGTGCGCGAAATTTCACTTTATTAATTCAGTTGATTAAAATAAAAAAAATGACATAATGTTTTTGTATGCCCAATTGCCCGTACTAAGAGCTAGACACCAACTAGAATTCAATAATAAATTCTAGTTATACAATAAAGTATTGATATGTCACAATTTTGCTTGGTTTTATAACCATAGATATCCTTACTTGAACCTTGAAAGCAAAATGAGGTACACAATAAGCTAAAACCTTTTTTAAAGGTAATCAAGTCAAATAGAATTACAATCTTACACAGAAAAATTGATAAAAGATGACGAATATGATTTGATTCCAGTGATCAAAAGAAATGTGCAATGGTGGACACTGGGAAAGCTATCTAACACTGTATCATATTTGAATGACAGATAAATGACATTTGAATATCGCATTTTCTATTCTAAAAATACGATTTGGATAAATAGGGAGGGTGAAGTCCATTTTTCATAATTAGTTCATGGTTCAAATATGAATGCATTTAATATACACAAGAGAGTAATTTTCTTCTTTGCAGAATTTTTGGCTATTGGGTTTTGGGTATTTGTTTCCTCTTTTAGAGCTAAAACTTGTATGATGAAGTTTTAAGAGATTAGACTTGCCATCATTTCATGAAACCTCCTGTCAAAGATATCACACATGGAGCAATTTCTAACTTCTAATTGCTTATGATTTCCAAGACTTAGGCTCGAAAACTGCCCACCGGGGGGGGGGTCAAAAATGGGAAACGGCCCCGGAAAAATAAAAAACCAGCACGAACACTTTGCTTGAAGGTAGAGTAACTTGTAGGAATTGACAGTCCATAAATCGAGCTCCCAGTTAGAGAATTGGAAGCAAAAACCTACGATTTCCAAGACTTAGGCTCGAAAACTGTCCATTAGGGGATCAAAAATGGGAAATGGCCAGGGAAAAATAAAAAACTAGCACGAACACTTGGCTCGAGGGTAGAGTAACTTGTAGGAACTGACAGTCCGCAAATCAGACTCCCAATTAAAGAATTGGAAGAAAAAACCTAAGATTTCTAAGACTTAGGCTTGACAACTGCCCATCGAGGGGTAAAAAATGGGAAATGGCACCGGAAAAATTGAAAATTGGTATGAGCACTTTGATCAAGGGTAGAGTAACTTATAAGAATTGACAGTTCGTAAATTCGACTTCCGGTTAGAGAATTAAAAGCAAAAACCTACAATTTTCAAGACTTAGGTTCGAAAACTGCCCACCGGGGGGTCAAAAACGATAAATGGCCCCGGAAAAATCAAAAACCAGCACAAGCACTTCGCTCGAGGGTAGAGTAACTTGTAGGAACTGATGGTCCGCAAATCGGGCTCCCGATTAAAAATTTTGAAGCAAAAACCTACGATTTTCCAAGACTTAGGCTCGAAAACTGCCCACCGGGGCTAAAAAGGGAATTGGGGCCCAGAAAAATCAAAAACCGACACGAGCACTTCGCTGGATGATAGAGTAACTTGTAGGAACTGACCATTCAAAAATTGGACTCCCAATTAGGGAATTATACCTAAAAACGTTGGATTCCGAACACTTAGACTCGAACATAGGCCGCCAAAGGTCCATAACGAGGAACGGCCATCAGACAGCCTAGAAACTGACATGAGTGCCTAGCTCGAGGCAAAAGTAACTTGCACGAATTGATGGCTCGTGAATCGGACTCCCGATTAACCAATTAGACGCAAGAACTACTGAATTCTCAATACTTAGGCCAGAAAACAAGCCGCCAAAAAAACTTAGGAAAATATTATATATAAACATGCTTATCTTACATTTTGTAATTTAATTTGTTGAAAAGGTTCTAATGTTATTTTTGTCATTACAGATTGATGGATGGTATGGGTTCGGACTTAGAGCGGTGTTTTATTTTCATTTTAGTCTATTTGTATTTGTATATTGGATATTTATATGGGACTATGTCATTGTAATATTTGTTAAATGAGATGAATGACTTGATGAAAAATGGTGATGGTTGTTTGTTTATTGCAATTCTTGTATGAATGGATTTCTTATGTTAAATACAAGTACATGAATAGGTTTATATTTGATATAGGTATATAAACAGGTTTATTAGAAGATTATAATGAAAAAAGAATTATTATATTTAAAAAAAACTTTTTGCCGATGAAAAATGATATTTGCCGATGTTTTTAACGTCGGCAAAAGTAAAATAATTTTTTAAAAAATAAATCATTTACCGACATTTTATAATGTTGACAAAATGATATTGTAAATTTTATAAATAGGGATAAATGTTAACGACGTTAAAGAGCATCAGTAAAATGAAAAAAATAAATTGAAAAAAGAATGATTTTATCGACATTAGAAAACGTCAAAAAAAGTAAAGTAAAAAAAACTAGAATTAATTTTGTGACATTTTTTAACGTCAGCAAAATGGAATTTTAAAATTTTTTTTATTTTTTTACTAACATTTTAAAATGTTCGTAAAATGAAATTTTAAATTTTTAAAAATAAAAAAATTAAAAGGAAAAAATGAATGAGTTTACTGACGTGAAGTAATCGTCAGTAAAAGTGAAAATTAAAATAGAAAATACATGAAATTAATTTTGCCAACGTTTTTTAGTGTCGGTAAATGTTCAATTTAAAATTGAAAAAATACCAAAAATTTTTACCGATGTTAAAAAATCATCAATAAAAGTGAAATTAAAATTAAGAATAGATGAAATGAATTGTGCCGACGTTTTTTTAACGTCGGTAAATGTCTAATTTAAAATGTAAAAAATACAAAAAATTTTGACCGACATAAAAAAACCAGCAATAATAGTAAAATTAAAATTAAATGAATTTTGCTGATGGTTTCTTAGTGTCGGTAAATGTTCAATTTAAAATTTAAAAAATAAAAAATATTTTTACTGACATGAAAAAATCGTCAATAAAATTTTTGCCGATGTTTTTTAGCATCAGTAAATGTCCCATTATTCATCCGTAAATATTGTTTTCGCTGACGAAATTTTTTTCCATCGGTAAAATATTTTACTGAACTTTTTTTGGTGACGTTCAGACGACGAAAATATTTTCGTCAGTAAAGTAATATACCAAAGTTTTGTTATCTTTTGGCAACGAAAAAATTCGTAGCTAAAAATGTGAATTCTTGTAGTGTGATGATCTATAAGAAAGCCTAGATGGCCTACCTTCGACAGCAAAAAACTCTAAGAAAATACCAGAATTTCTCATAAATGCAAATGACTAGGATTATGTAGCCTTATGTGAGTGTCGTGATGGTTGATGATGTCCACTGTTGATCACCCTTATGAGAATAGGTTTAGATGATGAACAGTAGTTTGAATCTCCAATTGAGATTCGAAAGCATAGAATCCCTCTTTCTCACAAGAACAATAGGATTAGATAGCTTGGAGGCTCTTATGCCATGTAAATTTCATAATAGCAGATGAACACAAGTTTCTGTGAATCATTTCCAATGATCTCAATGAGAGATTTCATTTTCTTATATGGAGTATTCTGTCTCTAAATGCAGTAAGTGTTGACAATTACAATCCCTTTGATAGGACAATTACAATCATTAACTATATAAACAAATCTCCAAATGAGGAATTATACAACTGTGCATGATTGCATGTTTGACTACATGTGAAAATTGAGAATTAGTGAGTGGGTATGGAATTATGTGTCAATAACAATGGCTTGGCCCATGTAGCTAGGTTCAGATGGAGCTCCGTTAACATCGCATAGTATCTATCTTGCTTATATTTTCTTCTATGATGAGCCCTTTTTATCTAAAGATTGTGGGCCAGTAGATGAATGGATGATCCATGTAAAAAGTAATAGATGCGGCGCCCTTAATAATAGACTATTAGAGTCTGAATCCTTCAACCCTTTGATAAGAAATCCCAAGGGAGTGGAGCTCAATTGTAGAGCCCACCTATTAGAAATTCAAGCAGATCAAAATGATTGTCTCAATGCAAGTTAATCCCACCTTAAGATTAACTATCCTTGAAAAAGGTGATTAATGAATGTGCATGATATTTTTTAATCGCAAATTTAGTGACGCTGACCAAAGCACTACGTAGAAGGGATCAAGGTGATTAATGAATACGCATAACAATTTTTAACCACAAATTTAGCGAGGCCAACCTAGGCACTAGACAGAAAGGACCATTTTGATGCATTATTGTTGGAACTCACCTTAAGATTAAGTCACCTGAGATTAAACTCAAGGCCTATCTTTGTCAGGGTACTATTCTACCACTACACTACTGGATCTTTGTGTTTACAGTCTGGAACTCTCATATGCAAAATGCTTGTGTCAGGTCTTTTGAAATTCATCCTCAAATGAAAACTGTGGATCAAAATTTTAAAGATAAAAACAAAAGAAAGTGTTCACTTTTATATTAGAATTTGTATCACTTTAGGTATCTAATTTTCTGAAAGCATTTGGTCATAAGGTGCCAATTCTTTGTTTTGTTAGAATTTCATGCCCTCAGTGCTTAATAATATAAAGAAGGGATATTTCAAAAAAATAAAGATTCAACTTAGAATATGATTAATAATGCATGAGATTGTGATAATCACATATATAAGATATGGTTGAAACACAATGCTCAAGCAGAAATGCATATAAAAGTTGGTTTCCAACATCTGTGAGCTTGAACTTGGATATTAATGCAAATTAAGCTCAAAATCTGCATATACTCAAAATTCTATTCTTACTTACAACTATACTCAAAATATACATGTTTCTTTCAATTGCGTTCTTTTGGCAAGGTGAACTTGCCCCGAACCTTTTTTTCGAAAATGACCAAAATTCCCTTATCGGAAATAAGGAGTTAGGGCTTTGTTCTCTCTTTCCTGTTTGTCTCTTTTCACTTCTCCTCTCTTCTTTCCTCCCCTTCATTTGCCCTTGTAAGACCCTAACACATTAATCTCATAATTAGCTGTAACTAATTGTGGTGTTAGTTGATTAAGTCATGAGCTTAGTGATGTGAATTAAATTCAGTAATACTACAAGTGCAAAGCTGTCAGTAATAGACAACGGCAAGAGTAGGTTGATCCCACAGAGATCTGTATTAAGTTAAATTAAAAACTATATTTTTAAACCAAAGATCATAAAAGCAAGCAATTTGAATTGGATTAAAAGTAGAAAGATTAGAAACGTGAAATAATTGAAAGTGTAGAAAATCAAGTATGTAAACAAATCAAAGGAGCCAAAATTCACCAAATAATCAAACCAATCAATTCATGCAATTAATCTTTCGTTTCGCCTTAAATATTATTCAAATCAAAAACAAGTCAACGTTTCTTATCCGAAAAATTTATCTTTCATAAAAACTCTTTTTTAACAAAAATAAATCTCAAAACCCAAGACCTTCTTCACTTCATAAGAGGCTAAAAATTCTAAACAACACCTATCAAAGTTAAGGATAAACCGTCAAATAATCCTAGTTTTAAGCACGGCCTATCAGATCTAAGTATAGATAATCAGAATCCCTTTATTTTCAAAAATTAGGAACAAAAGTTTCCCCCTTGGGCATGAAGATGGATCTATTTTTATTTTTAAAAACCCATTAAAAGAAACAATTAGAAATGGAAAAGAAATAACAAACATAAGTTAAATAGAAGACCACTTAGCTTTTTCCTTCACTCCGATTAGATTCTCAGCCCACCATTGTAAAGAACTTCATAAATGAGTTCTCTTAGAAAAAACTCTCTTCTAAATATCGTAGTTTCTAGAATAAGGCTCCATAATAGCTTAAAATAAAATAAAAGAAAATATGGGAGGAAGAGAGATCTAGGACTTCTAGATCTAGCTCGGAATGAGTGGAGACCTCCCATGGTGGCCTCCTTTAATATTTTTTGTCATCTCTAGATTCATTGAATTTAGACATTTTCTTGGCTTGTGGATTGAGATGATCCTCTTTGAAAGAGAGCAGGATTAAGCAAACTTCTCATTTGAACAGGCCTAGATGAGGATGAGCTGGGAAGGTTTTGGAACTCTCTAGATAGCTTGGCCTATCTATTGGACCCACCTTTGATGAGAGTTTGTTTGCAATCTTGACAAAAATATACAGCCAAAATTTCAAAGCTACAACTGTGTCAAATTAGCTCCAATTTAAACAATCTTAGGCTTTACGGACATCTACGTGCAAAGAACTTTCTAACAGTAGGTAAATCGCGCAAATCCAATGCTCAAACTGAAAGTTATGGCTATTGAATTATCTATACAATATTTTGAATTAAAACTGCGGCCAATGTGGACCCTGTCATATGGGATATTTCTTCTACCTGAATGGTGGGTCCCCTCAAGAGG
Source organism: Sextonia rubra (assembly GCA_037013555.1). Lineage (NCBI taxonomy): Eukaryota > Viridiplantae > Streptophyta > Magnoliopsida > Laurales > Lauraceae > Sextonia > Sextonia rubra. Next base: position 13,177,681 of record JASUAD010000018.1, on the reverse strand, counting down.
TCTTTTACTTTAATTAGAACTTTTGAAATTATCTGTAGAGATAATACGACTTGTGAAAGATGAGTGGACCCCTCTTTGAGTGTACCCTCGCATGTGTATGTGTGTGGGGTCCACTAAGTGAATTTTTCCTTCTTTCTTCAGTTTTGTTCCTTTCAATTTCAATTCAGCAATGTGGGGCCCAAGATGACAGTTTGTGCTTTGAAGGGGGTCCCGAGTCAGAGTCCCGATGCACTAGAACTCTTTTAAAGTCTTCCCTTATGGCTTTGTAGGTCCTAAAATTCTTAGTTACTGTGCATATTACTCAACTGGTGAAGTATTAAAGAGTCCTGATCGAATTGAAACTCCTGTGGAAAGTGTCCTAATCCAAGAAGGATTTTTTGAAGAATTGGGAATTTGTATAAAATGGTGAAATGATGCAGAGAATGTGTTTGAATTGCTTGAAACTTCATCTTTGAAGTAAAAATGCATGGAATAATGAAATTCAGTGAAAAACAATGTATTTAAGCTAATGAAGTCCATAATCCTACATGAAATGAGGAATTTATAATGCAATTTCATGGACTTAACACTTTGATACTAACTAACTTAGTTTGTGGGTTAGAATAAACTCTTGATATGTTTAGAAAGTTTTGGGAGCCTATGAACCTAGTCGGAAGTCGACATGGTCCTATATGCAATTTCGAAAAAGATTGGGAGATTATCTGTAAATTTTAAGAAATTTTGTTTTTGAGCCCATTAGATAGAGGACATCATTTCGTACAACTTCTGTGTTGACTCTATGGCCATTTAAAGCCCCAAAATCCCATATTTAATGACTTTAGTATGAATAAGTGCAAAAGGGATATTTTTAAATTTTTGATTTTTCTGCAAAAATCCTCATCATATCATACATTTCTTTTTAGAAACAACATTTAATTTCACTGTCTTACAATCCGAGGTCTAGAAAACACTCAAAATGCTCCACAAGTTTCTTGAGCAGTGGGCCCGATGCAACATCACTCTATATAAAGCTAGTTGTTCGTCTTCACTTCTTCTTCTACTCGACCTTACCTCTCTCCCAGGCAACCAGCAGCTCCCCTATCCTCCTAATATTCTTTGCTCGCCGTCGTGTTCTCCAACATCTCACGTACCCCTTGGCGCCATTTTTATGCAAACTTGAGTTGGGCAAACCCTTTCTCCATCAAAATCTCCTCGTCAGGTCCCTTACAAGCAAGCTTTCACCTTCTCTCTGTTGTGGTTCAATTCTATAGCCCCTTGAGAGCCCAAACTCCAACATGTAAAAGCTCTCTCCTTATCTTTCCTGTTTTGCCATTTCTGGGGTAATTACGTGGGCATTTTTGGGGTTTTTTTTATTGTTGGTGTTTCTCAGTTGATTGGAGTGTCCGAGAGGTAATTTGGGAGTTGGTTTTTGACACATGCAAGCAATGTACCCATGATTTCTTTTTCAACGTTATGTGTTTGGTTGGGTAGATATATGCTTAGTTTTCCTCATTTTCCCTTGTATCTAATGGTGGTAAAATGTTGTAGAAATGGAGTAGGAAAGATAAAAAATTCTTCCCTAAATTTACCTTTGGAATTCCATGATTCAGAGTCCCCCAAGTCACCATTATTTTATTGCACTTTCCACACATTACTGATAGCATACACATTACTGGTGGCAAAAGAAAAAATAAGTAAATTATATATTTGTATTTATCTCTAGAGGAGCATAATTAATCAAATACCTTACGCAAAATAATGCATAAAGAACTCGATTGTGTATTTGTATTCATTTATGTGAATATGAGAGTCATCATGAAAGAATCTTCATTTAGCAGCACGAAAAAGTGAGAAGTGGAAATCTCCTTCTAATTAAAGGAAAGACAAACTTAGGGTTTCAAAATTTCCTAAATGATGAAATCCCATTTATTAATTGCATCCTATTTAGCATCTTCCTAGAAATTCAATACTTTTTTATTTTCTAAGTCAAATTTTATGTGTAGCAACTCCATTGCAAGAGGTGTCAAATTTTATTTTCCCCATGTTGCTATATTTTCCACTCTTCTTGAAATTTCTGCTCTCTTTCTTTTTTCCTTTTCTTCACATTTTTTCTTCTTGTTCCAAATCTTGACTGGAGGATCCATTTTTCCAATTTCCTACAGGCAAAAGTGACAATTTATGTGAAATTATAAATTTACTCCTAAAGTCACAAATGCATGTATGCAGGCCCATCTCACATAAAATAATAGCATGTAATGACATCATTGGACATGATTTTACTTGAATTAACTAATGACGATGAGAAACTCAATCATTCATATGAAAAAAAGATTTTGCAAAGATTTTCAAAAATAGAATTCTAAAAGTAGCAAGGTTCATGATTTTAGGTAGAAAATGTGATTTTTTAGATGATTATGTATGCAAACACTACAATGCAGTTTAAAAGCATAAAAACATAATTCTTAGCTTTATGAGTCTCTTCTGAATGGATAAGTCCTTAAAATTTTTAAAAATAAACATGAAATAATGCATTTTAAGAACTTATCAATTGCCTCCACTGTGGAGGAGCGTGGAGGTGTGTGAGGAGCCGCAAGATATAGGCATTTACTGCGCTGACAACGTTATCTAGACGTCCAATCCTGCATACAAGAGCTTGATCACGTTTTGGGGAGCATTTATAATATTTTGGGAACTTTTGTTGTACCGGCTTACGTTGGCCTCACTTTTGGGGATTTGTATTTAATTTTTATTTTTGTGTGTGTGTGTGTGTGTAAATATTAAAATGCAATGCTATGAGAATGTCATTGTAAATTATGTCTATCTCTTATATTGTGTCTCGTGCTATCATTAAGTTTAAAATGGGATGATTTACTGCAAGCTTCCACTGAAACATGTCCACTTTTCATTATGATATCATTTCGAATCCTCATCGCAGAAACCTATGAAAAATTGTGCATGCGGGAAAAAAAATATCCGGAATCCCCCTCTTGCACCGCGCTCGCGATCCCGGGTTGATGACTGTGATTAGTGCTAACCTAGTCCTGGGTGGCGTCAATTTTGATAGCTCTTCCTTGTACTTTTGAGTGCTTGACTTGATATTTGATGGCCGCAGTGAATTGTGGCCCTGATTTGACCATGATTCTGCTTCATTGGTCCTGATTTCATCTCATTGGCCATGTACACGGCCTATTCTTTTGGAATTTAACTTTTTTATATGCCAAAAATTGCCCTCGAGGCATGATGGTTGATAGGATGTCCACAGAGGCATCGTGCCCGGAACTTTGGAAATTCCATGTTTGGGCTCTTGATTTCTTTCCCTGAGCCCCATTTTTTCAGTTTCTTCCTGGAATCCTTCTTTGCCGTGGACCATTTAGACTGGGTTTTTGCCAGCCTGAGTCTGGCTTGGAAATTAGGACTTGTGATAGGCTTTGCGTGTATAAACCATCTTGAAAATTCGGTTTTGGCTTTGCAAATGGCTTTGTTTGTGCGGTTTATGACCTTGTCTTTGTCTGTGGAAGTTAATTTGAGGATTTAATGGGATTTTTCATGGTATTGGTGGGCTTGGATAATTTTCCTATCACACTTAGCCCAAATTTAGTTTTTCTAGCTCATTGGAAAGCCTGTTTGGCCACGAGTACTCCAATGGTGCACTTGATTGGATGATCCAACTTGCGGCTTGAATTTTATGGGGAAAACGGCCCAAATTTTAGAAGGCGAATTGTTTGGCTCAAGGGCCTGAAATTTCTCAACTTGTCATTCAGAGGTCACGTGGGCTGTAAATTCATCCCACAAGCAGTCGCCGAAAAGGTTTCGATGAGAGGCATCCAGAGGTGCGCCCAATCTTCTATTTTGATGGGCATTGGGTTCCAAAATTTTAAAATCGTGACCCATGAGGTCTCATGTTTTTCCTGCCCAAGGACTACTTGGATCTCATGGTTTTGCTTGATCATCTAGAAGATCTGAGGACGTTCGCAGCGAGTCTCTACAATTTATCTCACATTTAATTGCACAAGGGTTTTCGGTGAGTTCAGTTTCGACACCCATTTGAAAACAACGGTTCTTTCAGCTTGATTGATATCGCACAAAAGTCATCTAATTTGGCCATAAAAATTAGAGATTGTTGTAACCACTGATTGATCTAAGAATCCATCATCATATCTCCATTTTGATCAATAGGTTAAAAGATATCTCAACTGAAAAGTCGTAGTTATTTTCAAAATTCGCTGGGAATGATGCCTTCTGTATCTATTTCTTTGATTTTGACTTTAAGTGACACTCATTCTAGCTTCCTGTACCCAATACACATATCCATGGAGCAGTTCATGCACTGTGCTCATTATTGTCTTCTTTATTGCTTATGATTTTATGTTGTCTATTATTTCTAGAACTTCTTCTTGTTTATGTTGAAGAAAATTTTGTGATGAAATGTTACCGTTAGAATATCCAGAATTCAATGCTTTACCATATCATTTGCTTCTTTCTAGTACACACATATTGCTTACTAAATGTTTTGGCTGTTTTGTGGCTTTGTTGGTGTCTCTTTTTAGGGTGTCTGCTCTTTCTTTCTTTCTTTTTTTTTTTTTCAAAATGTATGAATTCTTCTCTTTTACCAAAAATAGAAAAATTGTTTCGGCTGAATGTGCTGAAAGTGCAATAACTAGATCTCACCAAGTCCTAGAGGGGGGTGAATAGGACTATTAAAAATTTCTTTTCAAGAATTAGGTTTTATTAGTAGGCAATCTGAAAGATTAATTAAAATTGAGAGTCCCCAAGAAGATTAAGAGAGATATTCAGAGTTGTGAGTGCTTACAGTATGTAGAAATGCAACTAGAGAAACAAAGATGTAACTTAGAAATAATGATCAACTCAAGTGACAAGAATGCAAGGCAATATCCACACACAACAAGCAATAAACACAGTGATTTATAGTGATTCGATCCTAGACCTACATCCACTCTCAAGAGCAATCTCTCTTGGTTCCACTAAATAAGAGGTACTTACATAACATACACCTCTTGCAACAGTTTTTGATTCGGTGGTTTGTCTTCCACCAACTGGGGTTTTTGATCAGGTGGTTGATCCTTGATCTAGTCCACCAACTACAACAATTTTTGATGCGGTGGTTTGTCTTCCACCAAATACAACAATGAGAATTGAAATATTAAAGAACACCTAAACAAGGAATTGTATACCTTGGTTTTGAGTGGTGCTCTTGATGCTTGAAAGACTACCTCCAAGCTTTGGCCTCTTGTTCTTGCTCCTTGGTGATGAAGATCTTCAGATGAGTGCTCAGCCAAGGGAAGAGGTTTTAAGAGGGTTTGGAAGGCTAAGGTATTCTCTCAGATTTAATGGAGCCTTTCCTAAATCACCAACTACTTTTCTTGAAACAATAATGGCACTTTAAGGTGTTGGAGAGTAGGTGGTTGTGGGAGCTTTAAAGATGATTTTAATGGAAGTGCAAAGGCTCAGCTATACTAGTGATTTTCACAGTAATAAATTCAGTAGTTGGAGCAAGGGAGAGGTCCTCTTTAAATACAGATAAGCTCCAACGGATAGATCTACGGCTAAGAACAAAATGGTCTACAGCTTAGCCGTAAGCTCTGACAACATCCAACGGCTAGTTTGACCAGATTCAACAAAAGTTCCCTCTTACGGTTAAGCTTACGGCTTAGCCGTAAATCCTTATACGGCTTAGCCGTGAGCACCTTTTGGCTTAGCCGTGGGTCAGCCGTAAGCTGAAATTTCCCAAAAACTGCTCTCTGGAGAGTGGCCCGTAATCTTTACGGCTTAGCCGTGAATCACCCTACGGCTTAGCCGTAAAGGCCTTTCGGCTTGGCCGCAAAGTCAACCGTAGGCATTATATGTCCAAATGCACTCTCTGGATTGTGGCCCGTAAACTTTTCGGCTTAGCCGTGAAACACACTACGGCTTAGCCGTAACATTTTTCGGTGCAGCCGTAGAGTCAGCCGTAGAACAAAATGATTCAAAATAAACTCTCTGGAGAGTGAGCCATAGGATCTACGGCTTAGCCGTGGTCCAAGCCGTAGAACAAAAACTGTCTGTTTGAAAACCCTAATTTCCTATTTTATTTCTATGGACACTAGGGGTCACAATTACCTTATCCCTTGGCATTCACAGAGGACCTTCTTGAATGATCTTGAACTTCTTTGAACTTGCTTAGTCTTCATTGATAGGTCTTTCTTAAATGGTCTTGAACTTCCTTGAACTTGCTTGAACTTCTTTGAACTTAGCTTGATCTTCAATAAACTTCAGAGATGAACTAGGTCTTTCTAGAACTGAACTACACTTTGGTCACGTAATTGACAACATGTTCTTACAGTGACACTATCAATCTCCCCCTTTGTCAATTTCGTGACAAAATTCCACATAATACAACATTTTAGCTCAACAAATAAGATACAACAGGTATTACATTAGTAAATACACCTTAAGCACTCACATCTACATAAGCCTGAAAGTTCAACACATTGAAGCTCCCCCTTTGAAGATGCATAACCTGCAAAAGGCTGCAAACACAATCTACTAGAAAGGTGGGAGGTTAGAAAGCTCCCCCTAAAAACATGCATACAATTCTCCCCCTTTTTGGCATAATATTGACAAAGAGATAAAGCATAAATAAGAACAGAAGTACACACAAAGAGAAGCAGTTGCGAAGTAATGGCTATATTAGATTAGAAATTAGGAGCAGTACAACCATGTCAAAAAAAAATACATCACCCATAATAATAAAAGAGAGAACAAACAAGACCAACAGGTGAAGCACAGCCAATGCCCAAAATACAAAAAGAAGACAATAACAGACATCAATCAGAAGGAGGAGAGGGGGAAGGAATCGCCACATCGTCTCACCGGCAGCTTTTGGAGATCTTGGACAAGTATTGAAAGGATTTCTTCAAGAGCTTCTCCATCTTGGTTTGCCTTTGTTCAAGTGCGGCCAACCGAGCGTCAAACGAGGAAGAGGAAGAAGTCGGGGGAGGCACCGGAACTGGGGAAGCAGAAGAAGGTGCTGCAGGAGGAGGTCCATCCAGTGAATCATCTTCGTCTCCGGAGTCATGAAGGCGGGGACCAGCGGCTTGTTGTTTGGAGAAGCGCATGTTCTGAATATTGACGGTGCCAAAGGTGGGGTGAGACTCAAGGGCTTCATCTGAAGGTAAATTGACCCCACACTGAGAGGCGAGGCGAGTCATGAGATATCCAAAGACGCATGCATTGGTGCCTCTGCCCGGCACAGCCAAAACCTAATAATGGTAGCACAGATGAGAGATGGAAGACACACTCTGACCCCCATGTGGACTGAGTAGAGGACATTAACCATGAACGGGGTTAGGTCAGAGAAATTCCCCCTCCGAGGATAGATGTTACAGGTGAAGATAGCATGGAGGATCCGGTAATGAGGAAGCAGGGAGGCTGCAGGAAGGAACCCCTTGTCCTTCCATGGGACGGTGGCTCCACAGAGAGCGAAAGTGGCAGTTTGTTTTTCTTCTTCGGATAGAGAATCCGAGATGACCGAAGGGGGGGTATCGGAGAGAGGCACACACAAAAGGGCTGAAATGATGGCAGGGGTGATGGTATTGGTGCCATCAGTGAACCCAAGGTCAAAGGACAAAGAGTCTAACGATGCACGTGTGATGGATGCATACATGGTACGCATAATCGATGGGAAGCCAGGACCACCCCATTTTAGAATATTTTCCCACCCAACGTGGGTGAGAAGTGTATGGACTCCATATGTCTCAACGGCGAGAATATTGACATCGCGTTCTACAGTAATGGGTCGGGAAAAGAAGGACCGATCACGAGTGGGTTCCCGTGGAACCAAAACTCGGGGAGAGGGTGGAGATGGCTGACGAGGCCGGGAGGAGCTACTGGAGGCACGAGGCCTCTTACCAAGGGGGTAAGCGTTCTTGGTTCATGGAGGCATGATGATAACCAGAGGGAAAGCCACTCACCCAAAAACAGGAGGAAAAAGTACACAGGGGAAACGAGCACAGTAAAGCAAATGAAACAGTGATGTGAAAACAAGAAGAGAGAGAGAAGAGAACAGTACAATGACCAAGACAGGAAGACGCCAGAGGAGGAAGGCTGGAGAGGGAAGACGCCAAAAAGACCTTGCCGGAAGAGGAAGAAAGAAAAAGGAAGAAGGAGCAGAGACGAGGGCAGAACTTTCGTGTAGAGGCAGAGGCAAAAAGAAACGAAGAGACGGAGTTAAGTAGGCATCGACGCGTAGAACGAGGATGGAAATAACACTTACGGCTTAGCCGTAGACCCTGGGCAAAACACAGGTTAATCCAAACAGCAAACACCAACTGATTTCCTCAAATTTTCAAATTTTAACACATCAAGAGGTTTAGTTAAGATGTCTGCAAGTTGTTTTTCAGTCTAAATATATTCGAGCTCAATGATTCCTTCTTCGACCAATTCTCTAATGAAATGATGTCGAATATCAGTGTGTTTGGTGCGAGAGTGCTGGACTGGATTTTTAGAAATGTGTATGGCACTCGTGTTATCACAATACAAGCTCATTATTTCTTGTTTAATGCCATAGTCCATAAGCATCTGCTTCATCCACAAGAGTTGAGAACAGCAGCTTCCGGCAGCTATGTATTCAGCCTCGGCAGTGGAGAGAGATATTGAATTTTGCTTTTTACTATGCCAAGCTACTAGACAATTTCCAACATAAAAACAGCCGCCACTTGTGGATTTTCTATCATCTAAGTTTCCTGCCCAATCAGCATCTGAGTATCCAGCAATGGAGGATGATGAGTCATGAGGATACCACAGACCATATTCAGTTGTATCTGCAATGTATTTAATGATTCTTTTTACAGTAGTTAGATGGGATTCTTTTGGATCTGCTTGATATCGAGCACATGCTCCCACACTAAATGTTATGTCTGGCCTACTTGCAGTAAGGAATAACAGGCTACCGATCATACTTCTATATAGGCTAGAGTCAACCCCTTTACCATTTGCATCTTTAGTAAGTTTGATGGTTGTACTCATGGGAGTTTTGACATGTTTCCCAATCATTAGACCAAATCGTTTTACCAGTTCTTTAGCATACTTGGACTGAGAAATGAAGATACCATCATGTAATTGTTTGACTTGTAAACCTAAGAAGAAATTCAATTCGCTAACCATACTCATTTCGAATTCAGATTGCATTAAATTAGCGAACTGAGCAGTCAATTCATTAGATGAGGAGCCAAAGATGATATCATCTACATATATTTGCGCTATTAAAACTGACTTTCTTGTCTTTTGGATAAAAAGAGTTTTATCAACACTACCTCTTTGAAAATTATTGTCTAACAAGAATGTTGTCAACCTTTCATACTAAGCACGTGGTACTTGCTTAAGACCATACAGAGCTTTCTTTAATCTAAACACATGGTCAGGGAATTTTGTGTCTATAAAACCTTTAGGTTGTTCAACATACACTTCCTCATTCAAAATTCCATTTAGAAAAGCACTCTTAACATCCATTTGAAACAATTTGAACTTTAAAAGACAAGCTATAGATAGTAAAATTTTAATTGATTCTAAACGAGCAACTGGAGCAAAGGTCTCATCAAAGTCAATACCTTCAATTTGAGAATATCCCTGCACTACCAACCTAGCTTTGTTCCTAACAATAACGCCATTTTCATCAAGTTTATTTTTGAAGATCCATTTAGTGCCCATCACATTTTTATCCTTTGGTCTTGGAACTAGGTACCAAACATCACTTCTTGTAAACTGATTCAATTCTTCTTGCATAGCTTTTATCCAATCATTGTCTAAAAAGGCTTCATCAACACAGGTAAGTTCTAAAACAGAAGTAAAGTACAAGTGACTCATAATGTTCTCCAATTGTTTCCTAGTTTTTACACCTGTTAGGGGGTCACCAATAATCTTATCTATAGGATGATCTTTTACATTCACCAAATTTTCAGTGGAAATAGGTACATCAGTTTTTTTTGTGGATCGTGTGGGTTCAATCATTAAGGGCACTTCCACTTCATCAACATTATCAGACATTGTGGATTCATCATCTATAATGACATTTATTGACTCTTGGATGACTCCGGTTCTCATATTTAGAACACGATAGGCTCGACTCCGTGTTGAATAACCTAAGAATATATCTTCATCACTTTTCGAGTCAAATTTACTCAGTTGTTCTCTATCCTTCAAGATGTAACATTTACTTCCAAAGACCTTAAAATATTTCACATTTGGTTTCTTCCCATGCCACAATTCATAAGCTGTCTGATTTGTACCAGTCCTAAGATAAACTCGGTTGATGATGTAGCAGCTGGTATTAACAGCTTCGGCCCACAAGTCTTTAGGAAGATTCTTACTATGAAGCATGACTGTGGCCATGTCTTGGAGAACTCTATTTTTTCTTTCAGCTACCCCATTTTGTTGTGGAGTTTTGGGTGCTGAATATTCATGATGAATCCCATATTTCTCACAAAATTTGTCAAATTGATCATTTTCAAATTCTCCACCATGATCACTTCTGATTCGGGCTACTGAAGTACCTTTTTCAGTCTGAATTTGTTTTACAATCCTTTTGAATTCTCCAAAGGCTTCAGATTTTTCTCTCAAGAATGCAACCCAAGTGAATCTAGAGAAATCATCTACCATAACAAGAAAGTACCTTTTCTTACCTCGACTCTCTCTTTTAGTTGGTCCAACCAAGTCCATATGAATAAGTTCTAGAGGTCGAGTAGTTTTCATAGCATTCACCATTTTATGGGCACTTCTAATTTGTTTTCCTTGAAGGCACTCTCCACAGATCATCTTTTCTTGACTACTGATCTTAGGCAGTCCTTCAACATATTTGTTTAGATGGGATAAGTCCCTATAGTTTACATGCCCAAGTCTTTGATGCCACAACTTAGCTTCATCAATACTAGTTAATAGGCAAGAAGCAGAGGATGAAGTATTTTTTTTTCCCACCACATAACAGTTATCGGTAGTTCTAAGACCTCTCAATATTATCTTTCCATTCCTTGAGATCTCACAACTATGACTACTAAAGTTAACGGCATAATCTTTATCACAGATTTGAGATATGCTAAGTAAATTATGTTTCAACTCATCAACGCACAAAACATTCTCAAAAGGTGGTAAGTTTGGAACATTTAAAGTTCCTTTCCCAATAATTTTCGCAGTACTGCCATCACCAAAAGTAACCGTGCCTCCATCAAATTCAATCATTTTAGACAAACAAGATTTATCACCAGTCATATATTTTGAGCATCCACTATCCAGATACCATCTTGATTGTTCTGCAGCTTCAAAAGCTATGTGGACCACTAGATTCTTGTTTTTAGGTATCCATTTAAGTGTACTAGTAGTGGGGATCACAGTTGGTTTTTGGTGTTTCACTTGAAAGGTTTTATGTTGGGGAATAAGAATGTTTGCTCCATTCTTTTTGTATATTTCAAATTGTTTTCTTAACTTTTGGACTTCTTTTAACAAATTATCCATCTTTTGGTTTAAGGGGAACGTGTTTATTTGAGACTTCTGCTTTTTGTTTTCAAGTTCCACTTTTTTAGAGGTGTTTTTCTCAATTTTTTGACTAATGTTATAATGAATTTTTCTTAACTTGCACTCCATTTTGAAATGACCTCTTTTTCCACAATAATGACAGAAGACATTGGATGAAACAGTATGAGTACTAGTAGATGCCTTATCCAAAGTGTTTTGAACACTAGTATTTTCGTTCTTTAAAGCACTTTTGACAAAAACAGTTCCGGAACTTGGGGACTGATTAGCATTTTTGTCATATCCAAGACCGGTCATGTATTTATAAACTTTCCCAATTTTGAATAGTCTAATGTATTTCTCATCATTTTGAATAAATCTGTACTTATACTTTTCTTTATACCGTTTCAGAATAGTCACTTCATTGTGGAGAGCATTATTTTCATCTTTTATTTTTAAAAGGGATTTTTCATTTTCTCTTAATTTGATTACATTTTCTCTTTCTGTTGATAATTGGATTTTTACACTTTCGAGTTCTTTGATTAATTCTTCCTTTTCAGCATTAATACTGTCAACCTTTTCTTTTAAATTCTTACTTTTGTTTTGTTGATTGCTTACAGTTTCAACAAGCCTACAGGTTCCCTCATAGAGTAGTTCATAGGAATCCGTGGTGTTGTCATTATCCTCATCATCTGAATTTTCATATTCACTCTCTACCTCACTTCCTGAGATTTCTTCATTCGATATTTTAATCATTTCCTCAGAGAGATTGAATGTGGCAGTGGTAGCCATCAGAACTGTATATTTGTCTGATTCATTTTGATGTGATTCATCTGAGTCAGAATCTGATTCAGATGAGTTGTCCCAAGTGGCTACAAGATTCTCCTTTTTGAATTTTCCTTTTAGAGGACAATCGGTGGATATGTGTCCAATTTTCTTACATCTGTAACACATAAGTTCCTTATGTTTACTTCTAGAGAGGGAACTTGACCGACCTTTGTATTTATCATTAGTGTTTTCATTTTTATACTCTTTCACCCTCTTTTCTTAAATTTTTTCAAAAATCTTTTAGCCAAAAGGGCCACATCTTCATCCTCGTCATTACTAGTTATTCTTATGTCATCTTTAGAGGAAGATGTGTTATGAGAGGTGATTAGAGCGATTGATTTCTTTTTGTCATTGTTAAATTTGAGTTCAAAGGTCTGAAGGGATCCCACTAAATCTTCAATTTTCATTTGTTCCGAATCCTTGTGTTCTTCTATAGAGGTTACCTTAGGATGGAATCTTTCTGGAAGTGATCTCAAGATTTTACTACAAATTTTACCTTTCGGAAGAGTTTCCCCAAGAGCCCACATTTCATTTACAATTTTCATGAGCTTAGTATGGAAGTCAGTAAACATTTCATTTTCTTCCATGCGAATGTTTTCGAACTGACTCATGAGCATCTGAAGTTTAGATCTTTTGACAACTGAGGTACCCTCATAAGTTACTTCAAGGATTCTCCATGCCTGTTTTGCATTAGTGGTTGTCATGATCTTTTTAAACTCTTCTTGATTCATGGCACACACTATAGCATTGTAAGCTCTAGCATTATTTTGTCTAAGAAGTAGCTGAGCAGGAGACCATCTAGCTGGATCTGATGGTCTAGTGGTTGTGACACCATTTATAGTCACATCTTCAGTGGGTTCCGTCCAGCCTTTCTCTATAGCCTCCCAAACAGCCCAGTCCATGGACTTTAAAAATGCTGTCATCCGGGCTTTCCAGAAGGCATAATTTGTTCCATCAAAGAAAGGTGGACGGGTGATAGAGCTTCCTTCAGGATTCATGGTGAATCTAGCAAAAGATGGATCTACTTCAGGTTATTACACCCTTAAGAAGTAACCCGCTTTGATACCAATTGAAAGTGCAATAACTAGATCTCACCAAGTCCTAGAGGGGGGTGAATAGGACTATTAAAAATTTCTTTTCAAGAATTAGGTTTTATTAGTGGGCAATCTGAAAGATTAATTAAAATTGAAAGTCCCCAAGAAGATTAAGAGAGATATTCAGAGTTGTGAGTGCTTACAGTATGTAGAAATGCAACTAGAGTAACAAAGATGTAACTTAGAAATGATGATCAACTCAAGTGACAAGAATGCAAGGCAATATCCACACACAACAAGCAATAAACACAGTGATTTATAGTGGTTCGGTCCTAGACCTACATCCACTCTCAAAAACAATCTCTCTTGGTTCCACTAAATAAGAGGTACTTACATAACATACACCTCTTGCAACAGTTTTTGATTCGGTGGTTTGTCTTCCACCTGTCACGACCCGAGCCCAGAATTCGGGGGTTAGCGAAAAGCTAAACCGGTGACACACGTACTCCCGTGCACGTGCATCCAATCCCAGTCCAGATGCACGCACACAAGGGATCTAACACGTGCGAACTAAGCGTACGCGGAAGCTGTACATATCATCGCAAGCAACAAATGAAAATAGCGGAAGCCAAAACAAATGCAGAACGGAAAAGACAAAGATAAATACAACTGGAAAACCAAATACAAGTCTGAGTACACGACAAAATAAAGATGTACAAATATACAGAGTGCAAAGTCCAAAGTCCAAAGTGCCAAAATACAAAATCTCAAAAACCAAAACCAAACAACTAGGCCACTGATATGCATGCACGCGCTCGGCAGAGGTGATCAGGCCCACTCTGCCAAACCGGAGGGTGCCTCTACACTCGGCCCTGCAGCCTCCTCGACCGCCGGGGAGCTGGGCAAGGGATCAGAGCCTGCAACACCACCGACAACACAAATGAATACAACGATTCAGCAAATACCAGTAACAGGGATGAAACACTCATATTATCAATAGAATAATGACAGAATAGAATTTACAGAGTTTCATCTTAGTATGCTAAGCAAATCGTGCATAGGAATAAAGCATGATATGGGAATCAAAACATAGAAATACTGAACTAAGTGGCTACTACGTTGACCATATTCTCTCCAATAGAGAGCAAAGCAGAGCAGATGAGAACACCACTGACCGGGCCAAGGGTACAAGTGGGTCTCGGTTTCCTGGGTTCCGGGGTCCCAAGACAAAGCGACACTGCAGTTATACAGAGATACAGAGATCTAAGCCAGAGGTAACCCCGTCGGGCATCCTAGGGCTGAGGCTGAGTAGAGCCAGACTAATACCAATCAAATCAAATCTAAAAGAAGGGAGATTATCCGCTTTGGACTCACCGATGGCAAAGACCGGATCTTATCCTCACGTGTTAATCTCTAGGCAGAGCCACCAGGGAATACCCAAAATATACAAAGCCAGAATTATACAAAGCATAGCCAAATACAGATCAGAACATAGATTAAGTCAAAGCACAGCATAGATCAAAGCTTAGTGCAGAACGAAGAATAGAACAGATATACAGAACGAAAGCAAAAATGACTGCGGAATGCATATACATAGATTGGCAGAACAGAGGGCAAAACTATAAACAATATGCAATGCATCTCAGATTTATACGGAGTCAAGGTTCATTACAAGCCAGCCTTAATATAGTTATTCACTGTCACTAACCGTGCATGTTGATGTAGTTTTAAGTTATTCGATGCACCGTTGCCATTAAAGTGTTGCAATGTAATCTTTGCGTGCACCGACGTCCCTTAAACCAACACCCATGGGGAGGTGCTTAACAGTGATCAACGCTCACATGAATAAGTCACAGCCTAACAGACTATTCATGCGATCCAAAAAAATCCATTGGGCCGGTTTACACGGGTGGTTAACCTGTATTTGAGCCCTACAAGTTTCACCATTATCCTAAGTTATATTTCAGAATTGCCATGCCTAACGGTTTAGCCATGAGGGACCTATGGTTGAGCCGAAGACATCTTACGCGCTCGTCGTAATATGCACTACGGCTTCACCTTGGTTCCATTCAAAACACAGCTAAACTGGTCATCTTCCACCTCTGATCTGATACCTTTTTCGGCTGAGCTACAGTCAGTATACGGCTTAGCCGTAGACCAATCCACGGCTTAGCCGTAGCAATTCACGGCTTAGCCGTAGCCACACCGTAGGCACACTGTCTCTGGAAAGTTTCGACTGATCAGAGATTTAATTCACGGCTGGGTTACGGTTGGGTCACAGCTAGCTTACGACTCAGCCGTAGGACAATTTACGGCTCAGCCGTAGCCTAGCCGTAGAACAAAATCAAAATTCCAAGTCTCTGGAACATGAGCCGTAGAAAGTTACGGCTTAGCCGTACAATACAGAACACGAGTTCGGGATAGTTACAGAAACTGAAATTTGGTACAGAAACGCCTCCAAACAAATTTACAGAGGTTCCAAATTCACAAAAATGGGCTGTAAAACATTCTATACAAAGAATAAGAGAGAATCAAGGCAATCAAACAAAACACCCATATGTGTTATCAAAGCCTGTACTTATACTTGCCTCAAACTCTGTCAATCTACTGAATCAAGCTCCAAATCAACTAAAATCAAAGCAAATCAAAGAAACAACACATGCATGAGATGAAAACACAGCATAGAGAAAGAGAGGTGCAATTGGAGATGAAGTAGAAAGAGCTTTGGAGAGAACCCACTTACCAAAGCCACAGACAGAGATGAGAGGAGGGAAAAAAACCAAATCAAAATGGGAATCCAAATCCTCAATCGAGCAAGAGAAGGGAAGAGAAGAGAGAGAGAGAGAGAGAGGACGTGGAGCTTCCCTGGAGTTGCATGCAGTCGATCAACGAAATGAGTAAGACATCTGGAAGCTGACTCATTATATAGGTTTTGGAGTTTAAGTCAAAGTCCGGTAAATTTCGGTTATTTACAAATCGAGTCACACGGGGGTCCAACTTCTCCAATTGACTCCAAACGGATCTGACACAGTTACGGAATATAACGAGCTCAACAAAATACACGTTCTGACACCAAGATGATGCAAAGATGATGTAAGCAAAGCAAAAGCAAAATTACGAAAAAGGGCTTAGAACTACCTATTCCAGGTCAAAGGTTACTCAACTACCTATCCAAGGCCCAAAACCAAGTCCAAAAGAATAACACAACAGAAACACACACTAATGAGCCACTAATCCGGCTCAAAGGGGATCGGAGTGTTACATCCTCCCCCACTAGGAATCATTCCGTCCTTGGAATGACTACCTACCTGCGCAAAGAGCTGTGGGTACTGGCGCGCTAGCTGCTCCTCTAGCTCCCATGTAGCCTCATCTGGACCATGATGTTCCCACAACACCTTAACCCATCTGATGGTTCTGGTACGGAGAATCTGCTCTCGTGTGCCAACGATGCGAAGCGGACGCTCAACGTAAGTTGCATTAGGCTGAATCTGAATATCATCGTAGCGAATCACATGGCTTAGATCTGGCATATACTTACGAAGCATCGACACATGGAATACATCGTGAACACCGGAGAACTCAACTGGAAACGTCAACCGATAAGCTAAATCTCCAACTCGGCTCTTGACTTCAAACGGTCCTACATATCTCGGAGCTAACTTGCCCTTCTGACCAAACCGCACCGTACCTTTCATTGGAGAAACTTTAAGGAACACCCAATCTCCGACTTGGAATGCCAAGGGTCTCCTCCGAGTATCCGCATAGCTTTTCTGTTTAGATCGAGCAATCTTCAGATTCTCTATCACTTTCTGCACTTTCTCTGTCGTCTCAGCAATGATTGTCGGACCATGGAAACTTCTTGTTCCAACCTCTTCCCAGCACACAGGGGTCCGGCACTTGCGTCCATACAGAGCCTCATAAGGTGCCATACCAATGCTCTCGTGGAAGCTGTTGTTGTAGGCAAACTCACACAATGCCAGATGCATATCCCATTCCTTTTCAAAGTTCAGCACACTAGCTCTGAGCATATCCTCCAACGTTTGAATGGCACGCTCCGACTGTCCGTCAGTCTGAGGGTGGTATGCCATACTAAAACTCAGCTTCATGCCCATAGCTTCCTGAAATGCTCTCCAGAACGAAGACACAAAACGACTGTCGCGATCAGACACAATCGATACTGGAGTGCCATGCAATCTGACTATCTCATCAACAAACTTCCTGGCCATCTCTGTGAATGTCATCCCTTTCTTGAACGGAAGGAAATGTGCTGACTTAGTCAATCTGTCCACTATTACCCAGATCACATTGTTCTTTCTGCTGGTGGGCGGAAAACCGGAGACGAAATCCATGGTAATGTGCTCCCACTTCCACTGCGGAGTGTGTAATGGATGCAATAATCCTGGAGGTCGCTGATGATCAGCTTTCACCCTCTGACAGGTCAAACATCGGGCTACGAACCCTGCGATCTCCTGCTTCATATTGTTCCACCAAAATCTATCCTTCAAGTTCCGGTACATCTTCGTACTCCCTGGGTGCATCGCATATCGGGCATCGTGCGCATCTGTCATCAATTTATCTTTCAGCTCATCCACAGCGGGAACACACAATCGATTCCTGAAGTACAAAACCCCGTCTACCAAGCTGAAATCCGATCGATCTGTAATCCGATCTCTGAACTTCACCAGGAGGGGGTCCTCAAACTGGCGATCCTTGATCTGCTGAATCACCTCAGGCTGAAACACGACGGTAGTAGCTAATGTCACCAATTCGCCTACCATCCGAACCTCTACGGGTTGGTCATGCACAAGCATATAGAATCCTGCCAACACCTGAAGACTGTCTGCTCTCCTACTAAGTGCATCTGCAACCACATTCCCCTTGCCTGGGTGGTACTTGATCGGAAAGTCGTAGTCCTTGATAAACTCTAACCACCTCCGCTGCCTCATATTCAAGTCATGCTGATCAAACAAGTACTGCAGACTATGATGATCGGAATGGACCTCGAACTTAACACCGTACAGGTAATGTCGCCACAACTTCAGTGCAAATACAATGGCTGCTAGCTCCAAGTCATGTGTGGCATAGTTCTTCTCATGCTCTTTCAGCTGTCTGGATCCATAGGCAATCACTTTCTGATTCTGCATCAGTACACAGCCTAGTCCCACTCGAGAAGCATCGGAATAAATCACGAATCCCTCACTACCATCCGGGAGAGTTAACACTGGCGCCGTAGTGAGCTTTTCTTTCAGCATCTGAAAACTACGCTCACACTTCTCTGTCCACTCATACGGGACATTCTTCCGAGTCAACTGAGTCAGCGGGGCTGAAATCTTCGAGAAGTCCTGCACGAACCTGCGGTAATATCCCGCCAAACCTAGAAAACTCCGAATCTCTATCACTGATCTAGGACGGGGCCAATGGACAACTGCCTCAATCTTAGCGGGATCCACCATCAATCCATCTCTAGAAATCTTATGACCCAGAAATGCAACTTGCTCGAGCCAAAAATCACACTTAGACAACTTTGCATACAACTTGTGATCCTTAAGCAGCTGCAATGCTTTCCGCAGATGATCTGTATGTTCCTCCGCAGTCTTCGAATAGACCAATATGTCATCTATGAAAACCACAACGAACTAGTCCAAGAAGGAAGTAAACACCCTATTCATCAATGCCATAAAAGCTGCGGGTGCGTTCGTCAAACCAAATGGCATGACAAGGAACTCGTAGTGTCCATACCGAGTCCTGAAAACTGTCTTAGGAACATCCTCATCCTTCACCCTGAGCTGGTGATATCCTGACCTCAAGTCGATCTTTGAGAAGTAAGCTGCACCCTGAAGTTGATCGAATAACTCATCGATCCGAGGCAATGGATATTTGTTCTTGATAGTCACTTTGTTCAACTGCCTGTAGTCAATGCACATCCGGAAACTGTCATCCTTCTTCTTAACAAACAATACAGGAGCTCCCCAAGGTGAAACACTTGGGCGTATGAACCCTTTATCCAATAGATCCTGCAACTGTTTCTTCAATTCCAACAATTCTGCCGGTGCCATACGATATGGAGCTCTACTAATGGGTGCTGTACCTGGCATCACGTCGATCGAGAACTCTACCTCTCGAACTGGGGGTAACTCTGGCACATCCTCCGGAAAGACATCCGGGAACTCGCTGACTACTAGGATCTCACTGAGCTGTCGCTGATCCTTCTTCTCTGAAATGAACGCAAGAAATCCCTCACATCCCTTACGAAGCATCCTGTCTGCTTTACAAGCAGATATCACACGCCTTAGGCACTTCGTCTGGCTGCCCTCAAATCGGAATCCGCTGAAATAGATAGCCTTGCTGTAGCAGTTGATACACGCATGATATCTCGCAAGCCAGTCCATACCAAGAATCACATCAAAATCCAGTGTCGTAAGCAACACGAGGTCTACTGGGAGCTGATGACCAGCTATCCGCACCTCACACTGAGGGTAGAAGACACTGCACTCCACCCGTTTACCAACCGGAGTGGATACTAGTAACAAGTATGGAAGTGGTGTGGGTCGCTGTCGAAGCTGCACAGCAAAATGGGGTGCTACGTACGAACGCGTAGACCCGGAGTCAAATAAGGCTAAAGCTTCAGCATCAGAAATTAAAATTTTACCTTCCACGACCGTGGCTTCCTCCGCGCCCTCATGCGTAGCAGCATAGGCTCGTGCTGTCTGGAGGTTCTGCTTCTGGGCTGGGCGAGTTGGCTGAGATCTGCCCTGCGCTGTGGGTCCTGCCGATCTCGTCTGTGGAGAGGACTGAAACTTCGGGCATTGGGCCCGCTTGTGATCCGTAGAGCCACAACCGAAACAGGCTCCACTCTTCCTCCAACATCTGTCTGTTGGGTGATCCTTCCCACAGTGACCACAAACCACCTGAGTACTACTCGAACTACCCTGTTTACCCTTGAACTTCTTCTGGAACTGACTCCTGCCACTGGAACCTGCTGCCCTCTTAGCCTCTGTTCGCTCCTCCTCAAATATGGCCTCTGCATCATAGGCCCTGTCGATAGCGTCATCCAATGTAGCCGGCCACATGCAAGCAACCACGTGGCGTTTATGCCTCGGGTTCAGGCCGTTGACGAAGCGAGTCACCTTCTTGTGCTCAGTGTTCACCATGTCCTCTGCAAAGTGAGACAACTCTGTAAACTTGTGTACATAATCTGCAACTGACATCTGTCTCTGCTGAAGGTTGAAGAATTCCACTTCCTTGGCTCGCTGAATATGGAGAGGCATGAACTTCCGACGGAATTGCTGCTTGAAGGTCTCCCAAACTGTGGCACTGGGCATAGTCTGAAATGAGCTCTTAACACTCCTCCACCATGTCTTGGCTACACTCCGAAGCATAGAGGCTGTGAGTACTACCTTCTGTTTGTTGCTACACACAATTGTATCAAAAAGCTCTTCAGTCTGCTCCAACCATTGCTCAGCCTGCAATGCATCCTCTATCCCATGAAACTCAGTCGCCCCTCGTTTCCGGAACTTATCAAAAAGCGTATTTGGATCTGCTTCCTTGGGCTGGAAGATCACTTGTTGTTCTACCCGAGGTGACGCTGACGCAGCAGCCTGACTTTGCCTATCCACCATGGATGCCATCTGCGCCTGTAATGACTGCATAGACTGCATCATCATCATCAAACGTTCCTCACTACTAATATGTGGGGGTACCGATCCACTATCACCGTTATGGCCCTGTTGATTCTCATCCCGAGATCCTGATCCTGATGCCATCCTGCAAAAGGAAAAGAAACACAACACACAAATATAAAATGCCCTGAGTTAGTCAAATCCCACTTCAACATATTAGACTTCGAGTCAAATAGTTGATAGCGTTATCTCACCACGATCTTAAATGCCTACATGCTTATAACTAGCATGCTTTGATACCATACAATACGTATGTCACGACCCGAGCCCAGAATTCGGGGGTTAGCGAAAAGCTAAACCGGTGACACACGTACTCCCGTGCACGTGCATCCAAACCCAGTCCAGATGCACGCACACAAGGGATCTAACACGTGCGAACTAAGCGTACGCGGAAGCTGCACATATCATCGCAAGCAACAAAGGAAAATAGCGGAAGCCAAAACAAATGCAGAACGGAAAAGACAAAGATAAATACAACTGGAAAACCAAATACAAGTCTGAGTACACGACAAAATAAAGATGTACAAATATACAGAGTGCAAAGTCCAAAGTCCAAAGTGCCAAAATACAAAATCTCAAAAACCAAAACCAAACAACTAGGCCACTGATATGCATGCACGCGCTCGGCAGAGGTGATCAGGCCCACTCTGCCAAACCGGAGGGTGCCTCTACACTCGGCCCTGCAGCCTCCTCGACCGCCGGGGAGCTGGGCAAGGGATCAGAGCCTGCAACACCACCGACAACACAAATGAATACAACGATTCAGCAAATACCAGTAACAGGGATGAAACACTCATATTATCAATAGAATAATGACAGAATAGAATTTACAGAGTTTCATCTTAGTATGCTAAGCAAATCGTGCATAGGAATAAAGCATGATATGGGAATCAAAACATAGAAATACTGAACTAAGTGGCTACTACGTTGACCATATTCTCTCCAATAGAGAGCAAAGCAGAGCAGATGAGAACACCACTGACCGGGCCAAGGGTACAAGTGGGTCTCGGTTTCCTGGGTTCCGGGGTCCCAAGACAAAGCGACACTGCAGTTATACAGAGATACAGAGATCTAAGCCAGAGGTAACCCCGTCGGGCATCCTAGGGCTGAGGCTGAGTAGAGCCAGACTAATACCAATCAAATCAAATCTAAAAGAAGGGAGATTATCCGCTTTGGACTCACCGATGGCAAAGACCGGATCTTATCCTCACGTGTTAATCTCTAGGCAGAGCCACCAGGGAATACCCAAAATATACAAAGCCAGAATTATACAAAGCATAGCCAAATACAGATCAGAACATAGATTAAGTCAAAGCACAGCATAGATCAAAGCTTAGTGCAGAACGAAGAATAGAACAGATATACAGAACGAAAGCAAAAATGACTGCGGAATGCATATACATAGATTGGCAGAACAGAGGGCAAAACTATAAACAATATGCAATGCATCTCAGATTTATACGGAGTCAAAGTTCATTACAAGCCAGCCTTAATATAGTTATTCACTGTCACTAACCGTGCATGTTGATGTAGTTTTAAGTTATTCGATGCACCGTTGCCATTAAAGTGTTGCAATGTAATCTTTGCGTGCACCGACGTCCCTTAAACCAACACCCATGGGGAGGTGCTTAACAGTGATCAACGCTCACATGAATAAGTCACAGCCTAACAGACTATTCATGCGATCCAAAAAAATCCATTGGGCCGGTTTACACGGGTGGTTAACCTGTATTTGAGCCCTACAAGTCTCACCATTATCCTAAGTTATATTTCAGAATTGCCATACCTAACGGTTTAGCCATGAGGGACCTATGGTTGAGTCAAAGACATCTTACGCGCTCGTCGTAATATGCACTACGGCTTCACCTTGGTTCCATTCAAAACACAGAGGGACCTATGGTTGAGTCGAAGACATCTTACGCGCTCGTCGTAATATGCACTACGGCTTCACCTTGGTTCCATTCAAAACACAGCTAAACTGGTCATCTTCCACCTCTGATCTGATACCTTTTTCGGCTGAGCTACAGTCAGTATACGGCTTAGCCGTAGACCAATCCACGGCTTAGCCGTAGCAATTCGCTGCTTAGCCGTAGCCACACCGTAGGCACACTGTCTCTGGAAAGTTTCGACTGATCAGAGATTTAATTCACGGCTGGGTTACGGTTGGGTCACGGCTAGCTTACGGCTCAGCCGTAGGACAATTTACGGCTCAGCCGTAGCCTAGCCGTAGAACAAAATCAAAATTTCAAGTCTCTGGAGCATGAGCCGTAGAAAGTTACGGCTTAGCCGTACAATACAGAACACGAGTTCGGGATAGTTACAGAAACTGAAATTTGGTACAGAAACGCCTCCAAACAAATTTACAGAGGTTCCAAATTCACAAAAATGGGCTGTAAAACATTCTATACAAAGAATAAGAGAGAATCAAGGCAATCAAACAAAACACCCATATGTGTTATCAAAGCCTGTACTTATACTTGCCTCAAACTCTGTCAATCCACTGAATCAAGCTCCAAATCAACTAAAATCAAAGCAAATCAAAGAAACAACACATGCATGAGATGAAAACACAGCATAGAGAAAGAGAGGTGCAATTGGAGATGAAGTAGAAAGAGCTTTGGAGAGAACCCACTTACCAAAGCCACAGACAGAGATGAGAGGAGGGAAAAAAACCAAATCAAAATGGGAATCCAAATCCTCAATCGAGCAAGAGAAGGGAAGAGAAGAGAGAGAGAGAGAGAGAGGACGTGGAGCTTCCCTGGAGTTGCATGCAGTCGATCAACGAAATGAGTAAGACATCTGGAAGCTGACTCATTATATAGGTTTTGGAGTTTAAGTCAAAGTCCGGTAAATTTCGGTTATTTACAAATCGAGTCACACGGGGGTCCAACTTCTCCAATTGACTCCAAACGGATCTGACACAGTTACGGAATATAACGAGCTCAACAAAATACACGTTCTGACACCAAGATGATGCAAAGATGATGTAAGCAAAGCAAAAGCAAAATTACGAAAAAGGGCTTAGAACTACCTATTCCAGGTCAAAGGTTACTCAACTACCTATCCAAGGCCCAAAACCAAGTCCAAAAGAATAACACAACAGAAACACACACTAATGAGCCACTAATCCGGCTCAAAGGGGATCGGAGTGTTACACCACCAACTGGGGTTTTTGATCAGGTGGTTGATCCTTGATCTAGTCCACCAACTACAACAATTTTTGATGCGGTGGTTTGTCTTCCACCAAATACAGCAATGAGAATTGAAATATTAAAGAACACCTAAACAAGGAATTGTATACCTTGGTTTTGAGTGGTGCTCTTGATGCTTGAAAGATTACCTCTAAGCTTTAGCCTCTTGTTCTTGCTCCTTGGTGATGAAGATCTTCAGATGAGTGCTCAGCCAAGGGAAGAGGTTTTAAGAGGGTTTGGAAGGCTAAGGTATTCTCTCAGATTTAATGGAGCCTTTCCTAAATCACCAACTACTCTTCTTGAAACAATAATGGCACTTTGAGGTGTTGGAGAGTAGGTGGTTGTGGGAGCTTTGAAGATGATTTTAATGGAAGTGCAAAGGTTCAGCTATACTAGTGATTTTCACAGTAATAAATTCAGTAGTTGGAGCAAGGGAGAGGTCCTCTTTAAATACAGATAAGCTCCAACGGATAGATCTATGGCTAAGAACAGAATGGTCTACGGCTTAGCCGTAAGCTCTAACAACATCCAACGGCTAGTTTGACCAGATTCAACAAAAGTTCCCTCTTACGGTTAAGCTTACGGCTTAGCCGTAAATCCTTATACGGCTTAGCCGTGAGCACCTTTCGGCTTAGCCGTGGGTCAGCCGTAAGCTGAAATTTCCCAAAAATTGCTCTCTGGAGAGTGGCCTGTAATCTTTACGGCTTAGCCGTGAATCACCCTACGGCTTAGCCGTGAAGGCTTTTCGGCTTGGCCGCAAAGTCAACCGTAGGCATTATATGTCCAAATGCACTATCTGGATTGTGGCCCGTAAACTTTACGGCTTAGCCGTGAAATACACTACGGCTTAGCCGTAACATTTTTCGGTGCAGCCGTAGAACAAAATGATTCAAAATATACTCTCTGGAGAGTGAGCCATAGGATCTATGGCTTAGCCGTGGTCCAAGCCGTAGAACAAAAACTGGGTGTTTGAAAACCCTAATTTCTTATTTTATTTCTACGGACACTAGGGGTCACAATTACCTTATCCCTTGGCACTTACAGAGGATCTTCTTGAATGATCTTGAACTTCTTTGAACTTGCTTAGTCTTCATTGATAGGTCTTTCTTAAATGGTCTTGAACTTCCTTGAACTTGGTTGAACTTCTTTGAACTTAGCTTGATCTTCAATAAACTTCAGAGATGAACTAGGTCTTTCTAGAACTGAACTACACTTTAGTCACGTAATTGACAACATGTTCTTACAGTGACACTAACATGTGCATCCATGCTCTTTATGTAACTCAATATGAGTTTCAAAAAAATGGTGGTATGAACTACGAATTTGCAATTATAATAAATGAAAGGGGTTGGATTTGATTTTGCAGTTGAACTCCAATTTCTCAACTAATTAAAAATTTAGATCTCAATTTCGATGTTAATTTTGAATCAATTTTAATTTGATGAAGAGATTTTAGGGATTTGAGAGAATTTTTTTGATTTTATCCATCTAAATAAAGAAGCTAATCTAGAAAGATTGTTTTTTTCTTTTCAGGTCTAATTTTCTACGGTCTCTAATTAACCAATCAATCCCTATTTAGATTCCAAATTGAGCCAACTCAAAATTTTGGTTTTCCTTGGACCAAGCCCAATCTTGTACAACATGAGAAACCACAGCCCGAATCTAGCCTAACATTGGCCAAACTCAATTTCTTCCGGACTTCACCCACCAAACCCAAGCCAGCAATTCCAAGTTTAAATTAACATTTACAACCTGATTAATTGATGGGTTGGGCTTGGGTAGGCAACACAAACACCGAAACCTAACTGGACTGGAGTTATTATACTTCAACTGCCAACTCGGCCCTAATCTAACATGTGGATTTATTAGTCCGATTCCTACCCCAGTTAATATGCAACTCTAGCGCCCCACCTAGCTGGTCATTGCCAACCCCAATAAAGTCGGGTTGACAACCCTATATGCCACATGTACGGGTGAGATTACCAGCATTACAAATGGCCGATGTCTGCTTAATCCAAACTGTCTACCTTGCAGTGCCCTTGAAAATTCATTTGAAATCGGCAACAAAACCTGAAATCTCAAGCGTTGTTGGGACGATGGTGCCTTCCTGTTGTGGGCCGTGGGCTCTTGGCAACAGTGGCAATCAGTTTGAACAATCACAAATTCTAACAGCGCTCATGGATCAACCCACTTTCGCTCGTGGTTGGACCTTAAGTTTGAGTACTCGAGCCGGGCTTGAATTATTTAGCTGTGCTGGGCTTGGATTGATAGCAGAGAGACCAAGCCTAGCCCAATCCTATGGTAAAATAATTGTGAGAAAGAAGGAGGGGGCAGTTTGACATTTCATTGGGCCCTTAAGCCCAGGCTGGGATCTTAAGTTAAGTACTTGGGCCTTGCTTGGATTGCTTAGCTGGCCCCATTTAACCCAAGACATTTTATTGAGGTATAAGTATCCAAACCAATTGAGACAAGGGAAAGTATATACAAGAAGAGGCTTTTTTTTAAATGTTGGCGTGGGCCAGGCTCAAACTTAATATGCTTCGAGAGGGTCAAACTCGAGCTAGCCAAATATGGACTATTTAAGTGTTCTATTATTTTTAATATTATAAATTATATATTGCCCATGCTAAGCAAGACAATGTTTTGCTAGTTTGTTTTGAATCAATACCTACTACTATTTTCAAACTCTCAGGCACCTATATTGTCAATTTCCCTTTCATGGCTAAAATAATTTCCTAGTGAAATTTCACTTTTGGTCAAGCTGGCCAGGCAGTTTCAAATTTCGCCCAACATAACTTGCGGTCTTAGAGCCTATTTCTTTACTGAAATTCACATAATTTTTGTCTACAGAATTTTAAAATTCTTAGACTTGGTGAAATTCATGAATCATCCCTTATAATGGAGTTCCAAAGGTCATTTTATGCCATTTAGGTGACTAAAATTTTAAAATGCTTGTAAACAAACATAATTATAGGAGACAAGACGTTATAGCATGTCAAAAAATCTCCTACATAAAAAATTCCTATAAGAAATCTTAATAAAGAAACAGGCCCTTAATAACCATGCAATGCGTGGGGTAGAGTCCGAATGATGGGTTGAGTACTAAATACAAACCCACCCACCCCACGAGATTCTCTCAAGAATGACAAATCATACCCAAACCAGAGGTCACTAGGTAACGGTTGGGTATGGCTCGTAGGATGGGTCGAGAATTGTCATTTCTAGTTTTAAACTCAATAATTAAGAACTCAAACTCGCCCTGGCTTGACTTACTTTAACTTAAATCCAAGAGGGGTATCTAAAGTCGAGATTTTGTTAGATGCAAAAGAGGTAATAAATGGGATGAAAGGAGACATAACTGGTCTATTAATTCGGCTTTTCATGGATTTTATTAATGATAGACAGTAGTTTTGTTACTATCAAGTTCAGTCACCTCCCTCTGTATTTCAATTTTTTGGCTCACCTTTAGCTAAGTATGGTTTTGTTGGCAGAGCCAGTTTTGAGTGTTTTGAGTGATTGGTGTTTGTTATTGGGCATTGTTGTTGTTTATTTTTTTTCTTGCTTTTAATGAAATTCCTCCTCTGCATTAAAAAAAAAAAGGGAAACAAACAAACAAAACTTGATTTCAAGGGCACATCTAAAGAATAGAGTATGCGAAAATCTCACCCGTAATTGCCCGAATAATCGACTCAGTGCAATTCTGAGTCACTCTGGCAAATTGATTGAGTCTTAGGACCATGGTTAAACTTTCTTGCCACATGTAGCCCAAATAATTTCTGAATTATTGAATCTCTACAAGTCTGTTCATTAAAGTCTAATTCCTTCCTTCAGTAGCACTCTTCATGGAAAGCAACTTTTTTTATTAAGTATACTTTTTAAAGGATTCTATTGTTCCCCCCCTCAAGTTGTATGTGTTAGTACCGATTCTACAATCAATGTCAGTCAATGGTTAAACTGTCTTCTTCTAAAGAACAAAAGGGAAAACAAAAGGAAAGGAATCTTTCCTTCCCTAGTGTCAGTGTGACTAGTGACTAATGTGAGGTTCGAAGAATGGAAAGACATCCATCCAAGATTGACCATGTCTACCTCCATTATGTTTTATAGAAGATATCAACTGGGTCATCTGGATTGATATTTTTAACCTGACTCTAATTTAGTTCTTAGTTATTCTTAGATGAGATAGAATTTTGGTTACAAATTTTCATATTTATACTACATGTAGATCAGGATTGAAACATGGGCTCATGAAATCAGCCGCTTGAAATCTTAGATCTAATGTGGGTCAATTGTCCCTTTAAAAGATTAGTTATATCTAATGTCATGAACTGCGACCCACGAACCATGAACCTAAATTGTGACCAGGAAATGTGTGGCCATTGGCTGGACCAGTCCAAACTGAACTGACCTGGCCCACCTCCATGGCCAAACATGGTCCTCATTTTGGCCTGACAGAAAAATGCGCTGGGCTTCAACTTTTTTATGTTTGAAAGGAACGCGCAACACATTTAACAAAAGTGGGTATACATATTTTGCAAAGGGATAGGAATGATGAGTCTGACTTTTAGCTCTGTGGGCTGGATTCAAGTTCCAAACCTAAAAATTAGGCCGGATGACTACATGGGCTCGATGTGTGCAAGCTTCTGACGGTCTACGGAACACCCCTATCAGCAATCCACGTAAACATGAGTTCAAGAGCATCACTGTAATCAAGGGCCCATTGACCTGGACTATCCTAAGGCAATGACTACTTAAACTAATAACCTGAAAGACAATTATACAAACCATCACATACATTTATTTGTAAGTTGTAAGCTATGTTTTGGTCATGCATACATAGATAAACTGCATCCTCTTTACTTGACAAGTAGAGACCTAATAGATGATTCTTGTATGACGATCTACTTAATGGATCAGTTAGTGTCTTTCTATAAAGGCAAGGAATCGTCCAGCCATGCAATGAAATGAATGATGCCACAAAGGCACTCTAATTTCTATCTTAATTGCAAAAGTCTGAGTCTATTTGGGTGGAATATCTCAATGATTCCATAAATAAGGAGGTGTTTCAACTATGCTAAGATAATGAAGAATATAATTCCATTACACCTCCTAGTTTGGGGACCTTTTAATCTATTGCTTTCAACATCTCATTTCATTATAGTACTGATATTATTCTTCACTTAGTCCGGCCCTCAGTCTCTTTTGATCTTTACAGGCACAATAACCTTACAAACATGTAAATGGAGCTTTAGAGGTCCACTGGGGCTTAATGACACCGGCCCACTAAACTGGACTTGAAACTCAAAAACTTGATTAAACCATCTAACCAGGCCGGGTTTAATCAGAACGGAGGTCTTGGACTTCCATTTTTAATCATAGGGTTTTCTCTGGTTAAAGCCATCTCAACCAATTCAGCCCTTTGGCACTGAGATTAATCAAGTTGGCATCGAAGGAGTTTAGAAAACCAAACCTATAGGTTCGAACTCCAGTTCTATTTTCAATACATTACACATGACCTCTGAAGATAGCCTACAGCATATGCTTGAGGGCGCAATAATTATGTTGATTATGAGATGAGATTATGTATGGTTTTGGTATTTCTGAACATTGCACAGATATCGCTATTAGAACAATATTAGGAAAACATAGTTTGAAGACGATTTTACTGAAAAAATCCTCTCACAGCCACTCTATACCAAAAAAGACTCCAAAGGTATGATTCCACCACAATGGCCCCAAAGGTTCATTTTTATTTAATTTTTGCTAATCTGAGTTGGGCAGAGATATCCCTACTCATATACATTGGTGAGCGGGGATATCTTCGGTCGCTCGTTTTTTTCTTCTTCCTCATCTTTCTTCCTTATCTGCTCGTTTTTTTTTCTTCACCTTCCTCATTCCCCCTCCTTTCTTTGGAATGCAACAAACACACACTCCATCTTATCTTCAAAGGAAAACAAAAAAATTTCCAAACTATATTTCAAAATCTCCATAAAAAAATTTATGTTTTTGTAAGCAACATTTTAAAAGGAAAAAACCCATTTTTTCAAATCACTCTTTAGACCCAAATTAAGGCAAGAAAATGATATGTTTTGAACATCTTTCCAAACTCATGGCAAATGAGACACCAAAGAAGAGGACAAGGATGCCGACTGTGATGAGTTCAAAGTAGAGAGGTGGTGGTGCTGGGGGAGGGGCGGTAGTTGTATTGGTGGTGTGAAAGGCTAATACGAGGTGGAGATTAGGCTAGATGGATTATACTGAGATAAGGTTTTCGCCTTGGAACTGGAGGGTTAAGAAATAAAGAAGAGAAAGAGAAAGGAGGAAGAACGAAGAAGAAAAAAAAAGCCAGTGAAGCAAATCAGGAAGAACAAGATAAAAATGAGCGGGGATATCTCCACTTGTATAAATAGGTAAGTGGGGATATCCACGTCTAACTCAGATTTCTGGAATTTAAACTAGAAAGGACCCTGGTGGAATCATATCTTTGTTTTTTTTTTTTTTTTTTTTTTTGTTTAGAGTGCATATAAGAGAATTTTCCTAGTAAAATCCTCAAGTTCAAACTTTTTAAAAAGGTTATTTCTAATGTATTTCTCAATTACAATTAACGGAATGGAATTTTATTTGAGAATCACCTTTTAAATTTCCTTTTGAACATTTATCGTGGTGGTTTTGCAATTATCAAGAAAAAAACTAACCTTAGGAATTTGAGTTTGTCACAATATTAAAAATATAATTCGATAAAAAAAGGTATCACGATTAAATCCTAAATGTTAAGAATAACTGTTACCACTACTGAGCAAGACTTCATTCAACAGAAGAATGTCCAGAGCATGATAGTTTTGCGTATGAGCAGTTGGTGTACTAATTAACTGGGCAGCCAAAGCGTTATCATAAGATAATAAATTAGCAGTTCCTGCTCACCGGTTTTTGGCATTGGTACCGGGCAAAAAATAGGAGACTTCCAACATAGGTCCTTATATATTTTTTCACGTTATGATAGATCTAAGGACAAAATTTTTACTACATTAGGTTCCTAACTTAAAAAACCTATTGTACATTGACAAAAATAATCTCATCTTCCTCTCCTTCCTCTCTCCCCTCTTCCACTCCCAAACCCTCTACCATCTTGACTGGATACTCAAGAACATGATTTCCTCATAAACAACACATTTTCCTCGTGACAAGAGCATGATCCTCATAAACAATGCAATTTCTTCATGACAAAGCAGAACTGTTTTTCTCACAACCCATTGCTCACAGAACAATTCCCACATAAATCCAGCCATGACTTGACATGTTTTAGGTTCGCAATAGTAATACCACTGGCTCTATACAAGGTCCAAACACAACCACTACCACCACCACAAGCTAAGCAAGAATTCAACCACCACAACTTCCACTATGCAACATTAATGGCCCCAACATAATAGAGATCCAAGAGACGACCCATCATTTCGTGAATGGATGGTCTTATTTAAGAAGTCCCACCTATTGATTCACAATCCAAGCAGACGAACAAACTAAAGCAATTATTAGACACCCACATAATTTATTGAACGGAAGATGCAAATTCTAAGACCCAGTTTAATCTGTTAAGTTTCTCTTAGGTTTTATCTTTTGGTTCCCACCCCCGACATTCTCCTTTTTATTTCTAACAAATAGATTTTATCTATTGAATCTCTCCTTTAGATTTTATTTATTGGTTCTCCCCCTCTCTTTCTATTCAAATATAGATTTTATATGTTGGTCTCTCTCAACTAGATTTTGTCTATTGATTCTGCCCCTCTTTCTTTAATTTCAAAAAAAAAAAGTCTTATCAAACAATTAAAAAATCTGCTGGGATTTTAACTATTGCGTTCACCATGGTGAGTTTAACAAATTTCTATTGCTCTCAATAGAAATATACCAAACAGATAAAATCTTTTGCCCTCCCCCCCATGTATGCCTAATCATCCTCCTCTCTACCTGAAGCATGCCACCTGTTCGATGAAATTCCCCAATTGGATCCTGCCCTCTGGAAAATGATCTTCTCTTGGGCTGCCATGGTTGACGGGTTCGCAATGCATGTGTTAACCAAAAGGGCATTACATTGCTTGGAGAGAATGGAGGAGGAAGATGGATAGAGGCTAAATGAGGTAGTGCTTTTTGGGGTGTTAAGGGCTTGTAGACAATAATTTTATTTGTTGAATCTTCTCTCTTTCTATTTTCTTTTTTATCTGTTGGTCCATCAATGAGGCCAAACAGATAAAATTGATGTGTTCCCAATGACAAACAGATAAAACTGATGTTTTCTTTCAACAGATAAAATCTCTTTCTTTCTTAAACAAATCAAATATCTTTCCTTTTTCAAACAAATCAAATCTATTTTTTATCGGTTTGTGTGATGTACTCACTCTCTCTCTCTCTATATATATATATCTCATGAAAACACACTAATTCCCCCCTAAAGAAAATACCTGTAAGTAATAAATTCTGCATGGATTCCAGACAAATGCACATATGTGAACTCAAAACAAGAACATTCAACTAACTATTCTAAATATTTATATTAGTGTTTCAGATAAAAACCAAGTATCAAGCAAGTTATAGTATGTAAGACAACGCTTTTAGAGCACCAAAAGTGTAAGTTTTCAAAGGGAAAAAAGAAAAAAGAAAAAAAATATTCGATCTAAACATGGATGAGGAGGCAAGGTTCTATTATGCTGCCTCTGCAAATCCAACTCTCAACTTGCCACAGTCGAGCATCGTGTGGTAGACACCCATGAAGACATCTCCAAGGATCCTGCACAGAAGTAGATATGCAACATGACATACATGACATAGATTTCTGCACTTTATACATAGAATGGTCTACAACTTTCATTGTGAGAATGGAAGACATAGAATAACCACTAACATGGAAACAATGTGAGTCATGATGGTAATAGTAGCACATACTAGAGAGGGCCACGAGGAGGTACATCCAAAGCCACGAATCCACTAATGCACTAAGCAACAGCCCCCTCACCCACGTTAAGGATGCACTGTTTACCAGAATACAAACCAACAAAAG
Source organism: Sextonia rubra (assembly GCA_037013555.1). Taxonomy (NCBI): domain Eukaryota; kingdom Viridiplantae; phylum Streptophyta; class Magnoliopsida; order Laurales; family Lauraceae; genus Sextonia; species Sextonia rubra. The sequence continues at coordinate 13,144,422 of JASUAD010000018.1, read as the reverse complement.
TGAGAGCATTCCATTACAAAAGGTTAAAAGCACTGCTAGCATTACAAGAAATCATCTGTCTCAATTTTCAAAAAAAAAAATTATCTACTTCTTGAACAGATGAATCTCATCTCTTCGATGCCAAGGCATATATTTTACTATTCGAGGAGGCCAACAGATTGATTTTATCTGTTTTGAGGAAGCCAACAAATAAAGTTTTTTTTTAGTATTTCTCCTCTCTTTCAATTCAAACATATAAATTTTATCTGTTTTTTTTAACTATGGGGTTCATTCTCTCTCTATCTCTCCATCTCTCTTTATTTCCAATAGATAAAATTTTATCAAACAAATTAAAAATCTGCTTATATTTTATTTGTTGACTACACAATAGTGAGTTCAACAGATTTTATCTGTTGCTTTCAACAAAAATATACCAAATAGATAAAATCTTTTTTTTTTGAAATTAAATAACCAACATTCTTGTTTTATAGATCTCGAAAGAAGGATTCCAAACACATAAATTTTATTGTAGATGAATAAATGTAGTGAAAGTTAAAAAATTTTACTGTTTGTAAGAAAAAAGTTCAAGCTCAATATCACCCATCCTGTCTAGTTGCTTTGTGAATGACGTTTACAAATTTAGAGGGTAGGGTGATATTGAGATTTCTTAATGTATATTAGAGTTGAGACAAACATCATCACCATCTTTAACACACTACAGTAGTTTCCGTCATTGTCGGCGCAAAATATGTGCCGGTAAAAGTATATAAAATGTTGGCAAAATACATTTCCGGCAATATCTTATGCGTCGGCAATCCGCCGGGGAAAATTCGCTTGGTATACCATTTACCGGTGATAAAATGGAAGCGCCGGTAAATCTTATACATTGCCGGCGAGATGGGAAAACTTTTGCCGGTGTTTTATAGTGACAATTAAGATTTTAAAATTTGCAAAAAAATATTTTTCAAATTTATTTACTAGCGTTTTTAATCTCTGGCGATAGTTATTATATTTCTTATTTTAATTGTTTTTGAAGGTTTTTTGCCGGCAATTTATTTCACCAGTAATTCGTAAAATTGCGTCGTCAATAATATTATTATTATCATCTTTTGTGTTTCTTTTATTTTTAACTTTCTTTCCCCTGTAGATACATTAATTTGTTACATATTCCAGCATCTCTCATTCCATTATCCAAGACTAGAGCTATTACACACCTTATTTCCATTTTCATTCCAAAACCACCAAAAAATAAAACAAGAAAATTCATTCCACTTCATATTAATATTCAAACATCCTTTCAACATTCAAATACCATTTCAACATCAAAAGCACTTTACCATTACAAATTTAAAACCCATGATAACATTCTATTCCATACCAACATTCAAATACCAATGAAAATTTACATGTTTATATGATCATGTCATTGTTGCACCATTGCTTAAAACAACCTCCTGCATCCCATTTCAATACACAACAATCTGTTACTCTTCATACTTGTCCTTCATGTGTGCTGCATCTTAGCTCCATGGACTCTTTCTTCATTTTTTACCCAATCTGCATGAGAAAAGAACATAAACTGAGTTGGGTAGTTTGACTATAAATTCAAATAAAACATGCATCTTGTTTTCTCAAATCAAGAACATTTAAAAAGTCACTCTTTTATAATGGACTTCCTGTTATGATAAGGGAATCTAACAAAAGAAAAGACAGGTGTAGAAAGTTCCCATCTTATTAACTTTTTCATTGATAACTAAAAACACCATTTGGATGAAACCCCAGAACCGAAGTAGCTTTGAATGTTTTGGTTGACTACCACATTAAGCTTGATACTAATTCTACTCCCTTTTCCAGCCCAAATCAATGTATCATCACGAGCACCCATAAAAAACAAAAAAACAAAAAAAAAAAAAAAAGAAAGAAAGAAAAACAACCTTTGAGTAGAACAAAAACAGGTTCTTCATTCATCAAATAACAGTAAAATCTACCAAAACATGCCAAACCCAACTTCAAAAATAAATCAATATATATGAAATCAATAAGAAGTTAGATTGGTTCTAACTTCTACTTCTCCATCACTAACCTTTTCTTGGAGAGAGCCCAAATGCAAGCAAGGAAGGGTGATACACCAAAAGGGAATCTATCCTTTTTTTTTTTTTTTGGTAAGTAAATAACATACACACTACAAATTGAGATGGTGGAGCAACTTTATAATTGAAAAACATGGGAATTTAAATCAGAGAAACAATGAAAATACACTGAGATCCATTGATTCAAAGTTAGAATTATGAAAGAAACACTCTCTCAATTCTACTTAATAAAATCCCAATAAAAAAAAAGCACATTATTCACTGCTCACAATAAGCAAGGAGAGAATCATAGGTAGCCTCCAAAAACAAGGGACATGTGAAGTTACTAGAAAAAGAGGTAATATCATTTATTAGTTTCTGATACAGGTAAAAGGATTAGCAAACCAAAAGAGAAATCCAGATGAAAACTAGTAATGTAGTATGAAAAAGTCCAGGTAAAATCGATCTTTTATGATAGCTCACAATTACAAAGATAAAACATCTGCAAACATTTCATAACGACTAGTGGAGTAATAATGGGAGAAGGAATTGCTACGTCTCCTAATTAATTTAACATGCAAATAAATGCCATTTTGACAAGAGTAGTTATATACAGACTTAGAGAAGGCGCATCCTGAGCTCCACCAGAGGTGGCCTCCCCACCAACAGCGATACCCAGATCTATGCCTGCAGAAAGTCAGACACTCTTTAACAATATATGCCTCAGCAATCGAACCTTCGGCTTGTGCTCAGTTGGTAACATAACCTTTTAAAGTCTCGAGAAACCTTCAAACAAGGAACAATTAGTATTAAAGTTACTTATGTAAGACAATCACACTACTACATGAGTAACACTTCATGGGATGGTAACAGTTACCTTTCGATGGGGTACATCCACCGATATTGTACCGGCCCAGCAAGCATGGCCTCACATGGCAAGTGAATAGCCAGATGGACCATTACATCGAAGAATGCAAGAGGAAAAATCCTCTTAAGCTTGCAAAGTATAAGCACTCCCCATTCCTCCAGTTTTTCTACATCGCTCTGCTTTAATGTTTTCTAGAGCATAGGTCCTGGAAAAAACTGCCCAACTCAAATAGAGTTATACTTAAATCCTTGTCTACATAACCACGCAGGCCAATCGGAAGAAGACGCTGAATGAGGACATGATAGTCATGACTTTTCATACCCGATAATTTGCCATTTTTAGAGGTCACACACCTCGAAAGGTTAGCTCCATAGCCATCCAAGTACTTGATCGATTTCAAGAATTCGTTAAAAACCCTCCCTTTGTTTCGGGTCTAATGTGTAGAACACCTAGGGTTTCATACGGGTTCCTTTTTCATTCTTTTACAGATGCAATTCTGGCCTGATGTCCATTTCTTCTAAATCCTCACGCGCTTTGTCCGTGTCCTTGTTCTTTTTATCTATGCCCAACACCGTCCCAACAACATTTTCAGAGATGTTCTTCTCTATGTGCATGACATCAAGGTTATGCCTGAGGTTTAGGTTCTTCCAGTACAGTAGCTAGTACAAGATGCTTCCTTTGTCCAATTCAACAGTGCAGGCTCAAGAGGTCTTTTCCTATTGGTGGGGCCCTTCCCGAATCTAATTTTCGATAGTCGATCTAACTGATCTAGTACCTTTTTCACCGGTAACTCCAAGGACTTCATGTTATTTTCTGGCTGACCATTATTTTCTGGCTGACCATTGAACTTCTTGCTCTTTCTCCATTGATGACTCTTAGGCAAGTAAGTTCAATATCCCACCCAACCAATCTTACTTTTTAGCCTATGCGATATTGAATCTTCGTTGCAAGTGGGACAAGCCTTGTAACCTTTTGTGCTCTACCCAGATAAGTTACCATATACGGGAAAGTCATTTATGGTCCACATCATAACCATATGCGTTTAGAAGGTCTGTTTACTGTGAGCATCGTAATTCAGGACACCATTCTCCCACAACTCCTTTAACTCGTCAACCAAGGGCCTCAGGTACACATCAATCTCCTTCTCAAGTGCCTGTGGTCTAGGAATAAGTAAAAACATCATGAAAAATGGATCCTTCATGCACATCCAAGGTGGAAGGTTATAAGGCGTAAGTATGACAGGCCACATGCTATAATAAGTGCTCATGTTGCCGAATGGGTTGAACCCATCAGTGGCTAGTCCTAACCTCACATTACGGATCACTCGGGCAAACTCTGGAAATTTCAAATCAAATTCCTTCCATTCTTTATAGTCGGCTGGATGCCTACCCAGATTTCCATCCATGCGATTCTCATGGTACCATCTCATCTCTTTGGCCGTTATCCTAGACATGTATAATCTCCACAACCTAGGTGTCAAAGGAAAGTAACGCAGTGTCTTATGAGCAATCTGCTTACCCTTGCCATCATTGACCTTATACCTAGGTTCCCCACATTCCGGACACTTCTCCAAGTGAGAATTCTCCTTCCAAAACAATATGCAATCATTATAGTATGCGTCAATGTGCTCATACCACAAGCCCAAGTCACGCAGTATCTTCTTCGCCTCATAATTGGAAGCCGGAACGACATTACCTTCTGGTAAGGTGTCCTTCAATATCTCCAAGACCTTGTCAAATGACTTGTTACTCCACTTGTGTTTTACCTTCACATCTAGCATCTTAATGACAAACACTAACAAGGTTTCAAAATCTTTACAACCTGGGTACAAGCCACATTGGGAAGCTTCTAGTATAATTTCAAAGTTCCGCATGTCATCCATCCCTAAGGTATCATCCATTATGTAAGTCCCCCTTCCATGGTCCACTAGTAACTCACCATATCCATCCAGATCTTTATCGATTCATCCTCGCTATTAGCCGATTCATCGGATTGTGCAAGTTCCCCATGCTATAACCAAGTGTCGTAGGATACCAGCATCCCACGTCGCAGCAGATGTTCTCTCACAATCTCATAGTCATGTTTATAACTGTTGCAACAGTTGTTACACGGGCACTTTATCACTCTACTTCCACCCGAATTTGCCTTTGTGAGTTCAATAAAAGAATTCACCCCATCCATATATGGCTGACTTAATCTATTCTGATACAGTAACATAAAACTCTTGTCCATATCTGTTCATATATGCAAGGTGACAATTAACTCAAATTCAATAAAAGATGTTATTAAGAAACTTAATAGAATTTTAAAAAAATATTGTAATAATTAGCAATTATAATTGTTTTGGAAGTACTCCTTATCCTTAATATGATTTGATAATACTTCCTTGTTTGTACCGTTAGATTTGCTCCTCACTCTTATTCCCAAGCTGCCATGTATGATTGTTAACATAAACCATGAATGAAAAACTAAAAATATTTGCTAAAATTCAAACTTAAGAAGTTCCAAGCACCAATAGGTACTACCCGGTCATCTCTTTTGTTAAAGGAGTATCCTCGTTTGGTTTCTGCAATTTATTCCTAACTTATTTTTCAAGGAATTGCAATTTCACCTAATTCTCAATCTTAAACAAGCAGTCACTACCACATGTTCTTCTCTCTCTCTCTCTCTCTCTCTCTCTCTCTCTCTTTCTGAAATTTCTATTTGAATGAGAAAAATATCCTATTTTTTTAATGGTGTGAGATAGGATTAATTGATTGGAAGTTTAGACCTAGAAATATGAGACATTCATAAAGAATTTTATACAGAAATTTAGAAAGTACAAAAAAAGACTACTTAATAAAAGTTACCAGACCCATCATCGACCAAGGACAAACCCCAAGATTTCAAAACTTCAAAGCCCCAAAACCCCAAATCAGAAGAAGATCAATATTCCCCAAGATTTATAAGAACGCTAAGTAGAGAGAGCGAGCGAGAGAGAGAGATATAGAGAGAGAGCTTTACCTTGAAAAGGAAGAGGTAAATCGAGTTTCTATAGAATACCACAAAATCTTGCACACTATTCAATCGAACATGCAGTGGTTTCAATCTTGCACACTATTCAATCCACAAAATCCGGAACACTATTCAATCCAACATGCAGTCCAATAAAAAATCAGTGGTTTCAAGAAATCTGCAGTAGTGGTTTCAAGAAATTAGAAATTTTCAAACACTTGATAGCAACACTTCTTCAGACGATTTCAAGAAACCAGAAAATTTCAAGAAAAGAAAACAATTGAAGAGTGGAGCAGCACCTGATTTCAAGGATGAAAGAATAAAGATGAAGCAGCAGCAGTGTGCGTGGAGTAGGGTTAATTTGGGTACCTTCACAGTGTGCAGCAGCAGCGCCTAGAGCCGCAGCAGCGCGTGGAGCAGTGGTGTGCTTGGGGATTTCTCACCAGCAGCAGTAGTGTACTTGGGGATTTCTCATGAGCAGCTTGCATTTTGGGGCAACAGGGGAGCAGTGTGCATAGAGCAGGGTTTGGGTACCTTCACCGCGTGTAGCAGCAGTGCCTGGAGCAGCAGCAGCACGTGGAGCAACGATGTGCTTAGGGATTTCTCACGAGTAGCAGTGTGCTTGGGGATTTCTCACAAGCAGCTTCTGTTTTGGGGCAACAGGGGAGCAGTGTGCGTTTTGGGGCAGCAGGGGAGCAATGTGCATTTTGGGGCAACAAGGGACCTAATGTTTGGGTTTTATATAAATTGTGAAGAAAAGGCGCAAACTTGAAAATAGGTAATTTTTCCGGTGATATAAATAATTTACCGGTAAAAATAAAACCTTTTCCAGCAAAAAAGAATTATTCGCCAGTAAAAATAAAACCTTTTCTGGCAAAAAAAAGTATTCGCCGAGGAAAACCCATACTTTTGCCAGAGTTTTATTGCACTGCGAAAGATCCAACTATTCCCAGCGAAATAAGTTTTTTCACCGGAAAATGTTATCTTTTCCTGGCGTTTAAATTTTTCTTCAGGAAAAAATGCCGGGATAGATGCAATTTCTTGTAGTGACAATCTCAATATTTAATGACTATAAATATTAGATCCTATTAATAATTGACCAACCTATAATCCAAATCAAAACCTCTCAATCTTGCCTCATTTGCAAATATAATTTTATATGTCAGATAGGTTAGATTTTCCTACCCTCTCAAGTAATTGCGAATTAATCCTATTTTGGCTTCAAAGGGTAGCTGGGTAGAGATTTTTGGTTTTTGGCATGTGCAAACATATCTACTATGTGCAGTTTAGCCACCCCCGGGTTAAATCTACACGCAGTAATTCATATCAAGGTTAGGAGCATGTGACCAAACATTGTATATAATTTTCTTCTTAAAATATTTGATATTTTAAATTTAATTTCAACTATGTTTGTTTTATGATTTATATAATAATATTCATTTATATTTTATTAAAAAAATAAAAAAAAATTAAAAAATTTATTTTTTAAAAATAAAATTTAATTTTTTTATGGCCCGCATTGGGCGCGGGCCTTGAAGTGCTAGTATAATAATAAAGAGGATAGGCATCAATTGGCCAAATTGGAACTTAATTTTAATTTTAAACCATTTTCGAGTTGCTGGAGATTTTAAGGATTTTAGATTGTTTAGACTTTTTGGAAGATACAAACTCTTTTCCATCTCAGGCAAGTTACCAAGAATATTTATCTTATTTAGAGTTTAAGTTTTCCATCGCACACAAGTTACCAAGAATATTTATCTTGTTTAGTATTTTAGAAGATTTGGACTCTTTTGAAATTAGAAGAATAAACCATAATTAAAAAATTGGTAATAACACCACGAAAACATAACATGAAAACAAAAGTGGACCCACCAATTGGTTGATGATGGGTTTATTTGAAAGGTTTTTAAAATTTATTATCTTTTTTATGATGAATAAGAAATTGGGTGATGTTCCTTCAAAATAAATTTTAGCTAGGGTTGGGAATTTATAGAAAATCGTCCCTTTATTATGTGTTCTCATTTGGAGATTAATAATCATGGAATCCGGACTCATTTTATAAATAAAAAAGTAATCCACTTAGGCCTTTCTCTGCTTGACTATTTCATCAAGTTTTCCTTCTAAATTTATGGGTGTTGTTTTAATGTTCGAATTCTATTTTTTTCTTCTTTTTTTTTTCCATTGTATGGATTTTGGTTATGGTGTTTCTATTCCAGATTTCTTTTCTCCTTTTTGATATATTATATTGATCTTTAGGTTATTATCCTCCACCTGATGAATTGCAGTTTTCTTTTTCATTTTTTTTTGGTTGCATTAGTTTTTATTGTCTTGCTTTCTAATATCCTTTAGTAATTTTTTCCCTTATTTTTCTCAAGAGAAAAAAAAACTAATCATTTGAACTAGCAAAATATGTCCGTGCTTAGCATGAGCAATATAATTCATAATATAACAATTATATTAATTTTTTTGAAAATTATTAAAGAAATAAAATATGATATTTGCATGTTAAGAAGAAAAAAAAAGGTCCATCACCAAATCAACTTACCCTTACCCATTTTTCAAGTTTCATACCTGCAAATGTCAACAGTAGATTGCTAAAATATAAAACATACATACACATGAGAGAGAAAGAGAGAGAGAGAGAGAGAGAGAGAGAGAGAGAGAGAGACAAAGTCATTAGGCAATTTAATGAAAAAATAAATTCCAATAAAATAAAAAAAAGGTTCTCTAAAGACAAAATAAATAGAATTTAAAATCAATTATAATATTTAAATCATTCTGCTAAATAAAAATTATTTCTTATTAATAGAAAAAATATTAGGAAAAATAAATTGATATTAATCTCCATAATTAGAATAAAAACTTTCTTAGTGAATGTAAATATTTGTTAATAATCATAATTATGTTGAAAACTTAAAATAAATCATACATATATCACAACTAAACTAAAAGATATTCCTAATATCATTATTTATAAGGATTTATTGTACTTCTTAAATAATCTGATTTTTATAAAAACAAGATTATAAAAGAAAGCCTATTTGTGAAAAATTAGAGTAAAATTATAGCCTATTTGTGAAAAATTAGAGTAAAATTATAGATTCTCACTTGATATATGAAAAAATGTGTATTGTCTTTCCCATTTCACTCACTATTATTATCTACTATGACTAAAAGGAAAATAACAAAAATTATTATGAAAATCTTCTTTAGGAGGCCCACTAAAGAACCATGAATTCAGTTCTTGTAAGGTTTTGGGCAATGTACTCTATTTAGCGCACATTTTGCTATGTCATCCCTTGAACAAATAATAGAAGATCCCTAAAAATATTTGTAAAATCATTTAAATTTTTATTTTTTACATAAATGTAGAATTTAGCATCTATAAAAATCTTACATAGTAGAAATTCAAATTTTAAATTTTGTAACCTTTACTAATATTAGATGTGCCAAATCAACCCAAGCGCCTAGTAATTATCATAAAAAAAAAAAAAGAGAAACATATATCTTATATAAGTTCTTAAGAAGGGAGAAACATAATAATTTACAAGAAAAATACATAATATTGAATTAAAATAGATTAAACTTACCGACATTTTTTTTTGCTCACTGGCTTAGTGCCTGATCTCATTAACATGTTTAAAAACCCTCTCTACAATAGTTATAGGTGAAGATTCACATATGACCAAGAGTCGCTTATCTCATTAACATGTATATATTAAAATCTTCATTCATGAAATTTACTTACAAATGTCCTTCCTTGACCTGAGTAAGCCATATTTCATAAGTGCAGCAATGTCAACACCCAAAATGGATGAATTTTCTTTGTTAAAAATAAAAACTAGTGATTTCGTTTGCCCAAACTTTTTCATGAGTTCCATTAGCGATGCTACATGCCACTACTAAATCAGTTGTTCTAAGACCCCGCAATTTACCTCCATCAAAGCTCAAAGAAAAAGGATCAAATTCCTGCAATATATCTATGTCACAAATATATTTATATATATATATTAATTGGATTAGACTATACAAATCCTAACAAGGTGCAGGTTCTCTCAACAAGGTGAGTCCATGCATGCATACATAGTCGTTATACCAGGAAAACCATTTTCAATTTCAGGGGAATACTACTCCAAACAAGCTCATTGCTACAAGAGCACACATGAGATAGTGAGACACACACGGGCTTCGGGAGTCTTTACTTACATTCTCGATTGAAATAGCAACAAGGAGTATAGGAGATGATAAAAAAAATTATGTAAATATAGAGATTGAAAAGCAACATAGGTTTGAAGTTTTAGATATTTGCATTAGAAGTAGAAAAAGAGCAGCACTAAACAAAATAAACCCTAAAACAAGGTGGAGAGATTTGAAGGGGGAAAGAGCAAATATATCTAAGGACAAAATGATTGAGAAGGGAGAATGGAATTTTGAAGGAGAAACTACAGTAATGTGGAATCAAATGGCTAATTGCATTAGGAATGTTGCAAAGGAGGCACTTGAACAGTCAAAAGGGAAAAGACATATTAATAAAGAAATATGGTGGTGGAGTACAGAGGTTCAGGAAGTTATTCGAAAGAAAAAACATTGCTACAAAGTTTGGCAAGGGACTAAGAGTATAAAAAATTTTGAACTGTACACGAAGGCAAAGAAAAAAGCTAAGAAAATAGTAAGTAGTGCAAAGTTCAAAGCATACGATGACCTCTATAATAGGTTGGAAACAAGAGACGGAGAAAAGAATATTTTTAAGCTTGCAAAAATAAGAGAAAAGAAAAGTAGAGACTTAGATCATGTCAAATGTATCAAGGATAATGAGATAAATATTTTGGTGAAGAACAACGATATTAAAGAAAGGTGGAAGGAATATTTTAACAAACTTCTAAATGAAGAACATTTGGGCGATACAAGATTTAAGGAGGATACTTCATCACAATAGTATAATTTTCTCCGTAGAATTAGTGGGGTGGAAGTGAAGGAAGCATTGAAGCGAATGAAGACAGGGAAGGCAACAGGCCCAGATGGTATTCCGATAGAGGTATGGAAATGCTTAGGAGAGGTTGGGGTAAGTTGGTTATGTAGACTATTCAATAAGATACTTGTGACAAAGAAAATACCGGATGAATGGAGAAGAAGCATTGTAGTACCTATATATAAGAATAAAGGAGATATACAAAATTATACCAACAATCGAGATATTAAACTTATGAGTCATACTATGAAGTTATGGGAGAGAATAATGGAGCAAAGACTGAGAAAGAAGACCAAAATTTCTGAAAATTAATTTGGTTTTATGCTAGAGAGATCAACTATGGAAGCTATTTTTTCACTTAGGCAATTAATGGAAAAACACCGAGCAAAGACGAAAAATCTATATTTAGTCTTTATCAATTTGAAAAAAGCCTATGATAGGATACCGAAGAATTTAATTTGGTGAGTCTTAAAGAAAAGGAATGTCCCCAGAGGTTACATTGAAATTTTTAAAGATATGTACGAATGAGCAATAACAAATGTGAGAACCACATGTAGAGAAACAAGTGGATTCCCTATGACTATAGGTTTACATTAGGGGTCAACCTTAAGCCCTTATCTCTTTACATTAATTATGGATGAGTTAACTGTGCATATTCAAGAAGAAGTACCATGGTGTATATTGTTTGCAGATGATATAGTATTGGTGGATGAATCAAGAGAGGGTGTAATTGCAAAGCTTGAGAGATGGTAGAAGGCATTAGAATCTAGAGGCTTTAAAATAAGTCATACAAAGACAGAATATATGGAGTGCAACTTCAGTGGAATATCCAAAGTGTTGAAACCACTGTCAAAATTGAAACCCATGAGATACCACGTAGAGATTCTTTTCGGTACCTAGGCTCGATGATTAGTAAGAATAGGGAGATTGACGAAGATGTGGAGCATAGGATAAAATCTGGATGGCTGAAGTGGAGACTAACTTCAGGAGTGCTTTGTGATAGACGAATGCCAACGAAATTGAAGGGCAAATTTTATAGGACAGTGATTAGACTAGTTATGACATATGGAGCAAAATGTTGGTCAATTAAGAAGACGCATATTCATAAGATGGATGTAGCGGAAATGCGAATGCTTAAGTAGATTTGTGGTAAAACTAGGAAAGATAAAATTAGAAATGAGCGTATTCAAGAACATTTAGGGGTAGCACCAATAGGGGATAAGATTAGAAAAACCCGTTTAAGATAGTTTGGGCATGTTGAACGTAGGCCAGTAATGGCACCGGTGAGAAAGAATTTGGATACACAGGTGGAAGGCCCATCAAAAGGTAGGGGCAGGCCAAAGAAAACATGGATGGAAGTCATTAATTCAGATTTGAAGAAGTGTCACTTATCGAAAGATTTAGCTTAAAATAAAATGCAATGGAGAAATATAATTCATGTAGCCGACCCCAACATGGTTGAGATAAGGCTTTGATGATGATGATGATAATGATAGAGATTGAAACGGTTGTGAGGAGTTAAGGAGAGTCTTCGTGGATGAGTTAAAGAGGGGAATCGGGAAAGTCAGGAATGTGGAGTTAAATAGGTGTAAATCTAATCAAAATCAAATTGAAAATAGTAAAAATCAAATTACAAATAGAGGCTGATTTCTCAATTGGAATCAATCTCTTTCATATATAATAATTGTATTTTTTTTATAAGATCTTCAGGCATACACAACTCTTGCAATATATTGATAAGTTTCTCATGCAACCGGATCCAAAAGTATTGTTTACATGTGTAACATTCCTAGCCCAAGTATTTATTTTACTTAATTTAAATATAATTTTATTTAATTATTTGTATTTTAGTTAATTAAGGTCATTATAATTATTTAAATTTCTTTTGGGTTTTGGGCTAAATGGGTAGTGGTTTTAGGACCCTGAGTATCCACTGTTTGACCTGACCCAATTCGGATCCATTTTGGACCCATTAAACCCAAGAACCCAAACCAAGCCCTTACTTATAAATTAACTGAAACAATGGGTTCTTTTTACAAAATTCAAAACTTACCCTCAAAACCCTATTCCCTTCTTATATAATATGATCAACAGCCCCCTTCTCCCCATCTCTATAGTACCTCTCCTTCCTCTCCTTCTTCTCCATCTATTGATTGGCCAAGCCCAAGCCCAAGCCCAAGCCAAGTCAAGCTGCCAGTTCTTCTTTTTCTTCTTCCTCTTCTTCTTCATCTTCTTCGTTGGGATCAAGGGCGGGCGTGAGGGAGAGAGAGATCTAGATCATCCCTTTCATAAATCTTCATCAATCTTCATTAATCTTCATCTAAGGCAAGTGGTTTGCACTTATCTCTAATGATCTTCACTAGTTCCATTGATTATTGTAACATCTTTGAGTCCCACATCGACTATAGAGAGGAAAGTGAATGGGTTTATATATAAAACTTGCACTCTTACCTTGCATAAGGCCTTTTGATGGATTGATGCCCACCAAAAGCAAAACCGTGAGGCCCATAGGCCAAAGTGGATAATATCATGCATGCATGTAGGGTGGGGCGTGACAATCTGGCTGTCTATCTTGAGGTTGAATAAAAATATTGTGATATCATCCAAGTTACATCACTCTCCGTTTTGTTCTTTATCTCCATTTTATTTTTATGTGGTGAATTTAATAGTTGCAAAATTTTTATCTTTTTTATGAGCTATTTTAGAAGAAGATTTTCTAGTTAGTATGTAAGTTTGATTCTCTCTTCAATCATCCCATCTTCATCAAATATTAATTTGAATTCATTTTAGTTTCTTAAGTTCTTTGTTTGTGATTTTTTTTATATTTTTTATTTCATACATACGATATTTATTTTATCTCATTTGAGTTTGTAATGCTTGAATTGTGTTTCTTGATGATTTTTTTTTCCTATTTTTTGTTTCAGATTTGTTGAGCATAGATGAGTTGAGAGAGGTTACATGAGTTCAAGGTGGAAGAGAAATCTAATTCAAAGAAGTCTGACGTAATTTGCCTACTCTCACTGTCACAAAAAATATGACATCGCTTTTCTTTCTTTATGTCCTGAAGGCGTGCATTTATTTAAATTGAAAGTAGTAATTAGCATTGAGAAAACAAATTTTTCCTTTGGTGTGAAATATCTAGTTGTTTCCATGCGGGATGTGTTCATCGCTTTATTTGCTTGATTATCTATCTTTTTTTTCATTTTTTTTAAAAATTTTTGTGTGGACTTAGGATGTTTAGATCAAAAGAATACTAAAAAATGTCTCTATATATATAACCCATTTATTTGTACCAAAAATAACATTATCTCCTTTCCTAGGCCCATATAGTTGTTAAAACCCTATTTTACAATTATCGTTAGTTGAAACAATGTCTTGCTCTCTTTTATTTGGGTTTTTCCTTTTACATTTTGGTGTTTGGATTGAAAGATTATTTGGTAAATCTATATTTAGACGGTTACCTCCTTATGGTTAGTCTTATTTCTATTTTACGATTTATATTTTTTTAACAGTCCTATATTTTGCACCTTCTTATAATATTTTTGTTCTTTTACTTATTATCCTTTTTTCAGTGATCGGATTTCAATTTTATAGATTCAACTTGGATCATTGTTTTGACTATGAATGCATATTATTTTAGTTGTTTTTGAGAATATAGTAAGTCCAATTGATCTTTACTTCAATAATTTAAGTGAGATATTTTTTATAAATAATAATTGGGAGAATTTATATTTAATTTGGAACTCATTGAAATGATTATAATATTATGAAATACATAAGTTAAAACACAAAAATGGTTAATTGGTTGCCCATGTTACATGGGCACATTCTCCTAATCTATTAATATATATTAAGGCTATAGGATTTGAGATTTTGAAATTCTCAAATTGATTCGAGAAATTGGGCCAAATCCTCTAATTGATTTGAGAAATTGTGCCAAATTCTCCAATTGATTATTTGTGAAATTGAGCCTTAAAAGAGTCCAATTTAGCTACAACTCTTAAATCTCTTAAGCCAAAAAGCTACCTTTATCTCCAAGGGTTTTTAAACTTTTATATTAATCTATTATCTTCCTACATTATCTCTGTCACCCCCCAGGCCCGAGATTAGGTTAATACGGATAGGCCCAAGACGTTGCACGCATAATCCTATAGTAATTTGCACCGCACTAAGGCAAACATGGACTACTACAAGGAAATTTTCACAATCCTCATATATGAAGAAGAGCCATAATACATGCACATTCAACTCTAACTGTGAAATTTAATACTTAGTACACCCAATAAACACCCTATGATAATATAAGAGCCCAATCAAATACCTGTTTTACATTCCATATTTAGCTACTTAGTGAATTATCAAAAATGAGCATAACCCATGCATAATACTAAATGTCTGAATGCATAAAGTGCGAAAATGCATAACGGTCATAGACTGAAAGTATGATACATATCCTCAAAATGAAAAAAGCATAAACGAGTCCAAAATCATGATGATGTGATAAAGCGAGTTATCATAGTTCAAGTCCTAAATGCCCAATAAGACTTATGTTGCTCTACGGATAAATGACTAGTAGAAGACATCATCTTGTCCTCACTCGTCTAATCCTGAACATACCACTGTGGAAAACTCTTAGAACACCAAGGGTCTAAGGTCGGGTCCTGCAATACAAAGGGTTGCACCTTGAGTATAACAATTCAATAAGAAATAAGCAAATAGTATACTAAATATGTTGTTCCAAATAGAATTAAGGATATACTGATCAAATATGGCACAAGCGAAATCAAGCATACTAGCATCAGATAAAACATAATATAAGGAATCAAGATGATAGAAATATAATAACTAGATGGCAAACCACATGCTACAACCCTCTCCCAAAATAGACAGATATCAAAATACAATAGGAGAACAAATAGCTAATTTGATGACCTAAAGAAGCATCGACTTACACCACAGAAAAACCAACCATAATGGTACACAGAATTTCAACCTCTAATTAGCCCCGCCAGGCCTCAGAAAATCCAGTTCAATGGTGCCGACTCTTTGAGTCAATACAAACAGAGTAGATAGCACCAATCTGCTCTTATCTTACCTTCTTAATCAAATTTATTAACTTAACATTTACAGTAACAGAAGCATAATGATATCAATAACAAACAATAATAATAAAAGAAATGTGAAGGTAATGAAAGGAATATAACTGAACTGATAATATAAATAAGTAAAAGATATAGAAATCACTGACATATGCGTACTTTCTAATTAGTTAAGAAATAAGGATAATTTACAAGCCAAGCTAACTAAGATGTCAGTGTCCTTAATTTTTCACTTTAGTATGACCATAAAGATTCCGAGGCCATATGTTACTGAATCTTGGTGTCGCAATGTATATGAATCTAAACACCAAGCTCCTTATACTCATGCACGAAGCGCATAACATTAGAACGAACTAAATCATGTAACAAGAATAAATGACAGCTAACATTTCCTTATTTAATCAATTTGATTTTGTTGGACAAGTGTGAGGTATAATAGTTCCAAGAAACAAGGTCCTACTTAGTTATAAGGTTCACTTAAAAAATCTAAGGTAAATTTGACCATGGGTCAACTCCAAACGTACCTAGTGAAAGGACATGTATAGCCATTCCAATCCAGATGGAAATTGGAATACTAAATAAATAAATAATTAATTAATTAATCAAAATAGTGATTTGGTTGTGCACTCGAGCATAGATGAGCATACGCTCGAGCGGATCTCATAGAGACTAGTGTGCTTAAGTGCAAATGAGCATGCATTTAAACCTGACACACTCTACATTGAAATAACTAAGGGTTTTGAGTGTGCGCTCGAGCACACCAGAGTCCGCTCAAGCATGGAACCTAGTTCTGCAGCTCTATTTTGTATCTAGATTTCTACACATTCAAGCCAACACTTCCACATACATTAATATATGCAATAGTACAAGAATCTTTCACATTTATGTCATTTCAACCCCATTCAAACTCATTTAATCCTAACTTTCATTTACTCCGTTTAAAATCCATTTTCACCCACCATGGCATCCTCATTTATAAAAACAAGAATAGAATGAGCTGTACCAATATGCTAACATAGAAATCTTAAGGAATCATACTTAAATGCATCCATGTGTGGTACTACTTGCTTAAACTTGCCTTGAGTGCTCCAAAAATTCAATGGAAATCTTTTAGAGTGCAAACCCCCAAATCTTTAGCTCAAGTAAATACCCAATCATAGTCTGACATGAAAAAGAGATGAATGTCATGAAAAGATGATCTGATGACTGACAAGCTAGAAAAACAATCTACACTATTCAAATGGGCACAAATATGAAGATAGAATAGGTTTTTACCTTAAAAGTTGTGCAAGAGGGTGGAGATACTATTTTCTCTCCAAACAAACACCAAAGGGGAAAAAAAGAATGTGGAGGAGGAGATAAAGCTAACTTCTACTGGGGCTAGAACCTCTTTCTCACACACTCTAGGCTTGGAGGGGGACGGAAGATGGAGATAGGGGTTAGTGTTTTAGCTAGTGGACACAAGGACGCTCTAGCTTTAGGAAGTGTGTCTTATATACAGTTAGGGTTGCTAGAAACTTTGGGTATTTACTAGCAAGTTTATTAAGCTTATGTTATTTACAAAAAAAAAAGTTATAGTGGTCCCATATAGGTAATTTAGGTTTAAATGAAATGGGTCCACTAATGATAATGATGTTATGATTAATGCATATGGCATGATTAATGAGATTATGAGATAATGTAAAGTTAAAGTACTTAGATTACAAATTGGTCGTCAAAGCTACCTAATTGAGAGTAGGTCACCAATCTACCTATTCATCATGCAATTAAGATTAAAATACCATTAATTAACAATAAGCATAAAAATTTTCAAATAAACCCTAGATTTGGGGCCAGGATATTACAGTCTCCATGAATTTAGCAAGATAAGGAAATTCGTTCCTACCATAGCTTTTATTAATTACAATCATTATCAATCGAATAAAATTCTACTACACAATAGGAATTTTCAAGGTGGCTTTCTTTTTTCTCTTACTGTGCTACACAAAAAACCGAGTCCCGCTTGAATCCTTTTTCCCTCTCTAAATGAGAAACTTCTGCTCCCCATGGTTCTCTTCTTTCAATATTTATTATTAATTTTTGTGTTTGACTTTTTCTTTTCTTTTTTCGCATTTCATAGTAGTTTACTAATTATTGTGTTCTACACATCTCCTTTTTTTTCTTTTTTTAGATTATTAAGGACAACGGAATATATGGCAATATTGGTATCCTCCACCTTGTCATTGCCAATGAAAACCAATATTATTGTTAAATGAAGCAAGAACAGAGTGTATGGATTCAGGTATTTCTCATTAGATTTTGATTTTTTTTTCAAGTTTCATAGTAGTTAACTAATGATTGTATTCTACACATCTCCCTTTCTTTTTTAGATTAAGGACAACAGAATATATGGCAATATTGGTATCCTCCACCTTTTTCTTTTTCTTTTCCCATTTTTGGTTATTTTTTATCTTCTGGTTGCTTCTAACAATTGATATTGTTTTTCATGTACGTCTCTTTTATGAGCTCTATGAGGTAAAGGTTGATATGTCATATGGGGAGTCCTTTGATTTGGCCCCATTGCCCACTCCATTACCGATAGAGACAGATTCTGGGTCAGATTTATCTGAATCCATTGTCTACTTTTTTTTTTTCAATGGGTAGGATTTGTTTGTGCCATCCTTAGATTGCGGGGGCCCATTGATAGTTGTAATTGCTACAATGAGATCATGACATTCTTAGATTTCTAATCGATGCATGCTTTATAACTGCTATGATTAGAGAGCACCTATTATATAATTATCACAAATTCTTATACATAAGTGTCATCAATTAATTCATATATCCAGTTAAAGCATAGTAAGGAAGCATTTACCAAGTTTCCTCGGTGTTGATATTCCCCACATACCCACCTATGTCGGTTTTCCTTACTGCCACCTATACATGTACTACACATGTAGCCTAACATTATAGAGATTTGTAGGAACTTGTATTTTTTTTATTTTTTTTTTTGGTAGGAATTGTATCCAAAGCCATATATGCCAGACACGGAAATTGATTGGAGGATTCGATCTTGAATTGGATGTTTGGGATGAGTTTGAACTCTGGATGAATCATAGCCCAATTTAAATGTTTGATTTATTTAACTTTTTTCTTTTATCTTCATAGAAATGATATCTCTCTCTCTCTCTCTCTCTCTCTCTCTCTCTCTCTCTCTCTCTCTTCATTTTTCAGACTCTCCTTATCTGTTTTGAGATTTTTGAAAATATGAGATATCTTATTGTTTTCCTATTTTGATGATTTTATTATTGGCCGCAAGTGCTTTCGTGTTGATCTGTCATGCTGGTATTGAATGCCTTTGAGAGATTCAGTTTCATTGATTTTTTTGGCATAAAAAACCAAAGTTTATTAAATTTTATAAATTCAGGTTTCATTTGGAGATTATTATTGCACATTCTCCTTTTACATGAGCTTTGTTATACAAAATTTAAAAATAGATAAATGAGATATGTGTTTATTATAATTTATTTTCTTCTCATTATTTAGTATCTTAAAAATAGCCCCAAATTCAATTTAGTTTTATTTTTGGGCCCGGGCTTAGTGCGGGTGAGTCTTGCTAGTATATATATGAATGGGATAGGATTCAGTTTTGCAATAGGAATTCAATTTTGTAATTTATTTCAAATATTGATTTCATAGTTTTTAAAAGGAAGGACGGATAAGAATAAGAATTGCCACAGCCCAATGTAACCTATTTTAAAGGAGGTTCAATAATGGCTAAGATCCTGTCTTTCCTATTTTCTAGGAAATCCAATAATATTGTTCATCAATTATTTGGAAACTTTAACTTTAAATTTAGAAACCTTATCCATTAAAGTGTCTTTCTTAGCAAAAGGACTGTTTCAATTCCTTTATTACTCAAAATTAACACATAAAATCGAGTCTCTCTATCTCTCCACTCCCTCTTTTTCATCTTAAATTATTAACAAAGTATAAATATAAAAATGTGATGGGCCCAATGAATAATTCTTATAATTTTAGAAGTGTGTTGAAGTCAAATTTGCAATTGAGTTTAAACAAATTAAAGTGCTCTCATTTTTTTAAATCAAAAAATTATATACGTACTTTTTTATTATCATTGTTATGATAATTTTGTTTGAAAAGTTTACCATCTCAATATAATTTTCATAAAAAGATTTCTTTCTTTTGAAATTCTTATATATTTTTAATATGTGAATCGGCCAAGCACAGACACTTTTCATTTTATGTCTGTTTATATAAATATGAGACCCACTTGCTATGTTATTCTTTATTTTGTAGGTCCAATGCTTCCGATTTCTTATGATGTTTGAGTGGAGTGACCATTTTTTTGATAATTGAGTTCTAACAAAGTATTAGCCGGTACAAAGATCACAAATGCATTTATAGTTTTGTAAATAAATTATGAAAAAAAGAAGAGTACTTTATACTTACTATGAATTGAAGAGAGGACAGTAGAAAATTGTGTAATAAATAATGACTTTAATCCAAATCTTTATAGTAGCAAATATATAGATATATTGTCTTTTTCTATTTCAATATAATTTATTAAAAAATATTATCTTTTTAATTATTATTAATTTTAAAGTTAAAAGATTTCCTTATAGTAAGAATTATATGGCTCGTGCTAAGTGTGGGCACAAAATTAATAATAACCAATTTCTATAACCCAATCTTTTTTATTTTAAAGGACGTTTAATAATGGCCAATAGCCACTCTTTCCTAGTGTTTAGGAAATCCAATAATATTTTCATTAATTATTTAGAAGCTTCGATTTTAAATTTAGAAACCTTTTCAATTAAGGAGTCTCTCTTAGCAATAGGACTTTTTTAATTCCTTTCCTCCTCAAAATTATCACATAAAATCCACTCTCTCTCTCTCTCTCTCTCTCTCTCTCTCTTTCTCATCTTTAATTATCACCAAAGTGGTTTTTTTAAGTATAAATACGAAAACGTGATGGGGCCACTAAATAATTCTTATGGTTTTAGAAGTATGTTGAAGTTAAATTCACAATTGATTTAAAACAAATTAAAGTGCTCTCATTTTGAAATTAACCTATAATATACATTCTTTTTATTATCATTGTAGGGAGTAATTTTGTTTGAAAATTTTACTATCTCAATCTAATTTTGGTAAAGTCATTTTGATTATTTTAAATTTTTTAAAAAATGTTATCTGTGAATTTCTTAAGCACATGAACATTTTTCTTTTACATGTGTGTATATATATGAGACCCACTTGCCACATTATTCTTGATTTTGTAGGTTTAGTGCTTTAGATTTTTTGATGATTTCTAAGTAGAATTATCTATATTTTTCTCAGATGAATGAATTCTACTAAAAGTACCAAGACATTTATAATTCTTGAACTAAACTATGGAATAAAAAAGTATACTTCATAATTACTATGAATTGAAAAGAGGACCTTAGAATAATATTGAATTTTTAATAACTTTGAGGCAATTTTCTATAATATCATATGTATATATATCATCTTTTTTCTTTTTTAATATAATTTATACAAAATATATATTATTTTTAATTATTATGAATTTCTAAAAGTTCATAGGTTTTGTTATAGTATTAATTATATTGCACGTGCTAAGTGGAAGAAAAATAAATCTCTTGCGGTGGGGGCATGCCCCGATATTGCTAGATTGAACAATTCACTTAAAAATTAAAATGTTTCTTGCGTTGGATTAGATATTAAAAATAAATGGAATCCCTTAAAAAGAATACTTATTAATTATCGAAATAAATGGCAACTAAAAATCAATGATCATCCTCTACCATTGGATAACAAAAAACTGGAAAGATGAAATCTATTTTGAGAGCCGCGATTTATATTCGGTGAGGTGTCATTTATTTCCTGATGTGACATGACTTGCATTCTAAATTGCAAAGTCTATTTGTTTGCATAGAATTAAAATCCTACCAATTGTATTAATTCCTAAGAGCACATTCAGTAAAAGGAATCCACAGATCTAATGGTTCCTCATGGACCCTAAGTCAGGGATATCTTGTTGAAAGTTTGTATAGCTAAAGATTTCACATAGATTTCTTGTTGAAAGTTCATATAGCTAAAGATTTCACATAAATATGAATGCATATTGATGCATGTTGAGAAAAATTGGTTTTGGTGTGCAAATCCACGAAATGAGGATTTCTGAATTTTATGGGGAGGTTAGATTTGGAAACTCCTAAAAATTAGGATTTTCATTTGACCAAATTATTAGTGACTTACAATTGTCAAACATGAATTTGGGTGGAAAACTAAAATCGTTCCTTAAGGATTTGGTTGTCAAAAGTAACCTAATGACCTATTTCTTTAATTGGATTCAGAGAATTCTTATTTGGAGAATTTGGAAGTCTCCAAAACTCATCCTCTATAGGGTGAAAGAATTCTTGTTTGGAGAATCTAAAATTCTCTTAAAAGTCATCCTCTATAGGGTCGTATTCATGAATCCTCCTCTTTTGTGGAGCATCTAGAAGTTCCAATAAAATGTAAAGAGGTCTGAATTCTAACAACTCAAAGGTTAAAGTAGACCTTTCATGGGCTTGGATTTCAAGATTCTGCCAAAGGCATTAAGGAATTCTAAGGGGAAAGCTGTGAGAAATTGACAGTAGTGTAGATTCGAGTTAGGATTAGTTCAAAAAAACAAGCCCTAGGAGTTCTACAAAATGAATTCCTTGTAGAGTGGCTAAAATTGGAGAAACATTAGGGGAATATTTAGAAAGGGCAATCAAATAAGAGAAATTTTCAAAAACTCTCCATTTAAAAAAAATGGGCATTTTTGCCTATTTTGACATGTCCAGTAAAAATTTGTCGCCTCACAAGTAGAAAGCAAAAGAATATGAAGGGCATTTTTTTGGTGACAAAAGCATAGGGAGTTTTATAGTGTACCTAATCAAATAATCTCATCGGCATGAAAGATGAGTATCCAACTGTCACCCTAATGATTAAAATCTTTAGAAGGTTTCTGTCATTCACCTATTAATTAATATTTCTTTGTTGGTACCAATTTTACCATGAACTCATAAGAGTCCAATTCCATGCATAGAAAACAGGCCTGTTCATCATATTTATATAATGTCTGCAGAAAAACAACAGTGCTAGCTGACTTATACTTTTGTCTCTTCTATAGAAAAACAGTTTTGAACCCTGCCTCTCTCTCACAAGAAAATGATTTTCTATGGTAGCATTCTGGCCCTAATAATAATAAAAAGTTTTATCTTTCTCCATTAATTTTTCTCAAGAAAATTATGCCGCATCAAGCTGAAGAAAAGTAAATCTTCCTTTTCAATAGTTTCTTCTTTTTTTCTAAAAATAGTGTTAAGCAAATATGCCCTGAGTAATACGTATGATCACGTGAGTTTTCTTTTTTTCTTTTTTCTTTTTTTTTTCTACTATGGCCGCTCCCCAAGTAATTTTTTCTGTTTCCGCCGCTGCAGAGTGGCTACACCATATTTCAGTGCATTGGCTTTTGGCGTCACTGATCACGTTATCATGAATGCATATTTGTATTTATTAGATGTAGAGATTCTATCAAAGATAGGATAATAGTAGGAAAGGCAGAAAGGGATCAAAGGAAAAAGATAGTGGGGGAATTTCCTCGGCTTCGATTTTTCACATTAAATGCCAATATTCACCAACGTTGATTTGGGGAATATCACGAGACTTGTCCTGTCGAGAATCCTCTCTCTCTCTCTCTCTCTCTCTCTCTCTTTCTGCACTATGAGAGAATCGGCATAAAAGGTGAGGGTTGGAGTCTTGTGTCTCAAGGGATTGAAATGATTTCTCCTATCGAAGGCTCTCATGGAAAGCAGCCAAAGCCTTTATTATTGCATCCCATGCATGCAACTTGTTATTTTATACTCTTTTGAGGGATGGCTAATCGGCTGCATCGGATAAGATGGGTCCAGTTTATCAAAGTCCAACCCCAACTCATGTTTGATCTGCTTTCTTTAGAACATATCAAAAAAGCTTCAACCGGAGCCATACACGTCAACCAAATCCAACCCCCATGACCCACATCAAATGTGATTCAACCTGTTTAACCCAACTCAATTACCTATACAAAATTGGGCCTAGCCCAAACTACTCCTCACAATAACGGGTATGTTTTACGCAAACAAAGGCAGCCTAGTCTAGCTCCTTTTTTTAATCTAAATAACTGTTCCCATAACAAATTATTAATCCACCAACGACAAAATGGGTTTAGATATGCAACTCAACCCATCTAATTGGGTAATGAATGTTCTAGGGGTCAACCTCAATCTGATTAAATGTGGATCTATGCATTTGACCCGAACTGATGGATCAATTAGGCTCCTAGGCTTGATCACCCTGGTGGATCCGAATGGCACAAGTTGCTCAAAACAAAGTAAACTAGACCCGCGTAGATAACAGTTGAGAGTAAAGGAGAGGAGTCAACAACTGGCTTTTTTTTTTTTCCAATAGGATTCTTTTTAATAAATGGGTAATCAGGGTCTATTGATAGAGTTCAGATCCTCTGAGTAAATCTCTCAAGTAACTGTTGGGAGACCTATCAAGTCTTCCCACATCACCTTTGGGTAGCCTACCATGCCTACACCTTTGGGTAGCCCGCCATGCATGTAGGCAGTGCATGGCAGCTGCCCCAAGGTGATGTGAAAGATTTCCTCTCTTAATCCCAATTCCAATTGGTATTTCCACGCCTGACTGATATGTCGTGATCAAAACTCGCATTTTTTTGGTTCAAGTGAGGTGCATGAAGGGAAGAGAATTAAAACACATTGTGGCGGGCCCGACCGAATCATTTGCAACCCTACCCATGTCCCCTGAAGTTGAAGAATCTTCTTGCCTTACTAACCATTCACAAAAGCTAGAAGCAAGAGAAGATTCCTCCTCTTTTCTCATTCTTTTAAGGTTAAGAGTGTCTCCTTTAAGCCTTGTGTTGTGTGCTGTTACTACACTGGAGCCGTAGAATTTGGACCAAGATATCCCTTTCTCTGAGAAGCTCTTAATAAAATAAAATAAAAAATATTCTTTTGTGTTGCACTAGATATTCGTCAGGTAAATGTGGTATATGTTATAACTTTATATGCACAAAAGGGCTCCGTTCTTTAATTGAGAGGAAGAAATTCGAATATTTGTGTACAGGTCTAATAGACAGTATATGCGCTCTGAAGCCTTTTTGTTTGCCTCAATTATTATTTAGTCATAGTGGCAGAATCATATTCATATGAAATTTCAAATTTTGGTTTAAATCATCTCAAACTACTGATAGAATTTTTTGTTTCTAATTCGTGAAGCTAATACCCACAGTTGGCATAGTGTGTAAGTGATGTGACAAGCAACATTGTGCGCCTCTTTCCTCACTTTATATCTGAATTTCTAATCATCATATTGAAGGGATTTTATCTAAGGTATATTGGATAAAGATATCTATTTGAAACGAGCTTTCTAATGGTAGGTTACTTGCCATATTAGATATTCGGCTTCTGAGATATGACCTTTTTAATATATATTATTATTAGAAAAATATTTCAATTTAGCTCTTCTGAAATTCTTTAACCTCTTCAAATCTTAATAAAAAAATAAATAAAAGTAAAACTTTGACTGAAACTATAGTTTTGTCTAAATCATGAATTTAGCCAACATTCTAAAATTCTTACTTAAACCAATTTTCACCTAATTATTCCAAAAGCTAGACAATCCAACAATTCATTCAATATATGACCCAGCTCCAGCCCCAAGATTTAAATAATCAAAGATACAAACCATATGATCCACAGTCGATTTCCAAACCTTCTAGGTAGGTTATTTTGTCTAAGAGGTTGTCTACCAATTGAACGGTGATGATATTCAGTGCTTTGTTCTTGAGCTCTTGTACCGCTAAAGGGGTTGCTACTTGGGGTGATCAGCTTGGATCTCATACATGTTGACAAGTACAAAACACATTCTCTGATAAAGAAGTTAGCACATGATCCATGTCCGCCTTGATTCCCTCTCAGAACCCTTAATAGCCTTTGCCTTTGTTCTTTGCAAGAAGCTACCATCCCTTTGCTTTATCTCTTTCTTTTCCTTTTCCTATTCCAAAACCTAGCTTTATTCCTCCTCAAACTCACACCTCTAAAAAGAGGACGATCCCCCTCGATCCTCTTTGTATTCATCATAACTCTTAATTCTCTCTCTCTCTCTCTCTCTCTCTCTCTCTCTCTCTCTCTCTCTCTCTCTCTCTCTCTCTCTCTCTCTCTCTCTCACATCAAAACAATAACTCGTTGAAAACAAGCCATAGCATCCAACATGAGTTTGGCCCAGGAACTCGGCCTAGATTGTAACACCAATGGTTACACTATGCTTTTAAACTCATTCGGAGATGATTTCCAACAGACTCACAAGCTGAAAGAGTTCTTGGATCGCCTTGAAGAAGAACGGCTTAAGATCGACGCATTCAAACGCGAGCTTCCACTTTGCATGCAACTACTAAACAATGGTTTGTTCTCTTATGCAGTTATATCAATATAGTTTTTAACAGGCATGATCTTGCTTGACAATTCAAATAATATCTGTCTTGATTGTCACTTCTATTCATTTTTCAAATTATTTTTCTCTTCTATTCATTCAATTGTCATCGTTCCTAATGCATTGATATTTATCGGGATGTTAATATACTTAAAATGATGAATACTCTTTTTCGTGTTTGCATCTAGTCGAAGTAAATGTTCTTTTTGTGGTTCTTCGTTTGTTGGATCCTTTTCTTTTTTGCCTCTGTACCTCTTCAGATCACTGGTACTTCATGTTCATATCTTCACTTGCTATCTAACGCAACTGCTAATCAAGATCGCTGATTTTGTCATTACTTTTTTAAGAGAAGAAGTCTGTAAATTAACGAAAGCAAAGATTACATGTCTGTTTCTTTTGAGTTAATGCAAGCGTGAATTTTTTTTTCCTTTATCAGCTGTGGAAGCTTCTAGGCATCAGCTAGAAACCTGCCAAGCAAGCCAAGAAACAAGACCAGTCCTTGAAGAGTTTATGCCTCTTAAACAATCAAGCGTTGAACTGTCGGATAATGCATCAAACAACTCTGAAAAGACTAGCTGGATGACAACGGCACAGCTATGGAGCCAAGCAAATGACGCAAGCAAATGCAAAGCAGCAAAACTGTCATCTCTAGACGAAACCGAGCAAGGGTTCAGCATAACTCCCAAGCTCTCTTTAGATAACAAAGAAAGAAATGGAGGGGCATTTCTTCCATTCTCAAGAGAGAGGAATTTATGTGTGAATCGCCCCGAATTAGCACTGGCTTCTGTCAATAAAGAGATTGAAGAGAAGAAATGCTTGGGACCGCCGAATGGAACGTCGAATTCTGAGAGAGAGCATTGTACCAAAGGAGAGAAGGGAAAGGGAACGGCTAATGGAGCAGAAGCACAGACAACACAACCCCAGAGGAAAGCAAGAAGGTGCTGGTCACCGGATTTGCATCGCCGGTTTGTGAATGCTCTTCAGATGTTGGGAGGCTCTCAAGGTAATAAAAATTGGAGAAGAAATAAAACCACGCTTCCCTCTTTTAAAGCCAAATTTCCTTCTTCTGTTGTTTTGAATTGTTCTTGTTCATGTTCTCTACTCCTGTGTGAACTTGTTGCTGGTCTTATGATCTTCTCATGTTATTATCATTGGTACTACTATGATCATTAAAAATCAGATCACTTCGAGAGGAAATAAAAAAAGTGGCAATTGGAATGGGGACCACCCAGATGAATCCAGATGTGTAGGGTGCAAGTATATGGATGGGCCCACCCCCCCCAGATGAATCCAGATGTGTAGGGTGCAAGTATATGGATGGGCCCACCCCCCCCCAGATGAATCCAGATGTGTAGGGTGCAAGTATATGGATGGGCCCACCCCCCCCCCCCCCCCAACCTCCCGGCTCTCATGGGCCGGTCAACTAGTTTTACTGTTTCCTTTTCCTCTTTTGGGGTATTATACCAAGGAAAATCTTATATTTCTTGACTCCGGATTGATATTGTAGTATCTAATGATTTCTGTTTTATCTTTGGAAACAGTAGCCACACCAAAGCAGATCAGAGAACTTATGAAGGTTGATGGGCTGACCAATGACGAAGTGAAGAGCCATTTACAGGTCTCTCTCTCTCTCTCTCTCTCTCTCTCTCTCTCTCTCTCTCTCATATGCACGCACAAAGAGAAAAAAGACAATTTCCTCCCCCTCTTACTTTCGGCTGAAATAAAATTTGGAGATGCCTCTTGGAATTGAAGGATTATACGGCAAATTTGGCTTTTCAACTTAGGATGTCAAATCTATCATTTTATTATTTACTGAATGACATCTCCTTTGAAAATTTAAATGTTCATTTAGCTAGTTATTATTTTTTTCAAAATATGCATTTGGCAGATACCTATTTTTTATGTTAATTTTGACATGCTTGGTGCTATGCCAAATGCAAACCGGAGAGAGCACGACATGCCTTTTATAGACGTTGTATGCAAGATGGCAATTTGATGGTGCTCTCAGAATTTTGACCTTCTTGAAGAAATATCTCTACATTTTCCTATCTTATCGCAAAAGTTCAAGTTATCTCCATAAATTAATTATTTTCCTAGCAACTGTAATAATATTGCTATATAAAACTAAAGCGCAACATAATTTGATCTTTGAAAAATAAAATATAAAAAGACATAAATTTTAGTATCTTATTTTTTAATTATTTAGAAATTATTTTATTTCAAGCAATATTTATGATATCATCCAGCAAAATCACAAATTCAAGATTATCCTTATATAATATCCCTACCAATATTACCCTGTCAACGCTATTTGTAACATTGGCTGGTGGGCTGGGCAACTTATTGCCTACTCTTTATTTTTCTTCTCTTTTTGATTTGATTGTTGATAATGAAATTATATGGACTAACACTAGTGTTGCCTCGGGGCTGTCCAACCCAAACAGATCTAACAGCTATTGGCCACATGTAAGTTGAGTTGTGTCATTGTCTTTGCCATTTGTTTGCTGGTTCGATCGAGACAGTTACATACTTAAAGAAAGGACCAAGTCTTGTCCGGATCTGTGATATGTGGGCTGGTCTGGGCTTAAATGTTTGGCTTGAAAACGAAACAGGCTCGACTCGAACAAGTGTCTGTGTAGCCCATTTGGACCCATAAGTGCGACCCAATAAATTCATGTCCGAATTTCCTTTTTGATCAACATTTACTCCTCATTCTTTGACAGAAGTACCGGCTCCACACGCGAAGGCCGGGTCCCAATCCTCCATCACCTGCCACGCAAGCGCCCCAACTTGTTGTCTTAGGTGGCATCTGGGTCCCTCCGGAGTATGCCGCGGCCCATGGAGCCATCTATGGTGCACATCCTGCCTCGGCCCACTACTGTGCCCCACCGGTGCCCCACGACTTCTATCCTGGGCCACAACACCATCATTACCACCCCTACAACAAGGCCTCTTCTCAGACCCACAGCTCGCCAGAATCCGACAACAGGGAGGCCGGAGAAAGGTCGGAGAGCATGGAGGAGGTGGAGGAGGGAGGGAAGTCAGATAGTGGAAGCTGGAGAGGGAGAGGGAAGGAGGAAGGAATGGTGGCAAGAGGGCTGCTGTCTCTTAAGGATGAAGGAGAAGATGAAGAAGAGAGTCATGGAAGTGGAATCACTCTTAAATTCTAGCGTTTGGGAGGTTTTCCTTCTTCTTTTCTTTTTCTTCTTCTTCTTCTTCTTCTTCTTCTTCTTAACCCCTCTTGGATTCTCTCTATGCTTATTTTTCTTATGTTGTTATTAATTTATATGATGATAAAAGAAAGCAAAGAGAGGAGAAAGTCGTCAGTTTGTGTTTTCTACTTAGTACAAAGAGAAAAAGTCAGTTTGTCTTTTCCACTTTCTACATTTCTGCGGTTTTAAGTTCTTTTTCTCGTTTGAGGTAAATTCATGTCTGGGAATTAGATTCTTTCCTTTCAGTTTTAGAGTAAATTAGATTGGGTCGGGTCTCGCTTGGAACCATCATTTCCTGACCCAGATAGAAAAATGCATTCAGTTTCTAGGTCCTAGTCGAATCGGGCAGAGAAACATTACCTGTATATTAAATAGTATGTTAAGTACATATCATGGGAGATGATCATGTGAGAGATTAGGACAAGACATTCCATGGGGCCCAATGGCGGTTCACATGATCAATCCAATCCCATCACCCTATACCAACCCCTTCATGTCATGGATCCCATAGATTTCATACCAATCCGAATGGAATGGACTATTGAATTATTTATAAAATTCAAAGAAAAAGAAAATGGTGCTCTAAGCTAGTACCATTTGGAGCATTCAATCATATCTCATCTATGATTGGCGCGGCCCCTGGTTGACCCCATAGGTTATATCACTTGGTCTCACGTGTGACATCCACACCTGAACTTGTCCCATATAAAATAGTGAATGTTTTCCTTGTAGCTTATCCTTAAAAATGTTTTTTAACTCTCCCTTATAAAAAATTCTAATTTTTCCAAGACCTTCTCTATGTTAAGGGAAATGACAAAACTACCCGGACTTTCTTTTCTTAAGACAACTTCATTCTTGCCTTTTCTATTCCTCTTACTATGGTTTTTCTTTTTCTTTTCATTTTCCTTTACCAAACCTTCGTCATGCAACTGGTGAGGCCTACATTTGTGTGAATAATGTACCTTCACATAGAAGTAAAATATGATACAATAAATATATTGGAAGTGGTTGTTCATATGATTAACTTTGAATAATGAAAGGTGGGCATTGCATAGGATTAATTAATAATTCTTTATTTATTCTTTTTAAAAAAACTCAATGTGTTCATGAACTAAAAATGTACATTTTTGCAATCATAATATCAAAACTCACGTTGATAGATGGTGAGGATAGAAAAATCATGGGATTTTAATTACCTATTTTGCTTAGGGCAGATTTCATTGCAAGAAAATATTAGTTAAGAATTATTATAAGGAACCACTTTAGCACAAATTTATTATCTTGAGCATATAATAAGGTTTGTTTATTTTGCACGGAATTGATTTCTTAGGAATTTATAGAAATTATTTCATTTTCATTAAAATATGATTGGGCCAGTCTATTAATTGGATATAAGTTTTTAAAATTGAAAGGAACTCATTATACCATGACACACACTAGTGATATTAACCAATGTAAGTCATTCTTATGGTGAGGATTTATGGGACCCACTTAGGCACATGATAATCAGCTGCGTTGGGGGAATGAAATGCTCTCTATTTGGATAAGGAGTGGACCAAAAAAAAAACCTCCTAGTTGGCCATCATATGGACCGGAGTAGTTATTAACGCCCCCAGATTAAGAGTGAAAATTTGATAAAATTATTTGAACGAAAAATTCCAATGGTCAAAACAGATTTGAATAAAGGGTGCACAAAAATAAGTTCGGTTGGCCATCATATGGTGTTAGATATAGGGGTATTCATGGACTCGGTAGCTCGAGCTTGATCTGGGCCTAGACTAAAGGATATGTTATTAGGGGCCATTTAATAATTGGGCCTGGTTTGGATAAGAGATGGAAGCCCAAAGCCCAGCCCATGTAACAAATAGATGCAATTCAATTTAATTAGTGCAAATAATTACTCAAAAGGCTATAAAATTGATTAAAATCCTGATTTTTTAAATTGGCAGGCTCAAGCCGACTTTTATGGCCCTTGTCGGGCTTGGGCCAATGTTTCTAAAGGCCGAGCGGGCGTGGATATGCCTCAGCAAGCCCATGAACACCCCTAGTTAGATATTAAGGCCCAAGACCAAGGGTGAAAAAAAAATTGAAATATAAAATCAATTTGTTGATGTAGTTTGGAAAAATGTGTAGTGGGTATTTGGAGGGATACGTGATCACTAGGAAGCATTTTAGCTCTACAACATCCTAATTGTAGGTGTGGGGAGATATTTAAAGGGATTTGCTATTTGAAGTCCATAAGGATGCCTCCCTCTCCCTTTCTCTCCCTTCCCTCCATCTCCCTCTTTCCTCTCCCTATTTCTTCATCTCCATCTCCATCTTCCTTTCCTCCCCCTCTCTGCTCAACTGGGATCAATCTCCCAATTGGGCAAAGAGGAGGAGGAGAGGAAGAGAGAGGGGGAGAGAAAGGAAGAGGGAGAAGGAGAGAAAGGAAGAGTGGATAGGGAGATCGGGCAACTCCTGAGATCGTCCCCGAATGGGGGAAATGGGGAACGGGAGGAGAGAGGAGGGGAAGGCGAGTGGGGAGGGAATAGGGGGCATTTAGGTCATTTAATCTTAAAAAAAAAAAAAGAAAATGTGTACTGAGACCCTAGTGGAGTTCAAATAGCCCTATTTAAAATTTGGGAAGGGGAAGCGAAAATCCATGTATATAGTTTAAGCTAAAAGTCAATGTCCCTAAAATATAAAGGTTGATACCATGCTAGTTCGCATTGTTTTTAGTGCGAGATATGCACACCTGACCGGGGTCCTAATGTAAAAGTTTTCTAGCTAAAATAAACATTTATATTTATCAATATGATGGCAGTGGGCTGGGTTAAACGGGTGCTTCGACCCATTTCTTACTAAGTTTGGGTTTGCAATGGGTTTATTTGGCTAGTCTACAGCCACGTATTGATTTTCATATTCTAACTCGATCCAAGTCCTAGCCCACTGCCAGGGGCAAACCCATGTAGATGGATTTGGGGGCTAAAGCCCCCACTAATTTACTGAAACAAGTTTAAATTTATTTAAACCCAAAACAATCCCCTCCCCCCACCTCCCCCACCACTCCCCGCACCACCCCAACCAACAATATTTGTTTCATATAAAGCCCCCCCAAGTTGAATTTCCTGAGTCCACCAACGCGGCTGTTACCCCACGTCTTTATTTCCAATGTCTTTATCTAGTTATAGTCTTCAAAATCTATTGATGGTAAGCTGCTAGTTCAATCTTGTACAAAAAATGCCATTGACTTGTCCTTACGACCTTCTAGGAAATAAAACAAAAATAAAAATAGAGATTTTTGTAAATACCCTTCCTAAAGTTTCTAGGATTTGTAAATACATTCATGTGGTTTTAGTATTTGTAAATAGGCTCATGCTTTTTCATTTGAATACCTGCCAAGTCCCAAAATAAATATTTCTAACAAAAAGAGGCAGCCATCATAAAGTTTTATATTGGGCTTTTATAAAAATGACACCTTTACCCTTACAATACCCATTAAACTAAAAAAATGAGTATACTGATATTTACAAAAATATTATTATTTTATTTCAAGTCTCAATGGACTCTCTCTCAATAACTCTAATTCACATGAAACCTAATTATGTATTTTGAAACTTTTATCAATCAAATGGTGGGCTAGCCATGCATGGGTAGATCAATTAGAACCAATTATAAGTACATGTGTCAATTGTCATTGTGATGGATTAAGACTTAATGAATGGGCCCTAGTTTGAGAAAATTAGATTTATGTAGGGTATGCTCTCCCACTAAGTGTAACTCTTAATGTTAGAAGAAAAAAAAAGATTAAGTTCTAAAATTTATGCATATGGGGATAAAAGAGAAAGACAACAGTGTCATTTCACTCTAATAATTTATAGTGGTTAGAAGTCTACTGATTTTGGTGATACATAAGGTATTAAAATAAAAAGGCAGAAGCCTATTTACAAGTACTAGAACCATAGGAGATTATGTACAAATTTTATAAACCATAGGGGGGTATTAACAAGATTCTCATGAAAATATCAAGTGTCAAACCCAATTTAATTCATACCTATCCAAGAAGAGTTAGTATCACAAATCATAAATCCATCATAAGTTAAAATTGATGTGGTGAACGAGTAGTGTCAATTTAGTTAACTTGGTTGATCTATACAAACCCAACATGTTGTCATGCCTAAACAAAAAATATATATATATATATATGTGGCTAATTTTATCCCAAGAAGCACCTCTTCCTGTGAGAGTCAAAGTTTATCAAGCCCCTTGACTGAGTAACCCACATGAATGTACTTTGATCATAAGGGTGCAGTTTGATTGAAACATCTAATTATAGACTAGATTTGACAAAGGGAAAAAAAAACAAATCATTTCAATTTGGTCATCATCATCATTATCATCATCATCAAAACCTTATCACAACTATGTTGGGGTCGGCTACATGAATTCTATTTCTCCATTCCGTTCTATTTTGAGCTAAATCCTTTGATAAGTTAGACTTCTTCAAATCTAAATCAATGACCTCCATCAATGTTTTCTTCGGCTGACTCCTACTTCTTAATGGGCCATCTACCTATATAGCCAAACTTTTTCTCATCGGTGCCATTATCGACCTATACTCAATATACCTAAACCATCTTAAACGGGCTTCTCTAATCTTATCCCCTATTGGTGCTACCCCTAAATGCTCTCGAAAGCGCTCATTTTTAATTTTATCTTTCCTAGTTTTACTACACATCCACATAAGCATTTTTATTTCCGCTACATCCATCTTATGAATATACATCTTCTTAGTTGGCTAACATTCTGCTCCATACGTCATAGCTGATCTAACCACTATCCTGTAAAATTTGCCCTTTTAATTTTGTTGCCATTCGTTTGTCACAAAGCACTCCAAAAGCTAGTCTCTACTTTACCCATTCGGCTTTTATACTATGCTCCACATCTTTGTCAATCTCCTCATCTTTGCTAATCATCGAGCTTAAGTACCGAAAAGAATCTCTACGTGGTATCTCATAGATTTCAATTTTGACAGTGGTTTCAACACTTTGTGTATGTCCACTAAAGTTGCAATCCATATATTCTATCTTTATATGACTTATTTTAAAGCCTCTAGATTATAATGCTCCTCATCATTTCTCAAGTTTTGTATTTACACCATCTTTTGATTCATCCACCAATACTATATTATCCACAAACAATATACACTATGGTACTTCTTCTTGAATATGTATACTTACTCATCCATGATTAATGCAAAGAGATAAAGGCTTAAGGTTGATTCCTAATGTAAACCTATAGTTATGGGGAATCCACTTGTTTCTCCACATGTAATTCTCACATTTGTTATGCTCCTTCATACATATCCTTAAAATTTCAATACAACAGCTGGGGACATTCCTTTTCTCTAAAACCCACCAAATTAAACTCCTCGGTACCCTATCATAGGCTTTTTCTAAATCGATAAAGACCATGTGTAGATTTTTCCTCTTTGCTCAATATTTTTCCATTAATTGCCTAAGTGAAAAGATAAATTCCATGTTAATCTCCCTGACAAAAAACCAAATTGATTTTCAGAGATCTTGATTTTTTGTCTCATTCTTTGTTCCATTATTCTCTCCTATAACTTCATAGTATGACTCATAAGTTTAATCCATCAATAGTTGGTATAATTTTGTATATCTCCATTCTTCTTATATATAGGTACTACAATGCTTCTTCTCCTTCCATCTGGCATTTTCTTTGTCACAAGTATCTTATTGAATAATCTACATAACCAACTCACCCCAACATTTTCTAAGCATTTCCATACTTCTATCGGAATACCATCTGGGCATGTTGCCTTTCATGTATTCATTCGCTTCAATGCTTCCTTCATTTCCACCCCTCTAATTTTACGGAGAAAAGTATGCTCTAGTGATGAAGTATCCTCCTTAACTCTTGTATGCCTAAATGATCTTCATTTAGAAGTTTGCTAAAATATTCCTTCCACCTTTCTTTAATATCTTTGTCCTTCACCAGAATATTTTCCTCATTGTCCTTGATACATTTGATATTATCTAAGTCCTTACTTTTTCTTTTCTCTTATTTTGCGATCTTAAAAATATCATTTTCTTCTTCTCTTGTTCCCAACCTATTATAAAGTTCATCGTATGCTTTGAACTTTGCACTACTTACTACTTTCTTAGCTTCTTTCTTTGCCTTCTTATATAGCTCAAAATTTTCCATACTCTTAATTCCCCGCCAAGCTTTGTAGCAATATCTTTTCTGTCGAATAACTTCCTGAACATCCACACTCCACCACCATGTTTCTTTATTAATGTCTCTTTCCTTTTAATTCTCCAAGTACCTCCTTTGCAACATTCATAATGCAATTAACCATTTGATTCCACATTACTTTAATTTCTCCTTCAATATTCCATTCTCCGTTCTCTATCATTTTGTCCTTAAATATATTTTCTCTTTCCCCCTTCAAATCTCTCCACTTTGTTTTACAGTCCATTTTGTTTACTACCACTCTCTTTCTACTTTTAATGCAAATATCTAAAACTTCGAGCATATGTTGCGTAGTCAAATTCTCACCTGAGATAACTTTGTAATCTTTACAAGCCAATCGGTTATGTTTTCTAACTAGAAAAAAGTCTATCTGACTCCTATTATTCTCACTTTTATAGGTAATTAAATGCTCATCTCTCTTTTTAAAGTAAGTATTTGCTACTACAAGATCAAATGCCACTGCAAAGTCTAATATAGTGTTTCCAAATTCATTCTTTTCTCCAAATCCTTGCCCTCCATGCACTGTCTTATATCTTCTATTATCTCTTCCTATATGCCCATTTAAATCCCCTCCAAGGAAAATTTTATCACTATTTAGGATTTATGGGATTAACTCATCCATCTCCTCCCAAAATTGTCTTTTTACACTTTCCTCTAATCCTACTTGGGGAGTATAAGCACTAATGATATGAATTATGTCTTCTTCTAGCACTAGTTTAATTGCTATAATTCTATCACCAAACCTCTTTACCCCATAATTTTCTCTTTCAAATCCTTATCTACAACTATACCCATTCCATTTCTTATATTACTCTTTCCTGCATAGAAAAACTTATACCCATCCGTGAGCTCCTTAGCTTTATTCAATTTTCACCTTGTCTCCTATATACAAGCCATGCTAATTCTTCGTCTTTTCATTACCTCCACCAACTCCATGCTTTTGCCTATCAAGGTTCCTATATTCTAAGTAGCAAGTCTAATTTTCTTATTTCTCCTCTTCTTCTCATGGACTAACTTTTTTAACTGCATTAGCCTAGAGTCATGCAGTAGCCTTTGTACACTTTTCACTGCAGCCGGGCGACGCTGCAATGCATTGCTTAAAGCGGAGAACGCCCTGACCTTATCGTGAAATATCATTATCTCAGAATTCATATTTGGGTTATGACAAAGTTTTACGTTGGCTGTCAACCTACGTAACGTAACTCTCCTCCTTTACCCAAGCTTAGGACCAACAGCAAAAACTGGCGGAGTTGGTCATGATCACTAATTTAAGGGCTTAAAATTGAAAAGTTTCTTTAATTACGTTTTTTTCTTCCCTAGTGAGATCCAGTTCTCCTCCAACTGGGGATCTAAAAATCCACTCATCTACTAAAATTTGATTTATATACATACATAATATACGGTGATTGACGCGTTTCCAAGTTATAAAGCCTATGCACTTTTAAATGAAATTATTTCAAAGGTCCCATGGCTAGGACATATATAGAACCCGACCTTCCTTTTCAGTTGGGGTTGGAGGGATGGTTTGCTAGGCATTTGGGTATATTTGTATGGTGAGTGATTTCTGGGATAGAGAGGAGCATAAAAAAATGAACTATGTTTTCTTTATAGAGAGGAACTTTATTTCCAATGGGAGGGAATGAGATGCATGCTGATGCATATTTCTTTTACAGAAGGAAACAAAAGACACTACATTGTTTAAATAGAGTTAGTATTGCAAGAGGTGCGCTCACATTATAAATCCTATAAAAGTAAGACCACATTGTAAATCATATAAATGTGGGTCCCGTATTCTAATTTCTAAAATTAAGTTCCATGCAGTAATTTCCAAATATAGGTCTCATATTCACAATCAAAGAAAAGGTGACCACACTCTATAATTCATAGAGGTGAGTCACATAGTTACAAACACAAATGGACTCACATCATAAATGCTATGAATATAGGCCCATATTCTAATTTCTAAAGGTGGGCACCATGTTGTCATTTTGAAAGTGGTCTCATATTCACAATCACAAAAAAAATTACAGCACATTATAAGTCATATAAAGGTCCACATCATAAATCTTATGAATGTAGGCCTTATATTCTAATTTTAAAAATGGGCACAACATTGTCATTTATAAAAGTGGATCTCATGTCCACAATCACAAAAAAGCAATCCTGCTTTGTATTTACTAAATGTGGGTCAGATGGACAATCACAAAAGGTGGGTCCACATTGTAAATGCTATGAATGTAGGCCACATATTCTAATTTACAAAGGTAGGTACCACGATGTAATTTCTAAACGTTGGTACCATGTATTACCATAATAGAGTGGCGCAAACAATAAAAGGTAGATCCCACATTATAAATCTTATAATTCTCTTTTATTGTTTAGAATAAATTTTTATAATATTATCAAACAAGTTCCATACACCTAATGTTGCCAAACAAGTTTTACACAGAATGGCCTTGGCACAACCTAACCTCTACACAGCCTGATCGAAGCACACAGAATTGAGAACATCAAATGGGGTCATAAGTTTCCAAGCTCAATTGACTATGAAGTCATCAAATTCAAATTGGGCTCCTAAATCTAGATCCTTTCTATTGCTTTTCAAAAGGAAGTAGTAATCTACCGAATTTAATCTAGAAAGCGACAAGAGACCTAACAATATGAATGGTTCCTCTGCTGGTCAGGAACATCTGCGTGAGTGCAGGAGTTTGAGTTCTTACAGCTAGGTAAAATAAAGATAATAATTAGAAAAATAATTAAAAAAATATAAAATTTTCAGCCTATTTTCAAAAAAAGTACATGAAGATTTGAATATTTCAAAAGATTATAAATGCTTTCCATATTTATTTCAATCAAAACCTCTCCATTAAAATGATCAAAAAATGAAAAAAAACAAACCCTTATGTCATTTTTCAAGTTTAATCTTAATAAATCATTTAAAATAAATTATGAAGTCCCAATCAAATAACCAAGTGGGGCGGCCAACTTTCGGTACCTTTATGCATAGATTGTTAAAAAAAAAGTGTTTAAATGGATTCTAAATGACTTAAAACTAGCTTCATTAAATGGTTATTATCATCCAAATTAAGTTGCAACTTGGGCCCCATTGCATATACAGGGTTTATAAGGCTATTGTTTCTCATTTTAAATTTTTTGATAGAGAGGACTTGCTTGGAAAAAAAAACAAAACAAAACAAAAGAGGAAAACTTCTACTCCTTTGATATATGCAACTCTCCATGTACTTTTTAAAATGAAGCAAAAGTTTTCTACTTTTTTAAAGATTTCCCTCTTAACACAAAACATATACCATTGTCAAATATGAACCTTGAATTTGGGCCTGTGGCAATTAATAGGGATTAGGGCCAGCATAGCATGGCTCAACCGACCATACCAACCCGGATATCATCTACTTAACCCAATCCACCTGATAGATGGGTAAGTCATGGATCAAGTATTCCTACCCCGCATATAATTGAGTTGGGTTAGGGTTGACCTGCATAATCTGTATGAATCTTTGTTTTTATTGATAATCAAAACCTATTTAAGAACATGGGCAATGAGTCTAGTGTTTCCCACAGTTATCTTGACTTCCATCATGCCACATTCCTTATCTTCTTCCTTTACTCTCCACATTTTATGGATGAAAACCTAAGCAACTAGCCTCATATGTTCTTAGAATGAAGTTAAGCTCCATTAGCACATTCACAAAATGGCTAGGGTTGAACCAATTGGTTCAAGGCATAGAAAATAAATAAAAACAAATGTAAACTGACCTTGGCCCCAGTTTTTATTAATGGAAAATAAGGTAATACGCCTCAAATGATTGTTGAAATAAAATTGAACTCAAGTTAATCTTACAAATCAGTTTTGATCAAGCGGGGAGCCATGGTTGGTTCACTAGATGAATCTAAGCTATGCAGGTCAACCCAACCCATATAGCCCACGATACATGTTAAATTGGGCTGAGTCGTGTTGACTCATGGTGGATACGGGTTAGTTAGGTTTGTCTGACCCATTTAGCCCAACCCAACCGATTGCCACCAGAGATGGTGTGCGATGGGGCTAGATATAGATGGGCCACATACAAGGACCATGCAAACGGTTCTCGTGAGAATATTTGTGGGGGACAGCTTTCGTCTGGATCTGTGTTTGCATGGGCAGATCACACCTGAATATTTCTGCTTGAGCGTACATGCAATGGACCAGTCATCTGATTGTCATGTGCTGACGGTTCTCGTCCGATTATCTGTTTTTATTGCCGAGCATCTCTCAAAAGTCATACAAGGCCATCAACAGTTAGTTTAAGACTTAAATTTGCTCCTCAAAGTCTCAAATTCCACTCCCGCACCTTATGTTATTCGTGTGCTATGTGTGTGGGCATATATGTATCCCAAGGGAATAGCTGTTGCTCGTCAGAATCGAATAACCCCCTGACCAGAGACTAAAGGTCCGAAGGCAGGACTGGCGAGAGATATCCTAGGTCGAAAAAAAAAAAAATCATACAAAACAAGATATATTTTAACTAAGTTCCGGCATTTAAGACTGATCGCTGTACACCGTAGTTCCCATAAAAGGGACCTTTGTGAAGCTAATTCCGCTGGAAGTGGGCTAAATGCCAGCAAGAGTTCCTGGGCGTATTTTAAGGGCCCACCTAAACGAGGCCCTCATTGGCATGTGCGGGAGTCAACTACCACTATGGGCAATGAATAATTCACATAAGCCATTCAAACTGTGTCCATGAAGGACAGAAGTGATGAGTAGAATACAGAAGATTCACGGTTCATGAGTTCAAGCACATCCCCTTTTACAAGAGTGATGTCCTTGTCTGCATCAAAATCAAAACGCTGCAGATGAACTTCATCCCAAACTTCAGGTCATTCACAAACTGGAAAAACAAGTCAGCCACAAGCAGGAAACCATGTGTGGAGCACAAGTTTTCATTGGAGAGCAGCAAACCAATAGGGGAATTAGTCCCCACAACATTGGAGGAGTTGGCTCAGCACCACATTTACATATATAGAATAAAGGTGCAAGTTATAGGGTTCGACACACAGGCAAAATTTTCAAATTAATAACTTTTCCATTTGTAAAATTCTGACATATTACAACATTATTTGCAAGCACAATTTTCATATCATTTCTACTTGCGATTCATTTTATTTATTTATTTTTACATTTATTTTTTTGAAGTAGATGTATAAAAAAAATTAATGATCTGGGGGTAAAGGCGAAGAGGAACAATCTACCACAGTTTTTTAATATGTAGTGG
Organism: Sextonia rubra; assembly: GCA_037013555.1. NCBI lineage: Eukaryota > Viridiplantae > Streptophyta > Magnoliopsida > Laurales > Lauraceae > Sextonia > Sextonia rubra. The sequence goes on along the minus strand of JASUAD010000018.1, from coordinate 13,103,180 downwards.
ACTCCAGGAGCACAATTTTTTCACCAATGGTGGATCTCAAACACAGTAAACATTAAGGATCATGAATTGGGGGCCACATAAGTACAAAAAATCAGAAACTAGGATGAAGCTGGTTTTCTTCCCCTTCTTCTTCTTCTTTTTTTCACTAAAAGTCCATGAGGATTCAAGATACGGAACTTAATGCACTAGGATTACCATTTCTATGAGGCCTAGAAAAAAAGAAAAAATCAAAATGAAGTATTTATTTATTGGAGAATCTTCATACGCATTCGTCCCTCACCATTTTTTTTGTAAGAACTTTAGGTGGTGCCCATCTATCACACAATCCAAACCTTGCAACACACATGGGACCCTATAATAGCAATTCGCCACAAGTTTTGGTTGAATCCAAATTTATTGGACCGTTGGATTGATTGTACATCAATCCGAACGGAATGGATTTGTGAGCCATGGATGAAGGGGTTAGGGATATGTGAGTGGAGCCAAATTTAATATATAGGGTACTTTCACATAGATCTTTTCAACCCCCCCAGTCTCATCTCTTGGTGGAGTCCATAGTGGAACCCACCAAAGTGTGCATGAAAAGTCCATGAGGGACGTATGCACAGGATAAGGGTGTTTTTCACATGTTTGTCAAAACACATGGATATAAGATTTGAAAATTAGCTCATTATGGTGTTTTTATTTCTATTAGAATATAGAACAACCTAGGTAATGAATTTGAATCTCTCATGAGTGCATAAAAATGAGAAAAATAGGATCAGATTGTTTTGCGTTTTTCACATATTTCTCAAAAACTGAGAGAATGAAAGATATAACGAACAGTTTGGATTATAAGTTAGAGGCCCACAACAGAGCAAAATAATAATAACAATATAAGGACCATTGGATAGATAGGAAATATGTTTTACTAAGACGCTTTCCAAAATGAAATTTATAGGATTTTAAGTACCAAGAAATTTATAGATTTTTAACACCAGACCTCTAAGAAGGAAGTAGCAAACAGTGCCACCCGTGCCTTTATACAAGTATGTAAACATTTTGGGTCATTTACATATGTAGATGACTTTCACAGGGTGGGACGTATAGAATCTTTCACATGTAAACCAGCCCCTTTACACATTAAAATTTTGTGCGTGATGGTTACATTAGTAAAATGTTATGCACAGACGACCCCTTAGCAGCATATTGAATTATCCATGCATGTGAAAATTAAATGATACAAAGAAATCAGTTTACAGGCATCAAAATCAAAGTGACATTCACTTCTGAAAAATAGTAGTCAATATACACCATATTAGACAATAGAAGTAAGTCATTAGACTTGACATGACACCGACACAAGAGCATGTGCCTTTAACCTTGAGGTTTCACCACACAACAACCATGAAATGATTACAGAACCCAAGGTGCACAGGGACTCATACCTTGCCATTCACATACACGGCACCAATGCCCTCGCCGTCATCAGCTTCAACCATCATTGTATCAACAAGAGACTGTTTCGATAAACTAAACTGTTAGTGCATGCCAGATAAAACCTGCAGTGGATGGACCAAAACAACAGGAAAATAAAATATATAAATTACAAAAGAAAAATTAGGCACGGCTCACGCAGCATGATAAAACTATAAAAGATGATACTAATAATATAAAAGAATAATTTTTGAAGGTTCATAAATATGATAATGATGGTCAGATCAGGAAGAAGGAAAACGAGGTTCTTAAATACTACTTTCACTTGCCAAGAGATGAACTTAGGATGAAGAATGTTTCTCAGGCAGATCCTACAAAATAGGAAATCCTCACTACCAAAAATGTAACCGTGGTTTTGTTTATCAAGGCACCTGCAACACCCGGGACTTTATTATGTCCATTGCAGCTCACCTCCTCATAGAAACCATGATTTTTATTTTTAATTTCCTTTTCCAGCAGTAAATGTTTTTCTCCCTGAGTTTAGCCAACAAACTCAAACCAACACCAATCTGGAAACACAGAAGGAAATAACAACTAAATGGAACAATGTAGTAGAATCATTAACTGAAGTCGGTACCAAGCTGCATGAACTGATTTGAATAAATCTAGAGTTTTTCCTAGAAAGGTTAGAAAAACCCTAGAGTATAAGAACAAGAAATACAGGAAAATATAAAAGGGAATTGGAGAAAATAGTCTGCATGGTTGTGGTGCCTAGGGTTTGGCAACCGCACTCATACCATAAATTCTATATTTACAGGAAAAAAACTGTATTTTCTAAATAACAAAAACAGCCCCTGAAGTTCCTACATTTACAGAGTTTCAGTAATCCAGATTCTCTTATCTCAATCAAGTTGTGAAACTCCTGTTAAATCTCTGGTAAGTATTGAGTGTTAAGACATTTATTCGGTGAAGAAAGAACACAGCCCAAAGCTGATAACGACCATCAGACAAGTGATCAACCAAGAAACAGTAATGTTCTTACCGATCTTCTATTGATCATTAGCCTGATGATACTCATAATATTGATTTACCTATGGCCTTATGCAAAGATAAGCATTCTTGCACCGAACATCCCATTCAATGATTTGTTCCATATCATGCTATTTCTTCTACTCTAAATCCCTATTTGGCAACTATATCTGCTGTTTCTACTCCAAATGTCAAAGTTCTGTTAATTCCTCATTGGAAATATGCAATGAATGAACCACTTAAGCTCTTAAAAACATGACATGGCCCCTTAAAATTTTAGCAAAGGAAAAAAGTCAACGGATGTAAATGGGTTTCACTGTCAAGCATAAAGCCGATGGGCTTACTGGAAGGTATAAAGCAAGGCTAGTGGCCAGGGGATTTAGTAAGACAGGCATTGGACTCTCATGAAACTTTTGCACCAATAGCACGGCTGAATTTCATGAGAGTTCTTCTCTCCATTGCTGCAAATAGAAAATGACCATTATTCTAACTTGATGTTAAGAATGGTTTCTTCCTTTCTTACATGGTGATCTTCATGAAGAGGTATATATGGCTATTCCTCTAGGTTTTGCCACTCAGGGGGAGCCAATAATGGCCTGTAAATTGAAGAAGGCTCTTTATGGGCTGTAGTCACCTCAACCATGGTTCGAAAAATTTAGCAAAGCCATTTTAGCTTTGATATATAAAAGGAGCAGCAAATATATTTAAGGACAAAATGATTGAGAAGGGAGAATAGAATATTGAAGGAGAAACTACAGTAATGTGGAATCAAATGGCTAATTGCATTAGGAATATTACAAAGGAGGTACTTGGAGAATCAAAAGTAAAGAGACATATTAATAAAGAAACAGTGGTGGAGTGTGGAGGTTCAAGAAGTTATTCGAAAGAAAAGACATTGCTACAAAGTTTGGCAAGAGACTACGCGTATGGAAAATTTTGAGCTGTATAAGAAGGCAACGAAAAAAAGCTAAGAAAGTAGTTAATAGTGCAAAGTTCAAAGCATACAATGACCTCTATAATAGGTTGGGAACAAGATAAAGCGAAAAGGATATTTTTAAGCTCGTAAAAATAAGAGAAAAGAAAAGTAGGGACTTAGATCATATCAAATGTATCAAGGACAATGAGGAAAATATTCTGGTGAAGGACAACAATATTAAAGAAAGGTGGAAGGAATATTTTAACAAACTTCTAAATGAAGAACATTTAGGCGATACAAGAGTTAAGGAGGATACTTCATCACTAGAGCATACTTTTCTCCGTAGAATTAGAGGGGTGGAAGTGAAGGAACCATCGAAGCGAATAAAGACAGGGAAGGCAACAGGTCCAGATGGTATTCTGATAGAGATATGGAAATGCTTAGGAGAGGTTGGGGAAAGTTGGTTATATAGACCAATCAATAAGATACTTGTGACAAAGAAAATGCCGGATGAATGGAAAAGAAGCATTATAGTACATATATATAAGTAAAATTGTACCAACTATCGAGGGATTAAACTTATGATTCATACTATGAAGTTATGGGAGAGAATAATGGAGCAAAGACTAAGACGAAAGACCAAGATCTCTGAAAATTAATTTGGTTTTATACTAGGAAGATCAACTATGGAAGCTATCTTTTTACTTAGGCAATTAATGAAAAAATATCGGGCAAAGAGGAAAAATCTACACATGGTCTTTATCGATTTGGAAAAATCCTATGATAGGATATCGAGGAATTTAATTTGGTGGGTTTTAAAGAAAAGAAATGTTCCCAAAAGTTACATTGAAATTTTTAAAGATACATATGAAGGAGCAGTAACAAATGTGAGAACCACATGTGGAGAAACAGGTGGATTCCCCGTGACTATAGGTTTACATCAGGGAACAACCTTAGGCACTTATCTCTTTACATTAATTATGGATGAGTTAATTATGTATATTCAAAAAGAGGTACCATGGTATATGTTGTTTGCAGATGATATAGTATTGGTGGATAAATCAAGAGATGGCGTAAATGCAAAACTTGAGAAGTGGCGGGGGCCATTAGAATCTAAAGGCTTTAAAATAAGTTATACAAGGACAGAATATATGGATTACAACTTCAGTGGACATATACAAAGTATTAAAACCACTGTCAAAATTAAAACCCATGAGATGCCACATAGAGATTCTGTTCGGTACCTAGGCTCGATGATTAGTAAGGATGGGGAGATTGACAAAGATATGAAGCATAGGATAAAAGTTGGATGGCTGAAGTGAAGACTAGCTTTTGGAATGCTTTGTGACAGACGAATGCCAACAAAATTAAAGGACAAATTTTACAGGACAGTGGTTAAACTAGCTATGACATGTGGAGCAGAATGTTGGCCAATTAAGAAGACACATTCATAAAATGGATGCAGCGGAAATGAGAATATTTAAATGGATGTGTGGTAAAACTAGGAAAGATAAAATTAGAAATAACCGCTTCAGAGAGCATTTAGGGGTAGCGCCAATAGGGGATAAGATTAGAGAAACCCGTTCAAGATGATTTGAGCATGTTGAGCGTAGGTCGGTAATGGCACCAATGAGAAAAAGTTTGGCTATATAGGTGGATGGCCCATCAAGAGGTAGGGTTAGGCCAACGAAAACATTGATGGAGGTCATTAATTCATATTTGAAGAAGTTTAACTTATCAAAGGATTTGGTTCAAAATAGAACAGAATGGAGAAACAAAATTCATATAGCCGACCCCAACATGGTTGGGATAAGGCTTTGAAAATGATGATAATATATAAATGGAGCAGTGCTTGATCATACGTTATATGTGACAAAGCACTAGGGAAGTACTGCCATTAGTTTATATGCCGATGAAACTATTACCATGAGTGACAGCATAGAAGAGATACATAAAGTAAAAGGATGCTTTTCAACGGTACTTAAAATTAAGAGTTGGGCCCAATTAATTACTCTCTTAGTGAGATCCCAGTCTCATAAAGAGATTGTTATTTTCCAATGGAAGTATGTTCTTGATCTACTAAATGAACAGGGTCACTTGGATGTAAAGCAACTGATATTCTTATGGAAGTGAATCATGGACATTGTTCTACAGAAGAATTGCTCGCTGACACTAAGCAGTACCAAAGACGAGTAAAAAGGCTCATTTATGATTTATCGTACTTTCTGTAGACAAGACATTGCCTATGTTGTTAGTGCAGTAAGTAGACTCATTCATTCACCTCAGAAACCACACCTAACAGCAGTTCACCAAATTCTGAGGTATCTAAAGTTGGGACTAGAGAAAGGATTATTTTACACAAAGCACAGTAACTTAGATGCGACAATATTTGCAGGTATAGATTGGGTAAGTTGTAAGAATGAAAAGAGATCCATCACAAATTCACAGGACATTGTACATTTGTTTGAGAAAATCAATGAACATGGAAAAGTACTACAGGATCAAGTACTGAAGTAGAATACACAGCACTGAAGTAGAATACAAAGCTATGGCCTATGGAAATTGTGAAGCTTCATGGATGAGGTCACTCTTAGCTGATCTTGGCATCAAATTTAAAGCTCCAATGGAGCTGTATGGTGACGATCAAGCAGCTTTATGCATTTCTGAAGATCATGTGTTCCATTAGTGTACCAAACAACGAGGTAACTTGTCATTTCATTTAGGAGAAGAGAACCTCAAAAACCATTTGGCGCAGAATTCATCAAATCAAAAGTTCAATTGACAGATGTTTTTACCAAGTCAAATGATCAGAAAAGATTATGTAACATTCTTTGGAAGCTGGGAACGATAAATATCTTTAGGCCAGCTTGAAAGAGAGTATTTGAATATCTTAATGTTAGGGGTCCCAGTTTAGTCATTATGTAATTCTGGAAGGGACCATCAAAGTTGTCTTTTTGCCTGTTAAGAGCATTCTTTTAATTTCAATTTAATTAAATCTTCTACAAATACAGGGAGTTTGTGTGTTTTATATAGTGCACAAATCTCTTGCATATTCTGCCACAAACGTCATCTCCTTCCTCTTCCATCTTCTTCCATTGTCTTCTCTAAATACCCTGATTCTTATATTCTGTTCTTCTTCATCTCCAGCATCTTTACTTCTCTTTCTTTCTTCATTATCTAATTAAATCAGTTTTTTTCAAGTGTTTGGGCATTTGTCCAAATCAGGCCAACAACAGCAATCGTGTTGAAAATTTTCTCTATGAATGCTGATGGTCCCTAAAGGAAAAGAGGTTGGGTGGAGAGGACATAGGTGGAAATAGTGCAAATAGATTTTGAAGTGTAAACGGGATTTAACACAAGATAGATTGGAATGGTGAAACAAGGCTTTGGTTGGTGACCCAACATACAAAAGACAAGGCTTTGTTGTTGATGATGACGACAAATAATCCTCATCTTTATAATTAATTCAGTCAATCTTTCAAAAAACAAAATAAATAAATAAAAATGGTGATGATGATGATGTGATTGTAGAAGTGATTCAAGCCCTTGACTCATCAAGTCATGATCCAGGCCCGTTTGGCTCCATCCGTGTACAAGAATCCAACAAACATATCCACACACGTTGAAGCCTAGTGAAATTGCTAACTATAAAGATCTTATTATTTATTGCAATCCTTATGTAGGAACGAGCAGTCATTGTAATATCATTGAAATCCATTCCTTTCTGGTAACTTCATATTATAAATATATTGTCAATCCTCGAAGGAGGACAACAACTTTCACTGCAATCTTATGTTCTTTCATCTCTTTTCCGATAATGATATGGTATCAGCGCTTCTAACAAAATAATTTATGAATCCAATTGTATTCTTGATTCAACGCCAGTTTTTACTGCCAGTCCAAAGCCCAGGTAAAGGAGGGTTAAGTTAAATAGGTTGAAAATCAATGTAAAACTTCGTCACAACCAAACATGAATTTTGATTAATGCTAAGGAATTTTCTGCTTAAAAATACGCATTCCAATGTCGCCCGGTTGCATGGAAAGTGAGCAAGGGCTACCGCACCACTCTGGAAGAGTGCGGCTAAAGAAATTAGTCCAGAAGAAGAGGAAGATTCAACTTACTACTTGGAATATAGGAACCTTGATAGGCAAGACCATAGAGTTGGCTGAGATAAAGGAAGAAGAATTAGAGCTTGTCTGCGGGAGACAAGGGGGAAATGGGATAAAGCTAAGGAGCACAATGATGGTTATAAGCTCTTCTATGCAAGAAAGAACAATACAAAAAATGGAGTTGGTATAATTATAAATAAGGATTTTAAAGAGAAAATTGTGAGGATAAAGAGGTTGCGAGATAGAATTATAGCAATTAAACTAAAGTTAGAGGAAAACATAAATCATATCATTAGTGCATATGCTCCCCAAGCAGGATTAAATGGGAGTTTGAATAGACAAGTTTGGGAGGAGATGGATAGTTTACTACGAGAAATTTCTGCTAGTGATAAAATTTTCCTAAAAGGGAATTTAACTGGGCATGTTGGAAAGGATAATAGAGGATATGAGAGAGTGCTTGGATGACAAAGATTCGAAGAAAAGAATGAGTTAGGAAATACTATATTGGATTTTGCATTAGCATTTGATGTTGTGATAGCAAACACCTACTTCAAAAAGAGAGAGAAGCATTTAATTACCTATAAAAGTGGAACTAATAAGAGCCAGATAGACATTTTTCTAGTTAGAAAACATGATAAAGCAGTGCAGAGAAGAAGAATATCCAACGGGCTAATCTTCAAGCCAAAAGGCTTAAGGATAGGATGTCTAGGTGACTCACCAAAAACAGACAACAACTCTCTCAATTGAGAACTGAACTCAAATTCTTATTCAATATCAATGTCTATATCTCATGAAGGGATTACATCTTTATTTATAACTAAGATACTTTCTAACTAAGGAAACAACTCAATTCAAATTAAATAAGTCGTCCTAAACCAAATATAATAGAACTTTCTAAATATTAAAAAATCTTGGATAATTAAGAAAGCAACTAAAGCAACTACTAATAGGATCTACTCTACTCTACTGGGTCTTATTGTTCTTGGGCCTGTGGGTATAGACTTTCAGAAGAGGCCCATTAGTATGGCCTGCATTAGCTCTCCCCAGTTGGAAAAAACTCGACTCCGACGAGTTGTTAGCTTGGTATTGCTCATATAAATCTGAATTGATCCGTTGAAAATCAGTAGCCGTAATCCATGTAGCTTTGGAGAATGGTTTTTCTTTCCACCTGACAAGGAACTTGTGAAATCCGCCATTCTTGGTTGAAATGAGCTGATTATAAAAAACATCTACAATTTTGTCTAGAGGATATTGATGGAGAAGGAGGTGAAGAGCTTGTTCCTCAAAGGATTCATCTATGTGATGCCCGTGATAAAATGCCAAATCTTCAACATTAAAGGTGGAACTGATATTCATGTCTGAAGGAAGGTCGAGAACATACCCATTGGAGTTGATTTTCTTTAGAATTTTGAAGGGACCTGCACTTCATGGTGCTTCTTGTATTTACCTGTAGGAAATTGTTTGGGCTTCAAACGAACCATTATCATATCACCTTCGACAAACTCAACATGACGTATGCGAGAATCCGTGTGCCTTTTATATGCTTCATTACTTGTAGCAATTTGCTAGCAAACTTCATCATGAACATCCTTCATACGTTGTGCAAACTGTTTAGCTTCCTCACTTGGCCTAGAGTCAATGGTAACGGGCTTAAGTCAAGAGGAAGACGTGGCTTGACACTAGTGAAAACTTCAAATGGTGATCTCCCTGTCATTCTGTTGATGGAATTATTGTAAGCGAACTCCACCATGGGTAAAAGAAGATCCCATGAAGCAACATGTTCTCTGATAAGACATTGAACAAGGCTTCCCAAACTATGATTGACGACCTCTGTTTGGCCATTAGTTTGCGGATGATATGCACTTGAGTATTGGAGTTTTGTGCACATCATGTACCATAAAATCTTCCAGAAGAAACTCATGAACTTCATATCTCTGTCAGACACTATTGTCTTGAGAAGGCCATGCAGACGAACAACCTCTTTAAAGAAAAGAGTATTAATCATCTTGGCATCTGCTGTGTGAGAACAAGGGATAAAATGTGCCATTTTTGAGAAACAATCTACAACAACAAATATAGAATCTACCTTCCTTGCTATTTTAGGTAAGCTCAAGACAAAATCCATGCTCAAATCTTGCCAAGGCGCATGTAAAATAGGAAGGGGCTAATACAAGCCTATATTTTTCTTTTGACCTTTCGCAGGTTGGCATACTCTACATAATTCACAAATTCGAGCAACATCTGTTTTTAAGCGGGACAAAAAAAAAAGGTCTTCCACAATAGCCAATGTTTTATTATGCCCAAAATGTCCACTACATCCGCCACCATGTAATTCACATATCACAAACTCACGAACAGATATAGTTGGCAAACATAACTGATTTCCGCGAAAGAGATAACCATCATGAATGGAAAACTTTGGATGTTCAGAAAACTCACCATTTAGAAAATCTATATAAATTCGACCAAAGTCATGATCAGCGGCGTATACTCTACGTATTTCTTCAAAGCCAGGAACATTGACGGAAAATGTCGTAAGTATGTGAGTTCGACAACTCAAAGCATCTACGACTTTATTTTCCGTGCCAGATTTATAACATAGAATAAAAGTGAACTCCTATAAATATGCACTCCATTTGACATGATTAGCGCTCATCTTCTTTTAAGAATTTAGATGATATAATGCTTCATGGTCAAAGTATAAGACAAACTCTTTCCCAATTAGATAATGACGCCAATAACGAAAAGCTTGAACCATTGCATAATATTCCAGATCATAAACTATATACTTCTTACGGGATTCATTTAACTTCTCACTGAAGTAAGCAACTGGATTACCATCTTGACTCAAGACTCCATTAATATCAACCTAGGAAGCATCACTACTAACTTCGAAGACCTTTTCAAAGTCTGGAAGTTTTAAAACCAGTGCCTCGGTCATTTTCTTCTTAATCTATTCAAATGCTCGAGAGGCGGCATTTGTTCAAGTAAACTCTCCCTTTTTCATGTAATCAGTTATATGGGTCATGATGGTACTGAAATTACGAATGAGGAGTCGGGCACTGTTGCTGGGCTATTGACAACGGAGCTAGTGAAGTGAGAGGCTACGGTGATGGTGCACAGTACGTCTTCGATCTTTCTCCTCCTTTCTCTTGTTTCTCTTTCCTTCTATTTATTTATTTATTTTTGTGTGCTAGGAAGGGAAACTATCGACAAACAACAAGGAGGTGGGTTCGACAGGGGCTCGATGAGGCTTTCTAGATGGCTGGAAAGGGTTAGGGATTTGCAAAAAGGGGTTTGCAATGGTTGGTGTGAGGGAAAGGGTTGATCAAGGTTTATGAAAAGGGAACATGGTTGGTGGGGTTGGCTGACTACTGGGATTTAGGTTCGACTAGGGTAGGGTTGGGTCGAGAGGAAAAGTGGGGTTGTAGTTTCTTGTTAGGCTTCGGCGAGAGGTGGATGTAGGGTTTCGGTGGACGTTGTCGTGGCGGGCGTGGGTTGATTGTGGTTAGGGTTTAGGAGTGGGGTCTAATTCAAGATTTGGGTTCCGATAGGCTTTGGGATGGTTGTTGGGGCCTTGGAGGTGGCTGTGGGGTTTCGGTTGGCTTTGGGTTATCACAGGGGCTGCGTAGGCTGTTACGATAATGGCGGGTGGTCTGGAAGAAGGGGATTTAGTGGGCTATGATGGTGAGGGTGATAAACAAAGATGATGATGATGGAATGGTGAAACGAGATAGGATACGTTACCTCGAATCGGCAATTAGTACGGATGGCGATACGAAATCGGATCTCTACTTTGATACCAATTGAAGCAGTGCAGGAAAGAAGATAAGCCAACGGGCTAATCTCCAAGCCAAAAGGCTTAAGGATATGAAATCTATATGCCTCACCAAAGACAAACAACAACTCTCAATTGAGAATTGAACTCAAATTCTTATTTAATATCAATGTCTATATCCCATGAAGGGATTACATCTTTATTTATAACTAAGATACTTTCTAACTAAGGAAACAACTCAATTCAAATCAAATAAGAAATCCTAAACCAAATATAATAGAACTTTCTAAATATTAAAGAATCCTATATTATTAAGAAAGCAACTAAAGCAACTACTAATAAGATCTACTCTACTATACTGGGCCTTATTGGTCTTAGGCCTGCAGGTATAGACTTTTAGGCGGGGCCCATTAGTATGGCCTACATCACATGACCAATTGAATTGTAAAGACTGTAAGGTTAAGGTTACTTCAGGAGAGACTTTGACCACTGAACAAAGGCTAGTAGTTTTAAATATTGGCATTAAAAGTAGAAAGTAAGAGGTAGTAAACAAAATCTACCCTAAAACAAGGTGAAGGGCTTTGAAATGAGAAGAACAACTATATTTAAGGATAAAGTGATTGAAATATTGAGGGAGAAGTTATATTGATGAAAAATTAAATGGCCAATTGTATTAGGAAGGTTACAAAAAAGTTGCTTCGAGTCAAACGGGAATGGACACTATAATAAATAAACATAGTGGTGGAGTATAAAAGCTCAGGAAGTTATTTAAGAGAAAAGACATTGCTACCAAATACTAGGAATATAGAAAACTATGAGATGTATAAGAAGGCAAATAAAAAAGCAAAGAAAGTAGTAATTATTGCAAAATTCAAAGTATATAACCACCTCTATAATAGGTTAGAAACAAGAAAAGGAGAGAAGAATATTTTTAAGCTTGCAATAATAAGGAAAAGTAAAAGTAGGGACTTAGATAATATCAAATATAATAGGGACAATGACAAAAATGTTCTATTGAAGGACAACAATAGCATAGTAAGGTAGAATGAATATTTTATCAAGCCTGTAAATAAAGATAACATATCACATACAAGAATAAGAGAGAATACCTCATTAGCAGAGCATTTTTTTTTTCTAAGGAATTAGGGTGGTGGAAGTAAGGGAAGTGTTTAAGCAAATGAAGGTAGGAATTGCTAAGGGTCCAGATGACATTACTATATTAGTCTAGAAATGCTTAGGAGAGGTTAAGGTGACTTGATTAACTAAGCTTTTTAATAAGATATTAATGACAAAGAGAATGCTGGATGAATGGAAAATAAGTGTTGTAGTGCCTATATATGAGAATAAGGGACATATGCAAAATTGTACTAACTATTGGGAGATTAAACTTATGAGCCATTCTATGAAGCTATGAAAGAGAGTAATGGACCAAAGACTTAGACAGAAGACCGAGATATTAGAAAATCAATTTGGTTTTATGCTAAGGAGGTCAACTAAAGAACCTATCTTCCCACTTAGGTAATTAATGAAAAAATATTGAGCGAAGAAAATCTACATATGGTTTTTATCGATCTAGAAAAAGCTTACGATAAGGCACCGAGACATTTAATTTGATGAGTTTTGAAAAACAAATGTTCCAAGAAGTTATACTAAAATTATTAAAGACATGTATAAAATAGCTGTAATGAGTGTGAGAACTAATTGTGGAGAGACAGGTGCATTCCCAATGACCATAGGTTTGCATCAAGGGTTAGCCTTAAGCTCTAATCTCTTTGCACTAATTACGCATGAGTTAACTGCTCATATTAAAGAGGAGGTACCCTGATGTATGTTGTCTGCAAATGATATAGTGTTGATAGATGAATCAATAGATGGTGTAAATGTAAAACTCGAGCGATAGCAAGAGACTTCAAAATCCAAAAGCTTTAAAATGACTCATACAAAGGCAAAATAAATGGATTGCAACTTCAATCGGTAGATACAAAGAGCTAAAACTACTGTGATAATTGAAGTCCAAGTGATACCAAACAAAGAAATTATTTATGTTACCTTGGCTCGATAATTAGTAAGGATGGAAAGATTGATGAAGATGTTGAACATAGGATAAAGTGGTATGGTTTAAGTGGAGAATTGCTTCTTAGTGATTTATGATAAACGAATGCCAATAAAATTGAAAGAAAAATTTGAAAAGGCAAAACATTGGCCAATCAAGAAGTAGCATATGTACAAAATGAATGTAGCAAGGATGAGAACGTTAAGGTGGATGTGTGGTAAAGGTAGAAAAGATCAAATCAGAAATGAGCGCTTTTAAAAGCATTTAGGGGTAGCATCAATAGGGGATAAAATTAGAGAAACCAATTTGTAATCGAACGCACGCGAGCAATGGTGCCGATAAGAAAAAGTTTGGCTATACATGTTAATGGCCCATCAAGAGGACGGGGTAGGCCAAAGAAGATATGAATGGTAGTAAAATCAAATTTGAAGAAGTTTAACTTATCTGAGGATTTAGCTTATGATAGGTCGGAATAGAGAAATAAATTCATGTAGCCAGCCCCAACATAGTTGGGATACGGCTTTGATGATGACGAATTGTATTCTTGATTTATTCCTACTCTCTGCTTCAGCCAAATAGTCTTAGAGGAGTTCACTTCTCTGAAGAGAGGGGATTGCACACCCCCCGCCCCCCCCTTCCTCCCCCTTCCTCACGAATAAATCAAATCTGTTTGTTTTAAACAGACCTGATAACGTTCTGTTGGTCTGATCTACAACTGGTTCCCATCTCAGATAATCAGATCAATGGGGAGATCACACCATAAGGGTCGCCAATTTATTCTAAGTCTTCTAGCATTTTTTACTACGGAATATTTTGGGCATCCAAAGGTCAGTTTCTACCCTTTATTGTCCATTGTTAGAGCTGCGAAGCACTTTTCATCACAGCCGTCTATTTTTGCAATCAATGGTCAGATTACCTTAGAACTTCACACCAAGTTGCATAAATCCAGTAGGCACATAACCTGAAAGGTAGATTGTGCATCAGATTTTTCTGCAGTGAGTAATCTATACTCTAGTGCAGTATCTGTGGGTCCACCAGCCCCTTCCTTTCACTAATTTTGTGTCGTTTTTCGTTCTCCAGAATTATTGTAACAGTGAGTCTTATTTACCTCTATGGACAAGAATGAGATCGTCCCTGTTAAGCTAAATGGGAAAAATTGCTCTAGTTGGGCTTTTCATTTAAAGCACTTTGTTGTCGGAAAAGGTCTATCGGGCTACCTTGATGGCACTGTTATTCAGGAGGACAGAAATGTTGCTGCTTGTGACCAAAATAATTCAAAGGTTGTAACATAGATATTAAATTCTATTGTTACCTTTATTTCCCCATAACTTCAGTCATTTTCAAAAGCATCTGAAATGTGAACTCATTTACTGTCTCTTTATCATCAAGTGAATAAAGCAAGGAAGTTTTTCCTTGATTCTGAGTTAGCAAAATACCATCAGGGTGATAAAACAGTACAGGCGTACAACAGTGGCTTTCTTACTTTATGGAATGAGGACTTGATAATCCTTGACACAGTGCCTGTAAACTCCAAATTTGTGGTGCTCGAAATCCAAGAAGAGTCCCACATAAACTAGTTTCTTATGAATCTCTGGCCTGGTTTTGAATCTGTTTGATCAGCTCTGATGAGCAGAGAAATTTCCCCAGACTTGAAAAACTGTGCTCAGGAGGAACTCCGAAGAGAAACTAGGCTTCAATCCCAAGCCCTAACTGATAAAACAAAAGCATTTGTTGTATTGACATCAGAAGATGCTGCATTTTTTACACCTCAAGGGGCTAAGTTCCAGTGTTTTGAGTGTGAAGGATTAGGTCATGTTGCCCATAATTGCAATGGAAAAACTTTCGCAATAATTGTAAATGTAGAGGACACCTCATTTCTGTGCATACTCGTCAACTGCAAAGGAATAACGAACAATCCCAGCAGAGAACCCACCCTCACCAAGTAGCACTTCAAGCCCAGGTGAAGCCTGACAATGCTTCTTCATCCACTGGCCTGTATGTTACTCCAGAACAGATCCATGACATGATTCAGAGTTCCATCAAGAGTTCAGTTAATGCATCTATCACCTCAGCGTTCCCTATCATTGGCATTTCTGGTTGGTCCTTTCTTGCTGCAATTTCTTCCTTACCTATGTCTCATACATCTTCATGGTTAATTGATACGGGGGCATTAAATTACATGACTTCAGTTGAGCATCATTTGAAACTATAAAACCTTATGCTGGATATGAACAAATTAGGGCTACTAGCAGTCAACATCCCTCCACATCTAACATTGGTTCTATTGGTCTTATAACCCCTCAAAATCAATCTTTTCCACTTTCTAGTGTCTTCTTTGTCCCTAAGTTATCTACAAACTTTTTATCAGTTGGACAAAAGATCACGGCTATTTACTTACTTTTTCTTCTACTAGTTGTGTTATATGTGACCGACAGACTAAAAAGGTGATAGGTATCGGACATAAACATGGGACACTGTTTCTCTAGGTAGACTGGCCAAGATCTTTCTTTACTTCTTTCTTGGTTAAGAATAATGTGTGGTTGGCATCAGCAATTGGACCATCTGAATAATGATAGATTGTCTCTTTTATTTCATAAGGATGTTTAGATTCTTCTATTTCAAATAAAGGTATGCTTGCTTCTTGTTTACAATCCAAATATAATTCATGTTGTCTTAATAAGACCACATTTTACCCTTTCCCACAGACAATTCACGAGCCGAGGCAGCTTGTGATGTTGTTCACTCGGATGTTTGGGGAATAGCAGCCACATTAAGTAGACTTGAATATAAATATTATGTTGCTTTTATTAATGACCACACTCGTTATACCTGGACTTACTTTCTTAGACAAAAATCTGAGGTTTTGTCCATTTTTCTAAAATTTGACAGCCTCATTAGAAATCAATTTGATAAATCTATCAAAAACGTTCGTTTTGATTCAAGGGAAGAGTATATTTCAGCAGGAAAAACCTCATTCTTAACTGAAAAAAGAATTCATCATCAAAAAACATGTTCACATACACCCCAACAGAATGTGTGGCTGAAAGAAAGAATTGCCACATTCTAGAATGTGCCAAGGCTCTCCCTATTGAATCTCAAGGGCCTTGGATCTTCTGGGGAGAGGCTTCCTATACAGCAGTTTAGTTGATTAATAGACTTCCACTAAAGCTAGTGTAACATTTGGGATTTACATATATATGTGTATATTTATATTAATATACTTGCTTGTATTTTCGTTAAATTAGGCCCGTTAGAATTTAGGAGAGGTTTTGGGTTCATTGGGTGGATAAACCAATTCAGTAACCTATACCTTTTTTGACCTATCAAAGATCAAGCCCAACCCAACCAAGCCCATTTTCTTAAAAACACCCTAAAACCATCTTCAAATATAACCTAGTCGACCCAACCCTAATTCTCTCCTCTTTCCCATCATGCGTTCATCCCTTTCTCTCCTTCCTTCTCTTCCCCACTTGCTACCACCACCGAAATCGAGCCCAGCCAGACACTGCCAACATCTCCTTCTCGTCTTCCTCATCTCCGGTAACCCTCTCCTCAAGACATTCTCAAATCAATCAAACCCTACGTGAGTTTTTTATACCCTTTTGATTGGATATTTTGGGTTCTTAGATCAAGCGGCCACTAATCTATATCTTAGAATGATCTCTCTCGTATTGTAGGGAGGGGTTTTTGGGTATGCGATCGGAGATACGATTTTGGGCATTCTTGCTAAGGTTTTTGTCTCTTCATCACCCTTCTAATCAAAGGCAAGTAGATACGCATGGTTTGTTGATGATACACATGTTTCATTGTTGATTCCATTACTGATTCACCAATGTTATCCATTTTGTCCAATTAAATGAAAATGTTAGATCTAGGTTTGTGGATTGGAATGGATGGCTCAATGATGGATGGGAGGTGGTCTTCATGTGATTTGGAGTAGGCTTGGCCCTTTGAAATTGCAGGGTGAACGGAGCAATGAAAGAGGGAATTGAATTCCCAATTTCTGTAACAGGGATGGAATCCCATATCTAACAGACCCCAGGCCTATTCGAACAGACCTGGAGCCCATTCAAACGGGCCCAGGCTTGGCCTTGGGGTTGGTTCTGGACTTGTGGGCCATGGGTGGGGGTGGTGTGGGGTTGTATACACCCCATGATTATCCCTAATAATTCCCAAATGCCGGGTACGATAGTGGGAGTGATGGTGGGAACCTCGTTTGTCTTGCAATGTGATAAATTGCTTTGGACTTATGTAAGAGATGTATTTTTGCCTCTTACAAGCATACGGTTCAAGTATGGTGTACAACCTACTCAAACTCTGGTGATGTGAAGATTCAAGACATCCTCAATTGGCACCCTTAATTGGGACTATGCACCATGAACTTAAAGAGGATGTGCTGGTCTTACCTCACCTATGGTTGTAGTTGGGTTGTTGGGTACATGAATGTTCATCTAAACCAAAGGATCGGACCAAAACTCGCCGTTGGCCTTTGGGTTTGTATGTATTGTACCGTTCATATTATACTTTGTGTAGTAGTGTACCCTGTTGCATATGGATACAAACTGCGTTGTGGCGTGGCGCATTGTGCATTATCTCTGGAGGACTACTTGTATGTAATCTGGTTCCGAAATCATTGTGGGGTGTAATCCCTCGTTGTGTTGAACCTGTGGATAAGGAACAACTAGCCCTTCACCATGACTTAGGATTCCTATGTCTAAGCATCATTGGTTCAGGTCTCTCTCTCTCTCTCTCTCTCTCTCTCTCTCTCTCTCTCTCTCTCTCTCTCTCTATATATATATCTATATATATATACAATACACACACACACACACATTTGGGTCTTATGGATGACTGCATATCGTATATGGACGGCCGATCACCCACCCGGACAAATTGCCTCGCATCCGGTTGATGATTATGTTCAGGTTATCCCAATGATTTTGATTGGCTGACCACCGACGTTATGGGCGGGTTTTCCCAATTTATTATAGGGCTGACCACCAACAGCGGCGGCACTTGCCTACCATGTGACTATACTGCATTGCTTACTTGTGTAGTATGGATTTAGGTTATCCATTCATGTATACTGTTAATTGTTATTGGTTTCTTTATGATTTTACTGTCTATACTCATTTCGATCTTGTATGTCTGTTACGGACTGTGTATATTTACTTGCCACTGATGTTGCTATGCTTGGTGCATAGGTAACAAGCCCGGCTTTACAGAGGAGGGTCAAGTGTTTCAAACGTTTGAGCCACTTGACGAACCAAAGTGGGGTGCAGACGATGGCTACCGAGTCATCCAAACTAGCACCGGAGTGACTCATTTTTATGGACCCTTAATTAAATAACTTTCATTTGTAGGCCAAACTTGTTATGGGCATGATTTTGATACCTCATTCTCATTTGTTTTACTTTGGAACTTGAACTTTAATTCTATTATTTATTACTGTGGATGTCTTAATAAATCATTGATGATGCCAATTGATATTAAATGCTTCTGTAGTTATTTGGTGATTGAAATTGATCGTGACGCGCCATGAGCCTACGATCTTGTGTGGGTCCACGTTTGGAAGCCACGTGTTTGTTAAACACGAGAAAATTTTTGATTAGCACTAATTTTCACATTAGCCCTCATTTTATATTTTGGGGGACATGACAGCTAGAGCATTAAAATTCTCCTTTTGAAAGTTTATTTGGTTGTGCTCCCTCTAATTCTCACTTGCATCTTCCTCTTCATGAAAGAAATAAACTTTCTGCTTCGTCTACAAAATGTGTGTTTCTGCTATTTAATGATGATCATAAATGTTTTCTTTGCTATGATTGTTAATGCCCAACCCATAATTATATGTATTTAGTGCTAATTAAGGGTGATTAAGGGCAATTAATTATGATTATTAATTTTATGGGCTTTTTAGAGATGGGCCAACTTAGGTTTTGGGTTAGAATGTGTTTTGAATAGCTTTGGAAAGTTTGAAGTGCATTTGGGCCAAGTCAACTAACTTTAGGGGCCAAATTATCAATTTGGAAAATTCTAGGGGGGTGTATGTAATTTCCAAAAATTACTGTCCCAGCATCATTTGATAGATAAAGTCATGCTCTACAAGTTTCCTATTTTGTCCAAGTCCATTCGAAGTCATTAAACTCCTCTTTTCTTTGAAATTCGGTTGCCCAAGTCAAAATAGGTCAAATTTCCGAAATTAGGTTAAAATTCCAACTCCTCCAAGCTACGTCATATTTGGTCTCATTAGAAAGAGGATTTAATTTCATGAACATTGGTCTTTTATGCCAAGTCCATCAGAGGCACAAAACTTGAGTTATAGGCCCCTGTTTGTATCTTAAGTAGTGGGCCCCACACCTCACTTGTATATAACAACCCATTCCCCTCTTCCTCATCATTTCCTTCCTCCACCAGAACCGTCCCAGCAGAGCCCTCCAGCGAAAGTTCTTTTTCTTCGTTGTAGCCTTCTTCCACCTCAAATCCACACCAAAGCTTTGCCATAGGAAAAATGGACCTTGCCATCATATTCCTCTCATCCCCTTCCTCTCAAAGAACCCTTTTCTTGCCAATTCAGTTTGGGCAGCCCCTCCATCGTCTCATTTCTTGATGTTCATAGGTCTTAGCGGTAAGGGGAGCTGTCCATCTTTTAATATGTTGAAGAGCAGCTCTGATAGTGCTGGATTCTAGCCATGCAAGTCCTAGTTCCAAGTCTTTCTTGATTTTCCCATTTTTTGCTCTCTCAGGTAGAAAATTTGGGCATTTTCTGTTTAGTGGGTGCAGGGAGTTTATTGAGGAATTCAGTAGCTTTGTGAGGTGATTTTGAAGCCAGGTGATTTTGAAGCCAGGTAAGTGACTGAAATGGATTTGTGACGGTGCATGCAAGAAAATACTCTCTTTTTTTAATGTTTACTTCATGATCATGCTTGGTTTTTTTTTTTTCAGTTAAATGAGCTGTTTTGCAACAAATTGGGGGCTCATTGACGGGTGAATTTGTGGGGTTAATGTGGCTAATTGGTGTGCTAAAGGGCTGCCTTGAGCTGGGGCTTAACCAACCTGAAATGGGGACTGAAATCAGTCCCCAACATAGTTTTCGGACATGGCCTTTGGGGCCCCACTTCGGTGGATTTGTGGTAACCAATCTTCCCCACTTTTTGTGGATTAAACCCACATCTTTGAGGGGTTGCTTATACCATATTAGTACCCCTAATTCCCCTCCAAATTGCCACTAATTCATTGATAAATCAAGGACCTCAAACCATGTTTTAATACTGGTAGTATTCAAATGAACCCTGTACCACTTGGAATTACACCCTGAACCATCGTAGAATGATTGATAGGTGGAACACACAATGAATCATCGTCCGGGAGCATGCTAGGGCCTTACCAAATCAAGTTCCGTGCACTTAGTGGTCTCGAATGTCGTCTATCTTTAGAAGCACCAACACAAAGATGACCCGACATTGGGGCCCTAAATGCATGACAATTTGAATGGTGTGGTCTTAGCATGTCGATGGCGATCCAAGGCCCGAACTGGAATTTGTAATGGACCCTTGATTGTATTATCGATGTCTATCAGTTTAATCATTGTTATACCTGTATTTCACATGTATGGAACATGTACTCCCCCTCATCGTTTTATATATCGTCTAACCCCCTTCCGTTGACTTGACCATACATAGATGGACCATAGGGACCCGCAAGTCATACCCAGAGACGCATTGTGCATTTGTGCTGGTTTTGATTCTCAGGATTACAGGATCCTAGGTTAGGGTGTTCCAAGGTTTTGGCAGTGGCAGGGTTACGCACCGAGTCCACTCCCGAACATCGGATCCAGACCACACCTTTTTCCCTTTCGCGCTACTCATTCCCTGTCGGAATGTTGCCTTATGGTTTTCAAAATTGAAATCATGTTTTCTTTTGTTTTTCAACCAGAATTTAACTATTTTACCCAATTCAAGCATAAAAGGATTATTTTAACCCATTTTTCCTGAAATTGCCTGCTTTGGTCATTTTGACCCCGTTTACATGATTTCACTTGTTCTAACCCAGAGGACTATTTGTAAGTGTGCTATAGGTCTAATATGAAAATGCAAGTCAGCAATAGATCCTCATTTCAAGTTTCTAGTCACCTTCAGCCAGTTTTCCTGATTTGTCATGATTCGACCTGTTGGCACCACTGAGCTTCGACCCTTACTTGGTTAGGCCAAACTGAGTCTTGGGTTTAGATTATTATTGCGCCTCTACAGATGGCTCCATGTTTCCCCCCTTGGGCTCTAGCTTGGAGTGACTTTCGCGCTCTGGGTTTAGCTGCGACGGACCTTTTACCCGCTCTAGCCATGCAACGCAACCGAGCGTGGTTTTTCCTTCACTCGGGACACGCAGCGCATCCCGGAGTGAATTTCATATTCATGTGTGCTGTGTCATGGTCATGCAGCGCAACCGTGATGGACGATTTAGCTATGTGGATTGCCAACTAGTTGTTTATATTGTTCAACACATCTTACTTATTATTAATGATTCTCACATGCTTATACTCTTGTTATTCACATTATACTCCGTTACATTGCTTATGTTATTTTTTTATCGGCTCTTTAATTCTATTAACCCTTTAACATGATACTATTAATTAATGGAATTGCCAGCATATTATCCATCTCAATCACCTACCAGATCGTCATATCTAACCCATTAACTTTGGTGCTCTAGGTCTTGAGAGTTATATCTTGAGCTAGAGTGCGAACAACAGGCTTTGGAGTCATAGGTAATGCAGAGTTTGTAGTGCTAATGACGTCATGTAGATATTGGTCTTGGTATTGGAGGCAAGGATAAAAATAGCGATAGCGGCGGGCATAGCGGCTTGCCGTTAAAATGCTACGTAGCGGGCGCTACATGGCGATAGCCGTGCTATATAGCGGCATAGTGGTGTGATTTAAAAAAATAATCAAAAAAGTTTGAAAAAATTTTAGAAAATCCTAAATATTAGAAAATGATAGAATATATGATTTTCTTGCAAAAGTAATTAAGAAAAAGGGGTGTAGCGGTCCCCTCATTGCATGAGGTCCTGTATTGCTGTATTAATAGAAAATAATAGTAATGATCATTTTTTTTTACATGTATTCATGTTGTTATGTTGACTTAACTGATAAAAGGCTTATTAAAAAACCTGTAATGAAGTAATATAAAAAAAATAAACAATGTATTGAACTTGAAGTCAAGACTCAAGATTTAAAAGTTGGAACTTAGGAGTGCAATTATAAACACCAAACAATGAACAGTCAATACAACAAATGTGGAATGACATAATAATTAATAGCTCCATAAAAACACTCCAAGTAAAAGGAACTCTATGCATCAACTTCAATTCAGCGAGATTCTACGTACTTTGGTGTTCTTTAAGTATAGAAGGGGGATCTTATGTGTTTTGGTGTTATTTCAAATATAGAAGACTGGTAGAAAAGTTGAGCAAAAATGTTATTTGAAGAGAAAAAGTAAAAAAAAATAAGGTTAATATGTATTTCAATTTTTTTTGAAAAGCAATCATTGTTCACACGCTATAGCGGCCCCGTAGCATCGTAGCGGTCCCGTAGTGGCCGCAGCGGACTGTAGCGGTGCTATCTTCAATTTAGCGTAGTGGTCGCGGCCGCTACGCCCGATATAGAGGCCGCAACGCTATGTAGCGGCTGCTATTTTCATCTATGATTGGAGGTACGTCATACATTGATATTAGTTACTTATACATATTATTCTTGTACTGGCTTTTATTGGCCAGTTTCCTTTGGGATTGTAATTAATGCACTTTCGTTATTGTATCTTAAAATATTAGGTAATAATATACCCCGGTTACTCGCCTAGCTCTGTATCTTTTGAATGTTATAACTACCAGTCTTATTATTTATCTTACCTAGGTAAGTATGTATTTAGCGTCGGGTTGCGGCACAGAATCCGAGGGCCACAGACTCCGGGTCGCAACACCATGTAAGCTTCCGCAATTGGTCACTACAAGTGATGGGAGTTGTCCTCACACACGTAGATTCGATCCTAGAGATATAAATGCGCAAACACCCCATCATTAAATCTTAATTTGACGTCCCAGTTTGGGGGTGCGACAATGATCCTAAGGCACATCGTATAAGGATTCTTCGAAATGTTATTTTTCTTAGACATGTACCTTTTTACTCGATCTCATCAAGTACCAAACTCACCGAAGTCTCATTTCTTCCCACATTTCATGATTCATCGACCTCTTCAGCACCAATACAAGCCTATGTTTTTCATCCTAAGCCTCCTCCCATTATTACCACGGTCCTTTCTCTATCTCAACTGTTGGATCTCAACTCGACATCATCAAGAAATTCTTCGACCCTGGCCACTATACAAAGAACCTCTCGTCTTTCCAAAACTCTTAATAGATACAGTTTTCCTTCATTGTTTACCATCTTGGATTCTGTTTTCATTCCTTCATATTCACAAGTGGCCAAGGAACCTCATTGAGAGAAGGTTGTGGCTAAAGAGTCACACAGCCACAAATCCACGATCGAAAAATAGACCAGTTTCTCGAAGGATTGATCGAACCCAAAGATGGATTCAGCCCCTAGGGCATCCTCACAAGAGGAACGAACACCATAAGAGACAACATTTCAAACCTCAAAAAAGAACTTTTATTAATTGAAACTAAGCATGCATAACAATGAGGCCTAACATCCTTATATAAAGGAGCTGGCTTAATTCCAAAGAACCAAACTTACTAATATTAGAATAAGCCTAAATACAATAAAAATTGACTAATATTAATCCTAATCAAACTAAACTACTTATAATATCCCTAAATAATTGGATATCTTGCTGGACTTATGGATTGGACCCAACGGGTTGGTCAACTTATGGTCTAGCCTGCATCAACTCTCCTTAGCTTGAAAAAACTCAGCTTCGACGAGTTTGCCAAATTGAGAAATGCCGAGAGGAGTTCGACCGCAAGGTGAGTGAAATTTCCTCATGGATCAGAAATTGGTCTTACAAACTTCTGCTTTTCTTTTGATCTACATTTGCATGACATGGCTTGGAATCTAGTTGCATTCTTGTCCTCCATGTAAAAGTAGATCGAAATTGTTTTAACTGTTGAACTCTACATGGAGCTTGGATGTGTGAACGAACCAGTAGATGCTGCAATTGGGGGCTATCTATCATCCATGTCTGATTCCCGAAAACGAAGTCAATGTGGGGAACTTCAACAACTTGATCTAGTTTGAAATGACTTGAACAATTGATTTGACTTTTGATGACCCAATGTGAGTTGCTGGAAGTGGATTTACAATCAAATCTCCAAGATGTTCAATGTCCTTGCGAACCTTATGAAATTCTATAACGGTTGCTTGTTCTTGTTCTTCCTCAACTTTTTGTAGCTTTTGAATATCACTATCATGCTCTAAATTTTCCATGAGATCAGCAGTGCCTTGACCTTGTGCAGTTGCTGCATCGTGAATTTCAATTGTCATTGTTGGCATCTCCTTTGGTACAATCATGATGTCAATTGCTTCTTTTGACTCTTCCCTTGATTCTTTAGTGGAAGGTGATGATGCAAGAGGAATGGCTTGTGGTGCTGAGAATGGACTTTCTAGAGGCTACCATTGAATTCATCTTCCATTCCATTTAAAAGTGTAAATATTATCTGCATAGTCGGTGATGACCTTAAGACGACGGAGCCATGGACGACCAAGATGTTGGCAACATTCATCGGGATAAAATCACACTTAACATTATCTTCATATGAACCAAGCTTAATTGGAACAATATATTATTAGCTGACTAAAAGAGCATAATCATCTACCCATACAACTCGATAAGGCTTCAGGTGCTTTGTAGTCGACAATTGTAACTTATCAGCTACTTCTTTAGATATAATATTCATAGCACTCCTACCATCAATAATGACATTACAATATCTACCTTTGTAATTAACTCGTGCCCGAAAGATATGAGGTAGATTTTTATCATCACCATTCTCTAAATTATCCGCAACTAAAAGGCGCAGATGAAGGAAAAGCAAAGGGCTTTGGTCATCAAGGTCTGAAACTTCAAATTGTGCTTTGGATTCAGGTTGCATACGAGACCGGCTAAACATACAATCAACATGAATAGCTTCTGAGTAGGCCTCGTGAATGGTGTCACAAAATTTTACTTTTGCTTGTATTTCTGGCGTTAGACCTCTAATATAATGTTCTCCATCATTTCTATCACACTCCCATGATAAGCTTTCCAGCTCTTGATATTGGCAGGTATATTCATCAACAGTCAAATGAGCTTTGCTTCAAGTTAATGTGTTCCTCAAAGTAGGACTCTTTTTCAAAATATGGATTTCCATACCAGAACTGATACATAACACTTTCATTGTTTCTCATATTGAAGTGGATGTAATGGCAATAAAAAAAATTGGACTGACCTGTTAAATTGGGTCCCTTTCTTTTTTTTTCCACTGTTGAGTTGAATTTGGGCCAAATCTAAACTCAAACCAAAAACTTGGACTCACTGGCGGTTTATATAAGAATTGACCCATTCGTTGGCTCACACGGATTTGGACCCAATACTTGTCACAAAAGGCACGTGAGGCCCATTTTGCCTATCTCTGCCTTTGCCTCTGCTTCATATTCTACGAAGAAGTAGAAAGCAAGAGGGGATGTCCTTACCTCTGATCGAAAATAGGGCTTTTCATCAATGAGCTTCACCAAAGAGAAAGGGTGGTCGTTGCTAGTGCCTAGGGTGCGACAACCAATGATAGTGGCCAATATGGCACTGTGAAGTAATGATGATGGCGAAGTGGTGACCGACGGCTGCTTGGTTCAAGTAGAGTATGGACTGCGAGAGGCGGTGGCTGGTGGAAGTTGCAAGCACAACAAGCTATGGCAAGGGCTGATGACAGCGACTGCTCCAGTTCAGTGCCAGGTACGCCTCTCTTTCCCTACTCCTCTTTGTTTCACTTTTTTTGCTGCTCCTTTTTCTCTCTTTTTTTTTTCCTGCTACTGGGATTCAATTCGACAAGCAGAGAGTGAAGGGAATATTAGGTTAGGGGTTTCAACGGGGGTGGGGTTGGGTTCACTTGGAATTCTGGGAAGGGTCGTGTTGGTTCGAGGGGGGTCGTGGATGGACTAGGTTGGTTAGGTGGTGGCTAATGGGGTTAACAATGGTCTTCTAGGAAGGGGATTTGGTATGAGGGCTTCGAATGGGAATGGATGCAAAAGGGTGTAAGGATTGGGGACAGATGGGTTCTTGGGATTTCGAAGGTTTCAGGAGAGGGAGATTGGGTTTCGGTGGGTTTCAAAATTCCTAAGAGGCTGAGGGTGATGGATTCTGAGGTTAAGGGTTGTTCATGGAGGTGGGTAAAGGGGTTCGGGTCTTTTTTTTTTTTCTTTTTTGTAATGTGGGGATGTCTAAAAGAAAACAAAGGGGTGTGGGTTTGGTGGTTGGGGGATGGCAATGATGAAATTGGGATCCGGGGAAGACAACATTGCGCCGACGACCGTAGGATTTCGTCTCTAATACCAATTGGCGCAGCCACAAATCTATGATCGAAAAATAGACCAATCTCCCAACAAATTGATCGAATCCAATGATGGATTCAGCCCCTAGGGCATCCTCACTAAAGGAACAAACACCATATTAGATATCATCTCAAACCTCAAAAAAGAATTTTTGTTAATTGAAACTCAACATGCATAACAATGAAGCCTAACATCCTTATATAGAGGAGTTGGCTTAATTCCTAAGAAACAAACTTACTAATATTAAAATAAGCCTAAATAAAATAAGAATTGACTAATATTAATCCTAATTAAACTAAACTACTTATAATATTCCTAAATAACTGGACATCCTATTGGGCTTATGAATTGGGCCCAAGGGGTTGGCCAACTTAAGATATGGCCTGCATCAAATAGCTACCAGCCCTTGAAGTTAATCGCACTTGGAATCTAGTCCCACTACCTCCCTTAGTTTCTATTATAGGCAGTAATTGGGTTTACTCAATTAAAGTCAAGTTTGATGGAACGCTTGACAAGTACAAAGCTCATTTGGTAGCACAAGGTTTCAAACAAGAGTATGGAATAGATTATGAAAAAACCCCTTGCTCTAGTTGCCAAAATGACAACTGTAAGTACTCTTTTTTAAGTGTAGCAGCTCTTCGACATTGGCCTTTCTAGGATATTCTAAAAAAATTGCTTTTTCTCCATGGGAACTTCTAGAAACTGTTTACATGCGTGATCACTTGGCTACTCCAAAAAAGGTTTGTCGGCTAAATAAATCTCTTTATGGACTTAAACAACCTCCTGGAGCATGGTAAACAAGCTCCTGGAGCATGGTTTGACAAATTTCGACAAGCTATTATTAAAGCCGAATTTGATCAAAGTTATAATGATCACTCATTATTCATCCGTCACACTTCTAGAGGTTGCTACATCTTGCTGCTTCATGTGGATGACAACAATATCAATGGGAATGATGTTATGGGCATCAATGGCCTCAAACACTATCTCATGAGGATGTTTCAAATGAAAGACCTTGGACTGCTAACTTAGTTCCTTGGATTGGAAATTCAACATACTTCATTGGGAATTTATGTTCATCAACGTAAATATGTTGAGGATCTCTTATTCGTGGATAGACTATTAATTGTCGATTTGCTGACACACCATTGGAAATAAATGTCAAATTCCAAAAAGAGGATGGGAGTTCTCTTCCTAATGCCACATTATATAACTGCTTAGTTGGAAGCTTGATCTAACTCACTGTAACTCAACCTAATATTCCCATGTTGTCCAGGTGGTTAGCCAATTTGTAGGAAATCCTCACAAAAATCACCTCTCCAAGGTACAGCGCCTTCTTCAATACATCCGAGGTGCAGTTGACAAAGGATTGTTTTACTCATCTTCCTTTACTCTTCATTTTTGAAGCTATGCAAATGCAAATTGGGCAGGCTACCCTTACACTCATCGGTCTACAACCGATTGGAGTATGTTCTTGGAACTTTTGCCATATCTTGGAAATGAAAAAAGCAATCTACCTTCTCCAAATCATCCGCAGAAGCAGAATACATAGCTATGAATTCTACGTGCAATGAAATTGTTTGGCTTCATCTTCTACTGGAATTTGGCATCTTTTCCATAGGACCTACACTGTTTTTTTGCCAATAATAAAAGTGCAATTCAAATTGCAAATAATCTAGTATTTCATAAGCGTGCAAAGTGTATTGAAGTTGATTGCCACTTTATCTGTGAAAAGATCATGTCAAAAATTCTTCGTCTACCACATGTTTCCTCTCAACTTCAACCAGCAGATCAATTCACAAATGCTGTGACGAAAATTCACCATGATTTTCTCACCTCCAAATTAATGTTTCATGCCACTACTCATCAATTTGAGAGGGAGTGCAGAAGTGACTCAAGTCCATGACTCATCAAGTCATGATCTAGGCCCATTTGGCTCCATCCATCCAGAAGAATCCAACAAACATATCCACACACATTGGAGCTGAGTGAAATTGCTAATTGTAGAGATCCTATTACTTATTGTAATCCTTATTGAGGAAAGATTAGTCATTGTAATATCATTGTAATCCATTCCTTTTTGGTAACTTTGTATTATAAATATATTGTTGAATCTCAAAGGAGGACTGTTATAAGATGTATTATCATAGGTGGATGCCCACATTGGGACCCACATGAGATAAGGAAGATTACTTAGGGTTTAAGTCTTTCCCTATTTGCTTGGGGAGGAAGCAATCTTATTCTATAAATAAGATCCTCCTCCCCCTCTATTATGTACACACATCTCTCTACTACAAAGATCTCCCTCTTCCCCTCTGCTTTTCTCTATTTCTGCGTTTGATATTTCCACAACAAGGACAACTTTATTGCAATATTACATTTCTTTTCATATCCTTTTGTAGAATGATAATAGTATCAATTATACATTGCATACATGAACATATTCTGAACACACTGTTCATTCATCCAAACAAACATAAAGTCCCCAAGAAAAACACAAGTGATACATTTACTAGAATGAGTTATAGTCTGTCACTAGGGGGCATCAAATGTATAGTTCAATGTATTTGGCCAGAGCAATTCGTATTACCAGACTAATATAGTATAATTAATTAATTTCGCTTCAGACCTTGAAACACTAAAATGTGGATGAGGGAAGAAATTAACCTGGAGCTCCTGCTCACAGCTTTTGAGCCTTTCACGGTAGTCTTTTACTTGCAGGAAACATCTCTGCATCTGTACAACAAAAATATAGCTATAGAAATCATCTCCATAAATTTATGGTCAATAACCTCAATGCTCAAAACTAATTTAACAGAAACTCAAGGAAAAGACTGATCACTTAATGATAAATGTATGACACCTTGCTAAACTGCGTCTGTCGGTCAGCAGAGAGCTTCTTAGCAGTTGCCAAGGCATCCTCCAGTTTCTGTCCATCATCCACTCCAATCAGTACAAGCAAAAGTTCAGCAAACAAGAAGGTCAGTAAAAATCTAGAGTCCATTTGTCAGCTCATGAATGCTGAGACAAAATAATAATAATAATAATAATAATAAATTAATTGGGAAAAATTAAATATGAATCATGAGTTACATTATTAAGAAATTGAGAGGAAAAAACAAACCTGAGACTTCTTTTCAAGATCTGAAACAAGTTTCTGTTTCTCCTCAAACTTCTCTTCAATCAGAGCAATCTGGCGATGTAATGGTATTCATGTTTCAAGTTAACTGTTAGCTTTAAAGGATCACGCAATAAAATAAGTGTAAATAATAAAAGCAGAGAAACTTGTAAATGAGAAATACAATATGAGAAAATGGAAGCAATACAAATGCTCACAACCGAGAGTATTCATCCGTTGGGCCTGTCTTTTCGAACACTGCAATTTGGCTACTAAAAGAATGATTTAGACAAGAAACCAGACCTATGATGCCCAAATGCAGCATGTATAAGGCAAGGCCATGCTATGGACACGACAGGGATACAAATTTTACACGTAAAAAGTGAAGTATCAGATACGATACGATACGATACGCTGGCCATTTTGAAGTATCCGTGTATCATAAAACCAGACCAATAGAACCACAGAACAAAAGGTCAAAGCCTGAACCAAGTTGTTCACAAATTACCTGAAGAAAAAGCTGCAAAGAACCCTGAGGAAAAGAAGGGAGAGAGAGAGAGAGAGAGAGAGATTATAAAGGCTTTGAGAGTCAACTAGAACTATTCTCAGTTACATGGCAAGGGACTATAGGTTAGAAAGGCTTTTCTCTTTTTCTCACATTTGGTATAGGTAAGTGGAACTTCAGAAAATGGAACTCCACTCTTGAAGCCGTCACCATGGGGGTGTTAAAATTTAAAAACAACTCCATCACTTGACAGTGGAATGCAATAATATAGTACAAACATGGCAGCACCATATAAGAAAGGCGAACAACACATTGATACAGTACCTAAATTCGCAAGGTACATTGCTATTTTTTGTTTATCCTCAGAAAAATATATATACTTATTGAATTTATTACATGAAATAAGAACATGCAAAATGGAGTCTCACTCAAGTTGCATTTATTATTAATTCAGGTTTTGAAACTATGAACCTCTTTTGAATCTCTGACACAACCAGGAACAAAAGGTAATTCTGCATAGGGAAAGAGGTTCAATGAAAAACATTCTTTGGATCGCCTTACATGATAAATTCGTAGATTGGGAGGCTCTTCCCTAAGCTACAAGATTCTCAAATTTATGTTGCATAATGATGATGATATTCGAAATGTGGTAGAAAGTCAACTACTCTTAAAAATTGTCTGTTCATGCTCTTTTTGTTTTTTATTTCTTTCTTGTTCTCTTTTTTTTTTTTTTTTTTTTGTGTTTTTGTGTGTTTCTTTTGGTAAAATGACTTACCCACAACCTCACGGTTGCACTAGTAAGCACCTTCCACCATACAAGAGGCTCTGGTTTATTACAAAATTATAAACTAGTTCAGTCAAATAAGTGAAATATATATATATATAACAATTTCTCGTATGTAAGGAAAACAGACAAACCTCTTTTTGGAGCTCCTCACGCCTTTGAATTGATATCTCTAACTGGTCCATTACCTATTCACCATTAACAAAGAAAAACTAGTCATTTATAACAAAAATGTATGGAAATGACTTGGCAGAATATTTAAAGCAAACATAATAATCTTACCTGGTCATGATAGTCATCACTGGAATCTGATGACAACTCTCTACTTCGGTGATCAGTGAAGTGAGGACTGCTAATAAATGCAAGAATACCAATGAAGTAAAGCTCCTCTCCACACAAAACTCTCTCTCTCTCTCTCTCTCTCTCTCTCTCTCTCTCTCTCTCACATCAAAATGTTCTCTGTCAATAGATAATATTAAGCAACTCTAATTATATGAACGGCAATGTTACAAAACAAGATTTTAACCATGGGCATGGGCATAAAAGCTTGCAGCTAGATAAACCTAATAGTACACATAGCATTCAAATTAGGCAACCCAACTTCTCAAACCTTAGCATTACACACATTGCTGAAATAGATAAAGAAGCATATTTCCCAACTTCCATTTTCAGTAAGGAAATACATGAGCTTTAGATAAGTTTCCAGTGTCCTTGCCAGCATCATAATAACGAACACAAATTTTAGTGGATATTGGTTAAACACCAGCTTGTGGTGAGTTTGAAGAACATTTTTATTTATGAATAACAATGTTGATGAATTGAGTAAAAAATAAAGGATAGACATTACAAAGTAAAGGCAAAGGAGGGAATTCCCAGCAATAAGACTTTACCTGGAGATTTCTACATTTGACAGCCTACCCACTCTTGGAGAATAAATGTCATGATGATTGGGAGTTGCCATGAAAATTGGCATACTCTCTACGGAAATGCCCAGTATTTGTATAAATGTTCATGATTCAAAATACGCAGCTGCCACATTATTGACTTTAACGGTTGAGGCCACTATGCTATTTTGAAAATAGCAACACTATGATCTACATCCTAGTAGAGCTAAGAAATTTTAATTTAAAACACTATTTTTCCTATTTCGTCTCCTCAACATCCTTTCCTAAAGTTCTAAAAAGAGAGAGAGAGAGAGAGAGAGAGAGAGAGAGAGAGAGAGATTGGCTGATATGCAAGATTTGAATTTTTTTTACCACCTAAATTTCCACAATGCTATGCCGCTATGTATGACCTATATCACAACCCAGCCCAACTCAGCATATTTTCCGCTTTGGCCCCACGTGCAAGTGCAAGGACTTCCCAAGCGGTCACCCATGCTAGCATTACTCCCGCCCGAGAATGCTTAACTTTGGAGTTCTTATGGGATCCAGAGCAAGGATGAAAATAGCGGTTGCGGCAGGCGTAGCGGCCCGTCGCCAAAACGATACGTAGCGGGCGATACGTAGCGGGCGCGGCGATACGTAACAGCGTAGTGGTGTGATTTAAAAAAGTCTTCAAAAAAATCCGAAAAAATTCCAGAAAATCCAAAATATTGGAAAATGATGGAATATGTGTTTGTTTTGCAAAAGCAAGTAGTACATGAGTATGTAGCGGTCCCCTCATTGCATGAGATCCTGTATCGCTGTATCAATAGAAAAGACTATGAATAATCAATGTTTTTCATATGGACTCATGTTGTTTAGTTATGTCAACTTAAATAGTAACTTAAGGCTTATAAAAAAAATGTTATAAACAAATTTCATCAAGATTCATTCAAGAATGACAGATAAACTATGTTCAAACTTTATAGAAAAACAATATACTAATCTACTTAAAGAGCAAAGACTTTGTAATGGAGGAATACCTTGCTGATTAGCTCCAATCTAATACCAAAGGGAATGTCTTCCAGGAATCACATTGCTATCAGTGTCATCATCTTCATCATCATCTGTTGTGTTTGTGCCCCTATGATATTGCACATTCTCCCCAAATTGAATTTGATATTGGTGAGCATTGGGATCTTGGAATGCAAAGAAGAAATCAAAGGAGCTTGGAGGAGGTGGATATCTATATTGAGGTTGACTATCATCATAGTCACCATATGAGTAAGACCCTGAAGCCGAAGATTGTTCTTCTTCTTATTGCACATGACCATACTGATAATATTGTGATGGTTCATGAGGATACGGCTTGTAGTCTGAATGTGAAAGTGGAACATTATAAATAGGGTTCCAAGATGCTATTTGTTTCCCTCCTACATTTCCACTTCCACCCATATTCCCTTGCTCATCTATGTGTGTGGGTGATGACACTCTCCATCGCCCTTGATAAGCACGTTGTAGAGCCATTCTTGATTGTTTTTTATGTTTTTGTTGATGATTTTACTGTTTTTTTGAGAGGATTTGAAAAATGGAGGCAAGGAAAGGGGCTTGGAGCAATGAAGAGGGGAGAAGATAAAAGTTAAAAGGGAAAAAGTGGGTCAAAAAATCGGCTGGGGGGTTTTAACCCCCCCCCCCCCCCCAGCCGATACGGGCCGATACATTTGTGAGCAGCGATTTTTTCCAATGGACGCTACGCCCGATTTATCGGCCGATACGCTTCGTATCGGACGAGATTTATATCCTTGATCCAAAGTTGCACAACTTTAAAATGCGTCATCTTTGGGATGACACTGTTCCACCTAACTACCCATTATCAGAGTGGCGCAAAGGGGGTTTCATTTGTCACTGGGCAATCACGTCTCTTGGTTCACAAGATTTTAATCTGATCTTCCCTCAATGGAGTACCCCTAGGTACAATGCGTCATGTTGAGTTAACAGGAGGTTTGACTTATAAGCCCACAGTCAAGACTTGGATATTTCTGGTGTGGGACATGTGAAGTTCCTTATATCGCGGGGTTCTTTGGCGGGTGATGGACACACCAAATTTTAACCGGATCTGCCACCTCAACCGAGGCCCACCGAATCCCACAACCTCAACTGCAGCTACATATCACCCGCTACGTAACATTTTGGCCAATACCCAATACACCTGCAAGAAATGCTATTTTGATATATATTAATGTCCACAATGTAGAACGGAATGAAGAAATAAAATTCATGTAGCCGACCCCAACATGGTTGGGATAAGGCTTTGATGATGATGATGATGATGATTAATGTCCACAATGTCCAATCACAAGAATAGACTTTAGGAAGAGCTTAAAGGAACGATCTATAGGAGGATAAATTAAGAAGAACTTATGCATTGATGAGCATAAGGGATTTGTTTGCTATGACCAAGTGGCTCACCAAACTCACATCTCCCATAATGTCATAGTTGCTGAGCTTGTTTCATATTGTTCTCTTCAATCAGATTCTCATCTTTTGAATGTCTCCTATCTTCCTTGATTTCATGATTCCACATCACCTCCTATATTACAGGTCTATGGTCGAAGACAGAAGCTGCCTCCCACAACCACTCCTACTCCTAATCAACCTCACTTGCCAGATCCTTTGCAACAAGGTAATACTTTCTTTATTCCTTCTCCACCACCACATCCACTTGTAAGGCGCTCCACTCGTATATCCAAACCGCCTAACAATCTTAGTCTTTTTGCATTTCTTACCAACCCTGACTCTCTTCAATTCTTTCTTATTCACATGCTAAAAAGATACAAAGATGGCAGGATGCTATGACAGAGGAATTACTTGCTCTCAAATCAAATCACACATGGGATCTAGTTCCAAGACCAGATGAGGCTTCAATTATTGATAGTAAATGGATTCATTCTATCAAAGGAAAATCACACGAGAGTCTAGGTAGATTTAAAGCTCGTCTCGTTGCTCAAGATTCAAGAAAGAGTATGGTATATACTATGAACAGACATTTGCACTAATGGCGAAATGACCACTGCCTGTACCATACTTGCAGTTCCTACTATACGCCATTGGCCTCTCTAGCAAATGCATGTCAAAAATACATTTTTGCATGGGGAGCTCCATGAGACAATTTTTATGAAACCTCCTCTTGGATATGCATGTTCACTAAATCATGTTTGTCGTCTGCAAAAATCACCTATGGCCTCAAACAAGCACCTCATGCATGCTCTGAAAATTTTCAAAATGCTACTCTTCGCGCAAATTTTTTTGTAAG
The DNA here is from genome assembly GCA_037013555.1 of Sextonia rubra. Lineage (NCBI taxonomy): Eukaryota > Viridiplantae > Streptophyta > Magnoliopsida > Laurales > Lauraceae > Sextonia > Sextonia rubra. The sequence continues at coordinate 13,067,763 of JASUAD010000018.1, read as the reverse complement.
TTCTATTGATAATTCAATGTGTATTAGGCACACTAGTAATGATGCATTAGGTATTAATGCTCTGAAGCAATATCACATAAGCCACTTTAAGATAAAGGATTTGGGAACCCTAACCTATTTTCTTGGATTAGGAATTTCTCGCACAGAGGCTCGCATCCACATTCATCAAAGACAATATATTCAAGATTTATTATCAATGGCCCATTTGACGGATTCCAAAATTGGTTTTTTTTTTCTTTTAATGTTAAAATTCTAGATACAACTTTAAAGCTAAACACAAAAATTCAAAGAGACAATAGCATCCCTCTTTGCGATCCCAGTCTATACTGACAATTTGTTGGGAGCTTAGTATATCTTACTGTGATTCAACCAGACATATCACATATTGTACAAGTTGTCAATTAGTTTGTGAGCAATCTCACAAACCCCATCTCACTGCTGTACACCGAATTCTTCATTATCTTCGAGGCTGTCTTCATCATGGACTCTTCTATTCCTCTACGTCTACATTCATCTTCGTGGACATGCAAATGTAGCTTAGGTTGGTTGCCCTAGCTCTAGGAGATCTACCACAGGATGGTGTATGTTTCTAGATACATCTATTATCTACTGGAAGTGAAAAAAGCAAGTTGCAGCCTCCAAATCCTCAGCTGAAGCTAGGTATAGATCGATGTCCTCTGCCAGCAATGAGATCATTTGTCTACGTCGACCGTTTCGCCTACTCCACTTCATGCTAACAATAAAAGTGCGATAGTAATAGCCAACAATCCTGTCTTTCATGAGCGGACACTAAGCACAATGAAGTCGATTGCCATTTCATTTGATAACATGTCCTCTCCGAAGCAATTGCTCTTCAGCATGTCGCCTCACACAATCAGCTTGCAAATCTATTTACTAAATCAAATCCCCGGCCACATCATGAATTTCTTACTACCAAATTGATGTTTTGTACACAAGAGCATCAATTTGAGGGGAAGTGTAGAAGAGGTCAACCTGACCCAAGTTCATCCGCAGGTCCAAATGACCAAGGCCCATTTGGGTCAACTCATCTAGAAGCTTAGGACCATATCCACGCAAGTGGATCCTTGTCAACCTATTAATTATAGGAGATTTGATGATACAAATTAATCATTTGTAATTATTATATGATTACTGTAATCTGTAATTTTCGCAACAATGTATTATAAATGAAAAGCTGATCAACAAAGGTATTTCAGACCTTGACTGCAACCTATTCTGCTTTCTTCTTTCTTCTTATTGATCAACTATAATTACAAATACAACACGAATCTGTCCTAGACTCAGCCCTTTTGCAACGTTTTTGTGTAGGCTTCCCGTTGACCTGACCATTTAAGCAAACAACAAAGTGTGCTTTTGATTTGGAACAGCGTGCCCCAGCCTTGCTTTTCCTTCATTTTATAATGGAAGCTTTTGTTTACCGATTTAAAATAAAATAAAATGAAACAAACACTGGTAACAGCAAGTCACAGTAACTTTCCATGAACTGACACATAAGCATCAAAACATGTTGCAAGATTCAAGCAAATACAAAAACTAACCACATATAGATGGGATAAGGCTCTGACGATGATGCTTACTTAAATGAACCTGTGACTAATTATGAACCATATACTGTTCGTGAACTAATTATGAACCATATCAAGTTTCTGAATTGAGGTACTGTAATTATCAAGCTGTGACTATTCGATAAAGAAAAGGTCTTCTTACTATTCCAGTAACTCTTTCAATGCATGTTCACAACAGTTAACAGTACAATTAGGAAGGAAATTAAAATTGTGTGTGGAGAGAAGTACATATAAGTATCTAAAAATCATGTCAAATCATTACTGATCTTGTCGATCACAGCATTTTGCAATAGGATTCATTGAAGGGCAAATCATCCAGTCAAGTAACAAGCTAACAGGTTACCAAAAAACAAAAGTAACTAGCTAACAGGTCAAAAAATACACATTTGACATATCTATGATTTCAAACAAAACTAGTATCAGATAGATTTATGAATGAGATGCTACCAAATGACTGACATTAAAATTGTTTGGAGAGAAGTACATTAAAGTATCCGAAAATCATGTCAAAGCATTACTGATCTCACAGCATTTTGCAATAGGATTTGTGCAAGGACAAATCATCCAGTAAAGTAACTAGCTAACAGGTACAACATATACATTTGACATATCTATGATTTCAAAACCAAAAAAATACAACATATACATTTGACATATCTATGATTTCAAAACCAAAAAAAAAAAGTATCTGATAGAATTATCAATGAGATGCTACCAAATGACTGAAAAGAAAAATGCTAAATGCACAAATAGAGCGTACCCAAGCCGTTTCTTCGATTCTTGCTCACTATCCTTATCTTTGCTTCTGTCACGATCCTTAGCTTTCTCTGTGTCTCTATCCCTGTCCCAATCAATATCACGATCTTTGTCCCAATCTCTATCTCGGCTACGATTGCGCTCTTGATCAAGTTCCTCCCTATCACGATCTCGATCAAGGATGCGATCTCTAGAACGATCACGATCATGTCCATGCTCATATTCTCTCTCTCGATCCCGATCACGGTCTCGTGAGCGATCATTGATTCGATCCCGATAACGGTCTCTATCACGATCTTGATCTCTTTCTCTCTCTCTACCCCTATCCCAGTCCGATTCCCGTTCAAAATTTCGATGAAAATTTTCATGATGAAAATTTGGCCTTCCACCTCTGGTCCGCACTTCATTCACTCTTACAACTCTCCCGCCAATAGTCTAATAAGTGTCACAATGTTAGAGCCAAGCATAGGAGACGCAAGCCAAATTCTGCATTCTCATCTATACTAAGAAAAAACAATGATAACTGCAAGGAATACATGATTCTCAAGCCCAAGCTATTGCATAGTATCCTATGGATTGAGTTATTACAAGTGCGGCCCACAATTTGGTGATCCAGCCTGTCGATGACCATTGCTCTAGTAAGTCGCAAGCTGGATGGGACATAAAAAAATATATATCTCAGCTAATCCAAAAATTCTAACCCATCAACCAAAATACTCCAATATGACATAAAATTAGTACAAAATTGATTCCTTCGAACATGTCCATTGTGCAAACACTTCCACCATGACCATGATATATATGTCATATCCAAAACCTAGCAGTTCACATTGCAATAATCAATGTTAAAATACTAAGAGAAAAAAGTAGTCGGTGTTCCAACACTAGTTAGTTTTGAGAAGTTGACTATGTGTATGCAGAATGGAGCCCAAAAGGTTAGAGCCCTGGAAAACTGTAATGACCCGAGCCCACTACCCACATGATATTCTCCGCTTTGGCTCAATGGATTTCAACCCAATCTCGCTGCATGGTTTTAAAAGGCCTCATCTAAGGTTAAGGTCAGGTCACACATCAGGATTTACATGTTTCCAATGTGGGACTTACGCACACTACATATCCAATCCTATAGAGCTTCCCTTGCCCTCTCTCGCTAAGCTGGTGCTTGTTAGACCCAACGCCCTTCTACAAGGAAGCCAAAGGCGTGACATACTCCCCCGCCAGAAAGCAAAGCCATCCTCGGCTCTGATACCATTTGTAGCAGAGTAGGTGTTGGGTCCAGCAAGCATTCGCCTAAAGAGAGAAGGCAGGGCAAAATCAAAAGGAGTGGGTAAGCAATAGTGCATAAATCCCACATCGGAAATATGCAAGTCCTGATCCTGGGTATATATGTGTGTGACCCAACCTTAACTCCAAATGAGGCCTTTTAAAACCGTGCAGCAAGATTAGATAAAAATCCATTGAGCCAAAGTGGACAATATCATGTGGGTGGTAGGCTTGGGTCTTTACAAATGATATTAGAGCAGAGGACAACTATATTTTCCGGTGAGGGCATAAGTCAAGCCTATGGCCCCTTAGTAGAAGGGCGTTGGGTCTGTCAGCATCTGCCTCAAGAGAGAGAGGGAGGGGGAAACTCTAAGGGGCCATTTGGTAATTTTACTGATAAAGTGAGGTAAAAGGTCATTTTAAAAAATAAAAAAAATTAGAGGGATTCAATAGAAATGAGGACATTTTGTTTATTAGGGAGGAGAATGTAACTTTCTAACTTTTTTTTGGTTAAAAGTAGATATTTTTTTGTCATTTAATGATATGAAATAGTAACTTTGACTTTTTAGTACAAAAGGAACAAGAATTTTTTGAAATGTGGTATTTTTTATGTGATTCTTTTAGTTTACTGTGTCTCGAAATGACATATCACAATAATTTACTAGTGAAGTGAGTTTCCTGAACGGTCCTAAAGGACTAGGAAAGGTATGCAATGGTGCATAAGTCCAATATCAAAAACATACAAGTTTAGATGCTAGGTAAATAAGTGCGGCCTAGCCTTAACCCGAAATAAGGCCTTTCAAAAATGTGCAGCAAGATTGGATTGAAATCCCATGCGGACAATACCATGTGGGTAGTGAGCTCAGGTCATTACAAAAGCCAAAACCATGGGCACTTCACTTGATACTCTATGTAATAGGATGCATAATCTTGGATCAAGGATCACAAATTCTTCAGAGATTAATCACAACAAATGAAGAAAGACATACCCTGCCATTCATATCATTGATAGCATCAACGGCAGACCTTGGGTTTGTGAAGGTAACAAACCCATAGCACTTCCCCCCAACTTCACGATCATTAATTATCTGCATGTAGAAAACATGCTCACAAAAATTAACATTATACAGATTGTTTTCCTAATGCTAAATAAATACAGCCAGATTTCCTATAAATGTTCCAAAACAATCAATTATACATATGTCAATCAGTCATACAACTAGGCTAACATTGATTTCATTAGGTCAATGAAACAAGCAAGAAAATAAACAACGACCACACATATGCATACAAACTATACACAAAAACAAGGAGCTCCTTTGATAATGAAGGCAATAATAACCTAAAAATCATATCTGGAAATAAAATCTTATGATGGCAAAACTAAAATTAATATGCAAAATGAGAATTAGTCGACAAATAGGGAACACGTGATTGGTGCCAAACTTAATATGTGGGGTGGTCCTGTATGGATCTTTCCATCCCCCCGTTCTCATACGTTGGTGGGGTCCACAGTAGGCCCCATGGAAGACTGTGCACTAAATGTCCGTGAGGGACATATGCACAGGAAGAGGCCCCATATAAATATATATAGTCACCTTCACCTACGCTGGTACACTCAATGAAATTATGTGCAATGTTGAATCTCGTTACATTCGAGGGAGCCCAACAGTCAAATGTTAATCTAATTTGAATCCCTTTAAAATGAATTAAAATGCCAAGCTAGAAAATCCCGAAATTAATGGAGTTGGTTTCCACGCATATCTATCTCTCTTTCTACCCATCTTTCTCACCCCTCTCGTTCCATCATTGACACTGTAAACATCTCTCACTCATCTTGTTTCAGATTGAACATGGATGGGGATGTGTTGCAGCTTGCAGACCTTTTCCATTAACAACAAATAAAAGAATCATTTTCTTATCAAGGATTAAAAGCTATATTTTCTGCTTAATGGATTTGATTTTAAGTCATGACTGCAAAAATGTTTCTTTCATGAACAATCTCAATTTTTGGATGAAATTGGTATAAATTAATCTCAGGCACCAAACTACTCTATCGAATCGCTGACCATATTGCTTTCTTCATTTAGTAAGGCTATTTTTCACCTTTCGGTCTCTAAAAGAACTAAAATCCATTAACATCCAGGTTTTTAATGAGATTTGAAGCAAAGTACAAAAAGAAATTCCCAGAACTAAACGTGAATGCAACCATTTAAGGATGGAGAACGTCCAAGTAGTTGTGGGACTATAATGCAATAAGTGAGTACATTCCCTAGCAATTGTTGTGTATGATCTTTTGTTTTACTTGGCACGCACATGGATGGAAAGATTCTCAAGAGTTGAAGAAGCTTTTGCGTTCTTAAAAAATTTGAGTGGCGTTTTCTGGTGCTCCATTCATTGTCATAGACGATTTGATCCTAAGTTTTAGCAAGGAATCTGGCAAAAATGAAAAAGAAAGAGAGAAAAAAGGGAGATAGGTTTCAGTCTGAATGATCAAACGAGGAGAAAGAAAGAGAGATAGGTGGAGAGAGACGGATATGCGTGGAAACCAACTCCATTAATTTCCCAGCCTGGTGTTTTAATTCCTTTTAAAGAGATTCAAATAAAATTAACATCTGATTGTTGATCTCCCCTCAATGAACGAGATTCAACATCGTACATAATTTCATTGACCGTACTAGCGCAACTGAAGGAGACATATATAGAGAGAGATATATAGAGAGAGTATAGGACCGTCCTAATCCTTACGACTGCTTTGGACTGTTTTGCATAGTGGGGCCCACGTTGCGAGCCATCCAAATGGATCACACACACGACCCCCTGAATTGCACACATCCACCAGTTAGGTCCCATCCAAGTAGACTTGATCGCCGGATCGGCCTCGAATCCATAAGAATAGACTTTATATATATGCATGGTCAAACCAATGATCAAGTCTATTCGGACGGGACCCAAAATTGGTGGATGTGAACAAATTAGGGGGGTCGTGTGTGTGATCCATTTAGATCACTCACAACGTAGGACCCATTATGCGAAACGGTCAAATTTGGTCGGTCCTTAGAATATATATATACATATATAAATGAGGAATCTCAAAACACCCCATTTCAAAAACTCCCTTTTTCACTCGTGTTTTTAGGGCGTGGAGCCCACCTTGAGCGAATCCAATCATTCCACAGACACTACCCCCCGTGAATTGGTATAAAGCCTCAATTTGACACTCAACCAACGTTTACTCACGATTGGATTGACATCACAAGAAAGTGTTGCTGCTAAAGCCATTAAAATTTGTGGGGATTGATCAAGGGGTTCGGATAATCTAATGGAGTTGAAATTTTTTACATATGTAGATCTCATCTATATTATTTCATCCAATGGCATTTCATGGTTATCATACACCATAGTGGGCCCAACTAAGAGGGGGGTTTTTTTGTAAAAAAAAACTCGTTGGGAGTTTTCTAGTGCTCCCATACATATATACATATAGAGAGAGAGAGAGAGAGATCCTACAAAATGCCCCTCTAATAAGAGGGCGTTTTTGCCCCGTTTTTACATCCAATGGAAGTAAGCCAACTCATTACTGTTAGTTGTTTTCCTTTTGAAATTCACACGAACAGTTAATAGCTCCTCACAGCTTCCAATGTCAGTACACGTTCATCTCCTTCTCTCATTCTTATTATAAATTTGGATGGAGTTGCTTTAGGAAGGATAAGACCTTAGATTTAGTTGGAATCAATCTCTAATCGTTTTTAAAATATATAATGTAGAAAGAGTTGGGCCAACCATCACATTATGAAAACTGATTCAAAGTTTTGGTATTGTTTATCCTACTATCACTTATGCCAGTAAGTAGTGGTCCTGTAAGTGGCTGGCGCACCATCACATTATGAGAAGTTATTAAAAATTGTAGTGCCATTTATCCTACCAGCCCTTAATGCCAATAAGTAGTGGTCCCCATAAGTGGGTTCCACTTGATCATTTCACAATGTAAATATGAAGTATCTGACATGGCTAACCATAGGAAAGACATGTTGTGGCCCACTAGATTGACGATTGTAAAAATTTTGAAAATGAGGACCACTTCCAAAAATCCAAGAACTCATTGGACCACTCCCTATTATAGCATTGAATTCTGAAAAGTTGCTCTCTTTGAGATAATTCTAGCATCTTTAGAGAGAGAGAAATTAGGAATTATTTAGAGTAAATGTAGGAGCCCATGTAGAAAAAAATATAGGAGATCAATCATTTTGAGAGGGACAGAGAAAAATCAGGAATAATTTAAGCCATTTACTTTCTGTAGATAACCACAATCAATGCAACTACATGGCACTTCTTATTTCTTTCGTGGAACGCATAAAGAGTTTTTCTTTTCAAAATGCCCGGGCACTGCATAGCATCTCTCATATGTGTGTGTATTTTTACCAAAAAATTATAAAAAAATTCCACTAAACTTTAATTAATGATAACGTTATGAATATTTGCCGAAATGAGATAACTGAAAATGCATCTTTTGGGAATTTGTTTTTTGCCCAAAGTGGCCATAGGTCCCTTGATTCATGGATAGGTCCATGTCTAAAAGTGAAAGGACTTTTTCTCTTAAGGGAGTTTTTGGATCAATGTGATGGATAATTGTACATCGATTTTGTTCTATCAAATAATTTGGTAGCCTTTGGGAATGGGATTGAAGTTGTTTTTCTTTTGGATTATTTGATCCCAATCAAGCATCTGCGTTGTCGCCATCTTTTCCTGTCTTATCTGTAGATTGTCACTAGAAAAATGCTACATTTAGCAGTAGAAAAATTCACTTTAACGGTGGTTTTTTTATGCCGCTAGAAGTCAATTGTAGCAGCATAAGTTATTTTCGCCACAAAACCACCCCAAAAGCTTAGACAATATGTTCTAAGGCAAAAACGACACTTCTAGCAGAGGAAGAAATTTCAGCCAGTAAAAGTCACATTGTAGTGTGTGTTTGGAAATTGCATGTTCTTCTGTTGAACATGGGAGCACCTCCGCTTACTTTCAAGAAGACTTGGGAAAACGATTGAAAATACCTCCATCTAATTGCTCAGAAATGAATGTGTCAGTTGATGCCAACAGTATAAAATACACAGATGGAGTGACCTCCCGGGCGGCACTATATGCAACTGCACAAGCATAGGCACGTGGTGAATCCTCGTGGAAGGTGATAAAGAGCTGAATCATTCTAATCTTTTAATACTAATGCTCCCTTGAGATCATGGAAAGGAAAAGCTTAATCTTCATATCGAACGGGAGACCATTTCTATGTCTCCTTCTACATTACAAGATTTCTTCCATTTCATCTTCTCAAATTAGGGTTTTGTCTTCTTAACCAAGAATCCAATCGCATCGGATTAAGAAAAGCTATGTTTTTCACTTATTTTTGAAGATTTCTTTAGAACCAAGAATATAATTGCATTGCTTTTCATGAATCTTAGATAAAAGAAAAGGAAAGGTTCGGCTGGTTCAAAGGGAAACATAGGTCAGGATAACCCAAAAGATGGTTCAGAGGGAAACACAGGTTGGATAACCCAAAATATGGGTATTTTAGCAAAAAAAAAAAAAACAAACAAAACCCCCAACAATGCATAATCCTTTTTTGGCAAAAATTGAAATCATTATCATTATGCCAATCAGTTGGGTTCTTCATAATTTTTTGGTAAAAATCCACATATATATAAGACGATTAAGAAAAAAACATCAATTTGCAAAATGAGAGATAGTAGGCTGTTCGGAGCTCTATTAAATATATAAGGGATACTTAAACAGAAAACATAGAATATAGCCAAATTAGAAGAGGATGAGAACTAATACAGCGCTGGTGGGGAAGAATAACAAACGGATTATTATCCAAGCCAAAGGCTTAGGGATGGAGATCCATAGGATCAAAGACGTCTTGTTCTCACACCACTGACAAACAACCAAGAGAAAAACTAAGGAGAAATTTTATTGATCATTGAACTTGTCTCCCAAGGAGAGATTACAATCCTTTATATGGACTCATACCCTAATTCCAATTTGGAAACAATTCTAATTAAATAAAAGTTAAAAGGAAAACAAACTCTAAAGCAACTATATTAAATAAAGAAAACTAGAAAAGGTTCCTAATTTCTATATTTTAGCTACCGGTAAAAATAGAAAGTCTTGCACATTTTGAAGATCTTCTTTTTATGGTCATTTAGTGGGCCCAGACCAATGGCTGCCCAATCATGGATCTGTACTATATCAGTTCTCTCCCTCTTGGCGGGAGAACTCGACCTCGAGTTTGGTAGATGTCCTCCTTGTAGAAGCACAGTAAGATCAAGACCATCAGGCCGAGGCCCATCAGGCCATCGCACGTGAGGGATCTTGTTAGCATAAATCAGTCAACATTTGTATAGCTGTGTGATTTATTGTCTTTCCTTACTTGTAATTAGATATGAATCATTGTAAATCAACCCTTAATTAAGGCAATACACATTATAAATGTGAAGGACGATGCCCACCAAATGCATATGACAGTTTTCATCAAAACTTCTCTTCTCCCTTATTGTGCCTTTCTCCTTCCTCCATTCAAATCCACAGAAGGATCCATAGATCCTTAACATGGTATCAAAGCCACCTCTAGACATCTCAAATCTAGGCAACAAATTCCTGGTCATGATATAACAAAGACCACTCACTCTATCGACACAGAGTCTCTCAATCGACATCACAACAACAGGAAAAAGTTGGACATACTACATCTACCCTCATCTCAGCCATCAAATCTATTCCTCTGTGCAAGGAAAGTATTTCAGACATCTCTCCCAGCAGCCACAATCAGATCTGGCCATCTGATCAACAAGTGGGGCCCACTCAAATTGTGCAAGTGTCAATTTTTTTTCCACTAGGATGGTCGACAATTTGTTCTAGGAATTCTCCACATTTTTCTGGATTTTTATTTCTTCAAAAGGTTAGTCTTCTCACTGAGTTTGGGTTCAACAGTTTTTCCCAAATAGATTTGCATTTGATTCATCTGCTCCACATCCAACCGTTGAAACAAAGAAATTCTCTCTACAAGTTGCGAAATTATACCCTTTTCCTAACTTGGAAGGCTGATTAGAAGAAAAACACACTTACATGCAATAGCGTTCTTTCTTCCTCCAACTTTTTGGACACCCAGCAGCTATTTTTAGAATATTTTCTATTTCTATAAAACAGAAATATTTCTATTTAGCACAAGAATCAATTCTTTCTTCAAGCAATTCATCTACCATCTCAAAATGGATAAAATTGACATTATTCCAGGGAAGTTTAATGGAACAAACTACTTATATTGGTCTTTCCATCTGAAAAATTGTGGAAGGTCAAGGAATCCTAGGATATCTTGATGGGACAACTTCTAAACCCATTAAAGATACCAATGGCACATCTTCTGGAGATGATAAAACAGCTACTACTAGGAACCAATGCAATGCGAAGGTTATCACATGGATCCTAAATTCAATTGATCCCTCATTTTCCATGGCACTTCAAGCCTTCACTTCAGGTTCCCTTCACTTCAGGTTCCCTTCACTTCAGGTCCTGTTATGTGGACACATATGAAGAAAATTTATCATCAATAGAACAAGGCCAAAAGGTTCCATCTTGATATTGAATTGGCCAAATATTGTCAGAATGACAAATCTATCCAGAAATATTACAATGGCTTTTTTGGCCCTGTGGACTAAGAGGGATCAAATGATTCTCGAATCTATGTCAACTAAGTTTCTTCCACAAGCAATTAAATTACAGGAGGAACAACATGTCAATCAGTTTCTCAAGAACCTTTGACCAGACTTTGAACCTGTACGGGCTGCGCTTATAAATAAAGAGATCTTTCCTGATCTAGACACCTGTGTCCAAGAGGTTCTCCGCGAATAAACTTGCCTATCCTCTACTCATTATCTTTTGGTAGAACCCAAAGCACTTCTGACAACTCGGGCCTCATCATCAGCCAAAGAGATGGCCATGTTCACTACTCGTGATCTGAAACCACAATGTTTTGAGTGTAATAAGTATGGGCATGTAGCTCGCAACTGCAAGAGAAAATTGTTTTGCGACCACTACAAAATGAATGGTTATGTCATTTCCACTTGCACGAGGAGACCTGAAAAAAATTAGCACAGACTCCGAAGCATGGTAATACTGCACTTCAGGCTTGGAATACTATTCCAGCAGATTGAGCGACTTCCTCAGACACTACTTCTGTCACACTGATTACTGCACAGATTAAGGATTTGATCAATTCCTCAGTGGCATCAACATTTACCTCCATGGGTATTAGTAGTCTGTCCTCTTCTTTTGCATCTCCTGCATTTCACTCATCCACCTTACCATCTACATCTCTCACCCCTACCACATGGTTCTTAGACTCAGGAGCCTCCAATCACATGACCTCTATGGCCCAACATTTGCACAACCAACAACCTTATAATGGTCATGATTCCATCACCACCACAAATGGTCATCAATTGCCTATCAATGGTCATCAATTGCCTATCTCTAGTACTTGAACTATATTCATTGGACCTCTTACCCTACACTGTTTATTTTAACCCAAATTTGGCTGCAAATCTCATTTACATTGGTCAACTTATTAATTATAGTTATTTGGTTAACTTTTCTTCACCAGGTTGTATCATACAAGAACGGCAAACTAGGAAAGTGATCAGGATGGAGAGTATGCATAGCAAGCTCTTCCTTCTCAAAATTGGACAAGCTTCGTTATCTGCATCCTTTATGAGTCTATTCAATAATGTGTGGACTACTTGGCATAAATGCCTTGGTCATTTGAATAATGCCAATTTGTTGTCTTTATTTAAACTTGGATGTTTGGATAAATCTATTTCTAGTTCCATGGCTTCTAATTTTGCAACATCTAAATGTGATCATGCAGTCTAAGCAAAAGTCATGTTTTACCTTTTCCTATTCATTATTCACGTAGCACTGCTCCTTTCGACGTTGTTCACACAGATGTGTGGGGGATTGCTCCTCATTTGAGTAGGCTAAGATATAAATACTATGTCACCTTTATAGATGATCACTTTTGGTACACATGGATCATCATCATCATCAAAGCCTTATCCCAACCATATTGGGTCGGCTACATGACTTCTGTTTCTCCATTCCGTTCTATTTTAAAACAAATCCTTCGATAAATTAAACTTTTTCAAATCTGAATCAATAACCTCCATCAATGTTTTCTTCATCCTACCCCTACCTCTTGATGGGTCATCCACCTATATAGCCAAACTTTTTCTCACCGATGCCATTACCAGCCTATGCTCAACATGCTGAAACCATCTTAAACGAGTTTCTCTAATCTTATCCCCTATTGGTGCTACCCCTAAATGCTCTCTAAAGCACTCATTACTAATTTTATCCTTCCTAGTTTTACCACACATCCACCTAAGCATTCTCATTTCTGCTACATCCATCTTATGAATATGCGTCTTCTTAATTGACCAACATTCTGCTCCATATGTCATAGTTGGTCTAACCACTGTCTGATAAAATTTGCCCTTCAATTTCGTTGGCATTCGTCTGTCACAAAGCACTCAAGAAGCTAGTCTCCACTTTAGCCATCCAGATTTTATCCTATGCTCTACATCTTCGTCAATCTCCCCATCTTTACTAATCATCGAACCTACGTACAGAAAAGAATCTCTGAATGGTATCTTATAAGTTTCAATTTTGACAATGGTTTCAACATTTTATATATATCCACTGAAGTTGCAATCATATATTCTGTCTTTGTATGACTTTTTTTAAAACTTCTAGATTCTAATGTCCCCTGTCATCTCTCAAGTTTTGCATTTACACCATCTCTTGATTCATCCACCAATACTAGATCATCTGCAAACAACATACACCATAATACTTTTTCTTGAATATGCACAGTTAACTCATCTATAATTAATGCAAAGAGATAAGGGCTTAAAGTTGATCCCTGATGTACTATAGTCACGAGGAATCCACCTATTTCTCCACATGTGATTCTCACATTTGTTACTGCTCCTCCATACATATCCTTAAAATTTTCAATGTAACCTCTGGAGATATTCCTTTTCTTCAAAACCCACCAAATTAAATTCCTCGGTACCCTATCATAAGCTTTTTCCAAATCGATAAAGACCATCGTAGATTTTTTCTCTTTGCTCAATATTTTTCCATTAATTGCTTAAGTGAAAAGAGAGCTTCCATAGTTGATCTCCCTGGCATAAAACCAAATTGATTTTCAGAGATCTTGGTCTTCCATCTCAGTCGTTGCTCCATTATTCTCTTTTATAACTTCACAGTATAACTCATACGTTTAATCCCTCGATAGTTGGTACAATTTTGTATATCTCCCTTATTCTTATATATAGGAACTACAATGCTTATTCTCCATTCATCCGATATTTTCTTTGTCACAAGTATCTTATTGAATAATCTACATAACCAACTCACCCCAACCTCTCCTAAACATTTCCATACCTCTATCGGAATACCACATGGACCTGTTACCTTTCCTGTCTTCATTCGCTTCAATACTTCTTTCACTCCATCCCTCTAATTCTACGGAAAAAAGTATACTCTAGTGATAAAATATCCTCCTTAACTCTTGTATCCCCCAGATGTTCTTCATTTAGAAGTTTGTTAAAATATTCCTTCCACCTTTCTCTAATATCACTGTCCTTCACCAAAATATTTTCCTCATTGTCCTTGATACATTTAACATAATCTAAGTCCCTACTTTTCTTCTCTCTTATTTTTGCAAGCTTAAAAATATCCTTTTCTCCTTTCTCTTGTTCCCACCCTATTATAGAGGTCATCGTATACTTTGAACTTTGCACTACTTACTACTTTCTTAGCTTCTTTCTTTGCCTTCTAATACAGCTCAAAATTTTCCATACTCTTAGTCCCCTGCTAAACTTTGTAGCAATGTCTTTTCTGTCGAATAACTTTCTGAACTTCCACACTCCACCACTATATTTCTTTATTAATGTCTTTCCTTTTTATTCTTCAAGTACCTCTTTTGCAACATTCATAATGCAATTAGCCATTTAATTCCACATTACTGTAGTTTCCCCTTCAAGATTCCACTCTCCCTTCTCAATTATTTTGTCCTTAAATATATTTGCTTTGTCCCCCTTCAAATCTCTCCACCTTGTTTTAGGGTCCATTTTATTTACTACCACTCTATTTCTACTTCTAATGCAAATATCTAAAACTCCAAGCCTATGTTGCGTAGTCAAACTCTCTCCTAGGATAACCCTGCAATCTTTACAAGCCAATCAGTCTATGATGCCCAGATACGGACACGGGTACGGATACGGACACGGGGAACAAGGGTTCGATACGCTAGCTTGAAAATTTTAGGATACGGATAACGGTACGGCATTTCAAAAAATATATACATATAAATACTTATTGTAGTGCTTAAATATTATGAAGCCCACTATGTGGATCAAATTTTCAATGAAGTGGGCCTAATAGTATCTTAACATAGAAAAAAATAAAAGAAAAGAAAAAAAAATGGGCCAACTGTCTTGGTTGGCCAATAGCTCAACATTAAAATAGAAAGAAATAAAAAAAAAAGCCCAACGGGCTCGTTCTCATTAATAAAATGTGACGGATTCTTTTACCCCTTTTGCATCTCTGGGGCATCATCGAACGAAAAAGAAGTACAAGAATGAATAAGAAGAAGAGGAGGCGTATAAAGCACCTGAAGCTAGAAGCTCGAAGCAGCAACAATAGTGAAAAGTAACATAGTGGTCTACCACCTAATTGAAGAAGCAACCTATCAAAACAAAAGCAGTAGCCCCTGTTAGTTTAGTTATTTTCATCCTTGCTGCCACCTTTTGCTCCTCCTCTTCTCCTTCTTTTTTGCTTTTCTTTTGATCAAACTAAGAGAGGGCTCATTTAGGAGTAAATTGGTCAAAATGGACAAATCTGTCGTAATTTTGGGTAAAAAATATTGCATAGCCGTATCCTAAAATTGGGGGCACATCCAAGCCGTATCTTGCCATATCCCGTACCCGTATCCGTATCGTATCGTATCGGTACGGATACCACAGGGCATTTGGAGTATTCAGGTATCACAGCAATCGGTCCTATTTTCTAACTAGAAAAAAGTCTATCGAACTCCTATTACTCCCACTTTTATAAGTAATTAAATGTTCATCTCTCTTTTTAAAGTATTTGCTACTATAAGATCAAATGCCACTGCAAAATCCAACAGTGTTTCCGAATTCATTCTTTTCTCCAAATCCTTACCTTCCATGCACTCTCTCATATCCTCTATTATCTCTTCCTATATGCCCGTGTAAATCCCCTCCAAGGAAAATCTTATTATTATATGGGATTTCTCACATTAAATTAGCCATCTCCTCCCAAAATTGTCTTTTCACACTTTCTTCTAGTCCTACTTGGGAAGCATATGCACTGATGATATGAATTATGTCTTCCTCTAGCACTAGCTTATATCTACAACTATACCCACTCCATTTCTTGTATTACTCTTTCCTGCATAGAAAAACTTATACCCATCCGTGAGCACCTTAGCTTTATTCCCTTTCTACCTATCTCTTGTATACAAGCCACACTAATACTTCTGCTTTTCATTACGTCAACTAACTCCATGCTCTTGCTTATCAGGGTTCCTATATTCCAAGTAACAAATCTAACTTTCCTATTTCTCCTCTTCTTCTCATGGACTAACTTCTTTAACCACACTAGCCCAAAGTCATGCGATAGCCGTTGCACACTTTTCACTGCAGCCGGGCGACGCTGCAATGCATCGGTTAAAGTGGGAAATACCCTAACCTTATCGCGAAATATCATTATCTCAGAATTCATGTTTGGGTTGTGACAAAATTTTACGCTGGCTATCACCCTACCTAACGCAACCCTCCTCCTTTACTCGGGCTTGAGACTGGCAGCAAAAACTGATGGAATTTTGGGTACACATAGATGTATTTTTTAAAATCTAAATCTAAAGTTTTCTCCATGTTTCAAAATTTCTATAATATTGTGAACACTCAATTCCAGAAATCTGTTAAAATCACTCGTTCCAACTCAAGGGGAGAATATACATCCACTGCATTTCATAACTTTTTGATAGACAAAGGGATTCTTCGTCAAAAATCCTGCCCTCACACACCTCAACAAAATGGGGTTGCAGAAAGGAAAAATCGCCATTTCTTAGAAACTGTTAGAACTCTCTTTATGGAATCACTCATTCCACCTAATGGCGCAGCCACGATCCAAGATCGAGAAGAATAGACTAATCTCCTGAATAATTGATCAAATCCAAAAGGATTTCCGCCCTAAGGCTCAAGCATAACCATTGAACAAACCATAACCTAAGGGAAAACCCAATCTGAATTTATTAATTATCAAAAGCATAGTCAACTACATTGAGGCCTCTCATATTTATAGGATAATAAACCTACTTCTTGGCTAACAAGACTCACTAATTAAAGCAAAGTACTTCATAATCCTTTTAAACAAGAACTTCCTAATCCTACTTGCTTAAAATAATAATAATAGGATAATTACAAAAGATGCCACAATAGCTCTTGGCCAATTGGGCCTATGGCTGAACCAAATAGACCGGGTTTTGACCTGTGGGTCAATGTTTTGGCCTAGCTGTCTTCTTGGGCCTAGTCCATATTGCCTCAACTCTCCCCATCTTGAAAAAACTCGACTTCGACAAGTTAATAGCTTGATAATGTTCATAAAGATCTGGATTCAGATGTTGTAAGTCAGATGCAGTAATCCAAGTAGCATCAGAAATGGGGCGGCTTTGCCAACGAACAAGAAATTTTTGATATCCTCCTTAACGTGTAGAAACAAGCTGATCATTAAGAACATCAATAATTTTATCTTCAGGTGGAGGAAGAGCGGGCAAAATAATTGCATGTTCGTTAGAATTTTCATCATTGTCATGGCCACGGTAAAGTGTGAGGTCTGCAACATTGAACGTTGGACCGATGCCAAGATCTGGTGGTAATTCCAATGTGTAGGCATTAGAACTGAGCTTCTCCAAAACTTTGACTGGTCTAACATTTCAGGGATGCAACTTTCGATTCGCTCCGGGTGGTAACATTTCTGGATGGATGCAAACCATAACTATGTCACTTTCTAAAAACTCAAGGAAACGGTGACGTTTGTCCGCATGAGCTTTGTAACCGTCATTGCTAGTAGCAATATGACGTCGAACTTCATCATGTATTTGATGCATGTGTTTGATGAAGTTATCAGCTTCAGCACTTGGGCGTGCTTCAAGAGGTAATGGAAAAAGATCAATAGGCAAGCACGGACAAACACCTGTAAATGTTTCAAATGAAAAAATGCCTATGGCGCAGTTGACGGAATTATTGCAAGCAAACTCGGCTATGGGTAGAACTTGATCCCAAGTAGAAGTATTGTCGCGAACAAGGCACCTTAATGACTAACCAAGACTCCGATTGACGACTTCAGTTTATCCCACAGTCTTAAGGATGATAAGCAATAAAAAATGGAATTTTGTCTTAGCTGTCATCCACAAAGTCCTTCAAAAGTAACTCATGAATTTGGTATCATAATCTGAAACGATTGTCTTCGGAAGTCCATGAAGATGAACAATTTCCTGGAAGAATAATTGAGCAACTTTGTAAGCATCGGCTATTGTGTTGCAAAGGATAAAATGAGCCATCTTGGAGAAACAATCAATGACAGCGAAGATTGAATCCACTTTGCGGGCAATCTTGGGCAAGCATAAAACAAAATCCGTACTGATATCTTCCCAGGGAACATTAGGAACTGATAATGGCTAATATAATCCTGTATTCTTTTTATTCCCCTTGGACAACTAACTAGTGCAACATCTTTCACAAATACTGATCACATTGAGTTTCATGCACGGCCAATAATAACGGTCATCTACAAGAGCAAGTGTTTTGTCACATCCCAAGTGACCACTACAACCTCCTGAATGCAATTCACGAACAACATGTTCTCTAATGAATGTAACAAGAAGCCAAAGTTTTGTACTTCTGAATAAAAAACCATCATGTATGCTGTAATGCGGAAGTTTGTCCAAATCGCCATTAAGAAGTTCTGGATAAATACCACCAAAATCTTTGTCTGTAGCATACTCTGGTTTTACTTGCTTAAATCCAGGAACTGTGACTGTCATAGTAGTAAGAAGGTGTTTCCAACGACTTAATGCATCGGCCACGAGATTCTCTTTTCCTGCTTTGTGTCGAAGGCTAAAGGTAAACTACTAAAGAAAAGCACTCCACTTAATGCGACGATCAATCATATGTTGCGAGGAATTAAGACGTTTTAAAACTTCATGATCCAAATAAAGGACAAACGTTTCCCACCAAGGTCGCCAATGTCACAATGCTTGTACTACTACGCAAAACTCCAAATCATACATAGAGCGTTCGCATTTGGCACCGGAAAGCTTTTCACTAAAAAATGCCACGAGAAAACCTTCTTGGCTAAGAACTCCACCAATGCCAACATTGGAAGCATCACAAGCAACTTCAAAAACTTAGGCAAAATTTGGAAGGCGCAAAACGGGTGCTTCCGTGATCTTTTGCTTAATGTTCTCAAATGCTCTTGTAGTGGCATATATCCACTTAAAGTCACCCTTTTTCATATAGTCAGTGAGTGGAGCAATAACTGCTAAAGTCACGAATGAATCTCCTATAGAAAGTAACAAGTCCATGAAAACTGAAAACTTCAGTCAAAGTAGTCGAAAGAGGCCAATCAAGAATAGCTTGTACCTTATAAGGGTCCATTGCGATGCCCTTTAAAGAAATAACGAAGTCCAGAAAAATCACAGAGTTGCTCATGAAAGTGCACTTCAAATTGATATAAAACCGTTCTTTGCGAAGAAGTCAAAATATACTCCGTAAATGATCAAAATGCTCCTCTCGTGATTTGCTATAAATCAAGATATCGTCAAAGTAGACAACCACGAACTTTCCAATGAAAGGTTTCAACAATTGGTTCATCACACGCATGAAAGTGCTAGGAGCATTAGACAATCCAAAAGGCATAACCAACCATTCATAAAGGCCATCTATAGTCTTTAAAGCTATTTTCCATTTATCATCTAACCTAATTCTGATTTGATGGTAGCCACTGTGAAGATCAATCTTTGAAAAGATAGAAGCATTAGGCATAAGATCAAGCATATCATCAAGCCTAGGAATAGGGAAGTGATATTTTATAGTGATTTTGTTGATGGCATGACTATCCACACATATATGCCAACTTCCATCCTTCTTTGGTGTAAGGAGAGCGGGTACTGCACATGGACTTAGGCTTTCCTGAATATATCCCCGCTGTAACAGATCATCCACCACTTGGGGAATTGATGGCTTTGAATTTTTATTGGAATCTGGGACTTGTTTAGCCACCGCAACATACATCACACCTTGTTCTTTACTTTCAACTTCAAATTTGCGCATGGTAAGGATTTGGAGAGATGCTTAAGGAGTTGCAAGTGCTGATGAAAATGGAATAGTTAGGGGTCACCATTACATTCGTTTGCCATTCCATGTAAAAAAGTAAGTATTATTCTCATGATCAGTGACAACTTTGAGGCGACGGAGCCAAGGACGATCAAGCAAGATGTGGGCAACATTCATGGGAATAACATCACACTTGATATTGTCTTTAAAAGAACCAAGTTTGATTGGAACAATGCACTGTTGCCAGACTAGAAGAACATAATCATCAACCCATGAAACTTTGTAAGGTT
Source organism: Sextonia rubra (assembly GCA_037013555.1). Lineage (NCBI taxonomy): Eukaryota > Viridiplantae > Streptophyta > Magnoliopsida > Laurales > Lauraceae > Sextonia > Sextonia rubra. Next base: position 13,047,393 of record JASUAD010000018.1, on the reverse strand, counting down.
TTGGATGCTTTGTAGTTGCAAGTGCAACTTATCAACTGCCTCTTTGGAGATAACATTCATAGTACTGCCACTATCAATGATGACGTTACATCGGTTATCTTTGCAAATAACTCGAGTTCGAAAAATATGAGCTAGATTCTCATCATCATCTTCCTCTACATTATCTACAACTAAAAGGCAGTGATGGAGGAAAAGCAAAGGACCATAGTCAGCAAGGTCTGAAACTTCAACTTGTTGTTCAAACTCAGGTTGTGGAACCCAATCAGGCGATTCCATCTCAATGTGCTCATCATACTGCTCATCATCATCTGTACTACCTTCACAATGCAAATTCTTGTGAGGACATTCCTTAAAATAATGCCCACATTGCTTGCAAAAATGACATAATATCCCGCTTATCTGTTCGTGCTGGCACTCAAAGATTATTCCGATTTGGTTGTACCTTTGAATTTGTTGAGTAGTGACTTGTCCCGGGGGAGCTTCTGGCTATTTTTTAGGCTGATTCTGTGGTTGACCAGGGGGAGGTCGAAACGCTAGCTATGTGGTCCGATTGAAATTTGGATCAGGACCCCTTTATAAGTGGACTCCCTGGCTTGATTTCCAAAGTGTCATTGATGCAACTCTTGTTCAACTCTCCATGCCTTGTGAGAGATATCATCAATACTGGTGAAATCTATCTGGGCGCAATCTTTCTCGATAGCAGGTGACCATCATGCTATCTGTTTCACTTGCCCTACAATGAATGCAAAGCTCATGAAATTTGTGAGTATATTCATCAATAGTCATGAAGCCTTGTTGAAGATGGATGACCTCATTAGAAGAGATTAATATAATCAGATGGCAAAAATTTATCTTCCAACCTTTCTTTCATAATTTCCCATCGAATAATAGGACATCCCATCTGTTCAATATGATCATCAATATTTTTCCACCAGATTTGAGCGCGACCCTTGAGCTTCATCTTGCCAAAAGTAACTCGTTTAGGATTTTCAATATGATACCAAGTGAAATAATCCTTCATCGAAGTCAACCAGTCAAGGAAGCCGCAAGCATCAGACTGCCCAAAAAAATCAAGAACCTCCAATTTGACCCTTCTGGAAAGGTCATCTTGCCATGGAGCTTCATTATTGTCTTTTTAATCAAAAAGACGTTGAAGAAACTCTTGGATTGATTCGTGAGGACTAGCCTCTAATTGAAGTATTTGAAGTTGTGGATTAGTAGTGCTGGAAGACTCACCGATAGTGTTGGTGGAAGACTTTATGAGTTCTTTAACTGTATTTTCTAAAGCATCCACTTGTGCGTATAAATCTTTGATAGAATTATCGCACTGATTATCAATGAATTTACAGCGAAAAACTTAACTAGTGTGGGTAGCCATGTGGTTTTTTTTTTTTTTCTTTTTTCTTTTCTTTTCTTTTTTTTTTTTTTGGCTATGGGCCAGGACTAGGGTCAGGTCAAACCAAACTTTCTGTCCACTTGGACTTGGCTCAACCCAGAATCAGGTCGGGTTAGGTTTGACATTAGGTCAATTGAAAATGAAAAGATTAAAAAGGCACGTGGGAAGGGAGTCTTCCCTTAGCTACAGTAACAAAACAAGGGAAAATGGAAAAGGTTCTTATCTGCTCAATGAGAGAGATGGAGGGGGGCAAAAGCGTGCTACGACCGACAACAATGCTGCTGAGAGGGACGCTGCTGCTGGTAGATGTAGCTGTTGCCGCAGCGACGACCGGAGGTGGTGCTGCGGCTGTCCAAGTATGTCCACTATCCGAGTCTTCTTTTTATGCTCTTTCTCTATTTTTTTATTTTTTTTATTTTTTTTGGATTTGGGTGGGGATTCGCAGACGGTGTCGAAGGTTTGAGTTGGTTCGGTCACTGTAGAGGAGGACGAGGGTGCTGGGAATGGATGGGGGTCAAAAGGCACAAGGATTAGGGTTTTTCATGGGGTTTGGAATGAGTTTGGGATTCGGGATTAAGGGTTTGTTGGGACAGGGGCTTTTGGCGAGAGAGTTGAGGGTCAATGGAGTGGTTCCGGTGGATGGGTTAGTGATTAAGGGGGTTGGGGTTGTGGGTTAGGGTTTTGTTGATGTCGATTGGGGTCGGACAAAGGGGTCACAGTTGGTGGGTGGTATCAGGTGTGGGTTTGGGGATTTGGACTTAAGGTTGGGTGTATGGTTTCTACGGGCAGAAATGGAATCGGAAAGGGTTTCATTGGAAATAAAGGGATGACTAATAAGGAAAAAAAATTTCGGGGAGGACACGCGTTTCGCAGGCGATCGCTTTTCGGCTTTGATACCAATTGGCGCAGCCATGATCCACGATCGAGAATAATAGATCAATTTTTCAAAGAATTGATCAAATCCAAAAGGATTCCTGCCTTAAGGCTCAAGGATAACCATGAAACCCACCAAAACTGAAGGGAAAACCCAATCTGAATTTATTAATTATCAAAAGCATAATCAACTACATTGAGGCCTTTCTTATTTATAGGATAATAAACTTACTTCTTGGCTAACAAGACTCACTAATTAAAGCAAAGTACTTCCTAATCCATTTAAACAAAAACTTCCTAATCCTATTTGAGCAAAATAATAGTATTATGATAATTATAAAAGGTGCCACAATAGCTCTCAACCAATTGGGCCTATGGCTGAACCCAATGGATGGGGTTTTGACCCGTGGGTCAATGTTTAGGCCAAGCTGTCTTCTTGGGCCGGGTCCATATTGCATCACCTAAGTTCTAGTATGATGAAGCCCATACAGCAGTCCATATTATCAACAAATTAACTAGCTCTGTCCTAGGTAAAATCTCTCCTTTTGAGTGTTTATTTGGTCACCCTCTTTCCTACTAACATCTAGGGGTTTTTGGATGCCTCAGTTTTGTGCATCTTCCTTCTCTGGCACATAACAAATTATTACCACAAGCTATTCACTACATGTTTCTTGGTTACAGTGATTTAGCACAAAGGTTTCCAATTTTATGATCCTAAAGAGCAACGACTGCGAATCTCTCGAGATGTTTTCTTAGAACACATCCCATTTTATTCTCAGTCACCAAATCCCTCTAATATCCAAGTCTCTTATCTTCCATCCTTCTCAACTCCACTTCCTACTAAGCCTCCTACTATCACATAGGTTTATTCCCATCATCTAAGACAGCTGCGTCCTACTGCGCTCCTACTAACACACCTCCCGAACCAATTCCTCCAGACAATGTTACTCCTACTGAAGGTACAGATTCTGGACCTCTATTAAGACGTTCTAGTCGTTCATCGATGCCCCCTTATAGATATGGATTTCCAGCTTTATTTACTGCTACTGATCCAATTTCCATACCATCATTTTACTCTAAAGCTGCTAATACACCACGTTGGAAATATGCAATGACAAATGAACTCCTTGCCCTAGAGGCCAATCAAACCTGGGAATTGGTGCCTCTTCTTACCGATACATCCATTATTGGAAGCAAGTGGGTATACTCTATTAAACAGCGACCTGATGCTAATATTGATAGATACATGTCTCGCATGGTCACACAAAGTTAGAAACAGGAGCATGTGATTGATTATGAGGAAACCATTGCCCCAGTGGCAAAATGACTACAGTTCGGTGTTTTCTTGCTGTTGCAGTAGCTCATCACTAGCACCTTTGGCAGATGGATGTCAAAAATGCTTTTCTACACAGGAATCTGAAGGAAACTATTTATATGCATCCTTCACCGGGATATACTTGTCCACCACAGCATGTCTGTAAGCTGACCAAATCTTTGTACAGACTTAAACAAGCTCCACACATCTGGTTTGACAAGTTTCGCTCTGCCAGTCTTCAACCAAACTTCTATCAAAGTTCAAATAACAGCACTCTCTTTATTCAGAGAACATCTCGTGGTTGTACGATTCTATTGATCTATGCTGACGATATGATCCCTAGTGGCAATGATCATGCTGGCATCTTTAAACTTAAATCTCATTTCATGAGTATCTTTAAAATGAAAGACTTTGGTCCTTTGACTTACTTTCTGGGGTTGGGCGCTGCCCACAACAAGGACAGAATTCGAGTCACTCAATCAAAATATGCTGATGACTTACTTCATTTTGCACAACTCAAAGACGCCAAAACCTTTGCTACTCCAATAGAGCTCAATGCCAAAATCAGCAAAGAAGATGAGAATCCTCTTCCAGATCCTACCTTATATCATCGTCTTGTTGGCAGCCTTCTCTACTTAATAATGACTCGGCCGAATATCTCCAATGCTGTGCAAACTGTCAGTCAATTTATTGGAGATCCTTATAAACCACATCTTCAAGCTATCTATCGAATTCTTCTTTATGTCAAAGCTACTCATAATCGTGGATTATTCTACCCCTCCACATCCTCGTTACAATTGCAAGGCTATGCTGATGCCGATTGGGCAAGATGTCCTGATACTCATCGTTCCACAACAGGCTGGCGTATATTCTTAGGGTCCTCTCTCATCTCATGGAAAAGCAAGAAACAAACCACAGTCTCAAAATCAACCGCGAAGTCAAAATATCATTCCATGTCTACCACCAATAGCGAGCCCATATGGCTCCAGCATCTTCTTTGTGAGTTTGGAGTCTTCATCAGTGGTCCTACCTCCGACCCCTCCATATGCAAATAACACTAATGCCATCTGGATCACCAAGAATACCGTCTTCCATCAGTGCATTAAGCATATTGAGATTGATTGCCATTTTATCCATCAACATTTTGTCACTGACAAAATCCATCTACCATATATCTCATCCTCTGAGCAACTGGCAAATGTGTTTACCAAAGGACTGCCCAAGGATCGTCATGATTACATTCTTTCCAAATTGTTGATGCTTCTTGAACAACCACATCAATTTGAGGGGGAGTGTAAAAGCAAAGTAAGATCAGGCCCATCAGGCCATCCCACGTGAGTGATCTTGTTAAGCATAAATCAGTCAACATTTGCATAGTTGTGTGAATAGCTGTGTGATTTAGTCTTTCCTTGCTTGTAATTAGATATGAATCATTGTAAATCAGGCCTTAATTAAGGCAATACACATTATAAATGTGAAGGTCGATGCCCATCAAATGCATACGACAGTTTTCATCAAAACCTCTCTTCTCCCTTCTTGTGCCTTTATCCTTCCCCCATTCAAATCAGCACAAAGATCCACAGATCCTTACACTTCTAGGTCAAAGATAAATCACACAAACTTCAGATTCTCCAGTTGATCTTCATACTCTTTGCATGAGCTTGGAAGTTTCATTCGATCTTTTCCTTCTGCAACTTTACTTCTTTTGATGGTCCAAGTTTACTTGAAAGTGTGATCTAACTTTTAGATACTTCAACTGTAAAATTTGCAATATCAAATTGCAATCTTCAGTTTTTCGACATTGATTGCACTATGGTTGGTGGAGTAGAATTGTGTGATCAAACCATCACATTGAAAAACTCGGTTGTATAGATTTTTGAGGTGCACCAATTGAAAACCTCAAATAATAGTGAACACCAAGAGACAGTGGGTAGGTAATCCTGGGAGTGGATGAGGTCAAGGACCGTTTGACTATAAAAATCTATGTGTCCATCATGGATTGAGATGTGAGCAAAATGAATGTTTAGATTGAATATTAACACTAGTGTTATTAAAAGTTAGAATTAAATCTATATTCAGTGTTGTTCGTTTTGAATATTGGATTTGCTCTTTTAATCATTTAAGTGTTTCCGCAAAGCATTTCATCTTGTATTAATGATTGCAGTGTATTTACATCCTAGAGTCGACCCTTGCTCATCGATACTAGTATGTCTAAATCCGATGGAAAATTTGTGACTCATCATCCCTCGTTTAATGGAACCAACCATCCTACTTTTAAGGCTATAGTGAGGATTTCTTCTGAAATCCTTAGATGAGTTCATTTGGCAGGCTATCTTTTGACAGTTGGACCCCTCCCAATGAAGAGGTGGTTCAGGAAAATGGAACCGAGACCATTTGGAAGATAGAATGCCAAAAATGGGCTGAGGTTCATAAGAGCTGCAGTACTTTTGATGCAAGGGCTCTAAATGTCATCACTTGTACCACCCCCAAAGACAAATTTAAAAGAATTATAACATGTGAGAGAGCGAAACAGGCTTGGGACAATTTAGAAATGACCCATGAAGGAAACCCTATGGTTACGAAGTCCAGACTCCAACTCCTCACGACCAAGTATGAGAATCTCAAAATGGAGGAGAATGAGACCTTGTTTAACTCCAAGTGGGGATTAGGAGATAAACTCTCCAAGGAAAACACACGTGCTAAGAACCTAAGTTCCCTCCTGGCATGGTTCATGCCTGAAATGACTGCTATTCAAGAAGTTAGGGACATACATACCATGAAGGTAGATGATTTGGTAGGATCCCTTCAAACCTATGATCTCTAATTCACAACCCTAAAAGGAAGTCCACTGCTCTAAAATCTTCAACTTCTAAGAATCAGAATCAAGAAGAGACAAACTTCGAAAGTAGAATTCAAGAAGTATCAAATTCAGAAAGTGAAGACGAAGAAGCCATGGCTTCTCTTGCAAAAAACATTCCATAGAAATTTTATGAGTAAGAAAAGATCAAAGGATAAACAGGATAAATCCTTTGATAATAACGATAGTAATAATCCAAAATCAACTTACAATGAGTGAAAGTTAAAGGAAATTCAATGCTATAAATGTCAAGGATATGGTCATCTTGCATCAAGCTGCCTTACAAAAGTTAAATCTAAAAAGAAGGCCTTGGTTGTAAATGCTACATGGGATGACACATCTGAATCTGAGTCAGACCATGAAGAAGGTGGGAGCTACCCTATTTTGATGGCTTCTACAAACCATAGTTGTTAATTCCATTCCAGTTTTGCCCATGTAGTGGAACATTTCCAGTATTATGTCCAGAAAAGGCGCAACTAAAAAATGAAAAAAAAAATATATGAAAACATATCCAAAATGAAGAAAACATTAAAACTCACAAGATATGAAAAAGTTTAAAGTTTATATAATATTTAAATAAAAACAATTTCAAATTTGAAACAGATGGATACTTGCATTATAGAAACAAAAAATAAATAAATAGAAATAATTTCAAATTTGAAAAAAAGGGATACTAGCAGCAATAGAAACGAAAGAAAAAAGAAAAAAAAATGGTTGACGGACAGCTGACACTTGGAACTCTCATTAAAGAGACACAGAGCAGCATATATATATAAAGAACGTTGCTGAAGGGAGAGACAGAAAGTTGGCGAAGAGAAAAAGACAAAAAAGAAAAGGGGTTGGCCCAGCTGGAGCCTTTGGGAAGAGAGAGACTGCAAGCACAGTAGAAAGAAATAACAAAAAATAAAAAAGAGAAAAAGTTGCTGCACAATTGTAGAGAAAAAAAGAAGTTTTTAAATAGAAAAAAAAAAGCAGGAAAGGGATGCTGCTACGGATACGTAGGTTTCCTCTTCTCTTGTTCTTTCTTTCTTTTTTTCCACTTGTCCACTTTTTTTCCCCTTCTCTACTTCACCAGTTGAGTCGCTATACCATCCCGGCCAGAACAGGAACAAATGGAACCTAATTCTGGCCAAACAGCCGGAATCAACCAGAATTTGTATATAGGTTATTCAAAATTCGGCACGTTCTGGCCAGATTTGGCCTGAGCTTGACAACTATGGCTTGACTAGGTAGAATCTTGAAACTATTTCTCTTCAAGACACATAATCTCAAAGCAAAGCAAAAGGGATAGGGAACCCACTTTTCACAATTAGAGTCAAGCAAAACCAAGCAATGATAGTACATAGGGTTGGGGAGAGCCCACAACAGACAGACCTCTAAATATAAATACAAATGCACAATTTCAACTTCAGAATGGACAGTTGTTCCATAACCATCATGGGTTTGGATTTGGATAGATTCATAGTGTTTGACTTTGAAAGAGCGGGATTTGAAAGAGTTGGATCATTGGAACAGCTCAAAGCAATGGAACAGCTATCACACCGCCTCAAGTTGAGCAGTACCTTTATGATATTAAGCTAGCATTATAGATGATGAAAGCACATTGAAGGAAACCCTTTAGTTTAGATATCGGCAAACAGATCAAACATCCCAATAAAGCGAACATGTATCTCATTGTCACCTCAGATGACCTTTTCCCTATTAAAGTGACAGTACACTTCAATATGCTTTGTACACTTCAATAAACCAGACTGAACGTTTATGAAATCGCACAAATATTATTGCAAAAAGGAAAAAAAAAAAACCTTGTGAGGATTTCAAAATAAACACTGAAGATCCAGAAGGACCATGTGAATTCATGATAGTTTAGCTGCTATGTGGGCCAAAGAACAGTACTAAGACTCAGTAATGGATCAATCAGTGGTGGCTTGCTTATTTCCACTCCACAAGATGAGACATGAACCAAGAAATACCCGTAGCCAGAAGTAGATCTTTGATCATCAGGATCACTAGCCAAATTACTATTGGAGAAAGCTGATAAAAGTTGACTCACAAAGCCGATAAAAGTGGACTCCCTTCTACAAGCCATAATTTGTAGTTCCGGCAAGGAATTGCAGAATACATTTGACTGTAGTCCAGTGTGAAGTACTTGGAGAATGCATGAATTAGCTGACTAGACTAACAGCTACTCATATCATCGAGTCAAAACAACGGAACATAATGTATTGAAGAGCGCCAACACCATCACGATACTAAGTAGGATCAGGCAATCGTTCACCATCAAACTTGGATGGCTCGGAGTCAGAACTGACCCAGGAGAATATCGGCTTGGCAAGAAACCTAAGAGTGGGGCCCAGCAAAGTAGTTTAGAAATTATTTTAAATTGCTTCTTGTTAAATTGCCAACTTCATTTAAGGAGTATGATTAGGATAGTTTCTAATTTAGTCTGCCTTCCTAGTTGATTAGGTCTCTTAGCCATCAAGTTTGTTTACTTATTTATATTATATTGTAGAGATGAAAATCTCAGACTTTGATTATTAGAAGATTATTATCGTGTAAATCTATAGCTTGAAAGTGCATCCTCATGTTGAAGTTTCTGCGAAGACGTGTTAAAGTGCTTGTGGCCACATGCTTTGACACTTCCACGAAAGCCTTAACCCTAGGTCCTACATCAATTGGTCTCAAAGCCAAAGATCCATCGCCGGATCGCTCAGATTTTATAGAATTGCTATCTCCCCGCTACATAATCCTCATCATTCCAAGCCCACCTTCGTCTAAACCACCTCACTAAGTCCCTTCCCCAACATAGTCTACCGAAACCCATAACACTACCTTCCAATCTACCCCAGACAATATAATCAACACTCAAATCTTCTCTGCCAAACCACCCAACCATAGCCCTATAAGAGGATCTGCATTCAAAAAGCAAACTTGGCACCTTGAGTCTCTGTACTTCATCATCACTAAGAGGACCACCAAATGTACCACTGTCAAATCTACTACCATCGTCGAAGTCCACCAGAGTTCATTCCAGTTGCCGTATGACTTGCCATTGGAGTGCTGCCAGTCAACTTCATCAGCCATGATTGTAGCCAAGTCCAACCTCTCCTCTTCGGCAAATCAACAAGAGGCCAAATATCATCTCTCCCTCTCTTTCAAAAATGTCAACCTCTGTCTCCTCTTCAACACGATAAATGAGGCAGGCAAAAACTCATGCAAATTAAGCGTAGGCTTGAGTTTAGGTTTGACCTGCCCACCCACTGGAAGCCTAGACAAGAGAAGCACTGGCACAAGGCACATTAGACATTAGCAGTGACGTTGACAACAGTTAGTCAAGGATGCAGATTTGACTAGATCAACAACCAAAACTTGTTTTTGTGATTGTGGAGCCATTTGAAATCGAATTTTAGATCTATTATTTGCAACATATTCGTGGAGAGCAGATCAACACAACACGTCAATCAATTTTTAAATTGCATTAAGAAAAAAGCTCAAATGAAAAAGGCCGAAGTGGAGTCTTCACCCACATCCACGGAGGAATTGACTAAAACCATCGTGGAATTATCTGAAATGTTGCTCAATTATCTGCAACAATTGCTCATCTCCAAAAAAATCCTTGTAAGGATGGACACCAGAATGACAAATTTTAGGAAATAATCAGCGTGGGCGTAATCACCGAGATGATGGAGAAATATTCAAAATCAATTAGATCAATCACCAAGATGATGGAGAAAATATTCAAAATCAATTAGATCAACCGGCAGTCAATATTGATCGAGATTTAGGGATTAAACTCGTGATTTCCAAATATGATGGAAAGTTGAAACTAGTTTAATTTATGGATTGGTTAGTGTGCATAGAAAGTATTTTTCCACACAAGACAATGATTGAGGGCCATAAAGTCACCCTGCTAGCAATTTGATTTTGCAGTTATGTTGCGATATGGTGGGCCGAGTGGCCAAAGAAAAGCAGAAACCAAAACAAAGATCCTATTGAGACATGGATTGAAATGAAGAATCTTTTGAAAAAGAATTCCTCCTAGTCAATTACTCAAGAGATCTACATTCAAGCTTTCAAAATTTGAAGCAAGGATCCAACTCACTTGGTGAGTATTCTAAAGAGTTTATGACAATGCAAGCTCGTTGTGGTTTAAATGAGGCCAATGATTTTTTTAGTTGACAGAAATTTCCACGGTTTGAGAATATACATACAACATATTCTTACATTCAAAAATTTTGATAATGGTGATGAGATCATCCAACATGCCATCAAGGCCGAGGGCATTGCAAATTATCAAGCCCAAGAATTTAGTGTGTCTATATGGGCTATACAAAAGACCTCATCAAAGCCAAATTCTAATCCAAGTGCTAGTTCATTAGAAAAAGTTTTCTCTAAGCCAAAAGGTCAAAGTAAGATAAGGTGCTTCCACTATTGCCAACCAGAGCATTGATCATTTGAACATCCAAAATGCATAAACCTCATTGAAAGTGAAAGTGATGTGAAGGATACACCAACTGATCCTAATGATAAAGAAATAGAAGGAGTGTAGGAAATCAAAGCTGAAAAGGATGGTAAAGCTCTCACAGTCCTCAAGAAAACTACAACAACTGTTGAGAAGAAATGGTCGCAGAATAATATATTATGTTCAATAGGTAAAGTACATGGGCAATTTTGCACAATAGTGTTTGATGGTGGAAGTTGTGAAAACATCATCTTTCAAACTCTTATTGATTAGTTGAAGCTAAAAGCTTATAAGCATAACCGTCCCTACTTTGTCAAATGGCTAATGATAGGTGATGAATTGTAAATGTGATATAGATGCCAAGTTACTTTTACCATTAGTGAAGATTATAAAGATACAATTTGGCGTGATGTGCTACCAATGGATGGTGAAGACTTACAATTGGGTCAACCGTGGATGTATGACGAGTATGGAACTCATGGCATGCTCAACAATACATCCACATTTGATCACCATGGACAGCACGTTACACATCATCCAAAGAAACCAAAACCACCGAAGAAAAGATCAAGAGCAAATGCCACAAAGGAAGTTCTTCACGCACACCATGTCAACAAATGCAACATAAAAAAGACTTGAGTTCAAGGTCAAACTCTTCTTTCAACCAGGGGGAGGGGGAATAATGTTGAATGGATGACCCAAGTGTAGGGCCCAACAAAGTAGTTTAGAAATTAATTTAAATTGCTTGTTAAATTTCCAATTTTATTTAAGGAGGATGATTAGGATAATTTCTAATTTAGTTTCCTTTCCTATTTGATTAGGTTTCTTAGCTATAAAGTTTGCTTCCCTATTTAAATTACATTGTATAGATGAAGATCTCAAACTTAGATTATTGGAAAAATATTATCATCGGTTTTCTATCCCTTAGAGGTGCATCCTTGTGCTGAATTCTATGCGGAGACGTGTTAAAGTGTATGCAGATAAGTGTTTCGGCACTTCCACCCAAGCCCTAAACCTAGGGCCTGCATCAACAACATCCATTTTGCTCCATCAAAGTAGATCATAAATGTATTTATATTGTGATAGTTATAAAGCCATAGGTGTACGATGATCTTCAATCCCAAGAAAGAAATGTAGGGGTCCTAAGGCTTTTCATGGCAAACAAACAATCAAGCTAGGCCAATAGTGATGAGAATGCACCACTACGATTGCTTGTGAGGGGCCTAAGGCTTTTCAGGGCAAACAAACGATCAAGTTAGGCCAATAGAGATGAGAATGCACCACTACGATTGCTTGTGACAATAATGTCATCTAAATAAATAAGAAGAATGTTGATACACTTGTTAACATTTCAAATGAAAAAGGAACTACATGCGCCATGGACCCCAAGAAATCCAAGATCCTATAAATAGTTACTCAAGCAAAGAAACCAAGCACAAGGAGCCCGTTCCAATCCATAGATGGATTTATGAAGTTTGAGATTGTTGTTTTAATTGGGAAACTTGAGCACCAGTCCAGGACGTAATCGTAACTCACAGGATGAAGCCCAATCACAAGTTGGAGAACTATAAGAGTAAGTGTAGCATTAGTCCAAAGTAATACTAATGAATCTTCCTCCATCCCAAATTCATTTTGTGTAAAAACAACCAAGGTAGTGTTGCTCATTGCACGAAGGAATTTCCCTAGGCATGGATGAGAACAGTTAACATATTTGAGAAGTTAGCCAGACCATAGGAAAGGAACAAATTGACTTCTCCATAACAGATAACTGCCATGGGAAGACTCAATTGAGACCAAATTTGCAATGTTGGAAATGATAACTGAGTATGATTGAGAGTTGGAGTCGAAGGAGTTTGGAGGGGCAGAAGATTCTATGACTTGGAATTATAAGAGGAAAAGTCTTTTTCTTTAGATAATTTCTTAGTATGGCGATAGAAGCATACCATACACTTTCTTAAAATGGTGGAAAAAGCATATAGAGACCAAATTCAAACTGGTGTCTCCATCTCTATAGCAAACAAAAAGTGGTCATATCGTTTCACGGCGTGATACCCTATTTTCATCCCTGTTGATGCATAGCATCGTTATGGCCTTTTTGGAGAAATCTGATGATGGGTCCTGTTATTCAGAGGTTTGATCATGCAAAGAAGTATGTTTGCAAAAAGCTGTGCTACCATCAACGGAGGTACGGCATGTTGGAAACTTTTCTTCTTTTTTCTCATCCATTTGCAAACAGATTTGTTTAGTACAAATATCCACCGGCACATCTACCCACATGCGAACAATTTCAAATACAATAGTGGTGGCTTCATTGGGGTTTCAGATTTAGATAGATTCGTAGTGTTTCATTTAGAAAGAGATGGATCATCAAAAGGGCTCGGATCATCGGGACAGCTAACATAAACAAGCGCAGGCCGAGCTTCAGAAAAAGAAGCAAGGGAAACAAAACACACAAAAGGGTGTGTTTGTGTGGATCACATTTTGCAGAAAACAAAAATCATTTTCCAAGGGAGAACTACTCTCCTTAGTTCCGAGTGAACATTTTCCATTGTGTCCATTTTCAAAGGTGAAAAAATGCCATGCCACTTTTTTGCTAAAAGCAGATTCATACAAAAGAGACAGAAAGGCATTCTCTGTAGTCTTACACATTTAGCGATCGAAACACATTTAACTGCAGACCACGTTCAGGCAAACCAGACAACAGAAACTGAAAACAAAATATCCAGTTCTCATTTTATTCAAGGTGGAAGCAGATGCAAACTCAAGAGTCCAATAATAGTCAGAGCCATATTGCACCGTGCCCCCAAACAAAAGAAACAGAATACCATAGAAAACGAAATCACTATGGGTAAGATGAATCAAAAAGGAAAACTTATGGAAACACCACAAATTCAAAATCACCTTACTTGTGGAAATCCATTGGAACAAGGATTTGTTATCTCTATTTCACGTACATCATATCATATCATATGGTCATATCCATTTTCATATCTCCATCATTTGACCGTGTGTGTATCATTTCAAAGATGAGAAGAAGAGGGATTTTGGAAAAAAAACCCTAAAAAAGTAGTTGTGGTAAGAGAGAGAGAGAGAGGGGGGGGGGGAAGAAACCTTGACAGCAACGACGGAACCGTACAAATCGAAGGCTCTGCGGATGCTGTCTTCGGAGGAATCGTAAGGGAGACCCCCTACGTATATCGAATTGTCGTCGTCGATCGTCATTCCTTCAACGAAGAGATCTCTCTAGGGCCTTTTATTCCTTCTTTTTTATCTTCTCGCTCGCGCGTTGTTTTTTAATAGAATGAAGAGAGGAAAGAGTGTTAAGTGGACGCTCCGATACTTTGTAGTATCGTAAATCCATGAGTGCGGCTAGTCCCTGTAATCCGATCTGAAAATCAAGGCCCATTCGTATCGAATGATGGCTCAAATCTCTCTAATCAAGCTTGGCCCACCATTCAGATTGATTTGAAGCATCTCAATTAAGGACAAAATTTTGGGTCGTCAGTGCTGGCTGGAATCAGCGAACTCGATAGGGTACACGTAAAACGAGTGATCCGAAATCTAAGTCATTTGGTTGGCCTCCGTAGGCATGTGATAGGAGCTGTTTGGATCAAATGAAGGTGGCCCTTAATCATTTAAGTTTAAGTGGTGGCTCGCCGGGAATTTGGAAATTCTCATCTTAAGGATAAAAATAATAATTAAGGGACACATTTGTGAGGCAGATTTAAAATAGAAAAAAAATGAAAAAAACTTATTCGAATGGACTACTCCTTCGGAACTTACGGGGCCTAGACAGAGATGATAAAAATAAGGGATGAGAAGTTTTTTTTTTTAGAAAAGAGGGACCAAAAGAGAACTTTCAATGCCCTTGGTCCCGGTAGGTGGTGCCATGTGGGGCCCATATCGAGATGCGCACAGTAATCATGTGGGTGCGGTGCACACTAGATTACTGTGCACCCGAGCACAGTGATCCAATGATCTCATCACTATGTGCGAGCATATGGGAGAAATCTTGCTGCCTAAGCAAGTGGGGCCCACCTTTGATCCATCAGAAGGACCACACTCAAGGACCCCCTAAATTCCACCGATCTATCAATATTGGGGCCCATCCAATGCGATTATACTGTTGAATTGAGTGACACCCATTTGAATAGATTGTACACCATTAAACTTTTGGAGGCCAAATGAATATGATAGAAATTAGGAATGAGACTAATTCTTTCTAGACAAGGGGATCCCTGGAAGAACACTACCCCCCCCCCCCCCCCCCCCCCCCCCCCAAAAAATCTCAATCTCCATCCCCATGTGGGTCTCTAAGTTGGCTCCACAGGTCGTCACTCAAAATGTTAGAAAGGTTATTTTCTTAAAGGTCACAGTTACACATCTCTCCTAAAATTTGTATTTTTTTCAAAATTATAAAATCAAGGGATTTTTACGAATGTAAAATCATCCTAAAGAAGAATGAGATGATTTGATTATGAAAAAGAAATATATAACGAATTAGTGTGTGGTACATTTTACTGGGACAAATTTGCCCTCATAAAATAATGATAACAATATCATTACCTAAAAATTATATACTTATAGAAAAAAAAAACATATGTGAGTTAAATTCTAATATCCTTTCTTGTGCTTATTCACCTCAATTTAAAGATATTATAATTTATTATTGGAAACCAAATTATAAAGAATGGTAATAATATCATTACCTGAAAATTATATACTTGAGAATAGAAAATATTTATAGGTCAAATTTTAGGATTAAATCAACATCAATTAATATAAAACAAGGTTAACTAGCATTAGAACCCTATTTTGCGGATTGGGACTTTACTCATTCCTTTAGCAAAACCAAGTCTTTACTAGTTACATGGCAAATTAAATGATTGAATTAAAAAAAAAACACCTATTAGTTCCCAGCCTCATAAAAATAGATCTAATAATGAGTGACATAGAATAATGTCACTAAAAGATTGCTAGTCTCAACGCTTTGCCTTCAAAACTCTTTGCCCAAAGTCATTTTCTTAAAATCCTTTCATTAGAACTTTCGGCCCCTAAATCAGGTAAGGATAATTTGATCTAGACCATTTCTGATCCACCCAGACGACTAGCCCTTAACTTTCCCTTGTCTAAGATTTACATTCATCCAAAACATTAACTACTTTATTTTTTAGCTAGGTTTTTAGTGGAAACGAGGAAAGGAGATTGGAATATTCCATGCAAAAGCGAAAGTCTTCGAGCAGGCACATTTGATAAATTGTAGAGGAATCTTCTATTTTAGAGGATTCCATCATTCCATTGAAACCATGCTATTCTCTATGAGGGTTTTTTATGGAAAAAAAAAATCAATGGATCCTAGGTTTGGGAAACACCTAGGATTCACTCTTAAGTGCCTCTTTCGATTTGCAAAATTCAATAGGGGGAGATAGATACCGAGGAATCAATGGAAGAGAGAATCTGTGGTGGGTTTGGAGAATTTGAACAATCCTCTCGTTTTTCCTCTCTTCACCCAAACGTGAGTTTTATTTATAACCGAGAAAAATCAGAGAGGATTGACCTCTGAGGATGTTATCCAAACATGCTGACACCTTATTTGATATCTATACTTTTATTTTGATAGACCCATAAAAGAAGACTAAAATTAATTTCTACCTCAATTTTTTCAATAGACCCTATTGCTCTTGTTTTCAAAAGCGTAGAATTTGAGATTCTCATTTTAAAGAGGATTTGCCTTTACTTTTCTAAAGTGGGTAGGGGGTAGAATCGTGAGCCAAAGACTCTTATTTTCTACACTTTTACTCACTTTAGATATTGAGACACCAAACATGCACAAGAGAGAGATGTTGTCAGAAATGGTGCGTTTGGTATCGAACCATTGGGATGTTCTTATGTTCTTGCGAGGTAAGCCTGCAGAAAACATATTTGGTATGTGCAAATCATTGTTTTGAATTTTGGTCTCACCAGAAGGAATCTCAAAGTCTTAACTCATTGGCATATAAATTTGGAATAAAAAAAACTTTTTTTTTAAACAACTTGCTGGTACATTAATTTATACTTATCTCAAAATGATTCTACTACTTAATTCCTAAAATGGGTCATATGTTTACAATCACAAAAGGTGAGCCTATATTATGATTTTTAATTTCTTATAATGGTGGGACCACATTATAAATCCTTTAAGTGTGGGCTCATGTTTTAATTTCTAAATGTGAGTTATATGGTCAAAAAAATTATCTTTCAAAAAATAAAATTAAATCTTTCAATAAAAATTTTAATCTTTCAAGAAAAAATACTTAAATTTCAAAAAAGAATTAATCTTGCAAAAAGATATTTAATCTTTCAAAAAAATTATTATTGAAAAAAATATTTAATATTTCAAAAACAAATATTCATTTTTAAAAAATATTTTATATTTCAAATATATATTTCATCTTGTTAAAACAATATTTAATCTTTTAAAATATATTTAATCCTTCAAAAAATATTTAATATTTGAAAAAATATTTAACTGTTCAAGAAAAAGTTAATATCTTTAAAAAATTAATCTTTAAAAAAATCTTAATGTTTTAAAAAAATATTTAATCCTTGAAAAAGTGTTTGATCTTTCAAAAAATATTTAATATTTCAAAATAATATTTAACCTTTCAAAACACATATTTAATATTTTGAAAAAAAATATTTAATTTTTCAAAAAAATAATCTTTTTAAAAAAATATTTAATTTTTTAAAAAAATTTAATATTTAAAAAAAAATAAAAAAAGGTGAAGCCACATTTTAATTCCTTTGAATGTAGGCCCACATTGTAAATCCTATGAATGTAGTCCTATGTTCTAATTTTTAAAGGTAGGTACTACGTAATTTTTAAAGTAGGATTCCTGTTTATAATTAACAAATAAGAAGGTCCTATATTATGAACTCTTTTAATTTTCAAAGGTGGGCACCACATTGTAATTTCTAAATGAGGGTCATCCGTACAAAATCATAAAAAATATGGCTTCACTTTGTAATTTCTAAATGTGGGTCATGTAGTTACGATCACAAATGTTGGTTCTGCATTATAAGCGTCCTATGTTGTAATTTATAAAAATGGGTCCTACATATAAATTAAAAAAGGTTAGCCCCACATTTTAATCTCACATATTTCCAATGGTGGGCCTATATTATAATTCTTATAAAGGTAAGTATACCTTATAAATTCAATGAATATAGGCCTCATGTTCTAATTTTTAAAGGTAGATACTGCATTGTAATTTTTACAGGTGGGTCTCACATATGCCAATAATAAAGTGCTGCAAACATTAAAAGGTAGGTTCACATTTTAGATCTTATAATTCTCTTGCTTCGTTTATTTGAGAAAATTTTTTACACTGTTAACAATCAAGTTCTGTATGGCATAATCTCAGTAGACTATTTTAATATAATGTTACGAAACAAGTTTTGTAAAAGTTTGTCTTGGTACAAATCGATCTTAGTACAACTAGATCTAAGCACAAAATTGAAAACAATACGGGAACAATGCCAAACAGGCCCACAATCCCTTCAAAAGTCTCCTTCATTTTCTTCTTAGCAAATCCCATTGTTACTTAAAATGAGTTCAATTTCTAGGACCAGGGCAAATCACTCGGACCATTGGGATTTTAGGTAGGGTGATAATGTCTGAGTCTAAAGGATGTGGGTCACCTACTGCAAACTTTTTTTTTTTTTAGTGTAGTTGGGAAAAACATTCCTCGTATCATACTAGTTTCAATGTAA
The DNA here is from genome assembly GCA_037013555.1 of Sextonia rubra. Lineage (NCBI taxonomy): Eukaryota > Viridiplantae > Streptophyta > Magnoliopsida > Laurales > Lauraceae > Sextonia > Sextonia rubra. The sequence goes on along the minus strand of JASUAD010000018.1, from coordinate 13,028,738 downwards.
ATACAGGAAAGTGGCAGCAAAGACAAACCCACATTTCCAACATCATTTGGAGTGGACACACAAATGTTTTTTCTTCTCAAGCATATAATTTTTTTGTAATGATATCGTTATCGTTCTTTATAGATTCTACGACTAATTTTGATTTTCAGCATCTGGGCTATAATATCTTTATATTAAGGTGAATAAATAGATATATCCAGATATATTTTTTTCCTACAAGTAAATAATTTTTAAGAAATGATATCGTTACCATCTTTATGAGAGTAAAATTATCTAAAAAATGTAGCACACCCCCTAATTCATTATATATATATTTCATAATTAAATCGTATAATTCATATTTAAGATGAATTTATTTATAAAATTCCAAAAATTTAAAACAATAAAAAACCTGTCCCGGCATGAGGAATACCAATCGGGCCCATTGCCAGGTAAGCTGTAAAAGCACCTACATAATGGCAGAGGGCTTATACGGGGTCTCGAAATCGCACACTGTTTCACATCACATGTGATGATGCTTCAGCTCTGAGGACGAAGGTGCCATCTTCCTCGTTCTCAAAGCTCCGTCGTTACATTGCTTGAGAGGATGGCGACTTCCAGACGAAGTTACAGATCTTCATCCAAAAATCCTTCCTTCCCTTCCACTTCAGGTGGTGAAATTCTTACATTCCCTCGCACTTCTTCGCTTGTTTTTTCACAAAAATCTCTCATCTGAAAGCTTTAGGACCGTCCGACTTCCACACTTTTCGACTCCAACGCTTCAATTTGGCAATGATTCGAGATTTTAACCGAAAGATTGCTCAGATCTACTTACTTCCCAACTATTCCCTCATTTTTCTGCGGTTTTCTTTTGTATGAGTTGTTAGATCTATGCGTGCTTGTTGTAAATGGATATTGTTCGACTTAGCTCAGAATCTAATGTGTGTTTTTAACGTGTTTCCTTTAGAATTTGTGCACATGTTCTGTTTGACTGGCGTGTGATATAGATGAAATACAGGAAAGTTTGTTTGATTTGAGTAGGATATGGAAATAGAGCAAAATATCAGATCTTTAAAATGTGGAGTGTTTGGATGAATGTCTATGTTTGGAAGGATTTAGACACTTGAATCCTTCAAATTAATTGTTGTCACAGCTTATTTAGGCGAAAATTTCTGATTCGAGATGTAAAAGCTTAAGTAAAGAGACACCACTTAACTCGAATGGTTTGCTTTGAAGTTGATATGGGATTTTAACCGAAACATTGTTCCAATTTCAAATTTTCGAGTTTTTCTGTCATTTGAGCTGTTTTGTGTTGTGTTGATCATTAGGTTAGATTGATCTGTTGTTGTTGGAATTTGTTAAATGGGGGAAATCTAGTTGTAAATAGATGTGGTTTGATTTACCTTACAATCTACAGCGTTATCGTTTTATTTTCTTTAAAACTTATGCAAATGCTATGTTTGCTGAAAGCAGGAAGGTTTTGGTTTCAGTTGGCTATAGCATCAGATCATTGGGATGTGGAGTGTTTGGATATGTAGAATCAGAATGGATTAGATCCTTCTATTGAGTCCTTTTTCTTGGAAAGTGTGGATTTCAACATCAGTTGATGGATGTCATCATCTGTCCTTTTTGAAATCTACAATTTTTGTCTACAATTGGTATTCTCTTCAGATCTAATTGTTTTCATTTGCATAAGATGAGATACTGATGGTCCTTTTTCGGAGAAATTTGGTGTCATTAGAATGTGAAAGTTATAGATATTTGCCCCTCTTGACAGAGTGTTTATTTCAAAATCCTTTAATGAATTATTGCAGTGGACAGGAGCTTATAACATGCAAAGAAGGTGGTCATTGACCTAAATTAATGAATTGTGGATTGAAGACTTGAAGTTGTGTTGCGATCACACACACACACACACAATATACATATATATATATTATATACATATACATACATACATGCATACATATATATATATATAGAGAGAGAGAGAGAGAGAGAGAGAATTTTGCAGTCTATTACTTCAAATGTTTTATAAAAATAATCGTGAATGAGATAAGAGTTACATAAGATGGTTGACATGTCTGCTCACCGCAAGTTTAGATGCCATCACCGCAAGTTTAGATGCCATCTAGGATTTTATTCTATCACGTGCTATTTTCCCTTCAGTGCAAATAACTAGTCCGGAACAGTTGGGTGAAATACTAAAACATCACCCCTTTTTTTAAACTTTTCCAGCATTGAGTCCATCGTTTCTAACTCTGTTTTTCAGGGTTCTGTCTGAATTTACAAGATTTTGCTGGTTCTTATTCAAGGGAAATTGTCCTATCACAGATGTAATAACAGATGAATGTAAATTTATTGCAAACAATCTTATAGGGTTAGGCACTTCCATTTTTTTAATTATTAGTGATCATATTCTCTTTGACATGTAACACATTTATGAATCCAAACCATTCATTCTCTAGGTCCAACAGTGGGTAGACCATAGCTTGAAATTCACAATTATCAGAAATTTTAGCCCAACTTGAAAATTTTTTTTATGACATGTTAACAATAAAAAAATCATAAAAAAAGAAAAAGAAAAATGAAGGATTGGTCTGTTGAGCTTTTGCTTGACTGTTTTCTTAAATATGTGATTTCTTTTCTAAAAGTTCTCTAGTCGAATTGTTAGCTGGGTCCTTACTAAGTACTTCTGCATTATGGATTTGGATCTTTTGGACATGCCCCATGTATGTGAATATGACGTTACTGTTCAGACTATAATTGTTCCAAGATATATTGTTGTCTGTTAGTACATGAATTCGTTTGCTTAGTTCAACATCTTTATATTCAAAAAGTTCTTATATTCTAGTAATCCCAATGACCCTTTAAGAAGCCAATTTAATGTTGTTCAATTTATTTAAGTCCAAGTATTTTGCATAATTACCTGGCTTAATCCATCCAATGTTGTTTGTACTTACATTTGTGTAGGTAGTGGAATCTGCATGATGAGCAGCACATGGAAAGAGGAGCAACACCCATCGTTTATCAATTTCATCTCGTCCTTCCTCACTGCAAATTCTTACCGGCTCAACATTCTTCCCATTGCCCCTGTAATTGCTTCTTTTATTTCTATTTCCTGCAACTTGTTCATTGCTCAGTTTGCGTAGCTGGAAAATGTAGGATTTCATCTTCAACAATGGAGGACTATCGGTAGCCTTCATCTTCATAACAAATTGGGAATGTGACAAAGTGTCACCAATCTTTTCCAGGTAGAACCAATAAAAGAAAAGTCTTTATCAGGTAGATGGTCGCCTCTGTGATTCAATTTTCCTCTCATCTCCTTTGTTTGATGTCATGTTCTGCAGAATACAAAACTTGAAGAGGCAGTTTAGGCATTTCTCTGTTGTTGTGACCCTGCCAACAAGGGAGCAAAATGATTCTTTTGTTAGTTATTACTTCAAGTAAGTTGAGAACACAAATGTCTTAAAGTCAGAATATTTCTGTGGATTGAGAGTTTTTAAAAATGCCTACTTGTAATGCCCACTAAAAGGTATGGTATGGAGCTTGGAAAGCCAACATTTGTCCCAGTCAAGGATCTGGAGATGGGATTTGAGAAGATTGTGAAAATAGCACATGTTTCTGGGGGTAAATTATTTCTCTGTAATTCGTTTGAAGGTCCTAAGGAATAATGCCACTCAAATGTCCCAACTATTCATCTGCAGTATGCAAACAACAGGATCTCATTTCCAGGCTAAAAATCGAGGTGAGTGTCACTCAACTATCTCTGTCATATCTGCTTCTAGTTTTGATATGTTGCTGAAGAATTTGATGTGTTGCTTTTAAAGCGAAAACAGCTGGTTCTGACGACAGACACCTACCTTAAAGTGGTTACATCAATACCAGGGATAGATTATCATGATGCAAATGCGGTAATTCATTTTAACTTTTCAGGATGAACCTTGTTTTAATATGTGAAACCTGCATTTTTGTATTCCATTCAGCAAGAGCATGCCATATTAGCAAAATCATAAAATCTTGATCATGATATAACCCCAATCACGAACTCAAAAATATAGTGAGTTGATTCAAATTTTCTACAGAACCTATGATTCCCGATCATGTACTAAAGAATATAATTAGTTGATTCAAAATTTCTACAGTAATTGTGATAAATTTTATCATATCTCCTTCGCAAATCAAGATTTTTACCCTCTAAGGTGGAAGGGGTTAAGACTTGAGTTAAAGAACCAGCAAACTCTTAATCTATATATATTTCGTTGAAGCCTACATCTAGCAATTTTTAGTGAGTCTTTGAAACTTCTTTTTTTTTCCTGTCCTGCTTTTTCTACTTTGCAAGGTGGAAGGGGTTAAGACTTTAGTTAAAGAACCAGCAAACTCTTCATCTATGTATTTTTCGTTGAAGCCTACATCTAGCGATTTTTAGTGAGTTTTTTTGTGACATGTTTAGGGAATGAGACAATGAGTCAATGAATTAAATTTTTTAAAGAAGGCCTCAAGTTTGAGAATGTCCTGCATTCATTTATTATGCATGTTAGTTAACAAGGACTTGCTTTCTCTATGGTTGTCCACATTCTTTTTGAAGAAATTTATTTAAGGAACTTATTTGTCTCATTTAGTGCTGTAACGACCCCAAAATTCGGATTTCCGAAGAATTTCCAATTTTAAGGTGTTAATGATGAAATTAAATGGATCCACAACGTGAGATTAAACAACTGAACATATTCACAGTGGAAGCATAATTGTAAAACCATCATAGGTACCATCACAAGACAAAGTAATTAATCATACTCAATTTAATAATATAAATGCATCAAAGTCATGAATAAATCCATAGGTAATAACATAATTCAATTAACTAGATCCTAACACAAATAGCCAACCAAGGGCTTACAACTAATCTAAAATTAAACTCAGTGTAAATAAACTAATTATCTAATTATCGCCTCTCTCGCGCAAGCACGATATTTTTAAGCTATATCGTCTGCGCTCCACGCGTAGTTCCCCTGCGGTTCCTCCTCAACCGCCGTTCCCTCCGGTTCATTGGAAGGAGTGTTGTTACCTACAAGCGCCAATTACAAGGGGGTCAAGTTATGAAATAACCTCAGCAAGTATACCTACTCAATTTTCATATTCCATACTATATTTTAATAAAATCAAAGGCAGATAAATCACAGGGCTTTCAAAATAAATTGACAAGATATAATAATACAAGATGTAAATTCATGCATAAAACAAACTAAGAATTTTACAAATATCATAACATTTAAAATAAATTGGCGTCCCACATTGGCTAAGTTGTTATAGGTATTATAGCCGCCCCATTTAACGTGACGGGAACAGAGAACAGAGTTTGATACCCAGAGATTCAGAATTATGGCCATTGGCCATCAGAACAGAGTAACAGAGTTTGGTACCGAAGTGACAGATTGTCACAGACAGAGAGTTAACTAATTTGCAGATAGCTTCAGAAGAATAGCTCCAACACAGTGGTGCCCCGCTATGTTAGACTTAAAACAGCCTAGTGGTATCGCCTTAATTCAAAATACAGATAAACAGTCAAATAATCATCAAAATATAATTTATTTACATATAATAGATTCCAAAGTTGACAGGTGCAACGTCTGAATACCATAAACCATATAACAGAGAAAAATATATTTTATCATGTCAGAGTGCATTTTAGGTTTGATTGGAAACATAAAGCCAATAATAAAATTCCATTATACAAAAATTCAGATTTTACGAGTCATACTGTACGCTGGGTCTAAGCTAACTTAACCCTATGATATCATGGGATTCTCAACACCGTATACTTGCCCTAAATGTAATTTGTATGATCGCGAGGATCTCCTCCTTAGATTTGAGTTAATTCTTTGTTGGCGCTTCTGAAGTTGGTTGGTGTTTGAAGAGCTCATGATATCACACTCTTAAGTTTCTTAACCTTAAGCATGTTTTAAAGTAATTCAAATGAGGGTGTCAAGCCATGAAGACTGATGTAGCCCAAGGGTTAGGGCTTGCGTGGAGGTGCCTAAGCACGTGTCTAAGGACACTTCGAACCGTCAAGATGACTTCACACACACACGAGGACGCACCTCTCTGGGAAAACCCAATTCTATTAATCAACCATATCTGAGAATTTCTTCTCTACAATGCCATATATATAGTAAAAGCAAACTTAATGTGTAAGAAAACCCTAGGCTAAAAATGGAAACTTTCCTAATAACAATTTAATTAGAACTCTACTAATAATAATCCTAATCTAATTTGAAGAGGGGCTGCTGGGGCCTAGAATGCATCATCTTTCCCTGGTTGAAAGAAGAGTTCGTCTTCAAACTCGATTCTGCTTCGGATTGCCAGTGTCTAAGAAGCACGGATACGGACACGGGACACAGATGTGACACGACACGGATACGCCGACACGGCATTTCTCAAAACAGTAGGACATGGACACTTCGGGGGACATGTTAATAATATATATTAATATATATAATCATCTACTAAAAAAATAATATCATTTTAACTTTTTTAATCAATTTAGCAATAAAAAAATAAAAATTCAAGTACCAAGTAACAAACATATCAAATTATCAAATATCAATACAACACTAAAACATAATTCATAATCATTAAACATGAAATATCCACAGTTCCATAAAATCCATATAAAGAAAATGGCGGATCATCTCTTTCACCTCCCAAAAAAATAAATAAATAAATAAATAAAAAGCAAAAAAAGCCTATCTTGAGGCCTATTCTTTAGTGAAACATTTATTTGTCTTTAGCTTGTGATATGATTAATATTTATAATCATACATTTTTCTATGGTACAAAATTATCATATATCAAGTTTACAAGTTTTAATAACCACATGTTAACAAAGTATCCAAGAGATATCAGCCATATGTTTATTTTTTAGTCATAGACACGGGCTAAGAATTGTGGGACACGTTGCAAAAAGAATATCGAACAAGCGTCCGAAATTAAGATTTTTAGTTCTTAATTATGAACACGGCTAAATTGTATCGGACACGTGTCTGAGAGTGTTCGAGGAGTGTCGGTGTCCGATACGTGTCCGACACGGACACGTCACTTTCTTAGAAGTGTCCGTGCTTCTTAGGCCAGTGGAAATGTGTTGAACATGAAGGACTTCCTTTGTGGCAGCTTTCCAGGAATTCTTCTTTGGCGGTAGTGGTTTCTTAGGATGAAGAGTAACTTGTTGTCCACCATGCATGAATGTATAGGTGTTGTCGCGCATACCATGAGTCCCATTCTTGTCATACATCCATGGACGGCCCAATAAGATATCACCACTATCCATAGGTAGCACATCACACCAGATTGTATCCTTGTAAGTCTCACCAATGGCAAAAGAAACTTTGCAAGTATGTCGAACATGCGCTTGATCACCATTCATTAGCCACTTGACAAAATAAGGACGGTTATGCTTATAAACTTTCAATTAGAGGCGATCAACAAGAGCCTGGGAGATGAGATTTTCACAACTTCCACTGTTAATAACAACTGTGCAGTGTTGTCCCTGAATCATTCCTGCGGAATGGAAAATATTTTTGCGTAACCACTTATGCTCAACAGTTGGTGGAGCATCCTTGAGGACAATAAGAGCTTCACCTGTGGTATCTGCATCGGTGAATTCAATTTCCTCAGTGTCAATATTCTTGGGATTGTCAATATCCTTAAGATCAGTGTCAGTACCCTTAATATCATCTCGGATATTGTTACCAGCACCTTCAATCTCAATTAGATGTATTCGCTTTGGACATTCTGCTGGTCGATGCCCGTGTTGTTGACAATGAAAACAGACCATCTTATTATGACCTTCAGTCCTAGCAAAAATCTGTCCATTGGATTTAGCGTCTTGTATAGATGAATTCTTCGGAGAAACCCATTTGGATTCTTGTACTTGATGATTTGCAATTCCCTCTGCCTTGATCGCATGTTGGATGAGTTCATCGACATTATCAAAATGTTGGAAGGCAATGATATGCTGAATGTCTATTTTTAACCCATTGAAAAATCTATCAACTACAACATCATCATCTTCATTCAAGCCACAACGAGCTTGCAGCATTAAAAATTCCTCAGAATATTCAACAACTATTTTGGACCTTTGTTTCAAGTTTTGAAAGTTGGACCGTAGATCTCTTGCATAGTTGACAGGGAGGAATTTTTGCTTCAAAATATTCTTCATCTCAGTTTATGTATCAACTGGGTCCATGTGTTGATTCCTCCATTTTCTTTGCATTTCAGCCCATCAAGTTGCAGCATAATTGCGAAATCTAGTGGCAATTAGTATAACTTTGTGGTGCTCAGTCATTGGCTTATGTGTGAAAATATTTTCCACGCACACTAACCAATCCATAAATTCTGCAGGCTGCAATTTTCCATCATATTCAGGAATAACAATTTTAAACCCTAAGTCTCGATCAGGCTTATTAACTGGTGGATCCCGTTGATTCCGAATATTTGCACCATCATCACGGTGGTGATGCACACGCTGATTATTTTCCAAATTTGTCACTCGAATGTGTCAAGCAAGCCCAAGTCCATTAGGCTCATTTCATGTCAAGCAAGCCCAAGTCCATTAGGCTCATTTATTGTACCTTTTTGTTACGTTGTAATTAGTCAAAGGTTGTTACTTAATTTGTGGCTTTAGTTTAGGATCTAAGATTTGTAATTGATTGTAATTAGGGACTTAATTTGTGGCTTCAGTTTAGGATCTAAGATTTGTAATTGATTGTAATTAGGGACTTAATTTGTGGCTTCAGTTTAGGATCTAAGATTTGTAATTGATTGTAATTAGGGAATTAAACCCTTATATAAGAACAGTCGATCCTCAAAGGAGGTACGACATTCATCTCTCTTATGTTCTGTATTTCATCTCTCTCTAACTATCATGGTATCAGAGCTCGATCATCTGTGATCTTCTCCTACATCATCTTCCAAACATTGGAAGCCAGTATATGATCATCTGTGATCATTCTCTTCAGCCAGATCATCCTGATCATCTCAGATCCGACGTGGCCCACCTGTGATTCTCACCAACTCATTAGCGGAATCCTACCATCTTGGTCGCCTGAAGCTTCCAGGATTTATGAAGAATTTGTTTCTGATTTATTGATCATCAGAGTCATCTTCCAAGATCTGGAAGCCTTGATCATCCCTGTTCATCTCAGATCTGAAGTGGCCCACCTGCGATCATCATCGCCATTCAGCTGGACCAGCCCATCTTGGTCGTCTGGATTTCTACATTTTTTTTGAAGATTTTCTCACCATTTATGGATCATCTGAGGTAGGCCATCTACCCTTTATTGTTGAAATTCTGTTTTGTCCATTTCTTTTCATCTCGGCCATCCAAAAGATATTGTTTTGCCAATATCCTTTCCGGACTGCTTTGTGCGGGTTTCTTCCTTCTCTTTAGTCATGGACAAACATGAGATTGCCCTGATTCGCTTTGATGGTACAAATTATACCTCCTGGGCCTTCCAATTTCAAATTTATTTGGAAGGAAAAGAACTCTGGGGACACATTGATGGATCTGAACCTCAACCTGCAGAAGATGATAAGAAAATTTTAGCTTGGAAAACAAAGGATGCTAAAATCAAGACCTGGTTGCTGGGCTCTGTTGAGTCACATTTTATTCTCAACCTCAAACCCTGCCACACTGCCCGTGCAATGTGGGAGTATCTTCAGAAAATTTACCAACAGGGCAATGCTGCTCGCCAGTTTCAATTAGAACTTGAAATCTCGCAATTCACTCAAGGCACCCAGTCTATTCAGGAGTATTATAATGGCTTCCGCAGACTGTGGTCCGAATATGATGCGATTAAGTTTGCCTCGGTATCTGCAGCTCTTCTCCAGGAATTACTTCCATTACAGCAATGTAGTCATCGGGATCAGTTTCTTATGAAACTTCGTCTCGAGTTTGAGACAGTTCGATCTAACTTAATGAGCATGGCTTCTCTTCCTAGCTTGGATGATTGTCTTCAGGAACTTCTACGGGAAGAACAACGTCGGGTCACTCAAACTACACTGGAACAACAGAGATCTGTTGAGACTCCCCTTGCCTATGTTGCTACAACTAGACCACCTTCTAGGGACATCAGTAAAGTTCAGTGCCATACCTGCAAGAAATATGGTCACTATGCAAATCAATGTAAGGCAAAAATCTGCCGATATTGTAAGGCCACTGGTCATGTTCTTGAAGAGTGCAGGAAGAAGAATCGCACTTCTCTTTCCCGCAACTATGTGCAGCCAGCCCCTGGTACTTACAGCGTGCAGTCAGCTCCTAGTGCTTACACTGTGACTACTCCACCATATGCTTCACCTGACTTCAGTGGTTCTCTGCAGTCTGATTCTTCATCCCAACCTGGTTCCTCCCAATCTACGTCAACAACTCCTCTCACCCCTGAGATGGTAAACCAAATGATCATCAATGCCTTAGCTTCCATGCACATCGCAGGTACTGCTTCCTCTCTTTCCAATACCTGGTACTTAGATTCTGGTGCAAGTAACCATATGACCACTTCAGCCCTAAAATTACACAATGTTGTTCCTTACACTGGTCATCTTACTGTCCAAGCTGCCAATGGAGATCATCTTCCTATCACCTCTGTTGGTGATATCCCTAGCCCCTTACCATTAACCAATGTTTTAGTTTCTCCTCATCTTGCTACCAATTTGGTTTCTGTGGGTCAACTTGTTGAAAATAACTGCAATGTTTTGTTTTCTCCTTCTGGTTGTGTTGTGCAGGACCGGGAGTCGGGGGAAGTGATCGCGAGGGGGCCTAAGCGTGGAAGACTTTTTTCCTTACCAGTGTCTTCATTTATTCATGATAAAACTTTACATCAGTTATTTTGTTTTTTCATTAAGAATAATTCTCGGTTGTGGCATAATAGACTAGGTCATCCGACTGCTTCTACAATGTCTACTTTATTTCAATCTGGATTAATAAATAAACCTGTTGATTCTGCTTCTTTTGACTGTGATGCTTGTAAATTAGGGAAGAGTCAAACTTTACCCTTTCCAACTTCTAACACACGGAGCACTACATGTTTTGACTTAATTCACAGTGATGTTTGGGGCATTGCTCCGACCATTTCACATAGTCATTTCAAGTACTTTGTAACATTCATTGATGACTACAGCAGATTTACTTGGATTTATTTATTACATTCAAAGTCTGATGTTCTTAATGCATTTAAATTTTTTGTTCAATATGTTAAAAACCAATTCTCTAAATGCATTAAAACTTTGCGCTCAGACTCAGGGGGGAGTATGTTTCTAGGGATTTTCAATCATTTTTAAACAATAATGGAATCATTTCCCAACGTACCTGTCCATATACTCCACAACAAAATGGAGTCGCGGAACGGAAAAACAGACATCTTCTTGCTATCACTAGAACTCTTCTGATTGAAGCATCCGTTCCCCCTCGTTTTTGGACTGAAGCTCTCACCACAGCTGTCTATCTCATAAACCGCCTTCCATCACATACCATTGCTCATTTAACACCTCATTTTAAATTGTTTGGTCATCATCCTGTGTTTGATCACTTACATACCTTTGGCTGTGTTTGCTTTGTTCATTTACCTCCCACAGAAAGAACGAAACTAACAGCACAATCTCGCAGGTGTGCTTTTTTGGGTTATGCCACTAATCAAAAAGGTTTTGTTTGTTATGATCCCATTGGTCGTCGTATCAGGGTTTCTCGGAATGTTATTTTCTTTGAAAATCAATATTTCTTCCCCACTCACATGGACAGTCCTCATCCCTCTTCCCCAGCTCTCTTACCAGGTTTTTCGGATCAAACCTCTGTTACTCGGTTTAATCCTGCTTTTGTATACCACCGTCAGGAGAAACCTCCCACTGCGGATGGTCCTCCCCCTGATCCTCCACCGACACATGGTTCCACACCTACTCCTCCCTTACGTCGCTCCTCCAGAACTTCTAGACCGCCTGATAGGTATGGATTTACCCATACTTCCTTGATGACCACTCTCTCTTTTATCTCTATCCCAAGTTCTTATTTGCAGGCTGTCCAACACGATTGCTAGAACCAGGCTATGAAGGAGGAATTGGATGCATTGGATCAGAATCACACTTGGGATATTGTGGATTGTCCTTCCGGAGTTAAACCCATCGGTTGCAAATGGATCTACTCGATCAAGCTTAAATCTGATGGGTCATTGGATAGACACAAAGCTAGACTTGTAGCACTCGGAAACAGACAAGAGTATGGCATTGACTATGAGGAAACGTTTGCACCTGTGGCAAAAATGACATCTGTTCGGTTACTTCTCGCCATTGCTGCCTCTAAATCCTGGCCTTTATACCAAATGGATGTCAAAAATGCATTTCTCCATGGGGACCTGCACGAAGAAGTCTATATGCGGATACCACAAGGCGTCTCCTCTCCCTTCAAGAGGTCTGTCTGTCGCCTGCGCAAATCGCTTTATGGTTTAAAGCAAGCTCCTCGCGCTTGGTTTGAAACCTTCAAGGCTCGCTTATGCGAGAGTGGCTTTACCCAGAGTCCTTCTGATCCATCTCTCTTTTTATGCCACACATCTACTGGTGTTACTGTGCTTCTCGTCTATGTTGACGATATTATTATCACTGGCACGGATGATCGTATGATCAAATCTCTCCAAGCTTCTCTCAGGGATTCCTTCCGTATGAAGGATTTGGGTCCTTTGCATTATTTCTTGGGCCTCGAGGTGCATCAATCTCCAAAAGGTTTATTTGTTAATCAGCACAAATACACATCAGATCTTATCGAGTTGGCTGACCTCAATGATTCTTCACCTGTTGATACGCCTGTAGAGGTCAATCTCAAGTTGAGTAAAGATGATGGCGATCTTCTTCCTGATCCTCATACCTACCGGCGTCTGGTGGGAAGTCTTGTCTATCTCACCATCACTAGACCTGACATCTCATATGCTGTTCATCTTGTGAGCCAATTCATGACAGCTCCTCGACACCTTCATTTGACAGCTGTGAAGCGCATTATCCGTTATCTGCTCAAAACTGTCCCTCGTGGTTTATATTATCCAAAGGATAATCCTCTTCATCTGACCGCTTATGCAGATGCTGACTGGGCTGGCTGTCAAGACACACGCCGTTCTACTACTGGTTGGTGCATGTACCTTGGAACATCTCTCGTTTCTTGGAAATGCAAGAAACAAGAACGGGTGTCCCGCTCTTCCACGGAAGCTGAATATAGGGCTATGTCTTCTGCTTGTTCTGAGATCTTATGGTTACGGGGACTTCTTTCGGAACTCGGGTTTTCTCAAACCTCTCCTACTCCATTGCATGCCGATAATACTGGGGCTATCCGAATCACTGAAAATCCTGTCTTCCATGAACGCACCAAACATATCGAAGTTGACTGCCACTTTATTCGCGATGAATATAAGCGTGGTGTCATTACTCTTCCTCATGTTCCTACAGCATTTCAGTTTGCCGATATCTTCACAAAGGGACTTCCTCGTCCTCGTCATCAATTTCTTGTTTCCAAATTGCTGCTTTATGACTCCCCAGCATCAATTTGAGGGGGGGTGTCAAGCAAGCCCAAGTCCATTAGGCTCATTTCATGTCAAGCAAGCCCAAGTCCATTAGGCTCATTTATTGTACCTTTTTGTTACGTTGTAATTAGTCAAAGGTTGTTACTTAATTTGTGGCTTTAGTTTAGGATCTAAGATTTGTAATTGATTGTAATTAGGGACTTAATTTGTGGCTTCAGTTTAGGATCTAAGATTTGTAATTGATTGTAATTAGGGACTTAATTTGTGGCTTCAGTTTAGGATCTAAGATTTGTAATTGATTGTAATTAGGGAATTAAACCCTTATATAAGAACAGTCGATCCTCAAAGGAGGTACGACATTTATCTCTCTTATGTTCTGTATTTCATCTCTCTCTAAATATCAGAATGTCCAATTGTTGCAGGGTGGTGTGCATGCCATCAACTTTTGCAGATAATTCTCTAATGGCACTAGCCAAATCTTCAAGTAAAGAAGATAAAGATTCAACATCCACTTGCTTCGTAGGGGGCATTTTTTTAATGCAAAATGTAAATCTGACTGACCTGATGTGTAGATTTACTCTGTAGAAGTACGCTGAGAAGGATAGAGTGGAAATCGAAACACTTTTGAAAATCTGACCTGACCGTAAATTGTTGAAAATCTGACCAGAACTCTTTTAAGAAGAATTTCATTTGTGGGCCAGATTGTATATGGGCTCACCCACCTGAAAGCAGCTCAAGCGTACCCGGATTGAACACGGGCCCAATACTGACTTTTCACTGTCTCGTTCTGCGTGACGGGAAGATGGAGATAAGAGCAGGAGAGACCTTCGTGTTTCGGTGGATACAAGAGCAGGAGAGAGCGATGGCGTCAGGCGACGACTGCGATGGCCTTTGATGACAACAGCGAGCGTAGATCAGCGAACGGCACGACACCCAACGGCGACGGCAGGCAGCGTATGACGGAGGCTGGCGACAATAGACACCCAGCGGCGACGACGGACAATGATCTGCTGCAACGACTGGAAGCGCAACCGTCGATGGCGCACGATGCGACAGCACCTACGTGCTGCTGACAGAGAAGCCGACAAGGATGCAAGCCTCGGAGCCTGGTACGTTCTCTGCGCTCTTTCTAGTTCTCTAGTTCTTTTTCTGTCTGCGCTGTTCTCCTTGTTTCTGTCTTCTACTTTTTTTTTTTTTAATGCTCTGGGGGGGGGGGGGGGGGGGGGGGTGGGGAGAATATGGACTGCCGCTTTCGAAAATGGAAACTGTAGTCGAGGGGTGAAGGATAGAGAGGGGGTTGAGGATTTGAAGAGGGTATTGGTGCGGGATGGACCGAGAGGGGTCGATGGGGGTTGGATGGATTCCGGCGAATGGGTTTTAACAGAGGCGTGGTTTTAGGGTTTCGGTTTGGTGTGGGGATTTAGGGATTTGGGTACGGTAAGGTTAGGGGTTGGGGATTTGGGAAGTGACAGGGAGATCGGTGTCGGCAGGAGTTTAGGGTGTGCTCCGGTGAAGGCCGAAAGGGTAAGGATTAGGGTTTTAAGATGATGGGGTTTCGAGAGGATGGGGTAATCACGCCGGAAGTGACGACAGTGAGATGGGGTCTGGCCGGCTGATGAATAGGGGTAAGCACGCCGGAAGATCGTGCAGATCCTTCGGCTCTGATACCAATCTGATGCAGCCCAAGGGTTAGGGCTTGCGTGGAGGTGCCTAAGCACGTGTCCAAGGACACTTCGAACCGTCAAGATGACTTCATACACATAGGAGGACGCACCTCTCTGGAAAACCCAATTCTATTAATCAACCAAATCTGAGAATTTCTTCTCTACAATGCCATATATATAGTAAAAGCAAACTTAATGTGTAAGAAAACCTTAGGTTAAAAATGGAAACTTTCCTAATAATAATTTAATTAGAACTCTACTAATAATAATCCTAATCTAATTTGAAGAGGGGCTGCTGGGGCTTAGACTGCATCAAAGACGTGACTTATTATTGGTTCAGATTTAGTTTAGATATATATCTAATTTTCATTTTAAACAAATCCCTAAATTCTTAAAAGAAATCCCTAGCATAATCACAGTATAGGTTCCAGTATTGTTTCATGATTATGGGTTCACCCTAACAGAGTGTATTTCAGAATTCCTTAAGCATAAGTTGAGGGGTCAAATTAGTGCTTAGTGGAAAACTTTAAACATAATATTAGATTATAAGGTTAATGGAAATCTCTTTCAGAAATACAGCAGAGTGTTCATTGGTAATAAATCTATGGTTAGAGGGCTTATTTGTAATTCATTGGAAATCATCTAAATCCAAAAGGAGCTACATAATGCTTCTCTCTACTATTCTATTAATCTATGTCTCAGAAGACCATCACACGCTCCATATATCTAAGCCATTAAAATAATGGGCCATAGTGGGTCTAATCCACCAAGGGCTGGATTTCTAAGGTCAATAGGATGGTGGGCCATAGTACTATATTTAAAGCGGTTAGCTTGTTCAAGATTGCCAGAAACGTATGAAGACTAAGAAGCAACAATACAGTGCTTGCACTATTTCTGTAATCATGTTATAAGAATGGTCTCACGCCTCCACCATTTAATCCTCTTGGATGGTAGGGTCATAGTGGGCCATTCCTATTAAGGGATTGGATTTCAAAAGTCGCCCAAGAGTAGGCTTTCCGATGTGGGGTATGGATTTTCCAAATCAAATAGGGCAGGTGGCCCCCACCAGGCTTGATGACCAACAATACATTACGCTGGAAGTTTTTTTATTTTTTTTTATTTTTATAAATTCAGGTTTGGTGTCGTTTTCATCCCCTATGTCCAGATTGGTAGTGTAGGAATCATTACACATGGACTGTTGATCTCTTAGAAGGTAATATATTAACTTCCACTTCCAAATTTGTTCTGTCCTCTAATTTTAACATGGGTTGTAGTTTGCATCTTCCGACCTGGGGCAGGTTTAGGCCAGTTGGATGGTGGGCCATAAGGGATCCTATTTACAAGGGGCTATATCTCTAAAGTCGCCCCTCACTCTTCTCTCAGATCCACGGTTCAGATCTGGCAGATCTGGCCCACGTGGCCTCACACTCATAACGTAAAATCTGCCCCATGATTATTTGTATTCTGAATATTCAATTTCAGGTTGGTTTCCTTAGCAATATCAAGTGTATTTCAGTTGATTAGGCAGCCCACAAGCCCATAACCAATGTACTACATAAGTCTACAGGATCCCTAAGCATAAGAAAAAAAAGAATTGTTCAACTTGATCAGCGGTTCTTATGGTTGGCTGTTGCTATAGTTTAGTACTTGGAACATCCTTAATATCAGAACACAGAAGAACATAGAATACCAGGCAAGAACAAAAGAAAGGTAGGAAACCGTATACAAGTAAATTAAAAATTTCCACTTTGCATCATACATAAATGGGTTTCCAAAAGAAAATTGTATTAATTTAGTTTCAAGGGTAAAACCAGGTAGGAAAAGCAAATTTAGGTTTGTGTACTTGCCTTAATCGTTGATTTTACCAAAATTCCAAACCCGTAGAGAGCCTCAAGGTCGTTCTTCTATGCTTCCTTTCAATCCTTAATTCTAAAGTTGTTGTAAACCTTCTAGTTGAGAGAGAGAGAGAGACTAGGGAGAGAAAGAGAGTTGGAGAGAATCGTATGTAGGAGAGGGGCTCTAGTCATATACATATATATAGAATATAATATAGGTACTTAGAGTAAAACTAGGAAGTAGAGGTAGGGTGGAATTCCCCTTTTTCCATATAGAGTTTTAGGATGTCTCTCTAGCCTTAGCCTTATT